>CM064058.1:44396474-45646474 GCA_032594955.1 Panicum miliaceum | reverse complement strand
AATTTCATGACTATGGTGAGTGAAACAATGCATGTGCACGTGTTCAAAGTTAACACGCATTTAACTGTGAACCCAATAAAAAGGAGGAGTATCAGAATATACCCCGAGGTGGGTCCAGTGCCGGAGGCACCGTTACCAACTGGAGCAGACATGCTCGATTAGCCTGCTTGAAGTAGTTGAACGAATTCAGGAAGATGCTCACAGTGCAGTCCTGCAAACCAGAAGGCGTGGTATGTAGTCGACGAATGTGTGCGGATGGTGATCTACGGTCACCACGAAGTAGTCGTTCGGGCCACCGAGATGTAGAGGACGTAGATGTTCGGCCACCAGGAGGTAGACGAAGTAGTCATTTGGGGAGCGAGCGAGGAGTCGCGTAAAGAAGCTCCCCAAACAGCTGATTGCCCTGCTATCCCGTGCATGACCTTTAGCGGGCAATGGTTCCGGAGGCACCTGCTCTCGCCGGAGCTGTGTGCGCAGCGCTGGCAATGGGGATGCAAGCATGGCAACAGAAAAAACAGAGGGAGAAGGGAGAGGTCTCCTTAGTAGAAGTACCAAGTGAGTTGTTGTGTGTTGTGAGGAGAGGTGATGTGCCTCTTATATAGGTGAGTGAGCTAGCGATGGGGGACGCACCTGAACGTCTTCAAGGTGAGCAATGGCCATCAAAGCATAGGTTACTAGTAAGCTCCATGCCATGGAAACCCCTTAAAGCACCAGCCATCAAAACCACCACTAATAGCCTGGCTATTAGTCTTTGGTGTAAAAGTTGTCCACGTGTGTTGTGAGGAGAGGTGAGGTGCCTCTTATATAAGTGAGTGAGCTAGCGATGGGGGACGCACCTGAACGTCTTCAAGGTGAGCAATGGCCATCAAAGGATAGGTTACTAGTAACCTCCATGCCATGGAAACCCCTTAAAGCACCAGCCATCAAAACCACCACTAATAGCCTGGCTATTAGTCTTTGGTGTAAAAGTTGTCCACTCCATGTAGCATATCACATCCGACCGCACCGCACCGTACCGAACGTCACGTCACGCCCACGACCTCGGCCTGGCTCGACGAGGCGAGCTACCAATCTCCTCTTACTGGCTTCACAAGTAGTGTACACATAGTCCACCATTTAAGTCGGTTGAGATTCTCCTCAAATATCCATACAGGATAAAACACATAGTTCCCTAGCATTTATTAGTGGGCTTTTAATTCTTTTATTATAAAAGAAAAATGGTTCAAGCCCATAAATTCGAACATGAGGTACCTGTGCCATGAGATATTTGGTGGATGAGTGCTCAAGACTTCTATTATTAAAAAAAACTCGACCTGCGAGGGGCAAGCCGGCCCCCCAAGCATTAATGTAAGAAGAAGACCTCTCACGCAGGTCGAGAAAAGCCCTGAACCCTTACCCCACGCTTACACTGGGGCGCCGTAACCCGTACCGTTCTCTTCCTAGAACCTTATTTGTGATCTATCCTTACTCATGAAGACCCAAAGCAAAGGAAATTATGTTTAACCTTCATTAGACTGGATCAAAAATGTGAATCTCCAATTTTCCACAGTACTTGGACTAATGGTCTGGAGATTAGATATTTATTGCGTACCAATTGTTGCCATATGTCATATGTCTTCAACAAATTAAACTATATATATCCATTTACTAAGCAAGGTTGCATTTTTTACCCAGGTTGAGAATTCATAAACCATCTTGGTCTTTAGGTTGGCCCCTAATGTCCTATTTGGCAAAATGATATTTCCTTTTATGATCGTCGCATTGCCAGAAGAACCGATCCCTATAGTAATCTAGTTTTCTTAGTACGCCCTTTGGCACCTCAAAGAAGAACATCATATACATGGATAGGCTACTACTAAGCACTGAATTAATCAATGTTAGACGTCCGCCTTAGATAAATTCTTGCGCTTTCAACAGTTGAGGCAGTTTTAAAATGTTCCTCTACTTCTATCCAATTAGGATTCAACGGTTTCCTAAAATGGATAGGGACACCCAAATACTGCCTTGGAAAAGTTCCTACATTATATCCGAACAGTTCTGTATATCGGGTCTCATAGCTTTTAGTTTCTCTAAAAGAGAAAATTTATTGTCTGTCCCGATAGCTGTTCAAAAGCACAGAGCAATAATTTCATATTTTGAGCCTTTTCTGGATCATGTTCCATGAAGAGGATGGTGTTGTCAGCGTATTGTATAGACAAGCCTCCATCCACTCGATGAAGCACCACAACGTTAATTTAATATAACCTGACCATCTGCTTTGGTTCTTTTGATTAATATTGCTGGCATCTGCAACAATGTTAAAAAGAATCAGTGAAGAATCTATGTTGTGGTAATGAAATCTTAAATTATTTTGCAGATATCAAATTATTATTGATGACTTATGGAGCATCCCGGCATGGGACACTATTAAGTGTGCTTTTGTAGAAAATAATAATGGTAGCGGAGTTATTACCACTACACGTATTCAAGACGTTGCTACAGCTTGTTGCTTTCCTTATCATCCCCACGTATACCAGATGCAATGCCTTGATGAGCTATACTCAAGGAGGCTTTTCTTCAATAAGGTATTTGGTACCGAGGATGGTTGTCCTGACCAATTTAGAGAAATTTCAGAAGACATGTTAAGGAAATGTAAAGGGGTACCATTGGCAATTACTAGTATTACAAGCCTTTTGGCTAACCAGAGCATGCATGTTGAGACATGGGAGAGGATACGTAATTCACTGGGTTATGAGCTGGACACCAACCCTACACTGGAATGGATGAGACGTGTGCTAAATCTCAGCTACAATGATCTATCATACGAACTCAAAACATGCTTACTATACCTTGGCGCATACCCAGAAGATCATGCAATTGGAAAGTTTGATTTGGTGAGAAAATGGATAGCTGAAGGATTTATTCGGCAAAAGCATGGTTTAGATCTTGAGGAAGTTGCTGAGAACTATTTTAATGAACTTGTCAACAGAAGTATGATCCAACCTTTCTTCGACGATTCCGATGAGGAGTGGTCATGTCGAGTTCATGATTTAATGCTTGATCTAATCATATCGAAGTGTAGTGAAGAAAACTTCACCACCATAATTGATAGCCAATTTAAAATGAATAATGGAGCATCACAAGTTCGTCGGATAAGCCATCAGTCCAATAACAGTAACATAGCCCTGGTAGTGGACAAGATGAGTCTTTCACAAGTTCGGTCATATAATTCCTTCCCTGCAGTTCATTGTATGCCTCTACTTTCGAAGTTTGAGCACTTTGAGGGTTTTGGACATCGACCACGGCTCATATGCAGCGCCAGAATCTGTATGCTTTGCTTTATCTGTTCTAAATCACCTATTCCTTTTGAGGTACCTGAAGTCAGAGGCTTTCGTTTGGAGCTGCCAGAAAAATTTGGGAAACTGGAGCATTTGATGACCCTTGATATATCACGGGGAAAGTTGTGTCCCAGTCACCAATCATCGGATTTTACATCCCTGTCTTCGTTGAGGCACCTTAGCCTCTCAATGTTTGGACATGGTGTGGTTCTAAGAAATGGGCTTAGCAAACTGTGCAACCTACGCACTCTGTTTCATTTTGATGTCAGGACAAATTCTGCAGACTGCATCAGAGGCCTCGGCGAGTTGGCCAATCTAAGGGAGCTCAGTGTATCTTACTCCAGGACATTTGGTGTGCAAGATAATCCTGACACGAGACTACTAAAGTACGACATCCTGGCAGCCTCTCTTGACAAGCTTGGGAGCAGCAACCTCCGCGACCTAGACATTGTTGGCTGTGACTCCAGTGCCACCCCAACACAGTTCTGGGACAACTGCTTCACGCGCCCAAGCAATCTGCAGAGGCTTTGGTTGCCCAAGTTGTCACTGCCCAGGGTTCCAAATTGGATGGTGCCTGCCGACAGATTGGAAAACTTGAAGAAACTGACAGTCCAGTAGCTCCGGAGCGATGACTTCCTGGTTCTTGCACATTTACCCTGCCTCATGCACCTGTTCCTAGAGGCTAAAACAATACCAGAGAGAAACACCATTGTCCAGTCCAACTCATTCCCCAGCCTGAAGAAATTTCATTTCTGGTGCGAGCTATCACGTGTGACCTTTGAGCCAGCCGCAATGCCGAGGCTACAGGCTCTGAGGATAGCACTCGATGGTTGTGGACAGGGTGCAGTCGAGATGCAGGAGGGCAGTCCAGTTGCTGGGATCCAGCACCTTGGATGCCTTTAAGAGATCTCTGTGGTTATACATGTCAAATGTGGTCACGGGTCCAGCTCCAGCATAGAGTCTGCATGCAGAGATGCCATCTTCAGGCACCCAAGAAGTGAAGCCATACAGATTCATCTGGAGTGCATAGAGTATGACCAAAATGGGCATCGGGTCAACACAGGAAGATGACTGCAGGCTTCGACGAGGGTTGGCAATCGAGCGCGAAGTAGTTGCCACTATTCCTGGCAACTTAAGAAGGCAAAGAAAAAAAACTCGATTCGAGCCTTGATCTGGATTTGCTACGTTTCTTTACCGTTTCTTTAACCATGACATGCATATGTTCACTCTGTTCCTTGTCTTGATCTGGATTTGCTACGTTCTCATCAAGCGCGCATACAATGGATTTGCCTACTCTGGATCTCGTGGTCACATTTTAAGTTTTCACAGTTAGCTGTCATAATATATATATACCCAGCGCAATTGTGTGGCTACATTTGAAGATGGCACAGCTGTATTTATTAGCAATCTATATGACGGAATATTCTAATTAACCAGCATCTTTGTAGCATTGATACAAACAGAATAAGCAATGTAACTATTTAGTTCTCGTCAAAATCTGTTTCTTAAATTAGGGCGAGGTTGAAATTCATGTTCTCGCCGATATCTTCCAGAAATTCTGCCATTTTGCTTGATGACCACAATTTTTAACTCAAGGGCATTTTTGTCAATGCACTCAAAACATATAACTGAGTCTTGGGCTTTGTGCTCGGAAAAAACTAGCAATTAAACAGAAACAGAGGTTGCTAGTGACAATACTTTTCCAACCACCTCTCCATCCTAGGATCAATTATGTGTTGATATTGTCATCGAGGATTTAGAGGAGGAGAGCAGGGTATTTTCCGTTTAGAGGAGGGTTGTGATCATTTATGTGATCTGCAAGCCATGCAAACCGAATTAGATTTTCTGGTGAATATACAGAAGTCATAGGAAATTTATGTAGATGCTTCTGATGTATTCAATCCTTGGTTTTGCTGTTTTCTCTGGTGAATATTCAGAAGTCAGACTGTTCTGCAGTAAAAATATTAGTGTGCGGCTTGTTTTGCAATGTCTTCTTCAGATATTAGGAGTTTCTTTTCCAATTAGAAAATTGAGGCAAACAAACATGAAAATTAGAGCGTAAGGACGTGTAATTACTTTTTATATATGATAAATGTATTACTGAGTGTGTTCCAAAATATTTATCTTACCATGAAGTGCAGCTCCTAGTCGTTCTTAGGCGTGGTTGTCAAGTTTCAATCCTTTGCTAAAAGGCATGTAACGTAGGGGTGTGGCAGATGCTGTGTTTATAATCATATATTGTATTGTTCATGAATAGAATGGGGCTACTGCAACATCAATTGTAATAAATTGCTTTATATTTGTGCTCCAGAGTTATGTTTAGGGTCTGTTTGGTAGGGCTCCGGCTCCTCCGAAAACGGCTTCGGCTCCAGCTCATCTGGTGGAGCGGCTTCTCTAATGGAGTTGGAGCCGTTTTGAAAAACATTTGGCAAAAGAGCTTCGTCATATTTTTGTGAATGGATTGAAGAGGTAAAATATCCAATATGCCCTTAGCAATTTTTTATTTTTCCTCCCATTCTTATTTTTCCTTCCATTCTCTCTCCTTATCTATTTCCTCTCCCGTGCGCCTCCTTCCACGGGCCGGCGCCTCCTCACCCACCGCCTGCAGCCTCCGGCCGCGTTTCTCCTCGTGCCGGCGGCAACCTCCTCCCACCGGTTCTTGCCGCCCGCGCCTCCTACTTGCGGCGGCCTCTGACTGAGCCTCCTCCTCCTCCCACCAGCCTCTGCCCGAGCCTCCTCCTCCTGCGCCTCCTCCCGCCGCCTCCCGGTTTCCACCCGCCCCTCCACCACCCGCCTCTGGCGTTGTTCGCCCGCCCCTCCTCCTCCTACCAGCCAGCGGCGCCACCTCCCGACCTCCAGCCTCGTCGCCGCCGGTGGCCTCTGTTGACACCAGTTTTTGCACAACTGGTTAAAACCGTGGTTGGAGGTCCTGAATCGATCAAAAGGGTCAGAGCTGACGAAAAGGGACGATCATCAAGAAAGAAGCCAGTGAGATTTGGTGATAAGAAAGAGGCTGATGTTTTCAGGAAAAGCATTCTAAGCTGATGGGCCCAGAATGGGCCGATGCTAGTTTCAGAAGCAAAGAATGGAGCGTATTGGGCTTTTCAGGCCAAAGAGGGGCGAGGCTACGTCAGCAAGTTATCTTTTAGTTTTTATTTAGGAAATCTTGTTTTCTTTATTGTCAAGTAATGTAAGTCGTAATCAACCATGGGTTTGTAGCTTAGGCTATAAATAGCTGCCCTCGGGCATGTACCAAACCATCCAATGATCAATACACAAACCCTTTTTTCCCTTTTTCCCTTTTCGTTGGCTTCGCCTTAGTTGCAGTAGATTTTCTTTTTACAAGTTCTTTCCTGCACGTGGGGCTGCATCAACTTCGATCTCCGACTTGCTGGTAAGTTCCGTGTCAAACAAGGCAGATAGGCTGAAGGTTGACGGCGCATCGCTTCTTCCTCAATCCTGTATTACTTCAAGTTATCAAGCATATTGGATCTAGGTCTAGTCTGTTCACCAAGTTATTGATATCAGCTTGTTCTTGTTAGATTAATTTGTTTAGTATAGCTTGCTTCTTGCTGTTATCACAAGTTATCGGTATTTGCAAGATTTGCCAGGATTAGATTCGTTTGATCTTGTCTTTATTTAGTTCTTACCACAATTTATCCAACCTAGATCTAAATACCATCGGCCGACGCGCAACTTGTCTGTTTCTCATCGCCAGACCGATCGGGTTCGGATCTAGGTGTTGTCTACCGAGGCTTCGCTAACCCGCTTAGCGCTGCCTTACCTGCACAATCGGCCAGAGCTTTGGCCGATTGATATACTATCTCATCGGACGCTTGGCCGATGCACGTGACGGAATGATTCAGAACGCCAGCCGATACGTTCCGGTAATTTAACCTTTTACCTATCCCTTATCAATTGTAGGTTCAATTGACTGGCACGCCCTGCACCACCACGCAGCCGATTTGGACGCCGCGCAGGATCGAAGCAAGAGACTTCTGGGTCCTCGCGTGTGCTGGCGTTGAAGGCCGATCTACGGCTTTTTGCGTCAACACGCTTTTGGCACATCTGGTGGGACACGGCAATGACACCACAATGACCAGGAACAACGGGGCCAATAATGATGAGATCTCACATCCTACCATGGATGATCTCAATGAAGAACAGAAGCGTCTAGTTGAAGAAGCTATGGAGCAGTCTCAAGATGCCTACCTTAGGTCGTTCACTTTGACCAGAAGAGGGCAGACAATACAGAAGTAGCCGCTACCAGGGTCGGGGGGCATCTCCGTCACTCAAGACTCGGGCAAGTTCAAAGAGATGTTCGATCAGTCCATAAGCCACGCACTGATCAATCAGTTAGAGGTCCTGATCGAGACCATCAAGGACGCTGTCAAGAACATCCTAGCAGAGGGCACTCAAGGGGGTGACACTGGACCATCATACTCCAACAAGGGATCATCGGCCACTGTTGGTGTCACAATATTAGCGACAATGGCCGATGGTGTTCTCCCCAGTACGACAAGTGTGCCGATGGCTGGCGCTGGAACAAGTTCATCACCTTACGTGTTGAGGCACCCAAGACCTTCGGCAGCACATGCTTCATCGCCACCTACGACGGCATTCGCTGCCAATCCAGCGATGAACCCATCAACACCAAGCAGGGGCGTGTTCAACACTTCAACAGGGTTCGTACCTTCTACGTTGGGCATGCCAATGGAGTTCTGGCCATACATCTATCCATAGATGTTTGGACAAAGTAGCAACACGGTGAACTTCCCTACTACCACACTGCTGTTGGTGCCATCTGCTCTGATAATTTAGCATTCACTGTAGACTCCACCAGCACCATGCAGACTGGGGGGCATCGCGCAGATGCATCGGCTTTCCGGCCGATGGATGATACTATGGGACGGCCGACGAATCCCCAAATTTAGAGGGACCTTGAAGACGCAAGCTTTCAGATGCCAAACCTCATGGTGCAGCAACCTGAAGTTGATTAGGCCAGCAAGATAGCTGTTGTGATGAAAAATCAGTTCGGCTTGAAGCCAAAGGAGCCTGCATTCATGTACAGGAAGCCTTACCCAGAAACCTACGATAAAATTCCACTGCCTCATCGGTACAAGTTACTAGACTTCACCAAATTCTCTGGTCAAGGCGACATGTCGACCTTTGAGCATATCAGCAGGTTCCTGGTGCAATGCGGGGAAGCCACAACAACAGATTCCTTGAAGATCCGTTTGTTCCCGCTATCTCTCTGTGGATCGGCCTTTGCCTGGTTTCCATCACTGCTAGCCAATTCCATAATCACTTGGACCGATCTCGAGAAGCAGTTCCACAAGTACTTCTTCACAGGGGTACAAGAGATGAAGATCACCAACTTGACTGCGGTGTGATAGAGGAATGACGAACCTATCCCGGACTACATTCAGAGATTCAGGGACGTCAAAAGCCGTTGTTTCAACCTGTCTCTTAGCGACGGCCAATTAGCTGAATTGGCCTTTCAAGGACTCCTACCACACATTAGGGAAAAGTTCTCGTCCCAAGAGTTCGAAAGCCTGAGCCATCTAGCATCCAGGCTTGCTAATGTTGATGTTCGAGCCCATGACGCCAGGAAGAACATGTTCCAGAAGAGGGTCAACTATGTTGGAGATTCTTCTGAAACAGAAAGTGAGGCTGAAATCAGCGTTGCTGAATTGGTCAATCCAAGAAGCCAGTTTCATGCCCGTTCGCAAAGAAGAAAGCTGAAAGCTACGGGTTCGACATCACAAAGGCTGATAGGATCTTTGATCTGCTACTACAAGAGGGACAGCTTAAGTTGCCCTCCAACCATGTGATCCCATTGGCCAACGAAATAACAGGGCGCATGTATTGTAAGTGGCCTCATTCCGTCACTCATAATACTAACGACTGCAAGACATTCAGGAAGGAGATCCAGGCGGCCATCGAGCAAGGGAGAATCAAGTTTGATAGGCCAATGAAGATTGACGAGCACCCCTTCCCAGCTAGCACAATTGATTTGGGAGCCCAGGAAGTCGATGGGAACGCAAAGGTATCACCTTCTGATCACCCTGATCATGATGCTGAAAACCCAAAGACTCATGTATCGGCCAACGGTAGGGGGAACCACGGCCGATGCGAACAAAGAGGGAGTTTCAGGAGACCACACAGAGTTGTCACATGTCAGATGCTCCTGAACAAATATTAGCGCCAGCAAGAAAGAGAAAGACGTCGTCAAGAAGAGAAAGACAGGCGTGATGAAGAACACTGGCGGTGCCCGTTCTTTGCGTTCTACTGGAACGAGGGTTTGCGTTTGCCATCGGCTGATGATTGTCCCGAATGCAATGGGACACAGGAAGGCCGATACAATTTCAAGAGGTAGCGCAATGAAGACAATCGTCAGCAGTCGGCTGTCGGGGGCAAGCATCGTGTCTTTGTCCATGATCGGCTAGGTCCACGTGTCCCTGAGCAAGCAACGATTGAAGAACAAGCTGCAGCTCGTGTATCTGATGAAGCGCCTCTGGATCGGTCGCTCGAGCGTCATGACAGTTACAAGTATGATCCAGAGGAGTACCCGGATTGGTGCATTTAGGGGTTGACCCGTTCTCAGAAGAGGAGGGTTCAGAGGCTCCGTCACCGGGAGCAATAAGAAGCATGCGCCTACGAGAAGAAGGCAATCAAATCGCAAGTCTGTCGCGTGAAGACCGATGAAACTACCTCGTCAGCATGAGTCAATACAGTTTTTGTGCTGCCTATTGAATTCAAAGCACCTGCTCATAACAATGATGAGGTAGCAGTGGCAGAGCTTGTGCTAGATCCAGTCCAAGCATCGTTCGAGAAGCCGGATGAGAAAGAGCAGAGGCATCTGAGGACTTTGTACGTGAAGGGGCATGTTGACGGCAGGCCGATAACTAAAATGTTGGTCGATGGAGGGGCCGCTGTTAATGTCATGCCATACATCATCCTTTGGAAGCTTGGGTATGGCGAGGAAGATATGATGGGAACTAACATGGTTCTCAAGAGCTACGAAGGGAATACATCGTCCACTTGGGGGGCAATTACTGTTGAAATGACAATTGGGAGTAAGACCTTACCTACTATATTATTTGTTATGGATGGCAAGGGATCATACAATCTGCTCCTAGGAAGAGACTGGATTCACGCCAATTGCTGCATTCCATCCACAATGCATCAATGCCTTATTCAGTGGCTAGAAAATGACTCAGTCGAAGTAGTGCACGCGGATTCATCTCTGAGCATTGCACCGGCTGATCCTCCAGTTTGGGGCGTCAATGGTGTGGAGTGCATATCAGGCAAAGTATGGGAAGGAGATTTCTTGAAGATGGAGAATTTTGGTCTTGATCCGGTCCAGGAAGGTGGCCCCGAGGTCTCTACTCCATAGAGAAGTCTGAACGAGTGTCTCATCGGCCAAGGGAAAGAAACACAAAGAATTTCTAACCGATGAACTAGTCTTGTAAAAGCCGATCGTGTTGATCAGGCTCGAATGGCCGATACGATATGTATCGCCCTGAGTGCAAAAAATACCCATAGCAAATCAGAGTGGTTGATTTAATATCATTTGTCAGATAATTGGCTAAAGAATTACATCTGAAAAAGATGGAGTTGTCCTTGGGTTATGTGCTGCTTACATGGCCATTACAGCTGATTGATGTTAATGTGCCCTACCTTCTGTTAGAGACATTGCAAAATAAAGAGTTGGCCATTAGATCTGGATTGACATCGTGGTTTTGGAATCAAAGATATAAATCGCAAGTGCACCTGGATTAAAAAGAGGATGTATCGCCGATAGCTGGAGAGCTTGGAGTTGGGCTTCGAGAGCTGAAAAGATGTGGAAAATAGGAGGTAGAAACGTAAAGTCAAATCAATGATCAAAGAGTATGTTTCAGAGACATACCCGCTACTCTCGCATCGGATTCAACCAGCATGGCCCGGGTCATAGTGAGCCTTGCCTCTGCAGCTGCTAAAGCAGCTCTGGATGCGCACAGAGAAGATTCCAGCTCGATCACATGAGGGTTTGAGGAATCGTCAGAATCTGAGCTGGAAAAACCCACAGCAGAAGACGGCGAACCAGCATCGTACACACCGTCGGCCATTGAGATGGCCCTGAAGCAACCAAGAAAGAAGATCAGATTGGAAGCTAGAGGAAGAGAGTGTGAAGCCGGAAGACCCTTACCCTTGTTGACGCAGGACGGGTCGCAGACGCTGAGTTGGCCTAGGGGAATCATCAGCGGGACGCCTGTTGTCGGCCATGGATGGCTGGAAGCGCGTTGGAACGGGGAGCAGATGAGATTGGGAGATGAAGAAGAATAAGAATAGATTGTGGTTTTTTCTTGCACTCTGCTAGAGCTCTTTGGTTTATAAAAGAGGATTCCAGAAGCCTGACGGCTGCAGTTAAAAGGGAAGTGGAGGAGTCAGAAATGTGTTCCAGTTACCATCCCGATAATCGAGGGGTCATGGAGTAACTTGACGAGATGGGGGTGCTTGATGGATAGCCGATCATACTTTCCAACAGAGGAGTAATGGTGAGAGGAGCCAAGAAGTCAAATATTAAACAGTATCGACTGTTTGCTTTTTGGGCTATAGGATCGGGTTATTGCGCTAGAAATGAAGAATTGCAGAAGTGTGCCGAAGGAAAAGGCTGATTGGAATTTCAGAACAGAGCCTTTTTATTCCGAAATTGGGGGCATGTGTTGACACCGGTTTTTGCACAACTGGTTAAAACCGTGATCGGAGGTCCTGAATCGATCAAAAGGGTCAGAGCTGACGAAAAGGGACGATCATTAAGAAAGAAGCCAGTGAGATTTGGTGATAAGAAAGAGGCTGATGTTTTCAGGAAAAAAATTCTAAGTTGATGGGCCAAGAATGGGCCGATGCTTGTTTCAGGAGCAAAGAATGGATCGCATTGGGCTTTTCGGGCCAAAGAGGGGCGTCGCAGCCGATGGAGCATGGAAAGAGCTGGCGAGGCTAGTTATCTTTTAGTTTTTGTTTAGAAAATCTTGTTTTCTTTATTGTCAAGTAATGTAAGTCCTAATCGACCTAGGGTTTGTAGCTTAGGCTATAAATAGCTGCCCTCGGGCATGTACCAAACCATCCAATGATCAATACACAAACCCTTCTTTCCCTTTTCGGCGGCTTTGCCTTAGTTGCAGTAGATTTTCTTTTTACTAGTTCTTTCCTGTACGTGGGGCTACATCAACTTCGATCTCCGACTTGCTGGTAAGTTCAGCGTCTAACGAGGCAGATAGGCTCAAGGTTGATGGCGCATCGCTTCTTCCTCAATCCTGTATTAGTTCAAGTTATCGAGCAGATTGGATCTAGGTCTGGTCTGTTCACCAAGTTATCAATATCAGCTTATTCTTGTTAGATTAATCTGTTTAGTCTAGCTTGCTTCTTGCTGTTATCACAAGTTATCGATATTTGCTAGATTTGGCAGGATTAGATTCATTTGATCTTGTTTTTTATTTAGTTCTTACCATAATTTATCCAGCCTAGATCTAAATACAATCGGCCGACGCGCAGTTTGCCTGTTGCTCATCGCCAGGCCGATCAGGTTTGGAACTAGGTGTTGTCTACCGAGGCTTCACTAACTCGCTTAGCGCTGCCTTACCTGCACAATCGGCCAGAGCTTTGGCCGATTGATCTACTATCGCATCGGACGCTTGGCCGATGCACATGACGGAACGATTCAGAACACCAGCCGATACGTTTCGGTAATTTAACCTTTTACCTGTCTCTTGTCAATTGTAGGTCAAATTGACTGGCACGCCCTGCACCACCACGCAACCGATTTTGACGCCGCGCAGGAGCGAAGCAAGAGGCTCCTGGGTCCTTGCGTGTGCTGGCGTTGAAGGCCGATCTATGGCTTTTTGTGTCAACAGCCTCCACCCGCACCTCCTCCCAGCGGCTGGCATCGGCCTGCGCCTCGCTGCCCCTCACGAGGACAAGAAGGTCCAACAGGCGGGAGGAGCTTCATGGAGCCGCGCGGAGCCACATTTTTGCGGCTCTGCCTCCGTTGATGGGTTCCAGAGAGCGGGTTTTCAGGGGCTCCTCCGATGGAGCCGCCTCCCCTCACCCCGTTTGGCAGGGCTCTGCATGGAGCTGGAGCTGGAGCCCATTTTGGAGCCCTGCCAAAGGAGGCACTAGATCATGCCTTGCGAATACATATAGAATGCTTCAATTGATGGTGCCTGGCATTGTGTATTCATGATTGTTCTAATGCATATATACATATGTATTTCATATCACTAGTAAAAAAAGGCTATCGATCCACCCTAAAAGTACCGGTATGAAGCAGACCCGATACTAATACTAGCATGAGTACCGGGTCTAGTTCATACGGGCATTTTTGAGGTGGACCAAAGGCTATGAATCAGAGCCCCTATTCTTGTTCTACACCACTATGATGATTAGTGATGTAGGTGTCCAATCTTCCGATAGGTATGGTAAATTCGATTTGTGGAGACTTGACACCGGCGATCTGAGCTTCTAATCAGATGTGATTTGAACCCATGCAACCGTTACACCGCTGCTCTGTTGGTTATCAACCAAGCACAACTTGATTGACCTCGCTAAGAAGGCTTTTCCCTGCAAGCGAATCGAAGAACACAAGCAATAAAGGATAAACACACAATCTGAAATTGCAGATGTGCATGAAGCAAAGATGAATATAGGGTCCATGTTTTGATCACAAAAGAACTAATTGATGAGGGACATGATACCCATGTATATGACCATGATTGGTGCATGGTACGGGAAAGGAGTCCAGCAAGGGTATCCAAGTCATAAAGGAGGTCCAAGGCTAATTCGGGGTGTGTTTGGTTGTGCTTTTGAAAGTGCTTTTGCTTCCAACAAAAGTCAAAAGCCAACCAACGGCCCAACCCATAACATTTGGCTTCCAATGAAAGCTGATTTCCCTTCTATAGAAATTCCACAGCCGCTCGAACCCTGCTTTCTCCGGCTGTGAGGGCAAAACTTGATGAAAATTACCCGCTATGCCATCCTTTAGTGGATGCCGGTTTGATTTTTCATTTCTCCCACGACCCCCTCCCTCTTCCGTGACCCCCTCCCCATCGTCTCCAGGTTGGCGCTAGGGTTTGGCGGCGGCGGCGGCTACTACCCCCACCGGTGTCCTCGTTCCAGGCGAAGGCGCCCCTTGGCGGCGGCGGTCGGCAGCTTCCTCCCGCGAGCGTAGGCGCAGGCCCAGGACCAGCGCCGCCTTTACCCGGCGTTCTCCACCGCCCAGATCCAGGCCGTCCACCGGCTGACCCGCCTCTCCCCCACCTGGATCTGCCGTCTTGGCCGCCGGAGCTCCGGCCGCGCTCTGGAAGGCCACGCCGGCGCCCTGCCCGTCGACACCGCCCTGCTCAAGCAACAGATGCATGGCTCCTGCGACAGGAGACACTGCCCATGCTCCTCGACGATCTTCTGCATGCGCTGGTCCCCTCCTCCCTTCCCTAGCCGCAGCAGGAAGCGCCTCTCCCTTCCCTGTCATCTCTGCGGTGCCGATTTGGAGGTGAACTTCCACTCCCCTCCCCAGTTCCTTGCATTTCCTACTTGACAAGTTGATTTTTAAGTAGCGATGCCACTGCACCATGCATGCTTGCTTGCCCATGTTCATGTATGTATGATTGTTACTAGAATTGGATGAAGTAAATTATTTTTCATGATTCAAGAATGGGTGATAAGGCGGATTGGCGTGATGCCAATATGAGGCATTTTCTTGATATCTGTAAAGGAGAGATAGAAGCTGGAAATAGACCGTCGGGAATGTTCACTAGAAATGGATGGAAAAATCTAAGATCAAAGTATGAGGAAAAAATAGGGCTGAAACAAACAAAGAAACAATTGAAGAACAAATTGGACAATATGAAAAAGGAATATACTTAGTTTATGGAGTTTAAGAACAGTGCCACTGGTCTTGGATGGAACGAGGCAAAACAAACTGTTGATTGCTCTTAGGAATGGTGGGATGAACACCTCGCTCTAAGTTTTGTACTCTCATTGTCCATTATTCATGTTAATGTTTATATGTGCTGACTTGGTAATTATTTTATGTAATTTCAGAGATGCAACAATCCTGATAAAGGTATCAAGTGCAACCATGTATGGTTCAGAAAACAAGGACCAAAGAACCTTGATGACCTGCACATATTGTTTGATAAGACCCATGTTACCGGTTCAGCAAGGGTGTCCAAGTATAAAAGGAGGCCAAAAGCTAATTCAGTTCGAGTCGCCAAGGTGGAGGCCCAAAACAACTCAAGTACGAGTCCACCTCGGAGTCCAGGAGCAGCATGCACCAAAAATGACGCCCAGGTCGCATATGGAGTTCGTTTTGAACATTCTTTATATGGATGGAAAGGGAATTTGATAGAGCTTCCAATGGCACTGGTACCACATCAAAATTCCATCTGACTCAATGGGAATCGTCGAAATAATTTGATGCCTAGAATTTGTTAGAGTGCCGCGCAACCATCTTTTTGGCCGTTGGCCCGTTTATCATGTTGGAGCCCATAGGGGCGCATCCAGGGTGGTCATCCACGACGTAACCATCATATATTCAGTAGCCGCCGCCACATTAGAGTTTGGGGTTTTGTTTAGTGCTAGTTTTCCATCAAAAAACAGTCATCTTCATTGTAACTGTGACGCCAAGTCCTTTTGCTATGAATCAGGGCCCCTATTCTTGTTCTACACCACTGTGATGATTAATCCTTTTGTGATCAAAGCTTAAACCCCATATTTATCTTTGCTTCATACACATCAGCAATTTCAGATTGCGTGTTTATCCTTTTTTGCTTGTGTTCTTCGATTCGCTTGCAGGGAAAAGTCTTCTTTGCGAGGTCAATCGAGTTATGCTTGGTTGATAACCAACGGAGCAGCGGTGTATGTCGGTGTTTTACCGGAAAGCCTACCAATGGGTACCTTAAGGTAGTAGACCTGTGGTTAGGGTATCACCGAGATCAGAAACTCGATGGTGCAAGGAACACAAGGGTTCAGACAGGTTCCGGCCGCAGTATGCGTAATACCCTATGTTCTGTATGGTTTGTATTACCTTGAGGGTTATAAGATTGTTTGGAGGGGGTCCTTGCCCGCCCTTATATATCTTGGGGGGACAGGGTTACATGGAAATCCCGAACTGGTACGAGCTTAGTAGTCCTAACCGAGTACTCTCGGGTAGTTTCCTTCTGTACCGACGAGTTGTACTAGCTTACGAGTACTTTACAGTATGGATAAGGTATGGGACATGCCCAACCCCTTACTCTAGAATGTTCTACGCCATGTGTGATGTCCCGATGCCCCGGGTCTAACAAGCCCCCAAGCTCTTCATAGCCGAGTACTGCAGGCTTTGAGTACTTCTTGAAGTCATCCTTCGGTTTCTGCTGAAACTCCGTCTTGAAGGTGTCTTTCGAGTACTTTCCTTGGTTGCTCGAGGCTGTGAGGTGCTCTAGCCCCGAGTACTTTCAAGTCTTTCTTTCTATGGGGTGTGATGCAAATCGCACTCCATATGGAGTAGCCCTCGAGCCTTAGGTTGAATCGAAGAATCAGGCTGAAGGTCCCACTAGTCTTGAATCTTCCTCTTATCTTGCAAATATTTTTGAAAAATAAGCCATCGATGACACGTGTCCCGCAACCCCTGAGCCTTGAATCCAAATCCTGAGGTTTGGAAAACAGGATCCAAAAGAACGTGGCATACTGAACAGTGTTATGTACAAATTTTGGGTAAGTGTGATTTGCCCTGATGGTTCTCCCAGGAAATCAATTGGTTCAAAATTTGAAAAACCCCTTTTTCGGAAGTCTATCCCTGAAAAAATGGTTAATTAAATAAACTCCCCAAAACTCCTCCCAGAACAACTGCTCAAAAACAAATCACACTTTTTCAGGAGAAAACTCTTCGGCTTCCAAACAGTAGATTTGAGCCAGCCCGCTGGCTATTTAACTGCACGGTGACTCTAGGGTTTTCACCCTTTCACTCTCTGCCTTAGCCATTTCGCCTTGTCACCCTCCTGCGCCGCCAACCGTTTTAGATCTAGGGTTCGAGCATCCCTTTGAGCCCGTCCCCCATTCCGAACTGAACTAGTCGGAGAATCCATCCTTTTCCTCAGCGAGTGCTCACCCCTCTCTCGAAGCCCTCGAGCTTATGCACGTGAAGCGGCTCGTGACATTCAAGATGGGAAACAAGAAGCAGGTAAGCAAGGGGAAGAAGGATGATTCACCCACCGGGGAATGGGAGAGAAGTAAGTGCACTCGTGCCAACCTACTTAACTTGGTCGCTCAAGGTCTTCTTCAATCGGAGGAAATGGTTTAGTGGAAACTTTCCTTCGGCCAATTTGTTCCGCAAGAAGATGTAGATCAGGTTGTTATTTTCGAACACTTTGTTGAAAGGTGATTGGCCCTCCTTGCTTCTGATTTCTTCCGCGGCCTTCTTTATCACTGGGGTATTCAGATCCATCATCTGAACCCTAACTCCATTGTCCATCTTTCCATCTTTGTTCATTTTTGTGAAGCTTTTCTTAGCATCGAGCCACATTTCAATCTTTTCCGCTATTTCTTTCATCTCCGCCAACAACCATCTGAGGACCGGTAGTACCTTGTTGGCGGAGCCGGAATCCAGTTCAAGCAGGGGAAGGGAAAGGAGTACATTTATTACTCTTCCCACAAACCACTCGGGCTGGAGATCTTTGTGGTTTTACATTGGGAATCATTGACCTGCATTGCCCGAGGGAACTCCAGGGAAGGCAGTGTGGAGAGGTGAATGGAATGAGAAGCTGAATCCCAATCAAATGCTACAAGTCACTGAGCTGCTCAAGCTGATCATGGAGCAGAAAGATATGGGTGTGACCGTAGTGTCTGTTTTGGCCTCCATGTACAAAAGGTGTATCATGCCGCTGCAGAAGAGGTGTCGATTTGGATTCGAATACTTGGGAAGTAATGACCCATCTCGCCTTACTGCAGAAGTCCTCCCTTTGAAGACGGCTCTGGACCGTGTCCGCCGAGTACTACTCGATGCGAACACGGTTCCATATGTCCCGTAGCTTTTTAGTGCAGCCAATCCGCCAAAACCAGTGAGTAATCTGTTCATCGAGTACATATAGTACTTGTAGATGTAAATCATAACTGACTGTTTGTCTTGTGATGTATTGCTTTGCAGGGACATGTTGAATTGTACCACTGCCCTGCTCCCAATCCTGACGCTTTGACAGTGGTCCATTAATTGATGAAGAATTGACAGATTCTGACGATGATGTTCCTCTGGCAACATTGCTGAAGAAGTCCGGGAAGGAGTCGAGCAGTAAACTTGAGGTGCCGAGTCATCCAACGAAGCCACGAGGAGTGGTAAGGAAGCGTAAACTGGTCCTTGGTGGGACGTCGGATAATAATCCAAGGTAAGCACTTCTCACAAGTACTTCCCTTGTTGAAATTTTGGAGTTCTTTGTTGATTTTGTTGGCTCTGTCTTCAATCCTCCCAACTCTCCCGCTGCCAAGAGATCGAAAGACGGTGGCAAGGCGAGTTCTGCTGGGGATGATGCTGTGCCAAAAAGTAGTGTCCTGCCTGGTGCAGCAGACCCTTCAGCTGTTGATGCTTCGCCGAGCCCAAGCAACCCCGTTCCACCAAGCGCCTCGGAGGCTCAAACCAAAGAGCCTGCTGGCGGCTCGGGGAAAGCAAGTGCTCGAGGGCCCCAGCTTATTCAGCTCAAGAAGGTGGTGACCAAGAGATCTTCCACGTAAGTTTTGAGTACTTGGACTTGTATCTTTTTACAATTCATCTTGCTGAGTAGTTGATATACCTTGTATTCTGTTAAGCCCTTCCTCTGCCCTGAGCTTGGGAGATCCGGATGAGGTCCCGGCTGCCCAAGCCCCCGAGCTTGGGAAGGAGTCGGATGCTGCAGCGTTGGAGACAAGTACTCCTCCTCCTCCTCCTCCTCCTCCTCTGTCTCCTCCGGCCGCCGTTGTCGAAGTGGAGAAAGAAGTAACGCCAGAGGGAGCTGGTGCGGAGCGAGTGGAGGTAGATCCACAGGCGTCCGAGATCCCCGAAGGTGAGCCCATCATGCCTCCTCTGCCCCCCGGTACCGTTCTACCTGAAGCAACATTAGTAACCGCGGGCGGAGTGGCAGGCGAGCTACCCAAGGAATCAGGCGCGCAAGGTGTTGATGCCGCGGGTAATGCTGACCCTGGTGCCAGCACCGTCGAGGCCGCGGGCACAAGTGGCCCTGGCGCAAGAGATGCTGGCGCCGCGAGTACTTTTGAACCCGGCACTGGTGCGGCGGAGAAGGAAGACATGCTGGTGATGCCATATGGTTGGCAACACACCGTCACAACAGACTTGATTAATGACCCATATCTAACCAAGGAGAAGAAAAAACATCTCCAGGGTGACTTCAAGGACCTTTACGAGTTCACCACCGTAAGATTTCTTCTTCCTCAAGTAGTTTTCTTCATCCCCTATTTCACTTGAGTAGTAATGATTGCTTTGTCTTGTGGAATCAGATGGACCAATCCTAGGAGAAATCAGAGAAACTTAAGTTCATTCAGGACGGCCATCGCCAGCTGCAAGAGGAGGATCGCAGGATTGGCGAAGAAGTGCTCAAGAATGTTGAACTGCAGAACAAGCTCGAGCAACTAGATAACGAGCGCGGTTGGGAAATCTGGCTTCTCAAGAACGACATCAAGAATCTTGAAAAGGAGAAAGCCGAGCTCGTCGAAAAGAACAAGAAGATTTCCAAAGCGCACAAAGGTAACTTGCTGCCTTGTCTTGTTGTACTTTGATTGGTTGGTTGTTCGAGTAGTTTCTGAAAACTCCCCCGAATACTTCCTCTTTTCTCTTGCGCGTAGAACTGAAATCCACTTTGCAAAAGAAAGAAAATACAATTTTAGATCTCAAGAATCTTGTTTACCATGGCGCAGATGATGTCGAGCATCTGCAGAAGATCCTTGAAGATATAGATGTCCAGTTCTGCGATGCTTTGCAGCTGATCAAGACTATGCTTGAAGAAAAAGATGTCATGCAGAAAGAACTCGAAGAATTCAAGTCTGCTGCACAAGCTATCGTGGAGATGGTGGACTTTTCATTTGATGGTGAAGCTGGAGAGCAATCACAGCTGCAGAAGCTTCGCGTGACTCCCTAGAAGGTTGCCACCTACATCTCGGAGGCCACCAGGACATACATAACTCAGGCGCTCGCACTAGTGATGTCGTACTGGCCCAAGGCAAAGCTAGAACCACTCGCCGAGGGCATGGCGGCCGACTGCCCTGTGGAGCAATTCACGAAGTACCGTGAAGAAGTCAAGCCCATTGCTGACAAGATTGCTGAGAGCCTAGAGCAAGAGGGTTAGGTATAGCAAAAACAATGTGTGATGTCATACATTTATGCTACTTGTTCATATGTAAATAAGTTTGCCTAGTTGATCTTTCTTCAGCGTAAATGTTTTTGTGAGGTTTGTTGGTATGATCATAGGACTTAGAATCTCTAGAGACGTTTGGGTTAAGCTACTCCAAGAGCATCGGCTTGGATGTAGTCAATAACTTGACGTTCCGCGAAAGTGCTCATAGAGCAAAGGACTTAGCTTGGGTTTACCCGATGGAACGGTACGCGAAGCTAGACTGTAGGCTGATGAGCCCGAGCGGTTTTAGTTGTCAACATTCTGCATCTTAGCAGGGAATAACTTAACCGTATAATGGGCTTGGTCACCCCTTCAGCGGGTGCCTTAACGCTCTCTATTGAGTAGTCGTAGCAGCGGTCGGGATTATAGGAGTACGAGTAGTACTCGAGTGCTTTGCCTTATGGACTGTACTGAAACACAAGTACTCATGGCGGAGCCCCCGAGCATATGCGAGGTAAGTACAAGTACTCGTGGCGAAGCCCCCGAGTATAAGATAACGTAAATACTCGTGGTGGAGCCCTCGAGTTTAACGCAGGCGGAAAAAATGTAAGAACTCGTGGCGAAGCCCCCGAGTTAAAACATGCAAAAAGTAGTCAAATTACGGCAAAATCAACTCTTTATTTATAATAATGCTGACATGCGGCAGGCGAATTGTTTTACATCTTCTACTAGGCATAGAATTTTAGGAGATGCTCTATGTTCCAGGCGCTAGGAACTTCCTGGCCATCAGGGTACTATAGGTGATATGACCACAGTCTTGTGACTTCTGAAATGATGAAGGGTCCTTCCCACCGAGAATTGAGTTTGTGTAGCCCAGTTTGTGTAGCCAGGAAGGTGGTATCGTGATGAGGTAGTGTGCCGGGACACGAGACTGTTTGCCAAAGAATTGACACTTTTGGCACTTTCGTACGAGATCCTAGGCATCGGAAATTGCTGTTGGCCACCAATATCCTGCCCTGTAAGCCTTCCCGACTAGTGTCTTGGATGCCGCGTGGTTCCCGCAGGTTCCTTCATGTATCTCGAGTAGTATGTTGCGGCCCCAAGCCCTTGGGACACACTTTATGAGTACTCTGGTGCTAGCTCCACGCTTGTAGAGCTTGTCTCCTACGATGACAAGCCCCTTGCTACGCCTCATGATGCGTATAGCTTTTGGGCTTTGCTTGGTCACCCATGGAGGCAGTTCCTTTTCCTTGATCAAATCGATGAAAGTCCCCCGCTAGTAGACCTCCGACATCATGACCTCCCCGGCTGGGATCCGAGGGTCTCGAGCTGGTGGTTGCCTGATTCGTGGTCTTGATTGACGGTTCTTTAAGTTCTTACCGGACGACATGATGAATTTCCAGGTCGGCAAATTTGTTCTCCAGCTTGCGCACCTCCATGATGTATGTGTCTATCTCCTCCTTTGTGCAGTCCCACTCTTTGTTGACTTGTTGTACGATCAGTAGAGAGTCGCTGTACACGAGTAGTCATTTGATGCCCAAGGAGACTGCCAGGCGGAGCCCGTGTAGTACCGCTTCGTATTCGGCCTCATTGTTGGACACATTCCAAAGGATATGCAATACATATTTGAGTTGCTCATCCTTCTGAGAGATGAAGAGTACTGATGTGTAACACCCAAATCTAAAAAAAAAAAGAAAGAGAAAAGAAAAGAGAACCAAACCCAGTCCATCTCTCTTTTCTCTTTCTTTCTTCCCTTTCTCTTTCTCTTTTTCTTTTTCTCTCCAGCGCCCAGCCCAACCCAGCCGCAGGCCCAGTTCGGCCCAAGTCAGCCCGGCTGCCCTCCCTCCTCTCTCTCCAGCCGATGACTCGCCTCTGGCTCGCCTTCTCCCCTCCCCGCGCCGCATCTCCCGCCCGGCCGTTGGCCGCCCTCCTCCTTCACTGCGCCCGCCGTGCCGCCTCCTTTATGGCCCACTCACCCCGCCTTCACTTCCCCACTCGCGGCCCCTCCTCTCCGCTCCTGTAACGCCGCCGCCATCATGGCCATGATGGCCGGCCACCACCGACCGCCGCCCCCTCCACTGCCAGCCGCCCCGCTTCCCTTCTCGGCCTATAAAAGGTGCTGCACCCCGCCGTGCTCCTGCCCCACTCCCCTTCCCTCGCTCGCGCCCGCCGTCGCCGTCCGCCCGGAGCGCAGCCGCCGTCGACCCGCTGCGCCGCTGCTCCTCGCCGACGCCAAGCTGCCGCAGAAGCTCCGCGTGGTGGTGGGTTACGTCGCCACCCTCTTCTTCCCCTTCTTCCCCATCGCTCCGCGCGGCGATTGCTGGCCGGAGCAAGCCCGCCGCTCGCCGCCGTGGCGCGCCGTCCCCGGTCGCCGCACCGCCGCCCCGAGCCCCCCATCGTCTTCGCCACGGCCTCCTCTACCTCCCGGACCAAGCCCCGGTCCAAACCGAGGCCGGAACACCCGAACCGGTGAACTCCGGCGACCCCGCCGCCGTGCGCCGCCGCTCGGTGTCGCCCGTGCCGACCCCGAGCCGCGCACCGCACCTAACCGAGCCGCCAGTCGAGCCGCAGCCGAGCCGCCCGAGCCGCCCTCCCCAGCCGTCCGATCTTGATCCGACAGGCCAAATTCGGTCCGTTCTGGTCTCACCATCTCTTTTGCAGAAAAGTCCCTCGGTTTGTCTGAAATCAACTCTCAGTCCTCTTTTGCTGAAAAGTTATTAGTTTTAGGTCCTTTTTTTTACTGTTTAAGCCCCTAATCTTTCAAGTAATAGAACTCGCCGTCTCTGGACCCCAGTTTTGCACTAAGAACCCTCTGTTTAGGGTTTATTTATGTTTTAGCCCCTGTTTTCTTCAGATCTAGCTCCTAGAAGTTCAAAACTCTTGCAGTTCAAAACTCTTGCAGTTAGATCTCTGGATCACTATTTTAGTCATATCTTTCTCGTTTTAACTCCGTTTTTGGTGATTCTCGTGCCCACGCGATCCTTACATCATAAACTTCATTTTTATCATCTTATTTTGATCAGATTGTACTGTTTATTGTATTATTTCTTATTTTGTTGTATATTTTGTTTGTGTGATCGTGTAGACAACGTGACGTTAGAGGAAGAGCAAGAGCAGCAGTTCGAAGAAGAGAACCCGATTTTTGACGAGGAAGGCAAGTGGATTTCCCCCTCTGCATATTCTTTTTGGTCCCAATACTAGCATGATAAACAACTTTACTTTATTTGTTGAATGCATAAACTTGACGGGAATGCCTATTAAGGATCTACCTTGTCTTTTGACCAAGTCTTGAAACACCTGGTTTTAGTTATCTTTTTGGCTAGATATGCTTAGTTGCTTAACTTTGGGAACTGGTGTTGCTTTAATCTTTTAAAAGTGTTAATCATGATTTTATACTGTCATTTTATCTGGATAATTCGCAAGACTACTTTATTTAATTGGAACATGGAGAACCACCTAAGAAAACTGTACAACCACAATGTTACATGGGTCTGACCTTAGCTGATTAATTAGACTAACTGGTAGTCTTATCGGAAGGGCAAGGAGGGGATCGGTGTAGGGGTCATAGCCCGGTCCTCTTGGGGTTGCAGCCTTTGCTAAGGTGCCGACCATTAGGGAGGTTTATGGACCACACCGCTACCAAAACTCTAGCGGGCTATCTAGTTTTCCACTTGTCTTTGTAAGGGCTTCGTAGTGGACCCCTTGCCACTCACCTCGGAAGTGTTTAAGGGCCTTGCAAACCCGGGCGACTTAGGGGAACACGAATTGTGGTGAAAGTGTACAACTTCTGCAGAGTGTAAAACTGATATATCAGCCGTACTCGCGGTCAAGAGCGGCTTGGTCCCTCACATGATAATTGAACTTAAGGATTTATTAACTTGTGGTTCTTTGGCTTTGTTTTGATTTTGTTGTTGTTCCTTTTCTCTTAAGTGGGTTGGTATAAACTTACATCTAGTTAATAGGTTGCATGCTAATAAAATTTGACCAACTAAAATGCTAACCGCTTAAAACCTCAGCCATTCCTTGATAGCCTTGCATATTTCACCCACTTGCTGAGTACCAACAATAAGAGTACTCACCCTTGCCCAATTGCTGTTCAGAAGGAAACTTTCGAGGATGCCTAAGCGAGCGTTCACCAGTTGACCGCCTGTGGAAGAAGACGTTGCCTAGGATAACAGTGGAACGTCTTTAAATTATTCGGAGTGTAATAATGTTGATACTATGTTTCATTTATGTTTTGAACATTGTCTTTGATATATTCACTTATGATGTCTATCATGTGTGTGTAAACTGATCCTAGCGCACATATGAGATGCATTCGGTTTTGCCATAAAAATCGGGTGTGACATCCTGCCTCGCCGCCCTCAAGCTTGAGCGACCCATTAAAGTACATCGTCCAATGCTCTGGTCGGTTGGGTGGCGTTGGCACTTGATTTTCCCGCCACTCGGCCATGAAATCAACCAATGCTTGGGATTTGATGGCTGTTCTTGGCTTGAAATTGATAGAGAGAGCCCCCAGTTCAACTGCCCACTTGGATATACGACCAGTGGCATCCCAGTTGTGGAGTATGTCTGTTGACGGTCCTTAAGTGCCATATCATACCGTCAACTCTTGCAAAGAACAGCGACAAACAAACACCAAACTAGATTAGGAGTTTAATACTAATCATTTCCACAAGTTTTGGTGAATCACTGTTTTTAGGAGACCATGTCTGCATACGGAGGAAAACCGTGCTCAAACAAAGGTAAACGTACATTTCAGAGCATGTTACACGAGCACGAGAATTGGAGGGCCCACATTCCAAAGCAGATCAGCCCAAGTCCAAGAGAAAGCACACTCCCGACAAAATCAGAGATAGGAACAAGGATCCAAGGGCCAAATGACATGCTAAACCCACTTAACTTCAGGGAAGCACCCAACAGCCCATACAAGGGGCCCACAAGGAGTCCACTGGCCGAAGAGGGAGCCAAACGGCCACTGAAAGGGGTCGGCCGACCCCCTGAGTCGTCCGACCACCTACTGGGCCCAAACAGGCCCATCCTTCTCCAGCAGACTCCCGCCGCACTGCCTACTTCAGCCCCGGATGGTACCACCTCGGAAGCTCACACAAAGATCCACCCTTGGAGGGCTATATAAGGAGGAGGAGAGCCCCTAATTCAACACACCACAAGAGAAGAGAAGAGCTCCACTCCATGGCGAAGCCCTACCTCCTTAGTGCTTAGAAATGGGGAGAGAGTGAGGGGTAGTTCGTAGGGGCGCCGACCTGTCGGCGCTCTTCTCCAACTTGTACCTCGATGGATGCTTCTTTCTTAAGTAAGTGTTCAAGATCTTATATGACGGTGAGTCTTTTGGTTAAGTAAGTTTTATTCTTTACTTGCTTGTGGGTTCATCATTCGTCTTTGGACGTTTGCTTCTAGCCTATGGACTTGAGTCTTTAGACGGAGTCTGGCTTGAAGTAGTGATCGATAGCGTAGACGTGGTGTCTAGGCTTGAAGTCGCCTTTGTTTGCTACCCTTCGCTACGGTCTGTCGGGGTAGGCGGCAGGTGATGACAGCCCTGTCCGTCCTTTGCAGTCCCCCACGTTCGGGTTGGGCGTAGAGCTAATAGCCGGATACTCTTGGTAGACCCGGAGTAAGCCGGTGCCCGAAGTAAGCTAGTAGAGGTTGAACCTTTCTTACCAGAACTCTAAAGCCATATGAATCCTCTCTATCCTTGCCAACATATCTCTTGTTTGTCCTTGGATGCCCGAAGTAATACTCACGGGTGAAGTGCTACAATGGTATCTCCGTGCGCTTGCGGATTATTCTTTGAACGTTAAGAAATACCAACAAGCATTTCTGGCGCCGTTGCCGGGGAACGGTTGCTGTATTGCCTTCGAACCCAGTTCGTCTTCGTATCTTCAAAAAAAAAATCTTTTGTTCTTTCTTACTTCTATATTAGACCCTCGCTACCCAAGTTATCTTCTATCCATATCTTAAAAAAAAATATCTTTTGATTTTCCTTACCTCTACCTTCACCCCCGTTATCCATGAAAGGTTATCCTTGTCCATACCTTTCAACCACCCAGGACGAGTTCTTAGAGACACAACCCTCTTCTAAGCCTACCATAGTTTCTGGCTTTGAACTCCGTCCTTATCATAATGCCTTGGTTCGGGAACAACCCTTCTCTGGAGCCGAAGATGAAGATCCCGACAGTCATTTGCAATTGTTTGAGGAACTGTGTTCGTGTCTGGTTATTCCAGGCATAACACAGGAAACCTTGAGGTGAAAGTTGTTTCCTTTCTCTCTCACAGAGAGGGCAGAGCAATGGTACACCCACCACGTGGGAAATTTGAACGGTAATTGGGGAAAGCTGCGAGATGACTTTTGTCACTCGTTCTCTCCTTTATTCCCCACACCTTTTCCACGGAGTGATATTCTCGCATTTGAAAAATTCGAGAAGGAGTCCCTCGAAGCAGCATGGGCAAGATTTTCACACCTTTTAGCAATTAGCTCGGGCATGACTGTCCTTACACCTCTTTTGTGCGGGTTTAGACATGACCTCTGCTCTACATCTTGACATAGCTACTGGAGGTTCGTTCGCATATAAAACTCCGATGGAGGTGAAGAAAATCCTTGATCGTATCTTAGAAAAACACACTTCCTCCATCGTAGAATCCAAAACCCTCCTGGAAAAAGCCATGTCATGCTTTGAGGAGCCCTTTTCAGCCAAATCAAACCCCATACCTTCTTCATCCATAGATTCGTCTGTTAAGCTCTCAACCGAACCACGAGCACCGAAGGAAGCAGTAGTACTCTACCCTTCGGATTTTCCAATCGAATTTGATGATTTTGGGAATACCTCGAACTATTGTTGGCACAAGAAGACTACGACACCTTCTCCTTCTCATCCTTCCAATCTTCTTGAGAAGACTCTCCCTAGGAAGGAACCACCAAAAGAATGGTTAATGGAAGTAAAGCGCTCTTCTGAAGCAATTCGGATTCATTCTCCTTCCACGACCATATCTTGTTCTATAGAGGGAAACGTCCTAAAAGCCCTTCAAGACCCCATTGTCAAGGCTAGCATCATGTCTAAATTTCTAGCAGAAACTCTCTTGGGTGACATGCCCCTAGCCCCGACTGACAGACTCTTCACAATTCCCTCGGGACTTATCTTTGAATATCGTGGGATCGAAACAGCCGTGCCAATCTTCATAAACGGAACCGAGGTGCGCTTGGATATCCATATCTATCCTATCATCGATTTCGATCTTCTGCTAGGCTTCCTGTTGGTAGATCTCCTCGCTACATCCCAAGGGAGCCTAGATGAAAAGCTTAGGGAAACTACTTCCGCCACCTGTTCTTTGAAAAATCTCATGGCGAAGCCTCATCCTAAGCAAAATCCGCTCGAGATGGTGATGCGTATATCTCCATTCACATCATCTGAGTCAACTTTTCTTGAGGGATCAGAACCCTCTGTCCTCAAAGAAGATGACTCGGAAGACCTTTCAGCAAATGAACGACCATCACCACTCTGGTGCGAGTTTGAGCCTCTTTCTGCTAGCCCAGCTTCATTCTTTCACGATGACTCTCTTGAGATGGAGAACCCTTGGGCCACGGAACGTTTTGAGGAACTGACTCTAGAATCTGGAGAAAAGGTTCCCCTAGACAAGAATCATGCTCGCATAACATCTTTATAGAGTCAGCCATGCTTTGTGCCGTAAGCACGCACGATGACTACAACCACCCTAATGTCCTCCTTTGCAAAAGTTTAGACGGATGGTTGTAGATGCATATGTTTATCATAAGCATTGCAGATTTCGTGGGCACACTGCAGCACTAACCTTGCAGCTCAAACAACGATAAATGATGGTGAAGCCGGGAACTACATCACTATCATTGCCGCAAGAAAGAAGAAAGTTCCCGATGGTCGAGCTTGTGACCATAAACAAAGCATTGCCGGGAGATGACCCGGATTTTCATTTCCCTTTCCAATAAAGTTTTATTTGATTCAATAAAAGCAAGAACATGTTTTTAGGATAGTATGCACCTTCGGGTACTTTTGGTCGCTAACCGTTTCATGTTGAGATTAAAAAGAACGAGGGGCATACAAGACCCAAGAACATGGGAGCTACTCAACTATACACTTGGTCCTCCTTGGTGATGGAACACACTCTGAAGGATGCATGGACACCACACACTTGACTCTTGGTGTCTTGATACACGATAGTCCAAGTGTGGGGGAAAACGGTGAGCGCTTCACCGCACGTTCTATTCATACCAAGGAGCATCCCGGTTTAAAGGTGTAAGCTCTTGCTTGTTTACAAAAAAAACATGGGGAAGAAAGAAAATAAAAAAAGAGAGATGAAAAAAAGAAGAAAAAAAAGGGAGTGAAAAAAAGAGAGAAGAAAAGGGGAACAAAAAGAAAAAAAAGGGAAAATGGAAAAAAAGAGACAAAAAAATGAAGAGTGAGAGAAAGACAAAAAAAAAGGGAGAGAAAAGGGATGATAAGAGAACACAAAAAAGGAAAATGGATGGAAAAGAAAAAGATAGAGAGAAAAAAAAGGGAAGAAAGATGAGGAGAATGAGAGTAAGACAGCATGCTCCACATAGATCAAAGACCACATTACGAGCATGCCTCCAAGCGATGGCATCTTGACAAGTATTATTTCACCACTTGGCTCCACCCAGCCTTTCTCTCGCTTGCGCTTGCAAAACCTTGGCATAATCCTCACCCGCTTTGGGCATTGTGTAAGCTTCGCCCTAGCAGCTCATGCGCACATACAAGCAAGAGGAATGCTCCTCTCCCTTTCTTGGCCTTTGCTGCTCCACTCCGATTGGCACTTGCTTGCATGCACGAAAGGAGACGTACCATAAAGCTTTGTGCCAACGGATCATGCCTCAAAAGAACATGGTCCCTACACACGAGGCATGAGCACTACTTGCCTGAGTAGGCGTGGTCAAAATACCTTCCTCCGATGATTCTACATCAAAACGGAGGAACCATTGACAACCATATATGACCCCACAATCGCTGCAGAAATTTTGGATCATCCATCTTCATATGCTGCCGATAAGAATACTCGGGTATGCGATGGTAAGTTTCACCAATCCACTACTCATGTTTATCTCCACATGAATAGAGCTTGACCATGCAAAAATCTTGTTTCCTTTGTTTGTGTTCATTTGCTCTGGTTTGGATGTCTTTTCTGGAGGCACATCCATAGGCTTTTTAAATTAAGCATGGTGCTTAGGTTAATTAGTCTTCTTTAATCAAATTAGACATGGTGTCGAGTTTGGTTAATGTACCTCCGAGTCAACACGATCATAGATTTTGGATGCATATCTTTTGTGGACTAACCCCTGTAGGAAAATTTTCAAAATTGATGGGTAAGTCCTCAAGTTCATGTCATATGGGAGATAAACCAAGGCCCAGGACACACTTCAACAAAGATTGCACGACATGCAACAGAGGCACATATCACCTCTCAAGGATCACTATGAGTATATTGCGAAACGCCCCTTTGTTGTGTTCATGCAGTTTTTATCTTGGCCTTGTTTGATTTATACTGAAAAGATAAAAATTTGGTGAACAATAAAAAAATATTTCTCAAATAAAAGAGTCTCTCTCAAAAAATAAAAATAAACAAATAAAATAAAATACTGGCAAGCATTTTGGGATCCATGCTGGTTGAATCTTTGAGTTTGATTTTTGTTAAGCATGGATGTGAGCAACAATCTCGAGGCAAAAGTAAAATCTTTTCAAAATTCTCTCGAGCATTCGTTGTCCACTAACTTCTTGCAGGGAATGAAATGGCAACCAAGGAGCAGTGTGCAATAACTCCAAACACCACTACAAACACTCGTTTGGTTCAACAAAAAGAAAGATGCCCGAGGAACCAAGAAGAGCAAATGCAAGAGTTTGTTTTGTTCATCATAACTTTGCATTTGGTACTATCTTGGGGAGATCCATCAAGTAAGTAGCACAAAGACCTCGTGCATCTCGGATCCATGATTCCACCCTGGTAAGTTACCCATCGTGCCATCCTGCCGCAATAAAAAAATAGAAATAATAATAATAATAGTAATAATAATAATAATAATAATAAAATAAAATAATAAAAAGAAAGTGAGGTGCTTTAACATTTTCTATGCAAAAAACAAAAAAAATTGAGCCAATAAAGATTTGAACTCCCCGGTATTCAAACCGGTAGAATTTTTGTTTCCACCCTTTGTTTCTTCAGAAGAAAAACAGGTGCAAGAATAAGTGTGGAGGAGAGCTCTCAAGCTCAATGAGCACTCATTCGAGATCTCCCCCAACATGCTACGCAACACCAGATGGTCCAACATACTGACAGAGGGGATCTAGAGAGGAATGGCCGAACCTTTGGTTTGACCAAACCGCCTTGACTCCCCCTCAATTTCCTCTTCTTCATCTTCAGCGATGGTTTGCGCAACGCTACCCTCAAACTCCCTGATTCTTGAGTTTAAACAAAATACATTTTGATCACTAAAATTAAACTCAATGGACCTTGCCAATCTCCTCGTGTTGAACATCCCTTTCCCATGGTTGGCTTGCATATGTTTTATTCCTTGCTCATATCCTTATTACTTATGAACAATCTATCATAGGAAAAGCATGTCATCTAAGTAGTTGATGAATGTGATATGGTATGATGAAAGAAACCTTGCTCCTCTCTGCAAAGAACTTGGGACTTTATCTTTCAAAAACTCAAAATCAATAGCTTGACTCCTTGATGATGCTAAGTTCCTACAAAAGCCATACATTGATCTTTTTGTAAACCTTACACATATGCTACTTGATTTTGCATTGAACTTTGTCAAATTGTTTGTGACCCTTGTGAGAATCTTTTCATACTCTCATGATCAAGATCACGTACACTCCACTCATACATGCTGACTTCTACACTGGAAATTGCGCCAAAATACTCCACCCATCCATCCATTTCATTCCACGAAATAAAAACTTCATATCAGGCCACGGCCATTCTCTCCAAAGTCCCCATCATGACAAAAAGGATAGGGGCTATGCAAAAAGAAATAAGGAACATGCTCAAGAAAGCATGATGAAAAAAAGAGAAAAAAAAAGAAAAAGATGCATACCCAAAGAAGGTATGCCACATGCTCACAAGGCATGTCAAAAAAAAGATAAGCCCATATCCCAAAAGAAAAAAAAAGGGGAAGGAGAGAATTGGTTCATAAAAAAGGAGTTCATACACCATCTACCCAAAAATATCCACACACATGCACATCTTGATCAAAGTGTATGATTGGTTTCTCCTTGGATCCGGTTTTTGACTTCGCAACTTATGCAATTCAAGTATGCCTCCATTTCATTACCTACCCTGAGCTCCACAAAAGCCTTATTAGAAGTAGGATGAAAAGAGGCAATTCAATGCCTTGGTGAGGAACCAAACACATTGAGCGATTCGAGAGAATCATCCGAGGAGCAAGTCTATGTTTGTTTTGAAAATATTTCAAAAAAAACCCAAGATATCTGAGCAGGTGAAGTAAGGAGGACTTGATTCTAATCCGTTCCATTCCTCAACTGCCCAAGATGACGTGGTAGACACTTCAAAGTCATAAGTAAAGGTGAGGCTTGGAATAACTTATATGTAGGTATCAAACCAATTGAGGAGATGGACCACCTTTGTCCTCAAACCTTTACTCGAGGACGAGCAAATGACTAAGTGTGGCAGTGTTGTTGACGGTCCTTAAGTGCCATATCATACCATCAACTCTTGCAAAGAACAACGACAAACAAACACCAAACTAGAGATAGGAGTTTAATACTAATCATTTCCACAAGTTTTGGTGAATCACTGTTTTCAGGGGACCATGTCTGCATACGGAGGAAAACCGTGCTCAAAGAAAGGTAAACATATATTTCAAAGCATGTTACACGAGAACGAGAATTGGAGGGCCCATATTCCAAAGCAGATCAGCCCAAGTCGAAGAGAAAGCACACTCCCGACAAAATGAGAGACAGGAACAAGGATCCAAGGGCCAAATGACATGCTAAACCCAATTAACTTCAGGGAAGCACCCAACAGCCCACACAAGGGGCCCACAAGGAGTCCACTGGACAAAGAGGGAGCCAAACGGCCACAGAAAGGGGTCGGCTGACCCCCTGGGTCGTCAGACACCCTACTGGGCCCAAATAGGCTCATCTTTCTCCAGCAGACTCCCGCCGCACTGCCTACTTCAGCCCCGGATGGTACCACCTCGGAAGCTCACACAAAGATCCACAATTGGAGGGCTATATATGGACGAGGAGAGCCCCTAATTCAACATACCACAAGAGAAGAGAAGAGCTCCACTCCAAGGCGAAGCCATACCTCGGTAGTGCTTAGAAATGGGGAGAGAGTGAGGGGTAGTTCGGAGGGGGCTGTTGACGGCGCTTAAGTACCACTTTTAGGCCATCAATTCCTGCATAAAATATCGGAAAGACAAGCATCAACACTAGTGATAGGGATTATTACTAACAAATTCCACAAGTGTCGGTGAATATTTGTATGCAGGTCAATTAGAGGAGAAAACACACCTAAAGAGCAAGGAAACACACCTCTCAATCCAAGTGAACACCCTTCCGATCAATCAGGCGCAAGCACAAGGATCCATGGGCCTACCTGAGGGGGTAATTTCACTCAACCTGACTCGTGGCACCTAGAACCGACGTAAGGACCCACTAGGCAGTCACCCTGCCAAAGGGTAAGGCGGTTGGGGACAAGGCCAGTTCAGCCAAACCAGGCTGAGCTCCACCGGCCTTCAGCTTCCACGTGGCACCTCCACAGCTCTCCCCAATGTCAGTTCCAGGTGAATTCACCTATTTTGCCAGCCGAGAGCTGTAGGATCACCCCTATAAATACAAGGGGAGGAACGTAGAATAGAGACACACCATCCAAGTGAGTCTTGGCCTTGCCTAGGTTGTGTTAGAGTAGGGAGAGAGTGAGAGGGTAGATTGGTGGGGCACCGGGCCTGTCGGCGCTCTTCTCCAGCTTGTACCTCTATGGATGCTGCTACATTCTTCAGTGTTTAGTAAGTGTTCGTGATTCCTTCTCTTAGCATTATACTTAGTTGCATGAGTAGTCTTAGTCCTTTGCTAGAATAGTATAGGCTTGAGTGCTCTTATGTAAGTGTATAGTATACTCTATTAGTTCTAGTAGTTGAGTGAGATCAGTTCTCTTACTCGCGGGATCGTCGCTCTGTATTTATACAGAGTGCTGTAGTTTGCTACGGGAGCTCAAATGTAGTTAGACTGCAGTAGTAATCCATAGTGTAGACGTGGTGTCTAGGCTAAAGGTTATCCTTCGTTTGCCTTTTATCCCACGGATTGTTAGAGGTAGGCCGTAGGTGGTGACAGCCCTTTCAGTCCTTTGTAATCCTCCACGTTCGGGTATAGTGTAGAGCCGTTGGCCGGAGTCTCCTGGCAGACCAGGGGTAAGCCGGTGCCCGAAGCGAGTATTTTGCCCGAGAGATCGACCTTTAACTCACCTCTAGTGTTACCTTAGAAATCCCCTCTACCCTTGCCACCTATCTTGGTGTGTCCTTGGACCGACTAGAATAGAAGTTAGTGCACACACGTTCCCTTGGATTCGATTACGCTTGGAATAATCTAAGGTGAAAGCTACAACGGTATCCGTGCGCTTGCGGATTTATTCGCACATTGCTAAAATACCCAACACTGGCCTGTCGGCGCTCTTCTCCAACTTGTACCTCGACGGATGCTTCTTTCTTAAGTAAGTGTTCGTGATCTTCTATGGTGGTGAGTCTTTTGGTTAAGTAAGTTTTATTGTTTACTTGCTTGCGGGTTCATCGTTCGTCTTTGGACGTTTGCTTTAGCCTATGGACTTGAGTCTTTGGATTGAGTCTGGCTTGAAGTAGTGATCGATAGCGTAGACGTGGTGTCTAGGCTTGAAGTCGCCTTTGTTTGCTACCCTTCCCTACGGTCTGTCGGGGTAGGCGGCAGGTGATGAGAGCCCTGTCCGTCTTTTGTAGTCCCCCACGTTGGGGTAGGGCGTAGAGCTAATAGCCGGATACTCTTGGCAGACCAGGAGTAAGCCGGTGCCCGAAGTAAGCTAGTAGAGGTTGAACCTTTCTTACTAGAACTCTAAAGCCATAGGAATCCTCTCTATCCTCGCCAACATATCTCTTGTTTGCCCTTGGATGAACCAGTTAGAAGACTAGTACCTCCGTTGCTCGTGGAAATACGATACCCTTGAATACTCACGGGTGAAGTGCTACAGCGGTATCTCCGTGCGCTTGCGGTTTATTCTGTGGACGTTAAGAAATACCAACAATGTCCGCCAATGGGAAATCAGTAACAACTTAGATCTTGTATTCGTCGAAGTAGTGGTGGAGCTTTCTGGATGTGATGAGTATTGCGTAGAGTATTTTCTGAATTGAAGGGTAACGAACCTTCGACTCGGAGAGTACTTTGCTGATGAAATAGACTTGCCTCTGCACGCCAAATGCATGGCCTTCCTCATTGCGCTCCACCACTATGGCTGTGCTGATCACATGAGTAGTTGCTGTGATGTACATGAGCAAGTTCTCTCCTGGATGTGGTGCTGTGAGGATAGGAGGCGACTATAGGTGTTGTTTGAGGTCCTGAAGGGCCTGCTCAGCTTCCTCCATCCAGTGGAACTTGTCTTTCTTCTTCAAGAGCTTGAAGAAGGAAAGGCCCCGTTCTCCAAGTCTTGAGATGAATCTGTTCAAGGCCGCCATGCATCCCGTTAGCTTCTGAACATCCTTGATCGTTGCTGGAGCCTTCATGTCAGTAATGGCGGTGATCTTCTCCGGGTTAGCTTCAATCCCTCTGTGACTGATGATGAACCCAACTAGTTTTCCTGACGGTACGCCGAAGATGCACTTTGTTGGGTTTGAAACTTCCAGAGGCTGTTGAATGTTTCCTCCAGTTCCGCAATTAGGTCCGCGGGAATTCTGGTCTTAATGACCACATCATCCACATACGCCTCAACATTGCGGTGAAGTTGGTCTACAAAGCACATTTGTATTGCCCACTGGTACGTAGCCCCCGCGTTCTTCAGCCCAAAGGACATAGTCTTCTATGCGTAAGTCCCAAAAGGCGTGATGAAGGCGGTCTTGATTTGGTCTTCTTCCTTGAGGGCAGTCTGATGGTAGCCCGAGTAGCAGTCAAGAAAGCAGAGTAGTACGCAGTCGGCGGTGGAGTCGATTACTTGATCGATGCGCGGTAGCCCAAAGAGGTCCTTCGGGCAGTGCTTATTGAGATCAGTATAATCAACACACATTCTCCATTTTTAGGGGTAGCATCAGGATCTACTTTCAAACTATGCTCGATTAGTTCCTTGGGCACGTCTGGCATATCCGCTGGTTTCCACGTGAATATGTCTCGGTTGGCCCTAAGCAAACTGATGAGCGCGCTTTCCTATTTGGGGTCGAGTTGTGACCAGATCAGAGCTGTCTTGGACGAATCTCTCTCCTGGAGTTGGATGGTCTTCAGGGCGAGTTCTAGAGTAGGTTGTACCTTCGAGTGGTTCGCCTTCTTTTGGGAACCTCCAGTTCTACCTCAGAGAGCTGTTGCGCAACCGTGAGTACTTCTCCTGAAGTATCTGGCACACGCGTAGTTGCGGCGTACTCGATGGCCTTCTGGTCGCAGTCGTAGGACTTCTCCAGATCGCCGCGGAAGGTGAGGACACCATTTTTTCCTAGCATCTTTAGGAGTAAGTACACGTAGTGCGGTACGGCCATGGATTTGGCCATTGCCGGTTTGCCCAGGATGGCGTTGTATGATGTTTCGAAGTTAGCCACTTCGAACATGATGTACTCGGTACGGTAGTTTTCCCTCGTCCTAAAGGTGACGGGAAGCACCACCGTGCCAAGCGGTGTCGCTGCGTTCCCGCGTAGAAGGGAACCTTGCTGGGGTTGAGCATGTCGATGAAGTTCGGCCCTATCTTCCTCAAAGTACTCGCAAAGATGATGTTGAGGCCGATGCCTCCGTCGATGAGTACCTTTGCGAGCCTGACGTCCACGACCACGGGGTCTAGGACTAGTGGGAGTTTGCCTAGCTTAGAAAAGCTCGTCCACTGATCAGCCTTGGAGAACAAGATGGGAACCTCCGACCACCAAAGGGGTCGTGGTACCGCCGGCTCGACGGACATCATCTCGCAGTGATGGAGCTTTTGTGTTCTTTTGGAGACAAAACCCATTTCACCACCGAAGATGACGTTGACCACCTTTGATACGTTGGGGAATTCCCCGGCATCTGTCTTGTTCTCCGGATCTTCGTCGTCCTTGTCCTTCTTCTTCTTCTTGTCACCCTTCTCCAGGGTTGGAGCATTGAGGGACTTCCGGAGTTGGTAGCACTCGAAAGCAGAGTGCTTTGAGTGTGGGTGCCATGGGCATTGCTTCTGCATGAGCTTGTCGAATTCCTCTTGCAGATTGGATGGCTTCTTGCCTCGCGGGGCGCGATTGATAGCCGTGACGAGATTGTCTGGCTTGCACTTTCGGGAAGATTCCGAGTAGTTCCGCTGGCCTCTGTCGTTGCGGTGGTCGTTGTTGCGCTTGGAGTAGTCGTTGCCGTGCTTCGAGAACCGATCACACTCCTGCTCCTCTTGGTCTGCCCAGGTCTTCATCATGTCGCAGAGGGCAGCAACGGTCTTGGGACAGTTGTGGTCAGTGAGGCCGTTGTGGAAGCAGTCGATGACGTCGCTCTCCGAGATGTTGGCGATCATGGTACGGGTGTCAAAGAAGCGGCGAGTGCACGAGCGTAGGAGCTTGTTCCTTTCTTGTTTGCACTGGGACAGGTCATGTCGAGTACCTGCCCGTGCAATCGCCCCCTGGAAGTTGTCGATGAAGACGTTCCACAGTTGCTCCCAGGAGTCGATGGAGTTCTTGGTGAGGCTCTCCAGCCATGTAAGTGGTGCGGACTCCAAGACCAACGGGAAGTAGACGACCTTGGTGATGTTGGTGCCGCCTACAACTTCAATGGCGGTGGAGTAGGATCGTACCCACTGCTGAGCAGATTGCTTACCATCGTACTTGGTGATTCCGATAGGTTTGAAGCCCTCCAGGTACTTGTAGTTGTCGAAGCGGGAAGAGAAGGTGGGGAATCGATCATTGTCATCCCGTGCGGCATTCCCCTCGGCTCCGGCACGCTCCTTCTTCCAGTTGTCGATGATAGAGCGGGCATCAAGCCCGGCCTTGATCTTGTCGCGGAGGTCGCTCGTTGGCAGCATCTCGAGTTCTGAGCGGAGATAGTTGCCAATGGATGATTCTGGTCGGGGTGCATGGGTTGTTGGACGGCTTCCCTGTGGAGCAACAGGGCGGCTCCCCTGCGGAACGGGCCCACGGCTTCCCTGTTGGTTGTTGGAGGGAGGAGCTTGTCGCCTGGGGTGCCCCCCAGGTGTTCTGCTGATTTGGCTTTCCCCCTGGCCCTCGTGTCTTCCTTGTGAGACCGAGGGCAGCGGGTTCTGCTGGTTGATCTGAAGGAATGCTTTCTGAGCCATACAAAAGGTAGCCTGGACTTGCGGGTCGCGGTTGCCCGCTAGCACCGCGATTATACCGACAATGTTAGCGATAGGAGTGTTGAAACCCGCGTCTTGTGCTGCCGTGAACTTTGCCTCAAGGTTGCATTGGGCGCGGTTGCGGCGTTCATTGGCATCCCTTGTGCGCTTGGAACGCTTCCTGTTGCGCAGCCTGCGAGCCTCACGAGCCTCGGGGATCTCGTTGGCAGCATCTGCTGTGTTTTCGTCATCGGAGATCTGCTCAGTTTGGTGCCTGTCGCTATACTCGTCGAACTCCACCATGAAGACGTGGAGGTGAGTAGATGGATCGTCGGAGCTGTAGTCAACGAGTACAGTTCGGATGGGGGTGGTTTCACCGAGTGGTCTGCCCTCTTGAAAAGGCAGAGAGTCAAGGTGAGCGACTAGTCTTTCATCGTCTCCGAGTAGTTCGGAGGGTTTCATGCCCTTCTAGTACACGAAGCGACCCTCCGGTCTTGAGTTCATAACCAGACCCAGGCCACCCGTGTAAGGTTGGGCCTCGGGATTGGAGTCCGAGTTGTAGTCGTCGAAGACAGGGGCCTCCCGATATGCGGTGGCGTCCTTCTCCCCGAGCTCGAGTAGTTCGTCCAGGTCCTTCTGCAATGCGGAGTAGAATTCGGACTTCATGGCCTCCTGATAAACAGTGGCCATGTTGCGTAAACCGAACGGGAATCGGTCACGCCACCCCCAGATGGAATCGAGTCCGATCCGAGGAAGCTTGATGCAGCATGAGTTGTAGTCGCTTCGAAAGCGGACAGCTTCTCGATCTCCCTGGCAACGTCAGGGAGCAGCATCTCATCGAGGTTTTTCAACGAACTCGTCGAGAACGCTGCTTGGTGTTGCTGCAAGTGCCTCCAGCTCGATGTCGATGAGGTGCCGATGGAAATCGCCTGCGCCGTCAGAGACACAGACGCATGAGCCGAAGACGAAGGTTGTGCCCGCGGGGAGCACGGCGCTGGTGAAGCTGAAAGTCGCCATCGAATTCGCCGGTAGATCTTCGATGAGCACCCCTAGCTGGCGCGCCAGCTGTCGGTGTTTTACCGGCAAGCCTACCTAGCGGTACCCTAAGGTAGTATACTTGTGGTTAGGGTGTCGCCGAGATCAGGAACTCGATGGTGCAAGGAACACAAGGGTTTAGACAGGTTCGGGCCGCAGTATGCGTAATACCCTACGTCCTGTATGGTTTGTATTGCCTTGAGGGTTATGAGATTATTTGGAGGGGGTCCCTGCCCGCCCTTATATATCATGGGGGACAGGGTTACATGGAAATCCTTCGGGTCACCGCAAGCGCGCATGTTTTGTGTGAAAAAATCACGTAACTTGTGACTTTGGTACCGGGTTTAATATATTTTTTGGACAAAAATACTTTTGGTACTGGGTGGAATCTTCACCCAGTACTAAGGAAGGGACTTTGGTACCGGGTGTTTTACCCGATGACAAAGATCGAGACTTTTAGTCTCGGTCTCTTAGTACCAGTTGGAGAACCGGTACTACCAGTTTCCAACCGGTACTGATGATGCATTTTCTAGTGGTGTATCAGCTTGGCCCTCAACGCGGCCTTTGACATTTTTGCAAAAAAGCCCTCCATTTTTCTAAAAATTACAACTAAATCCAGCTCGTCCGAACCGCACAGTAACCACGTTCGTACATTTTCCATGTAGGCCCTCAAACTAATATTTATTTTGACACGAAGAAGGAGAAATTCGATAATTCTGTCATGTTTGCAAAAACCCCATGAGGTACTTTTTCGTTTACCCCCTCCCGCAGCCTGAACGTGGCGCTCCCCCCCCCCCCCCCCCCCCCCCCGCTCCTCTCCGCCGCCACCCTCTCTCTCTCCCACTCTGCTCTCTCCCGCCCCGCCGCCGCCTCTCCTCCCCTTCTCCCACTCCGCCAACCTCCATCGTCCCCTTCCGGCGCTCCTGCTCTCCGCCGCCGCCGCCCGCACCGCTCCCGCGGGATCCGCATCCGACGCGGGTCCTAAAATGAAGGAGCCAAAAAAGTGGCTTCACCGGAGATCCCCTCCGCAAGCATTAATTGTCCATAAAATTACCTAACTTGCAACCAAGATGCTCTTTTACCAAACATTTTATGAAAAAGCTGCTTCACCATTGAAGCCAAAGCCATATTAGGAGGAGCAAGAGCGCAACCAAACAAGCTACAGAACATGCTATCAGTCCACCTCAAAAATACCGGTAGAGAAAGCGCGGTACTAATTCTAGCATTAGTACTGGGTCTTCTTTCTAGCAGTATTTTTGGGTGGATATGGAAAGGTCTGGGGACCGTTAGTACCAGTACTAAAACGTACCCATAAGTACCGGTTGAAGTTACCACCAGGTACTCATGCCTCCACCCATATTAGTACCGGTTGGTAACACCATCCGGTACGAATGTATATCCTTTAGTACCAGTTGGTGTTACCATAGGTACTAAAGGTCCTCCACGAGTCACTTCAAAAGGAAAGCATCTCTCATTTCATCACGGGTGGGTGAGAGCGGTGCTGAGTAACATGGGGAAGAGGTAGAAGTGGAACCAGTTTCTCCATGCCAATTTGCCATGTCAGCGCCTCCAAGCTCGGCTGGCATGCTTCGGATTTGGGATGGACCGTTGTACATAGTTTGGGATCCAAAAACTCATTTTGAGAGTTTAGGGATCCGCATGATAATGGAACAAGTTTAGGGACATGTGGTGCATTTAACTCTTATTTGAATGTTTAGGTTCTTTTCATTTTGTGAGTTATACCATTTCTACACTTGGCAATGTTTTGGTTTCGGAAGTTATATAGGATTGTGAATTTGTGACACCTGCTTGAAATTCAAAATTTCCTAAATTGCCCTTCTCATCTTCTTGGTTGACGAAGTTATATAATGACTTCTCTAGCTGGAATTTCCTTTCCCAATTCCAAATTTTGGTTGACCAAGTTGGGCTACAGGTGGAGAGACAGGTAACTGACAATTTGAACGGAGGGACAACAGAGATGCTCTCCAGGTGTAGATGCAATACAGTTTAGTCCTCTCCACACGAGGCGTGAACTCGCCTTAGGCAAGGGAAAACCCCCGCTAGTAGGGTAAATAGTATATAAAAAATGGAAGTAGGGTAAATAGTGGAACATAGCCACATGGAAACAACGAGGACCAGGCCCTGCTTGTTTCTGCTTTTCTCATACACACTTAGATTATAAGCTAAGTGAAGATTTTCTCGCTTCACGCTTTGCGCTTCTCGTAGTTCAAATCTCTGAAGTGGATTACCACAGAAGCGAAAATAAGCTGGGCGTTTGATGGGATTATCGCTTATTTCCACCGATAAGAAACAAACAGGACTTAAGTATATGCAATAGTATCAGGCAGCCAACTAGGAAACAAAATGCTCATGTTCGTTTTAATCCTTGCCTTGATCAGAATTTGCTGCATCTTCGTCAAGAGAAAAGGACATGGATTTTCTTACTCTTGAACTCATGTCCATGCTTTCAGTTTTCATGGTGGGTTCATCCATGGAGCATCCTGTCAGCAGAATAATATGAGCATTCATCTGCATCATGAATCATCGTCACCAACCTCACTGATGTTTTTCAGTTCTCACTGACGTTTCATCATCACGAATCATCATCTTATTAATAGAGAGTACAGGTGATGCAGATGATGGAGACGCTGCAGAAGCCTGAGTTCAAACCGATTGAGACTGTTTCTGTCCTGATTTTTCATTAGTTCTTAGCAATATCACTGGCCATGTGGCTTGCACTCTTGCCTGGCTCTGTTTTGCCGAATGGTAGTAGCCTCTTGTGTAATATACTGCTTCTACATTTCCCTTTTCCTATAGCTGCTTCACATTGTTCTGTACTTATTAATTATTGTCATCTTGTTTGCTTGTAGAAGTATGGTGGCTTTGCTTTGTTCTAGGGGATCAGAATGGACAATATCTTTTGAACTCACCACCTGATTTTCTAACGAGATCTGAGAACTTGAGGTCGCACCTGTTGACTATCACATATGTGTTTATTCACCATTTTCCATAAGATTAAGTGGTATGTGAATTTCATAGACTATATGACAATCAATGTCATAGATCCAGGTCCCAAAATATATTTTCACACTTGCTTACTCCAAGTTCCTGTATTGATCATTGAGAATTGCTCCGGTGAACCTCTTTCGAATTGTGCGTGAATCTTAAAAAAAAATAATTATTAAGTCGTATTGTTATTTGTTAACGTAGGGCGGCACATTTCTTGGGTGTGGCTCAGGGCGGCTCCAACTCCAAGGTACGTCGATGAGCCAGGATTTCATAGTTGGGTATTCCCACTTTCTAAAAAAAGTCTAATAAAGAAATACAACAAGTTCACAATATCGACAGCTAAAGATACAAAATGTTCATCTTGAACAATGACATATATTTGTTCATATAATTAGGTGGAAAACCTCATTAGCAGAGTCTAATGCCATTTTGTACAAATGGGAATTGTCAAATCTCAAAGGAGCATTCCAATGTTCAAAACTACACGAAATTTGCTAAATTGTTGCTTCCGCCTATCAAAATTTGGTGCCTGGCTTGTTCAGATAAGCTGCTATGATTGTCAGAAACTGAACCATATTGTCTCAGAGACTTACCAAGTTGGTGTGCGGCTTGACCAGCTTACGGCTGGTCTGTCCTCGTCCTCGCGGCAACCACTGGCTACCGCGTCGCCACCAGCGTCCTCTTGCGACAGGGCTTTGGCTTGGGTTTTGGGAATCAGGATGGGACCATGTAAAATGAGTAGTATATGTTCAGGACTCAATGGAAAGATAGAGTTGTAACGTAACAAGCTGTTGTAATTCTAGAAGATATAGGATTCAAGGATCCTAGTGGGATCCTAGCGTGATACACACGCGTGTAACAAACTCTATAAATTCTAGCCAGTTGAAGGCTCCTATAAATACATGACGCGGCTCTAGCAAAGGGTTATACGCTTCCACAATATTTTTACATGGTATCAAGAGCCTACCTCTGAAGATCGCATCATTGACATGTCGAACTCCAGCGCATCATCCTCCGGGCATGCGACATCGTCGCTGCTCGGTCTCCCTGTCACAGAGAAGCTCGCAAGGAACAATCTTGTTCTTTGGAGAGCGCAAGTGCTGCCAACTATCCGCGGTGCCCAATTGGAAGGGCATCTCGATGGCACAGATCCACCTCCGGCCAAGCATATTGATATCAAGATTGTTGACAAGACCATCAAAGAAGCCAACCCCAAATACACCAAGTGGGTGTGGCTCTGGATCAACAGGTGCTAGGATATCTCCTCACCACCATGACTCGTGAAGTCATGGCTCAAGTCACCACGGCAAAGACCGCAGGTGAACTCTGGTCTGCAGTAGATGAGATCTACTCATCACAAACAAGAGCGCAATCGATGAACACGCGCATCTCGCTTGCAACCTTGAAGAAGGGCAATCTGCCCGCCGCCGAGTACATGAGCAAGATGAAGGCCCTTGCTGATGAGATGGTGGTTGCCGGGAAACCTCTCAGCGATGAAGAACTCATCTCCTATGTTTTAAACAGACTGGATGTTGATTACCTCCCTCTACAGACAGCCATTATCGCAAGGACGGATTCCATCAGCTACAATGAGCTCCTTGCTCAAGTTCTCAGCTTTGAAAGCCGTCTTGATCTGCTGCATGGCGGCGGGTCAAACTCGTCACTCAATTGTGAACTCTGCGTCTCGTGGAGGGCGCGGATCGAACAGAGGAGGATGTGGTCATGGAGGACAAGGAGGCGGTCGCGACACAGGAGGCCGTTAACGTGGGGATTCATCCAATGGCCGCTCTGGAGGATAGAAGCCCTGCTCCAAAGTATGATGTCAGGTATGCTACAAGGTCGGTCATTCAGCTGATCTTTGTTGGTATCGTTTTGAAGAAGACTTCTACAAGGTACCCAATGAATGCAACGTCAATGCGGCCTATCAATCCTATGGGGGTTGATACTAACTGGAACATGGATTCTGGTGCGACCGACCATGTCACAAGCAACCTCGACAAGCTGAGCGTCCATGACAAGTACAATGGACATGATCAGATTTGCACAGCAAGTGGTTCAGGTATGAATATTAACCATATCGGTCATGCTATTGTTCATACTCCAAATTGCAATCTACATCTCAATAATGTTCTCCATGTACCAAAAGCCAAAAAGAACCTAGTTTCTGTTCATCGACTTGCCTCCGATAATAATGCTTTTATTGAATTTCATCCAAATTTCTTCTTGATTAAGAATCAGGTAACGGAGAGGACACTTTTGGAAGGGAAGTGTGAGGGTGGTCTCTACCCTCTGCCTAGACCGAGCAAAGAAGTCTTGAGCGCAACCAAAACGTCCACTACTAGATAGCATAGTAGACTTGGACATCCTGCTTTTCCCATCGTCAAAAGAATTATCATATCAGTAGTTATAATCTCCAATGTTCTATAGATTTTAATAAAGATTCAGTGTGTCATGCTTGTCAACAAGCTAAGAGTCATCAGCTCCCCTATCCTGAGTCATTCAATGTCTCCAAATCTCCCTTAGAATTAGTTTTTTCTGATGTGTGGGGTCCTGCTCATGAGTCTGTGGGGAGAAGGAAATATTATGTGAGCTTACAGATGATTTCATTAAATTCACTTGGATTTATTTTCTTAAATATAAATCTGAAGTGTTTGAGGAATTTCATGATTTTCAGAATCTTGTTGAACGCTTATTCAATCGCAAGATTATTGCCATGCAAACGGATTGGGGTGGTAAGTATGAAAAACTCAATTTGTTCTTCCAAAAAGTTGGAATTTCCCACCTTGTTTCTTGCCTACACGCACACCAACAAATGGAGCCTCTGAACGCAAACATAGACACATAGTAGAGGTTGGGCTTTCCCTTCAATCCAATGCTTCCATGCCTTTGAAATTTTGGGATGAAGCCTTTCTTGCTGCAACATATCTAATTAACCGAACACCAAGCAAGGTCATGGACTACTCTACTCCTTTAGAGCTTCTTTTTCATGAGAAACCAAACTACTCCATGCTTCTTGTGTTTGGATGTGCATGTTGGCTGAATCTTCGTCCTTATAATTCTCGCAAACTTGAATTTCGGTCGAAGAGATGTGCTTACCTTGGCTATAGTAATATGCACAAGGCCTTCAAGTGCTTCGGCATCTCAAGTGGCTGAGTTTATATCTCAAGGGATGTTGTGTTTGATGAAAACATTTTTCCCTTTTCTGAATTACATGCAAATGCCAGTCCAAGACTACAAGCTGAAGTTCATCTTCTTCCTTGCCATCTCATTGATCCGTTCTGGAGTACAACAATGCATACTGATGTGGCTAATCATACCTCACCAAATGTCTCTAGTGATTTTGTTGAAAATTCAGGTCAAAACGGGGCAGGTGAAGGTGATCTCATGCAGCAAGAAGAGGACGAGGATCCCGGAGGAAATACTCTGACTGGTGCATCTGAGGGAGTACCAGGTGCTGCAGAATCTCCCGTGGGATCGGCTCCGACCAGCTCTGAACCGGCCTGTGGGGGGCCAAGCGAACCGGGTGCTATCACATCTACCATCCAAGATTCAGAGGATACACTCGTCCCTGTCTTGGCCCCTGCATCTAGATCATCTGGCCCAACTATGATCCCAGAGCAATAACAGCTATCTAATGATGCAGCAATTCCTGAAGCTCAAAATCGACCAGTGACAAGGGGATCTCGTGGCATTCGAAAAACCAAAATATACACGGATGGAACCATTAGATATGGCCTATCTGCTTCTTCAGAACCAAGAAGTCTAGATGAAGCATTTAGTGATAAAAATTGGCGAAAACCAATGGATGATGAATATATGGCCCTCATGAAGAATGAAACCTGGCACCTTGTGTCGCCTAAGCTAGGATTAAATATAATTGACTGCAAGTGGGTGTACAAGATTAAAAGGAAGTCTGATGGTACTATTGACAGATATAAAGCTCGTCTTGTAGCAAAAGGCTTCAAACAATGATATGGGCTTGATTATGAGGATACCTTTAGTCCAGTTGTAAATGCCGCTACAATCAGACTAGTTCTATCCATTGCAGTTTCAAATGGTTGGAGTTTGTGACAGCTCGATGTGCAGAACAAGTTCCATCATGGTTTGCTTGAAGAAGATGTGTTCATGAGGCAATCGCCTGGGTATGAAAAGAAGGATTATCCAAAATATGTTTGCAAACTTGAAAAAGCTTTATATGGGCTCAAACAAGCGCCACGTGCATGGTATTCTTGTCTCAGTACAAAGCTTCAGAGTCTTGGTTTTCAGTCATCCAAAGCAGATGTGTCTCTATTCTATTATCATAAGGGAGGTACCGCTATCTTTTTGCTGGTAGATGTGGATGATATTATTGTTGCTAGTTCTTCTGACAAGGCTACGGATGCATTGTTGCAAGACCTCCAAGGTGAATTTGGACTCAAAGATCTTGGTGCTCTGCATTATTTTTTGGGCATAGAAGTCAAGAGGGGCAGTGATGGCATCCTTCTAAGTCAAGAAAAATATGCTACGGATCTCTTAAAACGGTGGGCATGCTAAATTGCAAACCGGTAAACACACCAATGGCTGTTTCAGAGAAACTATGTGCATATGAGGGGAGATCACCTTGGTCCTGCTGATTCAACGCAATAAAGAAGCATTGTTGGTGCTCTACAGTATTTGACATTAACTAGACCAGATATTTCTTATGTTGTCAACATAGTTTGTCAATACTTGCACAAGCCAACTACTATCCATTGGTCAGCAGTCAAAAGGATCCTAAGATACATACAGTATATGTGACGATCCGAGTTTTCAGAAAGAGAACCTGAATCTCTGTATCGTCGTGATAGTCCTTGGATCAGTAGCTATCACATACAGAATTCATCTCAGTTGACTATCATAGTCATACATCGCACAAATTTATACATGGAATTATTTATTACATAATCCGAAGGATTGTATTACGAGTTTTTATGGTACAAGCCCCTTGGCCTTAAGGGAAGCAAACAGAAAGCGGTAGCGGTAGCTAAGCTTATGGGCCATCCATCATCTTGATGAAGCAATCCTCCACAGGCGATCTTGAGCGAATTATGGGCCATCCTTGAATCATCCGTCAACGTCGGGATTGCATCTCGAGTCAAACCATGCATCTACCAACTATCCCCAAGTAGTGGGATAGGTTCACGTCACCATCCATATGCAAGCTTTAAGTGGATGCACGAGGTATAAATGTAGCCAACGGATAAGGCTGGGGTTTTCCTATGCAAGCAGCATCATAAGAAACATCACCAACATCAAATACCGAACACGAGCCATTCCGGCATCCTAGACTCCCGGTTCAACACACACCTTCCAAAACCCACCAAGTCGGTGCGAGAACTCCCACTCCTCGCACCTCAACCGCCCACCCAGGCAGGAAGTCATCACTAGAGGGGGGTAGAAATATGAGTAACACTACTTTATGAAAGCGAAACTGGATCCAGAGGTCACCATGACTGAGGATGCGGCTATACGTATAGTTTTAACTCTGCAGAGCTTGTACACCTGTACCCACTCGGGATGCAAGCCGGGAGCTACGCGACTGAGACACAACCCACATCCATGACTCCCAAACTAATACGGTACCATTCTGCTTTCCCGGGTTTGGGTGCATCCTCCCACGAGAGATCGCCCCGGGACTGTGAATCTCTAACCTGACCAACTGGTCTCGAAAGTCATGAAGGTTGGATCAGAATCCCCGATCGGGCTCGGTGCACCCCGAATCCTCCATGGGCGTGTCTGGCTCGCCCCCTTCTGACACACTACTCATACAGTCTTGGTACCGCACAACTAGAGATGGCTGGAACCCTTCCCCATTCAGGGGTAAGTGGTGTGCACGTTTAACATAGTTCCTTCTCCAGGTCCACTAACTCGTGCCTTAAGCGCCGAGGCGAGTATCTTCCCCCAAAAGACGTATCCGGCGCAACAGTCCATCAACGACACCCATTATAGGTATGGCCCACCATCTTCTCCACCAACATCCACCAAGGACCAAGCGTCCACAAAGGACTCAATCGTCTACCAAGGACACGTGCCCGCAACAAGCACTACGTAGGATGTGCCCAACGTACACCCCAAGCCCCTGATGCGAAGTTCAGGTTAGGTTCACTCCAAGGCAGAACCACCTGAATTAATCCGGCTCAAGTGCGCTAACCATCACCATGAGGGCAATCAGAGCTAACTCGCACTTCAAACGGAGTAATCCATTGGTCTGTCGGGTAACATCCCGATACAACCACTGGTTTTCCGATTGAAGCAACACATACAAAATACTCACGCGATGGTGAGCCTAGAGATTACAACATTCCACAATTTTACATCAAAGGGTTCGACACAAATTTATTATTACAAACCAAGTTCGAATTCGAAAAACAAAGTAGTTTAGAGTTCAAAAGTAAAAGAATTCTTCAGAGTTCATTGCAGCGGAAAATAAACAATAGTTCTACTCGACGATATAAGATGTCTCGATGAATCCCGTACAAGACATCACTTGGCATTATCATCATTGGTCGGGGACGCGTCCCATTCCACCGACCAACCAGGAGGAAGAGTACACGACCAAGTCAAACTAGCAACCATGTCCTCAAAATTCTCACCTAAAAACAAAGCCACAAGCAAGGTTAAGTATACTAATACTCAGCAAGGTTTACCCGACTAGTGGAATATACTTAGCCGACTCCTAGACATGCAAGGCTTTTGGCTTGAGGGGTTTGTTTTACCGAAAAGCATCTACCAGTAGGTCCTTACTTTCAAATTTTAGCTCCAAGTTCTAGTTTCCTTAACCATTCTAGGTAAGCAACTATCCAATATCATACATGGTGAAAGAATTAATTTGCATCCAACAAGATTACTCATCATCATTGTTCCTCTTCTTATTCTATGTGGTAAAAGGGTCAAGCAGTCTCAATGACCGCGAGAAATGGACGATTCGAATCAAATTTCTTAACCTTGCAAGGCAGACCTAAACACACGCATGTCAGTACTCCCAGAGTCCACACACACAACTTTTCTCCTTTCTTTCCGGGTTGTGGATCGGGGCCACCCTCCGAGAGTACAAGAGCCTCACGCCATGGTACGGCACCGGGTCGTGATAACTCATGCACTCACCATATGCACATGGGACCGAAGTACGAGGGGTGAGGGTGCCGTCCACTTGCCGGGCCGATCAGTTACTCAGCTTACCAATTACCATATTGTCAGCATGTGGTTAGTACATTCAAAGACTTAACCACTACTACCACACATTGCGGCCTTAGCATTTTTCACTAAACAGACAGGGCCTCAGTCATCAACATGAACATTGCACCATAGCCCCGTCCGTCGACCTTATGATTGCAGCATGTAGTAAACATTCAACTCCTATATTCTCGCGAGTGACTGGAAATCACTCGACTTGTACCGGGTCCTATTAGCATAGCATTCTATCGAACCTTACATCTAGTGTTCAGAGCATAGGAACCTAAGATCATGCAACTAAGTTTCCATTTCACTCCTATGAACTTAATGCACAAGTAGATAGAAACATAAGTTGCATATAAATGGAAAGTAGGGGGATTCTTGCTCCAGGGCTTGCCTTCCTAAGCTAAGCTAGCCTTGGGCTCTTCCAAACTTTTGTTCGGGTCTTCGACAACTTCAGTTAGATTAAATTTTGCTTCGCGCTGCTCACTCTCGGACTCGGGTACCAGCTCATACGTTCCGTCAGCGAGAGTAGTCGATTCTATATGAATGCTCAAGTATAAGTTGTAGTGATAGTAGAGATTTGTAGCTTATTTCACGATAAAGTTGTAAACAACAAAACTCCAAGTTATATTTATGAAAGAACTTTACTAACAGTACATGGACAATTATTTATTGAGTATAAACTAAACTTATTTATTTCACTAGGTGAAAGGGGGTGTTTTTCATAAGTCATTACATGCAGTCATTTTTGTTTTTCACTAACAACACAAGGCAGTTAAAGTGACACTCATTAACTAGAGCTAGACATAGGTTATGTTCTTGAAAATTTTATGCAGAGCACACTTCTTAGCTACAATCCCACTGTAAAAATTTCAGCCAATTTCATGTACAAACCATAGCAAAAATAACAAAATGTATCTACATTAAGCAAGATAGATTTTTATTGGCTGATCTACTAAGCTTCCATATCCCAAATTTTCCTAGTATGTTCAACTACTCAGGTATTTCCTCTGGTAAAATATTATGATCTTCTAAGTATAGAAATGATTTATTTATATTTAGTGCACCTATACATGGATAAAATCAAAAGAGTATGATAACCAGTAACAATGTGCCTCCAATTTTTACCATTGCATTCTTGTTGCAAATAGAACCTATGGAAAAATTTTCACATACAGATCTACTATACAACATCATGAACAAGTGCATCTACCAATTTATTGCCCCAATCAAGATTTAACAAGAACTAATTCTAGGGACCAGCATTGGACTTGAAATTTTTACACCAACATTTGCATCATACGTATAAGCTACCATAAAATATTTATATCATTTCAAAATTGTAAACATCAGTTATGAAAAATATAAATACCACTAGTATTAAAACACTATCAAGCATATATTCATTTCTACAGCAAAAACTTTAAACTTCAACATATCATATTATGGTTCCAAGGTGTAGATCTATTCTCAAGGATTCCAAAAGGTCCTCATTTACCATTTTAATATTTTTCTGTGGTTTTTGGTGGGTTTTAGAAGTGACAGCCTTTAAAAACAAAAGTTAATTCAAGTTCTTGCAGATAGGTCCCTAAAACTAGCAGAAACCCCCTGGAAAGATTGCAATCGATGCAATGTCACCCCTGGTCGCGATTCATGGCGGGTGAGGGGGAAGTCAGGGAGGAGCAAGAGGAGACCGAGGGCTACCTTTGGGTGGGTTGTCGGGGGTCGGGGTGGCCGGAGATGGGCTCCCCACGGTGAGCAGCGGCCGGTGGCGGTGGTGGGCCGCGGCGGCGGCGCTCCGGCGAGGGAGGAGGGGCAGGGCCGGTTCAGTTCGGGCAGTAGGTGGCACGAGGAGGAGGCTCCATGGCGAGGTGCGGGCGCCGGCGACAATGGAGGCGCGGCGGCATTCTAGGCGCGCGAGGAGGGGCTCAGTTCGGCCTTTATAGGTGCAAGGGAGGGAGGAGGAGGGGCTCGGGGTGCCAGGGCTCCCATTGGCGCGGCAGGGCGGTGACCGGGCGCCGGCGTGGCGTGTGGGCGACACGGGCAGGCGACTGGGCACTAGGGAGGCTCGCGTGGGAGAGTGGGGTGTCGTGCGCGCGGGTTGGGCGACCTGAGGTGGTGCAGCAGCATCGCTGAAGATTCGCTTGGCGCCTAGTGCTAGTCGCTAGTCAGGCATCGCCGGCCAGGTGGCCGGCGGCCTGTGCTCTGTGGTCAGGGCAGAGTAAGGTAAAGGAGGGGGCTGAGAGAAAAATAAAAGAACAATGAGGGCTGGATTGTAATTTCCCTTTTTTTCCTATTTTTGTGTTGCAACTCAAAATTCTCCAAATACAGAAGTTGTTCAAAATGAATAGTTCTACAAGTTTCAATTTTGGCCGAAGTTCATTTGAGTTACGATTTGAATGTTAATTTAAAATTTTGAAAAACATGATTCGAATGACCTAACATTTCATGTTTAAATTTTCATATTCTCCCTAGGTTCCAATTAGGCTTTTATTCATCCTAGCATTACTGATGTGCCTATTTAGTTGCATAGATATATTTGCAATAATGTGGGAGTTATGTCAAGTTGTTTGTTAAAGGACATATATACATGCACACATACATATACATGTATACACATAGTTGTACATCCAAAACATGAGGTGTCTATTTCAGTTTTTCTTAGCTCTTTATGCATGATGTTACATTAAGTATCTTGCTAAAGTCATTTTGACATGTAGGGTGTCACACACTCGCCTCCGCTAGATTCCTATTCACCAACTATATCACCATATCCCACACGTACACATGCAACAATAGCCAAAGCATCTCATATATATTCATTCAAGGTAAATCATGGGAGTACAAGGGATCTAGGTATAAAGATAGGCTATGCAGGTTCGTCTCAAGGTAACACATCAAGGAGCAATAGCATATCTAGCATAAATGCCTAATAGGTATTCAAATTGTAGATGGGCGTGAACCATGCGGTTCTTCATAGTTCTCTGGGGTCTTCTAGTCGTCTGAGACGTCCTCTGAGGTACTCAGGTCATCCGGGCAGTTCTCCGGGGTCTTCGGATCATCTGGGAAGTGCTCCGGGGTCTTCAGGTCGTCCGAGAAGTCGCTTACTTCCTTCTCACTTGGGCCTAATCATTATTACGTATAAATACAGGGGGAAAAGTGCGAGAATGCACAAAACTGTTCAAATAATATCCAACTCACAACAAAACCTATGCTAATAGGTAGATCATGATTTTATAAGAATTATGAAACTGGTTTCATAATTTTCGGAGGTCCGGCTGATTTATTATGAATTTTCTTAGTTTAAATCATTTTCTAAAAATGATAAAAGGATTAATGAAAAATAAATTCACACAGTCAGACACGTGGCAGCACCAGGGCATGCCACGTGTCATGCTGATGTCAGCATGACATCAGCATGTGGTCAGGGCCTATTGACGACAGGTGGGTCCCAAGCGTCGGGTCGGTAAAACAAAAAGAAAAAGAAGGGTAGCACGGGTTAGTGGGCCGAAGGTGCTCGGCCAGCTCCGCAGGCCCAACAGGTTCTCAGCTCGTCTTACAGGCTGACTTGGCTTGGCTTGGCCCGCAGCTCTGCAGGCCAGCTCAATTTTCGGCTCACGGGGTGGCTGGGTGTCGTGGGCTGCCCCGGGCAGGTGCCGGCCAAACCCATTACTTCTTCCCCTCTCTTTTCTACTGCTGGCAAGGTTGGGCTACGCGGAACCCAATTCGGCTCGATGGCCCGCTTGACTCTTCCCCCTCTGGATCTCTCGCTGGCCACGAGGCCCGCTGGTCAGTGGCTCCTGCTCGTCACACCGCTCTTCACAAACGAGTGGGACCCGGGGGTCAGTGGCTACCGGATCACATGTGGCCGGGCAGATCAGTGTGGATCTTGCGTGTGTTGGTCAGTGTGTGAGTGGACGAGGGTGTGCTTGCTGGTGTGTGCTTGGTGGGTGTTCGTCAAAAAACTCGAAAGGGTTCCCACCGCACTATGCCGCAATGTCGCGGTGTTTGGGAGCGGTGACCGTGTCAGGACGGCAACGGCGAGGCGGCGTCATGACAGGCAAGGAGGGGTGGCGGCGAGCAGGATAGGGGTTCGGCCTTGGGAGAGCAAGGGCGGAGGAATGGTGAGGTAGCGGTTGCTGCGTGTTAGAGGCTAGGTGGTCGGCACAACGGCGTCGGCATCGGCAACACCGTGGCCACGGTAGGGCAAGGCAAGGCGGCTACGGCGGTGATGCAAAAGGCATGGCCTTCTGGCCTGGGCATGGTGTGCATACGTGCTCGCAGGCACCTTGTGCTCCAGGGCTGCGACACAACGCTGGCGAGGCTAGGCCAAAACAGAGCCTTGCGGCTGGGGTCGGGGATCGGGCACGCGCGCGGGGCAACGACATCCCATGCCCGGGGCGGTGACGTGGCGACGAGAAGATGACGGCGATCGCGGGGCGAGGAAACGGCACGGCAAGGCTCCTGCAACAAAACGGCGGCGCGAAGGACGTGCACAGGGGACGGCTCCCTAGGGCCATCTAGGGAGGTCTCATCGTCGGCAGGATGCACACCAGCAGCATGGGGGAGATGGGGAGAGGCAGCATGGACGGCAGCCTACCGGGTTCGCTCGAGGATGACAAGGTAGCACAGCGAAGAGGTGAAGCTGTGATGAGGTGGTGCAGAGCAGAGCGGCAGCGTCGACGGAGTCGTACAGGTCTCGAACGTGGCGGTATGGATGTTTCATGGGGAGGAAACGACGGTGCCCCATAAATACAAATTTCTTCGAGTTTCTTAGCCACAATGAGCAGGTTTTATCTAAGCAGTGGGGCAAGCTTCACCTTTCCTTTTACTCTGCCCGGAGAGGTTGCGATGGGCCGGGATGTCGTTGATGGCGGTGAACAACATGGCGTGCAATGTAAAGTCCTTACGCTTAAACTCATCCCAAACCTCCTTCACACCAGGCTTCCAAAGTGTCTTCAAATCATCAACCAATGGCCTCAAGTAGACATCAATACAGTCACCGGGTTGCTTTGGCCCGGAGACCAAGATTGACAACATCATGTATTTCCGTTTCTTGCATAGCCAGGGTGGAAGGTTCAACACTGACAGCGCAACAGGCCAGGTGCTATGCGTTGAACTCTGGTTACCGAATGGGTTCACGCAGTCTATGCTCATAGCAAACCGAATATTCCTGCAATCATTGGCAAACCAACCATAGTGGGAATCAATGTTACCCCACTGTGCTGCATCTGAGGGGTGCCTAAGCTTGCCATTGCCCTTCTTCTTTTGGCCTTCCCTATGCCAACACAAGAGTTGGGCCTCCTTTCGTGTGGCAAACATGTGTTTCAAGCGGGGAATGATGGAAAAATACCATGCCACCCTCACAGGGCCCCCTGTATTACCCTTCTTGCCTCGGATCTTCACGGGCTCGTTCCCATCATCGGCATTATCTCCACCATCTTTTATCCTCTTGTACCGACCGAACCCACACTTAGGGCAATTGTCAAGGTGCTCATACTCTCCACGGAACAACACACAGCTATTCTTACATGCATGGATTTTTTCAACCTCTAAACCCAAAGGACAAATTATATTTTTAGCCTCGTAGAGAGACTCGACCACTTCGTTTCCCTCTGGTAGCATATCTTTTAGTAGATCCAATAGTTGTTTGAAACTTTTGTCGGTCCAACCATGACCTGCCTTAAGTTGCAGAAGTTTGAGATCACCAGAAAGGCGAGAGTACTTCTGACAACCAGGGTAGAGGGGTTTCTTTGAATCCTTGACGAATTGTTTCAGCTTCGCTAATTTAGAAGTTGTGTACACGTCTTGAAACTCAACATCTCTAACCATTTGATCAACATTGTTCACACGAGGCAGCACATCATCATCATTGAAACCCGTAACTTCTTGGTCAGTCATATCCTCAGGCCACACCACAACAGTTGGGAATGCTTCATCTTCCTCAAAGTTATTTCCGCATTCTTCTTCTCCTATAATAATGAGAAATCAAGGAGTTAAGACATTCTGCTTTACCATGTAACAATGAGAAATCAATGAGTTAAGCCATTATGCATTTGTTTCACCTTCATTAAGGGCTTCAGCATGGAGTCGCGCTAGCTCTTCATTAAGGCCTTGAGCATGGCATCGCGCTTCACCTTCATTAAGGCATCCTTCTTCGCCTTCATTAAGGCCTTCCTCACTATGCTTGTTCCAACACATGTAATTCTTTGTGAATCCATGTGTGATCAAATGATGGAAAATATTATCCCGTTGTTCGAACTTCTTTTGGTTGAGACAATCAAAACAGGGGCAATACATTGTAGGCACGCCCCAATTTCTCATGTCCACCTCTGCATGAGCAAAAAAACCATTGACCCCGCTTAGAAACCTCACCCAAACTCGGGGCTGTCTATACATCCAAGACCGATCATCGGCCATCTACAAGTTGGAGATGGTTCTTGTAAGAAATATATAATCAAAATCTAAGGAGAAGGATTGTAGTGGAGGAGGGGCAAATTCCTTACCTTAATGAGGAAAGGCGAGCGACGGGCAGCGCTGCGGCGTAGGGAGAGGCGCTTGGTGCCGGTGAGGAGGCCGCGGGCCTGGGAGGCGGTGATGATAGGCTGCCTGTCAGCGAGCAGCGCCGACGACGATCACGCGAAGGAGGAGGCGGCGGTCGCGGCCCCACCCCCGGTGACTACGGCACGCGCGCGGAGGAAGAGGGAAAGGCGGCGGCAGCGCCGGGTGGATGCCCGCCGGCTGGTTGCTGCTCCGCCTGCAGCAGCCAGCCGCGGGAAGCGACGACGCTGTTACAGTGCCAGCACTCGCTGACCAGCTTCAATTATTGAGCCCCAGCACTAGTAACGGGCGTTAAATGGCCAAATGTAACAACCGTTACTAGAGTGCCTACCAGTAAGGGCCTTTAAGCGACCGTTACAGATAGGTGACTTATTCGTAATGGTTATATTCGATGTCTGTTACGAATGAAGTTAGTAACGGCTCTTTACAACACCCGTTACCAGAGATACCTTATCGGTAACGGGCTTTGTGGTGGCGACGTCGGGGTCGAGCCTGCCAGGCTTATTGGTAACGGGCTTTTTCGCCATGCCAATCCTCAAGCATGTGCATGGTATAAATGGACCTATGACTTTGTCAAATTCGGAACTCACTGACCAGGCTCTGTTGCACGACTTCGGGCGCAACCGTCCCAAGACCGTTGCTGCTCTCCGGGACATGATGCAGACCTCGGCAGACCAAGAGGAGCAGGAGCGCGACTAGTGGTCGAAGCGCGGCAACCACTACTCGAAGCACAACAATGACCACCGCAATGACAACAGAGGCCAGCGAGACTACTTAGGATCCTCCCGAAAGCGCAAGCCAGACGATCTCGTTGCGGTTATCAATCAATTCCCGCGAGGCAAGAAGAATAACAACAACAACCTGCAAGAGGAGTTCGATAAACTCCTGCAGAAGTAGTGCCCATGGCACCCACACTCAAAGCACGCTGCTTTCGAGTGCTACCAACTCCTGAGGTCCCTCAACGCCCCGCCCTTGGATAAAGGCGACAAGAAGAAGAAGAAGAACAAGGATGATGTAACACCCAAAAATATAGGAAATAAAATTTTAAAAATATTTTTATAAAAGTCACAAAAATAAAAAAAATTGTGCATGCATATTTCTCTATTTCTTCTCTCATTCTTTTCTTTGAGCCCGGCCCAAACTTCTCTCTCTCCTCCTCTTCCATTTCTTTTCTCCTCTCCCCGCGGCCCAACTCAGCCGGCCCAAACCGCCTATTCTCCCTCACCTCTCTCTCACCGACGCGCTGGACCCACCTGTCGGCACCCTATCTCTCTCTTTCCTTTCTTCTTCCACCCGCACTTCCCCTCTTTCCTTTTTCCACTGCGACATCAGACGTGCCGCGCCGTCGTCCGCGCCTCCCTCCCCTTTCCTTTTTCCTCCTCACCCCGAATCCAGATCGTCCCCGTGCCATCGCCCACGTCCCCTCCTTCCTTCCCCGCGACGCTGGCTTGCCATACTTGCCGCGGTACGCGCTCCGCCCCTTTCCTTCGCAGGCCGCCGCGTGAGCCGCCGCCTTCCTTTTCCCCGGCCGCTTCGCCTCCTCCCCTCCCCTATAAAACCCACGCAGGAGCCCTGGTTTGCACCCAGAGCCGTCGTCAACTCTGCACTGTCGCACGCCGCTGGAAACCGCACACCGGAGGAACGCCGCCGTCCCGTGTCGCCGCCCCTCCGTCGACTCGCCATCCCTCTGTATCTTCAACGACTACAACCCTCGCCGGAGTTCCGCGAGGTGGTGAGCACCAAGCTGCCCCCGTCTCCCCCCTCTCTCTCGCTTGGTCGCAGCTTCAATTTCTCGCTAGAGCTCTGTTTCCGCCCGCCACCGTGGTCCGCCGTTCTTTGGCCGCCGCACGGGCGTCCCGTGACCACCATCACTTTCGTCGTGCCGCCCTCTATCTCCCCGGCATAACCCCAGCCTGAATCGAGCCTCGAAACACCGAATTCGGTGAGCTCCGGCCGTCCGCCGCCGCTCTCGCTCGCCGCCGGTGCCCAGCGCAGCTGAGCGATTCACCCGACCCTTTTTACTCCGCTAGGTCGACCCGAGCCGACCCTCACTCTGCCGCTCGATCTAGATCTAACGGCCAGAACAGATCCGAGCCGCGTCCGATTCACCCGACCCTTACCCCGCCGCCCAATTCTGATCCAACGGACCAGATTCGCCCGACCCTAGCCGTCCCCGGAACCTTTGCAGAAAGACCCCTAGGCTTACCAGAAATCAACCCGCAGTCCAGATCAGTAGAAAAATAATTAGAGTTGAGCCCTTTCTCTTTCTGTCCCGACCCCTGACTTTTTCAGAATTAGTACCCGCCGTCCAGGACCTATAGTTTTGCACCCCGACCCTTTGTTTAAGGTTTAATTATGTTTTAGTCCCTTATTTCTTCAAATCTAGCCCCTGGAAGTTCAAAACTCTCGCAGTTAGGTCCCTGAATCACTGTTTTAGCCATATCTTCATCGTTTCAACTCCGATTTCAGCGATTCTTGCGCTCACGCGATCCTTGCATCATGAACTACAATATTATCATTTTTTTACTCTCTGTTTGTACTTTTTATTGTACTGTTTCTTATTTTTTGGTGTACGCTTGTTTGTGTGATCGCGTAGACAACGTGACGTTCGAGCAAGACCAAGAGCAAGCTTACGAGGAAGAGAAACAATAGCTGTTTGAGGAAGGCAAGTGGATTTCCTCCCCTGCATATTCTATTTTATCCCAACAATAGCATGATAATTCACTTTACTTTAATATTGCTTGCATAAACTTGATGGTTTACCTATACTAAGGACATACCTAGTCTTTTACCCAAAGCCTTGAAACACCTGGGTTTACTATTCATGATGGTTAGTCACGCTTAGTTGCGAACTTTGGGACTGGTGTTGGTTTACTCTTATGACAATGTTGATCACATTTCATAATATTGTTATACCGCGTTAATTCAAGATCAACTATGTTTAATGGGAACATGGAGAACCACCCAAGTGAACAGTGCAACCACAAAGTCATATGGCTGTGACCTTAGCCAATTAATTAGATGTGTAGTTAGCTGGTGGCCTTACCGAAAGGGCAAGGAGGGGGTCGGTGATAGGGGTCATAGCCCGGTCCTCTTGGGGTAGCTGCCTTTGCTAAGGAGCTGACCATTAGGGAGGTTTATGGACCACACTGCTACTAAAACTCTAGCGGGTTGCCTAGCCCTCGACATGTCTTTGTAAAGGCTTCGTAGTGTACCCTCGCCACTCACATTGGAAGTGTTTAAGGGCCTTGCAAACCCGGGCGATTCAGGGGAACACGATTTGTGGGTAAAGTGTACAACCTCTGCAGAGTGTAAAACTGTTATAACAGCCGTACTCACGGTTCAGAGTGGCTTGGGCCCTCACATGATAATGAAACTTGAAGATTAATTAAATTGTGGTTCATGGTTTATGTTTATGTTAATGGTACCTTTATTATTTTGCTAAAGTGGGATGGTATAAACTTAAAACTAGTTATTAGGTGCTTGCTAATAAATACTTGACCAACTAAAAGTGCTCGCTGCTGTAAACCTTAGCCTATCCTTGATGGCCTTGCATATTCTCCCCACTTTCTGAGTACCAATCATAAGAGTACTCACCCTTGCCCAACTGCTGTTCAGAAGAGAACTTTGAAGAGGAGAACTTCGACGACTTCGAGGAGTTCTAGGCTTTGCGTTCACCAGTCATCGTCTGTGGAAGACGGAGTTGTTGCAGACTTCGTATAGGGTATATCGGTGTATCATTTAAAGACCTTTGCGTCTCTTTTATTCGGAGTGTAACATGGTTAAATACTTTATTTAGTTACTTTTTGAGCATTGCCTTTGATATATTACACTTTTCCGTCTATCATGTGTGTGTGAACATGATCTTGGCGCACACATGAGATGCATCTGGTTCTTTCTAGAATCGGGTGTGATAGATGACGAGGACCCGGAGAACAAGATAGACACCGGGGATTTCCCGAACGTATCCAAGGTGGTCAACGTCATCTTTGGTGGCGAATCGGGGTTTGTCTCCAAGAGGACTCAGAAGCTCCACCACCACGAGATCTTGTCTATCGAGCCTGGGATACCATGACCGCTTCGCTGGTCGGAGGTCCCCATCTCGTTCTCCATGGTGGATCAGTGGCGAACTTTTCTAAGCCAGGCAAGCTCCCACTACTCCTAGACCCGGTGGTCGCGGACGTCAGGCTCGCAAAGGTACTCATCGACGGAGGCAGCGGCCTCAACCTCATCTTTGCGAGTACCTTAAGGAAGATGGGGGCGAACTTCTTCGACAAGCTCACCCCCAGCAAGGTTCCCTTCTACGGCATCGTACCGGGGAACACAGCGACACCGCTTGGCACTGTGGTGCTTACCGTCACCTTTTGGACGAGGGTAAACTACCGTACCAAGTACATCAAGTTCGAAGTGGCCAACTTTGAAACTTCGTACAACGCCATACTGGGCAGACCAGCAATGGCCAAGTTCATGGCTGTACCGCACTATGTATACTTACTCCTGAAGATGCCAGGAAAGAATGGTGTCCTCACCTTCCGCGGCGATCTGGAGAAGTCCTACGACTGCGACCAGGAGGCCATTGAGTACATCTCGACTATGCGTGTACCAGATACTTCAGGAGAAGTACTCGCGGTTGCGCAAAAGCTCTCCAAAGTGGACCTGGAGGTTCCCCAGAAGAAGGCTAACCACTCGAAGGTACAGCCCGCTAGCGAAGACCATCCAGCTCCAGGAGGGAGACTCGTCCAAGACAGCTCTAATCGGGTCACAACTCGACCGCAAATAGGAAAGCACTCTCATCAGTTTTCTTAGGGCCAACCGAGACATATTCGCGTGGAAACCAGCGGATATGCCAGGGGTGCCCAAGGAACTGATCGAGCATAGTCTGAAAGTAGATCTTGACGCCATCCCTAAAAAGCAGCGTCTCTGTAGATTCGCTCAAGATAAGAGGGAGGCAATCAAAAAGGAGTTGGCAAAACTACTCGCAGCTGGTTTCATTCAATAAGTGTACCACCCGGAGTGGGTTGTCAACCCTATCCTTGTAAAAAAGAAGAATAGTAATGAATGGAGAATGTGTGTTGATTATACTAATCTCAACAAGCACTGTCCGAATGATCACTTTGGGCTACCGCGAATCGATCAAATAATCAACTCCACTGCCGGCTGCATACTACTCTACTTCCTTGATTGCTACTCGGGCTACCATCAGATCGCCCTCAAGGAAGAAGACCAAATCAAGACCGCCTTCATCACGCCTTTTGGGACTTATGCCAACAAGACTATGTCCTTTGGGCTGAAGAACGCGGGGGCTACGTAACAGCGGGCGATACAAATGTGTTTCGCAGACCAACTACACCGCAATGTCGAGGCCTATGTGGATGACATGGTCGTTAAGACCAGAATTCCCGTGGACCTCATTGCGGACCTGGAGGAAACGTTCAACAGCCTCCGGAAGTTCCAATGGAAGCTCAACTCGACGAAGTGCGTTTTTGGCGTACCGTCAGGGAAACTACTCGGGTTCATCATCAGTCACAGAGGGACTGAGGCCAACCCGGAGAAGATCACCGCCATCACCGACATGAAGGCTCCAGCAACAATCAAGGACGTGCAGAAGCTGACAGGGTGCATGGCGGCACTAAACAGGTTCATATCGAGACTTGGGGAACGGGGCCTCCCTTTCTTCAAGCTCCTGAAGCAGAAAGACAAGTTCCACTCGACGCAGGAAGCTTAGCAGGCACTGTAGGACCACAAGCAACACCTACAGTCGCCTCCCATCCTCACAGCACCACGTCCAGGAGAGAACCTGCTGATGTACATCGCCGCAACTACTCATGTCATCAACACAACAATTATGGTGGAGCGCAACGAGGAAGGCCATGCATTTGGAGTGCAGAGGCCAGTCAATTTCATCAGCGAAGTACTCTCTGAATCGAAGGTTTGTTACCCTCCAGTTTAGAAACTACTCTACGCAATACTCATCACATCAAGGAAGCTCCGCCACTACTTCGACGAGTACAAGATCTCAGTTGTTACTGATTTTCTGTTAGCGGTATACTCCACAACCGGGATGCTACTAGTCGCATATCCAAGTGGGCAGTAGAACTTCAAGCCAAGAAAAACCATCAAATCCCAATCATTGGTTGATTTCATGGCCGAGTGGCGGGAAAATCAAGTGCCAACACCAGCCAGCCGACCAGAGCATTGAACGATGTACTTCAATGGATCGCTCAAGCTTGAGGGCGGCGGGGCAGGAGTACTTCTCATCTCTCCGAAGGGTGAACAACTCAAGTATGTCTTGCAAATCCTTTGGAAGGTGTCCAACAATGAGGCCAAGTAAGAAGCACTACTACACGGGCTCCGTCTTTCAGTCTCCCTTGGCATCAAGCAACTACTCGTATACGGCGACTCTCTATTGGTCGTGCAACAAATCAACAAGGAGTGGGACTGCACAAAGGAGGAGATGGATGCATACATCATGGAAGTGCACAAGCTGGAGAAGAAATTTGCTGGCCTAGATATTCACCATGTCATCCGGGACAACAATGTTGGAGTAGATGTACTCTCCAAGCTTGGATCTACTTGAGCACAAGTCCCAGTCGGAGTATTCGTCCAAGAACTCAAAGAACCGTCAATCAAGACCATGAGTCAGGCAACCACCGGCTTAGGTCCCTCGGATCCCAGTCGAAAGGTCATGATGTCGGAGGTCGACTGGCGAGGGACTTTCATCGACTTCATCAAGGAGAAGAAGCTACCTCCCGGGGTGACCAAGAAAAGCCTAGAACCAATCCGCATCATGCGGCGTAGCAAGGGGCTTGTCATCGTGGGAGGTAAACTTTACAAGCGTGGAGCTAGCACCGGAGTACTCATGAAGTGTGTCCCGAGGGGCTGAGGTTGCAACATACTACTCGAGATACACGAAGGTACTTGCGGAAATCATGCAACGTCCAAGACACTAGTCGGAAAGGCCTACAGGGCAGGCTACTGGTGGCCAACAACAGTTTCAGACACCGAGGACCTCGTACGAAAGTGCCACAAGTGTCAGTTCTTTGGCAAGCAGTCACATGTCCCGGTGCACAATCTCATCACCATACCGCCCTCCTGGCCCTTTGCATGCTGGAGCCTCGACATGATCGGACCTCTGACTATCGCTCCAGGAAGCTTCACACATGTGTTGGTGGCCATCGACAAGTTTACCAGGTGGATCGAGTACAAGCCAATCACCATGCTCACTGCAGACAGGGCGGTCGACTTCATCTCGGACATCATGTATCGTTTTGGCTACCCCAATACTATCATCACAGATCTGGGCACCAACTTTACTGCAAATCAGTTTTGGGAATTCTGTGAAAACAACGCTATTGAAGTGAAGTACGTGTCAGTCGTGCACCCAAGGGCCAATGGACAAGTCGAGAGAGCAAACTGCTTGATTCTGGTTGGCCTGAAGAAGAGACTCTACGAGGAGAACAACAAGAGAGGTGGCAAGTGGATATATGAACTGCCTCATGTCATCTGGGGCCTTCGAACCCAACTGTCGAAAGCCACAGGACATACGCCGTTCTTCCTCGTTTACGGGTCGGAAGCTATACTCCCTGCAGACATCAGGTGGCTCTCTCCCAGAGTCGAGATGTACGATGAAGGAGAAGCGGACGAAGCTAGGCAGCTGGAACTGGACACACTTGACGAAGCCAGATGCAGTGCCCTAGTTCAATCAGCCCGCTATCTGCAGGGCATCCAGCGCTACCACGATCGCAATGTACATGAGCGGTCGTTCAACATTGGTGATTTGGTCCTCCGCCGCATCCAGAATGAGACTAGCCTACACAAGCTCAATTCCCGGAGGGAAAGTCCCCTCATCGTGTCAGCAGTAACAAGACCAGGGTCATATCGTCTGCAGTACCCTGATGGCCAGGAAGTTCCTAAGTCCTGGAACATAGAGTATCTCCAGAAATTCTACGCCTAGTAGAAGTTGTAAACAATTCACCAGCTATATGTCAGCATTATTATAATTAAAGAGCTGATTTCGCCATAATTCGACTACTTTCCTACATGATTTAACTCGGGGGCTTCGCCATGAGTTCTTACATTTTTTTTTGCCTAAATTAAAACTCGGGGGCTCCGCCACGAGTATAAGCGTTCTCATGCCTACTTATACTCGGGGGCTTCACCATGAGTACTCGTACTTAGCTCGTTTACGCTCGGGGGCTCCGCCACGAGAACTTGCATCTAGTACAGCCCATGAGGCAGCATATTTGAGTACTTAACGTGCTCCTTTTATTCTGGCCGTTGTTACGACTATGATAGAGAGCGTTAAGGCACCCGCCAAAGGGGTCACCAAGCCCATAATTCGGTTAAGTTATTCCCTGCTAACACGCAGGAAGACAACTAAAACCGATCGGGCTCCTTAGCATACAAGCTAGCTTCGCGTACCGTTCGATCGGGTAAAACCAAGCTAAGCCTTCTGCTCTACGAGCACTTATTTGCAACGGCAAGTTATCGACTACATCCAAGCCGATGCTCTTGGAGTAGTTTAACCCAAACGTCTCTGAAATTTCTAAGTCCTACGATCATATCAGCATACATCGCAAAAAGATACACGCTGATGAAAAGATCAATTGGGCAAATTTATATACAAATATGAAACAAGTAGCACAAATGTTTTGATATCACAGCATTGTTCCTGCTACATCTAACCATCTTGCTCCAGGCTTTCAGCGATCTTGTCGGCAATGGGCTCGACTTCTTCACGATACTTTGTGAATTGCTCCACGGAACAGTCGGACGCCATGCCTTCGGCAAGTGGTTCCAGCTTTGCCTTGGGCCAGTATGACTTCACCAGTGTGAGCGCCTGTGAAATATATGTCCTGGTGGCCTCCGCGATGTAGCTAGCAACCTTTTGGGGAGTGGCTCGAAGTTTCTCCAGCAAGGATTGCCCTCCAGCTTCACCCTCGGTGGAGAAATCCACCATCTCGATGACAGCTTGGGCAGCAGACTTGAAGTCTTCGAGTTCTTTCTCCATCTGCTGCTTGTCAGCGTGCATGTTCTTAATTTGCTACAAAGCCTCCTTGTACTGGATATCTATGTCCTCCAGGATCTTCTGCAGACGCTCGACGTCATCTGTGCTACAGTAAACAAGATTCTTCAAATCTATAATTAAATTTTCTTTCTTTTGTAATGTGGATTTCAGTTCTGCGTGCAAGGAAAAGAAGTATTCGAGGAAGTTCTCAGAAACTACTGGAATAATCAACTAAAGGACAACAAGACAAGGCAGCAAGTTACCTTTTTGCGCTTTGGCCGTCTTCTTGTTCTTCTCGATGAGCTGGGTTTTCTCCGTCTTAAGATTGTCAACATCCTTCTTGAGGAGCGAAACCTCTTGAACCCGCTCGGACTCCAGCTGCTCAAGTCTCTTCTGCAGTTCCATGTTCTTGCAAACTTCTTCGGAGATCCTGTGGTCCTTCTCTTGCAGCTGGAGGTGGCCGCCCTGAAGGAGCTTGAGCTTATCCAACTTCTCCTGGGACCGGTCCATCAGATTCTACAACATACAAGCAGCAGTCAGTATTCATTACACAAAAATAGAGGAAGTGAAAACTACTCGAAGAAGACGGGTGCTCACTGTGGTAAATTCATATAAGTCCTTGAAGACGTCAAGGACATGCTCCCTTTTCTCCTTGGCGAGATAAGGGTCCTCGATCAAGTCGTCCGATGCCTCCACGCTGGGCTCTGATGTATCCGCGGTGCCTACATCTCCGGCACCACAGCCTGAGGTGCCCGTGGTCTTGGCGATGCTAGTGCCAGGATCTGAAGCGCCCGCGGCACTAACATCCCGTGCATCCAATCCCTTGGGCTGCTCGCCTGCCACTCCGCCCACGGTTACTAGTGTTGCTTCAGGCAGAATAGTACCGGGGGGCAGAGGAGGCACGATGGGCTCACCTTCAAGGAGGTCGGACGCCGGCGGATCCGTCTCCACTTCTACTCGTTCCGTATCAGCTCCATTCGGTGCTACTTCTTTCTCCGCCTGGACATTGGTGGCCGGAGGAAGAGGAGCACCAGCATCCAACGCTGCAACATCCGAGTCCTTTCCTTGCTCGGGGGCTTGGGCAGCAAGCACTTCTTCAGGATCCCCCAAGCTCAGAGCAGAGGAAGGGCTGCAAAAAGACACATGTCAATTATTCGACAAGATGAATCACAAAAAGTGCAAGTGCAGGTACTCGAGACTTACATGGATGACCTCTTGGTCACCATCTTCTTGAGGCCGGCCAGCCGGGGCCCTCGAGCAGTTCCTTTCCCCGACCCACCAGCAGGTTCCTTTGGCGGAACCGCGAGGTGCTCGCTGGGATAGAACCACTCGGGCCCGGCGCAACATCAACAGCTGAAGAGTCCGCCGCACCAGGCTAGACTTCGGATTCCGGTGCGGCATCATCCCCAAAAGAGCCTGACTTTCCCCCATCCTTAGAATGTTTGGACAGGGGGGAGGCGGGAGGACTGAAGACAAAGAAGAGGAATATCATCAAAAATAAAACCAAAAATCGACAAGGGAAGTACTCGAGAACAGAACTTACCTGGGGTTATCATCCGAATTCCCACCAAGGACCAGCTTACGCTTCCTCGCTGCTGCGCGTGGCTTGGTCGGGTGGCTCGGTACCTCCAGACTACTCGAGGACACCTTGCCAGATTTCTTCAACAAGTCTGCCAGAGGAATATCATCATCAGAATCTATCAGATCTTCATCAGTTACTAGATCACGATCATAACGACTGGTCTTGAGCACTTGGAACGCCCTCGGCCTGAGATGATCAGCTTGAGGCACATCGGGATTTGGAGCGGGGCAGCGATACAAACCCGCATGCCCCTACAAAAAAAAGCACATTACAAGACCAACAGTCAGAAAGGATTTTTTCATCTACAAAGTACTACAAGTACTCGAAGATGCTTGTTCTTTCTACTCAAGTTGGTGTTGGTATAGCCCTTTTACTCCTAGTCAGAAGTCAAGCAGTCACTAACTGCTCAGTTCTGTTTTCTCAGATTACTCGCTGCAAAAGGCTTTCAGGAAAGCATAATTGACGTAAACCAGACATAATAACTTGCTTGCAAGATCAAATTTAGTGACAAGAATGAAAGAGGATTAAGACTTGACTTTTCTTTATTAACGCACCTTCTGATTTTGTCAGAAAAAATTAACCACGGAAGCAATGGGGATGTGGCAGATGACCGATGACCAATACCATCGTTACAAGGTAGGAATTTTGTCCCTGTCGTTAGCTGTGATACTTTTGAAGAAATTTTGAGCAATGGCATAAAGTTCTTTCAAGTATCCAGCAAAATAAATAAATAAATTTGTGATTGTTACTGAAGCAAAGGGACTGGCCAAAAACTGCAGGAAGATGTGAACATCATGAAGGATATTGGAATGGATGCGTATCGGTTCTCTATCTCCTGGACAAGAATTCTTCCAAGTAGGTGAAATATCTTCAGAAGGGATACAACAACTTCCTCTGACGGCTAGCAGATGCAAAAGTTTTGTTCACTTTTCTTTATTATCAAGTAGAGAATCTTGATCCTTGATTACTGGATAACAATATGAATGGTCATTCTACCAAAATTAGCGGAATCATCTCATTATAAGCCAACATATTCCCTCTGTATATGATGTTAAAGACATGCTAATTATTTCATAACGTCATATATTTAAAATGTTTATAGGATGAGCAGATCCTTTAACAAATACTCCGCTAATGTCTGATTGGATGACAGATGGACGTCTGAGCGGTGGAGTCAGCAGGGAAGGAGTTAATTATTACAACAATTTGATTAATGAACTATTGTCCAAAGGTATGTGTTTCGAATGTTCAATATACTACACTAATTCTTCTGTTTCACAATAGTTTCAAAGACGAATGGAGCACTATATATTCATTATTGTTCAAGGGGTATTATTATTAAATTACGGAATACTTATTTGTTTTGAAGGGTTGCAGCCATTTGTGACTATTTTCCATTGGGACTCACCTCAGGCATTAGAAGACAAATACAGAGGGTTTCTTAGTCCTAATATAATGTAAGTCAACGACATTTAGTTTACTCCTAATTTTTCCTCAAAAGTGACGTTACAACAACGTTCATTACTACATTATTCTATGAACTAAGCCGATTAACGACCAGTAGTTAAGTATGACTGGATTTTTTTTTCAACTTCACAAATTTCGTAAAATTTAAGATGGAGTTTTTTAGTAGTCAGCCTTTTATATAAAACATATGCTTGAATGCGTTTTGAAATATTTAAATTGGCTAGATGAACCTTATGTGCACATTTACTTTGAAAAAATTCAGAATTATTATAGTAATTTCATTCTACAAATGTATGATGGTCAAATACATACTCGGTTGATCTTGTCCACCTTCATGCTTCAACACTAGGATGTATTGCTATGCAAAAAGTAGCAACAAATTCGCTTAGTTTGTATGTTACAAGGTTATGCTGTTAGAGAAATGATTATATCGGTTCTTCCTCTCCACTGGAGATACTCAATAAAAACTGACACTGATGCAGTGATGACTACAAGAGTTATGCTGAAGTCTGCTTCAGGGAGTTTGGAGATTGAGTGAAACACTGGATCACATTCAATGAGCCGTTTTCCTTCTGCCAATCGGGTTATGCATCTGGCGTGTTTGCACCGGGCCGCTGTTCATCCTGGGAGCAGGGAAACTGCAGTGTTGGGGATTCAGGCACAGAGCCTTACACCGCGTGCCATCATCAACTACTAGCTCGTGGAGAAACCGTTAGATTGTACAAAGAGAAATATCAGGTGACGGAAGAGTCCTTTAATCTTTTTATGTAGGTTCTATTCATCCGTGCACAAATAAAATGTACAATTCAGATATATGCAGATTTTAGTTTTATAAATAAATATAAATATAAAGCAGGAGCAAACTATTGCATTTAGAAGTTACAGCATTATCTGTGTTTACCATTAACACTTGGATGACATAATTTATATCAAATGCAGGCCTTGCAGAAGGGAAAGATTGGAATAACTTTAATGTCACACTGGTTCGTTCCTATGTCCAGTTCAATATCTGACAAAGGTGCTGCAAGACGTTCTATGGACTTCATGCTTGGATGGTGAACTCTCTGGAACACACACAAATAATCTCATTCTTGAGTTATTAAAAGTATGCTAATCTTACTGTGTATAAATGCCCTTCAAGGTTTATGGACCCTCTCATTAAAGGAGAGTATCCTTTAACCATGAGAAAATTAGTTGGTAATCGCCTGCCGAAGTTCAGCAAAGAACAATCTGAGTTGGTCAAGGGTGCATTTGACTTCATTGGACTCAACTACTACACTGCATACTTTGCAGAAAACGTTGCTCCATCAAACAGCCTCAATTACAGCTATAACACTGATCCGCGAGCAAACCTTACGGGTGAGTCACATTAAGTCAAGGATAAATATATCCATATGACCTTCATTTACCCATCTAGTAGTGATCAATAGTATTCATATTTAATAAGCAAGGATGAATATTATTTTTGCAACCGAGAATTATGTACACCATACATGGTAAAATCTGGGGGCGAAAACTATTTACTTGTCCAAGAGTGGTGTAGCATTTCAGATGAACATGCATTATATCAGCTTCAGTTACAATTTTGAAATACAAGTATATGTAGAATATGATCAGCGAATATGTGATGACCTTTATATGTTAGGTGCTCGAAATGGTGTTCCCATCGGTCCTACGGTAAGCTGCATTTGCTTACATAAAAATAATAGTATAATTTTCCTCCACTTTCTATGTGCAATGATCCAATTCCAGAAATGTATTGTATACATGCAGTCTGCTTCAACTTGGTACTTCACCTTCTATATCTACCCTAAAGGATTACATGAGTTGTTGCTTTATGTTAAGGAGAAATATGGCAATCCCACCGTTTATATCACTGAGAATGGTAAGTTCTAATAGAGAAGGTGTCTAATTTGCAATGCAGTGTCAGAGTTTAACATCTCCCAATTTTTTTGCAATTGAGCATGTATCGAAGTAGATTAAAGTTTTTTTTCCTTACTATATAGCTATTCAGAAAAAGAAAATACTTTCCACTGGTAAATACCAAAGAACAAGAGAGCTGGGCTGAAAGTATTGTTCTGGTGTTTTAGGTGTGCCTGAAATCAACAATAGTAGCCTACCACTCCAGGAAGCTCTGAAGGATGACACAAGGATACAATACTACCACGACCACCTTCTGGCCCTACTAAGTGCTGTAAGGTATGAGCTTCTGAGCTCAAAACTGTGAATTTACTTCAGATTTCCCGTCGCCAGTAATATCGCATTTTCCTTCACAGGGATGGAGCAAATGTAAAAGGATACTATGCGTGGTCGCTGCTTGATGATTTTGAGTGGGCAAGTGGGTACACGCTTCGCTTCGGGATAAACTTTGTGGACTACAATAATGGACTGAAGCGATATCCTAAGAATTCTGCACATTGGTTCAAGAAGTTCCTTAAAAAATGAACATGAACCTGATGCCAGCGACAATGACTGCAATGTCTGGAATAACGCAAGGTTGGTGTGCATGATTTGGGTTGCTGCATGTCTGCTGTTCTATGCGACAATTTGATGTGTCCTATGATCAGTGATTCAGTGAATGTGCAATACTGCAACCAGTTTCGTGGAAAGCATGTTAGCGATGGCATGTAGATACTATTAATCTATTCAAAATACCTGGTATTGCTCACGTTAGTTTTTTGCTTGTACTGATGAGTGATGACCAGAGTTCAGTCATTTCTAGACAGGCAGTCTACAGAAAACAGAACCCATGGCATCACCACACATCATAAAAAAAACTCGACCCACCGGGGTAAGACCTCCCCGAAGGCATTGTGATTAAGGCAGAAGATAACCTCTCACGTAGGTCGAGAAAGTCTCCAAATCCCGACTCCACCAATACACAGCGGCACCGCAGCCCATGTGAGACTAGACCGGCTTTAGACGTGTGCTTTGAAGTGAAGCGGACGAAAGAATTTTTTTTCAACGCGCAAATAAATTGTGCCACTTCCGGCCAGCAAATTCGCCCCCGAGAGGGTTTGAACTGCGGCCAGGGTGCCACGCTCAGCGCTAGACTAGCTAGACTAGCGCTTGCTGGCAAAATACGGATAGCTAAGACCCTTTTCCAAAAAAGAATCAACTCTTGATCCTAAGAAATTTTGAAGCATTTTAGAAAACTTGATAAAAGAGAAAAGAAATTGCAACAAAACCAAAAATATGATTTTGAAAACTTGAGACAAGGAATGACTCTAGATCCTTAAACATCTTCTCACACGTCATAGTTTTGGAAAAAGTACCTCTCAAAAGCACCACGAAACCATTTCCAAAATCTAAGCTTTAGGAAAAAAATTCAAATGATAAGAAAAATAAAAGTTGGGTTTTGCATAAAAACACCTTCAGCTATGGGCACCTTGGTGCCTAGCCATCTGGGCCACAATGGTAGGCAGCCTGCCTAGTCCACTACTCCGGGACAATGATGCTGTTGTTTTGTTTTGTTTTGTTGTGTGGAATGGGCCTCCTGGGCCATATGAATTAAGAGAACGTTTTATTAGAAAGATAAGAGTAAGGACATTCTGGACCAAAACAAAGGTCGCAGCCATGATAACTGTTGGAAAATATTATCAAGGCCACAGATTTCATCATAGAAAATTACATGATTCCTAAACAATATGTATATATTTTAAGGTAAAGACTATGCTACAACCGGCTGTAATTTTGTTGGTTGGAACGGCCAGCCCCACCCAGCATACATTTAGAAAATAGTGATGAGCCACAATAGCTAACTTTATAGTAATTTATATGCTATATGAACACTAACGTGAGCCTGTCTTGCTGCTCTCCGGTTCGTACATTTAAAAGAGCAATATCAACATTTAGAAAGTCATAGTTGTTGAACCATACATTAAAATTAAAATCTAATTGCATAATTATGTTTCTTTCGGCTAGACTTTAGAATAAGATCTCACTTGTATACATTTCGGTAATATTTTATGAGGAGACATAAATTGTTTTTGTAGTAGACAAAAATATCAAACAAAATATGTTAAAATGTTCAATTGGTTTGCCAAAGTGACCTATCGTCGAATATGCATGAAACATCCACCTATCGCAACACGTAGCCCTACGTTCTTCTCTCAAACTATTCAATCTATCTTCGCAATATGAACATCAATGTCTACTCAATTAAAATAAGGTGAGTGAGGTAAATTTTAAAAAAAGTTATGAGCGACTGTTTAAAAAGTTATAAGCAAATTAGAATATAATGAAAGCTTTTTCTCAGTAAGAAAAATATCACTAAAACATATTGATGTGAGATATAGTTTTGAAGATCTTGTTGACACAAACCCTATAGCACAATCAGATTTTGATTTGGATGCTCCATTGTGAGACTATAGCTTTTTTTAAATTTTAAAATCGCATGCGTGCGCTGATGTCATCCTCCGTTCCTTTCTACCTCTTCCATGCATGCTTTGTTTATTTCTCTCCGGTTTCACATGCATCAAGTGCATTGCAGTTTGTTTGCTAGGAAAGGAAAACTAGCCCCGTAAAATTGGTTCCCTTTCTATAAAAGGGTAGGCTGTATGACTGGACTAAATTATGGCCTGCCGTAAGTTAGCCATGTCCATATTTTATTATGCTATTTCAATCATTTTTGTTGGAGTGACCTTAAATGTGGTGGAGCTAGATGGTGCAGCTTGCTGCGAACTCTTGATTTGTAAGCTGGCAATCCTAGCAAAAACACAATATAAGCAGGACCAAAACTGTCCTTTGTTCAAAAAAGTTATTCAAATCATATTTAAGCCTGCTATATGATTATATTTGCTCGAAGATTTGCGCTTACCTCGATCAGAGCACTAAAGCAGCAGTTGGGGACTAACATGGGCTGCAATTGGGTTATGGGCCAAAATTGTTGTGTATATTGGGCCTCTTGTTTCTGTCTGGCTGGCTCCTCTCCATTTTTGCATTGTGTTCTTTTCTAAATTTTCATTCCCTGATTCGTGTATGCTAGCTAGGATATTTGAGAGACTCATTTATTGCACTCAAATACGCTACTACAGTCTCACGTGTTGCCGATGCCTGCTTCACACGACATGCATCTCGTGGCAGTCAATGAGAAGTTGAGATGTTTATCAAATTTTCACAACAGATGTTGCGACAATGGTTCCAATGGAACTCGTGGCTGACCGTTTATCAAATTTTCACAAACTTTAGCAGTGTCCTTTTTTTTATCCATCAGTGTCCTTTGAGCCATGAGTCTTCTATCATTCTTTGCAACCACTCACTACGTCAGATTTTCCTAAATAAATCTATACGACTTACGGCTGTAAGCATTCAGGATAAACATACATACTGCTGTAAGAATTCAGAATAAACATACAGACTTGCAGAGATCACATTATAATTTTATATCCAATAAAGAAGGTTCCATCCATCTTCGAAAATCAGAAATATAGTGCCCTATTTTACTAGGCACTGTGTAACTTATCAAAGAGAACATAAAAAAGAAATGTGTCTTTAAGCCACCCAATAGTGGAAGACAAAGGCCGTACAAGTAGCAAACGTAGTAGATATGCTCTGCACCGAACAACTAAAATTGTCAAATGCATGGCTGTTATTCCATCAGCCGATCGACCAAGGAGGTGCCCGGCCCTGGACTGAAAAAAATTAACGGAGCGTTTCAGCATAGAGATCCCTCCTTGCACGACAGAACCCCGGCCGAGGCGGTCATCGACGACACCGAAGAGACCGATTTGGCAAAGCTAGGGGTGTTGACATCAGGTTTGGGACTGCCAGATGATCTGAAGCATGCGCCGTTAAGCATCATGTCACCTTCAGATATCCAGGTCCAGGTACTCCACTCGCTCTCTGGTGCTCCATCGCGCTTCGTCACCTGGAGAAAATTTTACAGTTCAGAGTTTGTGATTGTACTAAAAAAAAGGTGCAGCTCTATTTTACTTTCTAAATTTTTTCTAAAATAGGCGGCCGTAAGGATCAAGATTCTTTCCAGAAAATTGCATTCAACATATTCCTTTGTAGCGGGAACTGGGAATGCTTGTTGAACTTACAGTGACTAGATCGAGTAGCTGAACGACTCCTTTACGAAAAGATCATTGGGATAGATTCAAAACATGCATGGGTCTTCACAAATCAGCAGCAGCTTTGGAAGAAAATAGAAATAAAAGAATTACTGCGAAGAGATATAAAAAACCTCTTTGTTCTTGTCAGCCAGGAACCGATTGCCATGGCTCAGAATTGTTGGCGAAGCGCTGCCACCAATGGCATATATCTGCCAGTTTATGTAGTCATTGTTGATGACATGAAAGAGCCCGAACCGACACCTATCAAGTACTGAAGGAGTAAGCATTTTATTCAGCTAGATGTAAAATATCGTCACATCAAAAACCAAATGCTTCAAATACTTCAGAAATTCTTCAAAAACATATAGTGAATAAAAGATGGCCTTCTCAATTACCTCGGCATTCTTTGGACAAGACCTGGCCCGAAACGGTTGAATGCAACGGTGACCTTCATGTCCTTGTCATCCGGGAAATCGTCACTGTGCCCAAGAAGCATTGCCTTGTCATGGTTCCTCATGAGGTTGTTGGACAGGGTCACACGGGTGGAGGCGTCTGTGACATCGATGAGGCCGTCGGTGCAGGCCTCAAGCGTGCAGTGGTCAACCCACACGTCGGTGGAACGGAAGACGGTGATGCCGTCGCCGTCCGACAAGCCGCCACCGGCAGACAACGACGACGACGACGCCAGAGGCGTCCGCGCAGGCTTGCAGCCGCGCACGGCAAGCCCGTGGATAATGACGTTGCACACGTTGTGCAGCACGAAGCAGGCGCCGCCGTCGCCGACGACCACGTCGGCGCCGCGGCCGTCGACGGTCTTGTGCGAGGACACGACCAGCTCCCCCTTGGGCCTGATGGTCATGTCGCGCGCGAACGTGATCCACAGGGGCTCCTCCTGGACGAGGCCGTAGCGGAGGGTGCCCGGCGCCGGGGCCGCCGGGTCGTCGTCGCTCGGGTCCGTCACCACGTACGTCTTGCCGTTCTTGCCGCCGGCGGCGTCGCGGCCGAACCCGATGGCGCAGTCGGCGAGGCGCTGCCGGTTGTCCGCCCAGCTGGGGTCGCAGCGCCAGCAGTCGTCCACCGGGTTGCCGGTGCCGCAGTCGTCGCCAAGCATCCGTCGGTGCAGTGACATGTTCATGCTACTGTTCAGGGACAATAATCAAGATTAAACTTACTGATTTTGTTCAAAAAAAAGATTAACCTTACTGAGATGTTCATACTTCTCTGAAATAAAGACAGTTTAGCTACCTGACTAGATCTTGCACGCCCTCTCGCCCAGCTGCGGATGAGGAGTCGATTGGCAATGGCGATGGAGAAGACATGGAAAGGGGAAGAAATGATGAGAAGCATAAGAAGATGAGAAAGGCCATTGTTCTTGGTGACACTAAGAAATTGACCTGAATATGACTTTTAGCAGTATCTGCTGATCTCGATCTATATAGGCAGTGAAAAGGAAGGCCGCCATAAGGAAATTCTATTGTTTGGAGTAACGATCTAGGAAAATGAGTACATGTAAGAGAACTATTTAGGGTATCGATTTAAATGGAATTATCTGATGGGTCTTTTATATATAAGTTTCTAATATCCAGGATATGTAATGTTAAAGATGGTAGGTATTATGGTAGACCAATTTAAATGAAATCCTTAATTCGGAAGTATATATGGCATGCTTTGTCGGGAAATAAAATGGTAATGCGCCACAAAGTAATATTATCTGTCCATAATGGAAGGAGACAACATAAGAAACAATTAATGCAATCCAGTTCAAAAAATAATTAATACAAATGTCAATGGTTTAAAATTTTACAAACATGGAAAAGATGCAGCATCGTGTGTTTCTGGAATTGCAATGGCTGAAATGCCCAAACAGTCAAAGTAATAAATAGAATCACATGTTCTTTATTTGGTTTTAAAAAGAGTTAAATGTTTTGTTATGAACCATATAAACAATGGATATATTCCCTACTTGAAAGGAATCGGTGCTCGTAGTCTATGAGGAGGAGGGGGTGAATTAGGCAAATTTAAAACCTTAACCTACGGCTCAATCTAGTTTGCACAAAACATAAGCTAAAACATACTAACTATATGTGCAACTATGGTTCTTCTAGTGTGAAACCCTCATCCCAAAAGAGTTTTGCAGCCTATAGCCAATCCTAATATGATACTACACTAAGAATGTAAAGGCACTCAAGATTGCAATATGAAATGCGAAAGCTTAAAGGTAGGGGATGAAGGGAAGGAAACTCTCGACATTAAGATTTATCCCGTGTTTCGGTTAGGCACAAAGCCAATCCTACTCCACGTTGTTGAAGCACTCACAAAGAGTATTTTTTCCGGGCAACCAAATCTCTTCCAAAACTCTTCTTGACTCGCCACCAAGGTTATGTCAAGTCACCACAGTCACCTTGATCCCGCTTTCCACTTAGGATCTTCTCCACCAAGAAAGGGGGTCTCCACGTGCCGCGCACAAAGTCATCGATGCCACTCCACACCAAGCCGGAGGGTCGTAGACTAGCCGGCGAGTCATCAAGGCTCCAAGGGGCCGGCACACCGAGATACACTTGTGGTTCACTTCTAGAACCAACACACAAGGTTCGCACCTTGCTTACTCACTCTCTCAAGAGCTAATCCTAGCACTAAGTCTCACAAAGCTTGTGCTAACCTAAGGATGTGATCAATATGCTCTTGGTTGGATTGGAGGTGTTCTGCAATGTTTCTATTGCTTCTCCCGAGCTGCAGCAACCCCAAATGACCCACGATGAGGCATATATATAGGTCACTAACTCAAAGTAGTCGTTGCTAGTCGTTATGCCATTTTCGCTCATAGCGTCGGTTCATCCGGTCATGAGTGTCAGTTCAACAGGTCGCACATAGCTTTGAGCTAGCCATTGGACCTCTGACAACTGCCTGCTGCTGACGTGGATGCACTGACGCTTGCACCGACGGGACGTCGGTTAACTGGTCCTGAAGGACCTCACTGCATCACTCAAACATGCTCTCTGGACAATGGTCAAACCATTACACTGTTGGGGATTACAACCTCTGAAGGTGCGACTCGCGAGGGCCACGAGAAGGCAAGCACAACGCTGACTGAATCTTCTACCGGGAAGAACCCGAAGGGGGTGACTGCCATGCGACCGAAGGTCCCACGAAACCTTCGGGCATCAACTTCGAGGGTGCACGCGACGACCGTATCAACTCCGGCTGTAACACCCTGCTCCAAAATCTGCTTACGGCCTAGCTCCTCACGTGGAGTGAGCCCGCATAGGCATAGCACCTCTCTTACACTTTCGGCCTCACTTCGTGTAAAAGGGTCAACCCGGAGGTGCTATGTTTGGAACAACCAGGATTATAAGCTTGCCCTCACCCCCTAAACTTCCAAGGTGGTACTAAGCCACCACACTACAACCACAATTGGGTCACATGGGCCATACTACTAAGGGATATTGGGTTGGGGTATTACATTCACCCCACCTTGAGGGCTAATGCCCTCGGCAGCTCACCGCATACGCAGCAGACTCCCAGAACCACACCTCGGTACACAGCCGTGCTGCAGGCCTAGCCACACGCACACACGCGCATGCAGCGAGGGTTCATGCTCTGAATACCATCTGTAACACCCTACTCCAAAATTTTCTTATGGCCGAGCTCCTCAAGTGGAGCGAGCCCGCATACGCATAGCACCTCTCTTACATTTTCGGCCTCGCTTCGTGTAAAAGGGTCAACCCGGAGGTGCTATGTTTGGAAAAACCAGGATTATAAGCTGGCCCTCACCCCCCTAAACTTCCAAGGTGGTACTAAGCCACCACACTACAACCACTGGGCCACATGGGCCAACTACTACTAAGGGATATTGTCTGACACCCTCGGCAGCTCACCACATACGCAGCAGACTCCCAGAACCACCCCTCGATACACAGCCGCGTCACAGGCCTAGCCACACGCACATACAGTGAGGGTTCATGATCTGATACCATCTGTAACACCCTGCTCCAAAATCTGCTTACGGCTCAGCTCCTTACGTGGAGTGAGCCCGCATACGCATAGCACCTCTCTTACACTTTCGGCCTCACTTCGTGTAAAAGGGTCAACCCGGAGGTGCTATGTTTGGAACAACTAGGATTATAAGCTGGTCCTCACCCCCCTGAACTTACAAGGTGGTACTAAGCCACCACACTACAACCACAATTGGGCCACATGGGCCATACTACTAAGGGATATTGGGCTGGGGTATTACACCGGCGGACATATCGGACCAGAATGATCTCCGAAGGTTCTAGGAAGGGCCGAAGGTTACAGGGACCGAAGGTTCAAGAGGACCCGAAGGTGGGGGAGTCACCTTCAGGACCACGAGGAGAGCGTGAGCTAGTGACAAAAGTCAACCTGTACACGCCTTGACTGTAGAAAGCCTAAAAGCCCCGGATATTCCAGGTAGGGGTATTCTTGTAATCATGTAATAGAGGAGGGGGAATCCTCCAACTTTTACTGTAATCGGGTTGATTTTTTTTATAATTGAGAAGTGCATATTGAGGCTTCACATCGAGTTTGTTCTTGCATTGTTTTCCCGCCTTTTTCTCCCTTTCTGTTTGGGGTTCAAGTCTTTCGGACCCCAACAGAGGCGCCCACTGTCACTATGTAAGAACCGCCCTATAGTGACGCGTATAAAGGTGACTTGTGGTTGTTGCGCGTCACCTGTATATGAAAAGTGACGCGCACAGATTAAGTGCATCACCTTTTTATCCTCCTAGGGCCCCTGGCAAAAAGTGGCCTGTCACCTATGACCAAGCAAAAGTGACACAGCTCATGAAGCCCGTCACCTATATTACAGGTGACAGGCATTATTTGGAGCCCGTCACCTGTAGACATGTCATAGGTGACAGGCCATGACCTCGTAGGTACCGGGTAGTTGTCTCCTGTCACCCCTCAAGTAAAGGTGACGGCTTTTACTTAGTGCGTCACCGTGTCTTGTGATGCGCTTAACCTATGGTCCTTGAAAGGTGACGCATTTCATGTATAGTTCATCAGCTATGTGTATGCCCTATCTAACAAAAGGGATTATTGCGAGATATATAGTTCGTCACATTCGCATTACGTGCATTATGTGAAAATTGTGAGGTAACAATGCTGAGATTATTGTGAGATATATAACACGACAGAAGTTTATATTGTGAGATATATATGTATATATATAGATATATATAAAGGGACCTACATACAAACTACGATATACATAGTCATGGCAGGTCCCTGATAACTTCCGCCACCCTAAAGATGGCATGGACGTATCCGGCGACGTTCTCCACCAACGGCGACTTCACCTTCGGCTTCCCAAGGCGGACGAGGTATTCATTCAACTCCTTAAACAAATCCCTCATGACGTTGATTACCCAGGCGTCGCCCAAGCCAAAGGGGTGGTCAAGATCGAACCCCAGATCATCAGGCGCTGGAGCAGGGGCCGGCACAGGAGCCGGGGCTGGAGCCACAGCAGGAGGCAACTGGCGATGGCGACGGCAGCGAGGGGAGGAAGAAGGCGATGGCGACGACGACGACGAATCCACCTAGACGTAGCGGTGGCGCCTGGAGCGAGAGCCGGAACCCGACATCGTCGATGTACCTAAGGCGCGCAAGAGCAGGGGTGTGAAGAGAGAGCGAGAGCAGGGGTGTGATGAGAGCAGCGGACCTTGCAGTATATAATGGCGACGGCCATAGATCTTGGGATGAAGAGATGAATGCGAAATGGTGCGCGCGGTTGCCGAGACGTTGCGCGCGGTTGCCGAGAGGGCGCACTCGTGTGCAGTCGTGCACAGAGAGGGTACAGGCGGTTCTGATTCCCAACAATTGAATGCAAAATGGTGCGTGGTTGCCGAGATGGCGCGCGCGGTTGCGATTACCAGTAGCCGCGTCTTTCATGTGACATAAGTGACGAGCAACATATACCGCACGTCACCTTTCTCTTTCGTTTTAAAATATAGAACCACACATAGGTGACGAGCCTTGACTTCGTAGGTGACGGGCCACACATGTGTTGCCCATCACCTATTTCCCTTTTCTCCCATTTGAAGCCCTAGGTTAGTGCCCACCTCCTTGCCTCCTCGTCGCGCCAGCAGGCGTCTGCCCGCTGGCGCTAAGCCGCCGCCCACAGGCAAGGAGGAGAGCCGGGCACGCCGTTGCGCCTCCTCGTCGCGCCACCAGGTGCCCATCTGCCGGCGCCAAGTTGCCGCCCGCAGGCAAGGAGAAGAGCGTGGGACGCCGTCGCACCTCCTCGTCGCGCCAGCAGGTGCCCGCCCGCCGGCACGGAGCCGCCGCCCACAGGCAAGGAGGGAAGTCGGGCACGCCGTCGCGCCTCCTCATCGCGGCACCAGGTGCCCGCCCGCATTTCCACTCTGCCGCTATCGGTATTTGATATTTGTTGGCAAATAATGATATGGGAGAGTGAACCACTCGTTGCCACCTCCACCTCAGTGTTCACTAGGATAGATTGAGAGATCGATACACATGCACTTCCAAAGTAAAGCAGATTGTTCTTATAAGCTACTGTATACTTGCACATGAACACCTCTACCTCAAAAGGCATGAAGCACATGCCACACAACGAGGCTGAGGTGTTCATGGCAAGTATACAGTAGCTTATGCCTTTCGAGGCTGAGGTCTTCATGGATTGTTATAATCCAAACGTATCTCTTCCAGTTCTGATACCTTTTGAAATGCTAAATAATGTGATTTACTTGTATTAGTTGATGAAAATTAATGAGTATATTGAGTTGAATGTTTTTATTTTTGCAACATGAGTATGTATATATGTGGATTTATTAGTGAAATGTGAATGTTTGAATTTGGATTTTCAAAATAAAGTGAAAAAGGTGTATACTTGGTATTTAATTTGTATTAAGAACAAAATATTTTGATACTCTAATGATGTATTTATTTAGGCTCCCATTGAAATAATCGCGAAGTTAAAAAAAAAATTTGTTTCCGATATGTATATGTCGTTAACCTTGATCCTGCGGTGTTGATGCGGCCATTCGGGGCCAACATCGATATCCACAATACGGTGCAGTATAGGGATGTGATGAAGGAGTACGGTCTTGGTCCCAATGAAGAAATCCTCACCTTTTACCTGGGGACTTCTTTATTAGGACCAATGCCGTACTCTTTCATCACATCCGTATACCGCACTGTGTCGCGGATATCTATGTTGGCCCCGAATGATAGTGTCATCACCGCAAGGTCAAGGTTGACGACATATGCATATCCTAAATAAGGACTTTTTTCTTTTTGATGGTTTTTGCATAAAGGGCCTGAATAAATATTCTGAACCATTATTGCATCCCATATGATATGGGACGATGAGTGTTCGCCTCAAACTGAAGAGTATCAAAATAACTAAATTTTAGAAATAACTTTTTTTATTTGCATGTGTAGATGTGATTTACTTATATTAGTTGATGAAAGTGGGTATATTGAGTTGAATGTTTACTTTAGAATGGATATGAATGTGTTGGATTACATTGCCTGACTGTTGAATTCATGTTGAACTTCTGACTGACTGTTCGATTCATGTGATTATTGTACAGTTTGTTGTGGAAAGATGCAATAGTTTGTCACATTTGGTGGTTGTTTCTGATGTAACATGTGTGATATATGAATGGTTATTTAAATATGCAGTATATAATCTCTATTTTGTATGTTTGCAGGATTAAGATGGCTGTCAAATCCTAGTTGTGCTCTAGGATGCAGCCGGAAGCCAAAATGATCCTGTTGGGGTGTAGTATCAAAGGTGACGGGCAACAACCAAAGCCGGTCACCTTTAATATACACCTGGTGACGGTACTTGGAAGCATATCCCGTCACCTTTAAAAATTCCAAGTGACGTGTGTTGTTCTATGCCTATCACTTATGCTCGAACCATAGGTGACGGGCTATGTGTTAGGCCCGTCACCTGTATTGGACAAAGGTGACGGGCATAGACTTCATTCAGGGGGGCCTGGTCACCAAAAAAGGTGACGGTTCTCTAGTGAAGTCTATCACCTATTACGTCACATAGGTGATAAGCAGACGTCCGTCACCTTTCTGTTCAAAACAGTGATGCAGTAGAAGTGATGGGCTCTATGCCCGTCACTTTAGGGAGATGATGCCCATAACTATAGGGCTTTTCTTACATAGTGTGTGTTCCCAGCTCAAAAAAAACCACCCTCGATGGCACCACAATAGAAGAAGGCCACAACTGCTGGGGCAAGTACTGACCCTGAGCTTACGGCTCCGGACACTTCCACCAAAGGTGCCGTACCTTTGGCACAAAACCAAACAATCGAAGCTCAGACAAACCAACCCATTCCAGAACCCACCCACTCACAAACTAAGCCTACCCTGGCTGAGATTGAAGCTTAGATGAAAGCAGTAGAGCAGGCAAAAGGTAAAATCAGTGCTCTAGTAGTAGCGAAGCAGAAAGAAGCTCAGGAGGCAAAGAATTTGGCAAATGCAAAGCGCAAGCTGGAAATCACGGAGGCAGAGCTCGAAGAGCTGGGAAGAGCTTTGCATGAGTTCGAGCAAGAGCAAGCCATTCCTTCAAACCAAACCAACAATCACACAAATTACCAATTCCACAATAGCGAAGCTTACAATCAAGCTCACCTCCATAGAACCCGCGAACCTTCGCCACAATCTGTGGCATTGCAACAAATTCCATGGCCCAGAAGTTATAAACCTATCCCACTCCCAAAGTATAACGGCTCTGTGGATCCAATCCAGTTCCTAATGACTTATGAAGTCGCAATAGCATCTGCTTAGGGAGATGACCTCATCATGGCAAAGTCATTTGTAATGGCTTGCGAAGGTCCAGTATCAACTTGGTATTCCTACTTGGAGCCTGGGTCGATCAGAAGCTGGAATGACCTAAAGATCAGATTGAGGCAAGATTTTCAAGGCTTCAAAATAAATGACTCAAAGCAAAAAAACTTCCAGTGCCTCCAAAAGGATAAAGAACCACTTCATGATTACTTCCAAAGGTTCATCCAAAAGAAAGCTCAAACACCAATTTTCTCCGAAAACAAAGCAATCAAGAAGTGAATTGAAGGTTTACTGCCTGGCCAGCTAGCATCTCACTTGTCAAGGGAACCCCCAGCAACTTTTAGCTGCCTTTACGCTGAGATGGAAAAGTATGCGAGATCCGAGGCCGACCACAAAAGACATGTTGAGCGAAGGAAAATGCTAAGACAGGCCGAGTCTAACCAGCAAGGCTGGCACAACCAAAACTATTAGAACCCAAGACACCAAACCCCCCAACTTGTTTTACCTGTCGAACCTAGTCAGGAAGACGAATCCCAAAACCTAGAGCCATTCATGACTCCACCCCCAAACAACCAAAGCCAAACCTTGGACCAACCTTCGCATAGGGGAGGTCGGCACAATAGAAGAGGAAGAGGTCGAGGCCGAGGCCGTGGTCGTGGGCAACCACACCATGTCAGTGTTTTACCGCCAAGCCCACCGAGGGATACCCTCGAGGTGGTAGGTTGTAGGTAGGGTGTCACCGAGATCACGAACTTGAAGGTGCAAGGAACACAAAGTTTAGATAGGTTCGGCCGCCGAGAGCGTAATACCCTACATCCTGTGTGGTTTGTATTACCTTGAAGGTTATGCGTATGCACGATGTGCTTTGGAGGGGTCCCTGCCCGCCCTTATATAGTCTGGAGGGACAGGGTTACATGGAAGTCCTAGTCTGGGACGGTCTGGGGAGTCCTACCCAAGTATGTTGTCGGGTAGTTTCCTTACGTCCGACTAGTCCTGGCCCTATACGACTAGTTACGATTAGGATAAGGTATGGCCCATGCGCCATCCCCTACTACAAGAATATGTACGCCAAGTGTGCAGTCCAGTTGCCCCGGGTCTGACAAGCCCCCGAGCTCTTCGTAGCCGAGTATTGCAGGCTTCGAGTACTTCTGGAAGGTGTCTTCAGGTCCCTGTTGAGTCCCCTTGAGAAGGTGTCTTCCGAGTACTTCCTTGGCTGCATCGAGGCTGTGAGGTGCTCAAGCCCCGAGTAGTTTTCAAGTCTTCTTTTATATGGGGTGCGATGAACTCGCACTCCATATGGAGTAGCCCCCGAGCCTTAAGTTGAATCGAAGAATCAGGCTGAGGGTCAAATTAGTCTTGAATTTTCCATCTGCATCTTCCAAGAATTTTTGAAAAACAAGCCATTGATGTCACGTATCCCGCAGCTCCCGAGCCTTTAATCCAAATTCCACTATTTGGAAAAAAGGATCTAAAGAGTTGTGGCATGGAATGTATGTTTTTTGAACTCAATTTGATGATTTTTAGGGTTAATTTTCTCTGGACGATGAAAAGTCCGAATTCTCGGGAGCCTATCCCTAAGAAACAGATAGTAACCTTTAAAACCCACTCGAAATCGAATCTGTTGCACTGAACCCGTAAAACCCGCTCGAAATCGAATCGTTATCCCGTGAAAGTCTTTTCGACTTCCAACAGAAAAATGGGGAGCCACTGGTTATAAATAACCCCGCGTTACCCCTTTGGTTTTTACCCGCCTCTATTTTCACTATAGTAAAAATAGATCAACTGCCAAGAACCCTAGCCACCACCACCACGCCGAAATCGAGCACTCCGCCGCCCAGATCCCAGGCTAAGAGTAGCCAGAATCCTTGCTCCCCGTCCTCATCCACACCTGCGTGAGTTCCCGGGGCATGCGCACAAAGCTCTGTGTGACATTTCATCCCACCATGCCGAGGATGTCCGCCGCCGGTCGCTGGAAGAAGAGGGAGGGCGAAGGTGAAGGTGGATCGCCGCTGTCGCCGAAGGTCACCAAGACGATGGCGGAAGGCGAGTGGAGGGCCTCGACCATCCAGGAGAAGGACCTACTCCGGCTCGTCGCCGAGCGGGTGCTGCAGGAGGAAGGGGTGGTGCAGTGGCGGACCGCCAGCTCCGACTCGTTGCCATGGGAGAACACGGGTGAGACCGTGATGTTCGCTCGTACTACCGACCACGGCCTCGCTCTGCCATTTTCTAATTTTTTTCGTGGTTTGCTTGGTTTTTACAAAATCAAGCATTACCATCTTCCCCCAAATTTTGTTTTCCACATTTCTATTTTTGTGAATTTTTGCGAGGCATTCCTTGGAGTTCGCCCACATTTTAGTTTGTTCCGCCACCTATTTTGCGTGAAACCCCAACCGGACAAGAACAATGCCACGCTAGTCGGGTGTGCCGGGGTACAGCTGCGCGACAAGGTGCTGTACCTCGAGTACATAACCCCGAGTACCCTGTCCGGGTTACACACGTAGTGGTTCTACATCGGGAACCACCAGCTCAGCCTCCCAGGACGGGACAACTCTCCGCCCCAGCGCCAGGAGTGCTGGCTGAAGAAGTTGACAGAAGAAGAATGCCGCGACATCCCCAAGCTGATGAAGCGGATCAAGGCCCTGAAGGACAAGGGCGTTACTTGGGAGTATGTGGCATACTCGTTTATCGAGCGGTGCATCCAGCCCCTCCAGCAACGTGACCACCTTGGTTTCGAGTACCAAGGCATTTGGGACCCATCACGGATGGCCAGGGATGTACCATCCGTCGAGGAGATCATGTGCTGGGTTACCCGCCTGTGTTACGGGGGTGAACTCGGAGCCTTACATCCCAAGGCTTTTCAGCGCGGACAACTCACCGGATCCAGTAAGTATTTACCCGAGTACCTTTTGAGGTAGTCGTGTTGTGTTGCTGTTTATTGATAGCTTTGTCTTGAATGTAGGCCGACTTGGAGCGGTTTATGTCTGATCCGCCTGAGCCAACTTTTAAAAAGCCAGCCCAAGACCCACCTGCCGAGAAGGCCGCGGATGATGCTGCAGCTGACCCGCCACACCCGCAACAAGTGGCGACACGCAAGTGGAGGGTCGTTGCAGCCGTAGATGCAAGAGCCAATTGCCAGGCGACATAAGTAGTCTGTACTCTTTAGCTGCTTGATCTTGTCATATATCCATGAATACTTAGTTAATTTACTCCTGTAGTGGCACTGAGGGGAACCCCTGTTGACATCGGTTTTTGGCACATGTCAGCATGTTGAGCAGTGTCAAAGAGTCCTCACCCTTGTTGGCGCAAAGTGGTACGCAGGCACTGATTTGGCCTAGTAGATTTGTCACTGGGCGCCTGTTGTCCGTCATAGGAAGTGTCGAAGCAAGAAGCGCAGATGAGGATGAATGCTGAGGAAGAAGAAGAGCAAGATTGGGGTTTTCTTTGTGCTCTACTATGCGCTTTGATTTATAGGAAAAGGATAAAGGACTCTCGAAAGCCGAACAGTTGCAATTAAAAAGGAAGTGGGGGAATCGGAGACGTGTACCAGTTACCATCCCGATAATCGAGGAGTCGTGGAGTTACTTGACAAGATGGGGTGGTTGATGGATGGCCGATCGTACTTTCCCATAGAGGAGTAATGATGAAGATGGTCGAAGAAGTCAAAGGTTATACAATATCGAATGTTTTACTCTTGCGCCGATGAGTTGCAAGAAGTTGAAATGCTGCGCGGGAAATAAAGGAGAGGCAAAGGGTTGGAAGATGCAGAAGAAGAGCTTGACTGAAATTTTGGAACAAAGCTTTTCATTCCGAAATTGGGGGGCATGTGTTGACACCGGTTTTTTTGCACATGTCATCATGTTGAGCAGAAGGCCGATGAAAATTGGGCCGACGCTAAATCAGAAGCAGAGAATGAAGCATATTGGGCCTTTTGGGCCGGAAGAGGTGTCGTGGACGATAGAGCATCGAAGGAGCTGACAAAGCTACGTCAGCAAGTTATCTGTTAGAATTTAGGAAGGTTTGTTTTCTTTATTGTCAAGTAATGTTCGGCGTACTTGACTAGAGTTTGTAGCTTAGGCTATAAATAGCTGCCCTCGGGCATGTACCAATCCATCCAATGATCAATACACAAACCCTTTGTTCTTTTTTTCTCTTTTCGGTGGCTTCACCTTAGTTGCAGTAGATTTTCTTTTTACGAGTTCTTTCCTGCACGTGGGGCTGCATCAACTTCGATCTACGATTTGCTGGTAAGTTCCGCGTCTAACGAGGCAGATAGGCTCAAGGTTGACGGTGCATCGCTTCTTCCTCTATCCTGTATTAGTTTAAGTTATCGAGCAAATTGGATCTAGGTCTGGTCTGTTAACCAAGTTATTGATATCAGCTTGTTCTTGTTAGATTAATCTGTTTAGTCTAGCTTGCTTCTTGCTGTTATCACAAGTTATCGGTATTTACTAGATTTGGCAGGATTAGATTCGTTTGATCTTGTTTTTATTTAGTTTTTACCATAATTTATCCAGCCTAGATCTAAATACCATCAGCCGAAGCACAGCTTGCGTGTTGCTCATCGCCAGGCCGATCGGGTTCAGATCTAGGTGTTGTCTACTGAGGCCTCGCTAACCCGTTTAGCGCAGCCTTACCTGCACAATCGGCCGAAGCTTTGGCCGATTGATCTACTGACGGATCGGACGCTTGGCTGACGCACACGACGGAACGATTCGGAACACTAGCCGATACGTTCCGGTAATTTAACCGTTTTACTTGTCCCTTGTCAATAATAGGTCAAATTGACTGGCACGCCCTTTTCCACCACACAGCCGATTTGGACGCCGCGCAGGTGCGAAGCAAGAGGCACCCGGGTCCTCGTGTGTGCCGGCGCTGAAGGCCGACCTACGACTTTTTGCGTCAACACGCTTTTGGCACACCCGGTGGGACACGACAACGACACTACGATGACTAACAACAACAGAGCCAATGACGATGGTATCTCCCATCCTAGTATGGATGATCTCAATGAAGAACAAAAGCGGCTAGTCGAGGAAGCTATGAAGCAGTCTCAAGACGCTTGCCTCAGGTCATTCACTTTGACCAGAAGAGGGCAGGCAATACAAAAGCAGCCGCTACTAGGGCCGGGGGGCATCTCTGTCACTCAAGACTCGGCCAAGTTCAGTGAGATGTTCGATCAGTCCATAAGCCACGCACTGATCAATCAATCAGGGGTGCTGATCGAGACCATCAAGGACGATGTCAAGAACGTCCTAGCAGAGGGCACTCAAGGGGGTAACACATGACAATCCTACTCCAATGAGGTATCATCGACCGCAGCTAGTGTCGCAATATCAGCAATGACGACCGATGATGTTCTGCCCAGTACGACAAGTGTGCCGATGACCGGCGCTGGAACAAGCTCATCGCCTTATGAGTTGAGGCACCTAGGTCCTTCGGCAACGCATGCTTCATCGCCATCGACAACGGCATTCACTACCAGTCCCGTGATGAACACATCAACACCAAGCAGAGGCGTGTTTAACACTCCAACAGGATTCGTACCTTCTACGTTGGGCATGCCAATGGAATTCTGGCCGTACATCTATCCATAGATGTTCGGACAAAGTAGCAACATGGTGAAATTCCCTAATGCCACGATGCCGTTGGTGTCGTCTGCTCTGATAATCCAGCATCCACCACAGACTCCACCAGCACCAACTCAGACTGGGGGGCATCACGCAAAGTCATCGGCCATCTAGCCGATGGAAGATCTTGTAGGACAGCCGATGAGTCCCCAAATTCAGAGGACCTTTCAAGATACAAACCTTCAGATGCCAAACCTCATGGCGCGACAATCTGAAGTTGATTGGGCCAGCAAGATAGCCGATGCGATGAAGAATCAATTCGGCTTGAAGCCAAAAGAGCCTACATTCATGTAAAGGAAGCCTTACCCAGAAGCCTACGATCAAATCCCACTGCCTCACCGGTACAAGTTTCCAGACTTCACCAAATTCTCTGGACATGGCAACATGTCAACCATTGAGTATATCAGCAGGTTCCCGGTAAAATGCGGGGAAGCCACAGCGACAGACGGCTTGAAGATCCGCTTGTTCCTGCTATCTCTCTCTGGATTGGCTTTTGCCTGATTTGCATCGCTGCCAGCCAACTCCATAATCACTTGGGCCGATCTTGAGAAGCAGTTCCACAAGTACTTCTTCACAGGGGTACAAGAGATGAAGATCACCAACTTGACTAAGGTGCAACAGAGGAATAACGAGCCCGTCCCGGATTATATTCAGAGATTCAGGGATGTCAGGAGCCGTTGTTTCAACCTTTCTCTCAGCGATGGCCAGTTAGCTGAATTGGCCTTTCAAGGACTTCTGCCACACATCAAGGAGAAGTTCTCATCCCAAGAGTTCGAGAGCCTGAGTCATCTAGCATCTAGGCTTGCTAATGTTGACGTCAGAACTTACGACGCCAAGAAGAACGTGTTCCATAAGAAGGTCAACTATGTTGGAGATTCTTCTAAATCAGAAAGCAGGTTGAAATCGGCGTTGGTGAATGGGTTAAGTCCAAAAAGCCCATCTCATGCCCGTTCGCCAAGAAGGAAGCTGAAAGCTACGGGTTCGACATCACAAAGGCCGATAGGATCTTTTATCTACTACTGCAAAAGGGTCAGCTCAAGTTGCCCTCCAACCATGTGATCCTATCGGCCAACAAATTAAAGGGGCGCAGGTATTGTAAGTGGCATCACTCTGTCACTCATAATACTAATGACTGCAAGACGTCCAGGAAGGAAGTCCAGATGGCCATCGAGCCAGGGAGAATCAAGTTCGACAGGTTGATGAAGATTGATGAACACCCCTTCCCAGCCAGCGCGGTTGATGGATGCCCGATCGTACTTTCCCATAGAGGAGTAATGATGAAGATGGTCGAAGAAGTCAAAGGTTATACAATATCAACAGTTTTACTCTTGCATCGATGAGTTACAGGAAGTTGAAATGCTGCGCGGGAAATAAAGGAGAGGCAAAGGGTTGGAAGATGCAGAAGAAGAGCTTGACTGAAATCAGAAGCAGAGAATGAAGCATATTGAGCCTTTTGGGCCCGAAGAGGTGTCGTGGCCGATAGAGCATGGAAGGAGCTGACAAAGCCACGTCAGCAAGTTATCTGTTAGAATTTAGGAAGGTTTGTTTTATTTTTTGTCAAGTAATGTACGTCTTAATTGATTAGGGTTTGTAGCTTAGGCTATAAATAGCTGCCCTCGAGGATGTATCAATCCATCCAATGATCAATACACAGACCATTTGTTTCTTTTTTCTCTTTTCGGCGGCTTCGCCTTAGTTGCAGAAGATTTTCTTTTTACGAGTTCTTTCTTGCACGTGGGGCTACATGGACTTCGATCTCTGACTTGCTGGTAAGTTCCGCGTCGAACGAGGCAGATACACTTAAGGTTGACGGTGCATCGCATCTTCTTCTATCCTGTATTAGTTTAAGTTATTGAGCAGATTGGATCTAGGTCTGGTCTGTCCACCAAGTTATCGATATCAGCTTGTTCTTGTTAGATGAATCTATTTAGTCTAGCTTGCTTTTTGCTGTTATCACAAGTTATTGGTATTTACTAGATTTGGCAGGATTAGATTCGTTTGATCTTATTTTTATTTAGTTTTTATCACAATTTATCCAATCTAGATCTAAATACCATCGGCCAACGCACAGCTTGCCTGTTGCTCATCGCCAGGCCGATCAAATTCGGATCTAGATGTTGTCTACCGAGGCCTCGCTAACCCGTTTAGCGCAGCCTTACTTGCACAATCGGTCGGAGCTTTGGCCGATTGATCTACTGACGCATCGGACGCTTGGCCGACGCACACGACGGAACGATTCAGAACACCAGCCGATACATACCGGTAATTTAACCATTTTACGTGTCCTTTGTTAATAATAGGTCAAATTGACTGGCATGCTCTGTACCACTACGCAGCCGATTTGGACGGCGCGCAGGAGCGAAGCAAGAGGCTTCTGGGTCCTTGCGTGTGCCGGCGCTGAAGGCCAACCTACGGCTTTTTGTGTCAATAGTCCCGAACCCCCGAGGCAAGGGTTAGTCGATGAGATTGAGGAGAAAATTCCGGCAGCGGGGCGATCACCGCCCGCGACTAGCCCGCCGGTCTCCACCGGCACCGGGGACAAGACCACGCCGCGAGGGCTGGTCGTACCTACAGTACTCCCCCTCAGGAAGCCCGCGAGGTTGGTAACCAGAAGTATCGTGCTGTAGATTTTGTGTTAATGTTGAGTACTAACACAATTATTCAGGAAGTCAGAGACTCCCAAGCCGGCGACCTCCAGCACCGCCCAGGTCAGCACGAGTGAGGACTCATTGCCGAAGGAGCCTGTGGCCGCGAGTACCACCGAGCCTCCAATCATTGAGGATGTGTCAGCGGTCAATGAAGGAAAAGATCTCGAGCCTCTGGCAAGTCTGGAGGTGGAGCCGGAGACGAAAGCCCCCAGGACTACTCCCAGGCCAACTGCTGATGAAGGTACTCAGACCGACCAGCAGGCAATCGCGAGTACCCCAGACTAGCAAGAGGTCCCAGAGAGTTCTCGGGCACAGCAGCAAGAGGAGGTCCCGGAGGACTCCCGAGTACCCGAGCAGCGGGAGGGAGAAGTCCCCCGTCCACGCGCTGAGCTCTTCGAGGACCCGCTGCAGGAGCTGGAGACGGTCTCGCTCATGCTCGAGTTGGGCCGCCGCTTCATAGACTATACCAAGGTATGTAGTTGAGTAGTCCTCTAGGCTTGATATCCTATTGTAGAGCCATACTGACTTGTTGACTTCCTTTGTGTAGATCCTCGTTGAGCGCTCCAGGGAGAAGTCAGCCCTGTTGAGCCAGATCGGGGATGTGATGCCGCGTACCCATGATGCAGAGGATAGCCTGGAGGCCGAGAAGGCCAAGAATGCCCAGCTCCAGGAGGAACTCGCGGCCTTGTAGACCTCGCATCGGGACGCGATGATTGACCAGCAGCGGAAGCACGATCTGGTGATCAGGAAAGTCAAGGACTTGACTACCCAGAAAGAGAGTAAGTAGTCTGCTCTTCACACCCGAGTAGTGTTGTCTGTCTGCTTTTCTTCTAAGTTGCGAACGTGTAGTTTTTCCCAGAGTACGCTCGAATTGAGAGAGCCTTAACTGACAGGAAATGTGACATATACGAACTTACAGAGGTGAAAGAGCAGCTGAAGAAGGCACTAGAGGAACTCCAGCTCAAGTACTCGGACCTGGACGAGGAGCACAAGACTGTAGTCCGCCAACTGAAGGATGCTGACATGCAACTCAGGACGGATATGCAGCGGATCCAGTTGTTGAACTGCGATAAGGAGCGCCAGCAGAAGGAGTTGGATGAACTCGAGACCACAACGTACTTGTTGTGCGAGTTCGTGCACCCCACCATGGACGGGTGCTCACTAGTGCAGTGGCTGGTTGATGCCCCGACAAGCATTGTCGGGTATGCGTCTGGCACTGCCAAGCTCGTGCTAACGCATGCTTTGGCAATGGTGAAGTCGTATTTCCCAGGCATGGATGTTCGCCCGTTCGCGGAAGGCGTCTCCGGGGAGTGCACCGAAGAGCAATTCAATGAGTACCATGCTGAGGTACAAGGTGTCGCTCACCAGATCATTGATGACCTTCCGCTCTTCTGAGCTGTAATGAATTGTGTCTGTGTTGTGGAAAAAACAACAGTTGCTCATGTAATATAATGGTGCTTGTTTGAATGTTGTTTTGTTATGCCAACTCGTAGAGTAGTCATGTGAAAATGTAATCAGTTAAGCTTTTTGAGTACGTTAGTAGAGTTACCCTGAAAGCAACATTTCAGTTGGTAAACTATGTACTAGATGGTCCTGTTGTACAGAGTTGTGTTCGTAGAACCTCTGTTTATAGGTGTGAGAACCTCTTCCTCTTTACCCTATAAGACCTGGCCCCGAAGCTTGACTAAGCTGTAAAGGGAGGTAGTCGGAAAGAACATATAACACGCTCAAAGGTTTAGCCTGAGAGGCTATGATTTCCGAGGATTAATGCGAGGTAGCGTATTGACATAACTCGTGGCGACAGCCCCCAAGTTTGCTCAATGTTGCTAAGGAAAAATAAAGACATAGTAGTCGTTTGGGGAATCGAAACAACCATGTATTATTATAGTGTGCTGCGCTGCAGCTGATAGGTTTGGTACAAGTTTCTTAGGCAAAGAAACAGCATAGGTTGCTCGATGTTCCAGGAATTTGGAACTTTCTGGCCGTCAGAGTATTGTAGTCGATAAGAGCCTGGCCTTGTGACCTTCGTGACTATGAAGGGTCCTTCCCATCTAGAGTTGAGCTTATGGAGCCCAGTCTTGTCTTGGATGCGGCGCAGTGATGAGGATATCACCATGCTGGACTTGCACGAGCCGGCCTCATCTCCAAGCTACAAGTCGTCGCCAACATAGATTGTGCGTTCAGTTCGGATTCAGCCGACCACCCTGCACCAAAACGGCGATATCTCCATCATCCGGCGTCTAGATGAGGTGATCTTGGATGCGTTGGAAAACTGACGATGAGACGCTTCCTTTGGTTCTGGTACCAGCTCTAGAAGGTTCGTGGATCATTCTGTGTGACCATGACAAGGTGCTGTGTCACCTATTTTGGGCCTTTTTCAGGCTTTGTATCGTGTCGGGCCTTAAGCCCATGTTGTGGGTGCCCCCCCTGGTCGCCCCCAACCCTAGGACGCCCCTTTGCTGTCATAAACTTAGTAGCTGCCACACATTAGGGTTTGGGTTTTGTTTAGTTCTTGTGTTTTCTTTCGAGAAACAGAGATTGTATCGTTGTATCTATGGCGACAAGTCCTTATACATTGATCCAGGGCCCCTGTTATTGCTCTCCTTGACTGTGTCAATTAGTCCTTTCAAACCTAGTGCTTGAACCTCTCTTTGTGAATCGCTTCATTCATATTTGCAATTTCAGATTGCGTGCTTATACTTTCTTGCTTGCGTTCTCGATTCGTCTGCAGGAAAAGAGGTCAATCAATTTGTGCTTGGTTGATAACCAACGGAGCAGCGGTGTAACGGTTGTAGGGGTTCGAATCGTGACTGATTAGAATCCCGGATCACCAACGTCGATGTTCCACCTATCGAGTTTACCCTTACCTCTCGGAAGATCGGGCCTAGTCCTCATCAGGTAGGACCAAGTCTCCAACGTTGAAGGATCTTTCTTGGACGTTGTGGTCATGGTACCGGCAAACTCCTTGTAGATAACGTGCTGATTGAAGCAAGGCGTTGCATCTGGCTTCTTCAGCATAGTCGAGTTCCAGATACCTTGCCTCGTCAGCTTCTCCTTCACATACATCTCCAGTTTGGGTGATTCCCATGTGATATCCGCTGGAAGAATTGCTTCTGACCTGTAGACGAGAAAGAAAGGTGACTGTCCTGTGGCTTTACTCGGTTGAGTATGAAGCCCTCAGACAACTGTGGGTAACTCGTGAATCCACTTGCCTCCCTTTTTGCTATTCTCATCATAGAGTCTTTTTTTGAGTCCATCAAGTATCATGTCGTTGGCACACTCCACCTGGCCATTGGCCCTCGGGTGAGCAACCGACACGTACTTGACCTCAATACCACTTCATTCGCAAAACTTCCAGAACTCATGTGATGTGAAATTGGACTCTAGATCAGTGATGATTGTATTAGGGAAACCAAAGCGGTAGAGGATGTCACAGATGAAAGTGACTACTCGATCCGCCGTCAGTGTTGTGATTGGCTTGTACTCGATCCATTTTTTGAACTTGTCGATTGTCACCAACACATGAGTAAAACTTCCTGGCGCTGTTGTTAGCAGACCGATCATGTCGAGGCCACAACAAGCAAACGGCCAAGAAGGTGGTTGTTGGCATTTCTTAACGTCACCACTAGGAACGGGGGTGTTAATCCCATTCCTAGCAGTGCCATGAAGAAACGCCGAGAGGTATGTCTTAACGACTACAGAAAAGGACCCGCAAGCGCACGAATATACCGCTATAGCATTTCACCTGGTGAGTATTCGGGTATCGTTATTTATATTTTCCTAAAGGACGGCATGATTGTAAGAGTTTACTTGGTACAAGAGCAAGATCATATGAATAAGTCATAGACTATAGCATAAACAGGGGTGAGTCATGATAAAAGATATGAATAGGGGTAATGTGACACACACACAGGCCAAACTCAGAGTAAAGAATAAACGAATAAACCTACGGTTTAGTTGGAGCAAAGGCATACAAGGGGATTCCTATTAGCATCTATTCATACAAGCAAGGGTTACACACTAAACATGCTTAGAATTGCAAGTGGCGGGAAAATAGGGATAACAGGGAGAATGTCCCATCCCGGAGTACATCCAGGACATTACATCTTTAAGAACTCCTACCCCGAACCCGAACGTGGGGGACTTCACTAACCATGACGGAATGTCATGGCGGACCAACAGAGCTGTCACCATCTGCGGCCTACCCCTGCAATACCATGGAGCACGAGCATATCCAAAGGATCCCGCATATCCGAGCACCACGCCCGTGTATGAGGTCACTACCTTAGTGTCCCCGGGTCTCCCACCCTTCGGATGGACATGTAAAACACTAAGGCAAGCCCGAAGGCACGATGAACCATTATCCTTACCCAGATCATCTGGCCTAAGCACATAAAGAGTATAACTAATGAAGCAACGAGCTAAGGCATGACATATTATCAAGATAGTATAATAGGCATGAGCATGATAGACTATCAAGATAACATAACAATCAAAGCTCAGCTCTATAATATGAATAAGATACCGACAAGTCGAATACAAGCCATACCAAGGACCGAGGATTGCTCCCCGATCCCGAGGATGACTGGATTCGCTAAGATATTCTAGCCTAGCTCCACTACCCTAGGATTACAAGTCACAAGTGAGAGCAGAGAGGATGGCTCCAAGTGTGGTGTGTTGAAATGAGTGTGAGGGCCTCCTTTTATAGCTCAAAGGGTTGGTTCCCGCCATCTCCTTGGATGGAAACTTTGCCCGCCGACCTTGGACAATCAGATCTGCCTTTCCGCCAAAGGGCACCTGGATGGGTTCCAGGGCAGGTACGGCCGCACCCTTGGTGCGGCCGACCCCCCTTGACCACCTTTCACCACCGCCTTCGGGTGGTTGACTGCCAGGTGTGTCCTCTGCACTGTGGGATGTGTTTCCTATTTTTGTACATCAGTTAGCTATGTCAAGTGGGCCTTCTCTTGGGTGTGTGATGCAGGATGTGATTTTCTGTGGTTTCTGTTGCGTCTTCTTCGTGTTTTCGTTCTTATTTCAGACTTGAATCCCTGAAATCATAAATTCTGCAAAACAACTGTGGAGCTAGTGTTAGTAATATAAATATGTGAGTAAGAGGTATGGTTTCCCTTTGTTTGTGAGTATCGTTGATGGTCGGATTTGGCATTTAAGGACCGTCAACAACACCCCCAAGCTAGCCTTTTGCTCGTCCCTGACCAAAACAAGGCTTTATGTTGTTGATTAGGAGTTGCTTCAATGTTGCTTTTCCAACCTATGCCTTAGGCACAACAAAGTGTTCTTACCATGATTTTGAATAAGTTGGCCTTGTTCTTACCTCTTACCTTACTCCTGTGGGGCTTGTAGCTTCTCCTTATCTTTGGCGGTTGAGAGTCAGAACGGTTTTGTAAAGTTCCAATGTTTCTTACTTCCTTTGCTCAACCGTCAATCCGGAGAGTTTTTATAAAGTTTTTCAAAAGAAATTTCAAAGTTCCTCAAATGATCTCTCAGATCACTCTTTTGTGTATGATTCCTTACCAAGGCTTTTTATTTTTGCCTTTCTTCTTCACCCTATCTCTAAAGGTCAACATTTGTGGAGTTGTAGGTATGGAGGATATGAAGGCATACTTGTTTCTCATATATTGCAAAGTCAAAAACCGGATCCAAAGGAGAGACAAGTCATAAACCTTGATCAAGATGTGCAAGTGTGGATATTTTGGGTGGATGGTGGATGAACTCCTTTTGTATGAACCATATCTCTATTTATTTTTCTTCTTTTGAGCATGGGCTATCTCTTTTTCTTTCCTTTTTTTAACATGCCTTGTGAGCATGTGGCATACCTTCTTTGGGCATGCATCTTTTTCTTTCTTCTCTTTTTTTTTTGACATGCCTTGTGAGCATGTGGCATACCTTCTTTGGGTATGCATCTTTTTCTCTCTATCTTTTTTTTAGATAGATAGCCCATCCTCATCTTTCCTATGATAATTGGGAGAGAGTGGTCATGAGGCAAAGTGGAGTTTTTATTTGTGGATGGGTGAATGGAATACTTGCTTACTTCTTGTGTAGAAGCATAGCATATGGTGGAGTGCGTACGTGATCTTGGTCGTGGGAGTATGAAATGAATCTCACTAAGGTTCACAACAATTTGACAACGCTCAATGAGATAACAAGTTGCGTAAGTGGAAGGTTTTCAATAGGAACAACATATGGCTTTGGATAGGAATTTCAAATCATTGAGGAACTTTGATTGTTTTTGTATTTTTGAAAAGATAAATACTCCAGAAATCAAGCATCACTTGGGAGAAGATCATAGCAGCTCTATTCAACCATATCATAGCTCACAACAACCTAGATTTGGATCAAGCTTTTTGCTACCCACAAGTTTCGAGTTTAAGGTTTGAACATTAAGCCAACGAACTCAAAACTTAGGAAGAGCACTAAATTGTAACTAGGCATGCGAAGGAAATTAACAAAGCAACTATTCATCATCTCAACAAGGAAAACTACACCATGCTTACTTCACGTACAAAAGCAAGTAAACAATTTTGATCTTTTTTGTTTTGCAAATTTTTATTTGTTTTTAGTTTTTGCAGATTTTTGTTTTATTTCATGCATAATGTTTTGAAAGCGAAAAGGATGTTAAGATACAAGATACCTCTTGGTGGGGGTCCTCCCCCAAGCTATCTTCAGGCTTACTGCTGTTGGTCGGGATTAAACCCTCTTCATCGGTAATAAGCCCTCCACTCCTGCTGCTGCTGCAGCTGCCTCTGCTCCATGGCGTGGATCCTGTCGCCGATGTACTGCTGCCATGCTTGATTGCTCTCGATGTGCTAGTGCAGCGTATTTTCAATGTTGTCGGCTTGGACCCATAGCTCTCCTAGCTGCTGGGTGACGGAGCCTAAGTCACGGCTGGAGGTCGTGCGTCGTGTGAGGCTCGGGATCCTGCCGGAACTGGAGCTGGTGGACCAGCGGTTTGGAGCCTGCCGTGCCCACTCCGCAGTGCTTGTGCTGTGCCAGGACGAACCACCCGCCTCATGATGGTATGAAGTCTGGGGTTGTGGCGGCGGTGTCTCGGTTTCTCTTCTGGCCCTGCTTCTTGTGGTCCTGCGAGGTAAACCAGAAACACTATGCCTTCTTGCCGCCTCTTCCGGAATGTGAGGGGCAGGAAGTGACTGGCAATTATACAAATAATACCCCACGTTTGGCAACAAGATCTCATTAGCATAACCCAGAGAGAAGAAAATCAAGGAGTCATTCGGGCCCTTCTTGAGAGTGTGGTCTTGAACCAAATAGGCCTCATCGATAAAAACACGGTCACCCTCAATGAAGGAAACATTGTTTTCTTCTAAGGCGTCAATGCTTGAAGTGATGCGGGTTATCAAAGAAGTGCACTCAATAGGACCTGCCACCTTGAAATGTTGAAGCCAGCGGTTAACTATTTCTTTCACGGGAGAGACTCAAACCTTGTTGACCATGGCGTATAGGATCATCAACTCATTGTTGCGCATGACTCGGAAATCACCTCTTGGAAAGAGAGTGATGGCAAGCCACTTGTCCATCAAACGAAGAGTCGGATTTTGAATGTCATTGCACTGAGGTGCAAATTTTCCATGAACAACTTGACCCGAAATCAAACCCCAAAAATCATGACGATTAAAACCACAGCAAGCATGTTCAAGAGAAACCGGCAAGCGTTTGCTAAAATCGAGGTGGTGACTCAACATTTTCCAAGTAAGATAATACTCTTTTTTGAAAAGCCAAAAGAAAACACCGTCATCCACCTCTTGAAGATTGCTAAAAAAATGAATGGTGAGGAGTCAAGAACCATACTCCTCAACGGGCACGAAACCTTCCCAACAGACTGCATGCCAAACATTAGCAAAGTCAAGATCCATACCTATTTTTGTGAGAAGTTCCGGGTCGAAGGCTTTGGTGTGACCAAAGCTTCAGCACTTGAGGATGGTGTAGGCTTGGCGTTCGCGGTCGCTGCGTAAGTCGAGGTATAGGGCATCATCTTCATCTATCTCCATGTCTTCAGCTTGCACTTCTTCTTGTTCGCCTTGTTCTTTGTGGTCCATCATGCTTGGGGTCGGAGTTGGCTCGGAAGAGTGTTGGGAGCTTGAGCCACCTCGGGAATGAGATGAGCTTGCTCCCGTTAGTTTCTTCAGTGCACCGAAGAGCTTCCATCCCATGCCCTTCATGCTTGAACATGAGAACAACAAGAACAACTCGATTCGGATTACGTTAGCAAAAATGCAATGGAGATTCTTACCGAACATTGTTCCTTCGAATGAGGGTTCTTTCTTGCAGCAAAGAGAGAGATTTCTTGAATCCAAACTTGAGCAAAAATCCAATGAAAAACCAAGAGCAAAGAGTGTGAGAGGGAGTGTGTGAAAGAAGTGAAGTGTAAGTGCTTCACCCCCGTCTCTTGGCCTCTATTTAAAGAGCAATGGCCGGGAACACTTGAGGAGAGGCCGGGCACAACGGCTAGGAGCCGTTGGAGCAAGTGGGGCCCAGAAGTCGTTATGGTGGGGTCGGCCGACCCAGGGGTGCGGCCGCACCCTGGGTGGCGCGCCCTGCTGTCAGCCCGGGACCACTGCCCCCAACGGTCTCCTGCTTTTGTAATTTTTGGTGCTCGGCCCAACTTTGCCCCGAAAAGATGTCCAAATAAATTTTTCAAAGGATTTTCATGCTTGAAAATATTTCTGGGATTTTTGTAAAAGGAGAAAAATGGCTGAAGAAAATTCCAGCATGCAAGAGAATTTTGGAAAATCAAATATGCAGTGGAAAAATCAAATGGGGGTAAAAGATATCAAATGGTGGAAAAATTAAAAATGAAGTAAATACCAATTTACCTTTGGCAAGGGCTTGTCGTTTTAACTCTGACAGGCAAGACTTTTTTTTCCTTTTGTTACTTACCATTTATCGTCCCGCCGTGGAGAATTAGACGAGGACGAGCTTTCGATCTTCCGCTACACTTTCTTGGTCTTCTTCCTTTTAGGTTGTGTGGTCGGTTCTTCTGGCTGGGGTTCTAGGGCCCCCAGAGCGGGCTTCTGTCATAAGCTTGTTGAACTACGAAGCGCTGCTCTTTCCTGTATTGAAATTTGAAGAAAATATTTTTCGTTTCGATGCAGAAACGGATGTCTCCCGTCCATACGTCTATCCTTGCCTTGACGTCCCTTAAAAAGGGGCGCCCAAGGATGAGTTGTATACCCATGTTGCCTTCCATGTCGAGGATGACGAAGTTGGTGAGGACGAAGGAGTTCTTGACTCGTACAAGCATGTTTTCGATTATCCCTTCGGGATATCGAATTGTAGAATCGGCGAGCTGCACGTACATGAGACTCGAGGAAAGAGCAGGATATTGCAGTTGCTTAAAAATCACCCAAGGTCACCGAGGGCCCGGTTGTAGTGCTGATCGTAGATGGAACAATGGATCATTGGCACCCCTGGGTCTCCATTTAGTGCTGCTGTCAGTCCTCCCTATGCATTTGTTTTGGCGTATGAGGATCTACCTGCATGGTTAGTACGTGGCATCCCCCGGGACGGGTTGCCCCATTCGATAGATACCATACAGATATTTTCGACGGGAACTTTCGGTTGTCCCAGAATTTTCCCGTCATCCACAATAGGAACGGCAACAGCAATTTGAGCAAGTTGTGTTTCAATCATTTTATTAAAACTTAATTGGTTCTTGAGAGCGGAAGAAAGAGTTTCAACTTTTATATTTAAACTCTCAAGAGTTTTATCATTGGCAGCAAGCTTTTTGTTTAAAGATTCATTAATTTTAGCTTGGCCAAAAACAAGATCTTTCAAGGAGGGTTGGTTTGAATTGAAATTTGAGTTGTAGTTGTTACCTCCTCCTTGATAGGGTGGCCTTGATTGGTTCCACCCATGGCCTCCTTGTGGTCGGTAGCCGTTGTTGTTGTTCATTTAGGCTACGTCTTCGTGAGTCTCGAGGTAGTCATTCCCCGAGTGTCCACTGTTGCCACAGACTTCGCACGCGGAGTGCGAGTCTATGGCTTGAGCGTAGTTGTTCATACGCTCCTTAAATTGCACCCTTTCGCCGAGGCGCTTCAATAGGAGGTCCATCTTGGCGGAGAGCATATCGACTAATTTCACCGTGTGCATTCCGCCTTTACTCTTGGGCTGGGAAAGCTCCTCGTTCCAGCCCTGATTGGAGACCATTTTCTCGACCAATGCATTTGCCTTGGCGATGGTGAGGTCGAGAAAGGCTCCTCCAGCAGCGGCATCTATGTGGGCTCTTGACGTTGGAGTCAGCCCGTTGTAGAAGCTTTGCAGTACGAGCCACTCGTCCATTCCATGATGAGGATAGGCGAGTATGTATTCTTGTAATCTCTCCCAAGCTTCGGGAATTAACTCCATCCCCGTCTGCTGGAAACTGGATATTTTTCCGCGTAAGGCATTGGTTTTGCCTAGCAGAAAGAATTTGGCGAGGAAGGCCATAGAACATTTGTCCCACGTACTTACGGCATCTTTATTCTTGTAGAACCATTGTTTCGCCTTCCCTAGCAGGGAGAAGGGAAACAAACAGAGCTTGATGGCGTCAGTCTCAACGCCCCATATAGTAACGGTCTCGCATAACTCCAGGAAGTTCTGGAGGTGGGCGTTGGCATCCTCGTTTGGCTTGCCGCAAAATGGGCTAGCCTGCACCATGTTGATGAGGCTGGACTTGAGCTCGAAGTTCACGTCCCCAACATTGACGTTGGGTCCAGTTGCCACATTGGCGGCGGAGGGAACGGAGAAATCGCGAAGAGTCTTCTTAGCCATGGGTTCGGTTGAAGTTGTTCGTGCTGGAAGGACTGGTTTGCTTGCCGAAAGAATGACTTGAGGAGGGACGATGCGAGGTTGGACCCTTCTCACGAGCTTCTCTGGGTCTTCAACGAAATTTGTTGGCAAGAAGAAACATGTCATACACTACCCTGTTTTCATCCAATTTAGGAGAAAACAAAAAGCAACATTAGCCTGAATAAGCTACAGCTATTTCTTAGACGCATTGCCATGATCATGTACAAGTAAATCTTTTTAATCAGTGCCACTCCCCGGCAACGGCGTCAGAAATGCTTGTTGGCATTTCTTAACATCACCACTAGGAACGGGGGTGTTAATCCCATCCCTAGCAGTGGCACCAAGAAACACCGAGAGGTATGTCTTAACGATTACAGAAAAGGATCTGCAAGCGCACGGATATACCGCTGTAGCATTTCACCCGGTGAGTATTCGGGTATCGTTATTTATATTTTCCCAAAGGAGGGCATGATTGTAAGAGTTTACTTGGTACAAGAGCAAGACGATATGAATAAGTCATAGACTATAGCATATACAGGGGTAAGTCATGATAAAAGATATGAATAGGGGTAGAGTGACACACACACGGGCCAAACTCAGAGTAAAGAATAAATGAATAAACCTACGGGTTAGTGCGAGCAAAAGCATACAAGGGGAGTCCTATTAGCATCTATTCATACAAGCAAGGGTTACACACTAAACATGCTTACAACTGCAGGTGCCGGGAAAATAGGGATAACAGGGAGAATGTCCTATCCCGGAGTACATCCAGGACATTACATCTTTCAGAACTCCTACCCCGAACCCGAACGTGGGGGACTTCACTAACCATGATGGAACATCATGGTGGACCAACAGAGCTATCACCTTCTGCGGCCTACCCCTGCAATACCGTGGAGCACAAGCATATCCGAAGGATCCCGCATACCCGAGCACCACGCTCGTGTATGGGTCACTACCTTAGTTTCCCCGGGTTTCCCACCCTTTGGATGGGCAAGTAAAACACTAAGGCAAGCCCGAAGGCACGACGAACCGTTATCCTTACCCAGATCATCTGGCCTAAGCATATAAAGAGTATAACTAATGAAGCAACAAGCTAAGGCATGACATACTATCAAGATACTATAACAGGCATGAGCATGATAGACTATCAAGATAACATAACAACCAAAGCTTAGCTCTATAATATGAATAAGATACCGTCAAGTCAAATACAAAGCCATACCAAGGACCGAGGATTACTCTCTGATCCCGAGGACGATTGGATTCGCTAAGAGATTCTAGCCTAGCTCCACTACCCTAGGATTACAAGTCACATGTGAGAGTAGAGAGGATGGCTCCATGTGTGGTGTGTTGAAATGAGTGTGAGGGCCTCCTTTTATACCTCAAAGGGTCGGTTCCCGCCATCTCCTCTGATGGAAACTTCGGCCACCGACCTTGGGAGGATCAGATCTGCATTCCCGCCAAAGGGCATCTGGATGGGTTTCAGGGTAGGTGCGGCCGCACCGTGGGTGCGGCCGACCCCCCTTGATCGCCTTTCGCCACCGCCTCCGGGTGGTTGACTACCTGGTGGGTCCTCGCACTGTGGGTTGTGTTTCCTATTTTTGTACGTTGGTTAGCTATGTCAAGTGGGCCTTCTCTTGGGTGTGTGACGCAGGATGTGATCTTCTGTGGTTCTGTTGCATCTTCTTCGTGTTTTCGTTCTTACTTCGGACATGAATCCCTAAAATCATAAATTCTCCAAAACAACTGTGGAGCTAGTGTTAGTAATATAAATATGTGAGTAAGAGGTATGGTTTCCCTTTGTTTGTGAGTATCGTTGACGGTCGGATTTGGCATTTAAGGACCGTCAACAGTGGTATGGTGATCAGCTTGTGGGCAGGGACATGAGCTCGTTTACTGAAGAATTGACAGTTCGTGCATCGGCGAATGACATCTTCGGCGTCTGCCAAAGCAGTAGGCCAATAGAACCCGAATCTGAAAGCCTTCCCGACTAGTGTACGGGAAGCTGCATGATTGCCACAAGCGCCCTCATGAATTTCTTCTAGGATTTCTCGCCCTTCTGCGGTAGTCACGCACTTCATGAGTACCCCTGATGCTGAACCACGCTTGTAGAGCTGGTCCCCCACCATAACGTAACCCTTGCTTCGCCTGACTAGTCGAATAGTCTCATCACTCTTGGGGTCAACATTGGGAGGTAGCTTCTTTTCTTTGATCAAGTTGACGAACTGGGAACGCTAGTCCACATCAATCATCAGGACCTCTCGACTAGGTTCCGCGGGGCCTTGGTCGATGATTCCTAGCTCTATTCTTGGAATAGAGGGATGGCGGAGTTCGTGAACGAAGACTCCAGCCGGAACTTTGGCTCGTTCAGAGCCTAGCTTCAAGACTACGTCTGCCCCAATGTTATTATCGCGGAGCATGTGACGAATCTTGAGCCCTGAGAACTTGTTCTCGAGCTTACGGATTTCTGCGACGTATGCGTCCATGGTTTCTTTGTTTGTATCCTATTCCTTGTTGCTTTGTTGGACCACCAGTAAGGAGTCGCCAAAAACAAGTAGTCGCTTGATGCCAAGGGAGATAGCCAGGCATAGCCCATGGAGTAGTGCCTCGTACTCGGCTTCATTGTTGGAGACCTTAAACAGTATTTGGAATACATATTTAAGTTGCTCACTAGTCGGGCTAATGAATAGTACTCCTACGCCACCGCCTTTGAGCTTGAGGGATCCATCAAAGTATGATGACCCAATGCTCTGGCTGGTTGGCTGGAGTTGGTACTTGGTTTTCTTGCCATTCCGCCAAAAAATAACCTAGAGCTTGTGACTTGATGGCGGTGCGTGGCTTGAAGTCGATGTTGAGAGCCCCCAGTTCTACTACCCACTTGGAGATACGTCTAGTGGCATCCCGATTGTGGAGTATATCCGCCAATAGGAAATCGGTGACAACTGAAATCTTGTACTCGTCGAAGTAGTGGAGAAGCTTTCTGGAGGTGATGAGTATAGCGTAGAGAAGTTTCTGAATCGAAGGGTAACAAACCTTTAACATAGAAAGGACTTCGCTGACGAAATACACTGGCCGCTGCACGCCAAATTCATGGCCCTCCTCGTTCCGCTCCACCACGATAGCCGTGCTGACTACGTGAGTAGTCGCAGCGATGTAAAGTAGCAGGTTCTCGCCTGGGTTCGGAGCTGTGAGGATGGGGGCAATTGAAGGTGAACCTTGAGGTCCTCCAATGCCTGCGCTGCTTCCTCGGTCCAAACAAAGTTGTCCTGCCGCATGAGGAGATTGAAGAAGGGTAGGCCCCATTCTCCAAGCTGGGAGATATATCTGTTTAATGCCGCCGTGCAGCCGGTGAGCTTCTGCACATCTTTGATCTTCTGTGGAGCCCATATGCTTGTAATGCCGGTGATCTTTTTAGGGTTGGCCTCAATTCCTCGGTGACTGACGATGAAACCAAGAAGTTTTCCTTGGGGTACGCCGAAGACGCACTTAGTCGGGTTGAGCTTCCACTAAAATCTTCGCGGACTGTTGAAAGTTTCCTCGGGATTTCTAGTTTTGACAACCATGTCATCCATGTAGGCCTCAACATTGCGATGTAGCTGATCGGTGAGGCATAGTTGTATTGCTCGCTGGTAAGTCTCACCCATGTTCTTTAGCTCAAACGACATAGTCGTGTATGCGTAGGCACCGAATGGGGTGATAAATGTAGTCTTGATCTGGTCTTCTTTCTTGAGGGAAATCTGATGATAGCCGGAGTAACAATCAAGGAAGGAGAGTAGGACGTAGCTGGCGGTGGAGTCGATAACCTGATCAATACGGGTGAGTGCGAAAGGATCTTTCGGGCAGTGCCTATTGAGATCGGTATAATCCACACCCATCCTCCATTCATTATTATTCTTTTTAAGAACAAGTACAGGGTTGGCTAGCCACTCTCAGTGGTACACCTCTTTATATGAAACCAGCCGCGAGTAGTTTAGCTAGCTCTTTTTTGATGGCCTGCCTCTTTTCTGGAGAGAAACGACGTAGTCGTTGCTTCCTCGGAGTGGCCTTGGTATCAACTTTCAAAGCATGCTCGATCCACTCCTTGGGCACACCTGGCATATCCACTGGTTTCCATGCAAAAATGTCTCGGTTGGCCCTAAGAATGTTGACGAGCGCGAGTTCCTATTTGCTGTCCAAGTGCCCACCGATCAGGGCGGTCTTGGATGAGTCACCCTCCTAGAGCTGGATGGTCTTGATGCCGACATCGGAGTTTGGTTTCACCCTCGACTGGCTTGGCCTCTTGTTTGCCACCTCCAGCTCTATCTCGGAGAGTTGTTGTGCAGTCGCGAGTACTTCGGATGAAGGCTCTGGCACGCGTGCTGATGCAGCGTACTTGATCGTTTCCTGGTTGCAGTCATAGGACATCTCAACGTCGCCGCAGAGGGAGAGTACACCATTGTTACCTAGCATTTTTAGAACCAGGTAGATGTAATGGGGTACTGCCATGAACTTGGCCAGGGCGGGCCTGCCAAGGATGGCGTGGTACGAAGATTCGAAGTTCGTGACTTCGAATTTTATGTACTCCGTACAGAAGTTGTCAGCTGTCCCGAAGGTAACTGGCAGTGTGACCGAGCCTATCGGCATAGCTGCGTTACCAGGAATGATCCCATAAAACGGAGCCTTGTTGGGGTTGAGCATCTTGCCGATGTCCAGCCTCATTTTCTTTAGAGTACTCGGGAAGAGAAAGTTTAACCCGCTTCCCCCGTCGATGAGTACTCGGGTCAGGGTAGAGCCCGTGACTACCGGGTCCAGTACGAGTAGAAGTTTTCCCGGCTCAGAGAAGCTGGTCCACTGATCCTCCCTAGAGAAAGAGATCGGGACCTCACTATGTCTTAGAGGACGCGGCACTGCTAGCTCGACCGACATGATCACGCACCAAAATAGCTTCTTCGGGCGCTTGGTGAGGATGCCGTCGTCACCTCCGAAGATGACGTTGACGGTGTTAGTTGGGTGCTGGAAACCCGGAGGCCCTGACTTGTCATTGCCTTCGTCCCCCTTGTCCTTGTCCTTCTCCTCGTCATCAGGAGGAGGTGGTGCATTGAGGCTTTTGCGGAGGACGGTGCACTGGAACATTGTGTGCTTGGCCTTCAGGTGCATCGGGCCATGCTTGTGGAGAATCTTCTCGTACTGATCCTGAAGCCTGCCTGACTTCTTGTTGCGAGGGTTGCGCTCGACGTTGGCCACTTGATCCTCCGGCTTCCGCTTGCGGGCAGCGTCCGAGTACTGGCCCTTGTCAGAGCGTTTGTTGTTGTTGTTACCCTTGTCGTTCTTGCGCTTGGGGAAGCGTTCATTCTCCTCGTCTTCTTGGTCCGCCCATTGCTGCATCATGTCACGGAGCTCGAGTACGATATTCGGGAAGTTTCTCCCGAACTCCCTGTACATTTGCTTTGTGGCCAGCCCGTTGCGGAAGCAGCGGATGACCTCCTCGTCAGCGATGTTGGTGATGGTTGCGCGGGTGTCGAAGAAGTGGCACGTGTACGACCTCAGGGTCTTGTTCTCCTCCTGCTTGACCTGCGACAAGTCATGACGAGTACCTTCTGGGATCATGTAGCCCTGGAAGTTGTCAGCGAAGACCTGCTTCAGGGCCTCCCAGGAGTCGATGAAGTTTGGCCGGAGAGTTTCCAGCCATGTGAGTGGAGCAGTCTCCAGGGCCATCGGAAAGTAGAGGGCTTTGATCGAATTAGAGCTCCCGCACACTTCAATGGCCACGGAGTAGCATCGCAGCCACTGCCGCAGATCCTGTTTCCCGTCGTACTTCGGGATGTTTGTGGGCTTGAAGTCCCTCGGATACTTGCGACTGGTAATGTTTTCAGTGAAAGCTGGGAAACGATCACTGTCATCGCGAGCAGCGTTCTCAAACCGCTCGCGCTGCCAATTGGTGATGACGGTTGTTGACGTTTCATAGCATCACAAAAATAAATCCGCAAGAGCACGGATACCGTCATAGCTTTCACCCAGGAGTATTCCAAGGGTATCGTATCCACTAAGGAACGTGTGTATATTCTCTGAGGTTAAGGTTCGTCCAAGGATACCGCACCAGTTAGAGGCGAGGAGTAGAGAGGATTCCTAAGGCTAAAGATCAAAGGTAGGATAGATCTATCCTAGTTGCTTGCTTCGGGCTACTAGCTTCCCACAGAACAAAGACTAGTGTGTTCTAGTAATACAGCACTGGGATATACCCGAACGGGGAGGGTTATGCTGGATAGATAGGGCTGTCACCACCTGCTACGTACCTCATCTAACCATGGGATATACCACAACCAACAAGTAAGTCTAGTCTAGACACCACGTGTACACTATCGTAACTAAATCTAGTGAACTATTGATCCGGCTAACAACTAGGGGAAACTAGCTCTACACTTAACAAAGAAACTAAGCACAAAGTAAGTCATGAACACTTACAATGATTGAAAAGCATCCGTTGAGGTACAAGATGGAGAAGAGCCGGCTTCCCCTCACTCTCTCCATAACTCCTAAGCACTACCTAGGCAGCACTAAGCCTCTAAGGAGAGCTCCAAACTCCAAAAGTGAGAGAGGAGGTCAAGGTGAGTTGTGTCTCTATTCTTACCCCCTCCCCTTGTATTTATAGGGGGTGAACAGGGGTGGGCCCATTGATCCGTGTGCTTGCTCCTGATTGGCCAGAGGGGTGTTCCCTTGGATTGAAGTGTGTTGCCTTGCTCTTGGAGTGTGTTTCATCCTTTGCTTGAGCTACATACACATATTCACCAACACATGTGGGGTTTGATAATTAGACACCTGCTCTTTGCTGGTCGGCGCGCTCCGATCGGTCGACATTTTGTGGCTTGGATCCTGGAGCTTGTTTTACCTGCATTTCTTGCCCAAATCACTACATTGCAAAATCACCAAGCGAAATGTGGAAATGATATTATTCGGGTTAGATATGCAGGTTAAGTGTGTATGTCATCCCCATTTTGGGGCCAAATTGACGCTCAAAATTGGTCCGTAGCAAGGGTCAACAAGACCCCCACACTTCCTCTTTGCTCGTCCTCGAGCAAAGCTTAGGACTAAGGTGGGACACCACTTCCTTTTGATATGATACCTGCATATATATTATTCCAAACCTCACCCTTACCTGTGAATCTTGATGTGTCTACTACAAAGGTTTGGGAAGTTGAAGAGCGGAACGGTATTGACTTAGGTCTCCTCCACTTCTCTGTTCTATGACTGGGTGTTTTGAAAGATTTTCAAAAGGACCAACCATAGCTTTACTCCTCCATTGGATCTCTCATTTCGCTCAGTGTGTTTATATCCTCACCAAGGCATTGCCTCTTTTCAACCTACTTCTAAAGATAGCTTATGTGGCGCTCATGGTAGGAGATTGGAAGCATGCACTTGTTTCACATATATTGCAAAATCAAAGATTGGATCCAAGAAGATGACACATCATACAAGCTGATCAAGATTGTGCAAGTGTGTGGAAGGTGGGTGATGAAAATGAAAGACTCATTTTTATAAAACTCTCTCTCCTTTATTTGGAAGACTTGAGGACATGGCTATCATCATTTTTTTCTTGGACCTTCATGTGTCCAATTTTTTTTCTTTTCCTTTCTTTTTTTTAGCTCTTCGACCATCATGTGTCCAGAGATTTTTTTTTCTTTTTTTCATATAGCCCATGCCTCTTTCAAGGAGTACTGGAGTAAGAGATCATTACGCATGGAGTTTTATTTTGTGGATGGACGGAATGGAGTGGCTAACTTCCAGTATAGAAGTTTAGCATGTGGAGTGTGCGTGATCTTGATCAAGCAAGTATGAAAGACATCTCACTAGGGTCACAAAATTTGATGAAGCCCAATGCAACAACAAGGCACATATGTATAAGGTTTCATTCATGAAAATCGACATATGGCTTTGGTAGGACAAACACAGGAGTTTGTAAAGCTATGGAGGGGTATTTTCTTTTTGAAATGAAATTCCCAGACATAAAAGCAGAGAAAGCAGGGATTCCTTCATCAAACCATAACGCACTTTTCAACAACTTAACAATTATGGGTTCCCTAAGATATGATTCACAAGTTCAAGTTTAGCAGGGAATAAAATATATGCAAGCCAATCAAACTTGAAGTATGCGACCAGCGAGCACCATTGAGTTTAATTTTTGTGGTTAGCAATGAATTTCATTTAAACTCATCGATCAGGGAGATTTGAGAGGTAGAGTACACAAACCGTCGCGATGGGTTCTAAACCTTCTGCATGCTGGTTCTTTCGATCTTGTGCATCTGTCTGTGGGAGATCTTGAATGTATATGTGTCAAAACTCCGAGAGATCTCCCCCACACTTGTTCTTGTACCTGGTACTTATTCAAAAACAAAAGGCATGGAAATAAAATAATGGCTCTACCGGTTTTAAGAACTAGGGAGCCCCTAAAATTTATTGGAACTAAAATTTTTAATCTCACCATGAGACTTACTCAAGCAAGACAGAATTGATGTTGCATCAACATGAGCAAAGAAGGGTGTACTTACGGTGGAACCTTGAGAGTGATATGTACCTCCTTCCTATGTTGCGCAACATGAATTCGATGCCTTGGCTTACCTTCCCATTTGAATTCAGCTCAATGACTTACCCATTTGGATTTGAACATTTTCCTGCAGGGGTTAGTCCACATACACAACCAATATCTATACAAGTATTGACTCTAAGGTTCATAAATCAAACTTGACACCATGTCTAGTTTGATTAAAGAAGGCTTTTTAACCTAAGCACCATGCTTAATTTAAAAGGCCTATGAATACATTTTGCAACACACATTCAAACCAGAGCATACAAGAATAGATAAAGAATGAAAGCATGATCAAGCTTTATTCAAAGAGGGAAAAGCATGAGTAAGAGAGGGGTGATCCTCGGGTTACCTCTCGGAAGGGCTTTGTTTAAAGTCAAAAGCAGGACATACCTGGAGGTGCTTACCATGACATTTTCTTGATGAAGAACTTAGGATTGCCGTCGTGGTGACTCCTCTTTCTTTTTTTTATGGAGCAAGATGCAAGAACAAACACCATAACCAAACCAAGATAAGAGTTGGCATGCAAGGAACTTACTTGGGATCTCACATACCTCCCCCACACTTGAAGTTTGCATTGCTGGGCAACACAACTCAAGTGTGTGGAGTTCAAGCTTCCTTTCATAGTCGTTCCCCCCACCAAGAATTACCATGGTGTTATAGTTGGTGTAGCTCTCACGTTCGTAGGTGTCGCCAGTCCATCGTTCTCTTTTATCTCCACCTGAAATGATTAGCGACAAAGAATACCTGAAGGAAAACTATATCCTAGAACATGCTCTTGCTTTTTATTTGAAAGGGGAAAAATCAAATGACAATCCGGGTTATCTCCCGGCAATGCTTTGTTTATGTTCAGAAGCTCAACCATGGGAACTTCCTCTTGCAGCTATCATTGGTGATGTTGTTCCCTTTTCACCACCAATTGTTGATGTTTCATGAAGCTTTAGCTGCAAGGTTAGCACCACAGAGCATCCATGAAATTTGCAATGCTTATGATAAACATATGCATCCACAACCAACCTTCTAAAGATTTTGCAAGAGAGGACCTTAAGGTGGTTGTAGTCCTCGTGCGTGCTCGGGGCACAAAGCATGCCTAACTCTGAAGATGAACTGAATGAGCATGGTTCCTGTGGTATTTCAAGAATGAAGCTTCCATGCTCATCTATAGAATCCTTCTTGAACTCCAGAATCGGCTCCTCACAAAATTCCATGGCCCATGGGTTCTCCATCTCAAGAGATTCATCATGAAAGATTGTAGTAGTTTCTCGATCGTGGTCGAGAACAACGTACTCCAGGCTAGCGAGAGGAGGCTCACACTCGATCGAGGGTGATGATGATCGTTCGTCTTCACAAAGGTGAAAAGTTTCTTCTAAATCATACTCTTCGAAAGTCACGGATTTTGGAGCTTCAAAGAGAATGGGTTCAGATGATACGAACGGAGATGTATGCACCATCTTCTCGAGCGTGTCTTGCTTGGGAAATGGCTTCGCCATAGGATTTTCAAAATAGTAGGAAGCGGTGGCAGAAGCGGTTTCCCTAAGCAATCCATCTCTAGGCTACGTTGATGAGATGTGAGAAATTCTTCAAGTGGGTAGCCTAGGAGAAGAACAAAATCAAGGATGTCGAAGATATGGAAGCCTAGCTTCACCTCGATTTTGTCTATTTTAAGCATCACGGCACTTGCGACCCACCAGCATTCAAGGATGTGTCCAAAGGGACAACTCCTGATGAGCTTGTCGGATGGTTTTAGCGTAATATCGCCCAAAAGTGTGTACGCTAAGTGCCATGGCATAAGGGGGTTAAGATAGGCTTCTACGGTAATTCCCCTTACAGAGCAAGGGATGATCATCGAGGGGGAACTATTCCAAATTTCTTCAGAAAAGTATCTCACACCATCCGACAATTCCTCCTTCATGACCTCCTCAAGATTTGCTTTGTTTAGAGGATCAAGAGGTAACGGAGGTACCGTAGGCTCGAGGGAAGGTTCTATCAAGGGATTTTGAGATCGATCCGTGTGGACCAAAAAGGGCTCCTCCCTTGAGAGATTCGAGGTGTTCTTATTGTTTTCAGATGAATCATCCTCGAATTGAGAAGAGAACATTGAAGGTTGAATTTCTTCTCCCTCAAATGCTCCTACTTCGGGAGAGGGCTCAACAGACGAATCTTGAGATGTGGGAGATGAAAGCTTGAAATTCGCTGTTGAGAGACTCTCATGGATTGACTCGGATTCCTCTCGGCGGGGTTCGTTACGATCAGCAGGGAAAGATGAGTTTTCTAAGAGGTGACCTAGAATCTCTATTCCTTCTATCAAAGCTTTGTGCGTAAATGAACCTCCGGTGGCGACATCGAAATCAAGGGCAGATTCCTCATCTAACCCTGATTAAAAGATGTCTAATGATACATCTTCGGGTATAGACGAGTCTGGGTTAGATGCCAAAAGGCATGAGAATCTAGCCCACGCTGCACCTGTGGACTCCTTCTCTAATTGCTTGAAGCTGAGGATGTTAAAGGGTAGGGATTCTATGCGTTCCGTAAGGGAGAACGAGTAACAAAAGTTGACTCTAAATTCTCCCCAATTAACGGTCGTACTCCCTATTGTGCGGGTGTACCATTGCTCCACCTTCCCTGTGAGAGAGAGAGAGAGGAAACAACTTCCACCACAATGTTTCCTATGTCAAGCCTGGGACTACCAAGCATGAGCACAATTCCTCAAACTTTTGCAGATGATCATCGGGATCTTCATTGATTGCTCCAGAGAAGGGTCAATCCCGAAACACGGATATAATCCGAGGATGGAGTCCATAGCCAGATAAAGGGGTTGGTCTTAAAGCTGGTAAGTGCTTATAGAACTCACCCTTTGGGAGAGAGAACTGTTCAAGGGATAGCTTCTCCATGGGTAGCGGGGGTAAAGGTAGAATCAAAGAAATGAAAAAGGTATGAGGGCAAACTAGGTCCAAAGAGATATAGGAACCATTCCCCGGCAACGGCACCAGAAAGCTTGTTGACGTTTCCTAGCGTCACGAAAATAAATCCGCAAGCGCACGGATAGCGTTGTAGCTTTCACCCAGAAGTATTCCAAGGGTATCGTATCCACTGAGGAACGTGTGTATATTCTCTAAGGTTCAGGTTCGTCCAAGGACACCGCACCAATTAGAGCCAAGGAGTAGAGAGGATTCCTAAGGCTAAGGATCAAAGGTAAGATAGAGCTATCCTAGTTGCTTGCTTTGGGCTACTAGCTTCCCATAGAACAAAGATTAGTGTGTTCTAGTAATACAACACTGGGATATACCCGAATGGAGGGTTACGCTGGATAGATAGGGTTGTCACCACCTGCTACGTACCTCATCTAACCATGGGATATACCACAACCAACAGGTAAGTCTAGTCTAGACACCACGTCTACTCTATCGTTACTAACTCTAGCCTTAGCTATAGACTAGAGCTACCCACTAAGCTAGTGAACTATTGATCCCGCTAACAACTAGGGGAAACTAGCTCTACACTTAACTAAGAAACTAAGCTCAAAGGAAGTCACGAACACTTACAATGATTGATAAGCATCCGTCGAGGTACAAGATGGAGAAGAGTGTCGGTGGCCGACCGGCACCTCCCCGAATTCCCCTCACTCTATCCCTAACTCCTAAGCACTACCTAGGCAGCAGTAAGCCTCTAAGGAGAGCTCCAAACTCCAAAAGTGAGAGAGGAGGTCAAGGTGAGTTGTGTCTCTATTCTTACCCCCTCCCCTTGTAATTATATGGGGTGAACAGGGTGCTTCGGCCAAGAAAACAAGTGGGCGCAGGCTGAACCGACTTCAAGAGTGCACCAGAGATCTCCACGTGGAAGCTGGAAGGCGGTGGCGCCAAGATTGGTTCGGCCGAACCACTAGGTCGGCCAAACTAGGATAACCGCCTTTGGCCTCCATCTTTGGCAAGGACACTGGTAAGTGGGCCCTTAAGGCAGTTCCAGGTGAGTCACGCTGAAATGGGTCGGTTTGGTCCTATTCGTGGGCCCATTGATCCATGTGCTTGCACCTGATTGGCCGGAGAGGTGTTCCCTTGGATTGAAGTGTGTTGCCTTGCTCTTGGAGTGTGTTTCCTCCTTTGTTTGAGCTGCATACACATATTCACCAACACATGTGGGGTTTGATAATTAGACACCTGCTCTTTGTTGGTCGGCGTGCTCCGATCGGTCGGCATTTGTGGCTTGGATCCTGGAGCTTGTTTTACCTGCATTTCTTGCCCAAATCCCTACATTGCAAAATCTCCAAGGGAAATGTGGAAATGATATTATTTGGGTTAGATATGCAGGTTAAGTGTGTATGTCATCCCTATTTTGGGGCCAAATTGAGGCTAAAAGTTGGTCCGTAGCGAGCGTCAACAATGGTGCGTGCCTCGCGGTTGCTGTTGATGTTCTGCCTTAAGTCGCTGGGGGGCGGGGGTAGCTGGTTACCCTGGTGGCCTTGGCCTCCCGCGGGTTGCCCCCCTCCCCTGGGCCTAGGGCCTTGCTGCTGTACCTCCAGCTCGACTTGTCGATTGTGGCAGGGGTTGAGATGACCTCCAGCAGTACGACTGCATTGGGGTACAGAGCTGTCGTGGCGTTCCGATCTGGAGCGTGTGTGCTAGACGGATTTCAGCGAGTCCAACTTATCGAGTTGAACTGCAACTTGTTAGACAAGTCGCATGATCCGCTGGCTTGCGTCCGTTTGTGGGATTTGCTGCAGGAGTAGAGACGCTTCGTAGATGTTACCCATGGGAGTAACAAATTCTTCATCCGCTGCTGCCTCAAAATCCCCTCGTAGGTTTCTCCGCTAGTGTGGGTTCCGGGCGCGCTCTTGAGCATTGCGCCTGCGCTTGGTCCTCCAGGCGTTCTTCCACCTCCGTGCCCGCCTTTGCTCCTCAGTTTCGTCCTAGGGAGCGTCGGCGGTGTCTTGGTTGGCGGAGATCTTGTCTTCGAGCTCGTTGTCGAACTCGTTGCCCAGCTCATCATCTCCGAGGTCGTGGATTGAAGCCATGTAGACTTCGCGCTCTGGCGAGTAGTCGCCGGAGTAGTCGGTGGCCAGGACAGTCGAGGTGGTAGTCCTGGATGTCTCTTCCTGGATAGGAGAGAGAAGTCCGCCCTTCTGAAAAGGCAGTTCCTGGATGGTGGCTACCAGGCGGGCATCATCATCGAGTAGTTCGGAGGGCTCCATGCCCTTCCAGTACATAAATCTGCCTTGTGCAGTAGTCGTAATGCTAAAACCCAGACGGCTGACCGCAGAGGAGTCAGGGTCATCATCTGAATCCGAGTAGGAGTCGAAAACGGGAGCCTCCCGGCTAGCGGTGGCATTTTCGTCTCCGGGCTTGAGTAGGAAATCTAAATCTGCTTCCAGGTCGTAGAGGTACTTAGATCGTAGGGCCTCCCCAAAGGTGGAAGCCATGTTGCGTAGCCCGAAGTAGAGTTGGGTACGCTCTTCCCTAGATCGGATTGGATCCGAGCCGGAGACTCGTGTCGGGACACGAGTTGAAAACGCGTCGGTGATGGAATTCTCCTCAGTCCGCGGGGTGAAAGGCAGATCCATCTCGTTGAGGCTGTTGTTGAACTCGTTGAGTCTGCTCGAGCAGCTCGAATCTTCAGGCTTCGTGGTGCTGGCCAGGTGGCTGTCGAAGCCACCCGAGCCATTGGCGACGCAGATCCAGGAGCCGAAGATGAAAGTTGTGCACTTGTTGAGCACGGCGCTGGTGGAGTTGAACGATGCCATCAAGTTCTCCGGTGGATGCTCGATGAACACCCCTACCTGGTGCACCAGCTGTCGGTGTTTTACCGCCAAGCCAACCGAGGGATACCCCCGAGGTGGTAGGTTGTAGGTAGGGTGTCGCCGAGATCAGGAACTTGAAGGTGCAAGGAACACAAAGTTTAGATAGGTTTGGGCCGCCGAGAGCGTAATACCCTATGTCCTGTGTGGTTTGTATTGCCTTGAAGGTTATGCGTATGCACGATGTGCTTTAGAGGGGTCCCTGCCTGCCCTTATATAGTCTGGAGGGACAGGGTTACATGGAAGTCCTAGTAGGGAATGGTCTGAGGAGTCCTACCCGAGTACGTTGTCGGTTAGTTTTCTTACGTCCGACTAGTCCTAGCCCTATACGACTAGTTACAATGAAGATAAGGTATGGCTCATGCGCCATCCCCTACTACAAGGATATGTACGCCAAGTGTGCAGTCCCGCTGCCCCGGGTCTGACACACCACAACCCAAATGAACCACAAAAATTCTTCTGCCATTTCCATGGCCCCGACTCGGACCATACAACCAACTACTGCCTAGAGAAAAAGAAAACCCTCGAAACAATAGAGGCCACACTACCTGGGCGACTTAATCAGCAAACCAAACCTTTGCTCCGAATCCAACCTTCGCTCCCCACCCAACCTTCGCTCATACAGCAACCTTCGCACCTAATCAACCCTTCGCTCCAAACCCAACCTTCACACCAAACCCAAGCTTTAATTACCAACCCCAAATGATCCCATGGCAAAACTCGCACCAACCTTCAACCTCAGCACCTTCGCAGCCCACAAATCATTTGCCACACGCTCCACCAAAAGAGGAACTACCTCCACCACCGTCGTTCCCTACTCCAAAGGAAGAAAAACCAAACAACCAATCAGCACTTCCCACCTTCGGCATGATAATGCCCATTGTTGGTGGCTCATCCCTTGAATTCGAGAACAAGAGGCAAAGGCGTGATTACTTTAGGCAAGTACATAGCATCATGGTGGATGGCCCAGTTGTCAGAACCTAGTGGTCCCACATGACAATAACCTTCACTAAACAAGACATCAAGCTCATTTGTTACCCACACTCCGATGCCATGGTCATCGAGGCAAATATTCAGGCATGGACAATTGGGAAAATTCTAGTTGACACTAGCAGCTCCGCAAATATCATCTTCTCTGGCACCTTCGATAGAATGAACATTGGCAGAAACATTCTACAGCTAGCAGAAATCCCACTAATTGGCTTCGGAGGCAAAAAGGTTAATGCTTTGGGAAAAATATCCCTTCCCGTATACAATCCAAGAACTGAGCATGTCACATTCGACATCGTAGAAATGAACTACCCCTATCTCGCCATATTTGGGAGAGGATTTCTAAACATGTTCGAAGCTATTGTACATCAAACCTACTTGTGTATGAAGATGCCAGCAGCCAAAGGAATCATCACGGTCCATGGGGACCAACAACTTGCTAGAGATATAGAGCGTGGCGCAACCCCGGGCCTCAAGAATGTGCATCATGCCGAAGCCTTCATTCAGCCACCACCATTTAAAGAGCCTACACGGGACAAAGAAAAAGTAAACTTCCAGGAAGATTGTCAAACCAAAAAGGTCCTACTCAATAAGCACATGCCTGATAGAGGGGTAACAATCAGTGCAACCCTTGAGGAAACAGAAAAACAAGAGCTCCTCGAGTTCCTTTTCAAGAATCAAGATGTGTTCGCTTGGTCCGCTACTGACCTTCATGGAGTTAGCAGGGACATAATCGAGCACAGGCTGGACATTAATCCTTCGATCAGACCAAAAAATCAAAAGCTCCGTAAAATGTTTGATGACAAGATCGAAGCAGTAAAAGCTGAAGTTCAAAGGTTACTAGATGCAAATGTCATCAGAGAAGTCAAATATCCAACCTGGCTAGCAAACATAGTTTCAGTACAAAAAAGGAATGGAAAATGGTGCATGTGTATTGATTTCACTGACCTAAACAAAGCCTACCCTAAAGATGATTTCCCATTGCCACGAATCGACAAGGTAGTTGATGATGCAGCTAACAGCCAGCTTATGTCACTGTTAGATTGTTTCTCTGGGTACCACCAAATTTGAATGAGAAAGGAAGACGAAGAGAAAACAAGCTTCATTACACCCTTGGACACCTACTGCTTCGTCAGGATGCCCGAAGGTCTAAAAATGTAGGCCAATCATTTTCAAGAATGTCAACGAAGGTCATGGGCCCCCAACTTAGAAGAAACGTGCTGGTCTATTTTGATGACATTATCGTATCAAGTACCCAAAGAGAAAAACATGTATCAGATTTGGCAGAAACCTTCTCCAACCTCCGCGCGGTGAACCTTCTACTCCGAGTTAGAAAAGATTGCATACTCGGTCATCATGTCCTCCAGGAAGCTTCGTCATTACTTTGAAGCACACAGAATTGTAGTAGTCACAAGTCAACCATTGCATGATCTCTTTAGCAACCGAGAAGCCTCAACTAGAATAAGCAAATGGGCCTCAGAACTCTCAGAATACTATGTGGATTTTGAAAGAAGAACAGCGATAAAATCACAGGTCCTTGCTGATTTTATATCAGAATGGACATCTCCAACCTTCGCAGACAAAGCACCATTAGAACCTTGGGTGATATATTGTGATGGAGCATGGTGCAGAGCAGGCGTGGGGATTTCTACAATAATTGAGTCACCTTCGGGGGCAAAGTTGAGATATGCAGCCCGACTAAACTTCGCCAAACCAGGTCCAAGCACAAATAACACTACTGAATATGAGGCCTTACTTCTGGGCCTACGAAAGATGAAAGCTTTGGGCCACAAAAACTTTACAGTAAAAACAGATGCGAAGGTCATCACAGATCACATTGAAAAAGAATCAGATGCACAAGAACCAGAAATGATAAATTATCTGGAAGCAGTAAGAGCCATGGAGAAACACTTCAATGGTTTCTCAGTTGAGCACATCTCAAGATCAATGAACAATGAAGCCGATGAGCTAGCAAAAGCAGCGGCTACTAAGAAAACTTTACCACCAGATGTTTTCTATGAAGAGATCACCACACCTTCGATCAGGCAAAGAAAAGAAAAGCAAATAAATGCCATCTTCAGCGAAGATTGGAGGTCGCTAATCATGGCTTACCTTCGAGGCCACTTCGAGCCAACTGATGAAACAGAAGAAAAAAGAATGTCTCAACGTGGAAGAGGATACTTCATAACCGAAGCAGGAGACTTATATAAATCAGGTGTCACAACACCACCGCTTAAGTGCATTCCAATCGCACAAGGTCAAGAACTGCTGAATGAAATCCACTCAAGTCTATTTGGCTCACACATCGGGGTAAGACCTCTGGTGGCAAACGCCTTTAGACAGGGTTTTTTCTGGCCTTTAGCATTAAAGGACGCAAAACATATTGTCAAAACATGCGAAGCTTGCCAATTGATGGGACCCAAATCAAGCAGACCCTCACAACCTTCCCAGCTGATACCACCTGTTTGGCCACTTCAAAGATGGGGCATGGACCTTGTTGGCCCACTACCCACAGCTCAGGGAAATTACAAATACGTCGTAGTAGCAGTTGAATATTTCACAAAATGGATCGAAGCTAAGCCACTAGTGAACATCACATCAGAAGTAGTAAGAAAGTTCTTTTGGCAAAATATAATTTGCAGATTTGGAGTACCTAAAGAGCTAACTGTTGATAACGGGAAGCAGTTTGACTCTGATCTCTTCAAGAAATTCTGCCACAATATCAGCATGAAGGTTATGTTCGCGTCAGTGTATCACCCGCAATCTAATGGGGTTGTTGAAAGAGCAAACGATATCATATTCACCAGCATCAAAAAGTGTCTATTCGATCAAAAGAAAGGCAAATGGGTCGATGAGATCCCGAAGGTTATCTGGTCTCACAACACCTCTGAGTCCAGAGCAACTAGATTCACTCCCTTCAGACTCCTCTACGGAGCTGAAGCTATGAGCCTAGGAGAGCTCAAAAACAAGAGATTTCGTGTACAAGCGAAAGAAGAAGATACACACCCATTAAGCGAGGCTGACCTAGTCGAGCTTGATATCTTGCAAGCTGCTGACAACTTGAACAAATACCAGCAAAAAACCAGAAAGTGGAGAGACAAGAAAGTCATCAAAAAATAAATATCAGTGGGTGATTGGGTCTTGAAAAGGAAGCCCAATGCCGAAACCGTCGGAAAGCTACAATTCAAGTGGGATGGGCCATTCCTCGTCGTAAAAAGAAATAGACCAAGATCCTTCTACCTGGCAGACAGCAAAGGGCAAGAGCTATAGCATTTGTGGAATGCTGACAGCCTGAAAAAGTATTACATGTAGAACATAATGTAACAGAGCCGGACTGCGAAGCTATAAGCAGGGACGGTTCCCATAGTTGTAGCTTTTTTCTCTCTCTTGTGTAAAACTTTCAGGACTGTACTCTTTTCCTCACAAAGGGGACTCCACATCGGAGGTCAGGTTTTTAACGAGACGGATCCTTTGTAATAACTCTCCAAATGAATAAAAAATTAATTTCCCCAAATACTTGTCCTGGGTCGAAGCAACCAAGTGTTGCGAAAATCGACCATAGCCTTTCGAAGGCTATATTTATTTTAAGTCAGCAAAATTTACATTCTGAGAAAACTTTGCATACATATCTAAAAACATGCAATGAGCACTTGAACTCCAAGGTTCTATCGACCCTAAGGGGCTCTGAAGCCAAAGAACCTTCAGAAAATATAAAACCAAAAAACGTGCAATAAGCACTTGAACGCCAAGGGGCTGTCAACCCCAAGGGGCTCTGAAGCCAAAGAACCTTCGGCAAATTTAAAAGCAAAAGCGTGCAATAAGCACTTGAATGCCAAGCGGCTGTCGACCCTAAGGGGCTGAACCTTCGGCAAATATAAAAAAAACAAGCAACAAGCACTTGAACGCCAAGGGGCTATCGATCCGAAGGGGCTTCGAAGCTAAGTAACCTTCGATAACGAAATGAAAACAAAAACCTCCTAGTCATAAAAGACTAGAGGCGGGGGGGGGGGGGGGGGGGGGGAGTTTTCTCCAAAAAACAAAATGGAGTATTCATGACTCGAAGCTTCTTGACGATGCTCAGGGGCTTCAAAGCCAAGTAACCTTCGGCAAGTGAAACGAAAACAAAAACCTTCGAGTCATAAAAGACTAGAGGGGGGGAGACGTTTTCTCCAAAAACCAAATGAAGTCTTCATGACTCGAAGCTGCCTGGCGATGCTTAGGGGCTTCAAAGCCAAGTAACCTTCGTCAAGTGAAACAAAAACAAAAATCTCCAAGTCATAAAAGACTAGAGGGGGGAGATGTTTTCTCCAAAAACAAAATAAAGTATTCATGTCTCAAGGCTTCTTGGCGATGCTCAGGGGCTTTGAAGCCATGTAACCTTCAGCGAGTGAAACAAAGACAAAAACCTCCGAGTCATAAAGACTAGAGGGGGGGAGACATTTTCTCCAAAAACAAAAGGGAGCCTTCATGACTCGAAGCTTCCTGGCGATGCTTAGGGGCTTCGAAGCCAAGTAACCTTCGGCAAGTGAAACGAAAACAAAAACCTTCGAGTCATAAAGACTAGAGTGGGGGAGACATTTTCTCAAAAAAAAAAAACAAAACGGAGCCTTCAAGACTCGAAGCTTCCTGGCGATGCTCAGGGGCTTCGAAGCCAAGTAACCTTCGTCAAGTGAAACGAAAACAAAAACCTCCGAGCCACAAAGACTAGAGGGGGCGAGATATTTTCTCCAAAAAACAAAATGGAGTCTTCATGACTCGAAGGTTCATAATGACCCAAAGGGGCTTCGAAGCCAGAGAACTTTCGGACACCGAGAGAACAAATCCTTTTCAACAAGGAACCTTACATGTACATACGCAAACTAGTGAACATCATAGAAGTGTACAACAAAGTAAGGAGACGTCTTCAGATGACAAAATTCTCAACTCCGTGCCTCGATGGACACGAACACAGAGCAAGACTTTAAAAGCAATGTTCCGATCATTCTACAATTGAAGGATCTTTGCTCCATGCAATCAAAAATTCAGCGACGCTTGCTCCTGGATGAATAAAGTTGTAACGTTCCCACGCACTTCTAGACATGACGACCCCCTCGCAGCCAATGTTAACCGAGGGCACGTCAAGCACAGGCCTCCCAATCACGAGCGCTTGGACAAAACAGCAAGAATATTACACTTAAAGGTTCTTTCTTTACATAACAAAACTAAAACTCGAGTCCTTCGCTTGAAGCATGATCTGCACCTTTGGGTCCTGGTTATCTTCATCTCCGGCCGATCCTGCACCGGAACGTCCCGCGATGTTGGAAGCATTTATCACTTTTGCCAATTCCGCTTCTTGAGCTTTCGCCTGCAAAAGAAAATAATGAGATACGACAAAAACAAAGATACACAAAACAAGAGATACCCAAAACTCACCACCTCCAAACGGCTTCTGGCAATCTCCCACAGAATTTCACGGCCAGTAACCTTCCAAAACTTTCGAACAAATAACTTCTTTATAAATAAATACATAAAAAAAATAAAACTAGAAATAAAAACATATTCCAATAAATATATAAACAATTTGTATTAATATATAAATTAAAAAATTATAAAAGTAATTTCACCCATAAATGGATAAAGCAAGAATATTTAAAAGTAAACTTAATCTTCCTATATTTTTATTATAAAAATTAATAACATTGGTTATGCGAAATGAATATGACTTTTTAAATAGTTTCAATAAAAATAAATACGGATAGTATCGAATACGGATGTGAAATCGGATAGAGAAAATTAATAAAAATCGGATTCGGATGTATCCACTTTATTACCACACTAAATTTGTATCGAATATTCGGATATCCGTATTCATAATTCCATCCCTAAGAGGATGGAGCCCCACGTATGGTAGTTTAATCCCATATTGCTTATTCATAATGGGGTCCCTCCACCCATGTATATATAGTGAATGAAAAGGGCTCCTATGTTGTACACAATCAGATCAATAAATAAATATGAGAGGCATTGGGCTATTTATTTTGTACTTTTCTCTAAAACTATTGTTTGTGCGGTAAAGTGATTCACAACTTGTTATTATCAGCGTGAAGTTGATCACCGATAGCATGTATCGCAATGTCGCCTTTTTGCTCGGCAACCAATGGATGCTCACACCAATCAACTATGCATGATGTCTTCATAATCCTAGTCAAAGCCGCATAGGCTTGGCCACATAGTCAGTGCTCCAACCCAGTCATCAGCCACATCATTTCAATTCTTCCTAGCCATCGACTGCTTCATGTTCATGCCACCTCAACAAGATCACCGTAGTCTGCAAGCCTTTTCAAAACATGGGTTGGGCTGTTGTGGTTAGTTTCATGCTTAGATTGCTACCATGGTTGGGATCATTTAGCTTATAATATTAAACCTAATTAATTGTATATGCGATGAGAACTTGTGTTGTTAATATTTTGTAGTTACACGGTGATTAGTGATTATAAGAAGGATGGATGGATGGTTTTTTTCATGGTTTTTATTTGGTTTTGTTGTTTGACATGTGCATTGGTGTTGCACCTGCTCTGGATTTGAAGGTATATGGATTCGTGGACAAGAACTTGAGTACAACTGCGCAACAGCGAGATCTATATAGCACTAGACTAGCAAGGTAATTAGTTGTCCCATTTATTACATGTTTAATTGTCTAATGGCACAAGAAGATGCCAGGAATCGGCAAATCTTAGTTGCCAGTGGCGGACCCAAGGCCTAGCGACTCTGGACACCTGCCCGGGCTCCAGTGAGGCAGTGAGCGGAAGTGGACTTGCTGCATGCAAAGTTTCAGTCGAGAAAAAACGAACTGGGCAAAGGCAGCTGGCCAAGGCACCCATCAGCACAAAGCCTCGTCAACCAAGCATGGATCACTGCATGTTTATGGATTCATGTGTTCTCATATTATCTCACGGAATACAATGGCAGGCAGGAAGGAGAAGGAGAAACTTAGCCTATTAAATAATTGATTTTGCTATTGGTTTTTACTTTGTAGTATTTATAGTATTTATTAGCTACTATGTTCACCGAGGTTCTATAAAATTTCTGGGTCCGCCACAGTTAGTGGGTACATACAAGTGGAATCGACAACTTTGGAAAAGCCTTATAGTTTTACCTTGATTGATCACCTCGTAAGTGCGAAATATAATGGAAACACAACTAATGATTAGTGTAAAACTGATATATAAATCACACGAATGATCTAAAGTGCTCTAGATGGCTGGACTTCACGATGATTAGTGAGGTTTAGACGGTAGGTTCTGATGGTTCGGTTTGGGTGGTCGGATTGGTTTTGACATGGTGGTTTTCAGATTGTTGGTTATTTGTTCTGACTTCTGAGGAGTCCATGATGATCACATTTAGATGGTACAGGTTCTGATGGTTCGGTTCACATTTAGACGAGGAAGGCGGATCGATCTTAGTCGTGGTGTTCGTCGCTGGTGGCCAGGAGCTTCGAGGCTTGCCTCATCGTTGGGGGTGCTGTGCTGTATTTTCAAGTTGTTCTAGGGTGTTTCTTATAAAACTCCAGGGATGTACTGTTCTTTTTTATTAATATAACCCATTTCGAAAAAAACAAAAAACTAGAATCTCAGCACAAGTTTATTTATCAAAAAACACTCTGCATTAATTGAAAATGGTTTTTCGGAAATGTAAAATTCTTTGGAAATTACTGGCTCGCGGAAAGGCTGGGTGACTCGGCTCCGGTCCCTGACCTCCAGCGGTTACTCCCCCGAATCTCACTCACTCCCCGTGCAGCGCGCTCCACCGTCCCGTCTTGGTTCTCCGCCACCACCATGGACGACGGAGGGAACCCCGCCCCTCCGCCCTCCACCTCCACCGCCGCGGCGGCCGCCGCTGCCGCGCAGCACCAACAGCTCCAGCGCCAGCTCTTCCTGATGCAGCAGCAGGCGCAGGCGCAGGTCCAGCCCCACCCGCAGCAGCTGTCGCAGCAGGCCATGTCCCGCTTCCCCTCCAACATTGACGCCCACCTCCGCCCCCTCGGCCCGCTCCGCTTCCACCAGCCCCAGCAGCAGCAGCCGCAGCCCCAGCCCCAGCCGCCCCACTCCCAGGGGCCGTCTCAGTCGCCGTCGCAGGGGGCGGCGCAGCAGGCGTCGCCGCACCACCAGCAGCAGCAGCAGGCCGCGGCGGCGCAGGCTCAGGCGCAGGCGCAGGCGGCCAGGGTCCGGAGCTCCGAGATGGAGATGGCGCTGCAGGATGCCATGCGGGTCTGCAACCCGGACATCAAGACCCCCTTCCAGTCCATCGAGGACGCCGTCAACAGGTGCGCCACCGCCGCATTCGCGCCAAATCTTTCTACTTTCCTATTCCGTTGTTGTATCCGAATCTCGATCTGTGGCATCTGGATCTCAATCGTTCTGCTGTATCGCTTGATTTGCGGGCCTGTGACCTAGGGGATGTGGTGAAAATTGTGGGTTAGGCACGGATTTGGTTATAGCTAGGTTTGGAAAGCGGCAATTGAGGTTCGAGAGCGTGTGAAAAATTAGTTTTTGTCTAATATAATGCGAATTGATTGTTGATGAATTTATTTAGTGCTGGGCATATTTGTTTGGTCCAGTCGGGTGCAAAATTTTGGGTGCTTATTGATGATATTCCGGAATCTGATTAGTTTTTATTGATGTATTATCCTTTTTTGCTGTTGCCTATTGAATGCTTCTAGAAACTGCCTCTTCTGTTTAGCCTTTGTGGGCTGTATGGATTTGTAAGTCTAGCACTGCATTATATGCTGCAACTAGGCCCTCCAAATCTATAAGAGGCAATCATTTAATTATAATATGATTACAACACATATCCTTGGGAAAAGAAAAATTCAGTCTTGTATTTGCCAGTATGTTTCCAGTTTTGCTCATCTGTTCTGATGTTGTATGGCATTGATGTTGCTATGTCAGTATTCGGGCTTAACCATCTGGGAACTATTGAACTCTACAAATGTAGGAGTGCACATTCCATATCGTAGTATAAGCAGATGAATGTCAGTTGACTGTGGCTGCCCTTTGGCAATTTAATCATCCTGCATGTTGTTTTAATGTCACATGAGTATGTTCTCCTTTCTGCAAATAAATTTCTTTGGTAGAAAAATACAATTCCATTCAATATCAGGTTTGGGAAGTACATCTCCATACTACAGAGAACCACTTTGCATAAAAATTTAGAAAAATATTATAATAGGAATTTTATCTAAATCAGTTTTTTTTTTTGTTCCAAAGCAGGATTTTAGAACATAAGTTTGTAACTTGTACCATTACAAGCAGTTAAACTAATTACTATTGTTTGTTACATCTCTGTATTCTGTATTCAGTGTTGCTATGCTTCATTTGTTTGTTACCTTTAACTGTTTTAGTTTTATTATATACAAAACTCGATCAAATGGAATCCTTTTATTTTACTGTACTTGACTTTGACACTACCAATGTTTAGGGTCACTTCTGCAATTTTACTCCATGTCCACAATAAGAGGGTGCACTCACTGTGTTTCTTGATTACCTGTTTTTCATTGTTAGATTGTATTGTTATTGCTCTACTTTTTAGCAAATTTCTGTACTTGAGTGTCAGAACAGAAGTTTTATTACGACGACACCAGAAGTTTTTTTGCTCACTGTTTGAATGTAGACTGGTCTTTCTTTCTCGAAATGATTGTGAATCCTTTTCATTTAGCAAGATACTTTGTTGGCTTATTCAGATAGAAGTTCTTTATTTACTATCATGTTACAGTATGCATAGTCATATGTCTGGGTTTGCGAACGGGTGCCTAGCCGGATTGGTTAGGTGGCCTCAGTAGCACTCCTCAGGTTCTGGGTTCGACTCCCGGTGGGAGCAAATTTCAGACTGGGGTTAAAAAATCCCCTCGCCTGCTGCCACGCCAAAGCACGAAAGGAAGGTCCCGGCCCGCACTCACACGGGTTACGGCGCCCCCGTGTAAGGGTGGGGCAGGGGTTTGGGGGTTTTCTCGGCCTGCGTGAGAGGTCTTCTCTTATTCAATATTCAATGCTCGGGGGTTCCTTCCCCCCGCAGGCCGGAGTTTTTTTTATATGTCTGGGTTTGATAAAAGGAAATTAGTCATATCACTGGCGGAGCTACCTTAAGGCAAACCTGGGCTATGAAGAAGTGAAAGCTAGCTCAATATCTACCACTGCATGCTTGTCTACATCTGGACACTATTTGGCACTTGCTCTCAGCTACCTCACTAACTGGATCGTTTATGCAAGCTAGCTAGTATGCCTACTGGGAATTCTGCCAATTGTTCTTTAGACCTTGACATATTTGACTGCTTTCTCACACTAAATGTACATTTCGATGTAGTTAATTTATTTAGCTTTACATAATATAGCACTTGAGTTACATACTTTTTGAGATCATGATGAAATTCCACCCCCCCCCCCTCCCCAACACACACACGCGCGCGCGCGCGTGCACAAAACTTCAATCCTAAAGATATATGAAGAGTTCAGAGCCAGCAAGGTGCTAGCGAACACAACACAAAGAAAGAAGAAAACAAGAGAGAAAGCTTAAAAGAACACTACACAACCCAACTAGCTAGCTCAGAACCAACAACCCAACACACCCCGACGCAAACTGCCACGGAGGGGGATAAGTTCCTGGAAGAAAAAGGTCACCAGACTATTAGTTTTGTATGCATGAAGATCAGATTTTATCCTGGGTACATGCAGGATAATGTCGTGCTTCAAAACTTGCTTCCAAGAGGAAATGCTCGATCATTTCCCTTGAAAAATGAAGTTGTTTCTTTGCTTCCAAAATGCCCCAAGCTGCAATGGTGTAGATTTCCATAAAGAAACTATTTTGGAAGGATCTTTTGTCCCCCAGTAGCATGTCAGTCAAATTTAGCTCCAGGTTCCATTGCAAACCAATGGAATACCATAGGATGTACAGGTAGAGCAGCCAAAAAAAGAGATGTTCCGTCGTTTCTTCTACATTATCTGAACATAATACACAGTTAAAGCCTGACTGCAAGTAAGTGTTTCTCCTTCTTAAGATATTTCTGGCGTTCAGCCTGTCATTTAGAAGCAGCCACATGAAGAACTTAAGATGAGGACTACACTTGCTTTTCCAGATCCATAATAGCGACTGGGGAGGTACAATTGAACTGACACTGACTTTATAGAACTCGTCAGATCCCCAAATGTAAGACCATCTGTCATGTTACTCCATAAACTATGTTACCTTGCCCTGGATATGTTATCTTGTGAAGCTTGTGTGGTCTTTTCAAGGCATATGTTAAATTAGTAACGGAATGTAGTTTGAATAATGATTTACTGTTCCAATAATAATTTTATATGGGAAAAAGGTCTGTGTAAGCTGCAGATTGGTGCTGAGTATCTTTTAGTCTTTTAGCTCTTTTATATTTATGCACATATGCTATCATGCATGTCAGAGATGCTTCTAACATGTAACATGACTGCATGAGTGTAACTGATGTACCACAGAACGTAGAATCTTGGAGAGTAACAGACAATTTCTCATAGCTTGTGAGACAGGGCACAATGGCGTGTACACAGCACCATGCCATTTTTCTTGAACTGTTGAGAACTCCTATTATTTGATGAAAATGCACAAACTGTTGAGCTTTGATTATTACAAGATATAGGTAACTGTATAAAGTATTCAATGTGGGCAGTGTATGAAGTACAGTAATTGTTACTTTAAGAGCATTGTTGAGAAAAATGATATGGCATCCTACACATTAACCCTGTTTAGAGGCTCTTGTATCATATCTTCCACATGACTGCATTGTCAGTTTGAGTGCCATGCAATTTCAAACACTGTATTGGAAATTACAAATGCAATCATTTTCAATGTACCAGAAGATTAGACATATATGCAAATATGTATAGATTAAAAGGGCATCTCCTGAAATAGCTTAGCAATCATAAAAAAGTACTGCACACTTTCTAGACAATGTATTATCATTTAATTACAGCTAAATTTCTGTAGTGGAATCCTTCATATAAATAAGGTGTGCCTCCCTCACCTCATAAATCATTCTATGCTGAAGCCTAAATATAGATAATTCCACCTATTTACATAAATGTATTCAGTTGGAACTGATTAGATTGAGGTATGTTGTTAATCTGTAGCCTTTCTAAATTATAGTATCTCTTTATGCATTAATAACTTCAATATGTTATCTTACTCATGTAATCTATTCTGATTCTATCAAATTAGGTTATTGCCTTACCATGTCGTTGCTGACTATGAGGCTGAAGAAGATGACAGAATCCTTGACAGCGATACAACTGGCCAGATTCCTTCTCGCCTGCAGCAATGGGACCATAACATTCTGGTTAAGATTGCTGAGTTCACAACAACTTTTGAGAAGCAAGTTTTGGCATACAACATAATGACCAAGAAAAGGGCCATTGGCGAGTTCAGATCGGAGGAACGGCTGATGCTGGAGCAAGCCTTGTTACAGGAGGAAAAGCAGGCTATGCTGGGACTGAGAGCGGAGATGGAGTCGAGGGAGAAAGCCGGTCGCGAGGCTGCCGATGCTAAGATGCGTATGGCGATGGAGCATGCGCGGGCTGAGGCCCAAGCGCACTCTGAGATGATGAATCATGGTCCTATCCGGGCCAGTGCTGTGGCTTCACAAGGGGAGGATGGCCCTACTCATGGCATGGAACAAGAACAGGGTGATGATGGGTGGGAAAATGCTCAGAGGGATGATGAAGATCCATCTGAGGATTTCCTCAATGATGAGAATGAACCTGAGAATGGGAACTCAGATGGGCAAGAGAACTGGCGCAGGTCTGGGGAGCTTGATCTGAACTCTAGGTAAGACTGGTGAACTGGCACTGGTTGAGACGTTGAGTGAACTAAATTGAAATTCTAGGTAGGACTAGGATGCTGGTATTTTATCTATAGTTCTCTTGTTGTTTGTGTTGAAGATAATGTAGTCTGTCTTTCTAGCTGTAAACATGCCATTTCGAACAAATTAACTTCTCTAATATTTGACAGTATCTCCGTTCCTAATCATATAAGGTGCAGCAACCAGTTCACGGTTTATATGAATCGAACTTAAAAGCCCATGATGTACGGGCCCAAAGCTTTTAAGAACCCAAAGCTAAAAAGGACAAGCGCTTGTATGCTGATCCTATTTTAATGGCCCCACTTGACAGTGGAGGGATCAAACAGGGCACTGATTTTGCCCTAGCCCATCACCAGCAGGTTGGAGCTGAGGCAGTCGCCCATGGCCGTGGTCCATCATGTTAGAAGAAAAAAATGACATGTCAGCTAAAGATGACACGACATCAGCATAAAACTTCTTCTAAGAGACGAGTTATTATTAAAAAGAGTAAAGTCTATTCCACACCCCCCCCCCCCCCCAAAAAAATGGTTTCAGAGTTTAAAAACGCTCCCGCAATTCAAATACCACTAATCTTTATTCTTTCATACTTCACACATTCATATTGGGCAAAATATTCCCCCATGAAATCAGTTTAAAGCGGTTTTGGACCCATCCACCATCTGCGCCAGCCCTCGCCACGTCAAAGTGGACTAACAATGTGTCTGTGATGGCTAGGGTATAGCCGGGTAGATGACGATAGAGGAGAGGGATCAAGTCCCTCCTGCTCCACGCTTAGATAGATTTGAAGGGAGGAGAAGATACTTTCATTGCTTGAGAGTTTGAGGGTAACACGGCTGGTTATATATCTAGCATTGTTGCCTCACGGCCAAGAAACCAATCTAACCGAATCTGCTAACAAACCGAAGCTTACCAAATCTAATTGACCAACTAACCTAAGGTAACTCGTGGCCTAACCTGTCACTTTCTTATTACAGCGCACATACCGTTTGCCCCACATAACATCACTCCCCCCCCCCCCCCCCTCGAGCAACACCTTGTCCTCAAGCTGGAAGGAAGGATATCGTTCTTGGAACGCTGGCTGGTCTTCCAACGATGCTGATGAAGGAGGCAGCCCTTCCCATTGCACCAAGATCTGACAAACACCTCGGCACAGACGAACTTTGAGCGCTTTGGCTGGAACAGCAACGATAGCACCATTGTGAGTTGGTGGTAGCGGCGGAGGATCCTGCGGAGGCTGGCCCACATAATTCTTGAGGAGGCCGACATGGAAAGCATTGTGTAAGCGAGCTCCAGGTGGCAAGGCAAGGCGGAACGCCACTTCGTTGATCTTCTCGGTGATCTGATAAGGCCCAAAGAAACGCTAGCGCAGCTTGCCGCGAGTAGCCTCAGGCAAGGAATCATGCGACCGGTGATGAAGGCTGAGCCACACCCAATCCCCAACGGCGAGTTGCAGTGGCCGATGGCAGCGATCATAGGTGGCCTTGGTGACCGCCTGTTCGAGCCGCAGACGAACGTCTTCAATGAACATGTCGCGCTCGGCTATAGATTGGGCAACGTCCGCCACTCTGATCTCGCCGGTGTCGTAGGAGCGCAGGCATGGCGGATCCCAGCCATAAACCACGCGGAACGGCGTGTCCTTAAGGGCGGTGTGGAAGGCAGTATTGTAGATGTACTCCGCCCAAGGAAGCCAGCGAACTCATTGCCTTGGGCGATCACCTGCCATGCAGCGAAGATACATACCAATCGCCTTGTTCACTACCTCGGTCTAGCCGTCCGTTTAGGGATGGAAGGCGGAGCTCATGAGGAGCTTCGATCCCGACGCAGCGAAGAGGGCCTTCCAGAACGCCGAAGTGAACACTGGGTCACGGTCGGAGACAATGGACGCCGGGATGCCATGCAGTCGGACGATTTTGGCGAAGAACACGTGCGCCACCGACTCCGCCGTGTACGGATGCCCCAGGGGGATGGAATGTGCGTACTTGGAGAAGCGGGTCCACCACGGTGAGGATGACTGACTTGCCGCCGACCTTGGGCAGTGCCTCGACGAAGTCCATGCTGATGTCTTGCCAGATCGCCATTGGAACGGGTAGTGGTTGCAGGAGGCTGGCAGGTTGCAGGTGTTCGACCTTGTTCCACTGATAGACGACGCAGGCGCGGACAAAGTCCTGGATGATGGTGCGGGCGTTCGTCACATGGAAGTCGCGGCGGAGGCGATGGAGGGTACGCTGAACGCCTTCGTGATTGTCGTCGTGAGCCGCGGCGAGGATCGAAGGCAGCAGGGGGAACATGGCGGGCACGAACAGGCGGTTTTTGAAGGTCACCAATCCATCCACCAGACGCCATTGGTCCACCAGCTTGCCGGCCTCCAGCCGCATGCGAAGCTTGCACATGGTGCCGTCCTTGGTTGCCGCCGCGTGGAGTGCCGTGAGTAGATCAAAGGAGGGCGCCGACACGGCGTGCAGGGCGACCGAGTCGCTGTCGCGGCGGGAAAGAGCATCCACTATGATGTTTGCCTGCCCTGGCTTGTATTCCACAGTAAAATCAAAACCCAAGAGTTTGCTCAACCAATGATGCTGTGGAATTGTTGCCAGGCGCTGGTCGAGGATGAACTTCATGGGTTGGTAGTCAGTGTGGACGGTGAAGGCGCGACCCCAAAGATAAAGGCGCCAGTGGCGCACTGCTTGGGCCAAGCCAATCAGCTCACGTTCGTAAGCTGCAAGGCTGCGACGGCGCGGCGGGAGTGCGCGGCTGAAGAAGGCAATGGCGCCGTCTCCTTGATGGAGGACTGCCCCAATGCCTGAGCCGGAGGCGTCGCATTCTATGATGAAGAGCTTGGTGAAGTCGGGAAGGGCCAACATTGACGCCATTGTGAGGGCGTGCTGCAGCGCCTTGAATGCGAGGTCGGCCGCCGACGACCACTGGAACGCGTCTTTCTTCAGTAGACTGGTGAGCGGCTCCGCAATGGAGCCAAACTCCTTGATGAAGCGGCGGTAGTAGCCGGCCAAGCCGAGGAAGCCGCGGAGGGCACGCACTGAGGCAGGCGTGGGCCAATCCATGATCGCCTAGACTTTGCTGGTGTCCATGGCTACACCATGGCCACGAGACCACATGTCCCAAGTATGCCACGGACGTCTCACCAAAGGAACACTTGGAGCGCTTCAGGAAGAGCTGGTGTTCGCGGAGGGCAGTCAGCATGGTGCGAATGTGGCTCAAGTGTTCTGCCCAGGACGTGTTGTAGATCAAGATGTCATCGAAGAAGACGAGCACGAACTGTCGGAGGAACGGGCGGAGCACTTCATTCATCAATGCCTGGAACGTGGCCGGCGCGTTGGTGAGGCCAAAAGGCATAACGGGGAACTCATAGAGATCATCATGTGTTCTGAAAGCTGTCTTGGCGATGTCCGCTGGGTTCATGCGCATGGTAGCCGGAGCGAAGGTCGAGTTTTGTGAAGAACCAAGCACCGTGTACCTCATCCAGGAGCTCCTCTACCACTGGGATGGGGAATTTATCCTTCACCTTACGCTCGTTGAGAGCCCGGTAATCCACACAGAGGCGCCAGGTGCCATCTGCCTTCTTGACGAGGAGGACCGGTGCGGAAAAAGCTGAGGAGCTGCGCCGGATCAGGCCCTGTTCTTCCAAGGCACGGCACTAGCGTTCCAATTCATCTTTCTAGAGCTGCGGGTACCGGTAGGGGCGCACGGCCACAGGCGCGGTGCCGGGTATAAGGTGGATGAAGTGATCTCGGGCGCGTGGTGGCGGCAGGCCCGTCGGCGTGGCAAACACGTCGGCGAACTCGTCGAGGAGGAGGTCCGGCAGTTCTGGCCCCTGGGTCACATGTAGGCGCGAGCCGCTCGGCCCAGTCACACCACGCCTGCGCACGCACCTGTTGGAGCGCCACAGGGACATGGTATGCTAGCCGAAATCCCAAAGGATTGGTCCCAGTGTGGCCAGCCAATCTGTGTCGAGCACCATGTCGTAGCCACTCAAGGGAAGGATGAAGACATCGGCGCGGAAAGGCTCCTTGTCGATGGAGAACGCGACGTCGCGGAACACGCCCGGGCAGCGGACGCGATCTCCGTTGGTGATTGTGACCGCCAGATCAGTGCGAGGGATGAAACACAGGGCAGTGCGCCTCGCCGCCGACTCCGACACGAAATTGTGGGTAGAGCCGGAATCAAGCAAGGCAGTCACCGTCGCGCGGCCCAGCTGGACCACCACCTGCATGGTGTCACGGGTGCGAACGCTCGCGATCGTGTGCAAGGAGATCTGTGGTGACGGCTCGTGGGTGTCCGCAGCGGTGTCATCGTCGTCGGTGTTGCCCATGATCTCCAAGACGAAGAGGTGTGCGCAGACCCGATTGTAGCCCCGGACGTACTTCTCGTCGCAATTGCAGCACTGACCATTGCGGCAGCGTTCCTCCAATTCGGCCGGTGAGAGGCGGCGGACAGTGCGGCCAGCCACTGTGATAGTACCGGGTGCAGCAGCCGGGGACCCCTGGGGCTGTGTCGATGTAGATCCCTGCGGGGTAGTAGTCGGCGAGTGCGGGGCTGGCAAGAGGCCGCGAGAAAACGGCGTTGCTGAGCGTCTAGGGCGTGCCGGGGGTGCCATCAGCTGCTCGCGACGTTTGTATGCGCGGGCAAAACTCATGGCGACCTCTAGTGACTGCGGCCCTTGCAGCTGCACGTCGATGTTGAGGGGTTCGCCGAGCCCGGTGGTGAAGAGCTGCACCTGTTGCACTTCCGTGAGGGGGCCGGCGCGGGTGAGGAGCGCCAGGAAGCGATCTTGGTAGTCGGTGATAGTGCTTGTGTGCCGGCAAGCTGCCAGTTCACCGAGAGGATTGGACCGGAGGGGTGGTCCAAAGTGCATGTCGAGGAGGTGCAGAAGCGCCGCCAGGATGGGATGCCCTCTTCCAACTCCAGTTGCATATACCACTGCTGAGCCGATCCATGGAGTCAGACTTGTTCTTCATCGAGGGTGCGCTGACCGCGGAAGTAATGTTCACAACGGTTGATGAAGGGTAGCGGGTCACCCGTGCCGTCGAACGTTGGAAAATCCAACTCGTGGAAGCGCGTGTTGCCGAAGGGTCCTTCCTTGCGCTGCTGGAGGAGCTCTGGTCCCTAGGCTTGCAGGGCCATCTGCTTCTGCGTGGACTCGATGCGGCCGAGCCAATCTTCAAGCGCGGTCAGGACGTCGAACTTCTTGAGGAGAGCCGCCATGAGCTCTCGGTGTTCCTTCTCTGCCACTGCCAAGGATTTGGCCACAACCTTGTCCTTAGTTTCGTCACCCATGGCTGCGGATCGCCGGACATCTGATACCAAAGTGATGGCTAGGGTATAGCCGGGTAGATGACGATAGAGGAGAGGGATCAAGTCTCTCCTGCTCCACGCTTAGATAGATTTGAAGGGAGGAGAAGATACTTTCATTGCTTGAGAGTTTGAGGGTTACACGGCTGGTTATATATCAGTATTGTTGCCTCACAGCCAAAAAACCAATCTAACCGAATCTGCTAACAAACCGAAGCTTACCAAATCTAATTGACCAACTAACCTAAGGTAACTCGTGGCCTAACCTGCCACTTTCTTATTACGGCGCACATATTATTTGCCCCACATAACAGTATCAAGAATGAATATTTAGGTTTGAACCACTACATCACACATAACAGTATCAAGAATGAATATTTATAGGTTTGAACCACTACGTCAGAAAACCAAATTAGTGACGGCTCTAAAAGTACATTAGTGACGGCATATTTCCGTGTTACTAAATTTTCGTCACTAATGTCATTCACATTAGTGACGTGGAAACCCCCGTCACCAATAACCCACATTGACGTGTTTCGACCAAAACGTGTCACCAATTACCCTCATTGGTGACGCGTTTTGCCAAAACGCCGTCACCAATGGCCATCTTTGGTGACGTGTTGTGCCAAAACGTGTCACCAATGACCCTCATTAGTGACGTGTCCTCAAAAACACGTCACTACTTACAACCCTCATTAGTGACGTGGGTTTGCAATACACGTCTCTAATCATGAATTATAAAAACAAAAAAATAGACATGAAATATATCTTAGATACATGAGAAATACACAATTTTATCCATTATATACATTACAAATACCCAGACTTTATCCACTCTACATCACAACACTCAGCAACGAATTAAAGCCATGGATCTAATAGGACGCTATGCTAGATTGTGTCTTGCAGACCTATCAGCCAGAAACTCAAACCAAAAGCAATGCATGGATCCAATAGCATGATGTACTTTGTCTCTTGCACTTGTGACTTGTGTGTAGAATCACTTCGAGGTACTAAAAAACTAAAAGGAACATGGATCCAACAGCAGACAGCTATGAGTAGGTAGCAGCACCTAGCATTTCCTGAAAAACAAAATTACCATGTAATCAGTAAAATGCAGACAATGTATGTCAATTGTCAAATTCACCATATGCATAGTCACATAATTGAATTCAGGAAGCTTATTTCAATGCATTCACATGTGACTCAACAAATATCGAGGGCCTCATCCAGTTGAACAGTTCACCATATGCATAGTAACATAAGTGTCACAACTCAAACAACATTTATCTAAATGCATTGACATGTTTCCCTATTGTTGCATCGATCACTTACATATGGGATCTTGGAGACCTTGTCGTTCACAGCGCCGGCCACACCGAGAGCAGCAAAGAACCCGAGTCCTCCACATAGACATGCCAACGCCTCATACTATCCTGCAGATTTCAACAACAGAAACAAAAATTAGCATCCATGATCCTAAACCTAGCTAACTCTGGAACTGATTCTGACTACTAGATCAGATATTCATTTATGATGAGCAACAAATTTAGCGCAAAAAAACCAAGATTAACTAAGCACACAGTTAGCAATACTGAAATCAAGATTAGAATTACTGAAATTGGCATTCATGTTCCTGAACCTAACCAATTATTCAGATCAGTTCAGAAATATTCAGGTATCAATGTATGATGTTTTGGACACGAACAACAAATTAACTCAAGGGAATCAATGCTAACTGATGATGGGTCAGCGACAACTCACAGCTAGCTATTTGCAGAATTTGCAAATGCTAACTCAAGGGATTACTCTGAAGCATACAGCAGCTGGCAGCAGTTCCATAGGAGTTTTATTTTTGGGAAATTACTATATTGTAGTAAGAGATGCTCATCACTAAATCAGAAATAGTAAGGTATCCTCACTATACTGCAGAACCAAGGATAGTATTGACTAGGCTATCTAAATACAAGAGCATCAATTTCAGCATCGTTGATAAAGTTTCAGATGAATTTACTTGAACAATGGGCCAAAAATCTAACTGAACTAGATCCTATTCTAACAGAATAACAGTTCCCTAATGATTTCATAGCACAAAGTAACATGGAAAGAAAACACTGGATGACAAATGATAACTTTATAAAATAAACTGTTGAATGATTGCAAGATAGGTGCATACTTCCTCTTTTGGTGCCCATTGCATTTCTCATGTCATTCTTCGGCATATTGTGCCTGTAGTTGCCACAAACTGCTCAATAAAGAAAAGGTCTGATTTCAGGTTTCATTAAGAAAGTGCTACTGACATTTCTCAAGAATAGCAGTAGTTAGAATGCATCGGGTCCAAAGTCTGAATCCTAAACATATACAATAATATTTGAGGTCCAAAGTCTAAACATTGCACTGCTTTGGTTGTCATGTCTACATGGATTGCCTATCAAAATAAATCTCAAGCAGAAATCATCATTGATCTAAGTGTATATTCCAAGAAAAATGATCCATATACAGGCTTAATCCATATAGATCAACTATCATCACAAAGCAGCTACTATTATCTCCTTATCCTGCATGATTACAACCAGGCTACCAGCCCTTCATTAGCACTGTGTCACCTGTAGTTTCTAACATCTGCAGGTGACATCACCTGTCAGGGCCAAACCATGAGGGCAGAACAAATTAATAGTGGTAAACATAGTAAAAGAAATGAAGTTCAAAGGAGCAACCTGTCCAGATTGCATAGAACCCCACGCGCACAGGAGCAGCATCACGCAGATAAGACAAGAATCAAATTCGACGGTTACCAGAACCAAATTCTTCAGACCGAGATGGTCAATTTAACGCACAGAGCGGAGAGGGAAGGGGGGGATGGGGTGCGCTCCCTCTTCCAGTTCCAGATGGAGGGGCCGGGGTGGGCGTAGCACAGCAAAGTACCTGTCGTTGCCCTTGAGGCGGACGGCGTAGAAGTAGACGACGGAGACGAGCCAGGCGTCGGAGTGGACGGCGACGAGCGAGAGCCAGTCGCGCCCTCTTCATGCCGTCCCTGGTGAACTGATCCCCAGCGCGGGCTCCGGCATCTCCGGGGGCACCTCCTCCGCGTACCGGAGGTGAGCGCGCGGACGAGGCCGGAGCGGCGGGCAGTGTAGTCCCTGTAGATTTCCACGACGTTGCGGAGCGCGGACAAGGCGGGGGCGGCCATCTCCATCGGCGGCGGCGGCGCGGGGCAGTGTCGGCGGCGGCGCGGCGAGGCAGGGCAGTGTCGGCGGCGCTTGCGGTTGGGGAGCGAGGCGGCGGCGCTAAGGGAAGGAGACGCATGGGCACGGCTAGGGTTAACTCCGTTTGATATCCGTGAGGGGCGGCGCGGCACGTTTTGGGTCGGCTGAAAGGCCGCAGCGGCCCAGGCCCAGGTTGCCGGCACTTTTCCTATTCTCGCTGCTCCATAGATCCAATTAGTTCATATTAGTGACGTGGGTCGTGAAACTGCATCACTAATCTATTCCAACATCAGTGACGCGCCTCAACAATAGCCATCTTCAATGAAAGGCCAGGTATTATTAGTGACGTGCTTTACCGAGACACGTCTCCGATATATCCATTCTCAGATAAGGATAAAGATATTAGTGATGTGTTTGAGCTATGACCGTCACTAATCTTATATTAGTGACGTGTTTTCTTTGCGTGTCACCGATATATGTGTGCTATGTTGATTTTTGACGTAGTGAAGGATGCAAAGACATCCACTCATGCCGGGACAAAGAGATCAATGAATTGGTTTTTCCATGAATATCTATATATTGGTTGATCAAATAGGTTATATTTATAGAGAATCTTATAGATAATTTCACAAGCTTTTCATAAAATGCAAGATCATTAAAATCAGAGTTCCGAGTGAGAAGTTTTGACCAAAATACGAAGTAAAAAAAGAGGTGATTGGAATTTGACGGTAGTATTGGAGTTTGAGCTTTTATCCTGTTCTCAAAATGTGATAAAATAAGATGGATTTCCAAAGAATCTTGTAAAGCTTCTCACAAGGTTTCCATACAGTATAAAATCATAAAAATCGAAATTTGTAGTAGAAGCTATACCAAATATACGAAGCGTCAGAAGCTGATCAGAAGGGGTGAGTGGATGATCTGGTACTACCAGGCAATAATCCAATGCATACTAAATTACACTCAAATGTTTATCCGGTAAGCATAAAAATACATGTACTTAATGATCCAGTGTCACCATCGGAGTTTCGATCAATGAATGTGCAGAGAGCATATTTGCATAAAGAAATCAAAGGTATAATCCTTATTACTAGTACATTGAAATACAAAAACTCGATAGAATTTATATTTGTTGCATAGTGTCTATGGAATTGACAAAAACTGATTCGGCAATAGTCCAAATATGGTAACACTAAAACATTCAAGCAACCTCTTTACCTTTACGTTTCCACCAAAAAATTTAGTTTGTTCCAACATGTATTACTGATAGGTAGACTAGAAGGGTATATAATAACAGCACTATATTGTAACCAAAACAAACTCGAATATAATAAGAACTTGAAAACACAATAAATGCATGTTGAAGAAAATCCATCACGAAAAAAATCGGCCGCGGTCTTTAGTAACATCGCTGTGCCTTGGCCCCATGCAATCATTTTTCGGCTCGCGCTGATGCTGTTGGGTCTTCGGTCAGAATGTGACCTCACGCGTCGATGGTACAACAACAACCTGGGACGGCAAGGAGTGTGATCACACAATATTTACAATGTTCGGTCTTCCACCGTGACAATCCGTATTTGCTAGTTATATAGAAACAAAGAAGAAAGTCATCATTTGCTATATAGATTACGAGATGGGCGGCACGGCCCGACACAACACGGGCTCGATTGGGCATGGCACGACGAGGCACGTCTAGCTAATCGTGCCGTGTCATGCCTGCACGCCATGAGCACGGCACTATGCGCGCACGGTTATGCCGTGCCGGCATGATGGGCAAGGTAGTCTGACGTTTCCGTGCCGACCCGAGCTCGACGCCCAATGATGCTGGAGGCCGTCGATGGTGCCGGCGGTGGCAACATGGATGTGGGGACGCTGGGTGCACAGGCGATGACGAGGCACATTGTGAGACGTCAGCGACAGCGAGAGGCACGGTGGGAGCTCACACGTGGGGGCTCTGTCGAAGCTCGGGCGAGGGGGAGCTCGCGCGTCACGCTCGGAGTTGTTCAGGCCAGAGAGAGAGAGAGAGAGAGAAAGGGCGACAGCTGGTTGGAGGGAGGGTGGGATGGATGGGGATTAGGGTTTAGAGGAGAGGATGGAGAGTTTTATACGAGGAGTTTATGGGCTGTAATGGGTCGAATCGGGTCAGGCTGTTAGTCATGCCGTGTCTAGGTTAGCACTGCGTGATGGGGTTCCGGCCTAAACATGGCGTGATGATCGGGCCAGGCTGACACGGGGCGGTCGGGCACTATGCCCATCGGTCCGTGTCAGGTTAGAGCCATGTTTTGGGTTCGGCTAACAATCGCTTTAGGTGATAGATTATTACTTTATCACCTAAAATATTCACAGACTACTATTTATGGGCCGCATATATATTTTTACCATCTTTGGGCCTACAAATGTTACACAATGTCACCAATATATAGAGGAGGGAGATTTTGAGTAGCCATGCAAGAGAGACATCACTCGCATGCATGCATATTCAACATTACCGAATGATTTAGCTTACTTAGAGAACAAATAATTTAGAAGTGTGAATAAATTACTAGCACCTAGATAAATAATTTGACATAGAAAACAAATACATCCACATCGCAAATAAATTAGTTTTTATAGGCAAATAGAATATGTACACGTGCTGAACAAGTTAGTAGTATACATTGAATGTGAACCATGGTAAATGTGAACAAATAATTTCACTATGGAAATAGTCAAATGTAGATATGTTAACATCTAATTATATAAAAAAGAAGATGGATGATATGAATTATAAAAACAGATGAATTAGAATCCGAAAAAAGAATATCTAAACATAGTTTAGAATGGACCAAAGGAAAGAAAGTGAAAATTAAATAAATAACATATACAATGATTAGAAGGAAAAAAAGAAGAAAATGGAAGGAAACAAACAGAAAATAAAAAACAAAAAATTAAAAATATGTTCAACTTATTTAGACCCTGGGCAAAAGGAAAATTAAAAAGATTCTATTATTTCTATGATAAAAGTCAGCATAGGTTTGTAGACATCTAATTACACAAAAATAAATATGGGTACATGAATCAAGAATAGAAGCAAATTACAATATAAAAAATATCTAGACATAATTTTAGAATAAAAATTAAGAGAAAGAGAAAAGAAAATACATATTATATGCAGATGATTGAAGGAAAAAGAAAGGAAATTAAAAGAAAAAATATATGAAGAAATATAAAAATAAAAAGAAAAAGAATATATGAGATCAATTCATTTGGAGTACACACAAGAAAAAGAAATATCATGAAAAGGAAAAAAATTAAAGAAACTAGCTGCTCTCTCCTCAAGATGTGTGTCACTGATCTCCCATAAAAATAGAGAGAAAGAGAAAAGAATATAAATATTATATGCAGGTGATTAGAAGGAAAAATAAAGGAAAAGAAAAATTATAAGAAGAAATAGGAAAATGAGAAGAGAAAAAAAGATATGATCAATTCATTTGGATACACACAAGAAAAAGAAAATATCAAGAAAAGGAAAAAATAAAAGAAACTAGCTGCTCTCTCCTCAAGATGCCTCACTGATCTCCCGCTAGATCATCCACGCGCATGCTAGGTTGCTGGTGCACGCCTCCCTACACGCGCATGCGTGATCGTGTGTCGTGGGCTTATGGTTTGAGATACTGTTGGGCTTATTTATATCCGTACGTTGCTACGGGCAAAATAAATATAAATCTCATAATATCATATAAAAGACCTAAATCAGACAATGTCTATAGAAAATGAATATATTTAGAAGAATGTGTTTTGCAATGATGTGAGATCATTCAAACAGCTAATTTAAAATGTAATGACAACTTGTCACACCCTAAAATTTACATTTTAGGTTGTGAATATCTTTTTGAATAAACTTATCTATTTTCTAGACTTTCTAGGAACTTGTCAGATTTTTCTGGATTTTTATTCTCAATTTTCTTAAAGCTAATCCAATTCTCGGAAGCTCCTCGAAACTTTTTCATGAGCTCACAATATATTTTTGGACTATTCGTGCCCCAAATTTTCTTTTTTTATTTTATCTTACAATTTTCAAGGTTAAATTCCTTTTATTTTCTCTTTCATTTGTTCTCCCTTTTCCCCTTTCTTTCTTCTCCCAAATTTCCCCTCCCTTTTCTCTCCTTCTCGTGCACCATCTTTTTTATTCTCATGGGCCACGGCCCAGCTTTGCTCAGCCACCACATCGCACCTTGCAGGTGGGCCCCGCTTGTCGATCTCTTCCCCTCCGTGTGAGCGAACCCGAGTCGGGTTCTGCTCGGTGCCCCTGGTCAAGCCAGCACGCCGAGACGGACCAGGAGAAGCTCGTGTTAGACCCTTCACGACCTGGCCTCCAAACCCTCGTCCACCTGCATCGCCTCCTCCTCGCGAGCCGTCGCTCGCCCATCTCTCCCGCAGCGCCGCCAGGATGCAGTCCCTCTCCTCCATCCTGCTCGCGAGGCACCAAGTCCCGTGCACCCAGATCCTCGCCGTGCCCCTGCTGCCGTGCCCCTGCTCGGGAAGCACCCGGCCGCAGTCGTGCCTCGTCGGCCCCTCTGCTCGCGTCCCCTGTGACGCTGCCGCCCGTGCACGTCGCGCATGCCCTGCGCCGCCGCCCAGTACCGCTCGCCAAGGGAGCAGCACAGAGCAGACCACCGCCTCCTCCTTCCCTACGAGGTTCCGGCCATCCCGATGCATCTCCGCTGCAAGTAAGGTCTCCATTCCCCCGCTTCCCAAAGCCTCTCGCGCAACGAATCGACGGGAATTCGGGGTACAGTACCCGCAGGTCTCCATTAGAGCTGATCTCGAGCTTTTGCGATCTAGTCCCTGGAAACTTTATTTTATCATAGATAGGTCCCTACAGTCTTGTTTCTTTTATAGTTTCCATGTTTTAGCTCCGTTTTGATCCGTTCTTGTTGCGTTAGCTTTGTTTTCGCGTGAGCCGTAGTTTCGTAGTGTCGTTGTTCCATAGCTCCTGTTTTATAAATAAATTTAGAATTAATTTGATTAATGTATATTTCAACTAGCTTTTCTAATTAAAAGCAAATTAGAGTTCTACACCGGTTTTTATAATTAATGTTACATTGCTTAATACCAATATAAATGTGTCTTTTAATATAACTTACTTAGTCCAAACACGAACCATAAAGTTTCACGCTAGTTGTGCTCACTTATCTTTTATTTGCTAGTTAAGTAATTAATTGGCTTAATTTGTACATAAACTTGATAAATAAAACTTGACTAAGTTTATCTCATCTTTACAAATATAAATTAAATTGAGTTAATTCTAATGTATTCTTTACATGTGTTTTCATAATTAAAATAAATCAAGCATATAGTTCTTTATTTCTTTAATAATATATATCTTCCGATAGTCGTATCTTTTCAACCGTAGCTCCGTTTTCAGCGTTTCTTGCGCTCTCGTGACCGTAGCTTCGAGCTTTATTCTTTAGTGTGTTCTTGTAATACTTTTCTTTTGTTTAGTGTTGTGTTCTTAGTTGTGCTTGTTTGCTTGTTTCTTGTATGTTTGTGTCCAATGCTTGTCGCGAGTAGAATGGAGCGCAGTACGAGAGCTATGAAGATTAAGAGATGAAGAACAAGTGTTGAATACTCTGAGCAGCTATTATTTGGAATAAAGGCAAGTATATTCCTTGATCATACTTCTGTCCCAATAACCTTTATTGTTTATACGCTTGCATGCATTAACTTGATGGGGTCCTATTATCCTATTTGATTATCCTTGTCCTTGCAAAGCCAGGTTTTTACCAAATATTTTGGGGATAGAATTGCTTAGTTGCTAAACTATAGTTTCGGGTGGTTTATGAAAATAATACTTGATACATGAATTACTTTCTTCCGGAACCACTGAGATGAATTGATGTTTATGATTAATTGAGCGACCACTCGGGAAAACATTGCAACCACAAGGACTACATGGCTCTGGTCTTGGCTAATTAGTTAGATTTCTCTAGCTTGTTAGTAGCTTACCGAAAGGCGCAAAAGGGGGGACTAGGTTCAAGAGGGGTACTCGGTCTGCCAAAGGGGTTGGTACGCCTACGGGGTACACTCGCTTTGGGGGAGGGTGCACTCGTCTAGCGGCTGAAACCTTAGCGGGCTACTACTTGTTAGAGTGTCTTTGTAAAGGCCTCGTAGTGAATTCCCGCCACTCACCTCAGAAGTGTTTAAGGGCCTTGCAGACCCAGGCATCAAGGGAGACACGACTTGTGTGTAAAGTGTACAACCTCTGCAGAGTGTAAAACTGATATATCAGCCGTGCTCACGGTCAAGAGCGGCTCGGACCCTCACATGAACTTAATTAAATGGAACTTGTGTTTTATTTAATTGATTAATGGTTTTAAGCTTATTTATTTCTCAGTTATCTATGTTTTTTTATAAATGTGGGAAATATTCACTTGTGGCTTAGTAAATAGGTTGTTTGATGTTCAACTGTTCATTAAAATGCTTACCGCTTTATTCAACCAGCCTTTATCCTTGATTAAGCCGTGCATGTCATTTATTTCCCAATATACTTGCTGAGTACCAACCATAAGTATACTCACACTTGCTAAAATCACTGCTCAGAGGAGAAATCTACTATGGAGTTTTCTGAAGATGTTGCTGTGTTTTAGGCCTACGCAACCCCCGGTCGATTGCCTGTGATGTTGGAGCCGTCGTTTCCAGAATAAGCTGTGTATCTCTGATAGTCTTTTAGCCTTTGTAAGTCTCTTTTTTGCGACATTGTTGCATTCCATTATGACGTCACTATATGTATGGAACTTGATCCTGGCATACATATAGTTATGCATTCGGTTTTGTTTTAAAAACCGGATGTGACACAACTACACTTATAATGATTCTAGACTGAGTGTCAATAGAAAGACCAACACAATTAGAAATGCACTCCTTAAACAATAGTTTTTAGAACTTATCCATGTTAAGTTCCAAAGAGAGAAAATTATACATATATCAAACATAATATTTCAATCATTCTTGCATCAATGGTCATGTTTGTTGAGGCAATGCTCAATCACCACCGTATTAGTCAGCTTAGGTAATGCTCTTTGTGGCTCTATGTGCCTCCACTGTCCTAGTGAGAAGACAACCAACAAGATCAGTGATGGCTAGGCAGGTCAAATATTCAGAGCACCAACATTGCCATGCCATAGTTGTTACAACTCACAACTTATGAAACCAACATATACTGAACTCGCCATTTTGGTATGCCTTGTGAATGTAAAACTTGAAAATTGGCTTGAATCTGCAGAACCAACTGGATTATATAAGAAAGGCAGGTATATTTAGGAGAACTTACAGAAGCAATCATATTATATCAAGAACTAACCTTGAAAGCTTTGTGTAGATGCATGAAAGGAAGGGCCTAACAGTGCAATTGACAAGAGGATTGCTCATGAACTGTGGGCAACCAAATAATGCGAGTTATATAAACTGAACTATAGATAAATACCAACATTTTGCAGATCCAAATTATACACTGATAAAAGTAAGAATTTTAAAAAATTACTTGAACCATACCTAGCGAGATAGAATAATTTGGAGCACTGCGGAGCAAGAAGATTATTTGTAACAAATCATAATTAATAGAAAAAAAATTTGGAAAGCCTTACTACAGGCCTAGTGTCCTCAAAGGAGACAACAACCTTGAATGGAGGAACAGAAACTGAATAAACTAAAATTAGTGTCCTCAAAGGAGACAGCAGCCTTGATATTAGTTCTAGTGTTGTTTTCTCAAATGTGCTGGAAAACTGAACATTTCACACTGCTTTACGCAACTGGCAAAAGATCACACATACCATATCGAATATGCACATTCAATTCATCCCAATTTATTTATCCTAGTGGAGAGCATCACTTGATCAAATCTCGAATTTTTTTAATACAATTTTATAAAGAACTTACAGAATAATGGCCTTGACTGATGAAATTACAAAAATATAGCCATTTCGTCTACATAGCGGACGAAATTTGGATTTCGTCTGTTCGGTAGACGAAATACCAAATTTTCATCTGCTGTGAAGACTAAATTATATTTTCGACTGCGTGGGAGACGAAATCTCTGGCGCATGTACGGGGCACGAGTATTTCGTCCGCCCACTGGACGAAATAGGGATTTCGTCCACCCACTGGACGAAATTTGAATTTTGTCTGCCGGGTCGATGAAATTCAGGCCATATGCATCGTCCTCTCTCTCTCTCACCCTCTCTCACTCCCTCTCCCTCTCCCCCTCCCGCGTGGCACTACAGGCGAGGCGGGCGGAGCAGCTGCGGCCGGCCGGTGGGGCGCTGCGGGCGGGGCGGGGTGGGTAGGGGCGCGACGCGGCGGGCGGGTCCGGGCTTGGCGCGGCCGGTTGGGCGCGACGGCGGCACGGCCGGCCGGGAGGCTGCTGGGCCCGCCGCGGCGTGCGGCAGGTCGTGCCCGGCTCGCAGCTGCTGCGGCTGGCACCGGCGAGGGTCACGGCATCCTATGCGAGGTATTTTTTTATTCTTTTGTTTTATTTAAATTCTATATTTAATGCATAATATGCAATATAGGTTGGAAATAGGTAGAACTAGGTTATGGTTAAGATTGTTGGTATAGTTTGATGAAAATTCTTTCATCAAATTAGGGTTAGATCAAGGATTTGCAGGAAATACAAGGTTCAATTAGGTTTAGTTTAGGATTTAGATTGGAATTAGGGTTTAGATTTAGATTAGGGTTGCATATAATTTTGTTAATTTAGGGTTTAGATGTAGATTATAGATTGGGTACAATGAGCTGTACATTTGCTTTGTATAACTGGTAGTTAAAATTTTGTAGCAGGTGTTAGAGATGTCAAGCCAAAGTGAAATTACGGTATATTATGGGGTCTGAGATATCATTAATGGTCCGTCGGGTGTTGATCTTAGTTCTTTTCCTTATATCATTGTTGCCCATCCGAATCCTCATGGTGCTAACATAAGGGATTTGAGAGATTGGTTCGTAGTGATGTTTCAATTGGCTCAAAATCTTTACTCTGTCACAGTTCAATGCCTGTTTTTTAGAGGCATTAATTCAGTGATATATGAGCTGAGATTTGTTGATCGGACATATAAATGGAGGAAATGGGTAGAGTGGTGTAGGTGGTGCAATGTTCCGTTAACTATTCTAGTTCAGCCATGTCCAAAGGAGGTTGTTGGTGAGGCAAGCTCATCGCAGCAGGCCGAGAATGAGAGCGGTTTGTGTGGTGATGTGCCATTCGACCAATTGGAGATTAGAGAGGAAGGTCGCAGTCTGAGGGAGGAAATTGATGTTGATGGTGTGGCTGATGTTGGAGAAAGAGTGTCAGGCATTGTTGAAGTTCTAGAAGCTGACGACCGCAACACCATTGAAGAAGAGGAAAAACCTGAATATGGATGGTGACATGGATGATGAAGATGGTGATGAAGAAGATGACATGGCAACGCAGGCTCCTATTCCTGAAGAATGGAATAGGCCAGACGCATCGAGTATGGAAGCTACAGACAGACTTGGTCCTCGGTACCAATATGGATGCGGCATGATTCAGCAGGATCAATTGTTTCAAAACAAGCAAGAATGAAAGGACACGGTGTCACGATGGGCGGTGACATCATTGCGAGAGGTGTTTATGAAGGTCTCTAGCCCCTCCAAATACAATGTGCAGTGCAGGATATCTGGATGCACCTTCTATGTGCATGCATTCAAGCCAAAGAATGAGATCCATTGGATTGTTTCTATAGTGCGGAATCACAGCTGTACGCTACAGAACTTAGGGAGAATGCACCGTAACCTAACAGCTTCTCTGGTCGCCGATGAACTATGTAGTGAGATAATTGAGAAGAGGGATCTGGAGTGTTCCTTTATCCAGTGAGCAATTCGGAGATAATTTAAATATGAAATTACTTATCAGAAAGCTTGGCGGGCAAAACAGATTGCACTGGAGAAGCGTTGGGGCTCATATGAGGCATCACATTGCAACCTGTCCCGTGTGCTTGAAATCCTCAAGGAAAGGAACCCAGGCACGTACACCGCCTTCATGGAATCGGTGTTTAACGACCAACCAAGGGTGTTTAGACGAGCTTTCTTTTCTTTAGGCCCTTATATTACATGGTTCAAACATTGTCTGAAAAGGCTATGCTAAAGCTGATACGTTCCATAAATCCCTGGCTTGCATTACAAATTTAAAGTGCTGGTTAGGTTTCCATAACCTATCAGCGGCCATTACATCTTTACTACTACGATACATCATGCAGGCCTATGCTCTAAATGGTAACCTTAAACAACAAACTACAATGGCATGTGAATGTAACACAATATCCTCGTGTTGGAACTACACCTAACATGCCTTAGGGAATGTAAAATGCTGGGATTTTATGGTTGTGCTTTACTGTGTGCGTCGGGGATATTTCCCCTTCCTGATAGCATCTGGCCCTGCTTCCTTCGCACGACGTGCCCTCTCTCGCTTCCTCTCCATATATATCAGCTTCACGTTCCTCTGCCTTCTGACGTTCCACCTCCTCCATCCGCTTCCGGATCTCTTCTTGGTCCTTCTTGCACTTCTCCTCCATCTGTTCTTCATGCAACATTCATTGCCACCTTTCCGCAGCCCACCTTCCATGCCGTTCAATGTGTTTCTTAGCCTCCTGCGACTGCTCCGTGTCCAACCGCTGCATGAAATCACAATGAAGCGGTGGAGTCTTCTTCCACATCAAGTTAGAAGTCAGTTTGAAATACATCTGTGGTAATTTCATAGAGTTAGATGTACTACCTTAGGTCTCCCCTTGCCGTATCTCTTCGGGGGATCATACTCTAGTTCTCATACATGAAGAACCTCATGCCGAAGTCGTTGCCCAAAACCTCGGACTCCATCAGCTTGCACAAGGAACCTCAGAAGCACATAGGCACCTGGATTCCTTCAGGCACGGTGGCTCTGCTCTTTCTTCGTGGAATGTAGGGTGACCCTGAGGATGACATGGTGATGAAGTCTGCTGGTTCACCTCTCTGGGTTATGGTGGTTCTGCTCTCTGTGGCATTATTTATAGACATTTCAGCTGGTGTATGGACATGGTTCATACATGAGTAAAGGTCTGAGTGATAGTTCAATGCGCTTGTAAAGCTCAGAGCAGTAGATCTCGACGGGTCACATCGTGCTAAAAAGGGGACTGGAGAACTAAATTTCATCCAATGGGTAGACGAAATTTATATTTTGTCTACCAGGCGGACGAAATCCATATTTCGTCTACCAGTTGGATGAAATCTAGATTTCATCATGCAGGGCCCCATGAAAGTTGTCTTTTCCATACACTTTCGTCGTTTGGTTAGACAAAAAACATATTTCGTCTGTTGGGTAGACGGAATTAGCATATTTCGTCCGCCAGGTAGATGAAATTAGCTTATTTCGTCCATCCAGTGGACGAAATATAGATTTCGTCCGTCCAACAGATGAAAGGGGTATATTTTCATAATTTCGTGAATAAGGTTGATTAATCTGTAATTTCGTTAAAAAAATATATTAAACAAATTCATCAAATCTCTACCCCTAACAATAGGAAATTGCCAGGGGAAACATTTAAATAGATTGTTGCAGGATCCTTCATATACATTCTTCTAGTTAGATCCATGCCTACTTCATCTTCAAAATTCACTGCACTTCATCTTCTAGTTATATATATTCTTCTATTATGCACAAAGAAGAAACATATCAGTCCTATATATGCCTTAGCAAAGCACAGCATAATGACATCTACATCGCAAAGAAGGAATACTAAAGGTAGCATACAGACTGGGGCAAGAACAAATCTAATATCATGTCTAGACAGGAATCCCTATCTAAGCTTGCAATTCATTGGATGCATTTGAGATGATGTGCAACAACGGAATCCTAATGTAACATGATACAGAAAACTGCTCCCTGCATGCATCATGTAAGCCTTAATCAATCAATATATTGCAATATCCCTATCTAAGTTGGCAATTCATTGGATGGAGCCCGTCACATGTGGCATCATATTTGACATAGCAGTGCAACAGCAAACTTCACAAAGAGGCAAGAAAGAGGATTCAATAGGTAAGGCACACACATGGTAGTAGCTAGGAACATCCAAACATACAGATGCTAATGGAGAGTAGACCCACATCTTGCACACCCAGCCATCCTCCCTGCACCATCAGCTGCAGGTGCCTGGACAAGCGCCAACTATCTCTCACCTTCCCAATCCACTCGGAAGAAAAAACAAACTGAACAAGGACATAAGAAGTGATGATAGAAATGTATAACTCTCACATCTATTTGTACGATGCCTTGTTCATAGAAACTTCACAAGTGGGAAGATTTGAAATATTGTTTGATTCTACAAAATTCTTACAACCCTAAAGCATGCAAACATTATTTCACGGTGATCGAGTATTCATGCACCATGTTCGTATTCCGAAGTAAGCAAACAAATAGTTAGATACATGATGCAATAGAACAAAAGTATAAATCAGTGCAACTTTACTGGTTTTCCTCTCGCTCTAGCCTCCCCATGGTACAATAGAACAAAAGTACAAATAAGTAAATAATTTTTGAGAAACTAGAAATTTTTTTTTTGTGTGTGCACCTTTTCAGCAAACATCTCTGATACAGCATCCTCCAAAGCCATACACCAGCAGATTAACCATCAAAGTTCTCTGGATTCCTGCAAGAGCTTCACATATAAATAAATTAGTCCTGAATCCAACCTTTCACTGAAGTATATCTAATTACTGTAAAAATTGCACAAATATGGCATTGATCATAAAATGGTTCAGATACAAATGTATATGTAAAGTGGACACAGAAAAGCTAATTTTTTACATGAAAATTTTGTACCTCCTCACCATCACCATGACCTTTGCATCACCAGTCTGGTTCAGTTATGTTCACCTTGGCAATAGAAGCATTTTCTAACTAATTTTATTCCTTTTTGTAGCATTCATTTTTTTAGTACCAACAGTTAATTTTGTTATGTGCTGCCTGATTTTGTTATGCAGTCTTAGTCTAGCAAATAGCTTATCCGCACAACAGAAATTGTGATTGGGGAATTGCACAGCAATAATGCTTACATACATTATTGCCCCCACCAAAGACATCCTTGCTTGCTCCAATCAGCCGAATAGTGTTGGAGGCATGCTCAGATGCAAATCTTGACCCTTTTAGCTCACAAAACTCCTCTTCATATATAACTTTTGTTTCCTGTAAATCAAACCACGTCTCCGTTTTAAAATCTCAAATAGTACACTGAAAGATCAAAGGACTGAGCTATCTGATATATAGAGCTTCTTGGAATGACTATCCTTCTGGAACGCACGAGCGTTGGTTCCCTCTGACCCTTCCATGCTTGCGCTGAGCTACATATTACATGGTATTAGTCAATTATGAAAATCCTGTAAAAGTGGATAGTATTTGGTTAAGCGTTGCACCTTTCCGTGCCGCGCCTACGTGTTAATATATAGCTGGGAAAAACCCCTCAGCGTCGTTTACAATCACGTGAAACAAACCCACAACCGAGTTCCCTATTTATAGTAGATTTGTGCCTATCACAACAGCTATCGGTTAGGGTTTGTTTCTGCCGTGTACATCAAGTTTACAAGGTCATTTAACATTCCCCCTCAATCACAACTTATCTAGGTTGAGATTGTTCCTGAATCCTTCAAGCTGTCTTACCGGTAGCGGCTTGGTGAACCCATCTGCGACTTGATCTGTAGTGGAGACGAACTATACCTGCAGAAGCCCTTTGGAAACTCTTTCTCTAACAAAGTGATAGTCAATCTCTATGTGTTTTGTCCTCGCATGAAACATAGGGTTAGCTGAAAGATAGGTCGCTCCAAGATTATCACACCACAACCGTGCTGCCTTAGGAGCTTTAATTCCCAATTCTTCAAGTAATGCTTGTACCCACATGACCTCGGCGGTTGCATTGGCCATGGATTTATATTCTGCTTCAGTGCTGGATCTTGAGACAGTAGGCTGCTTCCTAGCACTCCATGAGATGAGATTGGACCCTAGGAACACTGCAAATCCACCTGTGGACCGTCTGTCATCAATACATCCTGCCCAATCTGCATCAGAGAATGCACTAACAAGCATAGACAACGACCTCTGTATCTTAAGTCCAATTCCAACTGTGAACCTTAAATACCTTAGTTTTCTTTTCACTACAGTCCAATGCAATGTCGTGGGCTTGTGTAGAAACTGACATACCTTGTTGACAGCAAAAGATATATCCGGCCGAGTCAATGTTAAATATTGTAAGGCTCCTACTATGCTCCTGTAATGCGTTGCATCCGAAGCTCCCAAGGGTTCACCATCAAAAACTGATAGCTTCTCAGTTGATGAAAGAGGGGTGTTGATTGGCTTACAATTTTCCATACCAACTTTCTCCAGAAGATCAAGGGTGTACTTCTCTTGTGTGAGTAAAATTCCCTCACGTACTTTACGTACCTCAATTCCGAGGAAGTAGTGGAGATCCCCAAGATCTTTCAACGCAAAGTCAGTATTCAACTCCTTGAGAAGTGCAATTGTAGCCTTAGGCGATGAGCTTGCAATAATAATGTCGTCAACATACACAAGAAGAAAAATAGTGACATTGGCTTTGCTAAAGTAGAACAGAGAAGTATCAGCCTTGGAAGGTTTGAAACCAAGATGTTGCAACTTGTAACTTAATCGAGAATACCATGCACGCGGTGCTTGCTTTAAGCCATATAAGGCCTTATCCAACTTGCAAATGTAGTTAGGCTGATCTTTGTTTTCATACCCAGGAGGTTGCCTCATGAACACTTCTTCTTCAAGGTAGCCATGAAGAAACGCGTTTTGAACATCTAGCTGGCGAAGAGTCCATCCATAGGATACTGCAATAGACAGCACAAGACGAATGGTGGCAGCCTTAACTACATGACTAAAAGTGTCCTCATAATCAATTCCATACCTCTGATTGAAGCCTTTTGCGACCAAGCGAGCTTTATACCTGTCAATAGACCCATCTGGTTTTCTCTTGATCTTGTACACCCATTTGCAGTCAATGATGTTTCTACCTGCTGTTGGAGGTACAAGATGCCACGTTTTGTTCTTTACTAGTGCAGAATATTCTGCATCCATAGCTTGTTTCCACTCTTTGTTTGCTAGAGCATCAGATAGATCCTTTGGTTCTTCAGATGTGACAAGGAACCCATACCTTATAGTGCCATCTGTGTACACTTTTGGTTTGTGGATTCCATCTTGAGCCCAGGTTCTTGGACGAGGTGGTGTCATGTAATCAGGTTCAGGCGACGTTGTTGCAGAGGATCCCATTGTCGCAGAAGATCCCGGAGTGGCCGCAGGAGAATCGCCGGATCCCGATCGCGATCCGCCCGCTGCAGGTGGGGCAGGCGTTGTCGCGACGCTGTCGCCTTGCCCCCCTGGCGCGACAGCCGCCTGCACCGTGGCGGAGTCCGGTTGGCGCGGGGTGTGTGGCACCGAGACGTTGGCCGGTGGAGCTGTCGAGCGCGCGGATCCCGGAATGGATCTTGGGTCCGCAGGGGTTGCAGCGCCACCACAATCAGCTTCGGTCCCGGCGCCTGTAGTATCCTGCATAAAATCACCATCTACACCCAGATTTGCGCTTGGATTTTGGTTAGCAGTAGATGAACAATTAACTGAATCAGTAGGATGCATTGTGGTGCCCTTGGGTAATGTAAACGAGGGTACAAGTTCCGGTGGAAGGAGATTGATCTCGGCACGCAGCCGTGCGCCCGCATTAGGATGTAAATTAGAGAAGGGAAAAATTTGTTCATCAAAGATAACATCCCGAGATATATATACACGCGGCCTGTGGAAACATCAAGGCATTTGTACCCCTTGTGAAGGTTGTTGTAGCCCAAGAACACACAACGTTTGGAGCGGAATTCAAGCTTTCTAGAATTGTACGGCCTTAAATTAGGCTAGCACGCACAACCAAAGGTGCGAAGCATCGAATAGTCTGGTGTTTCATGAAACAGGCGCTCTAGAGGGGTGGAAAAATCGATGACCTTACTAGGCGTACGATTGATCAGATAGACAGCAGCAAGGAAGGTTTCATCTCAGAACTTAAGGGGCATGGAAGCGTGAGAAAGAATGGAGAGGCCAACCTCCACTATATGCCTGTGTTTGCGCTCGGCGGCGCCATTTTGTTGATGGGCATGTGGGCAAGAAACCAAATGGGTAATGCCAATTTTTTGGAAGAAGGAGTTGAGCCTCTCATACTCTCCACCCCAGTCAGATTGAATAGCAATTATTTTTCTACTGAACAATCGCTCAACAAGTTGCTGGAAATCATGAAACACCGAAAAAACATCAGATTTTTGTTTGATCAAATAAATCCAGACAAACTTGCTGTAATCATCAATAAAACTGACATAGTATTTCTTTCTCCTAACTAAGTCAGGAGCGGGACCCCAAACATCTGAGAAAATCAACTCTAAGGGAAAACTCGACACACTGGATGACTTGGGATAGGGAAGCTGGTGGCTTTTTGCTTGTTGGCAAGCATCACACACGGACTCATGACTGGCTTCACTTGAGCAAGGAAGCTTATTCTTGCTAATGACTCTTTGCACAATAGGAAAGGCAGGGTGACCCAATCTACTATGCCATCTAGCGCTGGAGGGTTTTATTGCAGTGAGAGATTCTCCTCCATGCGTGGGAAGGGGGTAGAGTCCCCCTTCACATTTGCCCTCCAAAAGAACCTTCTTCGTGTCCTTGTCCTTGCTTAAGAAAAAATCAGGGTGAAATTCAAGGAAGGCTTGATTGTCAGAAGCGAGAAGATGAACATATATCAGATTTTTGTTTGCTTGGGGCGCATGCAAGACATTTTTGAGATGTAAATTACGACCAGGAGCATGGACAATGGCATGACCGATTCGGTTAATGTTCATACCTGCCTCACTGACCGTACGGATCTGATCCGTGCCGTTGTACTTGTCGTGGACGTTGAGCTTCTCGAGGTTGCTGGTGATGTGGTCGGTGGAGCCCGTGTTGGTGTATCAGTTGGTGTCGACGCCGTAGGTGCTTGTGGCGGCGTAGACATGGCGCTCATCAGGAACATAGTTGGCATCGAACCAGTGCCAACACTGGACGGCGGAGTGTCCTTCCTTGAAGCAGACTTGGCACCATCCCGGGAAGCGGCGTTGGTTGCCGTCTCCCTTGTTGTGTGCACCATTGCCACAACCGCCACTGCCACGACCACCATTGCCACCGGGGCTGCGAGATTGATTCCCGCGGCCATTACCACCACTTTTGTAGCCACCCAAATTGCGCCCTCGGGTAGCCGCATTGGCCAAGGACTGATAGCCCTCGTGAAGAAGATCGAGGCGCTGCTCGAAGCTGATGATCTGGGCTTGCAATTCAGTGAACGAGATTGGCTCTATGCGAGTAACAATTGAGGTTACCAATGGATTGTAGTTGGATCCTAGCTTGGTGAGAACATAGGAGTTGAACTCCTCATCCCCAAGGGGCTTCCCAGCGGTGGCCATCTCATCCGCTAGGTTCTTCATCTTGGCGATGTAGTCCACGGCAGACATACTGCCCTTTTTGGTCGTCTCAAGCGCGATCCACGTGTTCACGGACCGTGCACGCATCTGCGACGAGAAGACTTGATCGGCCGCCGTCCAAAGCTCGGCAGCGGTCGTGGCCGTCGTGACTTGAGCCATGACTTCACGCGACATGGTGGTGAGCAAGTAGCTCAGCACTTGTTGATCAAGGGCAACCCATCTGGCATAGTCAGGGTTTGGAACCTTGGCCACCTTGTTGTCATCACCCTTGATGTCGATCTCCTTCGGTGGAGGAGACACCGTGCCGTCGAGGAGGCCTTCTAGTTGAGCTCCACGAATGGCCGGTAGGACTTGTGCTCTCTAGAGCACCAAATTGGTCTTGGTTAGCTTCTCCAAAACTGGGAGCCCAAACGCCGACGCCAAGGGGTGGCCGGCGGTGGAGGAGGAAGCTCCGAAGCTTGCCTTACTAGATGCAATCTAGAGGTAGGCTCTTGGTACCATGTAAAAGTGGATAGTATTTGGTTAAGCGTTGCACCTTTCCGTGTCGTGCCTAGGTGTTAAGATATAGCTGGGAAAAAGCCCTCAGCGTGGTTTACAATCACGTGAAACAAACCCATAACCGAGTACCCTATTTACAGTAGATTTGTGCCTATCACAACAGCTATCGGTTAGGGTTTGTTTCTGCCGTGTACATCAAGTTTACAGGGTCATTTAACAAATCCAGCATCCGCAAAGCACTAAACTGGTAGGCGCTGATCCGTTCGTATTAAAAGAATCAAACTACTTGTAAAAAAAGATACATATTCATTTGAGCCATTTCAACAAATATGTCATGTGCAAGTGGATCACACGGACCATGGTGAAAGGAATCGGTGCTTGTAGCCTAAGAGGGGGATGGGGTGAATTAGGCAAACTTAAAATCTTAACCAATGGCTCAATCTAGTTTGCACAAAACTTAAACTAGAACATGCTATCTAGATGTGCAACTAGGGTTCTTCTAGTGTGAAAATCTCATCCCAAAGAGTTTTGCAACCTATAACCAATCCTAGCAAGATACTATACTAAGAATATAAAGGCACACAAGTTGCAATATGAAATGCGGAAGCTTAAGAGTAAAGGATGAGGGGAAACAAACTCTCGACACGAAGATTTATCCCGTGGTTCAGTTAGGCACAAAGCCACTCCTACATCCACGTTGTTGAAGCACTCACAAAGAGTATTGCTTCCCGGCAACCAAGTCTCTTCCGGGACTCTTCTTGACTCACCACCAAGGCTATGTCAAGTCACCACGGTCACCTTGATCCCGCTTTCCACTAAGGAGCTTCTCCATCAAGGAGGGGGTCTCCATATCCCCCGCACAAAGCCGTCGTCGCCACTCCACACCAAGCCGGAGGGTCGAAGACTTGCCGGCGAGCCACCAAAGCTCCAAGGGGCCGGCATACTGAGATACAATTATGGTTCACTTCTACAACTAGCACACAAGGTTCACACCTTGCTTCTCTCACTCTTACAAGAGCTAATCCTAGCACTAAGTTTCACAAAGCTTGTGCTAACCTAAGGATGTGATCAATATGCTCTTGGGTGGCTTGGAGGTGTTCTACAATGTTTCTAGGGTTTCTCCTGAGCTCCACAAAACCTCAAATATCTCGGAGTGAGGTCTTATATAGCAATACTAGCCGTTACATACTTTTACCCAGAAAAGTATATAGCGTCGGTTCATCCGACTCTTAGCGTAGGTTCAACCGGTCACTCTGTCCATGCCTCCTAGCCGTTGAGTTCCAACGTCTCTCTGCAGCTGACGTCATTGCACCGACGCGGCGTCGGTTCAACCGGTCCTGAATAACTTCACTGCTGCAACTCCAACATTGGTTCTGAGCAATAGTAGTACCAATGCACCGACGCTTCAGATTTTGGCCCGTCGGTTCAGCCGGTACTGAAGACTTGGATCCTCAATGTACATGCACCGACACTTTGATTCTGCAGGTCGTCGGTTCATCCGGTCGTGAAGAGCTCCTTTGCATCGCCCATACATGCTCTCTGGACAATGAACAGACGATTGCACCGACGCCTTTATCTTGACCGTTGGTTCAACTGTTACTCCGTAGCATCCCTTACACCGACGCTTGCACCGACGTGGCGTCGGTTCAACCTGTTCTGAAGGAACTTGCTGCCACTTGTCCATTTTGTTTCTGTATTTTCACTGCATCCATTGTATCTTGACGATGATTTGGACCATCTTGGAGATGGTTTGGACTCCATCTATGAGACATATAAATCCTACAATCTTGAGCTCACAAACTCATTAGTCCCATTGATCATGTTGTCACTCAATCACCAAAATCACAATATAGTCTAATGGAGCTATTTTCCTTACACCGTGGGCATGTCCGTGCAAGCCGGGAGCAATCTCACGGTCTCACGGTCGTCGTGTCCGTGAAGGCCGGCAGTGTTGGCGGCCGGGTTAGCTTCGGCCTTTGCGGCCATTTTGGCCGTGCAGGCTGTAGGCAGTGACGCCGACAGGCAGGTTCTATTTTCAGGTTGCCAATGTTAGAGTTCCATCTATACACTTAATCATGAAGAGAAGACGTTTTATTTTCTAAACAATAGAAAATGCAGTAGAATAGAACAAAAGATATTAGACACATGGATAACTCATATTTGAGCTGTAACCTAGTTTCTGAAATAGAACAACCTATCTGCTAGTCAATAAAACAATTTAGTTACTGAAACTTTGGACCAATATCAGACATTGTTTACTGATTGTTGTTTTCGAATATTAGTCTTACAAAATAAATAAGTCACAGAATCTGGTAACGGAAAGTGAGAAAAATATTATTACTTTACTTAAAATCCAAGACATAGTAATTTTCTTCATCACACCCTGCCATTCGGCCACATCTCTTAAGAGAGCAAAACTGGTTTTTGGCTTATAACTGAATCTCACTGCAATCAGCATCAGACAAGAGGCATATAAGTATCTGTATGCATATGCAAGTAAGATCCTCGTTAATTCGTTTTTGTTCTCATCAATCATTAGCAAATAATACTCACCAGCAACAAGCATCTACGCTTGAGAGGTGCCATGAGTGGTGCTTATGGCTCGTGTGCTCTCGGCGCAAAGACAATACAAACGCCATCACTTCACCGCATCAGCATCCACATATCTTTGCACAAAAGCTGATCGAGTGAAAACAACTAAACTGCATGATGAGTCAAATGGGACGTGCAAAGGCCTTCAACTGAACATATTGATAAATTTGGGTGAGATCTGGGCTTAAAAATAGAGGTGTTATCCACAACAATGGCATGGTATGTGTGCGATGTAGCCACGTTTCAATTGAAGATCAGTATAGTAAGGCATCTGTTATATATGAGAATAATATTATACAAAATAAAAAAATTGTGAAAACAATGACATGGCAAGGCAATGCTATGACCTTAGATTCCTCCATTCTAGGCAATAATACTCCATACTTTTTTTAATTGCTGCCTCCTGCAAATATGCATATAAGTAGCAGTGAGCCGGTTAGAAGGCGAACCACACAAGTACTCCACAGTTTGCATTGTAGAACAACCATTTATGATAGAATTCAAAAGACGGAGAAATAATGCATGTACATTATAGTTCTGGTATGCACAATTGGGAGATAAAGAATGTAGAATGAAATGAATAGTACATCCCCAAATGCACATATCCCATTAATAGTCAAAAGTTCAACATCCTCAACTCCCATATTGTGTCTTTGCAAATGTATTCAGTCTCTTTTTTTTTTCTCCAAATGCTTTAAAATATTATTTACTCTAGAATGACAACCTTTATAGTAACCTAAACAGAGAAACCTTTGTTCTCAAAAGTTAACCAATGCATAAACAGATGATATAAATAACCCCAACATTAGCCAAGTAATTTATTAAGCGAAACAGATTATTAATGTTTGTCCATCAATCCTGCTCCACAACACACCCATTTGCACGATTCAAGATAATTAGGAGGTAGCATCTATGTGTTAGTTAAATTACCTCCTGAATGCTGCGCTGAGCGGCGGATGGAGAGCTACCACATTAGGTGGCTGCAGTACGAGATCAGGATCAAGTCCCTGGAGGAAGCCTTCCACGAACAAATGGCTGCTCTGCAGGTTCGTCAGAGTCCTGAATGAACACTGCAAAACTTTGCACACATCTCACGTGTCCGTATGCATGGATGCAGCTGGCTCACGACACGGCACGGAGGGCCGAGGAAACGGCGTTTGACCGCTGCAAATCATCGGAACACCATGTCAACACGCCCGAGGAGCCACCGGTGAGGCTTTCGCCCCGCCGGGACCGCATGTCCGTGGGCGCCAGGAAAGACAAACCAAAAAAAAATCTTACTTAGTGGCTTTTTAGTAGTAGAGATAGAGATAAATCTGCGGTATGCTTCAGGGCTGGTTCAGTTTGGAGTGGACTGACGGGATTAGAGGAGGTTGGGAGAGATTAAATCCCCAACAAGTTAAAATTTCTCTTAATCCTCTCCAATCCCTCCCAACCCTCTTGTGATGGGATTAACCGAACAAGCTCTTAGACAAAAGGTGAGATTGTAGCGTTGGCGATATATAGTCACATCGTCATATTTTTTAATGTTATAGCATGGTGCCCTTTTGTTGCTACAGGTAATATTTTTTTTGGAACTCGTTGCTACAAGTAATATAAATTTTACCCAATCTATATGAAAACTCGACCGGAGGGGTACAAGGTCCCCACCGTATTTCATTAAGAGAGGTATCCGACCAATATGAGATCACCAACTTTATATTCTTTTAGTCAGGGACCAAATCAGTAGAGGTGCATAGATACATATGTACATCCAATAATTTTGACAAGAAAAGTTCCATCTAGTATGTTTATACATAGCTATACATATAATTAGATCGGATTGAATTTATTTGAGCCCAAACAAGAGAAATAGTCCTGTATATGGGCTGGATTGCTTGGCCCGCTGCCTTGTGACACCAATTCCCTCCGCAAATCGGTTTGATTATATTTATTGAGAAAAAAAATTTCCTACTTGTTACGGCTGAAAACATCATCTCCAGTTTCCAAAATCTGCCTCATCGAGTTAATTTGTTATTTTTATGAGTTGATGGTTTCAAAATATTTTGTGGAAAATGGATTAAGAACTACTTGTACTGTATCATATACTCTTTAATCCTTATTTTTATGGACCTTTATCTTTTATATACAATGATTGTTTGGCTCGCTAATATTTATGTACATCCAATCTTAAATTCTTGTGTCCACCACTGCTCCGTGTACGAGCACGGCTGTGACCGCACGAGATATTGATTGTCCAGATTTTGATTGGGATGCTAATTAATTTATCCAGATTTTGATTAGGATTCCAATTAATTTGTACGTGATCCAATTAGTATTCTGATCAACAGACCAAGAAATCATTACTTGCTTTAGCAATAGTAGAGATAGAGATATAGATTATGTCTAGGGCGGGCCATCGGGTCCAATCCATCTGGCCATCTGTAATAATTAGCTACAATTTGATTGAATTGGAGCAGCATTATTATCGCGTTAAGTCTGTTGCTTATGGAGTTCGATATTGACTCAACATGGGCCGGCTTACGTAGTGTATATAAAAAATCCTGCCGCACTGTATATGTGCCTTCCAATTCATCCAGAAACCTAGCTACCTAGACTGCTTTCACGATGTCCTCCTCCGCGCCGCCGCCGCCGCCGGCGAGTGGCTGGGGCGGGTCTCCCACCTGACGTCCTATGGTCTGTCTTCACCGTGTTGGGACAGCGCGAGATCCTCTCCGGCGCCGGGCTCGCGTGCGTCGCGTGGTGGCGATTCGCGCGCGACGAGCCCGCCCTGTGGCGCCGGATCAATCTGACGGCTGCGCCGCCGGACGAGGATGACACGGTGGATAATGATGATGTTGACGACGACGACTTTGACGAGTATCTCAGCGACGTTGACGAATACCTCAGCGACGACGATGGAAACCTTTTCCGCTTGTTCGATGACGACCCTAGTCCTATCAGCGAGAAGAAAAAACCCGCCAAGGACGATGTCATGGTGGAGGGTGATGGCGAGGATCTCAGCGATGACGACAACGACGAGGAGAACATGCCCGCCATGGACGTTGACACGGTGGAGGGTGATGACGGGGACCTCAACGACAGCGACGACGAGAGCTTGTTACCTGTCTGCCAGGAGAAAACACCCGCCAAGGTCCGCGACGACTCGTCAGGATGGAAAGCGATGGCGCTCGCCGCCATCCACCGCAGCGCCAGCCAGTGCGAGGCTTTCTGGGGCCGCGCCGACGACGAGGTCTTGCTCTACCTCGCCGACAAGTCTGGACTTTATCCTCTTCTCTTCGATGTATATATCAATGTGACGTGTTTGAAGATTTAGTTCTTCCACTGAATTAAAAATCCCACAAGTTATCCTAAACAAACTTGCCCATATATAGGTAATCTCAATGTCACATGTTTCAAGATTTAGTTCTTCGATACACACCATCAGTTTGAGGAAAATATTCTTACATATTGGAGAAAAATAATGCAACGTCTGATATTGAAGCTGTAGAGACGAGGTAGGACAGTATTTTGTCTTTTGTTGCCACATGCATATGAAAGCATGCACACAGTTCATGATTTTATATATTTTTCTTCTCTTTGAATATCAACAAGACACCATTAAAATAGTTATTTGTCGCATAAAAATGGGTAGCACATCAATCAACCAATACAAGTATTGTACAATCAGCTAATCCTGCTTCTTGCAAATGACTGTCATTGCTCTATCATATATATGCTCAATCAGATGAAAAATAGATCCAATTTTTTTAATCCTGAGCTTTGTCTAACTGAATGATGACTTTTTCAGGGCGTCATCTATGAAAAGCCTCCGTGTCACATCACATTACGATGTGTCCTCTGAAGTGTTCGCTGAGGTGATCAAGAAATTCCCTCTGCTGGAGGAGCTCGAGCTAGTGCTCAAACCTGATGAGGCCTGCAACTACACAACCAAGTCAGGACAAGCACCTACCGACTCCTGGGTGGAGCTGTTCCAATCCGCTTGCGAAGCTTGCAGCCATTTGCACAATTTCACCGTGCGCCGTGCAAGCAAAGTGACACCCTCCGACAGCTACTATCAAAGCAGGGAACGCAGCAGCCCAACACCTTTCTCGATTCCTGTGATGCACGGCCTACGCTCCCTCGAGCTTTCTGGTGGCAGCTTCACCAAGGATGTGGTGATGCAAATTGTCCACAAATGCCCTAGCCTCGAGTCTCTCGACATTAGCGACGCGCCCATATACAGTTGGGACGAAGAGCTGAGGAACAAGTGCTCTAGGACGATAAAGGTTCTCAGACTTCAAGCTTCGTGTTATTGCGACACTGATAGCGATTATAGCGATTACTCTGATATGACATGTGTCACACCCGGTCTAAGGATAAAACCGAATGCATAACTATATAAATGCCAGAATCAAGTTCCATACATATAGTGACATCATCAGTGAATAACAGCAAGACTATCAGAGATATGTGCTTATAATGGAAACGAAGGGTCCAAACTTCACAGGCAAACGACTGGGGGTCGCGTACGCCTAGAACTCTTCATCATCTTTAGTAGACTTCATACCTTTTTCTTCTGAGCAGCAGTTAGCAAGGGTGAGTACACTTATGGTTGGTACTCAGCAAGACCACAAGATATAACCAGAGTAACGATTTAAATTCATCTTTAAGTTTATTAATCATGTGAGGGTCCAGGCCACTCTTGACCGTGAGCACGGCTGGTATATCAGTTTTAGACACTCTGCAGAGGTTGTACACTTTCACCACAAGTCGCGTAAAAGTTCAAAAGAACTTTGGACCCAACCATGCTGTGCTAGCTAGGCACAATAGCACACTTCCGAGGTGTGATTGCATAGGGACGCTACGAGGCCTTTACAAAAATTCCCTAATAAGAAGTAGTCCGCTAGAGTTTTGGTAGCAGTGTGGTCCATAAACCTCCCTAATGGTCAGCTCCTTAGCAAAGGCAGCTACCCCAAGAGGACCGGGCTATGACCCCTATCACCGACCCCCTCCTTGCCCTTTCGGTAAGACTGCTTCAAACTAGAGTCTCTAATTATTTAGCCAAGACTAGAGCCATATAGTCCTCGTGGTTGTACTGTTTTCCTGGGTGGTTCTCCATGTTCCATTTAATACATGGTATTCTTGTAAATAAGCATAGATAGAAGGATGGTTAGGGTCACTTGCCTTTTTCCAACGAAAAGCTACTCTTATTGCTCTTCAGTTCTTGCTCACTTGGAAAACTTGATCTTCAAGCTTCAACAGCGATCATTCTATTCGAAGCAAACATCGAGTACAAACATACAAAACAACAAACAAGTACAGCTAAGAACAATACACCAATCACAAAACAAAAGCTTTTAAAAGAATGTGCTAAAGGATAAGGCTCGCTGCTACGATTACAAGAGCACAAGAAACACGAAAAACGGAGCTAGGGTTGAAAAGACACAGCTATCGGAAGATTGGTATTATAAAAGAAACAGAAGAACTATGAGCTTTATTTATTTTATTTGGAAAACAAATGTAAAAGATATTCAAAATAAAATATCCTTGATTATAATTAACTTATATTATATTTTTATTTATAAAAACGGAGTAGAACTTAGTCATATTTTATTTATGATTGTTTATGTACAAATTACACTAATCAACAACTAGAAAGAAACTTGTGAGAGCATCTAAACGCATAACTTTATATTTGGTGTTCAACTAAATAAATTATATTTAGAACACATTTGAGTTGGTATTAATTGAATTGACATTAGTTATGAAAAACCCGAGGTAAAGACCTAGGTAGATTTTAATTAGAAAAACTAGGTGAGAGAATCAAATTAATCTATTTTTAATTAAAAGACAGGAACTAAAACACAACGACAAGACTAAATGGTAGCTTAGGGTTTTAGAAGACTTAACGCAACAAGAACGAGTCGAAACGGAGCTAAAACGACGAAGGTAGGGCTAAAACAAGGCTCCAGGGACTTATCTGCGAAGAAACTAAACTTCCAGGGGCTAAATTGAAGAAATTAGGGGCTAAAACATAATTAAACCTTAAACAAAGGGTCGGGGTGCAAAAATGGAGATCCTGGACGGTGGGTACTAATTCTAGAAAGGTCAGGGGTCGGGACAGAAAAGAAAGGGCTCAACTCTAATTATTTTTCTACTGATCTGGACTGCGGGTTGATTTCTGGAAAGTCTAGGGGCTTTTCTGCAAAAGTTCTGGGGTCGGCTAGGTTTGGCTCAGTCAGGCAGATCTGGTCCGTTGGATCACGATCCGACGGCAGGGTAAGGGTCGGGCGAATCGAACACGGCTCGAATCTGTTCTGGCCGTTAGATCTAGATCGGGCGGCAGGACGAGGGTCGGCTCGGGTCGACCCGACGGAGTAAAAGGGTCGGGCGAATCGCTCAGCTGCGCAGAATCGGTGCTCCGGGGCACGGATTGGCACGGGAAAGAGCCGTGGAGCGAGAGTTGGCGACGGGGAACTCTCCTAGGGGCTCGGGACGACTGTGTGGCGGCCGGAAGCATGCTCACCACGACGGTGGGCGGAGACAGAGCTCCGGCGAGCAATTGCCGGGGCAAGAGAGCGAGAAGGAGGGGAAAAACGGGAGCGGCGTGGTACTCACCACCTCGTGGAGCATTTACGAGAGTTGAAGGCGGCGGAGAAGCAGCGGGACGGCGGGTCGACGACAAGGTGCGGCACGGGCGGTTCGGGGCGGCGGCGTTCACACCGGCGAGGGATTGCAGGCGTGGTGCGTCTGCGCGGAGGGGAAGACGAGGCCGGTGACGGTGCGGGGTCCCAGGCGGAGCTCCGGCGAAGGTCAGCGTTGACGAAGAGGCGGCGTGAAGGCGGGTCGATGGCGTGGCGGTGTCGGCGAGCTCAAGCTCGGGAAAAATAGCGGCGCAGAGCGGCGGGGTAGTCGGGCGTGCGGTAAAATCAGAGTGGAAGGGGAGCGCTGGCGCTCGGGCTTGGGTTTTATAGAGCGAGGGAAGGAGGCGAAGCGGCCGGGGAAAAGAAGGCGGCGGCTCACGCGGTGGCCGGGATGGACGCGGCGGAATTGCTGTGGTCGCCCGCGAAGGAAAGGGGCGGGTCGCCCGGGGCGCGTACCGCGGCATTATGGCAGGCCAGCGTCGCGGGGAAGGAAGGAGGAGATGCGGGCGATGGCGCGGGGGCGAACAGGATTCAGGGTGAAGAAGAAAAGGGAAGGGGAGGGAGGCGCGGACGACGGGTGACGGCGACGGACGCGTCTAGTGTCGCAACAGAAAGGAAAGAGAGAGGAGCGGGAGGAAGAAGAAAGGAAGGTGGGGCGGGCGTGGGCGCGAGCAGGACTCGCGGCGAGGAGGAGGGAAGAAAGGAAGGCGCCGGCAACACAAGAAGGAAGGTGGGAGCGGGAGGCAGGGGATGGCGCCGACAGGTGGGTCTACGGTGGCAGTGAGAGAGGGGGAGAGGGAGAGAGGGACGGGTTGGGCCGGTTTTTGGGCCGCGGGGGAGAAAAAGAAAAGGAGAAGCGAGAGAGGTTTGGGCCGGCTGGCCTGTTTGGGCTGTGGGGAGAGAAAAGAAAGAGAGGAGAGGTTTTGGGCCAGGCTAGAAGAAGGGAAAGAGAGAGAGAAAGATGGGGTGGGCCAAAAGAGATAGCGAAGAGAGAAAAAAGATTTTAGGGTAGTTTTACGGTATTTTTATTTTGCAAACTCAAACACGTAAATAAACAAAAACCAATGCAGCGACATGAATGCAACAAACATAAAACCATTTTATTTAATTCTGAAAGACAATTATTATTTTTTTCTATACTAGATTTTCTGTAAAGAAAATAAATGTTGAAATTTTTATATAATTATGAGAAAATTATTGCTTTTATTATTATTATTATTATTTTAATCACATCCTAAAATCAATTAATTTTAGGGTGTGACAACATGATAGGTGGTGTTTCATTTATGTCATAAAAACTATATATATTATGCACAATTTGAGAGCTCATGATAGTTGGTGTTTCATTTATGTCACAAAAATTGGAAATTATATGCATAGTATATATAGTGTTCATGCCGTGAAAATTTGTTTATCATCCATCGTGCATCACTACCGGAAATCCCAAAAATGCCTGAGTTTTGACATGTGTGCCGAGTGTTTTATTTCGGGCACTCGGCAAAGAGTTCTTTGCCGAGTGCAATTAGGAAAATACTCGGCAAAATAAATACACTCGGCAAATAAGCTCTTTGCCGAGTGTCAAAAAAAAACACCCGACAAAGATGAATGTTTACCGAGTGTTTTTTTACACTCGGCAAAGAGCTCTTTTTCGAGTGTATTTTTTTTGACACTCGACAAAGATGAGAGTTTGCCGAGTATTTTTTGATACTCGGCAAAGAATTAAATTTTTTTTCTCTTCCAACCTCAAATTTTTTCCTACTCTTCACATACAACATGTGTTACTCCATCTTGGTATATTTTTGTATTTGTTTGCTATATTTAATTAATTAATTACATTTCTAGTAATTTTTTGAATCAAGTTAAATTTGAACTGCAAGTGATTCAAATAATGGAATACAACGAGTAGAAAAATTATATTCATATTATTTAGCCCAGTTTGAGGCCTTACTCATGAAATGATAAGAAATTTCGAACATCTTGTTCAAGATATATGATCACTAACGCGTGTCCGAATGATTTTTAAATTCTAAAAAAAGCAAATGAAGGACCAAAATTATAAGATTTGTCATGATGTGATGGTATCACGCATGGAGGTTGTTGGCATTTCTTAACGTCACCACTAGGAACGGGGGTGTTAGTCTCATCCCTAGCAGTGGCACCAAGAAACGCCGAGTGGTATGTCTTAACAATTACAGAAAAAGATCCGCAAGCACACGGATATACCGCTGTAGCATTTCACCCAGTGAGTATTCGGGTATCGTTATTTATATTTCCCGAAGGAGCGCATGATTGTAAAGAGTTTACTTGGTACAAGAGCAAGACGATATGAATAAGTCATAGACTATAGCATATACAGGGGTAAGTCATGATAAAAGATATTAATAGGGGTAGAGTGACACACACGGGCGAAACTCAGAGTAAAGAATAAACGAATAAACCTACGGGTTAGTGGGAGCAAAGGCATACAAGGGGGTCCTATTAGCATCTATTCATACAAGCAAAGGTTACACACTAAAATGCTTAGAACTGCAGGTGCCAGGAAAATAGGGATAACAGGGAGAATGTCCCATCCAGGAGTACATCCAGGACATTACATCTTTCAGATTTCCTACCGCGAACCCCAACGTGGGGGACTTCACTAACCATGACCAAACTTCATGGCGGACCAACAGAGTTGTCACCTTCTGCGGCCTACCCCTGCAATACCGTGGAGCATGGGCATATCCGAAGGATCCCGCATACCCGAGCACCACGCCCGTGTATGAGGTCACTACCTTAGTGTCCTCGGGTCTCCCACCCTTCGGATGGACAAGTAAAACACTAAGGCAAGCCCGAAGGCACGATGAACCGTTATCCTTACCCAGATCATCTAGCCTAAGCATATAAAGAGTATAACTAATGAAGCAACGAGCTAAGGCATGACATACTACCAAGATAGTATAACAGGCATGAGTATGATAGACTATCAAGATAACATAACAACCCAAGCTCAGCTCTATAATATGAATAAGACACTGACAAGTCAAATACAAAGCCATACCAAGAACCGAGGATTGCTCTCCGATCCCGAGGATGACTGGATTCGCTAAGAGATTCTAGCCTAGCTTCACTACCCTAGGATTACAAGTCACAAGTGAGAGTAGAGAGAATGACTCCAAGTGTGGTGTGTTGAAATGGGTGTGAGGGCCTCCTTTATAGCTCTTGAGGTCGGTTCCCGCCATCTCTAAGTATGGAAACATTGATAACCGACCTTGGGAGGATCAGATCAAGCTTCCTGCCAAAGTGCACCTGGACGGGCTTCAGGGAGGGTGTGGCCGACCCCCTGTGCCGCCTCTCGCCACCGCCTTTGTTCGTGTCACTGATAGGTGGGCCTAGGTCTTATCCCTTGGGTGTTTATCGCCATTTGACGTCGGTTTGATCTGGTAAGTGGGCCTTTCTTGTAAGTGTGTCACAGCGGATGATCTTCTGTGCATGTCCAGCTGCGTATTCTTCGTGTTTTCTTCTTATTACGGACTTATATCCCTGAAATAGGTAGATAAGCAAAACAACTGTGGAGCTAGATTAGTGATACAAATATGTGAGTAAGAGGCATGGTTTTCCTTTGCTTGTGAGTATCGTTGACGGTCGGATTTGGTATTTAAGGACCGTCAACAGAGGCTGTGATAAAAGGTTGAGAACATTTCACACATTTTATCATAATGATGTTTACAAAATCGAAACATCGCACAAGAAGTATATGTGTGATTGTATGTGAGAGAGTTATTTGATGTATTTTTTGAATATAAATTTTTTTTATATGATCTCATATGAAAAAAACTTTATACCAAAGTCGTACAACTCCACAAAATATAAAAGTTTGTAGTTAACAACTTTTATATTTAAGATTGTTTAATACTTCAAAATATCAATATAAGCCATCCAATTTCAAATTTTAAATTTTTAAAATTTTCAAATGATCTTGGATGTAAATAAGTTATATATAAAAGTTGTAGATCTGGACGAGATATAAAACCTTGTAGTTTACAACATTTTGATTTGAGTTCATTTAGCCATCCAAAATTTCGTTATAAGCGCACTGAGGAAACACATGTTGCCTCGGGCCTCGGGTGGCTGCGGCGGCGCGGCCTCGGGCGCCGGCCGGGGAGGGGAGGCACTGAACGGCGGCGGCGTGGCCTAGGGCCCCGGCCATGGGGGCAGTGGCGACCCGGGCCTCGGCCAGCGGCGACACGGGCTTGGGTGGCGTGGCGGCGCGGCTTCGGGCGGTGGCGGGGGCCTCGAGCGGTGGCGCAGCCTCGCGTGGTGGCAGCGCGCCCTCGGGCAGCGGCCCGGGTCTCGAGCGGCAGCGGTGCGGCCTCGGGTTGCGGAGGCCTCGAGCAGCGGCGGCCGACGGCAGCTCGGGCCTCGAGTGGCGGCAGCGCTGCCAGTGTTTTTTTATTTTTTTAGAAATTATTTGCCGGCGACACTCGGCAAAGTGTTTGCCAAGTGCCCGATAAAAAACACTCGGCAAAGAGCTCTTTGCCGAGTTTTTTTTACCGAGTGTTGTTTGGCGAGTGTTTTTTTTTAAACCGTGATCCTTGATGATCCTTCTTTCATTCATCACTACTTCACGAATTACTATGCTGGTTATTTTATCATTATCAAGCCTAGAAAACGTGACAAAACATTGAGTGCCAAAGTGTCACAAAACAAAATTGCACTTTATGACGTGGCAACACATTATCTTTGTATGGCCAATTTTAACAGACTATAGCCCGAAAGCTTATTAGAAATATACTCTCTGCGTATCTTTACATGCCATATTTGGTTTGTTCCAAGTTAAATTTGTCCAACTTTAATCAAGTTTATAAAAAAATATAAAAAAATCTAAAATACCAAATTTTTATTTTATTAAATCTACCATGGAATATATTTTTAATAGTGCATATGTTTGGTAGTTTAGATGTTGTGTTTTTTATAAATTTGATCAAAGGTGAACAAGTTTGATTTAAGATAAAAGAAATATGACGTAAAAAATAGAGTGCTAAAATCAAAACCTTCATACTCGCAATCTCTTGACCATTAAACTCTCAACTTGATTAACACCGCATCTATAACTTAACCAACATTGTTACTTTTTTTTCTATTTCTAAAAGACGTATTGATTCTTTCATCCCTCGTTACAATTGTTCTCCGTCCCGATAGGTGGGTCCCTTCACAGCTGGAAAATTGAGCATTCACCCCGCACGTTGGTACGTGAAGTTGTCTTGAAGTCATTTTAGTACCGGGTCCAAATTTGAAAGTTCCGGGAGCCATTTTAGTACCGGACCAAGTTACCGGCCGGTACTAAATGTCACATTTTAGTACTAGCTGGTTTCTGGCCCGGTACTAAATGGGCCTCCACGGGTTACTTCAAAAGGAATGCATTTCCCACCCAATTGCATATGATGCATAGGTGGAATGGTAAGGAAGCTACGGATGAGGTCGGAGATTGTGGTTTCGAATCCTCACTACCGCACATGCGCATTTGTGCGGGGCTCTGGGGGTTCATGATATATTTTTTCTGGCTTGCTGCGACCGGTACTAAATGGCACTCCAGTTAGTACCGGCTAGACTATACCGGTTAGCCTGACCGGTACTAGAGGTAACTTTTCTAGCTGTGCTTTCCAGAGCCCAACAGCAGTCCTAGTGTTGTATACGTTGCTACAGTCCGAGCACTCGTTGGACACGCTGCCGGCACATGCCATGTGTCTCAGGCCATAGTTAGGGTTGAGCTCGATCACGTCGAGTCCACCCGCTAGCTCATGGATCCAAGTGCCTCATCGACGAGGCTGTGGATCAACCCGGTACTCAAGCCACTACTCTTCGGTATCGGTACTAAAGGGGCCGCCACGCTGACAACCCCTTTAATACCGGTTGGTCTTTCCAACCGATAATAAAAGATTTTTTCTTTTTTTTCCAAATTCAGATTTATTTTATTTATTTATTGTTGTTTATCTTGCAAAAGTGCTACACGTACTTGAGCTATAGTCTACTATATGTCCATTAGTAGTGATCGAGTTAAAATAATATATGAAAATAACTAAATATCACAGCCAATCATGTACTTATGTTTTTTTAGACATAATAATATTTACAAATATACAAATAACATGATTATAAGTACTAAAAATATAATGAGCAATTGTTTATGTCTCGATTACAAGTACTAGAAATGTCACTACGTCGATGTGGATTCTCTATTGATATAACTGTTGTTGACGGTCCTTAATCATCAATCTAACTGTTTGCTCTAAACAAAGAATAGTGACAAAACAAGCACCAAACTAGAGATAGGGGTTTAATTCTACTCATTTCCACAAGTTTTGGTGTACAGGGACCATGCCTACATACGAAGGAAGATGTGCTCAAAACATACTCAAGAGGAAAACTGCCTAAACTTACCACCAAACACCATGTACCCGTTTGGGGACCCATCTGGCAGTGTCTCGAATGAAAGGCGGCGCGAGAGGTGGCAACCGGTGGTCAACCGAACCCCAGGTTTGGCCGAACCTGGATGGCCTGCCGTCTCGCTCTGTTTTGGCAGGAAGATCCCTCGCTCTCTCCCTAAGGCTGTTCACAAGGTTTCCATGTATAACTCCGCCAGAAACCGATCTTAGAGGACTATATAAGGAGAAGAGCCCCCCATTCAACACACCACAAGAGAAGAAGAAGAGCTCCATTCCAAGGTAAAACCCTACCTCCGTATGTTTTACTCTTTACTTGCTTGCGGGATCATTGTCCGCTCTGGAGCGGTTGTTTCTAGCTTAAGGACTTGAGTCTTAAGCCGGAGTCTGGCCAGGGCTAGAAGCAGTAATCGATAGCGTAGACGTGGTGTCTAGGCATAAAGTTACCTTTGTTTGCTACCCTTCCCCACGGTCTGTTGGGATAAGCGGCAGGTGGTGACAACCCTATCCATTCCTTGTAGTCCCTCACATTCGGGTTGATGTTGACGGTCCTTAAATACAAAATTGGACCGTCAACTATACCCAAAAATAACGGAGAACAACATTACATACTCACATATTCTTATCACTAACCCAGCTCCATAGATGTATTGTCCGATAAGCCATTTCAGGGATGCAAGTCCAAAATAAGAGGAAAACACGCAGTGGACGCAGAAGAAATACACATAAGAACCCATCCTGTGTCACACTTACAAAGAGGGCCCACATGGCAGGGCAAACCGACGTACAAAGACGGCAAACACTCAAGGGATAAGGCGGCTCATGCCTTCTAGGAACATGGTTCCGACACACGAGGCATTAGTACCATTTGCCTGAGTTGGCGTGGTCAAAGTGCCTTCCTCCGCTACAATCCACATCAAAATGGAGGAGCAATCGACCACCATATCTGACCATGCAACCGCTGCAGCAACTTCGGATCATCCATCCTTATATGTTGCCGATGAAAATACTCACTTGCTAACTACATCTAGAAAAATTATTATCGAATTTATAACAATTGTAACCTAAATCTAACTACATCTAAAGAAATTAATTGCAAACTCATGTAGAAAATTGCTAACCTTTTTTGCTATTTTTTTTTCAAAAATTTCCCTCCCCTCCCCTCACTCGGCTGCCATGAGCAGTTGCTAAGTTCATGGATGCTCATGGAGGGGAGGGAGTCTGGTATTTATAGGCGGCGGCATTAGTATCGGGTCATTCCACGACCCGGGGCTAAAGGCCCCGATGACTTTTTGTTCTGGGTCATGCCACGACCCAATACTGATAGCCCTCTCTAAGCACCCGACCGTTGCAGCTGGTACTGATGGGAGCATATCTTTTGCCTGGACCGATAGTCCTTTCTCTAGTAGTGACATATCTTTTGCCTGGACCGATAGTCCTTTCTCCGTAGCGCCTGCTGGTACTTGGCCGACCGTAGGAGGGCGACGTCGCGCGCTTTTGTCGAGTTGGTCCAGTGCGTCCTCGAGAGCGGCCTTTGCTTCTTGCTTGTTGTAGGTCTTTACTCTTGGGGCGCCGTAGTCGAGGTCGGTTGGGAGGATTGCCTTGGAGCCATACACCATAAAGAATGGGGTGAAGCCCGTTGCGTGGCTGGGGGTTGTCCTTAGACTCCACATGACAACAGGGAGCTCGGCGACCCAGCGTCCTGCGAATTTCTATAGTCGGCTAAAGATCCTGAGCTTGAGCCCTTGCAGAACCATGCTTTTGGCGCGTTTGACCTGCCCGTTCATGCAGGGGTGCACTACGGCGGAACAATCGATGTGGATGTGGTAGTCGTCGCAAAACTTGAGGAACTCCTTCCCCATGAATTGTGTATTTTTGTCCATGATGATGGAGTTTGGGACCCCAAAATGGAAGATGATGTCCAAGAAGAACGCCACGACTTGGGTTGATTTGATGGTGGCGATCGGGCGAGCCTCGATCCACTAGGTGAATTTGTCCACGGCGACAAGCAAGTGGCTGTAGCCCCGGGGTGCTTTCCTGAGAGGGCCAACCATGTCCAATCCCCAAACCGCGAACGGCCACATAATGGAGATCGTCTGAAGCGCCTGGGCCAGTAGGTGGGTCTGCCAGGCATAGTACTGGCACCCTTCGCAGGTACGTACGATCTGCTCGGCGTCGGCCACTGCCGTGGGCCTGTACAAACCCTGCCGGAAAGTGTTCCCGACCAAGGTCCTTGGAGCAACATGATGCCCACAGACTCCGCTGTGGATGTCTATTAGCAGCTGCCTCCTCTACTCGATCGGGATGCACCGCTGCAAAATCCTTGTGGGGCTCTGTTTGTACAGCTCCCCGCCGACGAGGATGAAAGATTTGGCGCGCCGGGCGAGTCGATGGGCCTCAGTCTTGTCGTCGGGGAGAGTCCCACTCGTGAGGCAGCCAATAAAGGGCTTTCTCTAGTCATCGGTGGGGTCGGACCCGTCCGTTGGCCCCTCGTTGACTTCCATCACTTTCGGGTCGGACAAGTCGGGGGTCGGCGGCTGAGCCCCCGAGCCCGTCATCGTTTCGTCGGGGTCAGACAGTTCGGGGGTCGGCCATTGAGCTCCCGACCCCGTTGCCATTGCTTAGGCGTCAGTCGCGGCGGTTGTGGGCTGTCGAGTCCCGAGTCCACCGCCGCTGAGCCAGCTTCTCCCTGATCTGTCTCAATGGGGCAGATCAAAGGTTTGTAATGGCCGCTGGTGAAACAAACCGGGTTTTCGGAAAGACAACCCGACCCTCTATATCGTCGTGATAGTCCCTGGATCAGTAGCTATCACATACAGAACTCATTTCAATTACATATCACAGTCATACAACACAATAAACAGTACAAGGATTTATTCATTACATAATCCCGAGGATTGTGATACGAGTTTTCTAGTACAAGCCCCTTGGGCTAAAAGGTAACAAACAGAAAATGAAGGCGGTAGCTAAAGCTTCTGGGCGTCCTTCATCTTGATGTTCCTCCTCCACAGGCAAACTTGAGCATAGCATGAAATGTCCTTAATTCATCCTTCAATATCGGGGTTGCACTTCGGGCCGAATCCTGCATCTACCAACTATCCCCAAGAAGTGAGATTGGTTCATGTTACCATCTGTATGCAAGCTTCAAGTGGAATGCAAGTGGTATCAAGAGTAGCCAAGGATAGGCTAGGGTTTTCCTATGCAAGTAGCAAGCAAGTTATATCATCATCCAACGCCTTACCACGGGCAATCCTGGCATCCTAGGCTCTCGGATTACTCACACCTTCCACAACCACCCAAGTCGATGCGAGAACTCCCTCTCTTCGCAACTCAATTGCCCCGAGGCAGGATTATCATCACTAGAGGGAGGTAGAAATCAAGTAACACTAATCTATGAAAGCGAAGCCGGATCAAGAGTTGTCCATGACCGAGGACGCGGCTATACACATAGTTTTCACCCTGCAAGGGTTGTACACCTGTACCCACTCGGGCTACAAGCCGGGGATCAACCGACTGAGACACAACCCATGACCATAACTCTCTAACTAATGCGGTACCATCCTGCTTTCCCGGGGTTAGGTACATTCGGCGCAACAAATGACCCAGGACTGTAAATCTCTAGCCTGGCCAACTGGTTTCGAGAGCCTCGAAGACTAGGGTCGAGGAATACGACCGGGTCTGACACACCCCGAATACCTCATGGGCGTGTGCACATTGACCCTCTCTTATCACAAACACTACTCCTACAGTTCTAGTACCGCACAGCTAGGACTGGTTGGAACCCCCACCCATAAAGGGGCAAGTGGCGTGCACATTTGACATAGTTCCATGTCCAGGTCCACTAACTGAGGCCTTAAGCGCCGGGGCGAGTAACTTCCACAAAGACGTATCCAACACAACGGTCCGTCCACAGCATCCATTACAGGGATAGCCCCCAACTCCTCCAAAATGTACCGAAGGATCACACCATCCCGAAGGACATGTACCCGCCACAGATACTCCGTAGGATGTGCTCAAAGCACATCCCAAGCCCCTGATCCGAAGATCAGGTTAGGTTTAACTCGCCCTAAATAGATTCCTATTCACCAGCTCCTCAAAAGAGTATCTCCACTCACGCCAAGACTATACCACCATATCCCACACATACACATACAATCATAGCCAAAGCATCTCATGTATATTCAATCAAGGTATCATGGGAGTACAAGGAATCTAGATATAAAAATAGGCCATGCAGGTTCATTCCAAGGCAACACATCAAGGAGCAAATAGCGTATCTAGCAAGCAATGCCTATTAGGTATTCAATTCAAAGATGGGCGTGAACCTGATGGTTCTTTGTAGCTCTTCTAGGTCTTCAGGTTGTTGGGGTAGTCCTTCTGGCTCCTAGTCGCTTGAGAAGTCCTCTGGAGTCTTCTGGTTGTCCGGTACGTCAGTCCTCTCCTCCTCATAGGGGCCTAATCGTAAATACATATAAACATTGGGGTAGATCCAAATCACCACAAAACTTATTCTAATGGGTAGATCATGTTTTTAGAAGAATTATGAAACTAGTTTCATAATTTTTGGAGGTCCGATTGATTTATTATGAATTTTCTAAGTTTAAATCATTTTATGTAAATGATAAAAGGGTTAACAAAAAGAAAGTCACACAGTTAGCCATGTGGCAGCACCAAGGCGTGCCACGTGTCATGCTAACGTCAGCATGACGTCAGCGTGATGTCAGCAGGGGCTCCGGGTAGGCTGATGTCAGTGGGGCCCATGCTGATGTCAGCGTTGACTCGGTCAATGTTTACCGGGTCAACGACCAGGTTAGTGAGATCAAGCGGGTCCCACCAGTTAGCTAGAGACACTCACTGACATGTGGGCCCATACATCGGTTAGGGTTTTAGAACAAAAAGAAAAACACGTCGTGGACACATAGGCCGAAAGTGTTGGGCCGGCTCGGTGGATTGGCTTGGCTTGGTGGGCTCTCGACTCGAGACTCGGCTCAGGCGAAACAGGCCAACTCGGGGTCTAAGGCAGGCTTGGCTCGAACGGCTCCGCAGGCTGGCCCACGGGATCTTCGTTTCTCCTCCTCCGCTCTTCATCTTCTCACTAACGTGGCTGGCCCACACGCCGGCATCGTCCTCTTCTACTAACAGCTGGGGTCCCCCTATCGGTCCAAGACCAGATCGGGTGTGGTCGTGCCAATCCAGTGCGGATCGGTGTGTGCGGTTTAGGGTGTGTGTGGGTGAGGAGGCTGTGTGTGCGGGTGCCCGGCACGTGTTGGGGGACATGCCCGAAGGGCTTCCCCTTATCGTGCTGAGGCGCAGCGTCGTGCGTGTATGCGTGCGCAGCGCGGCGGCGCAGGCGGGGCTGGAGTAGCAGCACGGCGAGGTGGCGCAGTGACAAGGCATGGCACAAGGGCGACAACCAAAGGCGGCGGCTCAGGCGAGGGTGGTTGGGCTCGGCTCCGGCAAGGCTAGGGCGGAGCAGGGCTTAGGGCGGCGAGGCAAGCGTGGTCTCTATGATCGCGGCATGGCCTTGGTGCGCCGGCGGTGGAACGGCGCGCGACCGGGGTGCGTGGGCTTGTGAGCTCGTGGTGTTCCGGGGTTGCGATGCGGCTGAGGGGGCAAGGCGGGGCGCCAGCGAGGTTGAGCGTCCATGCGTGGCAAGGAGAGGCTACAACAGTGAGTCGAAGCAGCGGCAGCAACTAACTGCAGGCTGGCGCGCGCGGGCTCCTGGCACGCCAGGGCTGCGGCGAGGTTGGGTAGGATGGCGTCGAGGTTCAACAGAAGCGCGAGCTAGGCACGAGGGGGGTGTGGCTACGGTGGCGGTGTGGTTCCGGGAAGATCCGGTGCGGGAGTGTGCCCGCGTGGCCGTGTGTGCGATGTAGGCGGGGAGATGCCCGCGAGGTGCTTGTGGAAACGCCCGCACCGGTTCGACAGGTTCGGCAGCAGGGCAGGGGACAAGGCGAGGTGGTGGCGAAGCATGGCCTCCCAGATCAGCGAGACAAAGGTGACGCGGTGAAACGGTGGCGGTGGACCAAGGCAGGCGCGTGGTCACCCGGATCCCGAGGCCGCGGCGAGGTGCGATGGCATGGCTGCGGCTTACGGCGGAGCGTCAGTGTCGAGTCCCTGCAGGAGATGGGGAAAGGGGTCCTAGGGCTGACTAAAGGAAGGCTCATCGGCGAACGCCGGTCAACACGAGGGTGACGGGGAGAGCGGCGGCACTCACCGGCAGGCTTGGAGGTGAGGAAGATGGTGCAGGGAGACAGCGGCGCTGTGACGACTTGCGTAGCGTAGGCTCGCGGCGATGGCGCTCCTCACCCTCCTCCTCGCGGACGGCGGCACCAGCTCCTCCTTCTCCTTCTCGCGGATGGCGGCACCAACTCCTCCGTTTCCTTCTCGCGGACAGCAGCACCAACTCCTCCATCCTCTCCTCCCCTCGGCCCTCCTCTCTCGATTACAACGGCGGCGGTTAAGGGGAAACCCTAAAGGGCTAGGGTTCGGGGCGGCGCTCCAGGGATTTTATATGGGGCGGCCGGGCTTGGCGTGGGCACGGACGCCAAGGATCATCCGCCTGGGCTTAGCGGGCGTGCGGACGCTACGTGGCGGGCATCGGACGGCTCGGTACTAGGGTTTTGGAGGCGGCATGGGGTGCCGCGCGCGCGGGTGGCCTGGCGGTTGCGCTCCTTTGTCGTCGAGCGGGGGTGGCGCGGTGCTGCGCGGGGTGCGTGGGAGCTGCGGCGTCGGCGTTAGAGAGGGGCTGGCGAGGAAGAGAAACAAGGGAAAGGGAAAGCTTCCAGGTGGGGACCACCTGTCAGCTGCAGTGTGGGTGAGGGCGGTGCGGTAGCGAGTTGGGCTGGGGTGCGGTGCTGGGCTGGAGCGGGCACTTGCAGGCCAAGGTGGGGAAGCGGCGCTTAGGTGGGTTGGGCTGGTGATCGTGCCTTGGGCCGGTACAGCGGGTTGTGCTAGGCTGTGGGTGTGCGCGAGCTGTCAGCCAACACAGGCCGTATGGGTTGGGCTGGCCGTTCTGGGCCACGTGGGAGTGTAGGCTTGGTTGGGGTTTAGGTTAGGTCGTGGGCTGGGCTGGACCCGGGTTAGAGTTAGGGCTACGGTAGTTAGGGTTGTTAGCAGTTAGGGCTAGGGTTGTTAGCGGGTAGGGTTTGGTTCAGGTTAGTGTTTGAACACAAATTCGAAGGGCACACTTCGAGTTTAATTTCAACGCAATTTCAATCAAAGGAAAACTAAATCCAAAACGAATTCAATTAAACAATGTAGATCCAAAAGAATCCCAACAACTCCAAAATGGATTCACACTAACATTTATTTCCATAATTCAATTCTCAAGTTTTAATTTACTAGGAATTTTAGGAAGCTGAGAATGGTCAACCTTAGATTATTCTAGCTACGATCACTTCCACACAAAAAGTTTTTGAAAATCCTCATTTTTGCACATATAATATTTCAGGAAAAAATTGGGATGTTACAGCTGGCGAAGATGCACGTCGGAACCGACTCCCGCTTTGACGCCATCTTGGCCAGAGTGTCCGTGGCCTCGTTGAGTCGCCTGGGGATGTGGTTAAGCTCGAGGCCGTCGAACTTATCCTCAAGCTCACGCACCGCTTGGCAGTATGCAACCATCTTGGGGCTGAGGCAGCTTGACTCCTTCATCACCTGGTCTACAACGAGGCGTGAATCCCCTCGAACCTCCATACGTTGGATGCCCAATTCAACGGCAATGCGCAGGCCATTGATCAAGGCTTCGTATTCCGCTACGTTGTTGGACGCCGTAAAATGGACGTGAATGATGTACTTCATGCGGTCGCCGAGGGGTGACACAAAGTGTAACACTCTGCTCCAAAATCTGCTTACGGTCCAGCTCCTCACGTGGAGCGAGCTCGCATACGCATAGCACCTCTCTTACACTTTCGGCCTCACTTCGTGTAAAAGGATCAATCCAGTGGTGCTATGTTTGGAACAACCAGGATTATTTGTTGTTCACACTCACTAGCATAATACCTTCTTGCTGGCAAACAGGAGTGCAAACACAAACGATAGAAGAGGATTAGGGCGCAGCTGGCCATCGCTTAAGGTGATGGTTCGCGAACCATTGCCTGAAGCAAATGGCCCACAACGGCCCATCTCTCCTTCCTCGCTCTTTCTTCTTCCATCTTCCTCCCGAGCACCATCCGCCGCCCGCCGCCTAGCCTCGCTGCCGGTTCCCACCACCGCCGCAGCCTGCATCCACCACTCTCCCATCCCGGCCCTGGCCCAACCACCGTCTCCCGCCGCCCGGCCAGCAGCGCCTCCGCCGGCCCCTCGCCCACCTCCTCCGCCGGGCTGGCCTGCCGCCGCCGGCCCTCCCTCTATGGCCGGCAGTGAGCAGCTGCCCCCGGCAACCCCGACCCCGAAACCCGAACCTCCCTAACTCCAAACCGCCGCCGGCCGCGCCTTGCCGTCCCCGCGCTGTGCTCGGGGAAGAAGACCCCTATTGGGCCGCCGTGGGCCACTTCGGGTGATGGTTCCGTGGTTTGTCGCACAAGCGACATATAACCACGGCGAAAGGCTTATACTGGACACAGCTGTGCTCTTCAGAAAAAGGAAACCATGACTCAAGATTTTGCAATGTGACACTGCAAATAAATTACATCTCGAGTTGGCCAACTGTAACTCTTCATTTGACTACTGTAGGTAGTTTGTACAGCAATACAGTATAGGGCATGTCTGGTAGAGCTCCAGTTCCAAGGTCACCTCTACAAGTTCAGAAATTTTGGTGCTCGAGCTGTAGAAATATTGCGAGTACTAGATTGAACTGCCTGTTCTTCATTTGGATTACGCACATAGATTGAAGCCACTTTATTCTAACCTGCAAACTCTAAATCCATGATCAAAAAAGGCCCTTATTTTAGAAGTCACATAACGCCTAGCACTGAGCCTGCACACTCGCTGGCGCCATCTTGAAGTAATGGTCCCAAGCGTACTGGAAGGTGACGGACTTGGAGCTCGGGATCCGCCGGCCGTCGCCGAGGAGGTAGCCAGCGCCGGCCCGCCGGATGAGCTTCGGTCGACAGGGGTGGAGCTCGAGAAGCCGTTGGACCGGAGATAGACGTTCTTCACGGCGCACCGGCACTGGTTGGTCACCGTCACCTGAAACACCATGTCGACCCCGCCCGCCTTCTTACCGGTGTTGGTCTGCTCGACGCTGATGCTCGACGGCGTACATACCTGGCATTCCACTGTCGATATCCAGAGCACAAAACTGTCATTTTTGGGCGATTGACCAACAACAGCACACTCTGAATGTTTGTTCTTACCTTGGGAGTCAAGAGGAGCAGAAAGATTGCAGCGGTAAGCTTGATGGACCGGGCCATGTCGTGGGCTTCAACAGAGCTCGCTTCAATCTTTCGAACACGGCGAATCTTCTTCTAATGCATGGGATGGAATGGTGTGAGCTTGCTTAGGTATTTATAGGAAGGCGCTTGTGAAAGATGGAAGTCCACAAGAGAAGTACGAAACCGATGTTAGGCACTGCGTAATATCACAGCAGCTGTATGAGGTGTTCTTTTGGACCAAGGGATTTTCTTGTCATTCATTCAACATCCTGATACATTAGTATCATGATCTTGACAAGTCTCGCTATAATAATGCAATGCTGCACAGAAAGGTAAAGTTGACTGCATGGACCCAAGCCGTTGACACAAAAGCTAGCAGAGTCCAGCCCGGAGATGGGTTTCCGCCCATAACAAACTCACAACGCAACAACTAAAGTTCTTCAGAACGTAATTTCCGCGAACCAGTCTGAACTTAAAAGGCACTAGACTTTGGTTTAAGAAAGACACAAAAGGAATTCTTTCCGCGTACATATGTGCTACGAAATGATCTACACTCGTAGTGGTCAAAGTGAGTTGAAACCAGTTTCTAAACAATGAAGTCAACCAAGAGTGCCCTGATGTGAAAGGTCATTCTTTAGCAGACTCGTTGTCCATCCACCAACAAACCTACGTGTATTAAAATAAAAGCTATACCGTAAGCTCCAAGAAACTGATTGAGGGTTGAGAGGACCAACAAAATTAAACCGAATTCAAATTTCAGAAACTCATACACTGCTTCATCCCCGTCTCATTTGCGGTGAAATTTGGAAGTAGCCACGGCGACACCGAGAACACTTTGGCCCTGCCTCAGAAGACCGATAATCAAACCATAAACTCGAAAAAGCATTGATCGTAGCTCAGCTAATAAAGTTTCTTATGGTGGAACCTGTCCATCGGATTTGAGTTCTTGACTCGGCAGTGGTACTCGTATTTTTTTAAATTTATTCCAGAATTTAATCTGTTCTCTTCTTTTAGTGTTAGTCAACGTGCGAGACACGTGTGATGACTTCGTCGATCTTGATATATACCGACTTAGTCTCCTTGTGATGCCCATATGGATAGGGTTATGTGAGTATATTTATGATGGAGTGTACGGATGTATTGTGAGTGTCTGCGTTCGTACTATGTTTCTCGAAAAATAAACTCGCAAAAGCACACTGAGCATATCATGAGTGACATGTTATAACGTGAGTGAGTCGTTCTATAGCAAGATTCAGGAAGTTCCGCGACCTCACTAGAATCACCAACAGCTAAGGTTTAAAATTAGATGTGGTATAAAAGTATACTATATGGTAAAATATAAAAGTGCATTTGATCATTTATATGTTCTCAATTGGCCATATCGTCAGAAGTTAGGGGACATGTGTGGTAGGGTTTTTTCACCAACCGCTTTATCTGCTTTCGGTGTAGTCCTGCCAAACCTGTGTATTAGAATGACTTCACCTAAGAGGTCTTTAAACCCCAAAAAGAACTTATACTTAAATGAAGGGAAAAATTATCTTCACCGGCTTCTCCTCCATCCCTAAGTATTAACTGTCATAAAATTATCCGCATCACCAAGAAAGTTGCTTCACCACTGAACCTAAAATCAGAGTCATTTCATAAGGAGTCAGAATCTGACACTACTAGTTGACTACTAGTCTGGGACTACAGAGACAGACCCTCTGTCTCCCCTTGGTCAAAGATCCACTCCAATTTTCCCTCAACCGAACATATCTCGTTGAACAACAAGACATTGGCTCGGCTATCCTCTAGGAACTTCCCATGTTTTTAAAAATCAAATCATGATTCCAACTCATTAAGAACAGATTATAAAATCTCACTCACAACAAGAATCTCCATAAAGTGAGGCTGATCTAGTTGTGATTTGAAGTATTTCAAAATCTGAAACGTTTGAAGTTCCAGCATTCTTCGGAGAAGCGGCATTGTCTGAATTGTTACACGATTCCTTTTTTTTCTTCTCAAAAGTTCCCTTTGTGTTAAAACCTATCTGCCATAACCAGAAGAAAACCCCAGGAACAGTCCCATAACCAGGTATAACCATTCAGACATGATGTAATAAAAATTAGGAAAAAATCCGGTTTACATCCTCGAACTATCGCAAAAGTCCGATTTTCAACATTAAACTACAAAATCGGATAAGAAAGGCCATCCAACTATTGAAACCGGGCAAATTTGGCCCTTAGGTTGGTTTCGAAGGTGGTTTTCCATTTTGTGAAAATTAAAAATATTCAAATTTAAACTAAAAAATTCATAAGTAATTTATTTTAAAACAAAAAAGTATCAAATGGGTATCAAATTTTTTCTAAAAATGTAACCTATCTACTTGCACTATCCATATTAGTTATTCGGATCCATTTTTTTGTGTTCATAGTATTTAGTTGCTTGTAGTTATGCCTACTATTTTTTAATACATAAGATTCAAATAGAGCAATAATAGATAGGTTATAATTTTAGAAAACTTTTGGTACTAGTTTCATATTTTTTGATTTAAAATAAATTAATTTTAAATTTTTAGATCTAATTAGATTTTTTTAAAAAAAAATACAAAACCACCTTCAAAACCACACTAAGGCCAAATTTGTCCGATTTCGATAGTTGGATGATCTTTCTTTTAAAGTTTAAGGTTAAAAATTAGACTTTGACGATAATTTGAGGGTATAAACCGGATTTTTCTCTTTCCTTGTCTGCTTTGTGTGTGCTTTGAAGACACCACTACCCCAGATTTAAGACCATACTCGTTCTTCAGTTAAGGGACAGCTTTGTAACTGCTCAAGTATCTGGTGCATCGTTTTGGACCGGAGTAGTTCATTTTTATTTTTTCGTTTGAACAGCTCGCCGTAAAGACTTGAGAAGTTTTAAGTTTCGTCCAGAGCTGCGAAAAACTTAAGCTCTTGTGCTCATCGTACGGTAAACAAATGCCTGCACGCTGCGGTCCGGCTGTTGATATTGAACCCACCTAAGAAATCATATAGCCTAGACCACAGCAACAATCTGATGCAACCTCGCAGGAAAAAGAATAGGAAAATAAAAGGACAGACCACCACCAGAGAGCATGCCTTATTCATTATCAGGTACACGGTATATTGACATGACCAGATACACAACAGTTTTCGACCAGAGTTCTATACTTCACCTATTCCATGGGGACCGATCAAGTGTAAAAAGTTGATGCTCCAAGACCAACAACGAAGTTGCAGTTCGTGCAGACGACCTCAGTCTGCCTTGGCATCATCGGAACGCAGCGAAGTTGGGTACAGCAGTTGCTTCCCACCAGCCTCGGCCATCGTCTTGCTCGGGGCGTTGGATTGCCTTGCGCCATGGCCGTGCATGTACAGGAGGCGGTAGCAGGTCTCGACGATCTCCGGCGCAAACACCCTCCACAGGTACATTGTCCTGAACCATGCCGGCACGGTGAGATAGCGCTCACCTTGGCAAGCAGCCTGCACCATGGCCCTGGCGCAGTTCTTTGCGTACTCCACTGGGAACAAACCAATTTGAGCCTGAAACATTGGCATGTTCAGTATAAGCACATTATGAATGTGTTAGTTCCAACATCTGGCCAAATGGGCACAGCTCAACTGAGTAGCAGTGTTCTCACATCGCGCATTTCTTGATCGATCTCAGTTTCTCCATGTTCCTTCAGGAATTTCCCTTTGGACATCTCGGACTCGATCCACCCAGGCGTTACTATTGTGATCCCAATTTCGCTTCCGAGCTCGGTTCGCAGCGTCTCAAAAAAGTTTATCAGGGCAGCATTGGCAGCCTGAACACAGAAATAGGCAAACCTGTCATCACTTGCAAGTCTCAACATACTTCAACTCAGTAGAACGGATGAACAAAATCGCTACATTATAGAAGCTCATTCTCGGAACAGGATTCCATCCTGTTGCAGAAGCAGTGACAATGATTCTCCCTCGGCTGCTTTTCAGGTATGGTAGTGCAGCAAAGGTTGTCTGAACTGAACCCCAGAAGTTCACATCCTGAAAAAGCATTACAGGCTTATTAGTTCAGTATCTGTGGACACCAAGGATAAACAATCAAACAAAGGAGCTGGAATTCAAAAAATATTACAAGCTGGGAACTGTAGTTTTTGACATCTGGAATCTCCTGAAACGCCCCCACGCTCGCGATGCCAGCATTGCACACAAGATGGTCCACTGAGTACGAGCATCAAGCAATGTTAGACAACAGTGATTGAGAAGCCAAGCCATAATTTGTTTGATAGTCATGCTTACATCGGTCGTTGTGACTGATTGCGGTCTGGATAAATCTCCTGCAATCGTCAGGGTTAGCGACATCGCCTGGTAGAACGATCACGTCACGTGCGCCAAGCTCGATTGCTTTGTCGGCAACCTGACGGAGGCTTGATTCCCTTCGTGCAATTAGGACTAGGGAGGCCCGCTTCATCGCGTACTGGTAGGCCAGTTGCTGCAGAAAACATCACAGTTCAATTGACGCTAACAATTCATACTCCCCCATGGGTTCCACAATAGTTTTCTTTCAACTGAACTATAGCAAACTGCCAATTATATAGTTGCAAGCATGAAGTTGGTAAAGAAACAGAACAGTCTTAAGATGAAGCCGGGAGCACATAAACATAATGTAATAATACCGTAATACTAGTCTCCTTCTAGACATTAAAAAAAATTAAATCTGAGCTCCTAATCCAAGTCTGATTGAAACAGTAATAAACATTTAAATTTAAGAACCTTTCAACACTTGCAAGGAATTAGTACTAGCAACCATGGTGAATAATCTTGACATGGAAGCAGAGCGTCTCGCATGTTGGTAAGTTCCAGCTAGTGAGTCACCTCGCCGATGCCGGAGGACGCGCCGGTGATGAGGACGACCTTGCCGGCGACGTCCTCGGGGAAGAGCCAGGAGAGGAAGGAGTAGCAGGTCTTGAAGAGGTAGTAGGGCGGGTAGAAGAGCAGCAGGCTGGCCACCATGGCCGGCGTCCCCACCCAGTTCAGCACCCCGTTCACCAGATCCATGGCGTCCCACACGGCTCTTCAAATCTGTTGGTCGGGGTGGGAGGGAACTCGGCAAAGACGAGACTCTGTCGTCCTTGCCTGTGAATCGATGTGTCAGCCGGGAGAGCAGGACGGAGAGGAGGGAGATGTTCTTGCAATCCTGCGATCTCAGAAGCCCTGCTGTGTGTTTGCATGGATTGGGGGAAGCTCTGGACGGCGACACGTAGCTGCGGTGGTGGGCACGTGGTGGTGGAGGGCAGCGAGGCCCGGGAGAGTGGTGGAGGTGGAGCGTTGCTGGCTGGACGTGGCAAACTCTTTCATTTTTTCGTCCGGGTGAAAGGAACACGTCGCCGGGGATCTCGCGTGCACCCACCGCATTGACAAATTGCCCGGGCCAGAATAATACGCCGTTGGAACCGGGCCAGAAGGAAGGTGCCATGAAATGGAAACTGCAGCCCGGCCCGGTTAATTTTATGTTCTAAATTTAGTAACTAATATCTTCCCAGAAAAATGGGCTGAGACGGCCCACTTTTTGTAACACCATACTGCCCAGGTAAAAAATGTCCTACGAAAATGATCGCCGGAGATACAACCCGAGGCCCAATTGGTAGGTGTTTTTCTTTTTTGCGGGTGCCAATTGGGTGAGGCAGCTGCAGGTGACAATCCCACCAATCATCTGATTGAAGCGCGATATTAAATGGGCATCAACGCAACAATTAGAGTGCATGTATATTGTCAGCTGAGAGAGATTGTGTGCATTCACGTAGAAAAAGATAACGATAATGACATCATCTACGTGTATGCAAATTCAAAACTAAAAAAATGCTATAGATATTAAACCGAACATCCAAATTAAATTTGGATTGCACCATTATCTTTCTTATGACACGATCTTCAAAATAAAATAATATTTTTCTTCATATGAAAAAATTAATTTCGGATACTGGAAAGAAATATTTTAATAACACGAAAAAATTTATTTTTATAAAAAATTAAACATAATGAACAAATAATAATGTATAATGAACAAAAACATTAAACATCGTGAACATTCGATTGTATCGGTTAAATAATAAAAAATAAATATCACAAATAAATGAGTTAAAATGGCCGAATAATTTAATCTACAAAACGAACAAATAAATTATACACCTCGAACAATTACATTAGTGCCACAGAATAGATATTACTGTCTATAGAAAAAATAAATAGATAAATACAATAATAAAGAGTAAGAGAAGAATATAAACTAAAAAAATATAAAAAAAAGGATAGGTAGAGAAAGAATAGATACAAAGAGTGGAATAAGAAATTAAAAAATAAAAGGAAAAATATTAGATAAGGAATAAGGGGAAAATAAGAAAAGAAACATTCATCAAATATTAGTACCTTTAAAACACTCACACACTTAGTCTATAGAAGAATGAAAATAGAGAATAAAATAAAAATAAACAAGAAGAAAAGAAATACAGATTATATACTACTGAAGAAATATTTACTAGAGCATTAAAAATAAAAAGAAAAAGAAAATAGGAAGAAAATAAATAAATAATAAAATAAAGAGAAGATAAGGTACAACTCCTTGCATGCAGATGCACTCCTCCGTGGAAAAATAATCTCTTAACTGCGCAAGGAAAGAGAACTAAAGGCTGTACTCAGCATGAAAGGGTATTAAAAGCCTGCACGCAACATTATTGGGTTAAATACAGTTAGAAAACAACAGAATCGCTCCTTCATGTAACGGCTCGCACATTTGTAGCCGCGCCGGTGCCAATTGCCAATTGGCATGTGTTGTTCGGACCAAACGAGTCTCGAAAATACAGCACCTGTACAAAATTGGTCTCTGGATTTCAAAAAAAGAAAAAACAAACTGACTGCAGAACATATGTTAAGTACCAGAAACTAATATATATGATTCACACTGCATCATAAAGTTATGACAAATTACAATACTTTTACATATGTTAATAGGCTATCGCATTAGAAAAATATATGCTTCCTATATGACAAAAAAATTAGAACAGACGTGGATAAAGCATCACGGACGAGCTTAAAGTGTTACGTGACTATATATATATATATATATATATATATACACACACACCAAAGCAACATCCGTGCCAACTCATCTCAACAATAGATTTTGCTTATGGTCTATTAACATCTCAATAATAGATTTTGCTTTGGATAGTTTCCGATTGTTTGTGTGCACTTTTCCCTTATTTGTGTAATCAGCAGTACGGTGGAAAGAAAATACGCAGGCACTTGTACAGGCAGGATATATTTCTTTTTTTTTTCTAAAGAAATGGCCTATGGACATCTCGTAATATAGATTGACACACTGATGTTGGTGTAGAGGATTTTGCAAACTTTCCCCTATTCTAGGTTGTATGTCATACTTGTGTGGTACCCCAGCATAAGACACGCTTTTCATAAATCATACACTCGAGATTTATATTGTTGACCAAACTAAAAGGTATTATTTTTACCGTTCGAGATCATCTTTTTAATACTATCGTTTCGGAGGCATGCATTTGTCATACTCTAATGTATATCAGCATATAAAAATGAGTGCCTGTATGAAGATAAAATTTATATTTAACACAATAAGATAAAATTCATTAAAAAACTCATATAAATTTTACATGTGCCAATCTAGTCACACACCGATCTCATTAATCTGCAACCTCTCCACCATGCACATATATTTGCATATGCATTTTCTCATCAGCGTTGCATGTTTTATTTCATCAGCCCTTGTCTAGAAGATCAATAATGACATAGCTGAAAGAGAAACCAAGTGAAGGAACTAAATATCTTACAGATGTTAATTTGACCTAATTTACTTAATTTTTTGCGAGTATACCTAATTAACTAGCTTCGCATCACGTGTACAACAACGAAAAAAAATTTGAAAAAGGTAGCAGCCATCTTAGCAACACGTTTTGCTATCAGCCGTGGAGAATATTCTCAATAGCAACATAAAGGATGATGGTCCTGGATCACACCACAAAGAAGAACTGAGGAACAGTAGCACTGAGTAAAGAAGTTCCTTCCTTACATCCAAACATCCAAAGAAAACCAGATGCCTTGCAGAATCTTGCATTTGCGACCTGATTTCAGAGCTCCGAGTAGCCTGAGCGAGTGTTCCAAATGTCTGATACAACTCGAGTGTTGCAGAATTTTTATCTCCAGGACAGGCCACCTGGAATAAAGCTTCAACCACTTAGAGGATTCACTTATGAAGAAACCTCTGGTATGTTCAGTTCAACGGGTCAGAAAGCATGCGCATCTCCTTTTTCACGGGAACATATTCTTGCAGGAAAAAGCAGCATTGTAGAGGCAGACAAAGTAGAACATTGGCTTTTGTCTTTTTCTTGTTGGTCCTGCTTTTTGGTACACGAAATTAATCCATCTTTATGATTGTAGGATCCTGTAAAATACTAATAACATGGGTATTCACAAACCATTTGATTCTCTATACCTTTTTAGATCTCCATTAATAGTCAATAGCCCGAGAAATGTCAACTCTTGCAAACCAGAAAAAAGTAATACATTTTTTTAAAAAAATGAACGGGCAGGAGAGGTTCCTGTTATATTAAAAGAAAGAGAGCTTACATGCATCTAAGCTAACAACAAGTGATGGTGTGATGCCAATAGTTGCCTAGCATGATAGTTTTGCAGATGTTCGTTCTTTGCAGATATGTATAGCGGAGTTCAAAAGGAAGCAAAGCCTTTCTAATTGCCTTTTGACAGGAACAAATCATTGTGAGCAGGAATTCCGTACAAATGCTCACTTTGATGTTTTTAGAACGTGCCTGGGCAAGAGTTTCATTAAAAGGCCCACTTTCACTACTTGAAAGCGGAATATTCCTATCGGTTAACAACTGACAGTAGGGAAATAAGAAAGTACCGACAGAAAAATTGGATACCACAGGAAAAAATCGGTTTTCAGTACTAGTCTATACTATAAAAAATGAAACACTTGAAACCCTTTCTCACCAAGATTAGGCCCACCGTAGTCATCACGGAGGTCCCACTTGACAGACCAAAAGGTTTAACGAAAGGGGTGTAGACCCACGAAATTGATAGAAGGAAAATATTTCTGCCAAAATTCTAATACTTTTTACACCAAGCACTTTTATGTACCCACTTCTTGTGCCCGCATTTTACTTTCCATTGTATAGATATCATGCGACAATGTTTTTTGGTAAGTCATCCTAAAATCTCTTCTTTTATTTGTTTCCTTTGTAGTATAGTATGTATAGATATCATGCGAGTATATTTTTTGGTAAGCCATCTAAAATCTCTCCTTTTGTTTGTTTTCTTTGTAGTATAGTATGTATAGATATCTTGCGATCATATTTTTTTGGTAAGCCATCTAAAATCTCTCCTTTTGTTTTTTTCCTTTATAGTATAGTATGTATATATATCATGCAAGCATGTTTTTTGGTAAGCCATCTAAAATCTCTCCTTTTGTTTTTTTCCTTTGTTGTATAGTATGTATAGATATCATGCGAGCATATTTTTTTAAGTCATCTAAAATTCAATATCAGTGATATTTTTTCCTTACTTATATATGAATCACTCGTATAGACAAATAAGAAATATAGAGTAGTATAAATGGAGGGTATAAATTAAGCAGTATAAATTCTTTCCATACTAAATCAAGATATACATATCAATCAATCAATCAATCAATGGCTAATTGCAGGTGCCTGATTGCCGCATGAAGCCTTTTCAAAAGTATGATGTCTCTCTGCCTTCCATCACCACACCTATAAAACCATACACCTCTAGGGTTAATCCGGCGTCCCACATCATCCACATTTCCCTGGTCATCGCCGGTGGCGTTCCCCGTTCTCCCTACTCTCCTAACATCGCACATTATATGGTCGTCGGCACCAGCGTCTGTTCGTCCACCTTCTGATTTGTCTTGCAATGTGAGCAGATGGCATGACTCCTCCACCGGAAGCTGATCCACCAGCATAAGGATGTGGACCAATGCCGGCAAAAAGATCCAGCAGAGCATGACCCTCTTCCATCGAACACCTGCAGGTTTGGCTCCCTTCCTTCTCAGTTCTTGGCTGGTTCCTTAAAGAATCGCGAAAATTATTCCTGATCCTTTAATGCAGAAATTTGTGGATTTCTCTAATAAAGCATAAGCGGAGCATGACCTCCCCCTCTACAAGTTTGACTCCCACTGGGCCAAGCATTTTGTGGATTTTTTCATTTTTTTCTTCTCTCAGTTCTTGACTGGTTCCTCAAAGAGTCACAAGAATTGCCTAATTTTTCTTAATAGGTTCTTGATGTTTTTTCCCCCTGAAAATGCAGGAATTTGTGGATTAGGAAAATTGGTGACGCTTTTCCCTTAAATAGGACATGTTATGTAATATTTATTTTACTCTTTAAATAGGAAAATACGACAATTTGGTTTTAGGACTTATTTTTTAGCGCAAGGCGAGCGAGACGAGCTTTTAAGCACGGTTTTCCAATGCTCTTTCGAGTGTGAAATCCGACACTTGAGACACTACTCGTGATACCTTTGCCACATCTAATGATGATGGTGTGGGTTCGGGCCCGTCGAACTCTGTGTGCTGTCGTCTATGGGTTTGCTGTGGGTCAAGCTCGGTTGGCCCTTACCCCTGAAGGCAATCTTTTTTTAATTTTTTCAATCTTTTTGCAGGAAATCTTCTTGCAGCTATCACGCTGATGTAAGGAATGTCTCATCCCTTCCTTGTTACTCTTTTTTAGGCATATAGTATCCTAATAATATATATGCATTTTGAGTGAATACATGCAATGGATATCCCATGTATTTCATAGTTATTTTCATATTTGACTTAATTCAGTATTCCATGTATTTCCAATGAATATAAGAATTCATCCACTAATTCCATATAACATGCTGATGTTCAACCGGTTTTGTAATAGAAGAAAATAAGGAATTTGGTATTAGATAGACTGGGTTGCTATGATATACTAATAAATAAATTAAATTTTTAGTAGTCTTGATGCGATTCAATTATTTTTAAATAATTATTCTTCAAATACGTGCCTGTGGCACGTACATCTCTACTGGTTTGAAGAAAGAACCTAAACGTCCTGGTTGGAAATTCTGAAAAGAAAAATGCTTGAGATAGTACTGTATTTTCACAAAGAACTAAATGGGCATATAAAATATATAGAAGGACAGAGAACTGGTAGAGTGTGGGGTATAGACTACCCAGGGCTCGAACTCTGGTAGAGTGGGGGATGGACTAGCCAGGGCTCGAACTCTGATCCTCATGCCATGTTCCTCTGTGCAGTAGGAGGTTAATCTACCTTTTACCTCTAGAAATAAAAAAAAGACACATTAAAAACATTGGCCACATCACTCCATACACTTATTTACATTTATGTAACATCTATTGCACATATGAATGTTCGTTCTAAAGCTATCACCGTAACACACGAATGTTAGACGTCCTTGGAAAATGATCAGTAGCAGCACACGGGCATCCTTGCCTCCTCTAGCTGCCTCTCCATATTGAACCTCGCGATGAAGTCCTCCACACGCCGGTTCAGCTCGTCGGCCGTTGGCAGGTCCCACTCCTCACTTTCCTCTTCCATTGCGCGTTCTTGTTGCACATCTCCACTCACCTCCTCTCCTAGCTCTAACTCAAGGTCTTTTCCCTCTTCTGCTTCTTCCTGCACTTCATGGATGCTATGCAGAACTAACTGATTAACTTTCTCATCACACTGATTCAACCTCACACCATCATTTCCTATAGAGGTTTCCCGTTCTTCAGGTACCATAATTAGCATTTGCACATCCTTTTCTTCGTCTACTACCATTGCCATCTTGTTTTCTTGTTCTTGCTTGCTCTCCCCGAGGATCGTCGGAAGCAACACCTCTGTCAGCCCATGATCATGCTGCTTCCGAATATCCTGTAGCATATCCTCGTCCCTTGCAGCAGCTTCATCGCCAATCTTCAGCAGCTTGCTTCTGCGTCGTGAGAGCTTCGACTCACTCACAAGGTACACAACGATGATGTTGGAGAAGATGAAGAGGCACTTCGGCGCGATGATAGGCGAGACAACACAAGGGAGAGACTCCATGAAATTCTTTATGCAAGAGTACAAGTGGGACAGCCATGTTACCACGGACAGGATGAGTATCGCAAGAAGAGTGGCCTTCATGCAGCTCCGGACGTCCATGGCTATGGTCATGGGAGTTGTACAGCTGCAGCTTGTGTAATCTGTAGCTCTGCTCAAGCGTAGAAGAAGATGAGAAGAAACACATGAGAGCACAAAAGAAGCTATGGAACGGATGGGGTGTATTTATTGTAGTAGTGTGGACTGTGGAGGTGTTGGAATTCTTTATTGGTTAAGTTATTCCCGGATTCTTCTTTGGTTGAGTTATTCCCTCAAAGAAAATGATATCCTCTTTTCCACGTGTGATGTTCTTCTGCTTTGGCACAATGAATTCATGCTTAGGATGTGACGGCTCCGTTCTATCTTATTGTTGCCATGAGATTTCCTTTAAAGCCATGTTATGTGGTGTCTCTGTATGTGATTCTCATTTAACATCGATCTCAAGAAACACCTAGCAAATTGGCATCTGTCTAACCTTACTTTCACTGCGCGCAGGGGCCATTTGGCCTCAACTTATGGTTGTAATAAGGACAAAGTTATCTTGGGTAGATGGAAATCATGTTTGATACAATTCTATAGTATTCCGTCGAATATTTTAAAGTTTTATGTGTGTGCTTGTTTTTTTCTTTTTTTGCTTAAATCTAGTTGGCCGGGCTATTTTCGTATGTCTAGATGCGCCAATAATTTGTTGGCCATCTGATGAGATCTAATTTGGTAACGAGTAAGTGTCCCGTCGCTATAGTCTAGAGTGCATGCCACTGATGAGGTAAATCTAGCAGACAATTCCAACCTTAGTTTGTTCCAACCCATGGATGCATTGCACTTATCCAGTGGCACCAACTGGCTTGCAATGCATTTCTGTGGTCTGCTGTGAGCTAGATTCCTTTGGAAGATATATCGTGTGTCCCTTAAACAGCCACCATGCCTTTGCACAACTTGCAAATAGATATGCATGTTTTTTTTTCGAAATATGAACAGTGTGAGATTACTATGAAGAAGAACTAGGGGAAATGTTACAAGGGCCACTTTTGGCTAATAACCGGAGTTTGCTGATACTTGTTGAGATATTTGCAATGCAGCGAAAATATGCTCAACCATCTGAATTTTAATAGTAGCATTCACCCAATCCAAGATAGAAACCTGTCCTAATGCGATATTAAGGAATAATTCTCAAGGGCAATTCAACACGGGTTAAAGTCCTTGTGCTTTTCTTTATGTTCCACAATTCACTTTCAGAAGTGAAAGTCAAATTTTATTTACAAGATAAAGGCTGAAATTTACAAATGGCAAATTATTTATGATTACTGTAAATTGTAATGGATTTATCTCATTTTTTGGCACATATAGGATCGATGCTATGGTTGCTGAATTTTATGGATGGTACTCAAAATAGGAGTTCCAACTTGTTCTGTTGAACCTTCGTAGATATGTGTAAGAACACAGCTGGATGCAATCATACATGAAAGCTTCTAGTTCCACTATTCAAGTCACCAAACCTGAACAAGATGTCGGTAGCAAAAAAATAGGACAAGTTATAGACGCAACTGTGACATAAAAAATCTGCCTCCCTTGATTCTCATGCTTCCGGCGTGCAAAAGTGATGTGAGCCATGACATATCCAACATGTACTGTGCACCACAGTTCATCAGCACTTATACAGTTATACAATAGACTGTACACGCACTGGACTCTTTTGCCAAGAAGCTAAGGGAAGGCTACTTTCTCGTGACTTTTGAATTGCCCATCAAAATCATTAATTATTATCATCTTTGCAATGATCTTCCTGTCACAGTTGCATAGCTAGTCAGTAATCTTTCGTCGTCGCTCTAGTTCTATAAGAAATTAGTTAACTAAAGGCTGCAAGAAGCAAACAAGATCACTCTAGGAAGACATTATGTTTCCATATGTTGATCAGTTCCCATTATGAATATTGTTCATATTCTATAACAGTATAAATTAAACAATAATGTATATTGGCATGAACTTTGTCAGTGATTGCAACCCAATGAGTGCTTCAGCAGCGTCTGATAAATCTTTTTTTTTAACTAACCTCATGATGATTCTTGATTCCTTGTTTCTTAGACCAAAGATTAACTACTTGATAGTTTAGCAACCAACTTCAGGAGCTCCCTTCACATAATGAATGTAAAGGAGATGATAGCACTGCGCAGTCCCTCTTAGAATGCAATTATAGAGACAACTACCGAGTCCTGGCACATGGATGCATATTATAATAAAAAATGGACTTTCTGTTCCTTTATTTAAGTTTAGGAAAGCAGAAGAAACACAGTTTCATTCAAGACATGATGTGGTATGTGGGTCGACATATTCTGAATAAGTGAGTGCCCTTTATTGCTTGGTGTAGCATATTAAAGTCAATCAAACTTGTAGGGTTTTTGGAGGTTATATGTTATTTTCAGCCCTTTTTGTGTATATAATTTCGATGTACCATACCCATATATCAATTTCTAGCGCATATATTCGAAAGTACTTCTTATTGACAGTAGGAAAAAGTTAATTTTATTACCGTCAGCAATCCATTTTGTCCACTTAATAACCGCCTCCATAAATTTGAACATTCAAAGCTGAGTGTCAGTTCTAAATGCATAATAATGTGAACATTCAAAGCTGAGTGTCAGTTCTAAATGCATAATAATGTGAAAAAGTCAGTGGATGCAGACAACATAATGTACTGTTTTCTACTTTTACTTTATTCTCCAACCACCAAAAACCTCAGGCCTACAAATGACGGAAGGTTTCTAGATGGCGCACAATGAATAATTCAGATAGCTTCCCGGTATTCTGATTCGCGATCCATATCAAATCATACACCCAAAGGTATAGCTGTACTTCTGCCGAATGTTCTGATGATTGTTGCTTTAACTGAGACAGGGTTGGTTAAAACAACAGTACTATTCAATTTTGCAGAGGTTTTTTATTAGGTCCTGTTTACAAAACCTGTGTATATGTATAAACAGATAACCCAAACATCATGGTTGCAGCATTAGAATCTGCTGTGCTTCTCAGAGTGGGTGAAACTCCTGATCATTTAAATGCATGCTAGTGCAAGAAGATGGACCAGTTATGTAAAGTTAATGGCAGTACTAGAATGAACAAGAATGAGTTTAACTTAAGGTCAAGAGATAGTTGTGAGCGAGTAAACATTGGAGCATAAGAAAGAAGCTGTGTTCATGTGGTGTTTGTAACTGGGGAGCAATGCAAGGAAAGTGTTCTCATCGACCTTATCCAAAGTTTTCCTGGCTGGCTAAGATATTCTCTTCTATGAAATTATTGGCAACTTTTCAATATTCTATTTGTCTGTTTTTTCATGTTTGTCTTCGGGAAAGGGTTCTGATGTCAACTACTATATGGTTCCTTTTTGACTTTATGTCCTCCGGGCTTATCCCAATGTGTCCTATTTTCACTCCAAAACCATTTTGTAAGTCCATGAGAATTGGGACAACATGAGAATAGGTAAATTAGAAAAATATTGATTAATTACTGTATACATCAACCTCACTTCATCAGTTTAATTTGTGTTAATCATAGTCATATCATTTTCCAAAATTTTATATTTTGTTTTTGCGTTCATCTCGTCACTTATTTAGTACCTCGTTGATTAGGGTTAAGGTGACAAATAGAAATCAACTTGGATCCCAAATTTATAAAAAAGAAGAAACAACACATATATGGAAAAATGAATACCTAGAAAGTAGTTTGACGCCAACAGGCCCACTTTTGCGTGCAATGGTGCTGCTGGTTCATCGTTGTTTATTTAAAAAAAAAGGTTCCTTTAGTTTTTCAAAGCATATAAGAAGGTTCAAGGCTTACAGTTCCAAGGTCTCGCACGTTTGTTGGGGTCGTTGGACCCCGAACAGACAAGAGATGAGAAAGATCCAAAGAGAGAGGGAGAGAGGAAGCCGAATGAGCACGTGAGCAAATGACCAAGCCCTAGGGATCTATTTATACGGAGGAGGAAGTAGTTGCTTATATTTATTTCATTGGTGGGGTCAAATATACAAGTAGACCACCGGGATTTATAATAAAGTCCCTAGAACTTACAAATAGATCGCTGCTATTAAGTCCCTAGACCTCACAAACAAGCCCTTAGACTCCTAACTTAGCCTCTTTTATACACACAGGGGTCTCTAGCCTTTGCTGATGGCCTAAGACACACCCCAACAACATAGGCTACAACAATATTTGGTTTGAGATTATTGAGCCATTCCCTCACCCACTGCAAACTGCATGATTATGCTAACCTCGTCCTGGCCTTTTTGCTTGAGAAGAGCGCTCCACCTCTACATGAGTGGCGTGCCAAGAACAGGACTTGAGTAGCAAGAGCTCCCAAGCAAAGCCTGTTCAAAGAAAAAAGAGATTCATCAAGCGTTAGTCGTTTCCCATTGCTGGTTCTTTGTTTGGTGGCCAGAGTTCTATTCCAACAAGTATATTGTACGGTGGTTATCTATTTTTCTCTTACAGAGAGACTACAGTCCAGAATGGCAATGAAGGTCCTTCAGAACAAGGAAGGAGTTAATGGCTTAATGCCACATACGCACTCCCATGGTCCCTCTAGAGCGTAAGTCTTCTGATGCTTACACTGAGCATGTGAAAAAGGATTTGACAAGTTTTTCTTTAAAAAATCATTCACCTGGACTATTGCAGCTTTTCTGTTCTTTATAAATATGTTATGTACAGTATTATTGTTTAAACAATTACATTTTCGGATTAAGTTGATGTTTGAGATGGCACCTTTTTCTTACTTGAGGTAGTTGCCATCTTGGTTAGGTGTCTGAAGCTTGAGGTAGCCATTCTTTGTGTTTCCTCTGAGAGAAATCAAATTGTTGCCATCAATCAGTACTAAATCGTTCACACAACACAAAGTAATTATATCAAAAAGGTTGCCCACTTGTTCCAAAACACTTTAGTTTGTTATTTACAGCAGCATGAGCATTAAGTTAAAACATCTCTATATTGCATATGTAACCCCTATTTTGATATCTCTTCTTAATATATTGATGTGCAGTTCTCCCGCGCGTTTGAGAAAAAAAACTCCTATCTTGATATGAAAACATGCATTCTACGTAGTACATAGTGCTCAACAGCAGCATACGGCGAGCATCTGTGCCTCCTCGAGCTGCCTCTCCATGTTGAACCTCGCGATGAAGTCCTCCACGAGCCGGTTCAGCTCGTCGGCCGGCGACAGGCCCCTCTCTTCCAGTCTCTGCTGAGCAGTCTTGTCGTACCCCTGAGCTCACCTCTTCTTCCAGTTCTTCCTGGAGTTCATCCACTTGATATACACCTGTGTTGACGCCAGATTTTAACACATGTTGAATCGGCGTCAGGAGAAGAGATTGGCCGATGTGGCAGATCTAAAGGCTACAGTAAAGAATCGGCCGATTGAGGTTACAGTTGGGAATCGGCCGATTGGCGATGTAACTTGCGCCAACAAGATTGGGACCACAACAGAGGATCTCGGTTGAAAGTGGCCTCATGTTGGTCAACGGAATAATGCTGATTCGGTCGAGAGGCAAAAGAAAAGAGTCCTGATTGGATTAAGAAACGGCGGCAGAAGATTCTGCGGGAGTCCGTTTCCTTTATAAGAATATTATAGATATAGCAGTTTTTAATAAGATTGTAACAAGTCGTAATCGACCAGGAGTCCTGGTTTTAGGGTATAAATAGGAGTCGTCAGGGCTTCGTAGAGAACATCAACAATCAATCAACAAAACACATCTACTTTTCTCATAGTACTTTACTTTCAAGTCGGCGACTTCGCCAATACTTTTTCTTCTTTCACGAGTTCGTACGGATTGGCAGGGCTGCATCGACTCGATCTCCGGCCAATTGGTAGGTTCCGCTTACCGAATAACATCTGAGCTTTAACCTCGGGTGCATCGTTGTGGTTTCGTTTGGATTTATTCACCAGTTATTGATATTTAATAGAATTACAGGTGTTACCTGTTGTTCTAGTATTATCACCAGTTATCCAGATTGAGATTGAAACTATCGGCTTTATCATCGCCCTTCTTCGTTCATCGTCATATAGCTGATTAGATCTATTTCAAGTGTCGCATCTGTAATAATTGTTTAAGTCGCTCCAGTAGTTCTCTTTGCAATTATTACGTGATTATCGGCTGATCCATAGCCGGTCATCTTCATAGCAAATCGGCCGATTCGCCGATGCGCTCTTCGGGACAGATCGGAACCCCAGCCGATCGGGACGCCCGAAATTTAATACTTTTATTTTCTTGTCAATCAACAGGTCAGATTGACTGGCACGCCGCGCGAACCGCACCAGGGCAATAACCCGAACAGGAGCTAAGCAGATTCTCCCGGGTCGTGTGTCCGACGCTGAAGACCATCGGCCGATTCCTGGCCGATTTTTAGCGCAAACACACTTTTGGCACGCCCGGTGGGACGCAACCTCAAGATCCAATATGTCAAAGAACGTAGAAGTTTCCGAGAACAATATCATTGAGGTTATAGAAGCGGATCTCAAGGACGACCAGAAGGAAGAATTGGCTAAACATCTGGAAGATTACAAGAGGATGTATCTGCAGTCGTTCAGTCGTACTAGAAGCGGGGAAGCAGTCAAGAAAGCTCCTCTTCCTGTTCCCCGCCACATCACCATTGCTGAGGATTCGGGCAAGATGTCCGATATGATCCAATAGTCTGTCTATCAGGCTTTTATCGACCAATCCTCGGTGATGACCAACACGGTGTATAACGCCGTCATCAGCTCTCTGGTCAGCGCAGCAGCCCAAGGATATCAGGGGCCAGCGTATGCCCCGCCGACTGCACCTCCAGCCAGAAGCTCACCAGGCACGTCCCACTTGGCTCCTCAGTCAATGTCGACGCAACGCGAGGGATACAACACTCCGTTGCCTCCAGTGTCTCCAAGGTATAACGGTGCACCATGTTTCCCATCGCAAGCACCGCTTCAGCCTGTCCAGATTGCCTCTGTGCAATCGCTGCCCACAAACTCAGTGGCTTGGGGGGTATCGGCAACGGCTGCTTTTCCCGATCAATCAACTGGACAAGGGAACTATCCAATCCAGGCGCCGTTTCAATCGGCCGTCCGGCCGACGATCCCCCAGTTTCAACCAGTCCCGTCAGAAATCGGTAGGGGGGCAGGCGCCGTAGAAGCACTCCGAAGCACGGCACCGATGACGATGTACGACGGGGCGGCAGATTCGCTTTGCGACCAACTGTCAAGCGCTCAGACGGCCATGATGGAACAAAATTCGCCGCATGCTTCGATCCATCACCCGGCCGTCCCACCGCCAATCCTCCAACATATGCCGGCACCTCGAACGGCTGTTCATCAGCAGCAGGTGGATTGGACGGCAAGAATAGCTGAGGTAATTCAGGACCAATTTGGGTTGAAGCCGAAAATGCAGACTTATAGATACAGGACGCCATACCCATCGGCCTATGACCTGCTGCCGTTTCCCCACCGGTACAAGGTTCCTGATTTTACCAAGTTTTCGGGGCTGGACGACACATCTACCGTGGAGCATATTAACAGATTCATCATCCAGTGCGGGGAAGCCCCCACGCAAGATGCTCTGAGGGTACGCCTGTTTTCATCGTCTCTGTCTGGATCGGCCTTCCAGTGGTTCACCACTTTACCACCTAATTCCATTGTTACTTGAGCTGATCTAGAAAAGCAGTTCCATAAGTACTTCTACGCAGGAGTACATGAGATGAAGCTCTCCGATTTGACCAGCCTCAGGCAGAGGAGCGACGAACCAGTGACTGGACACATACAGAGGTTCAGAGAAATCAGGAACAAATGCTATAGTCTGGCTCTGACCAATGCCCAGTTGGCCGATATCGCTTTCCAAGGCCTCTTGCCACAAATCAAGGAAAGGTATGCCTCACAGGAATTTGAAAGCCTAAGCCAGATCGTCCACCGATTGGCATGTCAGGAAGTCCGTCCGTTTGAGCAGCGGAGGAATTTCCAGAAAAAGGTGGCATATCTGGAAGGATCTGAATCGGAGGGAGGGGAAGAAATCAGCCTAGCAGAGTGGGTGAAAGGAAAAAAGCCAATATCATGCCCTTTCGGAAAGAAAGAACCAGAGGCATTCGGCTTTGACACATCAAAAGCCGATATGATTTTCGACTTATTACTCCAGGAAGGGCAGATCAAGTTATCTCAATACCATACATCCCTTCGGCCGATGAGCTTAAAAAGATGAAATACTGCAAGTGGCACAACGCCACGTCTCATGAGATGAATGAATGCAAGATCTTCCATCAGCAGATACAGTCGGCCATCGAGTAGGGAAGACTCAAGTTTGAAACCCCGGCCAAACCGGCAAAGCCGATGAAAATAGACCAGCATCCTTTCCCGGCCAACATGGTTGACACGGGAAAAAACTCACTTCAAACCAAGGTGCTGACGTCGGAATCGGCAAGAAAAAGCGGCGCCGTAGATCCTAGGAAGCAGGTCACGGTGGATGAAGTCAAAGGGAAGAGGCGGGTTGAAGATAAGGGCGAAAGATCAGAACGATCGCGCAGACCCGTTACTTCCCAATTCTTGCTCAGCAAATATCAGCGGCGGCAGGAACAGTCAAGATACCACGATGAGATGATACGCCGATATGAGGATCATTGGCAATGTCCGTTCTTCATCCATTGCTGGGAAAACGACCTCCGATTGCCATCAGCCGATAACTGTCCTGAGTGCAACGGATCAAGCCGCAACAATCACCCGTTCAAAAGATCGCGCTCCAGGGACAGAGAATCAGAGGCGATCAGCAGAAATTGGCGCGAACAAGGAGAACGACGCCTTTTGGTGCATGATCGGCTGAGGGGCAGGGTTGACCGGTACCACCGGTCGAAAAGCAGAATCAACCAACAGGATCGACTGGGGGGCAGAACCAGCATACACGATCAGGGTGTCGGATGAAAACCCCCTAGGAAGGGAACCGGATTGGGAGCACGCCAGATCATCGGCCAAACCAGTAAACCCAGGTGGTGCCCCGATGGACTATCCAAATCCCAGAAACGGAGAATCCAACGCCTGCGCCAATGGGAGCAACAAGAGGAAGAGTACAGGCAGGTGCTGGAAAAGAGAAACGTCAAATCTCGGGTCTGGCGCCCCAAGAAGAACAACAACAAGGAAGCGGACAGTCAAGAATCGGCAGCTGATGTCAACATGGTGTTCATATTGCCGATGGAGTTCATGGCGCCTGCCGATCGAGACAAGGCGACAAGGATGGAAGAGCAGATGGCGCAGTTGGTATTAGAGCTGATGACGGCCACCTTTGAGAAACCGGAAGACGAAAAACGGCAACATCTCAAGGCATTATTTCTCAAAGGGTATGTTAACGGACGACCCGTTACCAGGCTACTAGTGGATGGAGGCGCTGCAGTCAACATCATGCCATATGCCATGTTCTGAAAGTTAGGCAAAAATGATGAAGACCTGACCAAGACGGACATGATGCTCAAGGATTTCGAAGGTAACGTGTCTCCTGCCCGTGGAGCGCTCTGCGTCGACCTCACCATCGGTAGTAAGACCCTTCCTACTACCTTTTTTTATTATTAATGGTAAGGGGTCCTACAACATGTTGCTCGGCCACGACTGGATACATGCGAACTGCTGTGTCCCATCTACAATGCACCAATGCCTCGTGCAGTGGATCAGCGACAATACAGAGATAGTCACTGCCGATTCCGCCTACAGCGTCGCAGCGGCCGATACGCAATAATGGAGCTGTGAACACGTCAGGTGTATATCTGGCAGGACTTGGGACACTGATTTCCTGAAGGTGTCCGATTTTGGTCTACAGCCGATCCAAGCAAGGGGCATAAGTTCATATCGGTAGCCACCGATTATTTCACTAAGTAGGTGGAGGCAGTTCCTTTAAGGACCGTGACGTCGGCCGATATGATCGAGTTCGTTAAGAATCATATTGTTTATTGATTCGGTATTCCTCAGACTATCACAACTGATCAAGGGACGATGTTCACCTCTGGAGAATTTGGAGAATTCGCTGCCGATATGGGATTAAATTATTAAATTCTTCTCCATACTATGCTCAAGCCAATGGCCAGGCCGAATTGTCCAATAAGGGGATAATCAAGTTGATCAAGAGGAAGATAGAGGAACAACCCAAAAGTGGCACATGTCTCTGGCTGAATCTCTTTGGGCTTATAGGATGGCTTGCCACGGAGCTACTAAGATATCTCCTTATCAGCTGGTATATGGTCACGAGGCAGTCTTGCCTTGGGGATTAAGGACGGGGTCAAGGCGTATATCGCTTCAAGATCAGTTGACGGCCGATGACTACTCCTTCCTCATGAAGGATGAGCTCGATGAATCGGCGGGTCAGCGGCTGAGAGCCCTGATTAGCATAGAAGAAAACAAGAAAAGGGTGGCCAGATGGTTTGACAAAAAGGTCAAAGTTAAACAATTCTCCCAGGGAGATTTGGTATGGAAGTTGGTGCTGCCGATAGGGTCTAAGGATCCCAAATTCGGTAAATGGTCGTCCACTTGGGAAGGGCCGTACAGAATCAGCCAGTGTGCTCCGGGAAATGCGTATATTCTAGAAACTATTGAAGGGGAAGAATTCCCAAGAGCTTTAAACGGAAGATATCTGAAGAGGTACTATCCAAGCATTTGGGTAGATGCATACTTGCAGTAAGATATATCAAGACAACATGGCCGACTCCTATCAGCTTTTGTTTACATAGCCGATGTAGAAATGGCATCGCCTTGAGGAGGAAATATTTTTGGTTTGGTCTGACCAATTCATTATTTGATGAAAACAACAGAGTACATGGCCGACATGGTACAAGTCGCCCTTAGAATAAAAAATACCAATATATCTATTGATTACGCTTGCTCTTGATTTCTTTCTCGATCCGGCCCAGTTCTATCAGAAGGTGTGTCTTCTTCTCCTTCAGATTCTCCATGGTGGCTTCAATCTCAACTTGATGAGGGAGTGGAACACTCTTTTTAGCTGGCAATCGCTTGGAGCAGTGAGCATTTATACGGTCCCAATACTTCTAGACATCAGCAGGAACATGACCTTTAAGTTCTTCAGAGTGAGCTCTTATTAGATCTATGTCTGCCTGCGACAGTGGTTCATCCGAATGCATAACTTCGATCGCTCGTTCCAGACTGGGACTAAGACGTTTTGACTTGACAGAGATGAAAAGCTACCCAGCATCAGAGCGATTGAGATGTCAAGGGGAGAAACAGAGGAAGGTTCGTACCTGGTTGACAGAGGACGAGGAAGAAGAAGACATCTTGATGTCCAGCTTGGGAGGATAAAAGATCCAGTTATTGGGGGAGGAGAAGATGGGTAATGCATATGCCTCTGGGAAATATGTGGGATCTCATACTTATAGAGAGAAGGAGGTAAATAGATGGTGGGACACGTCCTATCAGAGTAAAAGCATTCATAAATGCAAAGCTGTCAAAAGAAGTTGTCCAAGACCAAATCGGCATATTAACATTAAAGGAGCATTAAATGTTTACAACATTCTTTACAACCCAAGGAGGGCATCTATGGTCGCGATAGCTCGTTGCCTAATCTGATCGGCCGAGTCTAATACTCTTTGGTCGTCGTCGGCCGATCCGGGAATTTCTGGCATATGGCGACAAAGTCTTATCGCTTCACAGGCCAAGTTCTATCTTTCTTGTTTCAGCCCGGCGATGACGGATGGGAGCTCTTGAAGCTTCTTTTCTTCAGCAGCTATGTCTTTGGTTACTTGCTCCATCTCTTTGGCTAGCTCTGCTCTCCTCCGTTTGAGGCGATCTATCGTGCCGACGATATCCGGGCGAGAGCTCTCGAGGAAGTTGATCCGTTGGTGTACCTCTTGGGTTTGGTGCTTGTAGGAATCGGCTTCCTCCCGGGTCTTTGCTAGCTGGGCACGATGGACCATATGACGCAGGAACTGAGGTCTGTATAGATTCTATATATGCAGCAGGTTCCAAGGTTTCTGTTGCTTCTTCCGGAATTCGGCCCTTGATGTCACTAAGAAGCCGCCGAATCGGCGAAGCATCTTCCACCAATCGGCCGATATCATCTTGGAGGAGAATCCGCATGCTCTCGAGCTTGGCGCGGACATCGTCAGAAATAGAGCTCGACGGAACTTGGCGTGAGGCGACTTCTTCATCGTCGGGCAAGGAGACCGCAAATGAAAAAAGGCTATTGTTGGGAGTGTCTTGTTCCTACGGAAGAATAAAGATAGGGATTAGCAAGCAGTAAAAGGGAATCGACCGATTTCGGTGATAAGTCTATTACCTCCTTGAAGTGGATCTCTCTTGCTTGCGCCGATGGGAGTGCCTCCCTCGTCTCAGGAACCGGTACGATCGGCTCGTCAGAAGAAGAGGATTCGACCATTATTAATGCTCTGCTTGGGCCAGCTTCCTGGAAAGGTATGACAAATAGATTCTGTGAGTATACTATGGACAATTGAATAGGATGATGTGAGATATTTGCCATACTTCTGTTGGTCTTTCGGCTGATGTTTGTTGAGGAAGTTCGGCCGACGCACCCAAATCGGTCTGCATCAGAGTCAGTTAGTTTTCTGAATGTCGAGAAGTTGAGTTAAGAGATTGTCTACATTGATGAGGAGGGTCGCTGGTGTTTCGGCTTCCGCTTGGGATGTGGCCGATTGCTGTGGAGATTGCACTAGAGCGGGCTGTGCAGCCTGACAGAAGGAAAAAGTTGATATTCGTAGAGCACTTAAAGATATGTGAAGTGTGCGAGATTACCTGAACAGCTTCCACTAGCAGTGATGCCGCAGCCGCTCCGACTTCTGCGGCGATTTGGGGATCGGCCATCTCGGTAGTCGGCAAGGCTGGGGGAGTTGGAGTTTCAGCCGATACTACCGCCGATTGGTCAGTTGGTCCTATTCGGCCTCGCACTCGATGGCTTGTTTTCTTCAAAGTTGGCTTTCTCGATGCTTGTTTCCATCGGCCGCTGGTGATGTCCTTGATGCTTGGAGCATGATAACCGATAAGTGGATATGATGTATATGGATGATCGCTCTCTATCGGCCTGCCGCTTCGGCTCCGCATCGGAGGAACTTGGCTTTCAGACTGAAGAGATAAATACAAGTTAGCGGTGACATGGTAGCATGGAAAGAGGTAATATCGAAATCGGTTAGAAGAAAGATCATACCGTTGCACTTGGATAATTGTTTTCTGGGTCCAGACTGTTGCAGTATGTGAAGAGGTGTTGCTTCCACTCTGCCCACTACAGTTTGAATTGTTGAACGGCAAAAGGGGCCACCGTCCAGTTGTTCAGGTTGATAGTACTGGAGTCTGGCACTAAGTTGCATAGCCGATTGTAGTCAAGGCTCTTGGTTAGTTCATCTTGGAATTTTGCTTTCCCGGCAAAGTAAACCTGAATCGGCAGTTGACCAAAGCCTAGTTGCCTTGCTGCGGCCGATGGATTATAGAACTCATATGTGGGAGAATCCTTTCCAGAGAAGAAATTGGCCGGTAAAATCCCTGGCTTGATCAGGGTATCCATAAGTTCACTATCAAAAGTGTGAGTGGACGAGTCGTAGCAGACAGGAAGCTCGAAAATTGGCCCTACTATCTGATATACCAACTGACAGTCTCTTCACTGAAGCCGTTGTAGAAGCATCTGAAGTATTCAGCCGTTCGAGTGGCAGTAAATTGACAGCCAGGGAAGGCCGATGCCGCTTCTCCGAAAGATGTACAACGTCGTCTGATGGTGAGGTTTTCCTCTGACTCAATGTTGGGAAAAGTCTTGGTCTCTATTTGTTGCTGGGAGACTTTGCTCATATATAGATTGAGCCAGAGTATGATAAACCACCAGGGACCACCAGGATTGCCGATCGGCTCCCCTTTTGATAGTCTGGTGCCGATTTGATGCATCATGTGATAGGCCGATCCTAACAGATGCTTCCCAAGGGGGACGGCCGATCCTAGTGACAGAGCTTCTGCCAGTGCTTGGGTATTAGAAGAAGGGCCAACTGCTCTGCCATAGAAAAAGTGTTTCTCCAGCCACATCATTAGGAACGCCGTATGTTCTCTCTCTGAAACTGTCCCAGTCCTCATATTCTTGCTGATATACCCCTTCCATCCGCCGATTCCTTTGGTTTCTAGCCGATGAGATGGTTTGATCAGATAATCAAAGGGGGTGTCAGAAGAGGAGATATCAAGGCCGGTCAACAACAGGACATCGGCCAAGGTTGGAGTCATGGGTCCATGTCCAAAGAGGAACGCATTGAGTGCGTCGGACCAGAAGTAAGAAGCCGCTATTACTAAGGGCTCGTTTTTCTCCATCTGGGACAGAGAGAGGTCAATGCACTGGCCGATTTTCAGTTCATCCCACTGAACTCTCTTAGACCTGGCTACTCTATGGTACCATTCTCTCCAGCCAGGGGTCTCATTCGGCCAAGACCTAAAGGCACCTGCCCACTGACCTAAATCCATGGGCGATTGCTTGAACGGAATTCTGTGAGTCTCTAGGTTGATCAAGTCAGTTGGATCGGGATTCCCCATGGGCCCTAAGAAGATGAGTTCGGAAGATTCGAAAAGAGGAATAGTAATCTGGTGCCTAAATGCCTAAAAAGAAGGAAAGAGGGGAAAACTGAGAATGGGTCTAGAAAAGAAAATACTTGAACAGTAGAAGAGCAAAAGGGGAAAATTTCGGATGATTACCTCCGGGATGAAGCTCATCGTCGCCGATGGAGCCGCCAGTTGGGCCGCCGATGGGGCCGCCGTCGCTGAGGGGGTTGCCGACAGAACCTCCGTGGTTGGAGAGGTTGTTGATGGTGCCACCATTGGGAGGTTGGAGCAGGTCGCAAGCGAGATCGCCGGAGGGAGCGGTTGAAGATCGAGAGGGCTCGGGAAGAAGATGAACAGTGGTTCACTGGAGGAAAATACTAGGCTCGTGAAGAAAAGTGGGCGGAGAATGCCAGTACTTAAGGATAATCCGAGAGAGAAAGGGTAAAGGCGGGATTTTTACTGCGCCGTCTACACGAATTTCAGGGGAACAGTTGTCTCGAGCGCCCGGTCCGAGGAAAGTGCAATCATTATGCAGAAGACCGCGAAATGGAAGGAGATTTTTACTGCGCCCGTTCTGGAGAAAAAAGATTAAAGAAAAGAGTTTCGAAGTAAAAATTATGTTTTACTCCGAAACTGGGGGGCATGTGTCGATGCCAGATTTTGACATATGCTGAATTGGCGTGAGGAGAATAGATTGGCCGATGTGGCAGATCTAAAGGCTACAGTAAAGAATCGGCCGATTGAGGTTACAGTTGACAATCGGCCGATTGGCGATGTAACTTGCGCCAACAAGATTGGGACCACAACAGAGGATCTCAGTTGAAAGTGGCCTGATGTTGGTCAACGGAATAATGCTGATTCGGTCGAGAGGCAAAAGAAAAGAGTCCTGATTGGATTAAGAAACGGCGGCAGAAGATTCTGCGGGAGTCCGTTTCCTTTATAAGAATATTATAGATATAGCAGTTTTTAATAAGATTGTAACAAGTCGTAATCGACCAGGAGTCCTGGTTTTAGGGTATAAATAGGAGTCGTCAGGGCTTCGTAGAGAACATCAACAATCAATCAACAAAACACATCTACTTTTCTCATAGTACTTTACTTTCAAGTCGGCGACTTCGCCAATACTTTTTCTTCTTTCACGAGTTCATACGGATTGGCAGGGCTGCATCGACTCGATCTCTGGCCAATTGGTAGGTTCCGCTTACCGAATAACATCTGAGCTTTAACCTCGGGCGCATCGCTATGGTTTCGTTTGGATTTATTCACCAGTTATCGATATTTACTAGAATTATAGGTTTTACTTGTTGTTCTAGTATTATCACCAGTTATCCAGCTTGAGATTGGAACTATTGGCTTTATCATCGCCCTTCTTCGTTCATCGTTATATAGCCGATTAGATCTATTTCAAGTGTTGCGTCTGTAATAATTGTTTAAGTCACTCCAGCAATTCTCTTTGCAATTATTACGCGATTATCGGTTGATCCATAGCCGGTCATCTTCGTAGCAAATCGACCGATTCGCCGACGCGCTCTTCGGGACAGCGGAACCCCAGCCGATCGGGACGCCTGGAATTTAATAATTTTATTTCCTTGTCAATCAATAGGTCAGATTGACTGGCACGCCGCGCGAACCGCACCAGGGCAATAACCCAAACAGGAGCTAAGTAGATTCTCCCGGGTCGTGTGTCCGACGCTGAAGACCATCGGCCGATTCCTGGCCGATTTTTAGCGCAAACAACCTGAATGATCAGTAACTTCATCCTCACACTGATGCATCTTCAGAGCTTCATTTACAGCTGCAGCATCCTGCTCCTCGCCTAATTCCATTACCATGCTCCTGTCTAGTGCTTGTTTGGTATCTCCAGGATTGCCGGTAGCAATGCCTCTGTCATCAGCACCTCCTCCTGCTTCTGACAACCATTTAGCATGCTTTGGTCCCCTGCAGCAATGTTAGCACATGAGAGCTTGGATTCACTGACGAGGAAGACCACGATAATCTTGGAGAAGACAAAGAGACACTTGAGTGTGACAACAACCGAGACGACAGAGGGAGGGACTCCATGAAGAAGGCCCTTAGGTTGATGTACATGTTAGGCAACAAAGCAACCATGGACAGGAAGGTAATAGCAACAAAAGAATGGCCTTCACCCGGCTTCTAAAATTCGTGGCCTGGATCCTGGAACATGCAGCGCTGAAGCTTGCGCAATCTGTTGCTGGGGATGAACTGAGGAAGAAGATGAGAAAGGAGACACACATGGGAACTTACAAGAAGCTACGGCGTAGTGTTGGAATTTTATTTAGACGTGATCTTCACAATTAAGGAAATAAAAGTAATTAATCGCATGTTTACCACGTAAACGTGATTAAGAAAATTAATGGACTGTAATCGGTGCGCCCATTATTAGTTTCCAAACTAAGGGCAAGACCCTGCACCTACAACGCTATATATACTAAGGGGTGGCTGGCTCATTTTGGGTGTGAAAAACTGAAATCACGTTTAGCGACCCAAATCCGATTGCTAACAGCACTGGAGGGGGCAGAAGCTCTTGCCCTGCTACTCATGTGAAAAGAATCTGTGCTCTTAGCCTAAGATCGGGAGGGGGTAAATTAGGCAATTCTAAAACCTTAACCTATGGCTCAAACTAGTTAGCACAAAACATAAGCTAAAACATGCTATCTAGATGTGCAACTAGGGTTCAACTAGTGTGAAAACCTCATCCCAAAGAGTTTTTCAACCTATTGCCAATCCTAGCAAGATACTCCACTAAGTATGTAAAGGCACACAAGTGGTAAGTATGACATGCGGAAGCTTAAAGGAAGGGGATGAGGTGAATCACTCTCGACACGAAGATTTATCTCGTGGTATCGGTAGGCACAAAGCCACTCCTAGTCCACATTGTTGGAGCATTCACTAAGAGTATTGCTTCCCAGTCGCCAAGTCTCTTCTAGAACATTTATTGACTCGTCACTAAGGCTTAGCCACCGAGGCTCTCGCCAAGTCCCCAGTCACCTCGACGCCGTCGCCACTAGGAGCTTCTCCATGAAGGAGGGGGGTCTCCACGTCCTCCACACAAAGCCGTCGTCACCGCTCCACACCAAGTCGGAGGGTCAATTACTTGCCGGCGAGCCACCAAAGTTTCAAGGGACCGGAACACAGAGATACAACAATGGTCCACTTAAGAACCAACACACAAAGCAACTACACCTTACTCTCTTACTCAAACTTGAGCTAGCCTAGTACTCTCACTCACAAAGCATGTGCTAAATCTATGGATGTGACCAATAAGCTCATGGATGGCTTGATAACTTCTTTAGAGTTTCTGACTTTCTGTAGCTTCTCAGGAACTCCAGCAGCCTCAAATGATTTGGGCTGAGGCCTTATATAGGCTAGAGATCCACTCCTAGCCATTACTTACTTTTCTGCCAAGAAGACTAAAGCGTCGGTTAAACCAGTTACAGCCACAGGTTTAACCGGTCACTCTGAATCTGCATACTAGCCGTTGCTTCTCCTTTCTGCCACACCTAAGCTTGTTGGCATCATGGTGCTAACGCCTTTAACCGATGCACCGCCGTTTCAACCGGTGTTGACGCAAAAAACCGCACATAGGTCTTGTGCGCAGCCCCACACGAGGACCTGGGAGATCTGCTTAACTCCAGTGCAGAATCCAAATCGGCGCGCGTGGTGTGCATGGCGTGCCAGTCAGTTTGACCATTCAACGGACAAGGGATATGAGAATGTCGCATCGGCAATTTAATGAAAGTGCAAGATAAGCCAATACAACTCATGGACAGGTAATACATGTGTTGACGCAAAAAGCTGTAGGTCGGCCTTCAGCGCCGGCACACGCAAGGACCCCGGAGCCTCTTGCTTCGCTCCTGCGCAAAGTCCAAATTGGTTGCGTGGTGGTGCAGTGCGTGCCAGTCAATTTGACCTACAATTGACAAGGGACAGGTGAAACGTTAAATTACCAGAACGTATCGGCTGTGAAACAAACCGGATCTTCGAAACGAGGACCCAACTCCATGTATCATCGTGATAGTTCCTGGATCAGTAGCTATAACATACAGAACTCATTTCAATTACATATCACAGTCATACAACTCGATATTTCATTACATGGGTTTAATATTTACATAATCCAGAGGGTTGTGATATGGGTTACTCGGTACAAGCCCCTTGGGCTAAAAGGGGAAAGAGAAAGCGGAAACGATAACTAGTCTTGAGGGTCATCCTTCATCTTGAGGGGTAGCAACACTCCACAAGCAAGACTTGATCGGTTCAACCTCCGCTTCGGGACATACTTCTTTACGTCTCGTGTTCCTACTTTAAGGCGCGGGAGTTGACTTGTTTATTTGCTGTGGTACTTGTTCAGTCGTAGCTCCCGGCGATTGGGCATGGTTCTAACTCCAAAGATGGTCGGCGGGTTGACCAAGTCCTCCTTCTTGGTCCCGGGATGATCCTCCTGAGGGTGCCTTTGCAACCCCTCCCTGGTTGCTTCATCCTCGTGCTCGGGTTAACCCCTCTTGCGCTCACTTCATTCCAGGTCTAGGGTGGTCTTGCTTCTGGTGGTTTTCTCGCGTTTGGTATTGTATTCCCTCTCGGGTTACACTCCTTGGTATGACTGACATTGGTCACGGTGATGGCTCTCTTCGTTGTGATTCCAAAGATTAGTTACGGGAAAAATGGGCCGTTTCTCCTAATTTTCCGTCCTTGTCACGATCTTCTTAGTAGGGGTTTATGTTCGTCTTGATAGTTTCTGGTGGGGTATCATTACTCGAGGTGTCCGTTCATCGGCTATCGACCCTTGTGGTCAAAAAGGGTGCGTTGATCAGGTTCTGAGGTTGCATGGGATTGATCTTGATTCATCATCTCCTTGGTGCACTTGTGGCTTGGTTCTTTTTACCGTGTAAGAGGGTTTGGTCTGGTTTGGGTCAACTGAAGACGAAGGTCTTGCCTATGTGCGGGGTATCGGGTTGTACGTGCAGGGTGTACTCTTTTGGCTCTCCCTCTGGGGGTTCCTGCGGAAAGAAACTTCATTTGGATTTCCCTGTTGGAGGGTTGTATTCCTTGTCGTTTCAAGGTTGCCCTCTAAGGTAGGTAGCTCTCTAGAACTTCAAGATGTCCCCTCGTTTCAGGGTCTTAGTGTGGTTCTCCAGGATGATGGTTAACTAAGTCGATGGACTATATACTGGGATCGGGGTTTGGTCTTCAACTGAGATCCTTGTTTCGTTTGGCTTCCTGTGGGGCTCTTTGCCTAGCCATGGGTTCATCTTTGGTGACTACCATATGGTTACTTGTGTGCTAAGGCCTATAGTGGTGGTCTCTACGTAACTCGTCCCTCACCTCAAGGGAGGTTATTTAGATAGCAGCACGTAATACAATTCCACACAATAGGAAGAAGCAAGTAAAATTTTATAAAAGAGAATCAAGATCCAAAGCATTCTTGAAGCAATACAAGTCTTATACCCAGGACATCTTAAGGTTACAGACACAACCTTACAGACATCACAATAGTTACCGTTCTAGGATTACATCGTGATTTCTTACAAAAAGATGGTGACTCTTAACGCGGCTTAGAACAACTCTGGACACTTGAACACTAGGCTGGCATGGGGCATCAGCTTACGACGGACACTTGGATTTATTTGAGCTCTTGCCGGAATGATCATCGGCTTTTGACTCGTCTCATGGAGGCTTACACCGGAATGGGACATCTATGGCTTGGTGGATCCTTTGGACTCTTGCCGGGTTGTGACGTCGGCATTCTACTAATTTACAACTCTACTTTATTCCGGATGACTCCTAGGTACTTGCCTACTCTGAGCGACGGGGCTTCTTGTACTGCAGCACTCCTTTACGGTCCTCTGGGTAGAAGTCGGGGTAGAGGCGGCTGATGGCAGCATGTGCCTCCAGCACTTCTTCATTCTCGACCGGAGGTGGTAGGTCTTCTTGTGCACACTCTTCTAGGCATAGCTTGGTGGGAATCAAGGCGAAGTCCTCCTTCCTGATAGCAAGATAGTGCTCTTCTGGCAGCTGGTCCAACAACTCTTGGAACTCATTGACTCGGATTGAGTCAGCATCCATCCAGCTTCTCATGGCACGATCAGCCCGGTCCCGGTAGCATAAAATGATGTGGGTCAGGATGGCGATGTTGTGGGCGTTTTCCTCCAGTCTTGTCTTCAGATCGAAAGTCCTGGTCTCAGCGATAGCTTCAAGGTGCCCTAGCAGGGTCAGCTGGTCTTTGCGTTCACATGCCTGACTCTGTAGGTCCTTGTTCTTGGTCTGAAGATCCTTGTTCCTGGCCTCCTGATCCTTCAACTTCTCTTCTAGTTGGTGGATGGTGGCAGTGTTTCCTTCCTTCAGGTCTTCTAGGTCTTCCACAATTTCGATGAGAGACGAATTCTCTTCCTTTACCTCGATGGCCATGTCTTCGGCAGTCTTCCGTCGGATAACCTCCTCGCGGAGCTTCAGCTCGAGTTCGTGCTTCTCCACCTGGGCACGCTGCATGGCTGCGAAGGCTCCCGAGTACGCGTTCGCCCTCCTCTGGACATCTGCTTCAAGCATGAGGACGCGCTGAGCACAAGCGGTGTAGCCGGTGTGCATGAGGTGACTCTCATTGTCCAGATCCATGAGCAACCCATCAACCTCAAACAGGTAGGAGCCCATAGAGTGCAGTAGGTGCGGGTCCTCACCATTCTCGAGGTTTGGGGATGCTGCCACGGCGGCATGGACGGCCATTACATCATTGGCGGCTGAGATGGCCCTTGGGATCAGCCTGAAGTTGGTCCGGTGGAACTTTGAATTCCAGAACCAGACGATGACCCTCTTTATCATCATCCGGGCTGTTACATTAATAACTGCGCCCAACTGCAGGTTAGAACTGGATACCATCTCCCCAAGAAAGCCAGGTACGGCGGGGTCTGGTGAGACTACCAAGACAGCGGTGCTGCAACGGTAGTACGGTGGGTATGCAACCTCCCTGGTAGATAGCTTGACGCAGTTCTGGTTGATGCCGACAGTACGAAGAACACGCTCCAGAAAGATGATGAGTCCTCCGCGGTGGCGGGCATACGTGCCCGGCTCGTGGACCACGCTCCCCATGGCAATTTCCATCGCAGCGTCCATTTTTGCGCACACGTGAGAGTGGTGTTAGAGTGGTTAGAAGAGTTCATCGAGATAGAGAAGAGAATATGTGAGGTGCTGATAGGTTATGATAAAGTCTAGATAAAGCGCGAAGGTAGTCCTTAGGTTAGATAACCATTTCTAGGGCTTGCACTGCTCTGGGGGTTAGCGAGCTTGGCTTCCAACTCTCCCAGCTTGCTTGTCAACTTCGCGATTGTTGCGAGGTGTTCCTCCTCCCTCTTCTCTTGGGCTTGGCATTGCCGAGCGCAGGCAGCAAGTTCTTCGTGGAGTTGGTGGTTCTCCCACTCCACGTCCATCAGCTGGAAGTTGGTTCTGTAGAGGTAGGCTCCGGTGGTGCGGTTCATGTCATGATCTTCCTCGGATCCGTGACGTGGGGTTAAGGGTAGGTTCCGGAGGGTATCCTCATCGTCCAAGGTGATAGGCACGATGCGGGATATCATCCTGTAGCAGGAACCCTTGAACTTGGTGTCCCAGAACCTAGTGATGATTCTTTAGATCATGTCCCGTGCGGCGGATTGGATAGCTGTGGCACGGCGAATGGAGGTACTCGTGACCATCAGGCCTGGGAACTCTGGTGTGGCAGGGTCGGGCATCACTACTAACGTAGCGGTTCAGCTAGAGTAGATCGAGGGAATGTCTTTCCACCGGGTGGATAGCTTGATGTTGTCCTTGGGGATGCCCACTTCCTCTAGAAGATGTTCAAGCCAGAGTAATAGTTCGCGGCGGTGGCCGACGTAGACTTCCGGCTCGTGAACGACTCCGTCCATCGTGACTTTGGTGTTGGCTTGATCGGGAAAGTTCATTCTGCGTGAAACACGTAAGACTAGTGTTAGCGTAGGTAAGAGAATGATCGGGATAAGAAGAAGAATGGGAGACGGGTACGGTAACATATAGATCAAGGAGGGTATAATAAATGGATAGAAACGTTTTGAACGTCCTTAAGCTAACGTCCAACCTAGGGTTGCGTAGCTACGGCCAAGTATGGCTCTGATACCAACTGAAATAAACTGGGTATTCGAAACGAGGACCCGACTCCCTGTATCGTCGTCATAGTCCCTAGATCAGTAGCTATCACACACAGAACTCATTTCAATTACATATCACAGTCATACAACTCAATATTTCATTACATGGGTTTAATATTTACATAATCCAGAGGATTGTGACACGGGTTACTCGGTACAAGCCCCTTGGGCTAAAAGGGGAAACAGAAAGCGGAAATGATAACTAGTCTTCAGGGCCGTCCTTCATCTTGAGGGGTAGCAACACTCCACAGGCAAGACTTGAGCGTAGCATGGACCGTCCTTAGTCCATATCTCCATCTAGTACGAATCACCGTTTCGTATCCTGCATCTACCAACTATCCCCAAGGAGTGGGATAGATTCACATCACCATCCGTATGCAAGCTTTAAGTGGAATGCATAAGGTATTCAAGCAAGTCAAGGATAAGGCTGAGGTTTTCCTATGCACGCAGCAAGCAAGTATATATTCATCCAACACACCTCAACTCGGGCTGTCCTGGCTCCCCAGGTTTCCGAGGTACTCACACCTTCCACACCCACCGAGTCGGTGCGAGAACTCCCTCTCCTCGCACCTCAACTGCCCCAGGCAGGTAAACAAGACTAGAGGAAGGTAGAAAACAAGTATCACTAACTATGAAAGCGAAGCCGGATCAAGAGCTGTACATGACCGAGTACGCGGCTATACGTATAGTTTTCACCTTGCAGGGGTTGTACACCTGGACCCACTCGAGTCACAGTCAGCGAGGGATCAGCCCACTAACGTACGAAACCAAGCTCAACGAAACTAGCTGCAACGGCCCCATCCTGCCTTCCCGGGTTTGGGATGCTTCCTCCCGCAAGAGGTTGCCCCGGGACTGTGATGCCTTCTACACCGGGCCTCGCAAGACCCTGCTATTCGGGGGACGTGAGGTCAGCACCTCCTCCCCTTACACCGATACTCTATCCTCCTACAGGCATGGTGCCGCGCATCACTAGCTTGGACCGGATCTGCCCTCATAACAGATAAGTGGTGTGCACATTTGACATAGTTCCATCTCTAGGTCCACTAACTCGAGCCTTAATTGCCGAGGCGAGATCCTCCCACAACGACGTATCCGTCTCAACGGTCCGTCAATGGCACCCATCACAGGTGTAGCCCAACATCTCCTCCTCTGATATCCACAAAGGACCAACTTTTCCATCCAGGACATGTGCCCGCCACAGGCACTCCGTAGGATATGCCCAACGCACACCCCAAGCCCTTGATCAGAAGATCAAGTTAGGTTTGTCTCGCCCAAGCTAGATTCCTATCCGCCAACTCCTCGAAAGAATCTCCACACACACCAAGACTATAACACAAGTTCCACACATGCTCATACACAAGTACCCAAAGCATATTTCATTTACATCAAGGAGTCATATGGGATTACAAGGAATCTAGATAAAAAGTAGGCTATGCAGGTTCGTTACGAGTTATCACATTTAGAAGTAGTAGAAATTCTAGCATAAATGCCTAATGGGTATTCAGTTGTAGATGGGCGTGAACCTGATGGTGCTCCGTAGTTTCTCCTAAGTCTTCTGGTTGTCGGGGTAGTCCTCCTGGCTTCTAGGCGTCTGCGAAGTCTTCCGGGGCTTCTGGTCGTCAATACGTCAGTCCTCTCCTCCTCACAGGGGCCTAATCGAAAATAAGCGTAAGCTCATGAACTAAAGTGCAAAAGTGCACAAAACTGCTCAAGAAGGTCCAGAACACTGCAAATCCTATTCTAATGGGTAGTTCATGATTTTAGATGAATTATAAAATTAGTTTCATAATTTTTGGAGGTCCAGTTGATTTATTAGGATTTTTCAAAGTTTAAATCATTTTCTACATTTAATAGATCATTAATCAAAAAGGAAAAACACAGGGGATGTCACATGATGTCAGCATGACATCATCATCCAGGTCGGGATGACTGACGTCAGCAGTGGGCCCTGCTGACTTCAGCGTTGACCGGTCATCGCTGATCGGTCAACGATCAAAGGTCAACGGGTCAACGGTCTGTGGGACTCGCTGGTCAGTCTCAGCCAGAGACTGACAGCAGGGTCCCACGGGTTAGTTTAAAAAAATAGAAAAAGAAAAAGGTTAAAGGGGGCATCTAGGGTTTCTGGGCTAAAATCTATTGGGCTGGCTCGGTGGCCCAATAGTTCAGCTTGGCTAACAGGGGGTCAAACCCGGCCTGTGGCTTACAGGCCGGCTCGGTCCATGGCTCTGCTGGTTCAGGCTCGGCTAGGTTACGAGCAGGCCGACTAATCGAACAGCTCAGCCTGCGGCTTGCAGGCCGGCTCGGTTCCGGGTGTGGGCCTTGGCCCACACGGGGTTCTCCCCTTTTTCTCTGCTCTCTGTCCGGTGGGTCCCACCCGTCGGTGGCCTCTCTCTCTCTGCAGCCGGGTCCCACGAGCTGGCTTCCTCCTTCTTCCTCTTCCGTTGCTGATGGCGATGGCCCACCTATCAACGTCTCCTCCCCCTCAACCCCTGCTGCTGACCGGGCGGTCCCACGGGTCAGCTACACCCCGGGATCCGGTGCGGCGGGGCATGGATCTGGTTCGGGGACCTAGCGTGTGTGTGTGCGTGTGTCAACAGGGGTGTGTGTGTGTGAGGCATCCCTAGGTGCCCGCGAGGTGCTCGGCTAAATGACGTAGTGGCACCCGCGGGTACCTCGCCTAGACGTCACGGCGTGGAGGCAATCCTGCGCGCGGTCACCACGGCCGTGGCGCACCCGCGGCGCGGAGGGTTGTGGCACGATGAGGTGAGCGGCGACGAGGTAGCTTGACGGTAAGAGCGTGGCAGGCGCGCGCAGCACCCCAGGGCTACGGCGTAGGCTAGACGCACGAGCCCGGCGTTCCGGGGTCGAAGCGGCGAGGTGAACGTGCGGCGGTGTGGCTGGCGTGCACGACGAGGCTGACGGGCATGGTGACTGGGTCAACGCGCGCGCAACTCCTTGGAAGCCCAAGGCCGCGGCGCGGGCTTGGGCATGACGGAGAAGAGCGGTTCTGGGCTAGGTCGGCAGGGCGAGGTCGTGCACGCGCGCGCGGGCTCCTGGTACCCCAGGATCGTGGCACGGCCAAGTCCGTGTGCACGGGGCACCGGCGTCCCGAGGCCGTGGCGGTGACTTGGCAGCTGGACAGCGACGGCGGGTTGCGAGGTCAAGGCGGTGCGACGGGCTCCTGCAGAACATACATGAGGGACGAGAGTTCCTAGGGCCTACTACCGGAGGGTTCAACGGTGGCTAGCCGGCAGCACGAGGGGAGATGGAGGGGGTGGGCGCAGCTGGGCTCACAGTCGGGCTCGGGGTTGTGCAGGAGAGGTAGGGAGACGCTGGCGTAGTGGAGGGTCGACGCAGTGCGGCTCGGGCGGCTCCTCCGGGCTTGGCAGCGACGACCTCCTCCTGGTGGTGTGGACTCTGGCGGCGGCGCTGGCTCGGGGCGGTGGTACCCCTCCTTCTCCTGCCTTGGGTCCTCCTCCTAGGCCTCCTCTTCTCCTCCTCCCTTCTCGTCCTCGCTCGTCCTCCACTCCTCTTCAGCGGTGGTGACAGATTGCGGGGTCAAGGGCGGAACTGTGGCAGAACCACCTGAATTAATCCGGCTCAAGTGTATTAACCATCACCATTAGGGCAATCTCGGTTAACCTTACACTTCAAACGGAGTAATCCATTGGTCTGTCGGGTAACCTCCCGATACAACCACGGTAAAGCGGATCGAATGGCATACATACATATGCTCATGCGACGATGAGCCCAGAGAATACCACATTCTAGCAGGTATTACAGAATTATCATAAGTAAATATTACAGACCAAGTTTGAGTTTAGAAACCAAGTACTTCAGTGATCATAACTACTAAGTTCTTCAGAGTTTAAGTTGCAGCGGAAAATAAAACAACAAAAGCTACTCGACGATACAGGATGTCTCGGTGAAGCCCGTACGAGACATCACTCGGCATTATCCCCATTGGACGGGGGCGTATCCCATTCCACCGACCAACCAGGGGGAAGAGTGCAGGGCCAAGTCAAGCTAGCAATCATATCCTCGAAGGTCTCACCTGAAAACGAGCCACAAGCAAGGCTGAGTATACTAATACTCAGCAAGACTTACCCGTGTAGTGGAATCTACTCCACCGACTCTAGACATGCAAGGCTTTTTGGCTCAGGGGTTTGTTTTGCCGAAAAGCATCTACGAGTGGGTCCTTACTTTCAACTTTTAGCTCACGATTCTAGTTTCATTAACCATTCTAGGTAAGCAGCTATCCAATATCATTCATGGTGAAGCATTAAATTTCATCCAACAAATTTATTCATCATCATTGTTCCTCTTCTTACTCCGTGGGTAAAAGTGGTTAAGCAGTCTCAATAGCCGTGAGAAACGGACGATTCGAATCGAATTTCTTAACCTTGCAAAGGAAACCTAAACACACGTCACGTGGTTACTCACAGAGTCACACGTGCAACTTTTCCCCTTTCTTTCCGGGTTGTGGATCGGAGCTACCCTCCGAGAGTACAAGAGTCCCACGCCACGGTTCGCCTCCGGGTCGTGACCACTCGTGCACTCGCCATACACACATGGGACCGAAGTTCAAAGGGTAGGTTGTCGTCCACTTGCCGGGCCAATCAGGTACGTAAGCTTACCGATTACCATATTCTCGGCATGTGGTTAGTACGTTCAAAGACTTAGCCACCACTACCACACACTGCGGCCTTAGTATTTTTCACTAGACAGACGGGCCTCAATCGTAAACATAGTACCATAGCCCGTCCGTTGTCCTTATGATTGCAGCGTGTAGTAAACATTCAACTCCTATTTTCTCGCGAGTGACAGGAAATCACTCGACTTTTACCGGAGTCCTATTAGCACAGCATTCTATCGAACCTTACATCTAGTTTTCAAGCATGGGTTCCTAACATCATGCAACTAAGTTTTCATTCAACTCCTATTAAACTTAATGCACAAGCAAGAGAGTAATGAGTTGCATAATTTAGGAAAGAAAATGGGTTATGCTCCGGGGCTTGCCTTCTTGTGCAAAGTTAGTCCGGGGATCGTCTGAACGTTGACCCGGGTCTTCAACTGCTTCAGTTAAATTCGCCTGGGCTTCTCGCTGCTCACTCTCGGACTCGGGCACCAGCTCGTAAGTTCCGTCGGCGAGAGTAGTCGTTTCTACATGAATGCACAAGTTTAACTAGTGGTGATGGTAAACGACATGATTTCCTTCACGATAAAGTTGCAGTTTGTAAAATACGAGTTTGTTGTGAAGTGAGTTACTTTATCATTCGTGGGCAAATGTTAATAGAGTAGAATAGTACAATGAGTAACTTCGTTAAGCAAAGTGGAGTGGGTGTTCATGGGAACTTATGTTCCTCATGGAAATATGATTTAAGTGTAACTACTGCAGTGAGTAGTTTTTGGTCATGAAATCTTGGATTTAGGTACAACAGGGAAAGATATGCTTACTGTAAAATTTTCAGACAATTTCATGCAGCAGATTAATTATGAAAAATATAACACATGGTGGCTGCTAGATCCTTGTTCTTTTTGTACAGAACAAATGGTGCAAAAACTGAGTCTAAGATTTTTACAGGGCTTTCATGTAATCATGAAGGAGCTACTATAATTTTTATAGGATTTATTATGCAGTTTTCCGAGCATGGTAAAAATGACATTACTCACCTAGGTTAATCAAGGATTTATTTTTACAGGATCCTGCACAGGGTTTTTGTCCATGAAACTTTTTACACAGCAACCCCTACCACTGGGTATCTTCTAGTAACAATATGAGAATTTTCCAAGCTAGGATACTATTTTATTAATTTAATGTATGTTATTAGCACATAAATCAAATAAATAGGTTCTTGTGAGATAAAAAGCCTCCCAATTTTTCTCTGGCATCTAGGTACCATTACACCAGTATAGAAAAAGTTTCATTAGGTGATTCATAACCTAACTGCAGGGATAAAAATATTTAGCCGCTTATGGTGTGAAACTAAGTTTAAAAAAAACAGTGTAGATAGAGATGGAATTTGGGCCTGATCTTTTTATACAGTCCTAAAGATCTAGCAACTAACTCACTGCCCAAAATTTAGGGTCAGCATTGATCTACAACAGTGGGTACAAAAGAAGTCTATTAAAACTTCCATTTAATGTAGAGCAAAATATGTTGAGAATCTGAGAAACGTTTTGTACCAAAAGTTGTAGAGTTTCTTCTAAGGATTCCAGAATAGTTTAGTTTGCATTTTTCTGAATTTTCTAACATTTTATACGAATTTTACAAGTTCACTGAATTTGAATCTAGATTTGAAACTTTCTTTTACAACTGGGTCCTTGAATCTTACGTGCAGACCCTTCTAAAGATTTCAATTATTGCAATTGGGTCCTCGGGCGGCTCGGGTACGGTGGCCGGCCAAAATTCCGGCGAGGGGCTCGCCGGCGGCGAGGGGTGAGGGTCGGGGAAGGATCAGGGGTGCGAGGGCTACCTCGTGGGGGTCCTGTTCGGGTGGGGGACGGCCGGGAATAGTTCGCCGGCGTTGGAGCAGGGGCGGCGGCGGTGGCGGCACGCGTTGACGGCGGTGCTCCGGCGGGCTTGGGGCGGCCTGGTCTGGACGGGAAGCTTCAATGGCGCGTGGGGAAGCTGCTAGGGTGCTTGGCTTGGGCGGAGGAGGTCGGAGTCGAGCTGTCCGCGGTGAGCAGGGGCGGCGGCGGCGGGTGACAGCGCGGGCGGCGGCGCTCCGGTGGTCCTGGGCGGTGTTGGGCGGATCGGCGAGCTTCGGTGGGGTGATGTAGTGGTGGCTGACACTTCAATTTGGGCAGGGGGCGGCTGTGGATGGCTGTCCACGAGCGGGTGGAGCTCTGCGGCGGCAATGGCGGCGGCGAGGTGCTCTGGTTGCTGGTGGCTCGCGCGGGCGGCCGGGGCGCGGCTTTTACAGGGGTAGGAGGGGGTGGGGGTGCCGGGCGACGTGCGGGGGCGGAGACACGGCAAGGGCATGCCACTGGCCACGGCGGGCGGCAGCAGGACACCGGCGCGGCGTGCGGCGGGCGGAGGCGTGCGTCTGGGCGCCGGAGATTTTGCGTGGCGAGGTGGCGATAGCGCGGCACGGGGATTGGGGGCAGCTGCAGCAGCGGCTCAGGCGGAAGGCAGGCGCAGCGACGGGCGGGGCGCGGGGGTCGGGACGGCACGGCGCGACGTGGCGGTTGGGCGCAGCGGGCGGCGAGCAGGGGCACGGCACGGCGTGGCGCACGCGCGGGCGCGGACTGGGCAGCGCGGCGGTGGGGGGGGGGGGGGGGCAAAGCCGGTTCTGGGGGCGAGGCGCGGCGGCCACTGGCCTGGCGGCTCGCGCCGGTCAGACGTCGCCGGCCACCTGGCCGTGCGGTCGGGCGGGGAGGGGGAAGAGAGAGAGAAGCGAGGGACCTTTTTGCGAGAATTTGAAAAGTTCTAGGGGGCTGGGTGCAAATAGGATGTTTTCTCCTCTTTCTAATTTGAATATCAAAAACTTTTGAACATGAAAGTTGTTCAGAATAAAAAGTTCCACAAGTTTGGTTTCAGGCAACATCTCATTTGGCTTATGGTTTGAAAGTTAATTTAAAAATTCAAAAGTATTCAAATGTGTCCAAATTCAATTTGAATTTCAACTTAACTTGTTCTAATTCTTTTCACCCTTTTATTAGTTGGTTAAGCATAGGGTTAGGCTAATGACATTGATTTAGAAAGGTAATTTATCAGGGTTGTCACAGGAACCCTAGGGTTAGTGTTTGCGGCGACGACTGGGGGTCATATAGGTGCGGCGCTGGGGGTGCGCGTGCGGGCTTGCGGTGGGCCCGGACGCCTAGGGTGATGATGGGATGGCCGTGGTTGGGGGACGCGTGGCGAGCATTGCCCGTCCGTGCGGCTAAGGTTTGGGGGCGCGGCGCGGCGTGGCTGGCTATGGTGGCCGAGAAGGGCAGCAGGCGGTTTCGATCGGTTGTCGCGGAGCGGAGACTGGTGGGCGATGACGACGCAGGCGGAGTGGGGGTTGTCGGTGTGAGGCGCGGGGCAATAGCAGAGCGGGGCGGAGCGGCGTGTGTTGTGTGGCGAGAGGAAGGGGAAAGCTGACGAGTGGGGGCCACTCGTCAGTCTCCCTAGGCAGCCGATAGGGATAAGGGCGCGCGGCGCTGTGTGGCTAGCGGGCGAGGCGGCACGGTGAGGTGGGTTAGCTAGGCTGGGCCATGGGTCGCGTAGAGGCTGGGGCGGCCTATTAGCTGGCAGGCCGGTGGGTTGTGAGCAGGATTTAGGTAGGGTTTTGGCCCAGCTGGTGTTGGAACCGGGTTGGGTTAGGGTTTGGTCCTTGGGCCGGGTTAGGGCTAGGTCAGGGTTAGGGTATGGGTTAGGTTAGGGTTAAGGTATGGGTTTTAGAGAGGGCCCTCCTTAGGGTGATTAGTTGGGTTAGTAGTTAAATTAAAATTGAGGGGTCCACTCAATTTGAATTCCACACAAGTTTCAATTAACAAAATGATTTCAAAATAATCTGCTTAAACAAGGAGATGCAAAAATTCGTGTAAAAACCAAAAGACTCACACTAGCAATATGGCTCTTATAGTTAATTGATTTTAACCTTCTAGGATTTTTAGAGAGAACAAGCATTAACCTTGGGTTATGCTAGCTAAAAACACAATCATACAAAAAGTTTTGAAAACTCACAATTTTGCATACCAACATTCCGGGAGAAAATTTCGGGATGTTACAGGTGTTGGCGCTAAAAATCGGCCAGGAATCGGCCGATGGTCTTCAGCATCGGACACATGACCCGGGAGAATCTGCTTAGCTCCTGTTCGGGTTATTGCCCTGGTGCGGTTCGCGCGGCGTTCCAGTCAATCTGACCTGTTGATTGACAAGGAAATAAGAGTATTAAATTTCGGGCGTCCCGATCGACTGGGGGTTCCGATCTGTCCCTGAGAGCGCGTCGGCGAATCGGCCGATTTGCTATGAAGATGACCGGCTATGGATCAACCGATAATCTCGTAATAATTGCAAAGAAGCTGCTGGAGCGACTTAAACAATTATTATAGATGCAACACTTGAAATAGATCTAATCGGCTATATCACGATGAATGAAGAAGGGCGATGATAAAGCCGATAGTTCCAATCTCAAGCTGGATAACTGGTGATAATACTAGAACAACAGGTAAAACCTATAATTCTAGAAAATATCGATAACTAGTGAATAAATCTAAATGAAACCACAGCGATGCGCCTGAGGTTAAAGCTCAGATGTTATTCGATAAGTGGAACCTACCAATTGGCCGGAGATCAAATTGATGCAGCCCTGCCAATCCGTACGAACTCGTGAAAGAAGAAAAAGTATTGGCGATGTCGCCGACTTGAAAGTAAAGTACTAGGAAAAAGTAGAAGTGTTTTGTTGATTGATGTGTTGGTATCATGCAAAGCCCTGGCGACTCCTATTTATACCCTAAAACCAGGACTCCTGGTCGATTACGACTTGTTACAACCTTATTTCAAACAGGAAAACTACTATATCTATAATATCTTTAAAAAGGAAATGGACTCCCGCAGAATCTTCCGCCGCCGTCTTCTAATCCAATCAGGACTTTTTCCATTCCTTCTTGACCGAATCAGCATTGCTCCGTTGACCAACATCAGGCCACTTTTGACCGGGATCCTCTGTTGTGGTTCCAATCTGTTTGGCGCAAGTTGCATTGCCAATCGGCCGATTCCCTACTGTAGCCTCAATCGGCCGATTCTTTACTGTAGCCTTTAGATCTGCTGCATCGGCCAATCTCTTCTCCTGACGCCGACTCAACACGTGTCAAAATCTGGCGTCAACACATGCCCCCCAGTTTCGGAGTAAAACATAATTTTTACTTCGGAACTCTTTCTTTAATCCTTTTCTCCGAAACGGGCGCAATAAAAATCTCCTTCCGTTCCGCGGTCTTCTACATAATGATTGTGATTTTCTCGGACTGGGCGCTCGAGACAGCTGGTCCCCTGGAATTTGTGTAGACGGCGCGGCAAAAATCCTGCCTTTGCCCTTTCTCTCTCGGATTGTCTTTAAGTACCAGCATTCTCCGCCTTCCATTCTCCATGAGCCTAGTAATCTTCTCTTGCGAACAACTGTTCATCTTCTTCTTGAGCCCTCTTGATCTCCAACCGCTCCCCCAGCGATCTCACCTGTGACCTACTCCAACCTTCCAATGGCGGCACCATCAGCAACTTCTCCAACCACGGAGGTTCCGTCGGCATCCCCCTCAGTGACGGCGGCCCGATCGGCGGCTCAACTGGCGGCCCCATCGGCGACGATGAGCTTCATCCCGGAGGTAATCATCTGAAATTTTCCCCTTTTGCTTTTCTACTGCTCCAGTATTTTCTGGATCCATTCTCAGTTTTTTTTCTTTTTCCTCCTTTTTAGGCATTTAGGCACCAGATTACCATTCCTCTTTCAGAATCCTCCGATCTTATCTGCTTAGGCCCCATGGGGAATCCCGATCCAACTGTCCTGATCAACCTAGAGACTCACAGAGTCCCGTTCAAGCAATCGCCCATGGATTTAGGTCAGTGGGCAGGTGCCTTTAGGTCCTGGCCGAATGAGACCCCCGGCTGGAGAGAATGGTACCATAGAGTAGCCAGGTCTAGGAAAGTTCAGTGGGATGAGCTGAAAATCGGCCAGTGCATAGACCTCTCTCTGTCCTAGATGGAGAAAAACGAGCCCTTGGTCATAGCAGCTTCTTATTTCTTGTCCGACGCACTCAATGTGTTCCTTTTTGGACATGGACCCATGACTCCAACTTTGGCTGATGTCCTGTTGTTGACCGGCCTTGACATCTCCTCCTCTGATACCCCCTTTGACTATCTGATTAAGTCATCACATCGGCTAGAAACCAAAGGAATCGGCGGATGGAAGGGGTACATCAACAGAAATATGAGGACTGGGACAGTTTCAGAGAGAGAGCATACTGCCGTTCCTGATGATGTGGCTGGAGAAACATTTTTTCTGTGGCAGAGCAGTTGGCCCTTCTTCTAACACCCAAGCTCTGGTAGAAGCTCTATCACAAGGATCGGCCGTTCCCCTTGGAAAGCATCTGTTGGGATCGGCCTACCACCTGATGCACCAAATCGGCACTAGACTGTCATAAGGGGAGCCGATTGGGAACCCTGGTGGTCCCTGGTGGTTCATCACTCTCTGGCTCAACCTATATATGAGCAAGGTCTCTCAGCAACAAATAGAGACCAAAACTTTCCCCAACATTGAGTCAGAAGAAAACCCAACCATCCGACGACGCTGCACATCTTTTGGAGAAGCGGCATCGGCCTTCCCTGGCTGTCAATTCACTGCTGCCCGAACGGTCGAATACTTCAGATGCTTCTACAACAGCTTCAGTGAAGAGACTATCAGTTGGTATCCATATCAGATAGTAAGACCGATTTTCGAACTTCCCGTCTGCTACGACTCGTCCACTCATACTTTTTATAGGGAACTTATGGATACCTTGATTAAGCCAAGGATTTTGCCGGCCAACTTCTTCTCTGGAAAGAACTCTCCCACATATGAGTTCTATAATCCATCGGCTGCAGCAAGGCAACTGGGCTTTGGTCAACTGCCGATTTGGGTCTACTTTGCCGGTCAAGCAAAATTCAGAGATGAACTGACCAAGAGTCTTGACTACAATCGGCTGTGCAACTTAGTGCCAGACTCTAGCACCATTGACCTGAACAATTGGACAGTGGCCCCTTTTGCCGTTCATATTTTCAAACTAGAATGGAAGCAATACCTCTTCTGCATATCCCCATCAACATGTTGCAACATTCTGGACCCAGAGAACATCGACCCAAGTGCAGCGGTATATCCTTTCCCCCAGCCGATTTCAATGTTGTCTCTTTCCATACTACCATCTTACCGTTAACTTGTATTTATCTTCTTAGTCTAAAAGCCAAGTCCCTCCGATGCGGAGCCGAAGCGGCAGGCCGATAGAGAGCGATCGTCCATATACGCCATATCCACTCATCGGCTATCACGCTCCAACCATCAAGGACATCGCTACTGGCCGATTGAAACGAACACCGAAAAGGCCAACCTTAAAGACAAGCCGTCGAGTGCGTGCCCGCATTGAACCGACTAACCAATCAGCAGTAGTATCGGCTGAAACTCCGATTCCTCCATCCTTGCCGACTACTGAGATGGCCGATCCTCAAGTCACCGCAGAAGTCGAAGCAGCTGCGGCATCACTGCTAGTGGAAGCTGTTCAGGTAATCTTGCTCACTTCATATATCTTTAAGTGCTCCACTAACTTTTTCTTTCTGTCAGGCTGCACAAGCCGCTCCAGTGCAGTCCCCACAGCAATCGGCCACATCCCAAGCGGAAGCCGAAACTACAGCGACCCTTCTCATCGAGGTAGATAATCTCTTAACTCAATTTCTCGACATTCGGAGGACTAACTGATTCTGATGCAGGCCGATTTGGGTGTGTTGGTCGAACTTCCTCAACAAACATCGGCCGAAGGACCAACAGAAGTATGGCAAATATCCCATATCATCTTATTCAATTATCATAGTATACTCATAGGATTTATTTGTCATACCTTTCCAGGAAGCTGGCCCAAGCAGAGCATTAATAGTGGTCGAGTCCTCTTCCTCGGACGAGCCAATCGTGTCAGTTCCTGAGACGAGGGAAGTACTCCCATCGGCGCAAGCAAGAGAGATTCGCTTCAAGGAGGTAACAAACTTATCACTGGAATCGGCTGATCCCCTTTTACTGCTCGCTGATCCTTGTCCTTATTCTTCCGCAGGAACAAGACACACCAAATAACAGCGTTTTCTCCTTTGCGGTCACCTTGCCCGACGATGAAGAAATCGCTTCACGCCAAGTTCCGTCGAGCTCTATTTTTGACGATGTCCGCGCCAAGCTCGAGAGCATGCGGACTCTCCTCCAAGATGATATCGGCCGATTGGTGGAAGATGCTTCGCCGATTCAGCGGCTTCTTAGTGACATCAAAGGCCGAATCCCGGAAGAAACAACAGAAAGCTTGGAACCTGCTGCATATATAGAATCTATGCAAACCCCAGTTTTCAGAGCCCTGCGCCATATGACCGATCGTGCCCAGTTAGCAAAGACCTGGGAAGAAGCCGACTCGTACAAGCACCGAGCCCAAGAGGTACACCAACGGATCAACTTCCTCGAGAGCTCTCGCCCGGATATCGTCAGCACGATAGATCGCCTCAAATGGAGGAGAGCAGAGCTAGCCAAAGATATGGAGCAAGTAACCAAAGACATAGCTGCCGAAGAAAAGAAGCTTCAAGAGCTCCCATCCGTCATCGCTGGGTTGAAGCAAGAAAGGCAGACCTTGGCCTGTGAAGCGATAAGACTTTGTCGCCATATATCAGAAGTTCCCGGATCGGCCGACAACGACCAAAGAGTACTAGACTCGGCCGATCAGATTAGGCAATGAGCTATCGCGGCCATAGATGCTTTCCTCAGGTTGTAAAGAATGCTACAAACATTTAATACTCCTTTAATGTTACTGCGCCGATTTGATCCTGGACCACTTCCTTTGGCAGATTTGCATTTATGAATGCTTTTACTCCGATAAGACGTGTCCCACTATCTTTTTACTTCCTTCTCTTTATAAGTACGAGATCCCACACCGTCTCCAGAGGCATATGCATCACCCATCTTCTCTCCCTCCAACAACTGGATCTCTATTCTCCCAATCTCTGAACAGCCACGGCTTGATTACTGGATTCATAGGCGATGCTGGCGCGCGCTGTACATTGCCAAACTTTTGACAGTCTTGGCATCCTTTATAATATTTGAAACAATCCTCAAAAATCGTTGGCCAATAATACCTATTGTTTCTGATCATCCACTTCATCTTGTGAGCCGATTGATGGGCTCCACATACGCCTTCATGGATTTCCCCCATCAGGACCTTTGCCTCTTCTGTTCCCAGGCACTTGAAAAGAACCCCATCAATCGTCCGGTAAAATAAATCGTCTTCAAGTAACAGATATTTTGTGGCTTGAAAACGTACTCGCCGATCCACTTTCTGGGAGGGGTCCTTCAAGTAATCGGCGATTTCCCATCGCCAGTCATCGGCCGCGAGCTCCAAAATCATAGCCCCCTGAATCGGCCGATATCCGGACGCGTGTTGGGCCAGCCTGCTGGCCTCTTCATTATAATTCCTGGGGATGTGCTCAATTATTGCAAACTTGAATTCCTTCAGCAGCTGGAGGCAATCTTCATAATAAATCCTCAAGATATCATCTTTGCATTCAGATTTCCCCGTTAACTGATCTACGATGAGCATGGAATCCCCAAATATCTCGACTGCATCAGCTCTGACTTCCCTTAATAATCAGATACCTTTTAGGACGGCTCAATATTCTGCCTGGTTATTGGTTGCGGATGCTTCTATCGACAGAGAGAAATTATAACTTGCCCCCCAAGGTGATACAAGAACGATGCCGATTCCCGATCCGGCCCCACACGAAGAACCTTCGAAATATAGAGTCCATGGAACCGGTTCAACGACGACAATTTCTTGTACGCAATGCTGAGCTACGAAATCGGCCATGACTTGACCCTTGATAGCTTTGGTCGATTCGTACCTTAAGTCAAATTCTGACAGAGCCAGGATCCATTTTCCAATCCGTCCTATCAAAATTGGCAATGATAGCATATATTTCACCACATCATCTTTGCATACAACTATGCATTCTGCCAATAACAAATAGTGCCTGAGCTTGGTACACGAGAAGTATAGACACAAGCACAGCCGCTCCACCGGGGAATATCTTGTTTCGGCGTCCAGGAGTCTTCTGCTGACATAATATACCACTCGTTCTTTCCCTTCGAACTCTTGTACCAACGCCGATCCAATAGCCTGTTCATCAGTCGATAAATATAATTTGAACGGCTTACCAGGCTGTGGCGGGACTAACACCGGAGGCGAAACCAGATATTGCTTGATATCTTCTAACGCTCTGCGTTGTTCTTTTCCCCATACAAATTCCTGATCGGGCTTCAATTTCAACAAAGGAGTAAAAGCTCGAATACGCCCGGACAGGTTGGATATGAATCTTCTGATAAAATTGACCTTGCCGATGAGGTACTGCAGCTCTGTTTTATTCTGTGGGGCCACAACTTTGTTGATGGCGTCTATGGTCTTCCGGTTAACCTCTATCCCGCGCTCATGGACCATGAATCCTAAGAATTGCCCGATCGATACACCAAATGCACACTTGTTCGGGTTCATTTTTAACCCATGCTTCCTTGTGCACTTCAGTACTTCTTGTAAATCGGCCAGATGTTCCTGATGACCTTATGACTTGACCACAACATCATCGATGTAAATTTCCACCGATGCACCAATGAGTTTGTGAAAGATATAGTTCATGGCCTGCTGTTATGTAGTACCGGCGTTCTTTAACCCAAAGGTCATTACAACCCACTCGAATAAACCCAGGTGACCCGGACACCTGAAAGCCGTTTTCGAGATATCTTCTTCGGCCATTAATATTTGATTGTACCCAGCATTACCATCCATGAAACTGATGACTTTGTGTCCTGCGGCGGCATCTATCAAGACATCAGCCGTTGGCATCGGATATCCATCCATTGTTGTGGCCTGATTTAGGTTCCTGAAATCGATGCATACGCGCAACTTTCCGTTCTTTTTATACACGGGTACAATATTACAAATCCATTCGGCGTAGCGGCACTACCGAATAAATCCTGCTTCAATCAATCTTGTGATCTCGGCCTTTATATCAGGTAGAATTCTAGGATTGCACTGTCGCGCAGGTTGCTGATATGGCCGATATCCTGATTTTATAGGTAACCGGTGTTCAACAATGGACCGGTCTAGACCAGGCATCTCATGGTATTCTCAAGCAAAGCAATCCTTGAATTCTTTTAATAGACTTATCAGTTTACACTTATATCCAGGATCCAAGCTAGCACTAACATACGTCGGCCTTGGCTTGCTACCATTTCCCAAATCCACCATCTCTTATGAATCAGCCGACATAAACCCATGCCCAAGCTTTCCTTCTTCTCGGATGAACTGATCCATCTAATCTGAATCTTCAGAGCCGACTGCTTGGATCGGCTGTAGACCAAAATCAGACACTTTCAGGAAATCAGTGTCCCAAGTTCTACCAGATATACAGTTGACGTGTTCACAGCTCTATTGTTGCGTGTCGGCCGCCGCAACACTATAGGTGGAATCGGCGGTGACTATCTCTGTACTATCGCCAACCCACTATACAAGGCATTGGAACATTGTAGACGGGACGCAGCAATTCGCGTGTATCCAATCGCGACCGAGCAACATGTTGTAGGACCCCTTACCATTAATAATAAAGAAGGTAGTGGGAAGGGTCTTACTGCCGATGGTGAGGTCGACGCAGAGCGCTCCACGGGCGGGAGACACGATGCCTTCAAAGTCCTTGAGCATCATGTCCGTCTTGGTCAGGTCTTCATCACTTTTGCCTAACTTTCGGAACATAGCATATGGCATGATGTTGACTGCGGCGCCTCCATCCACTAATAGCCTGGTAACGGGTCGTCCGTTAACGTGCCCTTTGAGAAATAATGCCTTGAGGTGTTGCCATTTTTCGTCTTCTGGTTTCTCAAAGGTGGCCGTCATCGGCTCTAATACCAATTGCGCCATCTGCTCTTCCATCCTTGTCGCCTTGTCTCGATCGGCAGGCGCCATGAACTCCATCGGTAATATGAACACCATATTAACATCGGCTGTCGATTCTTGACTGTCTGCTTCCTTGCTGTTGTTTTTCTTGGGGCGCCAGACCCGAGACTTGACGTTTCTCTTTTTCAGCACCTGCCTCTGCTCTTCTTCTTGTTGCTCCCACTGGCGCAGGCATTGGATCCTCCATTTCTGGGACTTGGATAGTCCATCAGGGCACCACCTGGGGTTTACTGGTTTGGCCGATGATTTGGCGTGCTCCCAATCTGGTTCCCTTCCTAGGGGGTTTTCATCTGATACCCTGTCATCAGCCATCTCTTCCAGCCGATCGTGTACGATGGTTCTACCCCCCAGTCGATCCTGTTGGTTGATCCTGCTTTTCAACCGGCGATACCGGTCAACTCTGCCCCCCAGCCGATCATGCACTGAAAGGCGTTGTCCTTCTTGTTCGCGCCGATTTCTGCTGATCGGCTCTGATTCTCTATCTCTGGAGCGTGATCTTTTAAACGGGCGATCGTTGCGGCTTAATCCGTTGCACTTAGGACAGTTATCGGCTGATGGCAATCGGAGGTTGTTCTCCAAGCAATGGATGAAGAACGAACATTGCCAGTGACCCTCGTGCCGGCGTATCATCTCGTCGCGGTATTTTGACCGTTCCTGCTGCCGCCGATATTTGCTGAGCAAGAATTGGGAGGTGACGGGTCTGCGCGATCGTTCTGATCCTTCGCCCTTGCCTTCAGCCCGCCTTTTCCCTTTAACCTCATCCGCCGTGACCTGTTCCCTGGGATCCATGGCGCCGCTCCTTCTTGCCGATTCCGACGTCAGCACCTTGGTTTGAAGTGAATTTCTTCCCGTGTCAACCATGTTGGCCGGGAAAGGATGCTGGTCTATCTTCATCGGCTTTGCCGGTTTGGCCGGGGTTTCAAACTTGAGCCTTCCCTGCTCGATGGCCGATTGTATCTGCTGACGAAAGATCTTGCATTCATTCGTGTCATGAGACGTGGCATTGTGCCACTTGCAGTACTTCATCTTTTTTAGCTGATCGGCTGAAGGGATGGTATGGTATTGAGATAGTTTGATCTGCCCTTCCTGGAGTAATAAGTCAAAAATCTTATCGGCTTTTGATGTGTCAAACCGAATGTCTCTGGTTCTTTCTTTCCGAAAGGGCACGATATTGGCTTTCTGCCTTTTACCCACTCTGCTAGGCCGATTTCTTCCTCTCTCTCCGATTCAGATCCTTCTAGATATGCCACCTTCTTCTGGAAATTCCTCCGCTGCTCAAACGGACGGATTTCCTGACCTGCCAATCGATGAACGATCTGGCTTAAGCTTTCAAATTCCTGTGAGGCATATCTTTCCTTGATTTGTGGCAAGAGGCCTTGGAAAGTGATATCGGCCAACTGGGCATCAGTCAGAGCCAGACTGTAGCATTTGTTCCTGATTTCTCTGAACCTCTGTATGTACCCAGTTACCGGTTCGTCGCTCCTCTGCTTGAGGCTAGTCAAATCGGAGAGCTTCATCTCATGTACCCCTGCGTAGAAGTACTTATGGAACTGCTTTTCTAGATCGGCCCAAGTAACAATGGAGTTAGGTGGCAAAGTGGTGAACCACTGGAAGGCCGATCCAGACAGAGATGATTAAAATAGACGCACCCTCAGAGCATCTTGCGTGGCGGCTTCTCCACACTGGATGATGAATCTGTTGATGTGCTGCACGGTGGATGTGTCGTCCAGCCCCGAAAACTTGGTAAAATCAGGAACCTTGTACCGGTAGGGAAACAGCAGCAGGTCGTAGGCAGACGGATATGGCGTCTTGTAAGTGTAAGTCTGCACTTTCGGCTTCAACCCAAATTGGTCCTGAATTACCTCAGCTATTCTTGCTGTCCAATCCACCTGCTGCTGATGAACAGCCGTTCGAGGTGCCGGCATATGTTGGACGATTGGCGGTGGGACGGCCGGGTGATGGATCGAAGCATGCGGCGAATTTTGTTGCGTCATGGCCGTCTGAGCGGTTGATAGTTGGTGGCGAAGCGAATCCGCCGCCCCGTCATACATCGTCATCGGCGCCGTGCTTCGGAGTGCTTCTACAGCGCCTGCCCCCCTACCGATTTCTGACGGGACTGGTTGAAACTGGGTTATCGTCGGCCGGACGGCCGATTGGAACGGCGCCTGGATTGGATAGTTCCCTTGTCCGGTTGATTGATCGGGAAAAGCAACCGTTGCCGATACCCCACAAGGCACTGAGTTTGTGGGCAGCGATTGCACAGAGGCAATCTGGACAGGCTGAAGCGGTGCTTGCGATGGGACACATGGTGCACCGTTATACCTTGGAGACACTGGAGGCAACGGAGTGTTGTATCCCTCGTGTTGCATCGACATCGGCTGAGGAGCCGAGTGGGACGTGCCTGGTGAGCTTCTGGCTGGAGGTGCAATCGGCGGGGCATACGCTAGCCCCTGATATCCTTGGGCTGCTCCGCTGACCAGAGAGCTGATGATGGCGTTATACACCGTGTTGGTCATCACCGAGGATTGGTCGATAAAAGCCTGATAGACAGATTGTTGGATCATATCGGACATCCTGCCTGAATCCTTAGCGATGGTGATGTGGCGGGAAACTGGAAGAGGCGATTTCTTGACTGCCTCCCCGCTTCTGGTACGACTGAACAACTACAGATACATCCTCTTGTAATCTTCTAGATGTTTAGCTAATTCTTCCTTCTGGTCGTCTTTTCTGACCTCAATGATATTGTTCTCGGAAACTTCTGCGTTCTTTGACATATTGGGTCTTGGAGTTGGTCCCACCGGGCGTGCCAAAAGTGTGTTGGCGCTAAAAATCGGCCAGGAATCGGCCGATGGTCTTCAGCGTCGGACACACGACCCGGGAGAATTTGCTTAGCTCCTGTTCGGGTTATTGCCCTAGTGCGGTTCGCGCGGCGTTCCAGTCAATCGGACCTGTTGATTGACAAGGAAATAAGAGTATTAAATTTTGGGCGTCCCGATCGACTGGGGGTTCCGATCTGTCCCTGAGAGCGCATCGGCGAATCGGTCGATTTGCTATGAAGATGACCGGCTATGGATCAACCGATAATCTCGTAATAATTGCAAAGAAGCTGCTGGAGCGACTTAAACAATTATTACAGATGCAACACTTGAAATAGATCTAATCGGCCATATGGCGATGAACGAAGAAGGGCGATGATAAAGCCGATAGTTCCAATCTCAAGCTGGATAACTGGTGATAATACTAGAACAACAGGTAAAACCTATAATTCTAGAAAATATCGATAACTAGTGAATAAATCTAAACAAAACCACAGCGATGCGCTCGAGGTTAAAGCTCAGATGTTATTCGATAAGCGGAACCTACCAATTGGCCGGAGATCAAATTGATGCAACCCTGCCAATCCGTACGAACTCGTGAAAGAAGAAAAAGTATTGGTTAAGTCGCTGACTTGAAAGTAAAGTACTAGGAAAAAGTAGAAGTGTTTTGTTGATTGATGTGTTGTTATCATGCAAAGCCCTGGCGACTCCTATTTATACACTAAAACCAGGACTCCTGGTCGATTACGACTTGTTACAATCTTATTTCAAACAGGAAAACTACTATATCTATAATATCTTTAAAAAGGAAACGGACTCCCGCAGAATCTTCCGCCGCCGTCTTCTAACCCAATCAGGACTTTTTCCATTGCTTCTTGACCGAATCAGCATTGCTCCGTTGACCAACATCAGGCCACTTTTGACCGGGATCCTCTTTTGTGGTTCTAATCTGTTTGGCGTAAGTTGCAATGCCAATCGGCCGATTCCCAACTGTAGCCTCAATCGGTCGATTCTTTACTGTAGCCTTTAGATCTGCTGCATCGGCCAATCTCTTCTCCTGACGCCGATTCAACACATGTCAAAATCTAGCATCAACAACAGGCTAGTGTTCCGAATCGTTCCGCCACGGGCATTGGCCAAGCGTCCGATGCAGCAACTGGTCAATCGGCGAAAGCTCCTGTTAGCGAAGCCTCGGTAAACAACACCTAGATCCGAACCTGATCGGCCTGGCGATGAGCAACAGACAAGCTGCGCATCGGCCAATGGTATTTGGATCTAGGCTGGATAACTTGTGGTAAGAACTAAATGAAAACAAGATTAAATGAATCTAACCCTGTCAAATCTAGAAAATACCGATAACTTGTGATAACAACAAGAAACAAGCTAGACTATGCAGATTAATCTAACAAGAACAAGCAAATATCGATAACTTGGTGAACAGACCAGATCTAGATTGTTGGGACTTTAGCAATGTGCGAATAAATCCGCAAGCGCACGGATTTGTAGCTTTCACCTCAGAGTATTCCAAGGGTTATCTAATCCAAGGGAACGTGTGTGTACTAACTTCTATTCTAGTGGGTCCAAGGACACAACAAGATAGGCGAGGCAGAGAGGATTCCTAAGGTAGCTCTATAGATAAGTTAAAAGTCGATCTCTCGGGCAAAATACTCGCTTCGGGCACCGGCTTACCTCTGGTCCACCAGGAGACTCCGGCCAACGGCTCTACGCTATATCCGATGGTGGAGGATTACAAAGGACTGATAGGGCTGTCACCACCTACGGCCTACCTCTAACAATCCATGGGATATAAGGCAAACAAAGGATAAACCCTAGCCCAGACACCACGTCTACGCTAATGATTACTACTGCAGTCTAACTACATTTGGATCCCCGTAGCAAACTACAACACTCTGTATAAATACGGAGCGACGAACCAGTGAGTAAGAGAACTGATCTCACTCAACTACTAGAACTAATAGCGTATACTATACACATACATGAGAGCATTCAAGCCTATACTATGCTAGAAAAGGACTAAGACTACTCATGCAACTAAGTATAACAATAAGAGAAGGAATTCGAACACTTACTAACCCAGAAGAATGTAGCAGCATCCGTAGAGGTACAAGTTGGAGAAGAGCGCCGACAGGCCCGGCGCCCTTCCAATCTATCTTCTCACTCTCTCCCTACTCTGACACACAAGCTAGGCAAGGCCAAGACTCACTTGGATGGTGTGTCTCTATTGTAAGGCCCTCCCCTCATATTTATAGGGGTGTACCATGGGGGAGGTGCCTTGGGAGAGTGTACTTCCTCCAAGCCTCAACCCTTCTCCTTGTGCCACCTAGCGCTTCTTATGTCGGTTACTTCACCCCGAGTCTGCCACACCCGCCTTTGAGACATCACGAAGAGCCAACACGTGGAAGATGGGCTCGAGAGGCCACTAAAGTGGGTCGGGCGACCTCAGTGGGTTGGCCGACCTGTGGCTGGCTCCCCTCGCGCCGCCTTCCGTCAGGACGCTGCTAGGTGGGCCCCCAAGTGGGTACATGTTGATTGGGCCCTCGAATCCTTGTGGGCCCTCCAATCCTTGTGCCAGCGCCTGATTGGTGGGAAGGATGTTGCCACGGATTGAGGGGTGTGTTTCTTTGCTCTTTAGGTGTGTTTTCTCCTCTAGTTGACCTGCATACAAATATTCATCGACACTTGTGGAATTTGTTAGTAATAACCCCTACCACTAATGTTGATGCTCGTCTTTCCAGTATTTTATGAAGGAATTGACACACTAAAAGTGGTACTTAAGCGTCGTCAACAACACCCCCACACTTAGCCTTTGCTCTTCCTCAAGTGAAGAAGAAAGGATTAAGGTGGAACATGACTTCTTATGGTAGGGATCAACATGTAAGATATTCAAAGCCATACCAGTACTTGTGAACTTTGTGAAGTATCTATCATGTTACCTTAGGTGGTTGATGACTGGAATGATCTTGATTCAAATCCCCTCCACTCCTTCTATCTAAGTAACTTGGGTTTTTGGCAATGTTTTTTCTTAAAGATAACCTTACCTAGCTCCTCCAATGATTCACTCAGATCGCTCAGTGTGTGTAATCCTCACCAAGGAATTTAACTTGCCTTCTTCAGCCTACTTCTAAAAAGTTTTATCTGGAGCTCAAGGTAGGGATTGTTGGCACTCCTTATCCTATACGAACTAATCCGCAAGCACATGGATACCGATGTAGCTTTCACCAAGGAGTTTACCTGGGATATCGAATCCAAGGAACGATAAGCGCAACCAGACCTAGAACTAATTCAACCGGACCCACCAGAGGGAGAGAGGTACGCGGGTAGAGGGTCAAACGACGGTTAGCCAACTCATTACCTAGAAGACTTGCTACTAAACTAACTTGATCTGCTTCGGCGGCTGGGCCGGAAGGACCTCAGACTGAGGGAGAAATGGGGGGTCCAACTAGACCAACGATCTACTGCCGCCTACCACATCAGTTCCGCCAACCCGAACGTGGTGGACTACAATGGACGGACAGGGTTGTCACCACCTGCCGCCTACCACATCAGTTCCGTGGGGTGGAACACAACCCAAGATAACTATCAAGCATAAGCACCACACTTCAACTATCAAATTACCAACTTTCGCCTCGCATTAAGGCAAGAAGAAACCCCAAATGGCCAGGCTTCCTAGACCACGCAAATAAGGGATCCCGCAGATCAATGCAAGTAAGTAAACAAGTAACGGAAGTAAGGAGACAAACTAGCGAGATACCGATGAGAGATGAGGAACTTCACTCCAAAGATGCTTCATTCCTCTGAGGCTACAAGTTGGAGGTGAGCCGAAGAACCCGGATCGCCTCCGGACTCTCACCTCACACTCTCCCCATTCTACTCTAAGGATGAACAACTCTTGCTTGAGACTCTTCTTCTCTCCAAATGGTGTGTGTTACAAGTGAGGGGGTGGTCTCTATTTATAGCCCTCCGAGGTGGGTTGCTTAGCTTGTAAGCAAGGCTAAGGTCGCTTAACTTGAAAGCAAAAGTAATATTCCTCAACTTCCGGGCAGGTAAGGCCGTGGTGGACTACAATGGATGGACAGGGCTGTCACCACCTGCCACCTACAACATCAGTTCCATGGGTTGGAACGCAACCCAAGATAACTATCAAGCCTAAGCACCACGCTTCAACTGTCAAGTTACTGACTTCTGCCTCGCACTAAGGCAAGAAGAAACCCCAAATGGCCAGGCTTGCTAGACCACGTAGACAAGGGATCCCACAGATCAATGCAAGTAAGTAAACAAGTAACTGAAGTAAGGAGATAGACTAGCAAGATGTTGACGAGAGTCGAGGAACTTCACTCCAAAGATGTTTCATTCCTTTGAGGTTACAAGTTGGAGGTGAGCCGAAGAACCCGGCTCGCCTTCGGACTCTCACCTCACACTCTCCCCATTCTACTCTAAGGATGAACAACTCTTGCTTGAGACTCTTCTTCTCTCCAAATGGTGTGTGTTACAAGTGAGGGGGAGGTCTCTATTTATAGCCCTTCGAGGTGGGTTTCTTAGCTTTTAAGCAAGGCTAAGGTTGCTTAACTTGTAAGCAAAGGTAATATTCCTCAACTTCCGAGCAGGTAAGGCGGTTGTGTAACTTCCACGCGAAGATGGGCTCGAGAGGCTGCAAAGTGGGCCCGCCCGGCCGGCCAGCCTGGGATTATTGCCACTTGGCACCGCCTTTGGCGTGGACGTCCCTGATGACCTCCTTATGGCGATTACTGCTGCCCTTCGGTTGTTTGTCCGAGTCTTACATGCAGGTGGGCCCTTGGATCCATGTATGAGGCCTTTCGGGTCATTGGATCAAACCGACGTAAAAGGCATGATCCATGATCAAGCACTTGTGATTCTCTGCATGTTGGCAAAAGTTGAGCCTGAAAGGCTTCAGTGCCAGGCCGGCCGACCTAGGATTTCTCCCAAATCAGCCCAAATTTCTACAGTGAGTTCCTGCAGTCACATATGCACCAAAACTAGTGGAATTTCATTAGTTTAATAAATTTAGCTTGGTGTAGATCTTATAACCATGAATTCTAGAGAAATATTTGTGGTCAAAATCATCGGAAATCGACCACCAACAGGGATAAAGATGAGGCATACCTGCATCACATATGTTGCAAAGCCAAAGACCGGATCCAAGTGGAACACAAGTCATACAATCTGATCAAGATGTGCACGTGTGTGTGGATGGAACATGGTGGATGATGAATAGTGAATGAAATGAGAACTCCTGTTGTATGATCTCTCTCCTTTTTTATAAATTCCCTTGAGAACATGGCTATCTTTTTTTTCTTTTTTTTCTTTTTTTTCTTGGACCTTCATGTGACCAGCTTTTTTTTTCTTTTTTTTTCTTTTTTTACTTGGACCTTCATGTGTCCAAATTTTTTTTTGATAGCCCATCTCTCTTTCGTGACAATAACTGGAGAGAGAGAGAGAGACCACACATGTTGTGGAGCATTTATTCACTGGATGTATGGATGGGATGATACTAGCTTCCAGTGTAGAAGTCTAGTATGTGGAAGTGAAGTGCACGTGATCTTGATCATGAAAATATGAAAAGCATTCCACAAGGGTCACAAACAATTTGGCAAAGCTCAATATGACAGCAAGCGGCATATGTGTATAGGTTTTTTCAATAAGATCATCATATGGCTTTGGTAGGATTAAGACATATCATTGAGGAGCTAGCTAGGCCTTTTTTTTTTCTTTAAGATAAGTTTCCCAAGTACTTTGGACAGAACAGAGCAAGGTTCATTTTATCATGCCATATCTCAAACATCAACAACCTAGGTAGCATGCTTTTCTAAAGATATATGTTCACAAGCAAACAGGAGCAAGCCAGGAATATAGCACATGTAAGCCAACCATTAAGATCAAGGTGGACCAGTGGTGGTTCAACTAAACTATGGTGGTGGCCGACTCACTCTATCGCCCTCGCCTTGTCCTTTATCATGTTGGCGTAGTCGATGTTGTGCAACACCTTTGTGGGAGATCTTGTGTGTGTATGTCGATGATGAACTTGATAGATCTCCCCCACACTTGTGCTTGTACTTGGTGCTCCCCCACACTTGGAATTTGCATTGATGATCAACACAACCCTAGTATGTTGAGTTCGAGCTTCCCTTCATAATCGTTCCCTCTCCATGAAATATCGTGGTAGTGTTGTAGTCAGTGTAGCTCTCATCATCTTAGGATTCATCTGTCCGTCGTTCTTTTTAATCTCCACCTGAAATGGGTAGCGACCAAAAATACCAGATGGAGAGTTTATCCTAGAAACATGATCTTGCTTTTATTTGAAAGGGAAAGGGAAAGGGAAATGATAATCCGGGTTGTCTCCCTGCAGTGCTTTGTTTATGGCACAAGCTAGACCATGGGAGCTTCCTCCTGCAACTATCATTGGTGATGTCGTTCCCTTCTCACCACCCATTGTTGATGTGTCATTCAAGATTTAGCTTCAAGGTTAACACCACAGAGCACCCACGAAATTTTCAATGTTTATGATAGACAAATACATCTACAACCAACCTTCTAAAGATTTTGCAAGAGAGGACGGTGGTTGCTGTCCTCGTACGTGCTCGGGGTACAAAGCATGCCTGACTCTAGAAAAGCATTGAATGAGCATGGTTCTTGGGGTATTTCAAGAATGAAGCTCCCATGCTCATCTTTGGAATCTTTTCCTTTGGACTCCAGGGTTGGTTCCTCACACAATTCGATGGCCCATGTTTACTCCATCTCAAGAGTTTCATCATGAGAGATCATGGTTGGGTCTCGATCATGGTCGAGAACAACATATTCCGTGGCAGCGGGAAGAGGCTCAAACTTGATTGAGGGTGATGATGATCGTTCATCTTCACAACGGTGAAGGATTTCTTCCGAGTCGCACTCTTTAGGCATGGTGGATTCCGCAACCTCAAAGAGAACATGCTCGGATGATACGAACAGAGATGCATGCCTCATCTTCTTGAGCGGGTTTTGCTTGGGAATAGACTTCACCAAAGGATTTCCTAAGCAAGAGGTAGCGGTGGCAGAAGCGGTTTCCCTAAGCTTTTCATCTAGGCTCCCTTGAGATGGTTCGAGAAGTTTTTCTAGTGGGTAGCCTAGGAGAAGATTAGAATTGAGGATATCGAAGATGTGGAATTCTATGTTGACCTCGATTCTTCCTATTGTTAGCGGCACGGCACTTGCGACCCCCTAACATTTGAGGATGTGTCCAGACGGACAACTTTTGAGGAGCTTGTCGGATGGTCTTATCGAAACATTGCCCTAGAGATTGTATGCTAAGTGCCATGGAATAACATTAACCTACATGATTGGATTAAGATGGGCTTCTACGGTGATTCCCCTTACACAACAAGGAATGATCGTGGATGGTGAGCTAATCCAAATTCTTTCAGAGAAGCATCTCACTCCATCCGACCAATCCTTCTTTATGGCCTCCTTGAGAATTGCTTTGTTGGGAGGATCAGGAGGAGAGGGAGGTACCGTAGGCCTAGGGGAAGGTTCTGTCAAGGGATTTCTAAATTGATCGGTGCGGACATAAGAAGGTTGCTCCCCTATTTGGGCACTTATGAGCTTCGAGGTGTTTCTATGATTGGCAGATGGATCATCCTCAAGCTCGGGATGGAACATTGGAGGTTGAATTTCTTCTTCCTCTGATGTTCCTGGTTCGGAAAAGGTTTCTATGGCTGAATATGAGGACGTGGAAGATGAAGGATCGGATTCAGCCACTAGAGTGTCCTGATTACTCGACCCATGCTCTTCTTGGAGGGATTTGGTCTTGACTACGAAGGGGGTGTTCTCCATGATTTGATCTAGGAGTTCCCGACCTTCGGCTGAGGATATATGAAGAAATGACCCTACAGAAATGGTGTTGAGAAAATGTGCGCAAACCTTATCAAGGCCCTCATAAAAGTTGCAAAGCAACAATGATTCGGGTATTGATAGGATAGGTCCAGATTCCACTAAACAAGAAAATCTAAACCAAGATGCGCCTATAGGTTCCCTCTCATTCTGTTGAAAACAGCGGATATCCCTTTGTAAAGCAACGATACGGGATAGAGGGAAGAACTCATGCCAAAACTTTTCTCTAAGCTCATCCCAGCTCTCATTCACGTTGCCTATGGTATATGTGTACCATTGTTTGGCCTTCCCTATAAGAGAGTAAGGGAAAAATTTCCACTTAAGGGTATCCTGTGTCATGCCCGCGATGGAAAAGCATGAACACAAATATTTAAAATCACACATATGGAAGTACGGCTTTTCGCTTTCTAACCCAGAGAAGGAATGTTTCCGAACCAAAGCGATGAGGTCGAGAAGGAGCTCACTGCCGGATGTAAGGATTATTCGTGTAGAAGGTGGTAGCTCTAAGAACTCCCCCTTGAGGTAGAGAGCTGTTGAAAGGATAGCTACTCCATGGGTAGCGGGGGTAAAAATAGAAGGAATGAAAAACAAGAGATACGAGGACGATGTTGGCGCTAAAATCGGCCGGATAGGAATCGACCGACGGTCTTCAGCGTCGGACACATGACCCGGGAGAATCTGCTTAGCTCCTGTTCGGGTTATCGCCCTGGTGCGGTTCGCGCGGTGTGCCAGTCAATCTGACCTGTTGATTGACAAGGAAATAGAGTATTAAATTCCAGGCGCGTCGATTCGCTGGGATTCCGATCTGTCCTGAGGAGCGCGTCGGTGGCGAATCGGCCGATTTGCTGTAGAGATGATCGGCTATGGATCAGCCGATAATCGTGTAGTAATTGTAAAGAAAACCACCGGAGCGATCTAAACAATTACTACAGAAGCAACACTTGAAACAGATTTAATCGGCTATATGATAATAAATCAAAGAAGAACATTGACGAAGCCGATTACTCTGATCTCAAGCTCGATAACTGGTGATAATACTAGAATAACAGGTAAAACTTGCAATTCTAGTAAATATCGATAACTAGTGAATAAATCCAAACGAAACCACAGTGATGCGCCCGTAGTTAAAGCTTGGATATTACTCGGTAAGCGGAACCTACCAATTGGCTGGAGATCAAGTTGATGCAGCCCTACCAATGCGTACGAACTCGTGGAAGAAGAAAATATTGGCGAAGTCGCCGACTTGAAAGTAAATTGCTGGAAAAGTAGAAGTATTGTTGTTGATTGATGTATTGATACCTCTTCAAGACCCTGACGACTCCTATTTATACCCTAAAGCTAGGACTCCTGGTCGATCACGATTTGTTTGCAACCTTATTTAAACAACTGGAAAACTACTATATCTATAAGAACTTTAAAAGGAAACGGACTCCCGTAGAATCTTCCGCCGCCGTTCCCTAATCCAATCAGGATTTCCTTCAATTGCTCCTTGACCGACTCAGCGTGCCTCCTTTGACCAACTTTTGACCAGGACCCTCCGAAATAGTCCCATCTCGTTGGCGCAGGCTGTATCACCAATCGGCCGATTTCCAACTGTTTACCCCAATCGGCCGATTCCTTACATAGCCTTCAGATCTGCCGCATCGGCCAATCTTCTCCTCCTGACGCCGATTCAACACGTGTCAAAATTTGGCGTCAACACATGCCCCCCAGTTTCGGAGTAAAATATAACTTTTTCTTTGAAACTCTTTCTTTAATCCTTTCCTCCGAAACGGGCGCAGTAAAATCTCCTTCCGTTCCGCGGCACAATGATTGCAATTTCCTTGAACTGAGCGCGCGAAACGACCGCTCCTCTGGAACTCGTGTAGACGACGCGGTAAAAATACCATCTTTGCCCTCGCTTCCCTGATTTTTCTTAAGTACTGGCTTTCTCCGCCTATCCTTCCCCACGAATCTAGCATTCTTTTCCATCGCACCACAGTTCGTCTTCCTCCAAGCTCTCTCGATCTCCAAGCGCTTCCCCCTTTCCGGCGATTTCATCCGCGGCCTGCTCCAACCCCCAATGGCGTCACCATCGGCGACCACTCCATCTACAGAGGCTCCATCGGCTACTCCTTCGGCGTCGGCGGCCCAATCGGCGGCTTCTCCAGCGGTCTCATCGGCGATGATGATCTCTATTCCAGAGGTAAATGCTCGAAATTTTCTCCTTTTCGCATTTTTACGGCTTCAGTATTTTCCGGACCCTCTCTCAGTTTCTTCCCCTTTCCCCTTTTTTAGGCACTTAGGCACCGAATCACTATTCCTCTCTCAGAATCCCCTGACCTCATCTGTTTGGGCCCTATGAGGAACCCCGATCCAACGGACCTGATCAGCTTAGAAACCCATAGGATCCCTTTTAAGCAATCATCTATGGATTTAGATCACTGGGTAGGCACTTTCAGATCCTGGCCAAATGAAACACCTGGGTGGAGAGAATGGTACCAGAGGGTAGCCGGATCTTGGAAGGTTTAGTGGGAAGAACTGAAAATCGGCCAGTGCATAGACTTATCCTTGTCTCAGATGGAGAGAAACGAACCCCTGGTCATGGCAGCCTCTTATTTCTGGTCCGATGCACTTAATGCATTCCTTTTCGGACATGGACCTATGACCCCGACCTTGGCCGATGTTCTGCTATTGACCGGCCTCGATGTCTCCTCCGCCGATACCCCTTTCAATTATCTATTCAAGCCATCTCATTGGCTGGAGACCTAAGGAATCGGCGGGTGGAAAGGATACATTAGCAAAAACATGAAGACCGGGACAGTCTCGTAGAGGGAGCATACTGCCTTTTTGATGATGTGGCTGGAAAAGCATTTCTTCTGTGGCAGAGCAGTCGGCCCCTCTTCAAATACTCAAGCTTTGGCAGAGGCTTTATCACAAGGATCGGCCATCGCCCTTGGGAAACACTTGCTGGGATCGGTGTATCACCTGATGCACCAAATCGGCACCAAGTTGTTGAAAGGGGAGCCGATCGGGAACCCTGGTGGTCCTTGGTGGTTCATCACCCTCTGGCTCAATTTACACATGAGCAAGGTCTCTCAGCAACGGATAGAGACAAAAACCTTCCCCAATATCGAGTCAGAGGAGAACCCATCAGTTCGTCGCCGCTGCAGATCTTATGGTGAAGCGGTATCGGCCTTCCCCGGCTGCCAGTTCACTGCCACCCGCACAGCTGAGTACTTGAGATGTTTTTACAATGGCCTTAGTGAAGAGATGATCAGCTGGCACCCATATCAGGCAGTAGAGCCGATTTTCGAATCGCCCATATGCTACGATTTCTCCACTCATACCTTTGACAGAGAGCTTATGGACGTCTTGATTAAGCCGGGAATTCTGTCAGCCAACTTCTTCTCAGGAAAGGATTCTCCCACCTACGAATTCTACAATCCATCGGCTGCGGCAAGACAACTGGGTTTTGGCCAACTGCCGATTCGGGTCTACTTCGCCGGTCAGGCAAAATTCAGAGATGGACTGACCTCAAGTCTTGATTACAGCCGGCTGTGCGATCTGATACCCGATTCCGGTACCATTGACCTGAACAGTTGGTTAGTTGCCTCTTTCGCCACCCAGCAGTTCAAATTATGGTGGCCAGAATGGAAGCAGCACCTTTTCTGTAAATCTCCATCGTTTTACTGCAACATTCTGGACCCAAAGAACATTGATCCAAATGCAACGGTATGTTCTTTTTCCTCAGCCGATTCCAATGTTATTTCTTTCCACATTATCATCTTGTTGTTAACTCATGTTCATCTCTTCAGTCTGAAAGCCATGTTCCTCTGATGCGAAGCCGAAGCGGCCGGTCGATTGATAGTCATCACCAATACACGCCGTATCCACTTATCGGCTTCCATGCTCCAACTGTCAGAGATATCTCCACTGGCCGATCGAAGCGAGCACCGAAAAGGCCGACATCAAAGATAACCAGCCGTCGGGTGCGAGCCCGCATTGGATCGGCCGATCAGTCGGCAATAGCATCGGCTAAAGTCCCCCGCATCGGATCGGCCAGCCAGATGGTAGTGGTATCGGCCGAGACTTCCCGCATCGGATCAGCCGACCATGTAGTGGTGACACCAGCCGAGACTCCAGGTCCTTTACCTTTGCCGGTCGTCGAGATGGCCGATCCCCAAGTCACTGCTGAAGTCGGGACTATTGCAGCATCACTATTAGTAGAAGCTGTTCAGGTAATCTTATTTATCCCATATATTCTCCAAATCTTCTACTGACATCAATTCTATTCCTCTGCCAGGGTGCACAAGTTATCCCACCGCAGTCTCCGCAACAATCGGCCACGTCTCAAGTGGGAACCGAGACTCCAGCAGCTCCTGCCGCCGAGGTAAACGATCTCTTACCTTGAATCCTTAATACTCAGAAAACTTAACCAATTTTGATGCAGGCCGATTTGGGTATGCCGATTACAACTCCACAACAGGCATCGGCCGGGAGACCCACAGAGGCATGGCAAATTTCTGTTACCATCTTATTTCAATTTCCCATAGAATTTTTACGGGAATCTTCCTTTATGTCTTTTTAGGAAGCTGGTCCAAGCGGAGCGCTAATAACCATCGAATCTTCTTCCGACGAACCAAATGCACCAGTCCCTGAGACAAGGGAAACACTTCCACCGGCGCAGGCAAGAGAAATTCACTTCAAAGAGGTAACAATATTACCATTAGAATCGGCCGATTTCCTTTCACCGCTTGCTTATCCTTTACTTTATTTCCTTACAGGAACAAGATACCCCCAACAACAGCATCTTCTCTTTTGCTGTCTCCTTGGCCGATGATGAAGAAATCGCTTCACACCCAATTCCATCGAGCTCCACCTCCAACGATGTCCGCTCCAAGCTCAAAAGCATTCGCATTCTCCTTCAAGATGACATCGGCCGATTGGTAGAAGATGCATCGCCGATTCGACGACTTTTCAACGAGATCAAAGATCGAATCCTGGATGAAGTATCAGAAAATTTAGGGTATGCTGCCTATATAGAGGGCATGTAGATTCCGGTTTCCAGGGCGCTGCGACGTATGGCCGATCGTGCTCAGATGGCCAAAACTCAGGAGGAGGTCGATTCATACAAGCACCGGACTCAGGAAGTACACCACAGGATCAACTTCCTTGAAAATTGCCGTCCGGACATCGTCGGTGCAATAGATCGGCTGAAACGGAGGAGGGCAGAACTGGCCAAGGAGATGGAACAGATAACCAAAGAGATAGCCGCTGAAGAGAAGAAGCTCCAAGAACTCCCATCCATCATCAGCGAGCTGAAGCAAGAAAGGCAGCATCTGGCCCGTGAAACAATAAGGCTCCGTCGCCGTGTGTCAGAAGTACCAGGATCGGCCAATGATGATCAGAGAGTACTAGATTCGGCCGATCAAATTAGACGACGAGCTATTGTAGCCATAGATACTTTCCTTGGGTTGTAAAGAATATGTTAAACATTATTGCTCCTTCAATGTCACTGCGCCGATTTGGTTCTGAACTGCTCCTTCAGTATGCTTTGCATTTATGTATGTATTTACTCCGATAGGACGTGTCTCACCATCCATCTACCTTCTCTTCATTTATAAGCAGACCGTTCACCATCTCCAGAGGCATACGCATTACTTATCTTCTCTCCTTCTTTTACTGTCCCAAATTGAACGGCAAGATGTCTTCTTCGTCCTCCTCATCTTCTTCCTCTGTCAACCAGGTATAAACTCCTCCTCTGCCTTTCTCTTAAGCATCTCAATCGCTCCGATACTGGGTAACTCCTTTTATCTCTGTTTAGCCGAAATGTCTCAGCCCCGGTCTAGAACGAGCGATAGAAATCATGCATTCAGAAGAACCACTATCACAGGCAGACAGAAATCTGATAAGAGCTCATGCTGAGAAACTCAGAGATCATATCCCTGCCGCTGTCCAGGAATACTCGGACCTTATAGATGCTCATTTTTTGGTCCGCAAGTGACCATCTTCTGAAAAAAGTTCTTCACTTCCTTGTAAAGCCAAAACTGAAGTCGCCATGGAAGATCTGGAAGAGGAGAAGACCCGCCTGCTGAAAGAACTCTGCAACCAAGCTGAAACTGGAGCCACTGCAGAGGACCCGAAAGAGAAAAGGCTCACCCTTATGATAAAACTGGGTCGCATCGAGAGAGAAATCCAGCGTAGGTGTAATCAGTAGATACACCGGTATTTTTATTCTAAGGGCGACTTGTACCATGTCGGCCATGTAATCTGTAATTTCCATTCAATAATGAATCCTAATGTTTCCTTCACAAGATGTGTAGACAAAAACCGATGAGAAATCGGCCATGTTATCTTGATATATTTTGTTGCGAGCTATGCATCTACCCAAATGCTCGGATAGTACCTCTTCAGATATCGCCCATTTAAAGCTCTTGGGAATTCCTCCCCTTCGACTGTCTCTAGAATATATGCATTCCCAGGGGCACATCGGCCGATTCTATACGGCCCTTCCCAAGTGGGTGACCATTTACCGAATTTGGGATCTTTAGATCCTATCGGCAGCACCTACTTCCATACCAAATCTCCTTGAGAGAACTGTTTAACTTTGACTTTTTTGTTATACCATCTGGCCACCCTTTTCTTGTTTTCTTCTATACTAATCAAGGCTCTCAAACGTAAACCCGCCGAATCGTCAAGTTCATCTTTCATGAGAAAGGAATAGTCATCGGCCGTTAACTGATCTTGTAACGATATACGTCTTGACCTGTCCTTATCTCCCATGGCAAGACCGCCTCATGACCATAAACCAACTGATAAGGGGATATTTTAGTGGCTCCATGACAAGCCATCCTGTATGCCCATAAAGATTCAGCCAAAGACATATGCCACTTCTTGGGTTGCTCTTCTATCTTTCTCTTGATTAGCTTAATTATCCCTTTGTTAGACGACTCTGCTTGGCCATTGGCTTGAGCATAGTATGGAGAAGAGTTCAATAATTGAATCCCCATATCGGCGGCGAACTCTCCGAATTCTCCAGAAGTGAACATTGTCCCTTGATCAGTTGTGATGGTTTGAGGAACACCAAATCGATAGATAATATGGCTTTTAACAAATTCAATCATATCGGCCGATGTCACGTTCCTCAAAGGAACTGCCTCCACCCACTTAGTAAAATAATTTGTAGCCACCAATATGAACTTATGCCCTTTGCTTGATGGAGGATGAATCTCTCCGATGAGATCTATTCCCCAACCTCTAAACGGCCACGGCTTAATTATTGGATTCATAGCCGATGCTGGCGCGCGCTGCACATTGCCAAACCTCTGACAGTCTTGGCATCCTTTGTAGTACTTGAAACAATGCTCAAGGATGGTCGGCCAGTAATATCCATTGTTCCGGATCATCCATTTCATTTTGTGAGCCGATTGATGAGCTCCACACACGCCTTCATGGATTTCTCCCATCAGAACCTTTGCCTCTTCTGTTCCCTGGCATTTGAGAAGAACTCCATCAATCGTCCGATAAAATAAATCATCCTCAAGCAACACATATTTTGTAGCCTGAAAACGTGTTCGCCGATCCACCTTTTGGGATGGATTTCTCAAGTAATCGGCGATCTCCTTTCGCCAGTCATCGGCCGCGAGCTCTAGCGTCATCGCTCCCTGAATCGGCCGATACCCAGAAGCATGTTGGGCCAGTCTGTTGGCCCCTTCATTATAATCCCTGGGGATATGCTCAATTATTGCAGACTTGAACTCTTTTAAAAGTTGAAGACAATCCTCATAATAAATCCTCAAGATATCATCCTTGCACTCAGATCGTCCCGTCAACTGATCCACAATGAGCATGGAATCTCCAAAAATTTCGACTGCATCAGCTCTGACTTCCCTTAGTAATTGGATGCCTTTCAGAACAGTTCGATATTCCGTCTGGTTATTAGTTGCAGAGGCTTCTATCGGCAGAGAGAAATTATAACTTGCCCCGCGAGGCGACACAAGAACATTGCCGATTCCTAATCCGACCCCACACGAAGAACCAACAAAATATAGGGTCCATGGAACTGGTTCAACGGTGGCGATTTCTGGTCCACAATGCTAAACTACGAAATCGGCCATCACTTGACCTTTGACGGCTTTGGCCGATTCGTACCTTAAGTCGAATTCTAACAAAGCCAGGATCCATTTTCCAATCCGCCCTTTCAAAATCGGCAATGATAGCATATACTTTACCACATCATCCTTGCACACGACTATGCATTCTGCCGATAGCAAATAGTGCCTGAGCTTGGTACATGAAAAGTACAAGCACAAGCATAGTCGCTCCACCGAGGAATATCTTGTTTCAGCGTCTAAGAGTCTTCTGCTAACGTAATATACCACTCGTTCTTTCCCCTCAAACTCCTGTACCAACGCCGATCCAATAGCTTGTTCATCAGCCGATAAATATAACTTGAATGGCTTACCAGGCTGTGGTGGAACCAATACCGGAGGTGAAACCAGATACTGCTTGATATTCTCCAGTGCCTTGTGCTGTCCTTCTCCCCATATGAATTCCTAGTCGGGCTTTAATTTCAACAGAGGGGTAAAAGCCTGAATACATCCTGACAGTTTGGATATGAATCTTCTGATAAAATTGACCTTGCCGATGAGGGACTGTAGCTCAGTTTTATTTTGTGGGGCCACCACTTTGTTGATGGCGTCTATGGTCTTGCGGTTGACTTCTATCCCACGCTCATGGACCATGAATCCTAAGAATTGTCCAGCTGATACACCAAATGCTCACTTGTTCGGGTTCATCTTCAACCCATGTTTTCTTGTGCATTCCAGTACTTCCTGTAAATCGGCCAGATGGTCTTGGTGACCTTTTGACTTGACCACGACGTCATCTATATAAATTTCCACCGATGAACCAATGAGCTTGTGGAATATGTAATTCATGGCCCGTTGATAGGTAGCACCAGCGTTCTTCAACCCGAAAGTCATAACAACCCATTCAAATAAACCAAGATGACCTGGGCACCTGAAAGCCGTTTTCGAGATATCTTCTTCGGCCATTAATATCTGATTGTACCCTGCATTCCCATCCATGAAACTTATGACTTTGTGGCCTGCGGCAGCATCCACCAAGATATCGGCCGTCGGCATCGGATATCCGTCCATCGGTGTAGCCTAATTTAAGTTCCTGAAAATCGATGCACACACGTAATTTTCCATTCTTTTTGTATACAAGCACAATATTAGAAATCCATTCGGCGTAGCGGCACTGCCGAATAAATCCTGCTTCAATCAACTTTGTAATCTCGGCCTTTATATCAGGTAGAATCTTGGGGTTACACCGTTGCGCAGGTTGCTGATATGGCCGATATCCTGATTTTATACGTAATCGGTGTTCAACAATAGACCGGTCTACTCCTGGCATCTCATGATATTCCCAAGCAAAGCAATCCTTGAACTCTTTTAATAAACTTATCAATTTACATTTGTATTCAGGATCCAAATTGGCACTAATGTACGTCGGCCTTGATTTGCTGCTATCTCCCAAATCTACCATCTCCAATAAATCGGCCGACGTAAACCCATGCCCAAGCTTCCCATCTTCTCGGATGAGCTGATCCATTTATTCTGAATCTTCAGAGCCGACTGCTTGGATCGTCTGTAGACCGAAATCGGACACTTTCAGGAAGTCAGTGTCCCAAGTCCTGCCAGATATACACTTGATGTGCTCGCAACTCCACTGTTGCGTGTCGGCCGCTGCAACGCTGTAGACGGAATCGGCAGCGACTATCTTTGTGCTGTCGCCGACGCATTGCACAAGGCACTGATGCATTGTAGATGGGACACAGCAGTTTGCGTGTATCCAGTCGCGACCAAGCAGCATATTGTAGGACCCCTTGCCATTAATAACGAAAAACGTGGTAGGGAGGGTCTTACTGCCGATGGTGAGGTCGACGCAGAGCGCTCCGCGGGCGTGTGACACGTTGCCTTCGAAATCCTTTAGCATCATGTCCGTCTTGGTGAGGTCTTCATCGCCCTTTCCCAGCTTGCGGAACATGGCATATGGCATGATGTTAACTGCAGCGCCTCCATCTACCAGTAATCTGGTGACGGGTCTTCCGTTGACATAGCCTTTGAGAAACAGCGCTTTAAGATGCTGTCGTTTTTCCTCTTCTGGTTTCTCAAACGTAGCCGTCATTGGCTCCAACACTAGTTGTGCCATCTGTTCCTCTTCTGTTCTTGTTACTTTATCCCGATCGTTGGGCGCCATGAACTCCATCGGCAGTATGAACACCATATCAAGTTCGGCTGCCGATTCTTGGTTGTTTGCTTCTTGATTGTTTTTCTTTGGGCGCCACACTCGAGACTTAACATTCCTTCTCTCTGGCACCTGTCTCTGTTCTTCTTCTTGATGGTCCCACTGGCGTAGGCGTTGGATCCTCCGCTTCTGGGATCTGGATAAGCCATCGGGACACCACCTGGGATTTGCTGGTTTGGCCGATGATCTGGCGTGTTCCCAATCTGGTTCCCTTCCTAGGGGATCCTCGTCTGATACCCTGTCATCGGCCATCTCTTCCAGCCGATCATGCGCGCTGATCCTGCCCCCCAGTCCATCCTGTTGGCCGATCTTGCTTTTTGACCGGTGGTACTGGTCAACTCTGCCCCCCAGCCGATCATGCACCGAAACGCGCTGTTCCTCTCGTCCGCGCCGATTTCTACTGATCGGCTCTGATCCTCTGTCCCTGGAGTGTGGTTTCGGGCGATCGTTGCAGCTCAATCCGTTACACTCCGGGCAGTTATCGGCAGACGGCAATCTGATGTCGTTCTCCCAGCAATGGATGAAGAACGGACATTGCCAGTGATCTTCATGCCGGCGTATCATCTCTTCCTGGTATCTTGCTTGTTCTTGCTGCTGCCGATACTTACTGAGTAAGAATTGGGAGGTGACGGGCTTGCGTGGTCGTTTTGGCCCCCGCCTGTCCCTTCTGATTGCTTCCGTCGTGATCTGCCTCCTGGGATCGATGGCGCCGCCTCTTCTCGCCGATTCTGACGTCAGCACCTTGGTTTTACTTGAGTCTCCTCTAGCGTTAACCATGTTGGCCGGGAAGGGATGCTGATCTATCTTCATCGGTTTTGCCGATTTAGCTGGAGTCTCAAATTTAAGCCGCCCCTGCTCGATAGCCGATTGTATCTGCTGACGGAAGACTTTGCATTCATTTGTATCATGAGAAGTAGCATTGTGCCACTTGCAGTATTTCATCTTCTTAAGTTGATCGGCCGTAGGGATGGTGTGATGCTGAGACAGCTTAATCTGTCCTTCCTGAAGCAATAGATCAAAAATTTTATCGGCCTTTGACGTGTCAAAGCCGAATGTCTCTGGCTCCTTCTTGCCAAAAGGGCATGATATCGGTTTGTTCCCTTTGACCCATTCTGCCAGGCCGATTTCCTCTTCCGCATCTGATTCAGATCCTTCCAAGTATGCCACCTTCTTTTGGAAGTTCCTCCGCTGTTCAAACGGTCGGACCTCTTGTCCTGACAATCGGTGGACGATTTGGCTCAGGCTTTCAAACTCTTGGGCAGCATATCTTTCTTTGATTTGTAGCAAGAGGCCTTGGAAAGAGATATCGACCAACTGCGCATTGGTCAGAGCCAGACTGTAGCATTTGTTCCTGATTTCTCTGAACCTCTGTATATACCCCATCACTGGTTCATCGCTCCTCTGCCTGAGGCTGGTCAAATCCGAGAGCTTCATCTCGTGTACTCCTGTGTAGAAGTACTTGTGGAATTGTTTCTCCAGATCGGCCCATGTAACGATGGAATTTGGCGGCAAGGTGGTGAACCACTGGAAGGCCGATCCGGACAGAGACGATGAAAATAAACGCACCCTCAGAGCATCTTGCGTGGCAGCTTCTCCGCACTGGATGATGAATCGGTTGATATGCTCTACAGTGGATGTATCGTCCGTCCCTGAGAATTTGGTGAAATCAGGAACTTTGTAGCGGTGTGGGAACGGCAGCAAGTCATAGGCTGATGGATATGGCGTCATGTAGGTGTAAGTTTGCACTTTCAGCTTCAATCCAAATTGATCCTGGATTACTTCTGCTATTCTTGCCATCCAGTCCACCTGCTGCTGATGAACCGCTGTTCGCGGTGCAGGCATGTGCTAAAGAGCTGGCGCGGCTGGGTGATGAATTGGCGAACTTTGCTGAGCGGCCGATAGTTGATGGCGAAGTCAGTCCGCCCCCCCCCATCGTATGTCGTCGTTGGCGCCGTGCCTCTGAATGCTTCTACAGTGCTTGCCCCCCTGCCGATTTCTGATGAGATCGGCTGATACTGGGGGACCGTCGGCCGGGCGGCCGATTGGTGCGGCACCTGGATTGAATAACTCCCGTATCCGTTCGTTGGCTCGGGAAAATACATCGGCGCCGATGTTCCCCAAGGTACCGAGCTTGTGGGCAGCGATTGCACAGAAGCAATCTGGACGGGTTGAAGCAGTGTCTGTGATGGGAGACATGGTGCACCGCTGTATCTTGGAGACGCTGGGGGCAATGGAGAGTTGTACCCTTCGCGTTGCGTCAATATTGGCTGAGGAGCCAATTGGGACGTGTATGGTAAGCTTCTGGCTGGCAGCGTGATTGGCGGGGCATATGCTGGTCCCTGATAGCCTTGGACTGCTCCGCTGGCCAGAGAGCTGACGACGGCGTTATACACCGTGTTGGTCATCACTGAAGATTGGTCGATGAATGCCTGATAAACGGACTGTTGGATCATCTCTAACATCTTGCCCGAGTCCTCAGCAATGGTGATGTGGCGGGGAGCTGGAATAGGAGCCTTCTTGACCGCCTCCCCGCTTCTGGTACGACTGAACGACTGGAGGTACATCTTCTTGTAATCTTCTAGATGCTTGGCCAATTCTTCCCTCTGGTCGTCCTTGAGATCCGCTTCTGTGACCTCAATGATGTTGCTGTCTGAGATTTCTGCGTTCTTCGACATATCAGATCTTGGATGGTCCCACCGGGCGTGCCAAAAGTGTGTTGGCGCTAAAATCGGCTGGATAGGAATCGGCCGACGGTCTTCAGCGTCGGACACACGACCCGGGAGAATCTGCTTAGCTCCTGTTTTGGTTATCGCCCTGGTGCGGTTCGCGCGGCGTGCCAGTCAATCTGACCTGTTGATTGACAAGGAAATAGAGTATTAAATTCCAGGCGCGTCGATCGGCTGGGATTCCGATCTTTCCTGAGGAGCGCGTCGGCGGCGAATCGGCCGATTTGCTGTAGAGATGATCGGCTATGGATCAGCCGATAATCGTGTAGTAATTGTAAAGAAAACCACCAGAGCGATCTAAACAATTACTACAGAAGCAACAATGACGAAGAAGAACAATTAATCGGCTGTATGATAATAAATCGAAGAAGAACAATGATGAAGCCGATTACTCTGATCTCAAGCTGGATAACTGGTGATAATACTAGAATAACAAGCAAAACTTGCAATTCTAGTAAATATCGATAACTGGTGAATAAATCCAAACGAAACCACAGCGATGCGCCCGTAGTTAAAGCTCGGATATTACTCGGTAAGCGGAACCTACCAATTGGCCGGAGATCAAGTTGATGCAGCCCTACCAATCCGTACGAACTCGTGGAAGAAGAAAATATTGGCGAAGTCACCGACTTGAAAGTAAATTGCTGGAAAAGTAGAAGTATTGTTGTTGATTGATGTGTTGATTCCTCTTCAAGACCCTGACGACTCCTATTTATACCCTAAAGCTAGGACTCCTGGTCGATCACGACTTGTTTACAACCTTATTTAAACAACAGGAAAACTACTATATCTATAAGAACTTTAAAAGGAAACGGACTCCCGCAGAATCTTCCGCCGCTGTTCCCTAATCCAATCATGATTTCCTTCAATTGCTCCTTGACCGACTCAGCGTGCCTCCTTTGACCAACTTTTGACCAGGACCCTCCGAAATAGTCCCATCTCGTTGGCGCAGGCTGTATCACCAATCGGCCGATTTCCAACTGTTTACCCCAATCGGCCGATTCCTTACTGTAGCCTTCAGATCTGCCGCATCGGCCAATCGTCTCCTCCTGACGCCGATTCGACACGTGTCAAAATTTGGCGTCAACAGACGACTAGGTACGAAGATAGATATAGCAATGGCGCCAGAAGCTTGTTGGGTATTTTAGCGATGAGCGAATAAATCCGCATGCGCACGGATACCGTTGTAGCTTTCACCTCAGAGTATTCCAAGGGTTATCGAATCCAAGGGAACGTGTGAGTACTAACTTCTATTCTAGTCGGTCCAAGGACACAACAAGATAGGTGAGGCAGAGAGGATTCCTAAGGTAGCACTATAGATAAGTTAAAAGTCGATCTCTTGGGCAAAATACTCGCTTCGGGCACCGGCTTACCTCTGGTCTACCAGGAGACTCCGGCCAACGGCTCTACGCTATATCCGATGGTGGAGGATTACAAAGGACTGATAGGGCTGTCACCACCTACGGCCTACCTCTAACAATCCATGGGATATAAGGCAAATGAAGGATAAACCCTAGCCCAGACACCACGTCTACGCTAATGATTACTACTGCAGTCTAACTACGTTTGGATCCCCGTAGCAAACTACAGCACTCTGTATAAATACAGAGCGACGAAACCGCGAGTAAGAGAACTGATCTCACTCAACTACTAGAACTAATAGCGTATACTATACAAATACATGAGAGCACTCAAGCCTATACTATGCTAGCAAAGGACTAAGACTACTCATGCAACTAAGTATAACACTAAGAGAAGGAATCAGAAAACTTACTAACCCAGAAGAATGTAGCAGCATCTGTAGAGGTACAAGCTGGAGAAGAGCACCGACAGGCCCGGCGCCGCTCCAATCTATCCTCTCACTCTCTCCCACACACAAGCTAGGCAAGGCCAAGACTCACTTGGATGGTATGTCTCTATTGTAAGCCCCTCCCCTCATATTTATAGGGGTGTACCATGGGGGAGGTGCCTTGGGAGAGTGGACTTCCTCCAAGCCTCAACCTTTCTCCTTGTGCCACCTAGCGCATCTTATGTCGGTTACTTCACCCTGAGCCTGCCACAGCCGCCTTTGAGACGTCACGAGGAGCCGACACGTGGAAGATGGGCTCAAGAGGCCACCAAAGTGGGGCAGGCGACCTCAGTGGGTCGGCCGACCTATGGCTCGCTCCCTTCGCGCCGCCTTTCGTCCAGGACGCTTCTAGGTGGGCCCCCAAGTGGGTACAGGTTGATTGGAGGTAAGTTTAGGAGGTTTAACCCTGATGTGGGCCCTCCAATCCTTGTGCCAGTGCATGATTGGTCAGAAGGATGTTGCCAGGGATTGAGGGGTGTGTTTCCTTGCTCTTTAGCTGTGTTTTCTCCTCTAGTTGACCTGCATACATATATTCATCGACACTTGTGGAATTTGTTAGTAATAACCCCTACCACTAATGTTGATGCTTGTCTTTCCAGTATTTTATGCAGAAATTGATGGCATAAAAGTGGTACTTAAGCGCCGTCAACATAGATTCAATCTGCTCGATAACTTGAACTAATATAGGATAGAGGAAGAAGCGATACGCCGTCAACTTTGAGCCTATCTGCCTCGTTCGATGCGAAACTTACAAGCGAGTCGGAGATTGAAGTCGATGCAGCCCCACGTGCAGGAAAGAACTCGTAAAAGAAAAATCTATTGCAACTAAGGCGAAGCCGCCGAAAAGAGAAAAAAGGGTTTATGTATTGATCATTGGATGGTTTGGTACATGCCGGAGGGCAGCTATTTATAGCCTAAGCTACAAACCCTAGTCGATTACGACGTACATTAGTTGACAATAAAGAAAACAAAACTTTCCTTAAATCTAAGAGATAACCTGCTGACGTAGCTTTGCTAGGTCTTTCCATGCTTTCTCAGCTTCGACGCTCCTCCTGGCCCAAAATGCCCAATATGCTTCATTCTTTGCTCATAATTTAGCGTCGGCCCAATTTCCATCGGCCTTTTGCCTAACAGGTTGACACGTGCCAAAAAACGGTGTCAACACATGCCCCCCAATTTCGGAATAAAAACGCGTTGTTCCGAAATTCCAATCAAAGACTTTTCTCTGCACCCCCTTGATTTCATTGCAGCTCTTCAATTCCATGTATATCATCGTCATGAGAACAAAACAGCGGATACTGTTTATCCGTGGACTTCTCGGCTCTTCTCCCCATTACTCCTCTATGGAAAAGTGTCACGCCCGATTTTTATGGCAAAACCGAATGCATCTCATATGTGCGCCAGGATCAGTTTACACACACATGATAGACGTCATAAGTGAATATATCAAAAAGCAATGTTCGAAACATAAATAAAACATAGTATCAACATTATTACACTGCGTATAAGATATAGACATTCCACCGTTATCCTAGGCAACGTCTTCTTCCACAGGTAGTCAACTGGAGAACGCTCGCTTAGAACTCCTCGAAATTGTCGAAGTTCACCACCTCAAAGTTTCTTTTTGAACAACAGTTGGGCAATCGTGAGTACTCTTATGGTTGGTACTCAGCAAGTGGGTGAAAATATGCAAGGCTATGAAGGAAAGGCTGAGGTTTTTAAGCGGTTAGCATTTTAGTTGGTCAAATTTTATTAGCAATCACCTATTAATTAGATGTAAGTTTATACCAACCCACTTAAGAAAAAAGAAACACCAACATTAAAACAAAGCCAGAGAACCACAAGTTAATAAATCTTTAAGTTCAATTATCATGTGAGGGTCCAAGCCACTCTTAACTGTGGCAGAACCACCTGAATTAATCCGGCTCAAGTGTATTAACCATCACCATTAAGGCAATCTCAGTTAACCTTACACTTTAAACGGAGTAATCCACTGGTCTGTCGGGTATAACCTCCCGATACAACCACGGTAGAGCGGATCGAAAGCCCTACATACAAATGCTCATGCGAAGATGAGCCCAGAGAATACCACATTCCAGCAAATATTACAACATTATCATAAGTAAATATTACAGACCGAGTTTTAAATTTAAATTTAGAAACCAAGTACTTCAATGATCATAACTAAGTTCTTCAGAGTTTAAGTTGCAGCGGAAATAAACAACGGAAGCTACTCGACGATACAGGATGTCTCGATGAAGCCAGTACGAGACATCACTCGGCCTTATCTCCGTTGGACGGGGGCGCATCCCATTCCACCGACCAACCAGGGGGAAGAGTTCAGGGCCAAGTCAAGCTAGCAATCATATCTTCGAAGGTCTCACCTGAAAACGAGCCACAAGCAAGGCTGAGTATACTAATACTCAGCAAGACTTACCCGTGTAGTGGAATCTAGTCCACCGACTCTAGACATGCAAGGCTTTTTGGCTCAGGGGTTTGTTTTGCCGAAAAGCATCTACAAGTGGGTCCTTACTTTCAACTTTTAGCTCAAGATTCTAGTTTCGTTAACCATTCTAGATAAGCAGCTATCCAAAAGCATACATGGTGAAGCATTAAATTTTCATCCAACCAGTTCATTCATCATCATTGTTACTCTTCTTACTCTGTGGGTAAAAATGGTTAAGCAGTCTCAATAGCCGTGAGAAACGGACGATTCGAATCGAATTTCTTAACCTTGCAAGGGAAACCCAAACACACTTCACGTGGTTACTCCCTAGAGTCACACGTGCAACCTTTCCCCTTTCTTTCCGGGTCGTGGATCGGGGCTACCCTCCGAGAGTACAAGAGCCCCACGCCACGGTTCGGCGCCGGGTCGTGACCACTCTCTGCACTCGCCATATGCACATGGGACCGAAGTTCAAAGGGTAGGATGCCGTCCCCTTGCCGGGCCAATCAGGTACTTAAGCTTACCGATTCCCATAATCTCGGCATGTGTTTAGTACGTTCAAAGACTTAACCATCACTACCACACCCTGCAGCCTTAGTATTTTTCACTAGACAGACGGGCCTCAATCGTAACCATCGTTCCATAGCCCGTCCGTGTCCTTATGATTGCAGCGTGTAGTAGTCATTCAACTCCTATTTTCTCGCGAGTGACAGGAAATCACTCGACTTTTACCGGAGTCCTATTAGCACAGCATTCTATCGAACCTTACGTCTAGTTTTCAAGCAAGGGTTCTTAACATCATGCAACTACGTTTTTATTCAACTCCTATAAACTTAATGCACAAGCAAAAGAGTAGTGAGTTGCATAATTTAGGAAAGAGATGGGTTATGCTCCGGGGCTTGCCTTCACAGTTAGCTTGGGGCTCTTCCGAACTTGGGCTCGGGTCTTCAAGAGCTTCAGTTAGATTCACTTGAGCTTCATGCTTCTCACTCTCGGGCGCGGGCACCAGCTCGTAAGTTCCGTCGGCGAGAGTCGTCGATTCTACATGAATGCACAAGTTTAAGTCGTGGTAATGGTAATCGAAATGATTTAAGAGTAATTACTACAATGGATAGTTTCTTGTCATGAAATTTTGGATTTAGGCACATCAGGGAAAGATGCGCTTACTGTAAAATTTTCAGCCAATTTTATGTAACAGATTAATTATGAAAAATAAATTACATAGTCGCTGTTAGATCCTTGTTCTTTTTGTACAGAACAATTGGTGCAACAAATGAGTCTAAGATTTTTACAAAGATTTCACTTAAGCATGCAGAAGCTACTGTAGTTTTTGTAGGATTTATTATGCAGTATCCAGAGCATAGAAAATATGACATTACACACCTAGGTTATTCAAGGACTTATTTTTACAGGAGACTACACAGGGTTTTTGTCCATGGAACTTTTTACACAGAAACCGCTACCACAGTGTGTCTCCTAGTAAAAATGTGAAAATTTTCCAAGCTAAGATACTATTTTCTTGATTTAATGTATGTTATAAGCACATAAATCAAATAAATAGGTTACTGTGAGATAAAAAGTCTCCTAATTTTTCTCTGGCTTCTAGGTACCAATACACCAGCATAGAAAAAGTTTCATTGGGTGATTCGTCACCTAACTGCAGGGATAAAATATTTTACTTAAACATGGTATGAAACTAAGTTTAATAAACAGTAAAGCTAGATATGGAATTTGGGCCTGGTCTTTTTACACAGACCTAAACATTAAGCAACTAACTCACTGTCCAAATTTTAGGGTCAGCATTGTTCTACAACAATGGGTGCAAAATAAGTCCATTAAAGCTTCCATTTAATGTAGAGCAAAATATGTTGAGATTCTGAGAATCTTTTACTAACAAAAGTGGTAGAGTTTGTTCTAAGGATTCCAGAACAGTTGAGTTTGCAGTTTTCTGAATTTTCTACGATTTTATACGAATTTTACAAGTTCACCGAATTTGAATCTAGATTTCAAACTTTCTTTTACAACTAGGTCCTTGAATCTTACGCGCAGACCCTTCTAAAGATTCCATTCTTGCAATGGGTCCTCGGGCGGCTCGGGTACGGCGGCCGGCCGAAATTCCGGCGAGGGGCTCGCCGGCGGCGAGGGGTGAGGGCCGGGGAAGGTTCAGGGGTGCGAGGGCTACCTCGTGGGGGTGTTGTTCAGGTGGGGAACGGCCGGGAAGGGCTCGCCGGCGTTGGAGCAGAGGCGGCGGCGGCGCGGCACGCGTCGACGGCGGTGCTCCGGCGGGCTTGGGGCGGCCTGGTCCGGTCAGCGAGCTTCAGTGGCGCGTGGGGAAGCTGCTCAGGGGCTTGGCTTGGACGGAGGAGGTCGGGGTCGCGCTGTCCACGGCGAGCAGGGGCGGCGGCGGCGGCGGCAGCGCGGGCTGCGGCGCTCCGGTGGTTCTGGGCGGCGTTGGGCGGGTCGGCGAGCTTCTGGGGCATGATGTAGTGGTGGCTGAAGCTTCAGTTTGGGCGGTGGGCGGCGGTGGAGAGCTGTCCACGGGCGGGCGGCGCTCGGCGGCGGGAATGGCGACGGCGAGGCGTTCTGTTTGCGTGGCTCGCGCGGGCGGTCGGGGCTCGGCTTTTATAGGGGCAGGAGGGGGTGCGGAGGGGCCTGGGTGATGCGCGGGGCGGAGGCACGGCACGGCGCGGCACTGGGCGCGGCGGGCGGCAGCAGAACGCCGGTGCGGCATGCGGCGAGCGGGCGCGGCGACTGGGCGGCCGGGATATGGCGTGGGCGCGAGGGGATAGCGCGGGGCGTGGAGTGGTGGAGCAGCAGCTGCAGCGGCTCGGGTGGAGGGCGGGCGCAGTGACGGGCGGGGCGCGGGAGCCGGGGCGGCACGGCGGGTCGCGGCGGTTGGGCGCGACGGGTGGCGGGGCTGGGCGCGGCAGCGGCGTGCGCACGCGCGGGCGCTCACTGGGCCACGCGGCGTGGGGAGGGGGCAAAGCCGGCCGTGGCGGAGTGGCGCGGCGGCCACTGGCCTGGCGCCTCGCGCCGGTCAGGCGTCGCCGGCCACCTGGCGCGCGGCGGTCGGGCGGGGAGGAGAGAGAGGGGGGGGGGGGGGGGGGGGCGCGAGGGGCCTGATTGCGAGAATTTGAAAAACTTCAGGGGGCTGGGTGCAAACCGGGCGTTTTCTCCTCTTTCTAATTTGAATTTCAAAAACTTTTGAACACGAAAGTTGTTCAGAATAAAAAGTCCTACAAGTTTGGTTTCAGGAAAAATCTCATTTGGCTTATGGTTTCAAAGTTAAATTTAAAAGTTCAAAAGTAACCAAATGTGCTCAAATTAAATTTGAATTCCAACTGAACTCGTCTTAATTCTTTCCACCCTTTTATCAGTTGGTTTAAGCATAGGGTTAGGCTAATGATACTGATTTTAGAAATGAAATTTTACCAGGGTTGTCACAGCCTTCCCCCCTTAACAAGAATCTCGCCCCGAGATTCGGTAATTCTTAGTGTGGGCGTGGGTGCACATACGAGTGGTTGAGATAAGAAACCCAGGGAAATGTTGGTTTAGGTAGCTCTCAGTTTCCCAAGTGGCTTCTTCTTCCGTGTGGTGATTCCATTGTACTTTATACATTCTAATCACTTTCCTCCTGGTCTCTCTCTCTTTTTGATCCAAAATCTTAACTGGGTGTTCGACATACGAGAGGTCGGGTTCCAACGATATTTCTTGTTGTTCCACAATCTCGGTAGGGACTCGAATACACTTCTTGAGTTGAGATACGTGGAAGACATCATGGGTGGCCGTGAGCTGAGGGGGCAGTCGTAATCTGTAGGCTACAGGTCCGCAGCTCTCAATGATTTCGTAGGGACCAACATAATGGGGAGCTAGTTTGCCTTTGATTCCAAATCTTCGCACTCCCTTGGTTGGTGAAACTGGAAGATACACATGATCGCCAACTTCGAACTTTAGGGGCTTTCTCCTTTTGTCAGAATAGCTCTTTTGTCGAGCTTGTGCGGCTCTAAGATTTGCTTGTATTACTTTTACTTTCTCCTCTGCCTCGATTACCAGGTCGGGTCCAATTATTTGACGTTCTCCGGTTTGTGACCAGCTCAAAGGAGTTCGACACCTTCGTCCGTACAGGGCCTCAAATGGTGCCATTTTCAAACTCGTTTGATAGCTGTTGTTGTACGAGAACTCTGCTAGGGGTAGGCATTTGTCCCACTTCTTGTCATAGTGGATGATGTAAGCTCTCAGCATGTCTTCAAGGATTTGGTTTACTCTTTCCGTTTGTCCATCAGTCTGAGGATGGTATGCTGAGCTGCGAATCAGTTTAGTGCCAAGAGACGTTTGTAGTTGTTCCCAAAAGCGTGCTACAAACTGAGGACCACGATCGGAAATAATTGTCTTAGGTATTCCATGTAGGCAAACAATACGATCGAGGTAAATCTCGGCATATTTCTTGGTAGAATAGGTGGTGTGTACCGGAAGAAAATGTGCCGTCTTCGTGAGTCTATCCACGATAACCCATATGGAATCATGTTTCTGGGAAGTGTTCGGTAGTCCAACGATGAAGTCCATACATATGTCTTCCCATTTCCATGATGGTATAGGTAACAGTTGTAGTGTACCGGCTACTTTCAAGTGGCTAGCTTTTACTCTCTGGCACGTGTCACATTCCGAGACATACGCAGCAATTTCTCTTTTCATTCTAGTCCACCAGAAGTTTTGCCTTAGGTCTTGATACATTTTGCTACTGCCGGGGTGGATAGAGAATTTGGAAAGGTGTGCCTCATCCAGAATTTGCTTGCGGAGTTCACGATTCTTCGGAACGACTATACGACCTTCGAACCATAGAACTCCCTTATGGTCCTGGCGGAAACATTTATACTTCTCCTCACCTAGAGAGAGTTTTTGTTTGATGATCTTAATTCCTTCGTCATGTAGTTGTGCCATGACGATCTGGTCCTGAAGAGTGGGCTCAACTGAGATGTGATCTAGAGTGCCTTGGGAAACCATTTCCAAGTTAAGCTTCCTCATCTCTGCACACAATGTCTCATGGTAGGACTCCATGGATAAGCAATGGCAATGGGACTTGCGGCTTAGTGCATCCGCGACTACGTTAGCCTTGCCGGGGTGATAGTGCACTTCAAGGTCATAGTCCTTGATTAATTCTAGCCATCTCCGTTGTCTCATATTCAGATCGGCTTGGGTGAAGATATACTTGAGACTCTTATGATCCGTGTAGATATTGCATGGTGTACCCATGAGATAGTGCCTCCAAATTTTCAGGGCGTGAATGACAGCTGCAAGCTCAAGGTCATGAGTGGGATAATTCTGTTCGTGGGGCCGAAGGGCTCGTGAGGCATATGCAATTACTCGATTCTCTTGCATAAGCACACATCCTAGACCAGTACCCGATGCATCACAATATACATCGAACGACTTGGTATTATCGGGTTGAGCTAACACAGGTGCAGTAGTCAGATGCTCTCTGAGAGTGTGGAAAGCTTCTTCACATTTCTCATTCCATACAAACTTGACTTCCTTCTTTAACAGTTCAGTCATGGGCTTAGCAATTCGAGAGAAATCAGGGATGAAGCGGCGGTAGTAACCGGCTAAGCCGAGAAAACTGCGAATCTGATGAACAGAGGTAGGGGGTTTCCAATCCATCACCTCTTGTACCTTGCTGGGGTCAACAGCTATTCCTTCGCTGGAGATGGTGTGGCCCAAGAACTTTACAGTATCCAACCAGAATTCACACTTAGAAAACTTAGCATAGAGCTGATGGTCTCTGAGTCGCTGAAGAACAATGCGAAGGTGCTTGGCATGCTCTTCCTCATCCTTGGAATAGATAAGTATGTCGTCGATGAACACTACGACGAATTTGTCAAGTTCGGGCATGAATACCGAATTCATGAGATACATGAAGTAGGCAGGGGCATTGGTGAGTCCAAAGGACATGACCAAGAATTCATATAGTCCATATCGTGTGGAGAAGGCAGTCTTAGGAATATCGCACGGGCGAATCTTGATTTGATGATATCCCGAACGAAGATCAATCTTTGAGAAGACTCTGGCTCCAGCTAATTGATCGAAGAGTACATCGATACGAGGAAGGGGGTATTTATTTTTAACAGTTACCGCATTGAGAGGTCGGTAGTCCACACATAATCTTAAACTGTCATCCTTCTTCTTTACGAATAGGGCTGGACATCCCCAAGGTGACGCGCTAGGGCGAATGAAACCTTTGTCCAGCAGTTCTTGGAGTTGAATTTTCAGTTCTGCCAATTCTTTAGGGGGCATCCTATATGGCCTTTTGGATATAGGTGCAGTGCCTGGTTGTAGTTCAATGATGAACTCAATATCCCTATCTGGTGGCATTCCTGGTAAGTCATTCGGAAAAACGTCGGCATACTCGTTTACCACGGAAATATCCTCTAGCTTAAGTCCTTCCATCTTGTAAGCACAGGAATTTGTACAGTCTAGGAATGGTAGGTAAAGGGTAGTGGCTCCGTGACTAGGTGAATTTATCTCAACGGCTCGGGAAGAAAGGTCCAGTGTGACTCCATGCATAGTCATCCAGTTCATTCCCAAAATAATGTCCATGCCGTCAAGGGGTAAAAGGATAAGGTCTGTGTCGATGGTTTTACTACCCAATTTGACTGGTACTTGTCTGACCATTTGGTTTGAAGCAATTTTACCACCCGGTGTTGATATCATATATGACCCTTTTGTGTGACAAACATCCAAGCCTACTTTTGCACCGAATTTTGCACTTATGAAACTATGCGATGCACCAGAATCAAATAATATAACTGCAGGCTTGTTATAGATAGAGAATGTACCCGACATCATTGGGGCTCCTTCAGGAAGCTCTGCAAGCGTGGTGAAGTTAATCCGTCCTTGCTTGACTTGCAGGGTTTGTCTCTTGCCCCGGTTCTTGGCGTTCGGGTTGGATCCCTGACCTTGGTTGGGCTGTCCAGACTGAGGGCATTCTCGTGCGAAGTGGTTGGAACTCCCACATTTGAAACAGCGATTCGCGGGGCTAGGTCGAAGAGACTGCTGAAGAATGGGCCTCGGACCATTCTGTGGAGGCATCGGGGGTCGTACCATGCCTGGCTGCTGCGGGGGTCTGGCAATCCATCTCCCTGGCTGAGGGGCCCTAGGTGGAGCTGTGGGTGCGGCATTTTGCACGATGCGATACCTTGGTGGTTGGACACTTGATGGTCCAGCGGGTGCCTTTCTCTTCTTCTCGGCCCGGTGTGCCATGATACAGTCTTCCTGGGTTATGGCCATATTGACCAACTCGTTGTAGGTGTCAGCCCTGGCTAGGTTCAGACGTTCCTTGAGCTTGGTATTCAGACCTCGGCGGAAACGATCACGCTTCTTGGCATCCGTATCAACGTGATAGCCCGCATACTGGCATAGGTTGTTGAATGCCTGGGCGTACTGCAGCACGGTGCGGGTGCCCTGGGTAAGTGCCAGGAACTCATTCAACTTCCTCTCCATGAGACCCTCGGGGATATGATGTGCCCGGAATGCGGTCTTGAATTCATCCCAGTCGACCACATGGTCAGTCGGGAGCATCGCAGAATAGTGGTCCCACCACAGTCGAGCGGTACCGCGAAGCTGTTGCGCGGCAAAACGAGCCTTGTTGGCCTCTGAGCATGGGGCCACAAGTAGTGTGAACTTGGATTCGATGGTGCGAATCCATGCATCTGCATCCAGGGGTTCCTCGGTCTTATGGAACAAGGGCGGCTGGGTCCCTAGGAAATCCATGTATCCTGCAGCTTGGGATTGGTGAGCATTGTGCCCACCCCTCTGTTGGTGCTGTCCTTGCACGATCTGACGCAGCAGTTCGGTTTGAGCGGCCATCACTTCCACCAAACTGGGCGGGGGTGGTGGCGATTGTCGCGAGCGGCTGCCACCGGCACCAAAACCCTCGGGGTTGCCACGGGTTGATCCAACCATCTGAAACGTGAAAGGTTACCATTAGCAACGCGATCCATATTACTTCCTTGATTCATAAATGATTGGTGTAGTCAAAGACTTCCGAAATCACAGCTAGAAGTATGGACAGAATCTCCGTTTGTTACGAGAAAAATCATAGCTTGCTGTGGGTCCATCCAAAACACCTCAAACTTTGGCAGTAGTCAGTAGTCAGAGAATTTAGGAATGCACCACTTTGGTATTTAACTTCGGCGCTAGAACTATAGCTAAGGTGGTCGAAAGGCTCATCCTTTGCCTTACTGTCTTAGCTGTTTTTCAGCAGATTGATCGGTACTGTTTCGCCTATAACTAAACTAGCGAGGTCCAATGATGCTAAATTTTTGTGAGAACCATGATCACAAAATTTAGCACATGTTTGGTATTCAACATTCAGCCAAGAAATGCAAGGAGACATGGGTAAAAATTCCGACAAGTCTCAGCGATTGTGGATTTCATCGTTTACCAACTTACAACGAGTCACCCAAGTTTATCGCCGTTCCTTACATGCTGAGGGTATCCACATGGTTCAGGTGTACCCAACACAAAAGAGTTACTCAACTCCTAGTTAGCCTATTACAACACTTGCCAAAAGTTAGGCTACCCTATCGAGGAGTATGTGCAAAAGTCCTCCTAGGTCGTCCTCTAGAAATCATCCAAGTCGTTGACGGACGACTCGCTGTGAGCAGGAGAGTGAGCTCCCATCTGAGGTGCCTGTGGTACCTCACCCTCGAAATCCATACCGGAGATACCATCAATCTCCTGTGGCTCCTCCTCATCCTCCTCCATGTCCTCCTCATGGGGATGGTCATTCTGATCATGGTGCCACTGAATGTGCTCATTAGCATCCTCCAACTCGAGGCTCAGATCATGGAGCTGCTCCTCCAACTGTGCTATCATGGCATCTCTCTCTCCCATGAGAGTGTCATGCTCCTGAATTTGGCCCTCAAGTTGGCCAATCTGAGCATCTCTGTCCTCAAGATCCTGACTGAGCTCCTTAATCTGCTCATCCCTGGTATCTGCCATCATGTGGTAGGCCTGAGCAAGATCAGTGAGCTGCTCAAGCGCCTGACTCTGGAGAGTCTGAAGCCGGTAGAGTGCACTCATGCACCGCACGGAGGTATGAATAGTTTCTTGGGCGTGAAAGTCTACCAAGTACTGTGCGTGCTGCACCCTGTTGAGCCAAAAGGGGTCGTTGCCCTGGGTAGCAGGAAACAATCCAATGGGAGCGAGTGTGACAACCTCGGGACGCTGCGCACAAAAAGTGGTGAGCGCCCTCATGGCTGCAAGCTCCCAAGTATCTGCCAAACGGCGACCAACAGCCTCAATATCCAAGGCGGGCCACTCTGGGTGTAGCGGGTGCGGGAAAACGGTCACGTTGACACGGCACTGGGTAACTCCATTTTCTGCAAACTCCAGTCCGGCGTAACGTGGGGGAATTAGATAGCCGGCGGTACGCAGAACATCCCACAAAATAGAGGGGCAGCCCTCCCAGTGGAGACACTGCGAGTGCACGCGTCCATCCTCATCCACCATCATATCAACAGGCTCGGCCATCTGAACAAAAGGTCAAATGGAGTGAGATAGTGAAAAACTGTGAACAGCATAGGGACAGATTCTGTATAGTGTGCAAAGATAACCATAACTTCCACAGTTCTAATCCAAAAATTCCCAAATTTCACCAGATCACTCCTAAGGTATTTGTGAAGAACTTTGCTAGTCAACTCCAGAGCTAGATAGGTATCTAAGATGGACTTTCTTTTCAGGTTTTACCTTACTGTCTACCCAGAATTTTCAGTGAACAGAGGGCTAGAGTTTCGTGCACCAGGGAAAATCTACCCAGTCAAAATTTACCAAATTTTAACAGCAGCTACCTGGGTAAATTTGGAACAAGTTTCGTGTTGTGCTCTTTTGCAGAAAACCGCAGGAAGGGGGCCTAAAAATTTAAGAGGCAGAAGGGCTTATTCTAGACAGAATTCTGACATTCCAAGGTTTCTGTTATTTCTCACTATCCATAAGTTCAGAATTTTTCATTTTTGAACAGAAGATAGAACACAAAATTTGGAACAATTTCTTCAACATGAACTTTATCAGAAAAGGTCATTTTCTTTGGTCAATAAATCGCTCTTTTCGGTCACGGCAGATTTCGGACAGTTTCGCTAGATGATCCTTATGCAAACCATGCTTAGATACGCAAGAACCTTACCACTCTCATACAACGTATTTTCAATTTTCGATATATATGATGATGATGCATGCACGTCCTATTCGTCCTCACAAACTAAAATAATTGCTAAATACTTTTGGTCTTACGAAGATAGTTTCGGTGGCATACACAATACGGCTCTCGCTATAATAGCTAGTCGAGTCTTTCTAATCGTTCCTTAACTTATCGTAATCGCGGTTAGTGTACCTGCAGAAGATTGACAAAGCATATATATTTCATGAACCTTTCATGCCAGCACTCATGAAAGCGTCCGCATTCATTACCGTACAGTCGACGTTAACATACGCTATCGAGATAGCGTATTCACGGGGGTACCGTCATGAGACGGGGGTATGAACAGCGATCGCCATACCCTACGCCAAACCTTCTACTTCCAATATGTTCAACTAACGGTTGGCATATTGGCAGCACCTCAAGTAAGCCACTGCTTGAGGGCAGCGTTCGGTTCGCATCACCGACAGGAAGGCCAAGCTCTCTCAGTTGGCTGAGGATCCTTACCTTCTTACCTTAGCGATGAGTGCGTCGTTACAGAATTTTAAGGTCGGTTGTGCATGAAAGTAAGTTTTGACAGAAAGTAATGTGCTGGAAGTCAGTTGATAATAGTTCATAAGTCAGATAGCCACCTAGTAACTTTCCCATAATCCCTTAGGGCTTTACGAACTAGGCACCATCCTTAACGCACCAACGTATTTCGCAACACATCCTTCTAGTCAAGTTTTATGAAAATAAGTTTTTAAGGCTTGTCGCATTCTCTGGCATATGTATTTTGGCTCTGGCGCCAGCTGTTGCCAGCTGTGGCGCCAGCTACGGCTCTGATACCAGCTGTGGCAGAACCACCTGAATTAATCCGGCTCAAGTGTATTAACCATCACCATTAAGGCAATCTCGGTTAACCTTACACTTCAAACGGAGTAATCCACTGGTCTGTCGGGTATAACCTCCCGATACAACCACGGTAGAGTGGATCGAAAGCCCTACATACAAATGCTCATGCGAAGATGAGCCCAGAGAATACCACATTCCAGCAAATATTACAACATTATCATAAGTAAATATTACAGACCGAGTTTTAAATTTAAATTTAGAAACCAAGTACTTCAATGATCATAACTAAGTTCTTCAGAGTTTAGGTTGCAGCGGAAAAAAACAACGGAAGCTACTCGACGATACAGGATGTCTCGATGAAGCCCGTACGAGACATCACTCGGCCTTATCTCCGTTGGACGGGGGCGCATCCCATTCCACCGACCAACCAGGGGGAAGAGTGCAGGGCCAAGTCAAGCTAGCAATCATATTTTCGAAGGTCTCACCTGAAAATGAGCCACAAGCAAGGCTGAGTATACTAATACTCAGCAAGACTTACCCGTGTAGTGGAATCTACTCCACCGACTCTAGACATGCAAGGCTTTTTGGCTCAGGGGTTTGTTTTGCCGAAAAGCATCTACAAGTGGGTCCTTACTTTCAACTTTTAGCTCAAGATTCTAGTTTCGTTAACCATTCTAGATAAGCAGCTATCCAAAAGCATACATGGTGAAGCATTAAATTTTCATCCAACCAGTTCATTCATCATCATTGTTACTCTTCTTACTCTGTGGGTAAAAATGGTTAAGCAGTCTCAATAGCCGTGAGAAACGGACGATTCGAATCGAATTTCTTAACCTTGCAAGGGAAACCCAAACACACGTCACGTGGTTACTCCCTAGAGTCACACGTGCAACCTTTCCCCTTTCTTTCCGGGTCGTGGATCGGGGCTACCCTCCGAGAGTACAAGAGCCCCACGCCATGGTTCGGCGCCGGGTCGTGACCACTCTCTGCACTCGCCATATGCACATGGGACCGAAGTTCAAAGGGTAGGATGCCGTCCCCTTGCCGGGCCAATCAGGTACTTAAGCTTACCGATTCCCATAATCTCGGCATGTGTTTAGTACGTTCAAAGACTTAACCATCACTACCACACCCTGCGGCCTTAGTATTTTTCACTAGACAGACGGGCCTCAATCGTAACCATCGTTCCATAGCCCGTCCGTGTCCTTATGATTGCAGCGTGTAGTAGTCATTCAACTCCTATTTTCTCGCGAGTGACAGGAAATCACTCGACTTTTACCGGAGTCCTATTAGCACAGCATTCTATCGAACCTTACGTCTAGTTTTCAAGCAAGGGTTCCTAACATCATGCAACTACGTTTTCATTCAACTCCTATAAACTTAATGCACAAGCAAAAGAGTAGTGAGTTGCATAATTTAGGAAAGAGATGGGTTATGCTCCGGGGCTTGCCTTCACAGTTAGCTTGGGGCTCTTCCGAACTTGGGCTCGGGTCTTCAAGAGCTTCAGTTAGATTCACTTGAGCTTCATGCTGCTCACTCTCGGGCGCGGGCACCAGCTCGTAAGTTCCGTCGGCGAGACTCGTCGATTCTACATGAATGCACAAGTTTAAGTCGTGGTAATGGTAATGGATACGATTTAAGAGTAATTACTACAATGGATAGTTTCTGGTCATGAAATTTAGGATTTAGGCACATCAGGAAAAGATGCGCTTACTGTAAAATTTTCAGCCAATTTTATGTAACAGATTAATTATGAAAAATATATTACATAGTCGCTGTTAGATCCTTGTTCTTTTTGTACAGAACAATTGGTGCAACAAATGAGTCTAAGATGTTTACAGAGCTTTCACTTAAGCATGCAGAAGCCACTGTAGTTTTTGTAGGATTTATTATGCAGTATCCAGAGCATAGAAAATATGACATTACACACCTAGGTTATTCAAGGATTTATTTTTACAGGACCCTACACAGGGTTTTTGTCCATGCAAATTTTTACACAGCAACCCCTACCCCAGTGTGTCTCTTAGTAGAAATGTGAGAATTTTTCAAGCTAAGATACTATTTTCTTGATTTAATGTATATTATTAGCACATAAATCAAATAAATAGGTTACTTTGAGATAAAAAGTCTCCTAATTTTTCTCTGGCTTCTAGGTACCAATACACCAGCATAGAAGAAGTTTCATTGGGTGATTCATCACCTAACTGCAGGGATAAAATATTTTACTTAAACATGGTATGAAACTAAGTTTAATAAACAGTAAAGCTAGAGATGGAATTTGGGCCTGGTCTTTTTACACAGCCCTAAACATTAAGCAACTAACTCACTCTCCAAATTGTAGGGTCAGCATTGTTCTACAACAATGGGTGCAAAATAAGTCCATTAAAGCTTCCATTTAATGTAGAGCAAAATATGTTGAGATTCTGAGAATCTTTTTCTAACAAAAGTGGTAGAGTTTGTTCTAAGGATTCCAGAACAGTTGAGTTTGCATTTTTCTGAATTTTCTACGGTTTTTTACGAATTTTACAAGTTCACTAAATTTGAATCTAGATTTGAAACTTTCTTTTACAACTAGGTCCTTGAATCTTACGCACAGACCCTTCTAAAGATTTAAATTCTTGCAATTGGGTCCTCGAGCGGCTCGGGTACGGCGGCCGGCCGAAATTCCGGCGAGGGGCTCGTCGGCGGCGAGGGGTGAGGGTCGGGGAAGGTTCAGGGGTGCGAGGGCTACCTCGTGGGGGTGTTGTTCACGTGGGGAACGGCCGGGAAGGGCTCGCCGGCGTTGGAGCAGAGGCGGCGGCGGCGCGGCACGCGTCGACGGCGGTGCTCCGGCGGGCTTGGGGCGGCCTGGTCCGGTCAGCGAGCTTCAGTGGCGCGTGGGGAAGCTGCTCAGGGGCTTGGCTTGGACGGAGGAGGTCGGGGTCGCGCTGTCCACGGCGAGCAGGGGCGGCGGCGGCGGCGGCGGCGGCGGCAGCGCGGGCGGTGGCGCTCCGGTGGTTCTGGGCGGCGTTGGGCGGGTCGGCGAGCTTTAGGGGGATGATGTAGTGGTGGCTGAAGCTTCAGTTTGGGCGGTGGGCGGCGGTGGAGAGCTGTCCACGAGCGGGCGGCGCTCGGCGGCGGGAATGGCGACGGCGAGGCGTTCTGTTTGCGTGGCTCGCGCGAGCGGTCGGGGCTCGGCTTTTATAGGGGCAGGAGGGGGTGCGGAGGGGCCTGGGCGATGCGCGGCGCGGAGGCATGGCACGGTGCGGCTCTGGGCGCGACGGGCGGCAGCAGAACGCCGGCGCGGCGTGCGGCGAGCGGGCGCGGCGACTGGGCGGCCGGGATATGGCGTGGGCGCGAGGGGATAGCGCGGGGCGTGGAGTGGTGGAGCAGCAGCTGCAGCGGCTCGTGCGGAGGGCGGGCGCAGTGACGGGCGGGGCGCGGGAGCCGAGGCGGCACGGCGGGTCGCGGCGGTTGGGCGCGACGGGCGGCGGGGATGGGCGCGACAGCGGCGTGCGCACGCGCGGGCGCTCACTGGGCCGCGCGGCGTGGGGAGGGGGCAAAGCCGGCCGTGGCGGAGTGGCGCGGCGGCCACTGGCCTGGCGCCTCGCACCGGTCAGGCATCGCCGGCCACCTGGCGCGCGGCGGTTGGGCGGGGAGGAGAGAGAGGGGGGGGGCGCGAGGGGCCTGATTGTGAGAATTTGAAAAACTTCAGGGGGCTGGGTGCAAACCGGGCGTTTTCTCTTCTTTCTAATTTGAATTTCAAAAACTTTTGAACACGAAAGTTGTTCAGAATAAAAAGTCCTATAAGTTTGGTTTCAGGCAAAATCTCATTTGGCTTATGGTTTGAAAGTTAAATTTAAAAGTTCAAAAGTAACCAAATGTGCTCAAATTAAATTTGAATTCCAACTGAACTCGTCTTAATTCTTTCCACCCTTTTATCAGTTGGTTTAAGCATAGGGTTAGGCTAATGATACTGATTTTAGAAATGAAATTTTTACCAGGGTTGTCACATTAACCGTGAGCACGGCTGATATATCAGTTTTACATTCTGTAGAGGTTATACACTTTACCCACAATTCGTGTTCCCCTTAGTCGCCCGGGTTTGCAAGGCCCTTAAACACTTCCGAGGTGAGTGGCGAGGGGTCCACTATGAAGCCTTTACAAACACAAGCGCAAAACTAGATAGCCCGCTAGAGTTTTGGTAGGGTGTGGTCCATAAACCTCCTTAATGGTCAGCTCCTTAGCAAAGACCGCCACCCCAAGAGGGCTGGGCTATGACCCCTAAACCGACCCCCTCCTTGCCCTTTCGGTAAACTACCAACTAACCACAAGTTTAATTAATCAGCTAAGAATAGAGCCATGTAACATTGTGGTTGTACGGTTTTCTTGGATGGTTCTCCATGTTCCAATTAAATAAAAGTGGTCTTGCAAATTATTCAGATAAAATAACAGTATAAACCCATGATTATAATTTTTAGAATAATAAAAGCAACACTATTTCCCAAAGTTAAGCAACTAAGCATAGCTACCCAAAAAGATAACTAAAACCAGGTGTTTAAAAAAGGCTTGGGTGAAAAGACTAGGTAAATCCGTAGTAGGCATTCCCGTCAACTTTTATGCATTTCAACAGATAAAGTAAATTTGTTTATCATGCTATTATTGGGACCAAATAAAATATGCAAAGGGGGAAATCCACTTGCCTTCCTCATCAAAAAGCTGGTTCTCTTCCTCGAAATGCTGCTCTTGCCTTCCTCGAACGTCACATCGTATACACGATCACACAAGCAAAATATACAACAAAATAAGAAATAGTAAAAAAAATACAAACTGAACAGAAACAGATGATAAAGATGATGTGCATGATGTAAGGATCGCGTGAGCGCGAGAATCACAGAAATCGGAGTTAAAACGAGAAAGATATGGCTAAACATGATTCCAAGGGCTTAACTGCGATAGATATGAAAACTACAGAGGCTAAAAGAAGAAAACTAAGGATTAAAACAGAATTAAACTCAAGATTCAGGGGCTAGACTGAAAAACAAAAGCTTCTAGACGGCGGGATCTATTTTGGGAAGGTACAGGGGTTAAAACAGAAAGATAAGGGCTGTTTTGTAAATACTTTTGAACTGGAGATGGACTGCGGGTTGATTTAAAGCAAACCGAGGCGCTCTTTTGCAAAAGAGACGACGGGCGGTTCAGGTTGACTAGGTAGACCGGATCTGATCCGTTGGATCAAGATCTGATGGCTGGCGACAGCTCGGGCGTCTCGGCTGTCAGCTGGGTTGCGGCTGGGCTGGCGGCTCTCAGCGGGGCGACAGCTCGGCTGTGGCGCGTGGCTTGGGGCAGCTCGGGTGGTGGTGGAGGCGATAGCGAGCGGCGACGCATGGCGGCGGGTTCGCCGGAGCTCACTAGTTCCGGTGTTCCGGCCTCGGATTGGACCGGGGTTCGGTCCAGGAGGTAGAGGCGGCGACGGCGAACGTGTTGGAGGGATCGGGGCAGCGGTGCGGTGGCGGGAGTGGCGCGCGCCACGGTGGTTGGTGGCAAGGTTGCTTCAGTGAGCAATCGCCGTGGTAGAGTGACGACGGAGAGGGGAGGAAGGGCTGGCAACATAGCCCACCACCACGCGAAGCTCCGGCGATAGCACGTCATCGGCGAGGAGCGGCGATGAGGGAGATCGACGGCACGGCGGAGCTTCGGGACGCCGGCAGAACAAGCGGCATGGAGAACCGAGAGCGACAGGGGCGAGAGAGAGAGAAGAGTGTGTCCGGGGCACGGCGGGGCGTAGCGCCTTTTATATGCCAAGGGAGGGAGCGGGGCGGCCGGCAGTGGAGGCGGCATGCCATGGTGGACGGCCATGTGTTGGCACTCCTTAGCTTATACGAACTAATCCGCAAGCGCATGGATATCGTTGTAGCTTTCACCAGGGAGTTTACCTGGGATATTGAATCAAGGAATGATAAGCGCAACCAGACCTAGAACTAATTCAACCAGACACACCAGAGAACGAGAGGTACGTGGGTAGAGGGTCTAACGACGGTTAGCCAACTCGTTACCCAGAAGACTTGCTACTAAACTAACTTGATCTGCTTTGACGGCTGGGGCGGAAGGACCTCAGACTGAGGGCAAAATGGAGGGTCCAACTCGGCCAACGATCTACGGCTATGAAAACACCCGAACGTGGTGGACTACAAGGGACGGACAGGGCTGTCACCACCTGCTGCCTACCACATCAGTTCTGTGGGGTGGAACACAACCCAAGATAACTATCAAGCTGAAGCACCACTGTAACACCCAAAAATATAGGAAATAAAATTTTAAAAACATTTTTATAAGCGCCATAAAATAAAAATTGTGCATGCATCTTTCTCTTCTTTTCTTTTTCTTCTCCCACTCTTTTCTTTCAGCCCAGCCCAAACCTCTCTCTCTTCTTCTTCTATTTTCTTTCTTCTTCTTGCGGCCCAACCCAGTCGGCCCAATCCTTCTTTTCTCCTTTTTCTTTTTCCTTCCTCGCGGCCCAACTCGGCCGGCCCAAACCGCCTACTCTCCCTCACCTTTCTCCCACCGCCAGCTGGGACCCACCTGTCGGCGCCTTCTCTCCCACCTTCCTTTCTTCTTCCTTCCGCTTCTTCCCTCTTTCCTTTTTCCGCCGCGACAAAGACGCGCCGCGCCGTCGTCCGCGCCTCCCTCCCCTTTCCTTTTTCTTCCTCACCCCGAATCCAGTTCGTCCCCGCGCCGTCGCCCGCGTCCCCTCCTTCCTTCCTCGCGACGCTGGCCTGCCATACCGGCCGCAGTACGCGCTCTACCCTTTCCTTCGCAGGCCGCTGTGTGAGCCGCCGCCTTCCTTTTCCCCGGCCACTCCGCCCCTATAAAACCCACGCCGGAGCCCCGCTTTGCACCTAGAGCCATCGTCAGCCCCTTCTCCAACTCCGCATCGTTGCACGCCGCTGGAGTTCGCACACCGGAGGAACGCCGCCGCCCCGTGTCGCCACCCCTCCGTCGACTCGCCGTCCCTCTGTCTCTCCAACGACTACAATCCCCGCCGGAGTTCCGCGAGGTGGTGAGCACTAAGCCGCCCCCGTTTCCCCCCTCTCTCTCGCTCTGTTGCAGCTCCAATTTCTCGTCGGAGCTCTGTTTCTGCCCGCCGTCGTGGCCGCCGGTCTACGCTTGCCGCACGGTCGTCCCGTGACCACCATCATTTTCGCCGTGCCGCCCTCTATCTCCCCGACATAACCTCAGCCTGAACCAAGCCCGGAACACCGGATTCGGTGAACTCCGGCCATCCGCCACCGCTCTCGCTCGCTGTCGGCGCCCAGCGCAGCGGACCGACTCGCCCGACCCTTTTACTCCGTCGAGCTGACCCTCGTCCCGCCGCCCGATCTGGATCTCACGGCCAGAACAAATCTGAGCCATGCACGAGACGCCGCCTTCGCCCGACCCTCGTCCTGCCGCTCGATCTAGATCTAGCGGCCAGCACAGATCTGTGCCGCGTCCGATTCGCCCGTCCTGTACCCTGCCACACGATTCTGATCCAACGGACCAGATTTGGCCGACCCTAGCCATCCCTGGAACTTTTGCAGAAAGACCCCTAGGCTTTTTAGGAATCAACCCGCAGTCCAGATCAGTAGAAAAATAATTAGAGTTGAGCCCTTTCTTTTTCTGACCCGACCCTTGACTTTTCCAGAATTAGTACCCATCGTCCAGGACCTCTAGTTTTGCACCCCGACCCTCTGTTTAAGGTTTAAGTTATGTTTTAGCCCCTGATTTCTTAAGATCTAGCACCTGGATGTTCAAAACTCTCGCAGTTAGGTCCCTGAATCACTGTTTTAGCCATATCTTCATCGTTTCAACTCCGATTTCAGCGGTTCTTGCGCTCACGCGATCCTTGCATCATGAACTACAATATTATCATATTTTAACTCTCTATTTGTGCTGCTTGTTGTATTGTTTCTTATTTGTTTGTGTATGCTTGTTTGTGTGATCGCGTAGACAACGTGACGTTCGAGCAAAACCAAGAGCAAGCTTACGAGGAAGAGAATCAACAGCTGTTTGAGGAAGGCAAGTGGACTTCCCTGCCCTGCATATTCTATTTTATCCCAACAATAGCATGATAATTCACTTTACTTTAATGTTGCTTACATAAACTTGATGGGTTACCTATACTAAGGACATACCTAGTCTTTTACCCAAAGCCTTGAAACACCTGGGTTTACTATTCATGTTGGGTAGTCACGCTTAGTTGCAAACTTTGGGATTGGTGTTGGTTTACTCTTATGGCAATATTGATCATGTTTCATATTGTTGTTATACCGCGTTACTTCAAGATCAGTTTTGTTTAATGGGAACATGGAGAACCACCCAAGAAAACAGTGCAACCACAAAGTCATATGGCTCTGACCTTAGCCAATTAATTAGATGTGTAGTTAGCTGGTGGCCTTACCGAAAGGGCAAGGAGGGGGTCGGTGATAGGGGTCATAGCCCGGTCCTCTTGGGGTAGCTGCCTTTGCTAAGGAGATGACCATTAGGGAGGTTTATGGACCACACTACTACTGAAACTCTAGCGGGCTGCATAGCTCTCGACATGTCTTTGTAAAGGCTTCGTAGTGTACCCTCGCCACTCACCTCGGAAGTGTTTAAGGGCCTTGCAAACCCGGGCGACTCAGGGGAACACAATTTGTGGGTAAAGTGTACAACCTCTGCAGAGTGTAAAACTGTTATACCAGCCGTACTCACGGTTAAGAGTGGCTTGGACCCTCACATGGTAATGAAACTTGAAGATTAATTAAATTGTGGTTCGTGGATTATGTTTATGTTGCTGGTACCTTTATGTTTTTGCTAAAGTGGGATGGTATAAATTTAAACCTAGCTAATACGTGCTTGCTAATAAATACCTGACCAACTAAAAGTGCTCGCTGCTGCAAACCTTAGCCTATCCTTGATGGCCTTGCATATTCTTCCCACTTGCTGAGTACCAACCATAAGAGTACTCACCCTTGCCCACTGCTGTTCAGAAGAGAACTTTGAAGAGGAGAACTTCAACGACTTCGAGGAGTTCTAGGCTTTGCGTTCACCAGTCATCGCCTGTGGAAGACGGAGTTGTTGCAGACTTCGTATAGGGTATATCGGTGTAACGTTTAAAGACCTTTGTGTCTCTTTTATTCAGAGTGTAATATGGTTAAATACTTTATTTAGTTACTTTTTGAGCATTGCCTTTGATATATTACACTTTTCCGTCTATCATGTGTGTGTGAACATGATCCTGGCGCACACAAGAGATGCATCTGGTTCTTTCTAGAATCGGGTGTGACAACCACGCTTCAACTGTCAAGTTACTTACTTTCGCCTCGTGCTAAGGCAAGAAGAAACCCCAAATGGCCAGGCTTGCTAGACCACGTAGACAAGGGATCCCACAGATCAATGCAAGTAAGTAAACAAGTAACTGAAGTAAGGAGATAGACTAGCGAGATACCGACGAGAGTCGAGAAACTTCACTCCAAAGATGCTTCATTCCTCTGAGGTTACAAGTTGGAGGTGAGCCGAAGAACCCGGCTCGCCTTCGGACTCTCACCTCACACTCTCCCCATTCTACTCTAAGGATGAACAACTCTTGCTTGAGACTCTTCTTCTCTCCAAATGGTGTGTGTTACAAGTGAGGGGGAGGTCTCTATTTATAGCCCTCCGAGGTGGGTTTCTTAGCTTGTAAGAAACGCTAAGGTTGCTTAACTTCTAAGCAAAGGTAATATTCCTCAACTTCCGAGCAGGTAAGGCGGTTGTGTAACTTCCACGCGAAGATGGACTCGAGAGGCTGCAAAGTGGGGTCGGCCGGCCTCCCCCATGTAGCCTCATCCTCTGAATGGTAACTCCACTGTACTTTACACATTTTGATTACTTTGCTCCGTGTGACTCTCTACGATGCTTCCAATATTTTAACCGGACACTCTGAATATGCCAGGTCATCTTGCACATTGAGTTCTTCTAGTGGTAACTGCTCTTCGTGCACCCTCAAACACTTTTTCAGTTGAAAAACGTGAAACACGTCGTGGACGTCTGACAATCATGCTGGTAATTCCAACTGATATGCCACTTGTCCTTTCCTTTCCAGGATTTGAAAAGGACCGATATAACGAGGTGACAATTTTCCTTTCTCTATGAATCTGCGAAGACCCCTGATAGGTGATACTTTAAGATATACAAAATCCCCAACTTCGAAAGTCAATTCCCTTCTCGTGTGTCAGCATAACTCTTTTGCCATGACTGTGCAGTTCTGGGATTATCCCGAATTATCTGTACTTGCCTTTCCGCTTCTTGCAAAACTTCTGGCCCAAAAACCTGACTTTCTCCGGTTTGACTCCAATACAATGGTGTTCTACATTTTCTCCTGTATAGTGCTTCAAATGGGGCCTTCTTGAGACTGGCTTGATAACTGTTGTTGTACGAGAATTCGGCATACGACAAACTCTTATCCCAACTACCTCCATGTTTTAAAGCACATGCTCTTAACATATCCTCTAGAACTTGATTGGTTCTTTCAGTCTGACCTTCTGTCTGTGGATGATATGCGGAACTGAAATTGAGCTTTGTATCCATTGATTCATGAAGCTTCTGCCAAAGGATACTATCTTCTTTGGAACATCATGTAAGCACACAATCCATGACATGTACAGTTCTGCCAGCTTGGCTCCAATATAAGTTGTTTTGACTCGGATGAAGTGAGCAACTTTTGTCAATCGGTCCACAATAACCCATATGGAATCATAGCCATACCAATCTCTTCCCATTTCCACTCGGGTACTTTCAATGGTTGGAGTAAACCTGCTGGCCTTTGATGTTCTACTTTAACTCTCTGACATACATCACACAAAGCAACATGGGTTGCCACATCTCTTTTTAGACCAGACCACCTGTACTTCTGTTTCAAATCTTGATACATCTTGGTGCTGCCAGGGTGAATAGAATAAGCAGAATCATGGGCTTGCATAAAAAAGAGTTCACGAAGGTGATCAACATCGGGTATACAGATTCTCTTTCTGAACCAAACAGTCCCTTGATCATCTTCTGTAAAATCTGGGGTTTTTCCTAAACAAATTTGGGTCTTGATTTCTTTAATCTTAGCATCTGCCAACTGTCCCTTCCTGATCTCTTGTTCCAGTGTAGGATCCATTTCCATGGTCATAGTTTCAGCATGGGTGACGATTCCCAAATTGAGTTGCGCCATTTCCCAACACAATTCCCGAGGCATCAATCGAGCGATCATCATATTAGCTTGCCCTTTTCGTCTTAAGGCGTCTGCCACAACATTTGCCTTGCCAGGATGATACTGAATATCTAGATCATAATCTTTGATCAACTCTAAATATCTACGTTGTCTCAGATTAAGATCCCTTTGAGTAAAGATGTACTTCAAGCTTTTGTGATCTGTGAATATCTGACACTTATTTCCAATCATATGGTGTCTCCAGATTTTTAATGCGTGCATGACATCAGCTAATTCCAAATCAAGAGTGGGATAGTTCTGTTCATGTTTTCTCAATTGTCTGGAGGCATATGCTAGGACTTTGCCACTTTGCATCAATACACATCCGAGACCCAAATGTGAAGCATCACAATACATGTCAAACCCTTTGTGGATATCTGTCATTATCAACACAGGAGCGGTAGTTAACATTGTTTTCAGTTCTTCAAAACAAGCCTGGCATGTGGCATCCCACTTAAATTCTTTCCCTTTTTCCAATAAATAAGTTAGCGGCTTTACGATTTTTGAATCCTTCAATGAATCAGCGGTAGTAACCTGTGAGTCCAAGGAAACTTCTGATTTCGGGTACATTCTTGGGTGGATTCCAATTCAGAACATCTTGAACTTTACTCGGGTCTAATGCAATTCCTCGGTTCGTGATAACATGCCCAAGGAAAGAAACTTCCTTTAACGAGAAATCACATTTACTCAACTTGGTATACAACTGATTTTCTCGTAGCTTCTGCAGCACTATTCTCAGATGTTCTTCATGTTCTTCTTCATTTTTAGAGAATACCAAGATATCATCTATAAACACGACCACAAACTTATCGAGATATTCCATGAACACATTGTTCATCAAGTACATGAAGTATGCTTGAGCGTATGTCAACCCAAAAGACATCACAGTGAACTCATACAAACCATATCTGGTTGTAAACGCTGTCTTGGGAATGTCTTCTAGTCGGATCCTCAATTGATGATAGCCTGATCCCAAATCAATTTTGGAGAAGACTTTAGCACCTCTCATTTGGTCAAATAGATCTTCGATTCTGGGTACTGGATATTTGTTCTTGATTGTTACATCATTCAGCGATCTATAATCCACACACATTCTTCTGCTGCCATCCTTTTTATCGACAAAGATAACAGGTGCTCCCCACAGAGATGAGCTAGGACGGATAAATCCCTTAGATAATAGCTCTTCTATTTGTTTCTTTAGTTCACTCAGATCCTTAACATCCATTCTATAAGGTCTTTTAGAAATAGGTGTAGTGCTAGGTAAAAGATCAATACTAAACTCAATATCAGGATCAGGTGGCATACCTGGTAAATCCTCTGGAAGGACATCAGGGTATTCACAAACAACTCTGATATCTTCTAATAACATTCTCTTCATTTGATTCAAGGTCCCTACTCCACTGGGTAAAGCATCTGCCACAAATTCTACCTTGTCTCCTTGAGGGCTGGTTAATGGCACTGACCTCTTGCGACACTGAATGACCCCATCACATCCAGCTAACTGTTGATGCTTGATATAGACCATTTTTGAGCGTCAACTTGATCAGAAAATCGGGATGACTAGCATACTTAACTTGCATATTTATCTAGAATTATGTCGTTTTCACATTCCCCTAGGAGAATTTGCAATGCAGGGAAATGGAGCAGAAATCAAGTGTAAAAAAGCACTTCAATCCAAGGCAAATGGTGTTGACCAATCAGAGCGCGCCGTTCAGCCTCCCATGGATCAAAGGGCCCACAAACAGGCACAACCGACCTAGGACAGACTCGACTCACCCACAGGAATGACCAGGGCCCACATGTCAGCCCCACAGAAGAAGCTGGAGGCGGTGGGTCGGCCGAACTAGGCCAGGCCCAACCGACTTACCTGTTCCACGTGGAGCTCTCCCATTGGTCCTCCATGTTCGTTTCAGCTACTAGAGGGAGAAGGAGCACCGTGAAGCTGCTACACCCCCCCCTCACTCACCTCTATAAATATGAGGGGGGGGTGCTACTAAGAGACACACCCACAAGTTGAAGCTCTCTCTCAATTTCTCTCTTGCTTAGTATTTAGGATAATGGAGTCTAGGTGAAGTAGCTCTTCTTCGGTTCCCGAGTCTTCTTAGGAGTATTCAGTATGGGTTTTACTCTTCCTCTCCTTTGTAATATTCAGAATTCTCTAGTAGAGTTATCTTCTAGTGTAATGTACTCTTATAGTATATGTTCTATTTATTCAGATGTGTATGCTATGCTTAGTTTATATCTAGGACTTGTATCTTGCATGATTAGACGTGGTAGTATATCTAGGCTAAGGCATCAGTTCCAGTATTCGTATGTTTGCTCTAGTGTGATGTCTGTCCATCCGAAGGGTGGGGGCTCCACGCGGGGTATTAGAGTATCGCTTATTAGCGTAGACGTGGTGTCTGGGCTAATCAGTGTTGCTGTATGTGGCTCTATATCATGGTTAGTTGAGGTAGACGGCAGGTTGTGACAACCCTGTCCGTCCAGCGTAACCCTCCCCGTTTGTGCAGTAGCTGTAGGAGGTGCATAAAATAGCCGTGAGGGTCTAGTGGCCACCTTGCCATATCCTATGCGGTCTCCCGGTGATGCCTAGAAGCCTAGAACTCGTCTGTATTCAGGTGTATGTATGTGAGTGCCTAGTATAGAGTGTATGCTTAGTTAGGAGTACATACGTCCTTAGATTAGCTTTGTTCTTCCTTTCTCGCTTCCTGTAAGCTTTGCATAGAGTAGAACTTGAGAAACTTGTGTGTCACTCTACCGCTTTACCAATTATTATCTTACCCCTGTTTATTCAATAGAATATCCATGATAGAATCAATCAACACACTAATCCATTCCAATAACCGCCACCTTCCCTGCGGAAATATAAATACGACCCCATACTCATTGGTAAAATGCTACAACGGTATTTCGTGCGCTTGCGGATCCTTCTATAACGTAAGAAATACCCACGACATTTCTGGCGCTGTTGCTGGGAAGCACCTATTCTAGTGATGACTCTATGAAACGCCAACACTAATCAATCCATTCCAAGAATCACATCAATGCCACTAGACTTTAGAATTATCAGATTGGCTAGGAAATCTACCCCCATAATATTTATAGTGACCCGTGGACATAGATTACTAGCTTTCAATTCTTTGCCCGGGGTACTAACTAGAAGGCTTTGCCTCATAGGACATATAGGTAGTATATGCTTTGTCACAAATTGATCGGTAATAAATGAATGCGATGCTCCAGAATCAAATAAAACTGATGCAGGTTCGGAATTGACAAGAAACGTATCGAGCACAACATCAGGAGCTTCTTGAGCTGTCTCAGCTGTCACGTGGTTAACTCTTCCGCGGACATAATTTTGCTCGCCCTTTTTGCTTTGAGGAGTTTGGCTGTTGTTTCTGGGCTGCTGCTGCTGTTGCAGAGTCTGTCTCTGCCCATTGTTCCTCTGGTTCAGGGGTGTCTGCATGTTGCACTTCGAGCAATTATTGGCATAGTGTCCCACTTCACCACACTTGAAGAACCCATTGGGTTGAACTGGTGCAACTGGATTGTTGTTCCGAACAGGTGTACTTGTGGCATTAGCTGACCTGTTCTGCTGCTGGTTGGGAGTGCGCTGAGACTGCTGGTTATAGCGCTGTTGTTGCTTCTGAGTGTGCTGGGACTGCTGATTCTGTTGATAATTCCCGCCTTGTCCTCCAGAACGAGATGGAAAACCCTGGGGAGAGTTGTAGCGTGGGCGAGTGTTGCTACTGGATTGTCCCTGAGACTGAAATTTCTGCTTCTGTTCGCCGAGTTCCTTGCGCTTGCTTTCCAAGCCAATAGCTTTGTTCAACAATGTCTAGAAATTCGGGAATGTATGACTCTGCAATTGATAGTTAAGTGGGCCTATCAGACCATCCAGAAAGCGCTCCTGTCGCTTCTCATTTGTGTCGACTTCATTGGGTGCGTAACGGGACAATGGAGTGAACTTGTTCTGTTACTCACTGACAGACATACTGCCTTGCTTCAGACCCAAGAACTCCTTCTGCTTAAGCTTCATCAGTCCTGCCGAGATGTGGTGTGAGCGAAAATTGGTTCTGAAGTCCTCCCAAGTAATGGCATTGGCATTGGCGTGAGTAGCAGTGAAAGCATCCCACCAATCCGCTGCCGAACCTTCCAGATGTCCTGCAGCATACAGGACCCTTTCATGATCACTGCATTGTGTAATATCCAGCTTCTTGCTAATGACCTTCAGCCAATCATCAGCATCCAGGGGATCCACTGAGTGTGAAAATGTTGGAGGATGGTGACTCATGAATTCCCTGTGCTTGTCCTTGGGTTGTTGAGGTGCCTGTGGTGGTTGCTGGTTCTGCTGTGCTTATAGGTTTCTGATGGTAGCAGTGAGGTTCTGCAACAGCTGCATCTGGGCTGCCAACAAGTGCACCATTGTGGGATTTGATGGTGGTGGTGGCAATTGATTCTGTTGATTAATTATAAGTGCACGCCTTGTACTAGGAATGTCTTGACTTCCACCTGACCTGGTGTTTACCATATGATTGTTAGAGAAATGAATCTTGGATAAGAGTGATGAACAGGTAAAGATAAGCAAGTAAAGGTGAACAGATAAAGATGAATAGATAAAGATGAATAAAGGTAGATAAAGAAGTAGTGAACTCAGATTTTGAACTTGATCAAACTTTAAACAATTATTTAGGGATGCATTTGTGGTCATCACTCCACAAAACATCACAAACAAAACAAAACAAAACAAAACAAGCACTTGTCCACAAAGCAAGCATTATTACATCGCATGTCCTCGCAGGAACGGTTCTATCGAGACAAAAGCATTAAAAGGATAACCAGCCTAAGAGCCTAGAAGCCTAGCCTAGAAGACCGGTGATGGAGCTGATGCACCATCGTGGAATCTCTTGCGGGGCGGGGACTGGGCTCATCATCCTTTGCGGCCGATGGCTCCACTCCAGCAATCTGGGCCTCCAGCTGTGCAATCTTGGCCTGAGCCTCCAGCAGCTTCTTCTGGGTCGAGTCTAGCACTGCGGTGGCGCGCTAAAGATCAGTGTTGAGGGCAGCGGTGACTCTTGCAAAGACGTTGATGCGATCTTCCCCTTCTTCTCCCATTAGCACCACGGTCTCCTAAGTGCCACTGGTACGGCGGGGAAGGTGGCGGTACTCGGTAGTGCTGAGCTCCTGGTGGTGGGTGTAGCAGAGGGACCACAGAGCCCTCTTGGCGGCGTTGCTGATGGAGGCGGCATAGGTAGTGTGAGGCGTGGTGGAGTCGTGCGTCGAGCGGGTCTTGGTGCCTCTGGAAGTAGCCAAGCGCTCCCGGATGTGGACCCGGGTGACGTAGGTGTCGTCGCGATCCGGCCCGAAGATGTGGCTAGTGACGTAGAGGGGCTTCACGGTGTTGTCCAACTCCCAAAGCACATCCTGCAGTAGGATGGGGAAGTAGCCGTGCTCTTCCTCTGAGGTGTGGGTGCAGTTAGTCTCACCCTCCTCGGGCGGACCATCACACTGGTTCCCATCAGCATTGTCGTCGTTGTTGCCGTTGACATCTTCATCCTCATCATCCTCCTCCTCCTCCTCATCATCATCGTCATCCCCGGAGTCATCCGGGTCTCCACCAACAGCGGCAGGTACTGAAACAGGTGAAGCTGGTGGTGCATCATCCGCTGGTGCAGGCGAGTTGACCTCCATGACCTCCTCCGGGTCTTCCTCCTCGTGCTGGGCTGGAGAGGCTGGCTGGGCGTGGGCGAGGCGAACCTGGATACCTCTAGTGGACTTGCAAGCAGTTTGCTTGGTCCTGGCCAACTGACAGAGAAAGAACAAAACTCAGAACAAAATTTTAAAACAAAACAAAACAGGGGTAATAAAGAACAAAATAAAGTAGATTTTTATTTGAAAATAAAAGGTATGTGGAAGCTGACATGGCTTTCAAGAATTAAGTCCTTAATTTCGACCATTTCTATTTAAGCTAGCGTCCTGCAGTCAACACAACTCTGATACCACTCTTGTCACACCTGATTTTTATGGCAAAACCGAATGCATCTCATATGTGCGCCAGGATCAGTTTACACACACATGATGTAGTAAGTGAATATTTCAAAAAAATAATGTTTGAAACATAAATAAAACATAGTATCAACATTATTACACTCCGTATAAGATATAGACGTTCCACCATTATCCTAGGCAACGTCTTTTTCCACAGGCAGTCAACTGGAGAACGCTCGCTTAGAACTCCTCGAAATCGTCAAAGTTCTCTACCTCAAAGTTTCTTTCTGAACAGCAGTTGGGTAAGGGTGAGTACTCTTATGGTTGGTACTTAGCAAGTGGGTGAAAATATGCAAGGCTATCAAGAAAAGGCTGAGGTTCCTGAGCGGTTAGCATTTTAGTTGGTCAAGTTTTATTAGCAAGCACCTATTAACTAGATGTAAGTTTATATCAACCCACTTAAGCAAAAAGGAACAACAACATTAAAACAAAGCCAAAGAACCACAAGTTAATAAATCTTTAAGTTCAATTATCATGTGAGGGTCCAAGCCGCTCTTAACCGTGAGCAAGGCTGATATATCAGTTTTACACTCTGCAGAGGTTATACACTTTACCCACAATTCGTGTTCCCCTTAGTCGCCCGGGTTTGCAAGGCCCTTAAACACTTCCGAGGTGAGTGGCGAGGGGTCCACTACGCAGCCTTTACAAAGATAAGCGGAAAACTAGATAGCCCGCTAGAGTTTCGGTAGCGGTGTGGTCCATAAACCTCCCTAATGGTCAGCTCCTTAGCAAAGACCGCCACCTCAAGAGGGCCGGGCTATGAACCCTACACCGACCCCTCCTTGCCCCTTCGGTAAGACTACCAGTTAACCACAAGTCTAATTAATCAGCTAAGGTCACAGCCATGTAACATTGTGGTTGTACGGTTTTCTAGGATGGTTCTCCATGTTCCAATTAAATAAAAGTGGTCTTGCATATTATCCAGATAAAACAACATTATAAAACCATGATTATCATTTTCAAAATAATAAAAGCAACATCATTTTCCAAAGTTAAGCAACTAAGCATAGCTACCCAAAAAGATAACTAAAACCAGGTGTTTCAAGGCTTGGGTGAAAAGACTAGGTAAATCCTTAGTAGGCATTCCTGTCAAGTTTATGCATTTCAACAAATAAAGTAAAGTTGTTTAACATACTATTATTGGGACCAAATAGAATATACAGAGGGACAAATCCACTTGCCTTCTTCGTCAAAAAGCTGGTTCTCTTCCTCGAACTGCTGCTCTTGCCCTTCCTTGAACGTCACGTCATCTACACGATCACACAAGCAAAACATACAAAAAAAACAGAGGAACAAATCCACTTGCCTTCCTCGTCAAAAAGCTGGTTCTCTTCCTCGAACTGCTGCTCTTGCCCTTCCTTGAACGTCACGTCATCTACACGATCACACAAGCAAAACATACAAAAAAATAAGAAATAGTACAACAAACAGTACAAACTGAACAGAAAAAGATGATAAAGATGATGTGCATGATGTAAGGATCGCGTGAGCGCGAGAATCACTGAAATCAGAGTTAAAACGAGAAAGATATGGCTAAAATATGATTCCAGGGGCTTAACCGCGAAAGATATAAAAATTACAAGGGCTAACGAAAGAAAACTAAGGATTAAAACAGAATTAAACTCAGGATTCAGGGGCTAGACTGAAAAACAGAAGCTTCTGGACGGCGGGTTCTATTTTGGGAAAGTACAGAGGTTAAAACAGAAAGATAAGGGCTGTTTTGTAAATACTTTTGAACTGGAGATGGACTTTGGGTGGATTTAAAGCAAACCGAGGGGCTCTTTTGTAAAAGAGATGGCGGGCGGCTTTGGTTGACTAGGTAGACCGGATCTGATCCGTTTGATCAAGATCTGATGGCTGGCGACAGCTCGGACGGCTCGGCTGACAACGCGGCTGCGGCTGGGCTAGCGGCACGCTGCGGGGCGACGGCTCGGCTGCGGCACGCGGCTTGGGGCAACTCGGGTGGCGGCGCAGGCGACGGCGAACGATGGCGCACGGCGGCGGGTTCGCCGGAGCTCACTGGCTCCGGTGTTCCGGCCTCGGTTTGGACCGTGGTTCGGTCCAGGAGGTAGAGGCAGCGACGGCGAACGCGATTGAGGGGTCGGGGCAGCAGTGCGCTAGCCAGAGTGGGGCGCGCCATGGCTGCGGGCGGCGAGGTTGCTCCGGCAAGCAATCGCCACGGCAGAGCGACGAGGGTGTTGACGGTCCTTTAATGCCAAATCCAACCGGCAACGATACTCACAAGCAAAGGAAAACCATGTCTCTTACATATTTGTATCACTAACCTAGCTCCACAGTTGTTTTGTTTATCTACCTGTGTCAGGGATACAAGTCTGCAATAAGAAGAGAACACGAAGAATACACAACTACACATGCACAGAAGATCATCCGCTGTGACACACTTGCAAGAAGGGCCCACAAGTCAGACCAAACCGACGTAACAAGGCGGCAAACAACAAGGGATAAGGTCTAGGCCCACTTACCAGCATCCCACGCGATGGCGGTGGCGAGACGCGGCAGAGGGGGGTCGGCCGCACCCCAGGTGCGCCTTGGTGGGAAGATCACCCTGATCCTCTAGAGGTCGGTTGCATGTGTTTCCATATGAAGCGATGGCGGGGACCGACCTTAAGAGCTATTAAAGGAGCCCTTCACCCCCTCATTCAACACACACCACATTTGGAGCCACTCTCTCCCTCTCTACATTCTTGTGACTTGTAATCCTTAGGGTAGTAGAGCTAGGCTAGAACTTCTCTTAGCGAATCCAGTCTTCCTCGGGATCGGAGAGCAATCCTCGGTCCTTGGTATGGCTTTGTATTCGACTTGTCAGTATCCTATTCATAATATAGAGCTGAGTCTTGGTTGCTTTGTTAGCTTGGTAGTCTACCTTACCTTGATTTGTTATGCTGCCTTGCTAGTTTATCATACCTTGACTTGTTGCTTCACTAGTTATACTCTTTATATGCTTAGACCAGATGATCTGGGTAAGGATATTGGTCCGTCATGCTTTCGGGCTTGCCTTAGTATTTTACTTGTCCATCCGAAGGGTGGGAGACCCGGGGATGCTAGGGTAGTGACCTCATACACGAGTGTGGTGCTCGGGTATGTGGGATCCTTCGGATATCACCGTGCTCCATGGTGTTACTGGGGTAGACAACAGGTGGTGGCAGCTCTGTCCATCCGCTATGAAGCTGCTTCGTGGTTAGTGCACTCCCTGACGTTCGGGTATGGTGTAGGAGTTCTGAAAGATGTAATGGCTCGGATGTACTTCGGGGCGGGACATTCTCCCCAATATCCATAATTTCCGGCACCTGTAGTTCTAAGCATGTTTTGTGTGTAACCTTTGCTTGTATGAATAGATGCTAATAGGACCCCTTTGTATGCCTATGCTCCTGCTAACCTTAGGTTTATTTGTCCATTCTTTATCCTGAGTTTGGCCCGTGTGTGTCACATTACCCCTATTCATATCTTTTATCATGACTTACCCCTGTCTATGCTATAGTCTATGACTTATTCATACCGTCTTTCTCTTGTACCAAGTAAACTCTTTAAGATCATGCCCTCCTTTGGGAAAATATAAATAACGATACGCGAATACTGACCGGGTGAAATGCTACAGTGGTATATCCGTGCGCTTGCAGATCTTTTTCTGTAATCGTTAAGGCATACCACACAACGTTTCTTGGTGCCGCTGCTAGGGATGGGACTAACATCCTCGTTCCTAGTGGTGACGCTAAGAAATGCCAATAGAGGGAAAGGGGGAGGAAGGGCTGGCGACATAGCCCACCACTACGCGAAGCTCCGGCGACAGCACGTTGTCGACGAGGAGCGGCGGCGAGGGAGATCGACGGCGCAGCGGAGCTCCGGGACGCCGGCGGAACAAGCATCGTGGAGAACCGAGAGCGAGAGCGGCGAGAGAGAGAGAAGAGTGTGGCCGGGGCACGGCGGGGCGTAGCGCCTTTTATATGCCAAGGGAGGGAGCGGGGCGGCCGGCAGTGGAGGCGGCGCGCCATGGTGGCCGGCCATTGTGGCCATCAAGGCGGCGGCGGTTACTGGCAGGAGAGAAGGAGCCACGGGGTGGGCAGTGATGGCGGGGCACATCATGGGCCATTATGGAGGTGGGCGCAATGAAGGAGGGAGGGGAGCGGGCGGCCAACGGCCGGGCGAGGCTTGCAGCGTGGGGAGGGGAGAGGAAGAGCTGGAGGTGGGGGATGACATGGGAGAGATTGCACCTGTCACTGACTAGAGAGGCTTGCACCTGTCACTGACTAGAGAGAGAGAGACGGGGGGGGGGGGGGGGGGGGGGGGGAGGCAGGTTGGGCTGCCATGGGCTGAAATGGGCTGGCGGTGGGGTTTGGGCTCGGTGCTGGAGAGAAAAAGAAAAAGAAAGAGAGAGGGAAGAAATAGAGATTGGGCTGGGCCAGGGAAGATGAGTTGGGCTAGGTTTTGCTTCTCTTTTTTTCTCTTTTTTTCTTTTCCAGATTTGGGTGTTACAAAAAGTACGATCGGCCATCCATCAACCACCCCATCTTGTCAAGTAACTCCACGACCCCTCGATTGTCGGGATGGTAACTGGAACATGTCTCTGACTCTTCCACTTCCTTTTAACTACAGTCGTCTTGTCTCTGGAATCCTCTATCCCTTTTCTATAAATCAAAGAGCACAGTAGTGCGCAAAGAAAAAACCCCAATCCTGCTCTTCTTCTTCCTTAGCTTTCATCCTCATCTGTGTTTTACTTCAATGCCTCCCATCCACCCATGGCCGACAACATGCGTCCCGATGACGAATCTCCCAGGCCAACTCAGCGCCTACGAACCACTATGCGCCAAGGGTAAAGATTCTTCGGCATTGTATTCCTTCTTTCGGCTTTTGATCTGATTTTGTTGCTTCATCGCTTCAGGGCCATCTCGATGGCCGACGGTGTGTATCACACAGGTACGTCGTCACGACCCATGCCAAGCATCTCAGTCCCGGGTTCTTCCGGCTCCAATGACTCCTCAAACCCCCGGGTGATTGAATTGGAGTCCTCACTGCGCGCCTCCAGAGCCGCCCTAATTGTTGTAGAAGTAAGGCTCACCACAACCCGAGCCATGCTGGAGCAATCCAACACGAGAGTAGCAGGTATACCCCTTTGCATCACACTTTTTGACCCTCTTTTCATCACTGGCTTAGATCTGCTCTTTCACTTCTAATCTCCATAATTCTTCAGCTCTCGAAGCCCAGCTTCAGGATCATCAGTTATCGGCGAATCAGGCTGCTGTCTTCGTCAATGCTCGAGGGACTCTGCTCATTGACCGCCTACAAGATGTCCCAGTCCGCATCCGGGAGATTGCTGAAAATGACATTCATGTCGGGGCGGCTACAGCTTCGGCCACGGTACAGATCCAGCTAGGTCATGACGTCCAGAGGGAACAAGAGCAAGAATACTTCCTATGTCATCAAGAAGGAGAGCAATGGCAAGGTAGTGGCTCACAAGGTTGGGAAGAAGAATTGGAATTTGAACCGCTCCATTGTGTTGCCCAAGGAAGTCACCACCAACATGAAGGGGTCTCAAATGGTGTAGGTTCCAAATAAGACTTGAAATCCAAAGATTGGCCACGGGGGATTTGGAGGCTTGGCTAACAATATAAATAGAAGATTCAAGCCAAGAACCCAAGCTCACAACTTGGGCATTTGTTGCCCAAGTCCCTCATAAGATAATGGTAGCTAAATTTCAATTCAAGCATCATGTAGCACCATTGCTTTTGCTGAATTGTTTGCATGTGTTGCATTTCCTAGTGTTATCTACGTATGGTGGCTTGCTTGTGTCTCTTACCCTAACCCAGGACCAACCTACATGGTTTGATAGGTGTGTAGAAAGACTATATGTTGTTCATTTCATGGTACGTGGACTCTCAAGAGGTATGTATTTTATTTTGTACCACGAACATAAGCTATAGGGTAAGCTTCCCAATATTATTTAAAAAAATATGTGCATATATTTGATTGGTGATTCAAACACTAAATGCACATATTTAGAGGGAGCTCATTCTATGGTTTGTGATTTTGGAAACTAACAAGTTTTCTAGTCTGTCTTTTTGCAGTTTTCTAGAAAAAATATTTTAAGCCTTGTGAAGAAGTCATGAACCCAGAAAATACAATATAACTTTATATTACTTTGTTCTCCATACAACGTAAAGAAACTTTCCATGTGGTACAAGTGTTGCAAGCACTACTAAAAAATAATTTGTAGCAACGCCCTATTTTTTCTAGGGGCGGGTCAAAAGGTAACCCGCTCCTACAAATGGAGCGAGAGTACTGTAGCATCCGACCGTCCCAAGAAAAGCATTTCTAGGGTCGGGTTACGACATCACCCACCTATACAAATGGGCATCATTTTTAGGGGCAGGTCATGGCATCACCCGCCCCTAAAATGGCATTTCTAGGTGCGCATGATGCCACCACCCGCCCTTGGAAATGGTGGCATTTCTAGAGGCGGGTGATGGTGTCACTCGTCTATCAAAATGCATTTTTAGGGGAAGGTGATGGCATGACCCGCCCCTAAAAATGGTTCCACATAAAAAAATTCATAACTTTTTCATATGATCCCGGATTAAGTCAAACTTTACATCAAAATTGTAGAAATAAGATTTTAAACTTTGTAGTTGATAACCTTTTAATTTAAGGTCATTTAATGGTTAAAAAAACTATTATGAACCTACGTATAGGTATGACTATATAGTATCTCATACAACGCAAGTCATATTTTGAGGTTTCAATAATCTTAACCTTTAAATATACTGAAATATACTATCTATAGTTCACAACCATATTGTAGAAGTTTCACTTTTTTAATTTGTTTTCCTATATGTAAAGGTTTAAATGAATTTTTGAAATAAAATTTAAAAATATTTTTAGGGGCGGGTGGTGGCGTCCCCCGCCCCGTCACCCGCCCATACAAATCAATTTCAAAGTTGATATAAAAGAATAGCATACCCTATTGCGTTACAAGTGATTGTGTAGTTTGGTGGAAGGGAAGGTACGCGCCAGGTTTGAGGTATACGGTTCGAACCCCGGGTGATGCAAGTGTGTATATTTCATAGAAATAAATGTAACTTGATAGTAAGGGGCTTGTAGTGGTGGCTGATTGGATGTACTATTTTTTCTTTTTCATTATGTTTTATTTTTTTATTTCTTTAATTTTCTGGAAATCGATTTCACTCGCCCCTAGAAATCATTTTTAGGAGCGTGCGCATTACCCGCTCCGATAAATTGCATTTTTAGCTGCGAGAACTAGGGGCCGGTACTGCACCCGTCCCAAAAAATACGTTTTTACCGGTCCCTAAAGATCTTTTTCTATAGTGAAGTTAGCTTTCTGCGTCGTAAACTCTGCATAATTGAAAGGGCTGCCTAGTACTATGATACAATAAGAAATCATAAACATAAAAGGTGATCGTGGTTCTAGAATGTATTCATAGTTGCTGATATGATCAACTCCATCCTAAAAATCATTCTAGTTTGGTCCTAAAGCAAACAATCTTAAGTTTGACCCAGTTTGTAAAAAAAAGTACCAATATTTATATTATACCCAACAAGTATCATCATATTCATTATGAATTATTTTTCCATAATATATATTTAATTAGTGCCACAAATATTGGTACTCTTCTATATATAAGCTTTGTCAAATTTAATGATGCACATGATGACATGTTTAAGTTAAACAAGATTAGGGTCGTGACATCCTAATGGATTGTTCTCGGTGAAATCACACTATGTGGCCGTGATCCATGCTGATGTGCCAAATTTTAACAAACTGCGATTTGGAAATTAAAAGCCCTATGAAGATTACAATTTTCTTGAGGTATTTACATAAAGGATTAGAATTGACAAAAGATAATCCAGTGAAGCGCAACTGGCAAGGTAGCAAAACAAATTGCTTCTGTCACAGGGATGAAAATATCAAACACTTGTTTTTTGAATGCTGTTTTGCTCGTGTTGTTTGGTCTATCATACAACAAGCGGCCTCAGGCTTTCCTCAACTTCGTAGTGTCTCTCACTTGTAGGTTATCTACTCGGCTATCCATTGGTTTCATACTTGGGCTATCCCACAAAAGCTAGTTTCGCATGATTTGGTTGCAACAACATTTGGCGCATGTGGGCCGGGCAAGGAGTTTTTTTTTACCCTGGCACGTGAGTGGTGGTGTTGTCTAGTGATTAATAGTCACTAGCATGCCTATTCTCTTTTTGTTTCATTTTGGCTGTATGTATCCTGGCTATGCAGAGGCTGGGAATCTCTTTTTCATGGTCTTGTATCATATCATGTAAAACCTTGGAAATTAACAAAATTTCCCATTTCGAAAAAAAATTCGTGGGACTAATAATTTTTTGAATCGTAAGCCCAAACCTATCCGAAGCCTACCAAGTGATGGTCTGAATCCTGCACTAACTAAACAAAAAGTTTTTTTATTCCTATAGGCAGGAAAGAATTACAAATTAATTCCATCCTACAGCTAGCTATCTAGCTTAACTGCTTAAGGGCACTTGGGCCCTCCTCTCTTGGTCTTCCAGTTGTTGTAGCAGGAGCAGGCGTGTGTCCCTGTTGCAGGAGCCAAAAATTATTAGTCTGTAGTGAAGATGACAGCAATGCCAAAAATCATCCTTCAGTAAACAAAGCTATTCATATAGCCCCAAACGAAAAAGATGGCTGGCGACCAAAATAATCGCAACCAGAAATCCAGAACCCAAACAAATAAAATCCGTAGGTTCCGGGTGATTAATTAGTTTCTATCAATAGACAATCATTCTACCGGCCATAGTCTAAATAAATAAATAAATAAATACTATATATAGAAATTATAGAGGGTGAGTGAACGGATCGGAGCAGGGACAAGCAGGTTCATCGACCACTAATACAATAGTTAGCTAGCTAATAATAGCTTGATCCGATCGACCGTTGTTTCATGTTGCGTGAATATATAAAGAGAGAGACACGGTACGGCCCAAATAACAACATAAGTCTTCCTCTTCCCAGCTGGTCGATATCATGGCTTCTTTGGTGCCGCCCTGCCGCTCTCAGCTTCCCCATCCCCGCTGCCTCCTCCTCATCATCACCTTCACGATCTTCGTCGGCTCTGCTGTTGCCGACCCAGCGCCGCCGCCGGAGACGATCTGCAAGCCGGTCGAAGTATATACGTCGTGCAAGAAGACGTTGCTGCCCAAGAGGTGCAGCGTCAGGCTGTCGATCTTGTCCAAGAGCTTGGCCGAGGCGAAAGAAGTACTCACTGCGCCTCAGGAAGACATTGCCGCCGGGCTCACGGAGAAGTTCAAGAGCGACCCCTGCGTCCAGGAGTGCACCAAGGTCGTCGATGCCGCCGCGTCCAAAGCCGCCGCCGCTGTGGCGGGTGGCGAAGACGCACTGATGCGGCTCAAGGGGTACCTCTACCCGCTGCTCATCGATAACGATAAGCCGGTCGGCCCTTGCGCGTGCCGCTGCCCGGGCGAGCAGTGCGCCAGCGCCGACGAGGCCATGGCCGTCAAGAAGATGGGGGAGGCCAGCAAGAACATGCAAGTCATGGCGAACCTATTCCAAACTTTTTCGAATGAAGAATGTTAATAACGTTTAAACTTGTGTTCGTTCCATTTTCTTCCTTTCACAGTTTTCTGTTAGAAGTGTGGGTTCAGGGATCCGTTTTTGTTGGAGCTGAGCGCGTTTTGTATTCCGCCTGAGGCGTGCACGTTCACGTCGTGGCGAGGGGAGTCCGTGTCGCGTGCGGCATGACCCGGCGTGCGGGATGGCGCACGCAGAGCAGGGAAGGATTAGCCCTGCCGTTCTTTGCTTTGTTAGAGGTCATAATAAATAAAGATAAATCAGAAAACATCGCTAAGTTGTTGCGGCACAAAATCCACCAGAATCCAAAAGCTTCTTCGAGTTTGCGTGAGTACGTTCTTGACGGTGAATATCTACGCTAGCTTTATCATCAATGGGGCACCATGCATGTCAGCTACCGCATAGATAATCAATCGATCTGATGACCAGTACCAATGGTGTGTTTAGAGGACTTTGGATCGATTTCAGCGGTTCAGATCAATGAGCTGCCAAAACAATTGATATTATTTTTCTAAGCCAACGTCATCTCTTCACCCTTGAGGCACTAGTTCTTAGACCAAGATCAATGATCAATTGAATGGTCTAGATAGCTAGTGCAGGGAATCTCTTCCGGCGCGTTTAACCAATACATTCAAATCGTTCAAGATGCGGGTTGTGAAACATGGATACATGCATGACAATGAAAACAATAATCCTCAACCGTACCACTACCACTCTTTTAGGAAAGAGGTAAATGAACATCACTTTCACTCTACACCTTCATTCCATAGTGCAGGGATAAGGAATACAAGACTCTGATTCCATAGTTCTACTGGAAGCTACTTCGTATAAGAAATTCCGACAAGCCACCTGGACTACACATCGTAGCATTTTCCTGATTCTTTTGGCCGATGACCGAAAGGGTGCGACCTGCATCCAACTCCCAGCCACAACTAGAGCTGGGAATGGATTGAAATCCATATCCAAATCAAAGGAGTCCAAAGAATATGTGAGGTCTAATTCCAATATATATAGTATAGAGCTAGTCCAATTAAAGTGGAAAAAAGAATCGAGTCCGCTCACCTAAAGTTCAAGCCCATCCCTTCAAATTATCAATGATTCAGGAGGATTTAAGTAACGTAGGGTGATTGGGAGAGGCACCTCTGCTAGCTGGTTGCGTGGTCAGTTCTCTCACCTCCCTCTTCTCTCCCTCCCATCCTCCATTTCTCTCTCAACAAGACCCTCCACCGTGACCACCGTGGGTGACGGCATGACACCACATGGCGGCTATATGGAATGCTTCATTATTCCCGTTTTGGTGCCCTAAGATTGCAGGTAGTTTCCTTTGGCAGTTTTCTAGAAAAAAATATTTTTAGTCCGGTGAAGAAGTCATGACCCTAGAAAATACAATATAATTTCCTTTCTATATTGTTTTATTCTGCACGCAACAGAAACTTTCCATGCTGTACAAATGTTGGAAGCTAGCTTAATTTTGCGCTGTACACTGTGCATAATTGAAAGGGCTGCCAAGTACTCTGATACAGCACCAAATCATACACTTAAAGGGTGATCTTGGTTCTAGAATGTATTGATAGTTGCTGATGTGATCAAGACGTACTAGGTATATATAGGTTATGTTATTGCCTCTTCTATTCCTAAATACAACTCCATCTTGAAAATCATTCTAGTTTGGTCCTAAAGCAAACAATCATAAGTTTGACCAAATTTGTAAAAAAAGTACCAATATTTATGATACCCAACAAGTATCATCAGATTCACGATGAAATATTTTTCACTAATACATATAACTAGTGTTGCAAATATTGATACTCTTCTGTATATAAACTTGGATAAATTTAAGATAGTTTGACTTATGACCAAATTAGAATATGCTCCTTCTGGGACAGCGGAAGTGTATGGACTTCTGACCTGTTTATAAATGCGAACAGTAATATTTAAAATATCAAATATGCATCATTTGATCCACTACGAAATATATTTTTGTAAATTTATTTATTTGATGTGGTAGATGTTAATATGTCACACCCGGTTTAAGGACAAAACCGAATGCATAACTATATGTATGCCAGGATCAAGTTCCATACATATAGTGACATCATCAGTGAATAACAGCAACAGTATCACGTAAAGAAACATAAATAAGGACTTACAAGACTATCAGAGATATGCTCTTATCATGGAAACGAAGGCTCCACACTTCATAGGCAGACGACTGAGGGTTGCGTACGCCTAGAACTCTTCATCATCTTCAGTAGGCTTCACACATTTTTCTTCTGAGCAGCAGTTAGCAAGGGTGAGTACACTTATGATTGGTACTCAGCAAGGCCACAAGAAATAACCAGAATAACGATTTGAATCCATCTTTAAGTTTATTAATCATGTGAGGGACCAGGACGCTCTTGACCGTGAGCACGGCTGATATATCAGTTTTAGACACTCTGCAGAGGTTGTACACTTTCACCACAAGTCGCGTAAAAGTTCAAAAGAACTTTGGACCCAACCATGCTGTGTTAGCTAGGCACAATACCACACTTCCGAGGTGTGATTTCATAGGGACGCTACGAGGCCTTTACAAAGATTCCCTAATAAGAAGTAGTCCGCTAGAGTTTCGGTAGCAGTGTGGTCCATAAACCTCCCTAATGGTCAGCACCTTAGCGAAGGCTGCTACCCCAAGAGGACCGGGCTATGACCCCTATCACCGACCCCCTCCTTGCCCTTTCGGTAAGACCGCTTCAAACTAGAGTCTCTAATTAATTAGCCAAGACCAGAGCCATATAGTCCTCGTGGTTGTACTGTTTTCCTGGGTGGTTCTCCATGTTCTATTTAGTACATGGTATTCTTGTAAATAAGCACAGATAAAAAGATGGTTAGGGTCACTTGCCTTTTTCCAACGAAAAGCTACTCTTACTAATCTTCAGCTCTTGCTTACTTGAAAACCTTGATCTTCAAGCTTCAATAGCGATCATTCTACTCGAAGCAAACATCGAGCACAAATATACAAAACAACAAACAAGTACAGCTAAGAACAATACACCAATCACAAAACAAAAGCTTTTAAAAGAGCGTGCTAAAGGATAGGGCTCGCTGCTACGGTTACAAGAGCACAAGAAAACGGAGCTAGGCTTGAAAAGACACAACCATCGGAAGATTGGTATTATAAAAGAAACAAAAGAACTATGACCTTTATTTATTTTATTTGGAAAACAAATGTAAAAGATATTCAAAACAAAATATCATTGATTATAATTAACTTATATTATATTTTTATTTATAAAAGCGGAGTAGAACTTCGACATATTTTATTTATGATTGTCTATGTACAAATTACACTAATTAACATCTAAATGCATAACTTTATATTTGGTGTTAAACTAAACATATTATATTTAGAACACATTTGAGTTGGTATTAATCAAATTAACATTAGTTATGAAAAACCGGAGGTAAAGACCTAGGTAGATTTTAATTAGAAAAACTAGGTGAGAGAACTTTAATCAAATTAAATCTATTTTTAATTAAAAGACAGGAACCAAGGCACAATGACACGACTAAATGGTAGTTTAGGGCTTTAGAAGACTAACGCAACAAGAACGAGTCGAAACGGAGCTAAAACGATGAAGATATGGCTAAAAGGCTCTAGGGACTTATCTGCGAAGAAACTGAACTTCTAGGGGTTAAATCTGAAGAAATCAGGGGCTAAAACATAATTAAACCTTAAACAGAAGGTCGGGGTGCAAAACTATAGTCCTAGACGGCGGGTACTAATTTTAGAAAGGTCAGGGGTTGGGACAGAAAAAGAAAGGGCTCAACTCTAATTATTTTTCTACTGATCTGGTCTGCGGGTTGATTTCTGGAAAACCTAGGGGCTTTTCTGCAAATGTTCCAGGGTCGGCTAGGTCAGACGAATCTGGTCCGTTGGATCAGAATTGTGTGGCAGGGTAAGGGTCGGGCGAATCGGACGCGACTCGGATCTGTTCTGACCGTTAGATTTAGATCGGACGGCGGGACGAGGGTCGGGCGAAGGCGGCGTTTCGTGCGCGGCTCAGATTCGCTCTGGCCGTGAGATTTAGATCAAGTGGCAGGGGAAGGGTCGGCTCGACGGAGTAAAGAGGGTCGGGCGAATCGGAGCTGCGCTGGGCGCCGGCGGCGAGCAAGAGCGGCGGCGGACGGCCGGAGCTTCACCGAATCCGGTGTTCCGGGGCTTAGTTCAAGCTAGGTTTATGCCGGGGAGAGAGTGGGCGACACGGCGAAGGTGTCGCCGAATTGGAGACAACAGGAAGATTGTCGAAACTTTTCCCTCCATGCACCAAGCATTGTACTACACCTACATTAAGCCTATTCACAAACATGTTACAATGCAAACAATAGTTAGAAATAATGAGTCATACAAAATATGGCATGATCTATTAGGACATCCTGGTCTAAGTATGATGAAAAAGAATAAGTAACAATTTTAATGGCCATAATTTACAGAAAAAAGATTTCCCTAATCATGAAGATTTTGTGTGCATTGCATGCGCCAAAGGGAAGCTAATAACTCGACCCTCAATATTAAAAGTGAGAAATGAATGACCATCGTTCCTGGAAAGAATTCAGGGTGATATTTGTGGTCCGATTAGTCCTTTGTCACGGCCATTTCGGTACTTTATGGTGTTAATTGATGCTTCCACGAAATGGAGCCATATGTGCCTTCTCTCTACTAGAAATCATTCATTTGCAAGATTAATTTCCCAAATTATTCAATTACGAGCCAACTTTCCAAACTCTAGAATTAAATCCATCAGAATGGATAATGCTGGGGAATTTACCTCGAAGGTATTTAACGATTATTGCATGGCTTTGGGAATTAAAATTGAGCACTCTGTGCCGCATGTGCATACTCAAAATGGTCTAGCAAAATCATTAATTAAGAGGATCAAGTTAATAGCAAGACCATTAATACAGAATTGTCAGCTACCTTCTACTTGTTGGGGGCATGCTCTACTGCATGCAGCAGCATTAATACAACGTAGACCATCTGCATATCATGATGTATCACAGATACAATTAGTGCAGAAAATTGAACCAAATATTTCCCATCTGCGAAAATTTGGATGTGCTGTATACATTCCAATACCACCACCTCAGCATACCACGATGGGGCCTCAGCGAAAGCTAGGAATCTATGTAGGATTTGAAAGCTCATCAATAATTAAATATTTGGAGCCATTAACTAGGGATTTGCATACGGCTCGGTTCGCTGATAGTATATTTAATGAAGATCATTTCCCGGCATTAGTGGGAGGAAAATATCTCGCTAGGGATGAATGCCGAGAAATAACATGGGAAAGTAATGGGGTCCTAGGAATGGATCATCGCACTAAAGAAACTGAACACAAAGTTCAAAGTATAATAGATTTGCAAAGAATTGCAAATGAGCTGCCCAGAGCCTTCACTAATACTAAAGGGATTATAAAATCTCATATACCTGCAGTAAATGACCAGAAAGAATTGAAATACCACATGAAGTGGATGATTTGGAATTCCAAATAAAATCTACACTTACTCCTCATACCCTGAAGAGGGGGAGACAAAGTAGAAATAATGGTGCTTCTACTTAGATTACAGCTTCAGGGAGACGTCCTAAAACGCTTAAGACTGGGTAGAATGAAAATAAGAGTGAAGGTACACCTGTAGTGATAAATCTTGAAGATAAAACGCCAATTGAGAATGCACGCATAGAAAATACTCACATTGGTAAACCGAAAATTCCTGATTTGAATATATCAATTGATCAGGATGAATGTGAAAAAATAATGGAAAATTCAACAAATTATGTTGAAACAGGAGAAATATATGATAGGAAGATTACTAATACCGACATATATTTTGTTGAAAAGATTGCAAAATTGATCTAGATCCTGAGCCAAAATCTTTAGCAGAATGCAGGAAGCGTTCTGATTGGCCTGAGTGGAAAGAAACAATCGCAGCTGAATTGTTCTTGCTAAATAAAAGAAAAGTATTCGGTCAAGTAGATCGAATCCCTGAAGGAATATTCCCTGTACGACATAAATGGGTTTTCGTTCGAAAAAGAAACCAAAAAATCTAGGTGGTAAGATATAAAGCGAGGCTTGTAGTACAAGGGTTTACGCAAAGACCCGGCATCGATTTCGATGAAACTTATTCTCCTGTAATGGATGGAACCACATTCCGGTATTTAATATCTATGGCAGCAAGTATGAACTTGCAGATGAAATTAATTGATGTTGCGACAGCATATTTATATGGGTCACTTGACGCAAATATTTATATGAAAGTCCCTGAAGGAATTAATGTCCCTAAACCAGAAGAACGTAACATGTATTGTGTGAAATTACAAAGATAACATTATGGCTTAAAACAATCTGGAAGAACGTGGTATAATCGTCTTAGCAATTTTTTTGAAGAAAAGGGATTCCTGAAGAACGATGATTGTCCTTGTGTGTTTATTCGGAAATCTGATAAAGGTTTTTGTATAATATCACTCCACGTAGATGACCTGAATGTCATAGGGACAACAGAGGATATTGAAGAAGCTAGTTCATATCTAAAATCTGAATTTGAAATGAAAGATTTAGGTAAGACTAAATTCTGCTTAAGCCTACAGCTAGAGCATACCCAAGAAGGGATTTTAGTGCACCAGTCTACTTATACCAAGAAGGTATTAGAAAATTTTCATCATGAAAATGCACACCCCGAACATACACCTATGACGGGATAATCTCTTGATGTAGAGAAAGACCCGTTTAGACCAAAAGAAGAAGGGAGGAATTATTGGGATCTGGATATCCGTACCTTAGTGCCATTGGAGCATTAATGTACCTTGCAAATGGTACAAGGCCTGATATTGCATTTGCAGTTAACCTACTTGCAAGATTCAGCTTAGCTCCAACGAGAAGGCATTAGAATGGCATAAAAAGAATCCTCAGATACCTAAGAGGTACGGTCGATCTTTGTTGGCGTTTCATAGCGTCGTCACTAGGATAGGTGTTTCCCAGCAACGGCGCCAGAAATTCTATGCGGTATTTCTTACGTTACAGAAGGATCCACAAGTGCACGAAATACCGCTGTAGCATTTTACCCGTGAGTACGGGGTCACATGGATATTCAGTTGAATAAACAAGGGTAAGATAATATATGGTAAAGAGGTAGTGTGACACACAAGTTACTCAAGCTCTATCTCTAAGCAAGAAGAAAGCTAATCTAAGGACTTAAGTACACCTAATTAAGCATAAAGTCTATACTAAGCACTCATACACATACACATGATTAGGAACGAGCTCTAGGCTCCCAGGCATCACCAGGAGACCGCACAAGATATGGCTAGGTGGCCACTAGATCTTCACGGCTATTTTATGCACCTCTTACAGCTACTATACGAACAGGAAGGGTTACGCTGGATGCACAGGGCTGTCGCCACCTGCCGCCTACCTCATCTAACCATGGTATAGTGCCGCATCCAGCAACACTGATTAGCCCAGACACCACGTCTACGCTAATAAGTGATACTCTAATGCCCCGCGCGGAGCCCCCACCCTTCGAATAGACAGATCACACTAGAGCAAACATATGAATACTGAAACCAATGTCGTAGCCTAGATGTCTTACCACGTCTAATCATGCAAGATATAAGACCTAGATATAAACTAAGCATAACACACACATCTGAATACACAGAACATATACTATACGAGTACACCAAACTAGAAGAAAACTCTATTAAGGAATTCCGATTATTACAAAGGAGACGAAGAGTAAAACTCATACCGAACACTCCTAGGCAAGACTCAGGAATCGAAGAAGAGCTACTTCACCTAAACTCCACTATCCTAAAGACTAAGAAAGAGAGGAACTTGAGAGAGCAACTTGAGGGGTTGCAACTTGTGGTGTCTTCTATTGTAGCACCCCCTCATATTTATAGAGGTGAGTGTGGGGGGTGTGGGATGACTAGCATACTTAACTTGCATATTTATCTAGAATAATACCATTTCCACATTCCCCACACTCACCTCTATAAATTGGTGCTCGAAATTAGTCCGTAGCGAGCGTCAACAAGAACCCCCAAGTTGTCCTTTGCTCGTCCCGAGCAAAACAGGACAAATCAGGTTGTTCATTAGAAAATTGTTAGACTCGTTACCTGCTGTCGTGTCAAGTCTGAGGCATAAATGATCTCCTCAAGAATGAGTAATGTTGGCATGAGTACCTGGCCCTTGTTACCTTCATCATCTATGGGGCTTATGAGCTTCTCCTCATCTTGAGATATTGAGAGTTAGAACAGTCGATAGAGCAGTACTTACCCTCCCTTTGTTCAACAATTCATCTGGAGGTTTTCTTTTTGGAAATATTAACCCAAGACTAAGTTCCTCGAATGATTCACTTGGATCGCTCAACGGTGTATGAATCTTTACCAAGGCACTTCTCCTTTCTCATAACGAAAGCTTTTGTGGAGCTCAAGGTAGGGAATGGATGAAGCGTGCCTGCATTTCATATATTGCCAAGACAAAGAGTGGATCCATGGAGAAAACAAGTCATATCCCAAGATCAAGAGGTGCATGTGTGTGGATGAATGGAAGGTATGATTACTCCTTTTTGGTTTGCGATCTCTCTCTCTTCTTTATTTTATTTTTGTATTTTTTTCTTTAGACATGGCTATCCTCTTTTATTCTTTATTTTCTCTTTCTTCTCTTTTTTTGGGTCATGCTTCTTTGGCATGCCATCTTTTTCTTTTTTTTCGGGGATGACCAAGCCTAATTTCTTTTTCAGGGATGAAATGAGAAGAGATCACAAATTTCATGGAGCCTTTATTTGGTGGATGGATGGATTTGCTAATTCCCAGTGTTGGAATGTCGCAATGAGTGTAACGTGTGCATGATCTTGATCAAGAGGATATGAAAAGCATTTCACTAGGGTCACAACAATTTCACAAAGCTCAATGAAATAGCAAGCATCATATGTGTAGGTTTTTTGATGTAAATAACATATGGCTTTGGTAGGACTTGGAACATCATTGAGGAACTTGTCTTTCCCTTTTAAATTTTTGAAAACAAAATACTCCAGATATCATGCTTCACTTAGGAGAAGATTATAAAGCTCCATCTTCCATATCTAATCTCACAACAACCTAGACTTGGATGAAGCATGTGCAACCCACGAGATGTTTGGGTTCATGGCACAAAGGTTTAAACAGCCAGCAAACTTAAACTTAGGAAACATCATGCTTTAGGACTAAACAAGACAGACAAGTATGAGCATAACCATTATTCATCCTTTCAACTTTTAGGAAGACTAAACACTCTTACCATGCATAAGGAAAAAGAGAAATTAAAGCAGAAAATATTTGTTTGATTTTTTAAAGTTTTTTAATCTTTATTGAAAGCAGTAAAAGGATACAGTTCACTTGGTGGAGGAACTCCCCCAAGCTAGCTCTTGGTTTAAGGTCCGATGAGCAGGACCCTCTCCATACCTGGAGAGGATGTCGAGGACGATGACGTCTTCTTCTTTCTCCACACCTTCTTGGTCTTCTTCTTTGTTGTCGTCGGTGGTGTGGGAGGCAGATCTTCCGATGGGGACCATGGTTCTGCCCACAGCCCGTTTCCCTCATGGTCTTGATGAATCATGTACATGTTTTCTTCCTTGGTTTGGAACCTGAATGTCATCTTTCTACCCATGATTTGGAGATGAATCCTTCCTGTTCCAACATTTATCTGGGCCTTGGTGTCTCTTAGGAATGGTCGCCCGAGGATAAGCGGTATCCCCAAGTCTCCATCCATGTCAAGGACTACGAAGTCCGTGGGGATAAACGAGTCCTTGACTTGTACTAAGAGATTTTTCACGATTCCCTCAGGGTACCGGATCGTCGAATCTGCAAGTTGCACACACATAGAAGTCGGGGACAATGCAGGGCATCCAAGATTTTTGAATGTTACCTTGGGAATAATGTTAACACTTGCTCCAAGGTCGCAAAGAGCTTGCTCAAAGTGATAGTCGTAGATGGAACAACTGATCACTGGGTATTCTAGATCTTCCACTCTTGGTGCTATTAGCTCACCTCGCCGCGCCCTGCGTGGGCGCGCAAGATTCCCTACATAGTTAGCGGTAGAAATACCCTGCGCTGGCTTACCCCAACATATGCTGATGGCGTTTACGCTTTCTAGGGGAGCCTCGGGTTGCCCCGGGATCCTCCCTGTCTCTGCAGAGGGGACTGCGGTGGCCAACTGAGCTAGTTGGATTTCAAGCATCTTGTTGAAGCTCAGCTGGTTCTTGAGTGTAGAGGAGATGCCATCCATCTTCGCTTGGATAGTTTCCAAGGTCTTGTCGTTAGCAGCCAGCTTCTTTTGAACCGCTTCGTGGGTCTTTGCTTGGCTTAAGACAAGATCCTTCAAGGAAGGTTGGATAGGATTAAACGAATTTGAATTACCATTACCTCCTTGGTAGTAGGGGCGCGACTGAATCCACCCCTGACCTCCTTGTGGACGAAACTTGTTGTTGTTCATGTACATGACTTCTTCCTGGGTTTCGGGGCAGTCGTTCCCCGAGTGTCCAACGTTCCCACAGACCTCGCCAGTCATACGAGAGTCTAAGGCTTGAAGTACCTGAGTTGGAGCCTTTTCTTAGGGGCGTTCATCAATCTTCTTGATGAGGAGGTCAAGCTTAGCGGCGACCATGTCCGTTTCCTTGACGGAGTGCATGCCCCGCTGGCAACGTTGGAGACATTCGTCGTTCCAGGTTTGGTTGGACACCATCTTCTCGATCAAAGTTTTGGCCCTGTCAACGATTAATGAGAAGAAAGCACCACCTGCAGCAGCGTCGATATGATCACAGGCTGTTGTAGTCAGCCCGTTGTAGAAGTTCTGCAAAATGAGCCAAGCGTCCATCCCATGGTGAGGACACGCTAGGATGTACTCCTAAAGCTGCTCCTAAGCTTCAGTTATCGACTCATTTGACGCCTGCTGAAAACTGGAAATCCTTCCCCGAAGAGCGTTGGTTTCACCCAACGGGAAGAACTTCACGAGGAATGCCTTGGCCCACTCATCCCACGTAGTTGGTGCACTTCTGTTGGTGTAGAACCACTGTTTTGCCTTCTCAAGAAGGGAAAACGGAAACAGATGGAGTCAGATTGCATCCTTAGTGACTCCCTTGATAACAAAAGTGTTGCACAGTTCAAGGAATTGTTGGAGATGTGCATTGGCATCCTCATTGGCCTTGCCATAAAATGGGCTGGCCTGCACCATCGTAATGAGACCCGTCTTGATCTCAAAATTCTCAGCTTCAGCATTAACATTTGGCCCGATTAGGACATTGTCGACCGAAGGAGCTGAGAAGTCACGGAGAGTCTTCTGAGCCATAATCTTGGAAGTTGATGGTGCGATATTGACTGTTTCGCCTGTCGAGAGTGAAATCTGAGGAGCAACGACTTGAGGTCGAACTCTTCTCAAAAGTGACTCCGGATTCTGAGTGAAATTTTGCGGCAGATCGAAACCAGTCATACATTACCCTGTCTTCACACAAAAGAGAGATGACAAAGACAAGTTAGCCTGTTTAGACAATTGAATACCATTTTAGAATTTCATCAACCACTTGATCTATTCTTTTAACCAGTGCCTTCCACGGCAACGGCACCAAAAATGCTTATTGGAGTTTCATAGCGTCATCACTAGGATAGGTGTTTCCCAGCAATGGCGTCAGAAATGCCATGGGGTATTTCTTACGTTACAGAAGGATCCGCAAGCGCACGGAATACCATTGTAGCATTTTACCTGTGAGTACGGGGTCGTATTTATATTTCCGCAGGGAAAGCGGTGGTTATTGGAATAGATTAGTATGTTGATTAGTTCTTGCATGGATATTCAGTTGAATAAATAGGGGTAAGATAATATATGGTAAAGAGGTAGTGTGATACACAAGTTACTCAAGCTCTATCTCCATGCAAAGCTTACAGGAAGGGAGAAAGAAAGAAGAAAGCTAATCTACGGACTTATGTAATCCTAACTAAGCACACAGTCTATACTAAGCACTCATACACATACACATGATTAGGAACGGGCTCTAGGCTCCTAGGCATCACCGGGAGACCGCACAAGATATGGCTAGGTGGCCACTAGATCTTCACGGCTATTTTATGCACCTCCTACAGCTACTACACGAACAGGAAGGGTTACGCTGGATGGACAGGGCTGTCACCACCTGCCGCCTACCTCATCTAACCATGGTATAGAGCCGCATCCAGCAACACTGATTAGCCAAGATACCACGTCTACGCTAATAAGCGATACTCTAATGCCCCGCGCGGAGCCCCCACCCTTCCGATGGATAGATCACACTAGAGCAAACATACGAATACTGGAACCAATATCGTAGCCTAGATGTCTTACCAGGTCTAATCATGCAAGATATAAGACCTAGATATAAACTAAGCATAGCACACACATCTGAATACACAGAACATATACTATACGAGTACACTAAACTAGAAGATAACTCTATTAAGGAATTCCGAATATTATAAAGGAGAGGAAGAGTAAAACTCATACCGAACACTCGTAGGCTAGATTCGGAACTGAAGAAGAGCTACTTCACTTAAACTCCAGTATCCTAAAGACTAAGCAAGAGAGGAACTTGAGAGAGCAACTTGAGGGTTTGCAACTTGTGGTGTCTTCTATTGTAGCAACCCCCTCATGTTTATAGAGGTGAGTGTGGGGGGTGTGCAGCAGCTCCACGGCGTGCAAATGACTTGAGCCTTGCCAAACCGACATTGGGAACCAATGGGGAAGCGCCACATCAAAGGAGGTAAGTCGGTGGCCTTCTGCTGGGTCGGCCAACCTAGGGGGGTTGGCCAACCTAGGGGGGTTGGCCGACCTAGGCCCGGTCCAGACCGGGTCCAGGCTGCTCTGGGTGGCTGCCATGTGGGCCCTGGTCGCTCCTGTGCGTGAGTGGGAGCCGTCCTAAGTCGATTGCATGCCTTGGTGGGCCCTTCAATCCATGGGAGTCCAAATGGCGTGCTCTGATTGGTCGATGTCACTTGCCTTGGATTGAGGTGCTTGCTTAACACTTGAATTCTGCTTTATTTCCCTACATTGCAAATTCTCCAAGGGGAATGTGGAAATGGTATTATTCTAGACAAATATGCAAGTTAAGTATGCTAGCCATCCCAATTTTCTGGTCAAATTGGCGCTCAAAATTGATCCGTAGCAAGCGTCGACAATCTTGGATTATATTTCCAGAAGAAACAAGATCTTAGTATAATTGGGTATACCGATGCAGGCTATTTATCTAATCCCCATAAAGCACTGCCGCAGACTGGATATGTATTTCTTATTGGTGGAACGGCTATTTCTTGGAAATCAGCAAAGCAAACTATGGTAGCTACATCCACTAACCACTCTGAGATAAGAGCACTATATGAAGCAGCCAAAGAAAGTACTTGGCTTAGGCGTGTTCCTCAACATGTACAGAATGCATGTGGAATCATAATTGCGCCTACCCCTATTATTATGAAGATAATACAGCTTGTGTTGCACAAATAAAGTCAGGATATATAAAGTCCAACATCACGAAGCATATTTCACCAAAATTCTTTTATACACATGAACTACAAAAGAGTGGAGAAATTATGGTGACTAGTGTCAAATCTTGTGATAATCTTGCAGATGTATTCACAAAAGTTTTAGCTCCACATATTTTTAAAAAATATATCCGTGGAATTGGCATGAGAAGGCTAAGAGAAATACAAGAATCAGGGGGAGAACTCCATGATTAAATCCTGGTATAATTGTCTTGAAGACATAATATCATTCTAGAAGAATATTCAAATCTTGAAGATTATATGATTATTGTACTCTTTTCCTACTATTAGTTTTCCTGAAGTTTCTCATAAAGGTTTTAATGAGGCAATAAAGTGCAATTAACAAGTACGGTATATATGTACTCTTTTCTCCAATAAACTATTTTTTCCCACTGGGTTTCTCGGATGGAGTTTTTGACGATGCATAATATTGTGATAATAGCCCAAGGGGGAGTGTTGTAAAAAAAAACTGTTTTTGGAAATAAGAATTCTAGTAGGAAGGGAAAGACTGGAAGTCCTATTCCTAGTCCGGTTTATTTGTGGGCTCTTACCGAAACTCTAGGTTTAGATCGGAGTATATATAGAAGGGAGGTCTTCATTGTAAATCATCGAGTTGAGAAATAAAGATTGTTTCCTATACTTGTGTCCCTGTGTCTTCTATTACGTTCTTGTGTTTGTTGAGAGAGAGACGATCCAACGTTGACAACGTGTTTTACAACATTGATAACCTGCATCAAGGTTCATCTTGCAGCATTGACCGACCAGAGGAGCTTCAAGAATGGCTATTCCTATAGCCTCCAAATGGGCATACCTTTTTTATCCAAACTCCCATTTTGATGATTTTTTTATTTGTTGGAAATACTATGAAGAACTTTTCAACTTTATCTTGAAATCTTGACTCCATATGAATTTGAACAGTCACAAATTTGTAGGACAAGTCCAATCCATCCATGTTTTCGACCCTTTTTTTTGTGCCTTTGGTGTTCTCGTGATATTGTAATTTCTTCTATGTGGGCCCGCTTGATCTTCATTCGGGATGTTTGATTACTCAAGTCCATCACCTTGTGTCACTGTTGTGTTCTCTTATAACTAGTGATGCGTTTCAAGGATACCTGACTCTAATTGATGTGGTACTGTGATTAGTGGCATGTCATGTAAAGATGTCTCTGATATGTTTGCACCAAGGCATGGTGAAGATATTAGTGACACGTTGAATTTACGCCCTGATAAAATAATTACTAGTAGTAGTGTAGACAAAAAAATATGAACGTAGGAACACTCACTTTTGGTTCGATTGCTCTTCTGTTAGATATGTAGTAATTACATTTCAATTCCCTTGCCCACTGCAATGATGTAGTTTTTCGTTTCATTCGACATTTTCTTATGTCAAGATCAAGGTCTCAATAATATTTCGATTCCTAATGCTCTTAGGGCCTTAATTATTGTACACTATATAATATAATTTTCACCCTTTCTATAAGTGGATAGTAGATTCTGTCAACTGTAACGCCATATTGTTGTCTACTCCCTTCATTTCAAACTATAGGTCATCTTAGTTTTATCCTAAATCAAACTTATCGAACTTTAATTGAGTTTAAAAAATATATTAATATCTATAATATCAAATAAATGTACTATGCAAATTGATTTCATGCTCTATCTAGTGAAACCTATTGACAAGATAAAGAAGTTTGACCAAAGACAAAACTGAAACAACTTATAGTTTGGAAGTTGGAACGGAGGGAGTCCTATAGTTTTTAAAAATCATGCTGGTTTATTTGTGTGGAATGTTTCCGACCTCAAAAGGAATGATTGTCCAATTTGGCTGAAACATCTTTTTCAATTATGCTTCTACCTCATATTAAAAATTCTTATGGATGCCTTGAAAATATGTTACAATCTAGATTCCTATGTTACAATCTAGAAACAACAATGCTTGAATCACCCTGAAGTACCAATGAGTCTAGCTTCAGTTCAATGCGTAAGCCAGGCATGCACGTGGTTTCTGTAAGCTACCACATACTCGACGAATTTCTGAACGCTTCTTGTCTACCTAATTGTTTGAGCTGCATCTACTGGTGGCCACGGCCGAAGTAATTAAGCTGTAGCCTGTGGTAGAGCCGTGGAGGCCAGCTGAATGCAAGCCAATCACGCATGAAAACACTGTCAATCAGAGAGTGGTTCAGAGCAGAAACAACCATATAGTGGCCGAGAGATCACATTCAGCTCCGAGAGAAATCCAGCATGGCAGAAACTGCACTCTAACGGTAGTTTGGTACCACTTTATAATTTCAGTAGTGGTACGTGCGTAGATGATGGGATTAGCACTGTGTAAAACATTGTACACAAAGAACCTGCCCGGTGGGGAAAGGTGTTTCAATGACAGCCGCCCTACACTCTCCATGTGATGTACAAATTAATCTGAATCGACAAAGAAAGCATACGGAAAAAAACGCAGTTCAAGATCAAGGTCGACAAGCGTAAGCGTATCACGTGGCGTGCAAATATCGCAAGTACTACGTGACCACAGCTCCTGCTGCTGCGAGGATGATCAATGCAGCAATTGGAATGCCGTGGGAACGAGAGTCCTCAGCGCCTGACCGAACCAACGACCTGGCTGGTGGAACCGTCTCCATCGGCTTGGACGCTGACTGAGGGGCAGCAGCTGCTGCATCGAACACAAATGGATCACCAGATTAGTTCAGCTAACCTTGCAAGGAGGACCAGAATGCCATGGAGTGATTCAAATGCTCATTACCCCAAAGTACATTATAGTTCGTATACAAAAACGTGAAGCATTAGTAACGATGCAATGTGCATCACATGCTGTCAACTTTTAAGTTACATTTGCAAAAACAACTGTTAAGTTACATTAAGCATTTATGTAAACTCGCAGAACACAGACTGTGCAACAGAGTAATATTGGTATGGACAGGTCAGGAGAGACCATAGAAGCGAAATGCCCAAAAAGTTTTTCAGATTCATATATAATCACCAGGAGCAGGAGAAATGTGTTCACCTGGGGAAATTTCTAGCCATTCTGTTGACTGGGGCGTGACATGCAATTCTGGCAGCGCCTTGAGCTCTATGTTTAGGAAATGAAACAACAAAACGATCAATGACAAATCCAGGGGTCGTGCAATAATATTGTACCCTTGTGTATCACTTTGTCAGATGGTTAGGACCAATAACAATACATGAACACAGGTGAAGAAGGCACAGCGAAGTTTCTCAGAGAAAAGCATGGGAGGAATTAGAGTCAACGAGTAGTTTGCCAGTTTGCCAAGCAACAGTTGATGCTTGGCATCCGTGGGTTTCACTAATTTTAACCAACAACCAAATTCAAGGTTGAAAGGAAACTAACATGAAAGGATTAAATGAGAATCCCACTAAACACACCAGATGCAACCACCCTGCCAATCCATCAGGATATGACATGACACTAAAATAGAAAATACTAAGTACTAGTACCATTCGCTCAAAAAAAAATGTGCCAGTACCAAAGTCTACACTAAAAAAAGTACTGGTAGCAAAAATAGAAATCTCATTGTCACAGCGATTCATTTAGGACAGAAGAGTTATATTGAAACATGGAAAACTGATCAAGATGACTAATCATGGTTCCAAAGAAACTGGAATAACATTTCTTATGGGTATCATAATGAACCAATAGCATATCGATGTTATATAGAATCCTTCCTTTGGAAAGAGCAGAGTGCTATGCTTTGTGTAAAAGAAACTATGGAGTCAAATGGGCCAGTTATATATATAATATATATATATATGTTGATGTCCTTGAGAGTGCAAATTTCTTCTTCATACCTACTATAGGTTCACAGGTGTTATTGAACAAAAACATACTACCCCTCTAGCAAGTTATAAGTATACTATTATTACTAATCCTACCTCTCCTAGGCTAGCACCAGTAATCATGATCAAGATTTTTGTTACAATTCTAACTAATCATCGTGCTATAGAGATTCATTCACAAGAAACAAAATTAGCACATGGAAAAATTATCCTGAATGATGGTTGCAGAATCTACCACCACTGCCAAGTGCCAACACAATGTACTAGACAAGATGTACATATCTTGATATCTTCAATGCTCCACATGGCCATCTAGCTAACTCTGCCAGTTCTCAATCCCATTTCGGGGGCCATGGGAGTTTAGTTTTTGGAATGGTATGTCCCTATACTGGTGCATTGTTGTTTTTACAATTACAGAATTTTATGATCTAGTAACATTAATTCTCTATCCTGGTATATATAGGCCCTGCTAATCCATCAGAAATTCAGGATATGACATGATGATAAACTAAAACACACTATTAAGTACCAGTACCAATCTCTCATAAAAACAAACGTATGTACCAGTACCAAAGTCTTCGCCAAAAAGAGGAGTAACAGTACCAAAGAACAGAAATCTCATTATCACCTCAATTAATTTGGGACAGAAGACTCCCCCTTCAATTGAAACACGGAAAACTAAGAATGGAAGAGGCCACACAAGTACAATCGGCATAAAAGTATAAAACATGTTAGCGCCTTTTCACTACTAGCCGAAACAAAGGTCGATATTCAAAGAACCACACACTGTATATAGTACCTAAGGGCCTAAACAGGTAATCAGCATGGGTACCAAGCAATGAATATCTAACATCAAAGAACTTCTGTCACAAACACCAAATCCCAAGCACCCAACTAACCATCAGGATATGACTCGAGGCCAAATTGGGACATGCTAAGTACCACTGTACCCAGTACAGAGATCAGAAATGTAATTGTTGCAGCAATTCACTAGGGGCGAAAACAGAGTCTCTAAAATAAAACATGGAGGGCCGATTGAGACGGATCATCCAATAGCTATCGGAGAATCGAAGGACCATGGTGTCCACGACGCACGCATGCAAAGTGTTACTGAACTAATCCTACATGTGCGGTTACTGCAACTGCACAGCCAGCATACGCCGGAACACGAGCGCGTCAACAAATTAACCCTGGTTTGTGTGTCCAAGGACGCGAGAACAGCACTGTGCAGCGCCACGGCGGGGACGAGGCCAGCGGCGGCGCCACGGCCGCCACGTGCGGCAGGCACGGCGAGATGGACACGATCATCGCCGCGCACCGCGCGGCCGCGTCCCTCGCGGCGGCGTAGGCGGACGCGGACGCCGAGGTCGGGGCGTCCCCGGTGGAGGCCGCCGGGGCCGGGAGGAGGGACGCGGCCACGAGGAGGAGGAGGAGGCGAGCGGCGGTGGGGCCCATGGTGCGGAGCGGAGCGGCGCTTCGGAGTCGCGCTCTCCAAAAGTTGGTGGTGGGTTTTGCCCTTTTGGGGTGGCTGGAGAGGAGAGGGGACGAAGACGGTGGCCTGGCCTCGAGGTGGAGGGATTTCTGGTCGGTCCGTTTGGAAGGCGGTTCACGAGCGCGGCTGATCGAACGGCTGTGAGCGCCATGATCCGCGCCGCGCCAGCTGCGTTTCACGTGCTGTCTGCCTGGCTTCATAGCTCTGTTTGCAACATTTCAGCACAAGTTTGAAGTTCGAACACACGCATTTAAACCAAACTTGGTCAAAAGAAAAGGAAAACGTTTACCACATCACCTATAGGGATGAAAACAAAAATAAACAGAAAAATTCATTCGGATCATCCATGTTTCTGACACTTGCCCACATGTTTCCACTTTGTGTGCTATAATACAAAGCCAAAGTCCCATAATTATCGGGCTCTCTCCTATTTTATTGGTTATAAATATATATGAAATCAAGAAAAAACCAAGAAAATTCCATGAAGACGAGCAAAACACAGAGACAGGTTTTCCCACTCGGTTTCCCGCTCTCACCTATTTTCCCCAAAATTATTATCCGCCGTTTTCGAAATTTCAAGCGCTAAGTGAAAATTTAGAGGTATTTTAAAGCTGCCAAAACATGTGTTGGGACTTGGGATGGTTGTATCTAAAGTGAAGTGAAATAGGCTATTCTTACATTGAAACTCTGAAACGATGCAATACAGATTCCCTCAAAAAAGTGGATGCAAATTGTCACAGTGATTTGAGCGCGGCCGTTTTATTGCTATCACAACATTCCAATTGTGAGTTTTACACTAATGGATGCTATATGTCTATATATTGCAGACTGTCCTCTAGGTAATGCAAAATGTCCCTACACATATACAACATATACAAGGAACATGAATTCCATTTAACTTCATTGATTACATCATATTTAACCTCATATGTTTCACGCGAATATGTCTAAGACTGTTGCAATATCAGTTGAAACAAAAACAGCAACAGAAAAAAACATAAGTCAACCACACAGCCACATTTCTGTGCAACTAGAATATCGTGATGAACTGTCCCCATTGGCACCTCATGAAAGAGGGACAGATCCCCAAAAACTCGGAGAATCGAAGTTCCAACAGACAGAGAGAAAAATTCAAAAGACGTCACTACTAGAAAACGGGCCAAAGATCCAGGCCATAGGTAGCATCAGTACCGGCTGCAACAGCACCTAGTACCTATGGCCGGAACCGAACAGAGGCAGGGAATTTGGTACCGGGTCGTGACATGACCCGGCACTTGGTACCGGTTTATGCCACGCCCCGGTGCCTAAGGCTTCGCGGCACCTCAAGTGCCCAGCAAAAGCACCGGTTTATGCCACGCCCCGGTGCCTAAGGCTTCGCGGCACCTCAAGTGCCGGGTCGTGGCATGACCCGGCACTTGGTAAGCCCAGCGGCATTAGCACCGGATCATGGCACGAACCAGTGCCTATGTGTTGGCCATAAGCACCGGGTCGTGCCACGACCCGGTACTAATGCCGCTGCCTATATATACCGACCCCCCCTCTCCAAGCTGTCATGAACGCAACACTGTTCATGACAGCCATTACCTAGGTCCTTGTTGACGCCAGATTTTGACACGTGTTAAATCGGCGTCAGGAGGTGAAGATTGGCCGATGCAACAGGTCTAAAGGCTACAGTAAGGAATCGGCCGATTGAGGTAACAGTTGGAAATCGGCCGATTGGTGATGCAGCTTGCGCCAACAGGATGGGACTATTTCGAAGGGTCCTGGTCAAAAGTTGGTCAACAGAGCAACGCTAAGTCGGTCAAGGAGCAATTGAAAAGAGTCCTGATTGGATTAGGAGACGGCGGCGGAAGATTCTGCGGGAGTCCATTTCCTTTAAGAAAAATATTATAGATATAGTAGTTTTCCCCTTTTTTAAATAAGGTTGTAACAAGTCGTAATCGACCAGGAGTCCTAGTCTTAGGGTATAAATAGGAGTCGTCAGGGTCTTGCAAGGGGATCAACACATCAATCAACAGTACTTCTACTTTTTCAGCAATTTACTTTCAAGTCGGCGACTTCGCCAATACTTTTCTTCTTTCACGAGTTCGTACGGATTGGCAGAGGTGCATCAACTTGATCTCCGGCCAATTGGTAGGTTCCGCTTATCGAATATCCGAGCTTTAACTACGGGCGCATCGCTGTGGTTTCGTTTGGATTTATTCACCAGTTATCGATATTTACTAGAATTGCAAGTTTTACCTGTTATTCTAGTATTATCACCAGTTATCCAGCTTGAGATCAGAGTAATCGGCTTCGTCATCGTTCTTCTTCGATTTATCATCTCACAGCCGATTAGATCTATTTCAAATGTTGCCTCTGTAGTAATTGTTTAGATCGCTCCAGCAGTTTTCTTTACAATTACTACACAATTATCGGCTGATCCATAGCCGATTATCTCTACAGCAAATCGGCCGATTCGCCGCCGACGCGCTCCTCAGGACAGATCGGAACTCCAGCCGATCGGAGCGCCTGGAATTTAATACTTTATTTCCTTGTCAATCAACAGGTCAGATTGACTGGCACGCCGCGCGAACCGTACCAGGGCGATAACCCGAACAGGAGCTAAGCAGATTCTCCCGGGTCATGTGTCCGACGCTGAAGACCATCGGCCGATTCTTGTCTGGCCGATTCTAGCGCCAACACACTTTTGGCACGCCCAGTGGGACCAATTCAAGATCTGATATGTCGAAGAACGCAGAAATCTCCGATAGCAACATCATCGAGGTCACAGAAGCGGATCTCAAGGACGACCAGAGGGAAGAATTAGCTAAACATCTAGAAGATTATAAGAAGATGTATCTGCAGTCGTTCAGTCGCACCAGAAGCGGGGAGGCTGTCAAGAAGGCTCCTATTCCAATTCCCCGCCACATCACCATTGCTGAGGACTCGGGCAAGATGTCCGATATGATCCAACAGTCCGTTTATCAGGCATTCATTGACCAATCCTCAGTGATGACCAACACGGTGTATAACGCCGTCATCAGTTCTCTGGCCAGCGGAATAGTCCAAGGCTATCAGGGACCAGCGTATGCCCCGCCAATCACGCTGCCAGCTAGAAACCTACCATGCTCATCCCAATCGGCTCCTCAGCCGATATTAACGCAACGCGAGGGGTACAACACTCCGTTGCCTCCAGCATCTCCAAGGTACAGCGGTGCACCATGTTTCCCATCACAGACACCGTTTCAACCCGTCCAGATCGCTTCTGTACAATCGCTGCCTGCAAGCTCAGTACCCTGGGGGATATCGGCGACAACGGCTTTCCCCGATCCATCAACCGGGCATGGAAGCTATCCAACCCAGGTGTCTCACCAATCGGCCGTCCAGCCGACGGGCCCTCAGTATCAGCCGATCTCATCAGAAATCGGCAGGGGGGCAAGCACTGTAGAAGCATTCAGAGGCACGGTGCCAATGACGATATACGATGGAGCGGCAGATTCACTTCGCCATCAACTATCAGCTGCTCAGCAAAATTCGCCGCATACTTCGATTCATCACACAGCCGTGCCAGCTCTTCAACACATGCCCGCGCCGCGAACAATCGTTCAACAGCAGCAGGTGGACTGGACGGCAAGAATAGCAGAAGTGATCCAGGACCAGTTTGGATTGAAGCCAAAAGTGCAGACTTATACCTACAAGACGCCATACCCATCGGCCTATGAATTGCTGCCGTTCCCACACCGCTACAAGGTTCCCGATTTCACCAAATTTTTGGGGACGGATGACACATCCACCGTAGAGCACATCAACAGATTCATCATCCAATGCGGGGAGGCTGCCACGCAAGATGCTCTGAGGGTGCGTCTATTTTCATCGTCTCTGTCCGGATCAGCCTTCCAATGGTTCACCACTTTGCCACCAAATTCTATTGTTACGTGGGCCGATTTGGAAAAGCAGTTCCACAAGTACTTCTACGCAGGGGTACACGAGATGAAGCTCTCAGATTTGACCAGCCTCAGGCAGAGGAGCGATGAACCAGTAATGGGATATATACAGAGGTTCAGAGAAGTCAGAAACAAATGCTACAGTCTGGCTCTGACCGATGCCCAGTTGGCCGATATCGCTTTCCAAGGCCTCCTGCCACAAATGAAAGAAAGATATGCTGCGCAAGAGTTTGAAAGCCTAAGCCAAATCGTTCACCGATTGTCAGGACAGGAAGTCCGCCCGTTTGAACAGCGGAGGAATTTTCAAAAGAAAGTGGCATACCTAGAAGGGTCGGAATCCGATGGGGAGGAGGAAATCGGCCTGGCAGAATGAGTGAAAGGGAAAAAACCGATATCATGCCCTTTCGGAAAGAAAGAGCCAGAGACATTCGGCTTTGACACATCAAAGGCCGATAAAATTTTCGATTTATTGCTCCAGGAAGGACAGATTAAGCTATCTCAGCATCACACCATCCCTTCGGCCGATCAACTCAAGAAGATGAAATACTGCAAGTGGCACAACGCCACGTCTCATGATACGAATGAATGCAAAGTCTTCTGCCAGCAGATACAATCGGCCATCGAACAGGGGAGGCTTAAATTTGAAGTCCCGGCTAAATCGGCAAAACCGATGAAGATAGATCAGCATCCCTTCCCGGCTAACATGGTCGACACCGGAGGAAATTCACGTCAAACCAAGGTGCTGACGTCAGAATCAGCAAGAAGGGGCGGCGCCGTCGATCCCAGGAGGCAGATTACGACGGAAGAGATCAAAAGGAACAGGCGGGGGCCAAAACGACCACACAAACCCGTCACCTCCCAGTTCTTGCTCAGCAAGTATCGGCAGCAGCAGGAACAATTAAGATACCACGACGAGCTGATACGCCGGCATGAAGATCACTGGCAATGTCCGTTCTTCGTCCATTGCTGGGAGAACGACATCAGATTGCCGTCTGCCGATAATTGTCCGGAGTGTAACGGATTGAGCCGCAACGATCGCCCGAGGCCACACTCCAAGGACAGGGGATCAGAGCCGATCAGCAGAAATCGGCGCGGACGAGAGGAACAGCGCATTTCGGTGCATGATCGGCTGGGGGCAGAATTGACCAGTACCACCGGTCAAAAGGCAGGATCAACCGACAGGATGGACTGGGGGGCAGGATCAGCGTGCACGATCGGCTGGAAGAGATGGCCGATGACAGGGTGTCGGACGAGGACCCCCTAGGAAGGGAACCAGATGGGGGATACGCCAGATCATTGGCCAAACCAGTAAACCCCAGGTGGTGTCCCGATGGCCTATCCAGATCCTAGAAATGAAGGATCCAACGCCTACACCAGTGGGAGCATCAAGAGGAAGAACAGAGGCAGGTGCCAGAGAAAAGAAATGTTAAGTCTCGGGTGTGGCGCCCAAAGAAAAACGATTAGGAAGCAAACAATCAAGATTCGGCAGCCGAAATCAACATGGTGTTCATATTGCCGGTGGAATTCATGGCGCCTGATGATCGAGACAAAGCGACAAGAATGGAAGAACAAATGGCACAACTGGTGTTAGAGCCGATGACGGCTACTTTTGAGAAACCAGAAGAAGAAAAACCGCAACATCTTAAAGCGCTGTTTCTCAAAGGCTATGTTAACGGACGACCCGTCACCAGATTACTAGTAGATGGAGGTGCCGCAATTAACATCATGCTGTATGCCATGTTCCGCAAGCTAGGCAAGGGCGATGAAGACCTCACCAAGACGGACATGATGCTGAAGGATTTCGAAGGCAACGTGTCTCCCGCCCGTGGAGCGCTCTGCGTCGACCTCACCATCGGCAGTAAGACCCTTCCTACCACTTTTTTCGTTATTAATGGCAAGGGATCCTACAACATGCTGCTTGGTCACGACTGGATTATCAGCTTGGTTTATTCGAATGGGTTGTGATGACTTTTGGGTTGAAGAACGCCGGTGCTACATATCAGCGGGCCATGAATTACATCTTCCACAAGCTTATTAGTACATCGGTGGAAATTTATATAGATGACGTCGTGGTCAAGTCAAAAGGTCACCAAGAACATCTGGCCGATTTACAAGAAGTACTGGAGTGCACAAGGAAGCATGGGTTGAAGATGAACCCAAACAATTGTGCATTTGGTGTATCGGCTGGGCAATTCTTAGGATTCATGGTTCATGAGCGCGGGATAGAAGTCAACCGCAAGATTATAGACGCCATCAACAAAGTTGTGGCCCCACAAAATAAAACTGAGCTACAGTCCCTCATCGGCAAGGTCAATTTTATTAGAAGATTCATATCCAACCTGTCAGGACGTATTCAGGCTTTTACTCCCTTGTTGAAATTAAAGCCCGACCAGAAATTCATATGGGGAGAAGAACAACGCAAAGCATTGGAAGATGTCAAGCAATATCTAGTTTCACCTCCGGTGTTAGTCCCGCCAGAGTCTGGTAAGCTGTTTAAGTTATATTTATCGGCTGATGAATAGGCTATCGGATCGGCGTTGGTACAGGAGTTTGAAGGGAAAGAACGAGTGGTATATTACGTCAGCAGAAAACTCCTAGACGCCGAAACAAGATATTCCCCAGTGGAGCGGTTGTGCTTGTGTTTATACTTCTCGTGTACCAAGCTCAGGCACTATTTGCTATCGGCAGAATGCATAGTTGTATGCAAGGATGATGTGGTGAAGTATATGCTATCATTGCCAATTTTGAAAGGGCGGATTGGAAAATGGATCCTGGCTCTGTCAGAATTTGACTTAAGGTACGAATCGGCCAAAGCTATCAAAGGTCAAGTAATGGCCGATTTCGTAGCTCAGCATTGTGGACCAGAGATTGCCGTCGTTGAACCGGTTCCATGGACTCTATATTTTGATGGTTCTTCATATGGGGTCGGATCAGGAATCGGCATCGTTCTTGTGTCGCCTCGGGGGGCAAGTTATGATTTCTCTCTGCCGATAGAAGCTTCCGCAACTAATAATCAAGCGGAGTATCGGGCCATTCTGAAGGGCATCCATTTATTAAGGGAAGTCAAAGCTGATGCAGTCGAAATTTTTGGAGATTCTATGCTCATTGTGGATCAATTGACGGGGCGATCTGAGTGCAAGGATGATATCTTGAGGATTTATTATGAAGATTGCCTTCAGCTTTTAAAAGAGTTCAAATCTGTAATAATTGAGCATATCCCCAGAAATTATAATGAAGAGGCCAACAGGCTGGCCCAACATGCCTCCGGCTATCGGCCGATTCAGGGAGCGATGATGCTAGAGCTCGCAGCCGATGACTGGCGAAAGGAAATTGCCGATTACTTGAAAGATCCATCCCAAAAAGTGGATCAGCGAATATGTTTTCAAGCTACAAAATATGTGTTGCTTGAGGATGATTTATTTTACCGGATGATTGATGGAGTTCTTCTCAAGTGCCTGGGAACAGAAGAGGCAAAGGTTCTGATGGGAGAAATCCATGAGGGCGTGTGTGGAGCCCATCAATCGGCTCACAAAATGAAATGGATGATCCGGAACAATGGGTATTATTGGCCAACTATTCTTGAAGATTGTTTCAAATATTACAAAGGATGCCAAGACTGCCAGAGGTTTGGCAATGTACAACGTGCGCCAGCATCGGCTATGAATCCAATAATTAAGCCGTGGCCATTCAGAGGTTGGGGAATAGATCTCATCAGACAGATTCATCCTCCATCAAGCAAAGGGCACAAGTTCATATTGGTAGCCACAGATTATTTTACTAAGTGGGTGGAAGCAGTTCCTTTAAGGAACGTGACATCGGCCGATATGATTGAATTTATTAAAAGCCATATTATCTATCGATTTGGTATTCCTCAAACCATCACAACTGACCAAGGAACAATGTTTACTTCTGGAGAATTCGGAGAGTTTGCCGCCAATATGGGGATTAGATTATTAAATTCTTCTCCATACTATGCTCAAGCCAATGGCCAAGCAGAATCGTCCAATAAAGGGATAATCAAACTAATCAAGAGGAAGATAGAAGAGCAACCCAAAAGGTGGCATATGTCTTTGGCTGAATCTTTATGGGCATATAGGATGGCTTGTCATGGAACCACTAAGATATCCCCTTATCAGTTGGTTTATGGTCATGAGGCAGTCTTGCCTTGGGAGATAAGGACGGGGTCAAGACGTACATCGTTTCAAGATCAGTTAACGGCCGATGACTATTCCTTCCTCATGAAGGACGAACTCGATGACTCGGCAGGTTTACGGTTGAGAGCCCTAATTAGTATAGAAGAAAACAAGAAAAGGGTGGCCAGATGGTATGACAAAAAGGTCAAAGTTAAACAATTCTCTCAGGGAGATTTGGTGTGGAAGTTGGTGCTGCCGATAGGATCCAAAGATCCCAAATTCGGTAAAAGGTCACCCACTTCGGAAGGGCTGTACAGAATCGGCCGATGTGCCCATGGAAATGCATATATTCTAGAAACAATTGAAGGGGAGGAATTCCCAAGAGCTTTAAACGGACGATATCTGAAGAGATACTATCCAAGCATTTGGGTAGATGCATAACTTGCAGTAAAATATATGAAGACAATATGGCCGATTTTTCATCGGTTTTCGTCTACATATCTGATGCAGAGATGACGTCGCCTGAAGAAAAAACATTGGGATTCATTTTGACTGGTTCATTATTGGATGAAAATGACAGAGTACATGGCCGACATGGTACAAGTCGCCCTTAGAATAAAAATACCGATACGTCTATTGATTACGCCTACGCTGGATTTCTCTCTCAACGCAACCTAGCTCTATCATAAGGTGGAACCTTTTCTCCTTCGGGTCCTCTGTAGTGGTCCAGTCTCAGCTTGGTTGCAAAGTTCTATCAGGAGGCGGGTCTTCTTCTCCTCCAAATCCTCCATGGCAACTTCGGTCTTAACTTTACAAGGAAGTGGAGGATTTTTTTGAGAAGATGGTCGCTTACGGACCAAATAGTGAGCATCTATGAGGTACCAGCATTCTTGGACAACAGCGGGGACATGATCTCTGAGTTCCTCAGCATGAGCTCTTATAAGATCTTTGTCTGCCTGTGACAGTGGTTCGTCTGAATGCATGATTTCAATCGCTCGTTCTAGACCAGGGCTGAGACGTTTTGGCTAAACAGAGATAAAAGGGATTACCCAACATCAGAGTGATTGAGATGCTTAGGGGAAAGGCAGAGGAGAGTTCATACCTGGTTGACAGAGGAAGAAGATGAAGAGGACGAAGAAGACATCTTGCCGTTCAGTTTGGGACAGTAAAGAGAGAAAGAGAAGATAAGTAATGCGTATGCCTCTGGAGACGGTGAAGGGTCTACTTATAAAGGAAAGAGAGGTAGATGGATGGTGAGACATGTCCTATCGGAGTAAAAGCATACATAAATGCAAAGCTGACTAAAGGAATAGTTCAGGATCAAATCAGCGCTGTAAGATTGAAGGAGCAATAAATGTTTACAGTATTCTTTACAGCCTAAGGAAAGCATCTATGGCCTCAATAGCTTGTCGCCTAATTTGATCGGCCGAGTCTAGTACTCTCTGGTCATCATCGGCCGATCCTGGGACTTCTGACACACGGCGACGAAGCCTTATCGTTTCACGGGCCAAGTGCTGCCTCTCTTGCTTCAGCTCACTGATGATGGATGGGAGTTCTTGAAGTTTCTTTTCTTCAGCGGCTATCTCTTTGGTTATCTGCTCCATCTCCTTGGCCAGCTCTGCTCTTCTCCATTTGAGCCGATCTATCGTGCCGACGATGTCCGGACGGCAGCTTTCGAGGAAGTTGATCTTTTGGTGTACCTCTTGAGTCCGGTGCTTGTATGAATCGGCCTCTTCCCGGGTTTTTGCCATCTGGGCACGATCGGCCATGTGGCGCAGCGCCCTGGAAACCGGAATATGCATATGCTCTATATAAGCAGCATGCGCCAGGTTTTCTGATGTCTCTTCCGGGATTCGACTCTTGATATCGTTGAAAAGTCATCGAATCGGCGAAGCGTCTTCTACCAATCGGCCGATGTCGTCTTGAAGGAGAATACGCATGCTTTCGAGCTTGGCGCGGACATCACCAGAGGCAGAGCTCGACGAAATTGGGTGTGAAGCAATTTCCTCGTCATCAGGCAAGGAGACGGCAAAGGAGAAGATGCTGTTGTTAGGGGTGTCTTGCTCCTGTGAGGAAGTAAAGAGAAGGGTTGGCAAGCAGTAAAGGGGAATCGACAGATTCCAATGGTAAGTTTGTTACCTCCTTAAAACGAATTTCTCTTGCCTGCGCCGGTGGGAGTGTCTCCCTTGTCTCAGGGACTGGTGCAGTTGGCTCTTCGGAAGAAGAAGATTCAACGATTATCAGTGCTCCGCTTGGACCAGCTTCCTGAAAAGACATGGAAAACAGATCCTGTAAGTATGCTATGGGAAATTGAAATAAAATGGTGTGAGAAATTTGACATGCCTCTGTTGATCTTCCGGCCGATGTTTGTTGTGGGATTATAGCCAGCATACCCAAATCGGCCTGCATCAGGATAGGTTAAGTTCTCTGAAAATTAAGAGATCAAGGTAAGAGATCATTTACCTCGACGGGAGGAGCTGCTGGAGTTTTGGCTTCCACATGGGACGTAGCCGATTGCTACGGAGACTGCGGTGGAATAGCTTGTGCTGCCTGGCAGAGGGAAAGAGTTAATGTCAGTGGAAGATTTGAAGAATATATGAGATGAGTAAGATTACCTGAACAACTTCTACTAGTAGTGATGCCGCAGCTGCCCCGACTTCGGCGGTGACTTGAGGATCGGCTATCTCGGCAACCGGCAAGGGTGAAGGGATTGGAGTCTCGGTCGATGCCACCGCCGTCTGGTCAGCCGATCCGATACGGGGAGTCTCAGCCGATTCTATCGCCGTCTGATTGGCCGATCCGATGCGGGCTCGCACTCGACGGCTGGTTATCTTTGAGGTTGGCCTTTTCGGTGCTCGTTTCGATCGGCCAATAGAGATATCCTTGATAGTTGGAGCATGGAAACCGATAAGTGGATATGGCGTATATGGATGGTGACTATCTATCGGCCTGCCGCTTGGGCTCCGCATCGGAGGGACCTGTCTTTCAGACTGAGAAGATGAATGTGGGTTAATAACAAAATGAAAGTATGGAAAGGAATAGCATTGGAATCGGCTGGGAGAAAGGACATACCGCTGCGTTTGGGTCGATATTTTCTGGATCCAAAATGTTGCAATAAGTTGATGGAGACTTGCAGAAAAGGTATTGCTTCCATTCTGCCCACCATAATTTAAATTGCTGGGTGGCAAAAGAGGCAACTGACCAATTATTCAGATCAATAGTTCTGGAATCTGGTACTAGATCGCACAGCCGATTGTAGTCAAGACTTGAAGTCAGCCCATCTCTGAATTTCGCTTGACCGGCGAAGTAGACCCGAATCGGCAGTTGGCCAAAACCCAGTTGCCTTGCTGCAGCCGATGGGTTGTAGAACTCATAGGTGGGAGAGTCCTTTCCTGAGAATAAATTGGCTGGCAGAATCCCTGGCTTGATCAAGATATCCATAAGCTCCCTGTCAAAGGTATGGGTGGAGAAGTCGTAGCTCATGGGTAGTTCGAAAATCGGCTCCACTGCTTGATACGGATACCAGCTGATGGTCTCTTCACTAAGGCCATTGTAAAGGCATCTGAAGTACTCAGCTGTACGGGTAGCACTAAACTGACAGCCAGGGAAAGCCGATGCCGCCTCTCCAAAAGATCTGCAGCGTCGTCGGACGGATGGATTCTCCTCTGACTCAATATTAGGGAAAGTTTTTGTCTCTATCCGTTGCTGAGAGACCTTGCTCATGTATAAATTGAGCCAGAGGGTGATGAACCACCAGGGACCGCCAGGGTTCCCAATCGGCTCTCCCTTCGACAGCTTGGTGCCGATTTGGTGCATCAGGTGATAGGCCGATCCCAGCAAATGTTTTCCAAGGGGGATGGCCGATCCTTGTGACAAAGCCAACGCCAAAGCTTGGGTGTTTGAAGAGGGTCCAACTGCTCTGCCACAGAAAAAGTGCTTTTCTAGCCACATCATCAGAAAAGCAGTATGCTCCCTCTCTGAAACTATCCCGGTCTTCATATTTTTGCTAATATACCCCTTCCACCCGCCGATTCCTTTGGTCTCTAGCCGATGTGATGGTTTAAACAGATAGTTAAAAGGGATATTGGAGGAGGAGATGTCGAGGCCGGTCAACAGCAGAACATCGGCCAAGGTCGGGGTCATGGGTCCATGTCCAAAGAGGAACGCATTAAGTGCATCGGACCAAAAATAAGAAGCTGCCATGACCATAGGTTCATTTCTTTCCATCTGAGACAGAGATAAGTCTATGCACTGGCCGATTTTTTGTTCCTCCCACTGAACCTTCCTAGATGTGGCTATTCTCTGGTACCATTCTCTCCAGCCGGAGGTTTCATTTGGCCAGGATCTAAAGGTACCTACCCACTGATCTAGGTTCATAGGCGATTGCTTGAAAGGGACTCTGTGAGTCTCTAGACTGATCAAGTCAGTTGGATCGGGGTTCCCCATAGGGCCTAAGCAGATAAGGTCAGGGGATTCTGAGAGGGGGATGGTGATTCTGTGCCTAAGTGCCTAAAAAAGGGAGAAAAGGGGAAGAAACTGAGAAAAGATCCGGAAAGTACTGAAGTAGTAGAAAAACAAAGGGGGAAAAAATTGCAAGCATTTACCTCTGGGATGGAGATCATCGTTGCCGATGGGGCTGCCAGAGGAGCCGCCGATTGGGCCGCCGCCGCTGAAGGGGTTGCCGATGGAGCTTCAATGGATGGAGCGGTCGCCGATGGTGACGCCATTGGAAGGTTGGAGCAGGTCGCGGATGAGATCGCCGAAAGGGGGGAAACGTTTGGAGATCGAGAAAGCTCAGAGGAAGACAAAAAGTGGTTCGCTAGAAGAAAATGCTAGATTTGTGGGGAAAAGTAGGCGGAGAAGGCCAACACTTAAGGAAAACCAGGTGGGCAAGGGTAAAAATGGTATTCTTGCCGCGCCGTCTACACGAATTCCAGGGGAGCGGTTGTTTCGCGTGCTCAGTCCGAGAAAATTGCAATCATTGTGCCGCGGAACGGAAGGAGATTTTTACTGCGCCCGTTTCGGAGGAAAGGATTAAAGAAAGAGTTTCGAAGAAAAAATTTATGTTTTATTACAAAACTGGGGGGCATGTGTTGATGCCAGATTTTGACACGTGTTAAATCGGCGTCAGGAGGTGAAGATTGGCCGATGCAACAGGTCTAAAGGCTACAGTAAAGAATCGGCCGATTGAGGTAACAGTTGGAAATCGGCCGATTGGTGATGCAGCTTGCGCCAACAGGATGGGACTATTTCGGAGGGTCCTGGTCAAAAGTTGGTCAACAGAGCAACGCTAAGTCGGTCAAGGAGCAATTGAAAAGAGTCCTGATTGGATTAGGAGATGGCGGCGGAAGATTCTGCGGGAGTCCGTTTCCTTTAAGAAAAATATTATAGATATAGTAGTTTCCCGTTTTTTAAATAAGGTTGTAACAAGTCGTAATCGACCAGGAGTCCTAGTCTTAGGGTATAAATAGGAGTCGTCAGGGTCTTGCAAGGGGATCAACACATCAATCAACAACAATACTTCTACTTTTTCAGAATTTACTTTCAAGTCGGCGACTTCGCCAATACTTTTCTTCTTTCACGAGTTCGTACGGATTGGCAGGGCTGCATCAACTTGATCTCCGGCCAATTGGTAGGTTCCGCTTATCGAGTAATATCCGAGCTTTAACTACGGGCGCATCGCTGTGGTTTTCTTTGGATTTATTCACCAGTTATCGATATTTACTAGAATTGCAAGTTTTACCTGTTATTCTAGTATTATCACCAGTTATCCAGCTTGAGATCAGAGTAATCGGCTTCGTCATCGTTCTTCTTCGATTTATCATCTCACAGCCGATTAGATCTATTTCAAGTGTTGCCTCTATAGTAATTGTTTAGATCGCTCCAGCAGTTTTCTTTACAATTACTACACAATTATCGGCTGATCCATAGCCGATCATCTCTACAGCAAATCGGCCGATTCACCGCCGACGCACTCCTCAGGACAGATCGGAACTCCAGCCGATCGGAGAGCCTGGAATTTAATACTTTATTTCCTTGTCAATCAACAGGTCAGATTGACTGGCACGCCACGCGAACCGTACCAGGGCGATAACCCGAACAGGAGCTAAGCAGATTCTCCCGGGTCGTGTGTCCGACGCTGAAGACCATTGGCCGATTCCTTTCTGGCCGATTCTAGCGCCAACAGTCCTACCTGCTACACTCTAAGCAAGAGAGAGAAGGAAAGTGTAACAACCTAGGTGTTAAAATTGCGAAATAAGCCTCTTTACCTTAAAGCGGTGCATAAATAATTAAGAGAAATTTCAACTAAATAAGTTTCTAAAATAACTTCTAAGCTAGACCTCAAACAAGCCTTGGCCTGAAATGAAATATGTAGAACTTTCCATTTTGAACAACTTTCGCGTTGAAGGATTGTCGAGTTGCAACACAAAAATTTGAGAAACACTTGGATTTGCGAGCCAGCCCCTGCCTTTTCTTCTGTTTCGCTGCAGACCCTTCCGTCTCGCCCGACCCTTCGACGCGCAGCCGTTCGCCCGACCCTTTCACTCGCCCGACCCTTTTCGTTTCGCCCAACCCTTTCACTCGCCGACCCCTCGCTTCGCCAGACCCACGCCGCCGCGCAGTCGCTGTAGGCCACTTGGCCGGTGATGCCTGACCGCGCTAGGCGCCAAGCCAATGCCTAGCCGCGCCCGCACGCGCGCCCGCACGCCGTGTTCCTCCCCAGTCCACGCACGACACGCACGCGCCGGCGACCCGCGCCCTGCTCGCCGCCCCCGTGCCCAATGGACGAACCGCGCCGTGCCCGTGTCTCCGCAGCATTCCGCCAGTCGCCGCGCTCGCCGCCCGGCAAGACAGCTGCTGCACCTCTTCGCCCAACCCGTGCGCCGCGTGATCTCCAGCTTCCCACGCTAAATCCTCAGCGCCCAGTCCCCTGCCCGCGCCTGCCGCACGCCGCGCTAGCTTCTGTTCACCGCCCGCCGTGGCCAGTCGCGTGCCCCCGTCGTGCCGCCCACACCCGCGTCTCACAGTCAAGTCCCGCCCCTCCTCCCGCACGCCGCGCTAGCTTCTGTTCACCGCCTGCCGTGGCCAGTCGCGTGCCCCCGTCGTGCCGCCCACACCCGCGTCTCACAGTCAAGTCCCGCCCCTCCTCCCGCCTCGCTGCTGCCTACAAAAGGCCGCGCTGAGTTTTTCTCCCCCCCCCCCCCCCCCCCCCCGTCGCGCGCCCAACCACCAGAACGCAGCCGCCGCCATCATTAACGCCGTCGTGCTCAGCTCACCGTGGAGCTCACCTCTCCGGCCACCCTTTGCCAAAGCTGAGTCTTCCACCACCACCACAGCACCCCACCACAGCTCACTGCACCAGCCATCGTCGCCCAGAGCCACCGGAGCACCGCCAGCGCCGCCCGCGCCGCTGCCGCTCCTTGCTGCTCCGTGGACAGCCCACGCCGAAGCTCCTCCGTCCAAGCCAAGCTTCAAAATGGGTTCGCCTCGACGCCGCGAAGCTACACGACCCGCCCACGCTGTTCCCTTCCCGTTGGAGCACCACCGCCGACGTTCCGCCCCATCGCCGCCCCTCTGCTCCGCGCCGACGAGCCACCTTTGGCCACTCCCAACCCCGACCAAGGCCACCCAAGGTAGCTCTCACCTCCCTGGATCTCCCCGACCATTTTTCCCTCACCGCCATCGAGCCCCCTCGCCGGAATCTGGACGGCCGCCATGCCAGCGTCGCCCAGGGACCCAATTGCTTTGGTTGAAATCTTTAAACGAGTCTGCACGCAAGTTTCCAGGGGCATATCTGTAAACCTGTGTTCAAACTTTAAAATCAAACACAACGAACTTGTAAAATTCATTTAAAATCGTAGAAAAATCAGAAAAATACAAACTCCACTGTTCTGGAATCTTTAGATGAAAATCTACAACTTTTGTTACATGCATTTCTTCAGTTGCTTGCTAAATCTTGCTATAAGTTAAATGGAAGGTTTAATAGACTTTAAATGTACCCCCTGTTGTAGGCAAAGTCTAAATCTGAAAATTTTACAGTAACACACTTATGGATAGATTAACACCCTGTAAAAGTTTTAGCTTCAATACTTGAATGGTTTGTTCTGTATAAAAATATCTAGGTGCTAGCAGTAGTTGTGTTTTACATTTTTCATAATTAATCTACCGCGTAAAAATGTCCGAAATTTTTTTTTGCAGTGCTTTTGCCTCAGCTTAATGCCCTCTAAATAAAAATTTCATCACCAGAAGTTACCTAATCTAGAAGTTGTGATTAATCCATGTATGCTTGGAAAATTCAGTTTCTATTATAACAAAACCCCTTCTTGTTTAATGAAGTTAATAGTTTAAGTTATACTCTTTAATAATTGCCCACAGAAATCTCAACTAAGTAACTTCACAACCAAATCGATGTTTTGTGAACTACAACTTTAACGTGTATGAAAAGAATCGTCATATACCTCACTATAACTTATATTGGTGCATTAATATAGAATCGACGACTCTCGTCGACGGAACGTACGAGCTGGTGCCCGCGTCCGAGAGTGAGCAGCGTGAAGCTCAAGTACATCTAACTGAAGCTCTCGAAGACCCGAGCCCAAGTTCGGATGAGCCCCAAGCTAACTTTTCACAAGAAGGCAAGCCCCGGAGCATGAACCCTATTTTTCTAAACTTATGCAACTTATTACTCTACTTTACTTGTGCATTAAGTTTATAGGAGTTGGATGAAAACTTAGTTGCATGATCCTAGGTACCCATGCTCTGAACACTAGATGCAAGGTTCGATAGAATGCTATGCTAATAGGACTCGGTAAAAGTCGAGTGATTTCCTGTCACTCGCGAGAAATTAGGAGTTGATTGTTTACTACATGCTGCAATCATAAGGTCAACGGACAGGGCTAGGGTACGATGTTTATGTTGATGATTGAGGCCCCCTGTTTAGTGAAAAATGCTAAGGCCGCAGTGTGTGGTAGTGGTCGTTAAGTCTTTGAACGTACTAACCACATGCCGAGAATATGGTAATCGGTAAGCTTAAGTACTGGATTGAACCGAGGCCGGAATATACTCCCCACTGTCTTGAATTCGTTCACATCTAGCTAATGGCGGGTGCATCGGCCGCCACAGCCCGATGTACCGTGGTCTGTGGGGAGGTGTAGTCGAGGGCGGTGGGCCTGTTCCGCGAAGCGGGAATTGAAGGGAAAAGTTGCACGTGTGACTCTGGGAGTAACCACGTGACGTGTGTTTAGGTTTCCCTTGCAAGGTTAAGAAATTCGATTCGAATCGTCCGTTTCTCGCGGTTATTGAGACTGCTTGACCCTTTTACCACATAGAGTAAGAAGAGGAACAATGATAATGCTTAATCTGGTTGGATGCAAAAATAATTCTTCCACCATGTATGATATTGGATAGTTGCTTACCTAGAATGGTTAAAGAAAGCTAGAACTTGGAGCTAAAATCTGAAAGTAAGGACCTACTATATATGCTTTTCAGCAAAACAAACCTCTCAAGCCAAAGGCCTTACATGTCTAGGAGTCGGCTAAGTATACTCCACTAGTCGGGTAAGCCTTGCTGAGTATTAGTATACTCAGCCTTGCTTGTGGCTTGTTTTTAGGTGAAACTTTCGAGGACATGATTGCTAGTTTGACTTGGCCTTGTACCCTTCCTCCTGGTTGGTCGGTGGAATGGGATACGCCCCCGGCCAACGGTGATGATGCCGAGTGATGTCTCGTACGAGCTTCATGGAGACCTTCTTTACCGTCGAGTAGTTGTCTTTATCTTTTCCGCTATTTGAACTCTGAAGAACTCATTTATTTTGAACTCTGAAGTGCCTTGTTTTACGAATTTGAACTCCATTGTAATAATAATTCGTGATGAACCGGAGTCGTGAATTATGGAATGTTGTATACTCTGGGCTCACCTTCGTGTGAGTACATGTATGTGTGGCTTCGATCCGCAAGAACCGTGGTTGTATCGGGAGGTTACGCGAAAAACCAGTGGATTATTCCGTTTGAAGTGCGAGTTGGCCCTGATTGCCCTTGTGGTGATGATTAGCGCGCTTGAACCGGATTAATTCAGGTGGTTCTACCACAGAAAGTATGTTTGAATGTTTGAACAGTATCAAGGTCCCGTCAGGCTATTCTTCGAATATAAAGAGGCTACTAAATATAAAAGAGAAGAAATTCGCACACGTAAAGTCCCATGACTGTCATGTCCTGATGACGCAATTACTTCCAGTTGCATTGACAGGTATTCTACCAGATAATGTTCGAGCAACAATCATAAAGCTATGTGCATTCCTCAACGCAATGTCACAGAAGGCAATCGATCCAACGAGTCTACTGAAGCTACAGGACGATGTTGTCCAAAGTATAGTTAGCCTTGAGATGATATTTCCTCCATCATTTTTCAATATTATGACGCATCTCCTGGTTCACCTTGTCAAAGAGATCGATATTCTTGGGCCTACCTTCCTCCATAGTATGTTTCCTTTTGAATGATTCTTTGCAGTCCTAAAGAAATACGTTCATAACCGTGCTCATCCAGAAGGAAGAATTTCCAAGGGTTATGCGACAGAGGAGGTCATTGAGTTTTGTGTTGACTATGTGCATGAACTTTGCCTGATTGGAGTTCCAATACCACAGCATGAGGGGAGGCTGATTAGGAAGGGCACACTAGGAAAGAAATCAATAAATGCCAATGATCACGCTTCGTTGAGCAAAGCACATTTCACGGTTCTGCAACAGTCAGCCTTGGTGGCTCCGTACATCAATGAGCACAAGGAGCTCGTACGAAATAAGTACTCTTGGAAGTCTGAAACCTGGATCACAAAGAATCACATCAAAACTTTTCCCACCTGGTTGCGCTCAGAACTTATGGCTAACGAGGACATTCATGAACAACTTGCCTGGTTGGGCCAGGGGTCCTTCCAATACAATCATGACATACCAAGGATATGAAATTAATGGATACACATTTTACACAACATCCCAGAACAAAAAGAGTACCAATCAAAATAGTGGTGTTCGTATAGATACCATATATACTAATGGCCAAAGCAAGTCATATTTTAGTTACATTGAGGAGATCTCGAAACTAGACTATGGGCCTGTTGGCGCTAAAATCGACCAGACAGGAATCGGCCGATGGTCTTCAGCGTCGGACACACGACCCGAGAGAATCTGCTTAGCTCCTGTTCGGGTTATCACCCTGGTACGGTTCGCGCGGCGTGCCAGTCAATCTGACCTGTTGATTGACAAGGAAATAAAGTATTAAATTCCAAGCGCTCCGATCGGCTGGAGTTCGGATCTGTCCTGAGGAGCGCGTCGGCGGCGAATCGGCCGATTTGCTGTAGAGATGATCGGCTATGGATTAGCCGATAATCGTATAGTAATTGTAAAGAAAACTGCTGGAGCGATCTAAACAATTACTACAGAGGCAACACTTGAAATAGATCTAATCGGCTATGAGATGATAAATCGAAGAAGAACGATGACGAAGCCGATTACTCTGATCTCAAGCTGGATAACTGGTGATAATACTAGAATAACAGGTAAAACTTGCAATTCTAGTAAATATCGATAACTGGTGAATAAATCCAAACGAAACCACAGCGATGCGCCCGTTGTTAAAGCTCGGATATTCGATAAGCGGAACCTACCAATTGGCCGGAGATCAAGTTGATGCACCCCTGCCAATCCGTACGAACTCGTGAAAGAAGAAAAGTATTGGCGAAGTCGCCGACTGGAAAGTAAATTGCTGAAAAAGTAGAAGTACTGTTGTTGATTGATGTGTTGATCCCCTTGCAAGACCCTGACGACTCCTATTTATACCCTAAGACTAGGACTCCTGGTCGATTACGACTTGTTACAACCTTATTTAAAAAACGGGAAAACTACTATATCTATAATATTTTTCTTAAAGGAAACGGACTCCCGCAGAATCTTCCGCCGCCGTCTCCTAATCCAATCAGGACTCTTTTCAATTGCTCCTTGACCGACTTAGCGTTGCTCTGTTGACCAACTTTTGACCAGGACCCTCCGAAATAGTCCCATCCTGTTGGCGCAAGCTGCATCACCAATCGGCCGATTTCCAACTGTTACCTCAATAGGTCGATTCCTTACTGTAGCCTTTAGATCTGCTGCATCGGCCAACCTTCTCCTCCCGACGCCGATTTAACACGTGTCAAAATCTGGCGTCAACACATGCCCCCAGTTTCGGAGTAAAACATAACTTTTTCTTCGAAACTCTTTCTTTAATCCTTTCCTCCGAAATGGGCGCAGTAAAAATCTCCTTCTGTTCCGCGGCACAATGATTGCAATTTCCTCGGACCGAGCGCGCGAAAGGACCGCTCCCCTGGAATTCGTGTAGACGGCGCGGCAACAATACCGTTTTACCCTTGCCCTCCCGGTTTTCCTTAAGTGCTGGCCTTCTCCGCCTACTTTTCCCCACAAATCTAGCATTTTCTTCCAGCGAACCACTGTTCGTCTTCCTCTGAGCTCTCTCGATCTCCAAACGTTTCCCCCCTTCCGGCGATCTCATCCGCGACCTGCTCCAACCTTCCAATGGCGTCACCATCGGCAACCGCTCCATCCACGGAAGCTCTATCGGCGACCCCTTCAGCGGCGGCAGCCCAATCGGCGGCTCCTCTGGCAGCCCCATCGGCGACGATGATCTCCATCCCAGAGGTAAATGCTTGAAATTTTTCCCCTTTCGTTTTTCTACTGCTTCAGTACTTTCTGGATCTTTTCTCAGTTTCTTCCCCTTTTCTCCCTTTTTAGGCACTTAGGCACCGAATCACCATTCCCCTCTCAGAATCCCCTGACCTTATCTGCTTAGGCCCTATGGGGAACCCCGATCCAACTGACCGATCAGTCTAGAGACTCACAGAATCCCTTTCAAGCAATCGCCCATGAACCTAGATCAGTGGGTAGGTACCTTTAGATCCTGGCCAAATGAAACCCCCGGCTGGAGAGAATGGTACCAGAGAATAGCCAGATCTAGGAAGGTTCAGTGGGAGGAACAAAAAATCGGCCAGTGCATAGACCTATCTCTGTCTCAGATAGAAAGAAATGAACCTCTGGTCATGGCAGCTTCTTATTTTTGGTCCGATGCACTCAATGCGTTCCTTTTTTGGACATGGACCCATGACCCCGACTTTGGCCGATGTTCTGTTGTTGACTGGCCTCGATGTCTCCTCCACCGATACCCCTTTCAACTATCTGTTTAAGCCATCACATCGGCTAGAGACCAAAGGAATCGGCGGGTGGAAGGGGTATATTAGCAAAAATATGAAGACCGGGATAGTTTCAGAGAGGGAGCATACTGCTTTTCTGATGATGTGGCTAGAAAAGCCCTTTTTTTGTGGCAGAGCAGTTGGACCCTCTTCAAACACCCAAGCTTTAGCGGAGGCTTTGTCACAAGGATCGGCCATCCCCCTTGGAAAACATCTGCTAGGATCGGCCTATCACCTGATGCACCAAATCGGCACTAAGCTGTCGAAGGGGGAGCCGATTGGGAACCCTGGCGGTCCCTAGTGGTTTATCACCCTCTGGCTCAATTTATATATGAGCAAGGTCTCTCAGCAACGGATAGAGACCAAAACTTTCCCTAACATCAAGTCAGAGGAGAATCCATCTATCCGACGACGCTGTAGATCTTTTGGAGAGGCGGCATCGGCCTTCCCTGGCTGTCAGTTTACTGCTACCCGTACAGCTGAGTACTTCAGATGCCTTTACAATGGCCTTAGTGAAGAGACCGTCAGCTGGTATCCGTATCAAGCAGTGGAGCCGATTTTCGAATTACCCTTGAGCTACGACTTCTCCACTCATACCTTTGACAGGGAGCTTATGGATATCTTGATCAAGCCAGAGATTCTGCCAGCCAATTTCTTCTCAAGAAAGGACTCTCCCACCTATGAGTTCTAAAATCCATCGGCTGCAGCAAGGCAACTGGGTTTTGGCCAACTGCCGATTCGGGTCTATTTCGCCGGTCAAGCGAAATTCAGAGATGGGCTGACTTCAAGTCTTGACTACAATCGGCTGTGCGATCTAGTACCAGATTCCAGCACTATTGATCTGAATAATTGGTCAGTTGCCTCTTTTGCCACCCAACAATTTAAATTATGGTGGGCAGAATGGAAGCAATACCTTTTCTGCAAATCTCCATCAATTTATTGCAACATTCTGGATCCAGAAAATATCGACCCAAATGCAGCGGTATGCCCTTTTTCCCAGCCGATTCCAATACCATTTCTTTCCACACTTTCATTTTATCATTAACTCGCATTTATTTCCTTAGTCTGAAAGCCAGGTCTCTCCGATGCGGAGCCGAAGCGGCAGGCCGATAGACAGTCACCATCCATATACACCATATCCACTTATCGGCTTCCATGCTCCAACCATCAAGGACATCTCCACTGGCCGATCGAAACGAGCACCGAAAATGCCAACCTTGAAGATAACAAGCCGTCGAGTGCGAGCCCGCATCGGATCGGCCGACCAGACGGTGGTAGCATCGGCCGAGACTCCCCGTATCGGATCGGCGGACCAGACGGCGGTGGCACCGGCCGAGACTCCAACCCCTTTACCCTTGCTAGCTGCCGAGATAGCCGATCCTCGAGTCACCGCCGAAGTCGGGGCAGCTGCGGCATCACTACTAGTAGAAGCTGTTCAGGTGATCTTGCTTAGCTCATATATTCTTCAAGTCTTCCACTACCATTAACTCTCTTCCTCTGCCAGGCTGCACAAGCTATTCCACCACAGTCTCCGCAGCAATCGGCTACATCCCAAGTAGAAGCCGAAACTCCAGCAGCTCCTCTCGTCGAGGTAAATGATCTCTTACCTTGATCTCTTAATTCTCAGAGAACTTAACCGATCCTGATGCAGGCCGATTTGGGTATGCTGGCTATAACCCCACAACAAACACCGGCCGGAAGATCAACAGAGGCATGGCAAATTTCTCATACCATCTTATTTCAATTTCCCATAGCATACTTACAGGATCTGTTTTCCATGTCTTTTCAGGAAGCTGGTCCAAGCGGAGCACTGATAATTGTTGAATCTTCTTCTTCTGATGAGCCAACTGCACCAGCCCCTGAGACAAGGGAGACGCTTCCACCGACACAAGCAAGAGAAGTTCGTTTTAAGGAGGTAACAAACTTACCATTGGAATCAGCCGATTCCCCATTACTGCTTGCCAACCCTTCTCTTTATTTCCCCACAGGAGCAAGACACTCCTAACAACAGCATCTTCTCCTTTGCCGTCTCCTTGCCTGATGACGAGGAAATTGCTTCACACCCAATTTCGTCGAGCTCTGCCTCCGACGATGTCCGTGCCAAGCTCGAAAGCATGCGTATTCTCCTTCAAGACGACATCGGCCGATTGGTAGAAGACGCTTCGCCGATTCGATGACTTTTCAACGATATCAAGGGTCGAAGCCCGGAAGAAACATCAGAAAACTTGGCGCATGCTGCTTATATAGAGCATATGCATATTCCAGTTTCTGGGGCGCTGCGCCACATGGCCGATCGTGCCCAGATGGCAACCCGGGAAGAGGCCGATTCATACAAGCACCGGACTCAAGAGGTACACCAAAAGATCGACTTCCTCGAAAGCTGCCGTCCGGACATCGTCGGCACGATAGATCGGCTCAAACGGAGAAGAGCAGAGCTGGCCAAGGAGATGGAGCAGATAACCAAAGAGATAGCCGCTGAAGAAAAGAAACTTCAAGAGCTCCCATCCATCATCAGTGAGCTGAAGCAAGAGAGGCAGCACTTGGCCCGTGAAATGATAAGACTTCATCGCCGTGTGTCAGAAGTCCCAGGATCGGCTGATGATGACCAGAGAGTACTAGACTCGGCCGATCAAATTAGGCGACAAGCTATTGCGGCCATAGATGCTTTTCTTGGGCTGTAAAGAATACTGTAAACATTTATTGCTCCTTCAATGCTACTGCGTCGATTTGATCTTGAATTTTTTCTTTAGTCAGCTTTGCATTTATGTACGCTTTTACTCTGATAGGACGCGTCTCACCACCCATCTACCTCTCTTTCCTTTATAAGTAGACCCTTCACCATCTCCAGAGGCACACACATTACTTGTCTTCTCTTTCTCTCTTTACTGTCCCAAACTGAACGGCAAGATGTCTTCTTCATCCTCTTCATCTTCTTCCTCTGTCAACCAGGTATGAACTCTCCTCTGCCTTTCTCTTAAGCATCTCAATCGCTCTAATGTTGGGTAATCCCTTTTATCTCTGTTTAGCCAAAACGTCTCAGCCCTGGTCTAGAACGAGCGATTGAAATCATGCATTCAGACGAACCACTGTCACAGACAGACAAAGATCTGATAAGAGCTCATGCTGAGGAACTCAGAGATCATGTCCCCGCTGTTGTCCAAGAATGCTGGGACCTTATAGATGCTCACTATTTTGTCCGTAAGCGACCATCTTCTGAAAAAAATCCTCCCCTTCCTTGTAAAGTTAAGACCGAAGTTGCCATGGAGGATTTGGAGGAGAAGAAGACCCGCCTCCTGATAGAACTTTGCAACCAAGCTGAGATTGGAGCCACTGCAGAGGACCCGAAGGAGAAAAGGCTCCGCCTTATGATAGAGCTGGGTCGCATTGAGAGGGAAATCCAGCGTAGGCGTAATCAATAGACGTATCGGTATTTTTATTCTAAGGGCGACTTGTACCATGTCGGCCATGTACTCTGTCATTTTCATCCAATAATGAACCAGTCAAAATGAATCCCAATGTTTTTTCTTCAGGCGACGTCATCTCTGCATCAGATATGTAGACGAAAACCGATGAAAAATCGGCCATATTGTCTTGATATATTTCAGTGCAAGTTATGCATCTACCCAAATGCTTGGATAGTACCTCTTCAGATATCGTCCGTTTAAAGCTCTTGGGAATTCCTCCCCTTCAATTGTTTCCAGAATATATGCATTTCTTGGGGCACATCGGCCGATTCTGTACGGCCCTTCCCAAGTGGGTGACCATTTACCGAATTTGGGATCTTTGGATCCTATCGGCAGCACCAACTTCCACACCAAATCTCCCTGAGAGAATTGTTTAACTTTGACCTTTTTGTCATACCATCTGGCCACCCTTTTCTTGTTTTCTTCTATACTAATCAGGGCTCTCAACCGTAAACCTGCCGACTCATCAAGTTCGTCCTTCATGAGTAAGGAATAGTCATCGGCCGTTAACTGATCTTGAAACGATATACGTCTTGACCCCGTCCTTATCTCCCAAGGCAAGACTGACTCATGACCATAAACCAACTGATAAGGGGATATCTTAGTGGTTCCATGACAAGCCATCCTATAAGCCCATAAAGACTCAGCCAAAGACATATGCCAGTTTTTGGGTTGCTCTTCTATCTTCCTCTTGATTAGTTTGATTATCCCTTTATTGGACGATTCTGCTTGGCCATTGGCTTGAGCATAATATGGAGAAGAATTTAATAATCTAATCCCCATATCGGCGGCAAACTCTCCGAATTCTCCAGAAGTAAACATTGTTCCTTGGTCAGTTGTGATGGTTTGAGGAATACCAAATCGATAGATAATATGGCTTTTAACAAATTCAATCATATCGACCGATGTCACATTCCTTAAAGGAACTACTTCCACCCACTTAGTAAAATAATCTGTGGCTACCAATACGAACTTATGCCCTTTGCTCGATGGAGGATGAATCTGTCCGATGAGATCTATTCCCCAACCTCTGAACGGCCACGGCTTAATTATTTGATTCATAGCCGATGCTGGCACGCGCTGTACATTACCAAACTTCTAACAGTCTTGGCATCCTTTGTAATACTTGAAACAATCTTCAAGAATAGTTGGCCAATAATACCCATTGTTCCGGATCATCCATTTCATTTTGTGAGCCGATTGATGAGCTCCACACACGCCCTCATGGATTTCTCCCATCAGAACCTTTGCCTCTTCTATTCCCAGACACTTGAGAAGAACTCCATCAATCGTCCGGTAAAATAAATCATCCTCAAGCAACACATATTTTGTAGCTTGAAAACGTATTCGCCGATCCACTTTTTGGGATGGATCTTTCAAGTAATCGGCAATTTCCTTTCGCCAGTCATCGGCCGCGAGCTCTAGTATCATCGCTCCCTGAATCGGCCGATGGCCAGAGGCATGTTGGGCCAGCCTGTTGGCCTCTTCATTATAATTTTTGGGGATATGCTCAATCATTGCAGACTTGAACTCTTTTAAAAGCTGAAGGCAATCTTCATAATAAATCCTCAAGATATCATCCTTGCACTCAGATCGCCCCGTCAATTGATCCACAATGAGCATGGAATCTCCAAAAATTTCGACTGCATCAGCTTTGACTTCCCTTAATAATTGGATGCCCTTCAGAACGGCTCGATATCCCGCCTGATTATTAGTTGCGGAAGCTTCTATCGGTAGAGAGAAATTATAACTTGCCCCCCGAGGCGACACAAGAACACTGCCGATTCCTGATCCGACCCCACACGAAGAACCATAAAAATATAGAGTCCATGGAACCGGCTCGACGGGGGCAATTTCTGGTCCACAATGCTGAGCTACGAAATCGGCCATTACTTGACCTTTGATAGCTTTGGCCGATTCGTACCTTAAGTCGAATTCCGACAGAGCCAGGATCCATTTCCCAATCCGTCCTTTCAAAATTGGCAATGACAGCATATACTTCACCACATCATCCTTGCATATAACTATGCATTCTGCCGATAGCAAATAGTGCCTGAGCTTGGTACACGAGAAGTATAAACACAAGCACAGCCGCTCCACCGGGGAATATCTCGTTTCGGCGTCTAGGAGTCTTCTGCTGACGTAATATACCACCCGTTCTTTTCCTTCGAATTCCTGTACCAACACCGATCCAATAGCCTGTTCATCAGCCGATAAATATAACTTAAACAGCTTACCAGACTCTGGCGGGACTAACACCGGAGGTGAAACTAGATATTGCTTGACATCTTCCAATGCTTTGCGTTGTTCTTCTCCCCATATGAATTTCTGGTCGGGCTTTAATTTCAACAAGGGAGTAAAAGCCTGAATACGTCCTGACAGGTTGGATATGAATCTTCTAATAAAATTGACCTTGCCGATGAGGGACTGTAGCTCAGTTTTATTTTGTGGGGCCACAACTTTGTTGATGGCGTCTATAATCTTGCGGTTGACTTCTATCCCGCGCTCATGAACCATGAATCCTAAGAATTGCCCAGCCGATACACCAAATGCACAATTGTTTGGGTTCATCTTCAACCCATGCTTCCTTGTGCACTCCAGTACTTCTTGTAAATCGGCCAGATGTTCTTGGTGACCTTTTGACTTGACCACGACGTCATCTATATAAATTTCCACCGATGTACTAATAAGCTTGTGGAAGATGTAATTCATGGCCCGCTGATATGTAGCACCGGCGTTCTTCAACCCAAAAGTCATCACAACCCATTCGAATAAACCAAGATGACCTGGACACCTGAAAGCCGTTTTTGAGATATCTTCTTCGGCCATTAATATCTGATTGTACCCTGCATTCCCATCCATGAAACTTATGACTTTGTGTCCTGCGGCAGCATCTATCAAGATATCGGCCGTTGGCATCGGATATCCATCCATTGGCGTAGCCTGATTTAAGTTCCTGAAATTGATGCACACGCGCAACTTTCCATTCTTTTTGTATACGGGCACAATATTAGAAATCCATTCGGCGTAGCGGCACTGTCGAATAAATCCTGCTTCAATTAACTTTGTAATTTTGGCCTTTATATCAGGTAGAATCTTGGGGTTACACCGTCGTGCAGGTTGCTAATATGGCCGATATCCTGATTTTATAGGTAACCGGTGTTCAACAATTGACCGGTTTAGACCTGGCATCTCATGATATTCCCAAGCAAAGAAATACTTGAATTCTTTTAATAAATTTATCAGTTTACACTTATACTCAGGATCCAAATTAGCACTAATATACGTCAGCCTTGATTTGCTGCTATCTCCCAAATCTACCATCTCCAATAAATCGGCCAACGTAAATCCATGCCCAAGCTTCCCGTCTTCTCGGACGAGCTGATCCATCTATTCTGAATCTTCAGAGCCGACTGCTTGGATTGGCTGTAGACCGAAATCGGACACTTTCAGGAAGTCAGTGTCCCAAGTCCTGCCAGATATACATTTGACGTGCTCGCAGCTCCACTGTTGCGTGTCGGCCGCTGCAACGCTATAAGCGGAATCGGTAGTGACTATCTCTGTGCTGTCGCCGACCCATTGCACGAGGCATTGATGCATTGTAGATGGGACACAGAAGTTTGCATGTATCCAGTCGCAACCAAGCAGCATGTTGTAGGATCCCTTGCCATTAATAACGAAAAAAGTGGTAGGAAGGGTCTTACTGCCGATGGTGAGGTCGACGCAGAGCGCTCCACGGGCGGGAGACACGTTGCCTTCGAAATCCTTCAGCATCATGTCCGTCTTGGTGAGGTCTTCATCTCCCTTGCCTAGCTTGCGGAACATGGCATACGGCATGATGTTAACTGCGGCACCTCCATCTACTAGTAATCTGGTGACGGGTCGTCCGTTAACATAGCCTTTGAGAAACAGCGCTTTAAGATGTTTCCGTTTTTCTTCTTCTGGTTTCTCAAAAGTAGCCGTCATCGGCTCTAACACCAGTTGTGCCATTTGTTCTTCCATTCTTGTTGCCTTGTCTTGATTGTCAGGCGCCATGAATTCCATCGACAATATGAACACCATGTTGATTTCGGCTGCCGATTCTTGATTGTTTGCTTCCTGATCGTTTTTCTTTGGGCGCCACACCCGAGACTTAACATTTCTTTTCTCTGGCACCTGCCTCTGTTCTTCCTCTTGATGCTCCCACTGGCGTAGGCGTTGGATCCTCCGTTTCTGGGATCTGGATAGGTCATTGGGACACCACCTGGGATTTACTGGTTTGGCCGATGATCTGGCGTGTTCCCAATCTGGTTCTCTTCCTAGGGGATTTTCATCTGACACCCTATTATCAGCCATCTCTTCCAGCCGATCGTGCACGCTGATTCTGCCCCCCAGTCCATCCTGTTGGTTGGTCCTGCCTTTTGACCGGTGGTACTGGTCAACTCTGCCCCCCAGCCGATAATGCACCGAAACGCGCTGTTCCTCTCGTCCGCGCCGATTTCTGCTGATCGGCTCTGATCCTCTGTCCCTAGAGTGTGGCCTCGGGCGATCGTTGCAACTCAATCCATTACACTCCGGACAGTTATCGGCAGACGGCAATCTGATGTCGTTCTCCCAGCAATGGATGAAGAACGGACATTGCTAGTGATCTTCATGCCGGCGTATTATCTCGCCGTGGTATCTTGATTGTTCTTGCTGCTGCCGATATTTGCTGAGCAAGAACTGGGAGGTGACGGGTTTGCGTGGTTGTTTTGGCCCCCGCCTGTTCCTTTTGATTTCTTCTGTCGTGATCTACCTCCTGGGATCGACGGCGCCGCCCCTTCTTGCCGATTCTGACGTCAGCACCTTGGTTTGACATGAATTTCCTCCGGTGTCGACCATGTTAGCCGGGAAGGGATGCTGATCTATCTTCATCGGTTCTGCCGATTTAGCCGGGACTTCAAATTTAAGCCTCCCCTGTTCGATGGCCGATTGTATCTGCTGACGGAAGACTTTGCATTCATTCATATCATGAGACGTGGCGTTGTGCCACTTGCAGTATTTCATCTTCTTGAGCTGATCGGCCGAAGGGATGGTGTGATGCTGAGATAGCTTAATCTGTCCTTCCTGGAGCAATAAATCAAAAATTTTATCGGCCTTTGATGTGTCAAAGCCAAATGTCTCTGGCTCTTTCTTTCCGAAAGGGCATGATATCGGTTTTTTCCCTTTCACCCATTCTACCAGGTCGATTTCCTCCTCCCCATCGGATTCAGACCCTTCTAGGTATGCCACTTTCTTTTGGAAATTCTGCCGCTGTTCAAACGGGCGGACTTCCTGTCCTGACAATCGGTGAACGATTTGGCTTAGGCTTTCAAACTCTTGCGCAGCATATCTTTCTTTGATTTGTGGCAGGAGGCCTTGGAAAGCGATATCGGCCAACTGGGCATCAGTCAGAGCCAGACTGTAGCATTTGTTTCTGACTTCTCTGAACCTCTGTATATATCCCATTACTGGTTCATCGCTCCTCTGCCTGAGGCTGGTCAAATCTGAGAGCTTCATCTCGTGTACCCCTGCGTAGAAGTACTTGTGGAACTGCTTTTCCAAATCGGCCCACGTAACAATAGAATTTGGTGGCAAAGTGGTGAACCATTGGAAGGCTGATCCGGACAAAGACGATGAAAATAGACGCACCCTCAGAGCATCTTGCGTGGCAGCCTCCCCGCATTGGATGATGAATCTGTTGATGTGCTCTACGGTGGATGTGTCATCCGTCTCCAAAAATTTGGTGAAATCGGGAACTTTGTAGCGGTGTGGGAACGGCAGCCAGTCATAGGCCGATGGGTATGGTGTCTTGTAGGTATAAGTCTGCACTTCTGGCTTCTATCCAAACTGGTCCTGGATCACTTCTGCTATTCTTGCCGTCCAGTCCACCTGCTGCTGTTGAACGATTGTTTGCGGCGCGGGCATGTGTTGAAGAGCTGGCACGGCTGTGTGATGAATCGAAGCATGCGGCGAATTTTGCTGAGCAGCTGATAGTTGATGGCGAAGTGAATCCGCCGCTCCATCGTATGTTATCATTGGCACCTTGCCTCTGAATGCTTCTACAGCGCTTGCCCCCCTGCCGATTTCTGATGAGATCGGCTGATACTGAGGGACCGTCGGCCGGACAGCCGATTGGTGAGACACCTGGGTTGGATAGCTTCCATGCCCGGTTGATGGATCGGGGAAAGCCGTTGTCGCCGATATCCCCCAGGGTACTGAGCTTGTAGGCAGCGATTGTACAGAAGCGATCTGGACGGGTTGAAACGGTGTCTGTGACGGGAAACATGGTGCACCGCTGTACCTTGGAGACGCTGGATGCAACGGAGTGTTGTACCCCTCGCGTTGCGTCAATATCGGCTGAGGAGCCGATTGGGATGTGCATGGTAAGCTTCTAGCTAGCAGCGTGATTGGCGGGGCATACGCTGGTCCCTGATAGCCTTGGACTACTCCGCTGGCCAGAGAACTGATGACGGCGTTATACACCGTGTTGGTCATCACTGAGGATTGGTCAATGAATGCCTGATAAACGGACTGTTGGATCATATCGGACATCTTGCCCGAGTCCTCAACAATGGTGATGTGGCGGGGAACTGGAATAGGAGCTTTCTTGACAGCCTCCCCGCTTCTGGTGCGACTGAACGACTGCAGATACATCTTCTTATAATCTTCTAGATGTTTAGCTAATTCTTCCCTCTGGTCGTCCTTGAGATCCGCTTCTGTGACCTCGATGATGTTGCTATCGGAGATTTCTGCGTTCTTTGACATATCAGATCTTGAATTCGTCCCACCGAGCGTGCCAAAAGTGTGTTGGCGCTAAAATCGACCAGACAGGAATCGGCCGATGGTCTTCAGCGTCGGACACACGACCCGGGAGAATCTGCTTAGCTCCTGTTCGGGTTATCGCCCTGGTACGGTTCGCGCGGCGTGCCAGTCAATCTGACCTGTTGATTGACAAGGAAATAAAGTATTAAATTCCAGGCGCTCCGATCGGCTGGAGTTCCGATCTGTCCTGAGGAGCGCGTCGGCGGCGAATCGGCCGATTTGCTGTAGAGATTATCGGCTATGGATCAGCCGATAATCGTATAGTAATTGTAAAGAAAACTGCTGGAGCGATCTAAACAATTACCACAGAGGCAACACTTGAAATAGATCTAATCGGCTGTGAGATGATAAATCGAAGAAGAACGATGACGAAGCCGATTATTCTGGTCTCAAGCTGGATAACTGGTGATAATACTAGAATAACAGGTAAAACTTGCAATTCTAGTAAATATCGATAACTGGTGAATAAATCCAAACGAAACCACAGCGATGCGCCCGTAGTTAAAGCTCGGATATTACTCGATAAGCGGAACCTACCAATTGGCCGGAGATCAAGTTGATGCAGCCCTGCCAATCCGTACGAACTCGTGAAAGAAGAAAAGTATTGGCGAAGTCGCCGACTAGAAAGTAAATTGCTGAAAAAGTAGAAGTATTGTTGTTGATTGATGTGTTGATCTTTTTGCAAGACCCTGACGACTCCTATTTATACCCTAAGACTAGGACTCCTGGTCGATTACGACTTGTTACAACCTTATTTAAAAAAGGGAAAACTACTATATCTATAATATTTTTTAAAGGAAACGGACTCCCGCAGAATCTTCCGCCGCCGTCTCCTAATCCAATCAGGACTCTTTTCAATTGCTCCTTGACCGACTTAGCATTGCTCTGTTGACCAACTTTTGACCAGGACCCTCCGAAATAGTCCCATCCTGTTGGCGCAAGCTGCATCACCAATCGGCCGATTTCCAACTGTTACCTCAATCGGCCGATTCCTTACTGTAGCCTTTAGATCTGCTGCATCGGCCAACCTTCTCCTCCCGACGCCGATTTAACACGTGTCAAAATCTGGCGTCAACAGGGCCTTTGAAGATTCCTCTATTTTGTTGCCAATGGGTGAAGCTAACTGGAAAGGCATCGACATTGACGCGTACGGAATGACAATTGTTGACCTCAAAGAGCTTGGCTATCGAGACGAACCGTTTGTCCTAGCCAAAGATGTCACTCAAGTTTTCTATGTGAAGGACATGTCTAGCAAACCAAAAAAGGACGATGAGGCAAAGCGTCACACAGTTCTTGACATATTTTGACTCATCATCTCAAGTATCCATGTAATATTTTGACTCATCATTTCTAGTATTTGTAACATAAACACACGCTCTCTCTCTCTTTATCTCTAACACACACACACAAGGTTAATCATCATTTATATTTGTATTATTTTGAACAATTTTTAGTCATCATATCATTTTTTGACTAACATACACTCACTCACTCACTCACACACACACACTCACTCGCACTCACACTAACACACACTCACTCACTCTCTCTCACACACACACACACTCACTCACATTCACACTCACTCACTCACTCACACAAACACACACACACACTCAATCACTCACACTCACACACACACACTCACTCACTCACACTCACATAAAAAATGCAATATTTACAGATATTTTGTTGAATTTTTGCACCAATATATAATTTTCTAGGGAATTAAAAGACTTTCAGAAAGCAAAAACTAAATAAAACCAAAAAAGAAAGGAAAATGAAGCGGCGGGAAATGAATTCCCTGTATGCCTTTAGGTACCGGGTTGAAACATTGACCCGGTACCTAAAGGGGGGAATTCGTTTCCCGCCCGTTGGCGCGCCTTAGGTACCGGGTGTAAAGCTCACCCGGTACCTAAGGCTCCACCAAAGGTACCGGGTGAGAGTTCTACCCGGTACCTAAGGCCTCCTTAGGTACCAGTTTCGCCTTTCAACCGGTACCTAAGGGTCGGGTACATTAGTCCCCGCCCCTTCCCTCTTCTCCTCCTCCTCCCTTCTTCGATCACCCAGACACCCGACACCACCGCGCCACCGCCACCATGCCCTCGCCTCCACCGTGCGCCACCGCCTCGACGCGATGCACCGCGGCGCCGTACGCGTGCCTCCACACGCCGACCGGCCCTCACCTCGACGGCTGCCACCACCGCGACGCCCCTCCTCCTCAATTGAGGACGCCACCATGGTGCCCCGCCTCCCCGGCCTCCCTCCTCCTCAATTGAGCACGCCACCATCTTTCCCCCCCTGCAGTGAAGCTCACCGGCCCGGCCTTGCCCCTCCTCCCTCGCCGGAGTGCCGCCGTTGCGGCACAGCACCGGCCGCCGCCCCCGCTCACCGTGCCGGCCCTACCCCGACCACCTCCGGCCCCATCTTCTGAACCAAATCGGTCGCAGGTGATCCCCTCTTGCTCCCCCACCACTTTCCCCTCACCGCCGGCGAGCTCCCTCGCCTGATTTTGGCCGGCAACCATGGTTGCCCCGCCAAGGACCCAACTACGAGCCCAAAAATCTTTCTAGGGACATATATGCAAGAACGAGGGACCTATCTTCAAAGCCAAATCAGTGAACTTGTAAAATAGATATAAAATCATAGAAAAATTGGAAAAATACAAACTAAAATGTTTTGGAATCTTTCCAACTAGATCTACCATTTTGCTTACATGCCGATGCTATGTTTCTTCATATCTTGATCCCTAGAATAAAAACTAGTTTTATTAGCACTTAGATGTATTTTAGTGAATTATTAAATTAGTTTAATTTGGTCTAGTTTAGCAACTAGTTTACTTTCATGTACATGTACTATAATGATGTGTAATTTGAAAGATATATATAATATTGTTTTTGGAAATTACATGCATCATTTTGTAGAGTTATTAATTATTGTTTGTGGAAATTACATGCGTCATTTCATTTAAATGTACTTAGACACACACACGCACACATGTACATACACTCACACACATACACAACACACACACACACTCTCTCTCTATCACACACACACACACTCACTCACTCTCCCTCTCTCTCTCTCACACACACACACTTAGACACACACACTCTCTCTCTCTCTCTCACACACACACACACACTTAGACACACACACACTCTCTCTCTCTCACACACACACACACTTAGACACACACTCACACATGTACATACACTCACACACACACACACAACACACACACACACACACACTCTCTCTCACATAAACATGTACATACACTCACACACACACACACATACAACATACACACACACATGTACATACACTTACAATCACACACACACTTGCTAATTTGTTTATCTCTGATGTCTAAGGGTGTTAGTTTAGATGGATGGCGCTGGAGAAGAAGCAGAACGGATCCTTATGGATGCAATCAATGAATGTAGTACGGCCGTCTATGAGCATTATGGTGAAGAAGAGGCCAAGACTGCTGATTCTTTTCTAAACATGTCCGGAGATGGCAATGCAGAAGAACAAGATGATGACTTTACACCGATGCCTGAGCAACCCGTTCGTAGCGATAATCCTATCGAGGTACCTATCTTATGCATATGTGCTTACACAATATTGAATTACAATTTTGTATTAGTATTAGTTTTGTTAATAATATATCTTTTTTAGGCCTCGTTCGGATCGAAAAAGACCTCATCGAAAGGGAAACGATGCCAGACAAAGAAGATGGAGGGAAGACAGGTCATCACACAAGTGGACATAGAGGGCTGCCCATGTGCTCCAGTGGAGGCTAGTACAAAATTTACAACCCAGTGTGGGGTTGTTGTTCGGGCACATGTGCCGATCACCATAAGACTCCAGAAAACGAAGAATCCAGATGAAGAACACTACGTCGTGCCTCCACACCAAAAGTAGATGTTGTGGAGAGAACTCAAGGAAATGTTCACTCTTTCTGAAGGAGTAGATGAAGAACTTGTAAAGAAATGTGCCTTGAAAAAGATGGCCCTTGCATTTGCAACATTTAAGAAGAAATTATTTGGAAACTACGTCAAGAAGGACAAGAACCGGATTGGGACAGTTTACCCCAGGTCAAACCTTACTAGGAGGAGTTCAAGCAATACATGTTGTCTGAGGAAGCTCGAGAGGCATCCAAAAAGAACGCGATCAATGCGGCGCTAAAGAAATACAACCACCACCTTGGGCCGGCTGGATATAAGAAGGCGATTAAGAAATGGCAGAAGATGGAGCAGGACCTCATGGATAGAGGTATCCGGCCGATGACTTAGGACTGGCCAGAAAGATCAAAGCAATGGTTGTTTGCTAATGGTGTCACGCTTAACCAAGAGGATGGTTCTTTGGTCGTGCCCCCTCTAATGGAAGAAGTGGCCCGAAATTTAGTCACAGCAATACAAGAGGCAAGAGAAGGAACATTCCAGCCTCACAAGGAGAACGATGAGCTGACCAGGGCCTTACAGAACCCCTAACACCCAGGACGAGCACGCGGCATTGTCTTGGTCCCTTGGAAAGTTGATTGGGCCGGAGATAGCACTTACAAGACTCATCGCAAAACCAAGGCAGAACAGGAGGAAAAATTCCGTGCCTTACAAGATGAGATGAACAGAAAAGTGCAAGACCTAGAACATGAGATGGACGCACGGGTCCAACAGGCAGTGGCAGAAGCTCTCAGCTAGCAGCAGGGCACTGGGGCACACCCGAAAGTTGTGATTAGCCCGACCTCTCAGCGACGTAGCAGCTGCGCATCCACGGCGGCCCCTAGTGATGAACCCACAGATAACGTGCCAGTGGTCGACACACAAAGATACCCAGTGGGTGATATCACAATGCAGACAACATGTGAGCTACATGTGAGAGTTAAAAATATCACCGCTCTAGTAGCCTACGGGTCGGCCTTACCGGTGATTCCTGGTGGAACGATTCATGGTATGACGGTACCCTCAGGCTACGCCATTGTCACCGTGGAGCAGATCATCGTTGCTGGAGAAAATGAAAAACTCGAGCTCAACTTTGTTGGAGGGGATGGAGAACGGACGTTGGGAGAGGCAATCCACGGTTGCATTCTATGGTGCAAAACCGACATCAAACTTATTGGGAATACACGTACAACGGCTCCCCAAGATCCTCCTCCTCCGCCAGGCCCGAATAATGATGATGACGGCGACTTTGGTGGTCCTTCATCTATGCCACCACGGGTGCCCTCACCACCATCTCCGGCAAGGGCTAGGAGTACTCCAACTCCTCCAGCACAGGCCAAAGGAAAAAAGAAGACCTCGTCCCTCCCACCGGCTGGAACCCCGGGCCCCAAGAAGCGAAAGGTTGTCGTAAAGAAAATAGAGCCTAACAAGAAATTGGAGTACGAGTTGTCCGGCGATGAGCTGGATGAGCATGTGCGCGAACGGTTGGACGAACATTTCAAACCTCGATCGAAAGAGAAGAGGGTGCACGTTGATCTCGCAACGACAGAAAAGGTCTACAACTGCTTGAGATCCCTGAGAGACCAGTAAAACTACGCTCAGACTACGACCGCACGCTGATGAAGGCCCACCAGAGAATGAGGCGAAGTGGCAAGGGCGTTCCTCCTCTAGGAACACAACAGAAGGAAATTGAGCCCCTCCGGGTGACGATGGAGCAAGAGCAAAAAACCGCGGAGTTTTTGAAAGAAACGGGTTTCACCCTTGAGCAGGTAGCCGGAGAAGATGAGGATATCCCAATCGCCGATGTTGCAGCACATCTATACGAGCATGGAAAACCCTTCATCACTGATGAGGAGTTCCTCAACCTACCCACGCAAATGCGCACATTCCATAACCTGTACATGGAATGTTCGAATGCCGGCCAATAGAAGTTTGGAGTTAAGTATCATGATCATGATTTCTACCGTGGGGCCGATGACTTCTGGTTAAATTTTGAAGATGTGCATGCAATATACCGTCGAGACGCCCTTGACCTCTCTATCATGACTTGCTGGATTCTGTAAGTATCGAGCAATCTCTACATTCATATGTCGATATTAATCAACACTCTATTCTTTGTGAATCTCTAATTTAATTATATTGTATCGTGTAGAATGGAGCTTCAAAGGTGCCGAAAAGAAGGATGGGATCATCAGTTAGGTTTCATGAATCCCATGCTTATCAATCAGAAAAATTTACAGGACAAGTACCAGGAAACATGTACCAAGCTCTAATGGAACAACATTACAAATCCTATATATTCATACCCTACAACTATGGGTAAGTTATGATGGACTAGTAACTCTTCTATATTACTTTAATGATGTATATATTTATATATATGGTTGTTTATCTATATGCGTAGCTTCCATTGGATTTTGCTCCCACTCTGACTGGAGACTAGTAGAGTAATAGTGTTCGACTCCATGAAATACCCTAGGGACAACATGGAACACTTTTTACAACCATTGAACAGGCAAGTTTATTTTATTTACACAAAACACAACTATTTTTGGATCGAATATTTGCCTTTCATTCTTATGCCCAGGGTGTGGAGAGCTTTTGTGAAAAAGCAACCCGGTGATTTTAAGAATCAATTGGATGTTAGAATGGACTTCCTGGTATGTGGGTCCGCTACTCTTTGCATATCTCATTTACTATTCTGTATACGCATACAATTATAACTGATTTGTTTCTTTTTTAGTGTTCGAGACAAAACGAAGGAAATAATTGGTGACTACGTATGTGATTACATCCACACCCTAACCCATTTTGGGAAAGCTACGCCGGAGGACATAAGAGTACGTGCACAAACCACTGATAAATATGTTTCTAGTTATGCTGACGCGAATAATTGATATATTGAGCTTTATTTTTATATGAAATGATAGATGACACAAATAAGGGATGAGGTTCTCCAAGTGGATAAGATGGTGGCCGCGTCTGAGCAGCTCATATGATTCATTTTGAGGGAGATCCTAGATCCTAAAGGCGAGTTCTACCACGATGGCCATTCGGTCCGTAGAGAACCCGAACCGACGTCGTGATACAAATGATTTCTAGTGCTTGTAATCATGATATTTGTATATTTATAAATATTATTATGTTAAAATAACTTAATTACATAATTTGCAGTGACAGTTATTTTCGTTCATTATTTTAACTCGAACGCGACAAATGATCATATAGTAGTGTATAGGTTGGGTACAAATACCAATTCTGCATGCATAAATAATAATAAACAATAGAAATAAAATAGGATTTGAAAAACAGGGGGAAAACTTTTTGGTACCGGTTGGAAATTCCAACAACTTTTTGGTACCGGTTGGAAATTACAACCGGTACCTAAGGGCCTACTAACTTGCGTCAGCATGGCAGCCCCTGTGGTACCGGTTGGTCTTTCCAACCGGTACCAAGGTGGCCTTAGGCACCGGTTGAAATGCCCGGTGTAGAAAGCCGAGACTTTTAGTCTCGGTTTGCTAGTACCGGGTGACAAACCGGTGCCTAAGAGCCTTACCACCCGGTACTATAAACCTCTTTTCCAGTAGTGCCTGGCTGCGTAGTAGATGACGACAAGCTTAATGTTCCTCATGTCTACCATGCCTATGTATAATCAGAGTGCACAACCTAGATTCATGGCTTCCAAAAGCAGTTGATTGCTTTTGTCGTGCCAAAGGGAAAAGCAAGATGAAGCGGTTTTATATATAACCAAACTCAATTTGGCTGCTGTCAGAGTCGTACTAGTCCGTTGTATGAAATTGAAAATTATTGGTGGCAGATTTAATACTACCTCGCTACTAGCTGGGTACGTACCTGTGCATCTTTCCTGGTTTAAATCGACAACTACTTCCTCCATAAACTCTATTAGCTGACCGGTGCATTGTTCGCAAATTATAAGTTTATAACACACTACCTAATGCTCTATCCTACAAATCTGGGTGCGTCATCTTTTTGTTAATTAGCATAGAGAAGCCATTCGATATGTTTTCACGCCTATACTGCGTACCACAACACAAATTCGAAATGCTTGTACCTTCCAAGTTGAAAATTGAATATAGAGGATGATTAACAGTGGGGTTTGAAAACTTGAAGCAGTGCTTCATGACAGCTGATTTGCCATGTTAAACTGTCCTAAAGGCATGACCATCCAATGTCACATGGACCAGTGTCTTATGGCTAAACGTCATATGAGTTTAGTGCATTTTCCATGATATGATATTAATTATTATAATCTCTCAGTTACTAGGCATTTGCCATTCAGCTTGACATGCATGTTAGTGTTTCCAAGCTCTCTTCTTTGTTCCCGTGGAGTTTGTTTGTGAACCATTCATTAGCATGGATGATTTGATAACTTTCCAAACCAAACGGTACTACAGATAGAAAGTTTGCCTCGTATGTGTTGCCGTAATTCACGGCAAAAATTCAAACAATGTGGGTGCAGCGGGCGGGTAAGCCATCGCGCGCCTGGTGGCAAAAACATTTGGTTTTTGGCAGAACCATTTTAGAAACTTCATTTTTCATAGGTCTGCACTCACTATGTAAGAAAATCCCTATAGTGACGGGCATCATCTTCCTAAAGTAACGGGCAAAGAGTCCGTCACTTCTACTGCGTCACTCTTTTGAACACCCGTCACCTATATGACGTAATAGGTGACGGACTTCACTAGAGACCCGTCACATTTCTTAGTGGCCAGGCCCCCCGTATGAAGTCTACGTCCGTCACCTTTGTCCAATACAGGTGACAGTGCTAACACAATGCCCGTCACCTATGATTCGAGAATAAGTGACGGGCGTAACACATAGCGCGTCACCTATGGTTCGAGTATAAGTGACGGGTATAGAACAACACTCGTCACTTAGAATTTTTAAAGGTGACGGGCTGTGCTTCAAGGTGCGGTGTATATTAAAGGTAACTGGCTTCGGCTGTTGCCCGTCATATTTGATACTAGACCTCAACAGGATCATTTTGGCTTCCGGCTGCATCCTGCAGCACAGCTAGAATTTGGCAGTCATCTTGATCCTTCAAACACACAGAATAGAGACTATATACTGCATATTTAAATCACCATTCATATATCACACAGGTTACATCAGAAACAACCAACAAGTGTGATAAACTATTGCATCTTTCCACAACAAACTGTGCAATAATCACATGAATCCAACAGTCAGGCATTGTAATCCAACACATTCATATCCATTCTAAAATAAACATTCAACTCAATATACCCACTTTCATCAACTAATACAAGTAAATCACATCAACACATGCAAATAAAAAAGTTATTTCTAAAATCTAATTATTTTGATACTCTTCAGTTTGAGACGAACACTCGTCGTCCCATGTCATATGGGATGGAATAATGGTTCAGTACATTTATTCAGGCCCTTTATGCAAAAACCATCAAAAAGAAAAAAATCCTTATTTAGTTTATGCATATGTCGTCAACCTTGACCTAGCGGTGATAACACTGTCATTCGGGCCAACATAGATATCCGCGAACAGTACGGTATATGGACGTGATGAAAGAGTACGGTCTTGGTCCTAATAAAGAAGTCCCCAGCTAAAATGTTGAGGATTTCTTCATTGGGACCAAGACCATACTCCTTCATCACGTCCCTATATCGCACCGTATCACGGATATCGATGTTGGCCCCGAATGGTTGTATCAACACCGCAGGATCAAGGTTAACGACATATACATATCCCAAACAAAGATTTTTTTAACTTCGCGATACTTTTAATGGGAGCCTAAATAAATACATCATTAGAGTATCAAAATATTTTGTTCTTAATACAAATAAAATATGAAGTATACACTTTTTTCACTTCATTTTGATAATCTACATTCAAACATTCGCATTTCACTAATAAATCCACATATATACATACTCATGTTGCAAAAAGAAAAACATTCAACTCAATATACTCATTTTCATCAACTAATACAAGTAAATCACATTATTTAGCGTTTCAAAAGGCATCAGAACTGGGAGAGATATGTTTGGATTATAACAATCCATGAAGACCTCAGCCTCGAAAGGCATAAGCTACTGTATACTTGTCATGAGGACCTCAGCCTCATTGTGAGGCATGTGCTACATGCCTTTTGAGGCTGAGGTATTTATGGGCAAGTACACAATAGCTTATAAGAACAATGTGCTTTAATTTGTACTCTCGTATCGATCTCTCAATCTATCCTGGTGAACACTGAGGTGGAGGTTGATATGGATGTTATTTGGTAAAGGTGGCAATGAGTGGTTCACTCTCCCATATCGTCATTTGTCAACAAATATCAGTAGGATTTTTGTAACTTCGCGATGGTTTCAATGGGAGCCTTAATAAATACATCATTAGAGTATCAAAATATTTTGTTCTTAATACAAATTAAATACCAAGTTTACACCTTTTTCACTTCATTTTAAAAATCCACATTCAAACATTCATATTTCACTAATAAATCCACATATATACATACTCATGATACAAAAATAAAAATATTCAAATCAATATACTCATTTTCATCAACTAATACAAGTAAATCACATTATTTAGCATTTCAAAAGGCATCAGAACTGGGAGAGATATGTTTGGATTATAACAATCCATGAAGACCTCAGCCTCGAAAGGCATAAGCTACTGTATACTTGCCATGAACACCTCAGCCTCGCTGTGTGACATGTGCTTCATGCCTTTTGAGGCAGAGGTGTTCATGTGCAATTAAACAATAGCTTAGAAGAACAATCTACTTTAATTTGTACTCTCGTATCGATCTCTCAATATATCCTGGTGAACACTGAGGTGGAGGTTGACATGGATGTTATTTGGCAAAGGTGGCAATGAGTGGTTCACTCTCCCATATCGTCATTTGTCAACAAATATCATTAGGATTTTTGTAACTTCGCGATGGTTTCAATGGGAGCCTAAATAAATACATCATTAGAGTATCAAAATATTTTGTTCTTAATACAAATTAAATACCAAGTTTACACTTTTTTCACTTCATTTTGAAAATCCACATTCAAACATTCATATTTCACTAATAAATCCACATATATACATACTCATGATACAAAAATAAAAATATTCAATTCAATATACTCATTTTCATCAACTAATACAAGTAAATCACATTATTTAGCATTTCAAAAGGCATCAGAACTGGGAGAGATATGTTTGGATTATAACAATCCATGAAGACCTCAGCCTCGAAAGGCATAAGCTACTGTATACTTGCCTTGAACACCTCAGCCTCGCTGTGTGACATGTGCTTCATGCCTTTTGAGGCAGAGGTGTTCATGTGCAAGTACACAATAGATTAGAAGAACAATCTACTTTAATTTGTACTCTCGTATCGATCTCTCAATATATCCTGGTGAACACTAAGGTGGAGGTTGATATGGATGTTATTTGGCAAAGGTGGCAATGAGTGGTTCGCTCTTCCATATCATCATTTGCCAACAAATATCAGTAGAACTTCCAGCTGTGCTATTTTTGTGATGTTCATTCAATTAACGAAAAGTATCTAGATCTGTCTAGAAGCAATATCAAATACCGACAGCAGTGGAGAGGAACGACGGGCGGGCACCTGCTGGCGCGACGAGGAGGCGCGACGGCGTGCCCCGCTCTCCTCCTTGCTTGCTGGCGGCAGCTCGGCGCCGGTGGATAGGCACTTGCTCGCGCGATGAGGAGGCGCGACGGCGTGCCCCGCTCTCCTCCTCGCCTGCGGGCGGGCACCTGCTGGCGCGACGAGGAGGCGCGACGGCATGCCCCGCTCTCCTCCTTGCCTGCGAGCGGCGGCTCGGCGCCGGCGGGCGGGCACCTGCTGGCGCGACGAGGAGGCGAGGAGGTGGGCACTAACCTAGGGTTTCAAATGGGGGACGTAAGGAACTAAGTCAAAGGGGTGGCTGCAAATGGGAGAAAAGGGAAATAGGTGACGAGCAACACATATGTCGCCCGTCACCTACAAAGTCAAGGCCCGTCACCTATGATATCAATTAGACCGGTCACCTATGATATGAATATAGGTGACGGGCAACATATATCGCCCGTCACATATGAGTCATTCTATATTTTCAAACGAAAGGATAAGGTGACATGCGATATATGTTGCCCGTCACCTATGTCGCATGAAACTGCATGCTGAGAACATTCAAAAACGCGGTTACTAGGAATCGCAACCGCCGGTACCCTCTCTCTTTGCACACGCGTGCCATCTCGGCAACCGCGCCCCGTTTCGCATTTATTTGCTAGGAATCGGAAGCGCCGGCACCCTCTCTTTGCACGACTGCACACGCCACGCCATCTTGGCAACCGCGCGCGCCGTTTCGCATTCATCTCTCGATCCCACGATCTCTTGTCGTCGCCATTATATACTGCAAGGCCGGCCGCTCTCCTCACACCCCTGCTCTCGCTCTCTCCTCACACCCCTGCTCTTACGCACCTTAGGTACAACGACAATGTCGGGTTCCAGCTCTCGCTCCAGGCGCCGCCGCTACATCCAGGTGGACTCGTCGTCGTCGTCACCGCCTTATTCCTCCCTTCGTCGCCGTCGCCATCGTCGGTCGCCTCCTGCTGCGGCTTCGGCCCCGGCTCCTGCGTCGGCCCCTGCTCCGGCCCCGGTGCCTGCACCAGCCCCTGCTCTGGGGTTCGATCCGGACCACCCCTTTGGCTTGGGCGACACCTGGGCAATAAGCGTCATGAGGGATTCGTTCAAGGAGTTGAACGAATACGTCGTCCGCCTTGGGAAGCCGAAGGTGAAGCCGCCGCTGGTGGAGAACGTCGCCGGATACGTCTATAGCATCTTCAGGGTGGCGGAAGTTATCAGGGACCTACCATGATTATTTATATCATAGTTTGTATGTAGGCCTCCTTTATATATATATCGTAATATAAACTTCTGCCTTGTTATATATCTTGCAATAATCTCTGCATTGTTATGTCGCAGTGTTCACGTAATGCATGTAATGCGAATGTGACGAACTATATATCTCGTAATAATCCCTTTTATTAGATAGAACATACATATAGCTAACGAACTATACACGTAATGGGTCACCTGACCATAGGTTAAGCGCATCACAAGACGCGGTGACGCTAAGTAAAGGCCGTCACCTTTACTTGAGGGGTGATGGGCGACAACTGCCCGGTACCTACGAGGGCATGGCCCGTCACCTATGACATGACTACAGGTGACGGGCCATTTTTTATTGGGGGCCCTAGGAGAATAAAAAGGTGACGCACCTAATCTATGCACGTCACTTTTTCATATACAAGTGACGCGCAACAACCACTTGTCACTTTTATGTGTGTCACTGTAGGGCGGTTCTTACATAGTGACTCCGTCAGGCCGATCCCCCAGCTGCCAAGTGGGGTCATTATGAGAGGTATGGTTAATTTTCGACGGTAAAATGGGCTACCAAAAGTTTTCGATATTTATAGTATAGATTAGAAGGATTAGCTAGGTTGAACCTGCTAGTTAGATAGTTGCTTTCCAGCTAGCTATGAGAGTATTAATTCATCATCCATTAGCTACCCTGCTAAATTAGGATCCTTCGCACCTAAAATTAACTGGCTAGTAATTAGCTAGTGGATCCAAACATGTCTAAGACTATGTTGCTATGTCAGTTGAAACAAAAACCGCAACAACAAAAACTAAGTCAAGCACACAGCCGCATTTTTATCAAAACTAGAACAATGTTATGAACTTTTCCCCATGGTAGCTCAAGAAAGAGACAAAACAACGGGGAGGAGTTCCAACATCCAACAGGACAGGAATTCTCCGAGGCTCCATCGATCCCTATCCCTTCTGGTGAAAGCCGGCAACATCAAACGCGGTTGTGCAGTAGATGACAACAGGCTTACAAATATTCCTCATGTCTACGATGCCTATAATCAGAGTGCACAACCTAGATTCATGACTTCGAGGAAAAGCAGCTGATTGCTTGTGTTCTGTCGAGGAGAAAATCAAGGTGAGGGCAAATAAGAACGGGTTTTATATACACCCAAACTCAATTTGCCTGCTGTCAGAGTCGTACTAGTCCATTGTATGGAAGTGAAAATTATTGGTCGCAAATTCAATACTGTACTAGCTACCTCTCTATCTGGGTACCTGGTTTAAATCGACAACTACTCGCTCCATAAACTCTATTGGCGGGCCTGTGCATTGTTCGCAAATAATTATAACACACTACCTAACGCTCTATCCTACAAGTACAAATCTGGGCGCGTCATCTTTTTGTTAGCATAGAGAAGCCATTCGATCTTTTTTCACGCCTATACTGCGTACCACAGCACAAATTCGAAATGCTTGTACCTAGCAAGTTGTCATTGTCCATCTGTACACAGCTAATTACTGATTAATAGTGGGGTTGGAAAAATTGAAGCAGTGCTACATGACAGCTTCTGATTGGCCGTGTTAATCTGTCCTAAAGGCATGACCAGTGCCTTATGGATAAACATCATGTGAGTTTAGTGCATTTTCTATGATTTGATATTATAATATCTCAGTTACAAGTGATTTGAGATTCAGCTTGCTTGGCATGTTAGTGTTTCCACTTAATTCTCTTTTTGTCCTGGAATTTCTTTGTGAACCATTCATCAGCGTGGATGATTTGAAACATAGCTGTACAATTGCTATACTGAACAACATTAGAGGTTCTTGAGCCCATCCATGCTTTTGGGTCACCCATCTGTAATCAGAAGTACAATTTCCACGAAGATTATTTGCAAACTTCAAGAATAACAACAGGCCATTGTTTTCCGTGAGGTCCTGGGGTTTATGCGAGTGCTCCGGAATGCTTATCCATCTCAAGTGGCTTCGTCACTGACGCTGACAGCATAACATCGTCATTACAAGTCTGGGTGATCAGCTGATCATTTTGTTAGCATAGCGCAGTGGATTAGTCTTTTTATCGCTTACACAACGTTTCATGAATTCGAAATGCAGTTCAATTCGTGCTAGAGCTAAACATTATACAAAAATCATCAATAGATTCATACAGATGCTCCTACACAAACAAGACACCGATGATGCATTTTACAGCTGCAAACTAAGCATCCTTTTGTACTAATATTAGTTGTGTTACGAAATAAAAATGAAATCTAAACATGCCTCATGACAATTTGCCTTTTGGAGTATACAGTGTAGTAGTCTACAGTGTAGTAGTGTAATGCCCCTTAAGAAGATGGAAACACAAAGCAAACACTAACAGAGAAGAGCTCCATTGCTAGCTAGAATTCTTTTACCTTAGGAAATCACAAAGACCACCAGAGAAGAGCATCAATGCTTGCCATTGTCTTAGCTGCATCACTTCTGTAGCATATTTCTCAGTACATCAATAAATGCGCCAGGAATTCCTTTTTCCACATTTTGACAGTCTCATCATGGATTTCACCCACCTGAACATTTCTCAAACACCGGCACTTCGAACACAGAAGGAAAACATAAAATGTGCAGATCAGAAGCCATCTTCTGGACATGCAGCATATACCAGAGAACATTATACTGTCAGTAGCGAAGACAAGCACAGATATAGGCCATCCATAGCATAAAAGCACTAGTAATTGCCACATCTACTAATTCAACATGTCTTCGCTGCAATACAGAATGGACCACTAGTTCCAAATTCAATGGAAGAGACATGGACAATAATGCAGTATGAAGTACGATTAATGGTGACTCTACATGGAGGTATCACCCTACACTTGCTCAGCTTGAAGCTTTGGAGCACAAAATGGTGCCATCGAGCCATGGCCAGCCAACTTGATTTAGGAGATTTTCTTGGCAATGTCCTTGATAACCTCATCCATATCGAGTTTCCTCATTGGTGTGAAGGGGCGTGGCATGTTCTGCACATCAATTGGAATTTAAATTAAACCAAAATGAATTCATGTGTACTGTTTGGTTCAGTGGACAAGGTAAGATGTCATCATTTGTGGTGCTACATGCAAGGATGGGTTATCCCTAGTATTTTCAGACCCCCCATGAAATGTTAGATAGTGCAAACTGCAATCTTATCCTTTCTAACATTTATCTAAGAAACCATGTAAAAGAAAATAGTGGAACAGAAGGAAGTGTCACAACAATTTCATAAGCTGATATTAAAAAATCAAATTATATGCAGCCTTGTTGTGAAGATCTCATCATATGTACCACATGGGAGCAAATGGTTAGAAAAAAGGGTACATGTTGGAATGATGTATTTTAAAATCATATTTCATGAGTTGCTATTTGCTAACATGCTCAAATATATGCTGTCTAGTTTTGAGGTATCATCATAAGTACCACATGGGACCAAATGGTTACAAAAATGATACATATTGGAAATTTGTATTCTAAAATCACATTTCATGAGTTGCTAGCATGTTGCTCTAGTATGGGATAATGGGATGTGCTGTGCCATGCTAATTGCCCTGCCTAAGATGTGTATCAAATGTTAGCATTAGATCATTAAAGAGAATTGAGGCACAGGCCTCAGCCCTCAGATGACAGATTGCTCTAAAAGAAATAAAAAATATATACATAGCTTCTGAGCTCCTATATGATTCAGGAACACAGCAGTAGTGAAGAACATTACCAGGAGTGATATGAACACTTCACCTCCTTCTTCACGTATCTCTAGGCAACCGCGCCGTGGCTAGGAATTTAAAAACAGCAGATGACCATCAAGAAAGTAGGATATACAATTAAGACATCTTGAGGTATCACAAACCCAAAGTCTGGCAAAGATCATGATGATCAACACATACCTTCTGAGGGTTGATTATCACAGAAACCCCAGGAACAGAATTTTCCAGGTCCTCCTTCACCTTCTGAGCTCGAATCTTAAACTGTCTGCATTGAGTGCTATAGAATAGCAGAAAGAAGAACTATAAGCAGAGCTTAATATATTAAGAACAATGAATACTAAAAAAAAGAAAGAGGAACCATTAAATTAATCAAGGCAACTATTCTTTCCAATGCGTGTCAAAAGAATGGAATGGTGTTAATTAATAATAACTATTCACAAGCCTTGGACGAATAAAGGTGAATGATTTACTAAGGAACTAATCAAGAACGATACTTCTCTGTTGAACGAGAGCTGCTTGAATACTTGGGTAATACAACTGTTCTTTTCCAAAAAAGAAATTCCAAACACCTGGACTCAAAAACAATGTTTCAGGTGGTGCTAGGTCCAAGACGGTTGATACGGCTCTACCTAGCTACAGGCAAGTCTATGCTGCTGTACTTTCGGCACATTAGTGCGAAAATAGAAGCAAATAGGAAAAACACATATGAAAACAAAATAATAGAGAAACTAGGGAAACACCTGAGAAAATGCCTAGGTGTTAATGAAGCGATCCCACTCTGCCTAACATCTAGCCGCTATGTAACTTCGATTTGTTTTAACACTGCTCCAGACTGCATTTCACACTGATTTATTGCAGTCTTGTTATTATATTGAATGCTAACAGAAACTCCATTGTTGAGTTTATTAAATTTCTCACAGGCATGAATGCATGACCACAACAGAAAGAAACACCTATCACATTTCAATCTTCCTAATTTTTTGGTTTATCCACAAGCAGAAAAAAACTGTGACAATCTACAGAAGAAGTTTGTGTTTTTGCCAATTTCATCCACCTAACAAAAGCCTCCTAAGCAAGCAACCCTACATCAAATCTACTCCAGCTTCCCAGCAGTCGATTGATCCCTGCAAATGTTCTGCTTGGGAATTTTCATCAATACTACCACTCGAAATAGAACAATCTTCCAATCTTCTGTTACACAGAAATAGAAATGGAACCCTGTTTCCATTGTTTCAAATAGAATCAATCCATTAAAATTTCTGAACTGTACGAATCATGGAAAGCAGGATAACAAGGTTCAGATAACAAGATGGAGATGCTATGACTAGATCAAATCAAAGAATCTAAAAAGCTGACCTAATTGAACGAAGGATACATTTATTTTAAATCTAACATATATTTCAGCAGTTATGATTTTTTTCAATTGTTTTTTGAAAAGACATTAACAACAAATTAGGGTAAACTTTAGAAAAGTATCTCAAGAATGGTACACTATCATAAAAACTACTTCAATATATCGCAAAGCTGCACATTGAAAAACCAAAAACTACAGGGCCCAAAACTACACTTGCATTGTTATACCGTATTGCAAAATATCCATCAGGCATGGATGCTATGGAAGCATATAAATGATTGTGTTTTTGACAGGGCTTCAACTAGTGTTACATTTAGTGTTGCAATTAGCCAGAGAGGAAGCAGATCTCTGGAGTCAAGATGGTACCAGAGGTTTCACTTAACTGGACACAGGTTCAGTATAACAGTTCATGAGGTGTGTTGTATGTCTAACTCTATCTTCTCCATAATGCAATGATGCCCTGATCTCTTGAGTTTTCAAGAAAAAAATAATACCTTATTGCAAAAGTTCACATTTTTATCATTTCATATCCCCATACTACATATTTAAGCAGTTGAATGACAATAAACATTTAGTTTTCCAATATGATGCAAAAAAAGGAACTCTATGAAGTGTAGCTTTGTGAGATTAATGTCAATATTTTCTTAAAAAAAGATTAATGCCAATAAAAAGTGTAACCCAGCAGCAGTTCTCTGAAATGTAGTGCAGTTTTGTGAAATTTACTGAAACTTGTATATGAAAATAAATAGTAGATGAAAGGCCAATGTAAAACATCAAGGAGAGAAAGGAGATCAGTCAAATAAAGTAGGACCATATGCAAATCCACAACGTTTCTAGAATTGTAACAACTTTGAAGGTTATATTGAATTTATATCCTATCATTCACTAAATCTAAGGATTGTAAAATTGAAGACATTAAAAGATAAACAAATATTTGTCTATTACTTCCCCCTTTGTGTTTTCTCGCTACCTTTTCACGCACCTTTCCTTGCTTAAGCGGATCCTAATAAAAGATAACAAATATTTGTTCTTCTCGCATTAACCAATCGACGTGCGCAATCAAAAGAGAACAAAATCACCCAAACCCCATATGGTCCCCCAAAATCATCCATTACCTACATTCTCGCTATCCAAATCCGCGCATATCCTGAAACAACCTCATCCTCACAGGCACACGCACTCACCAGGCCTCGACGATGACGCGCTTCCCTTCCGCCGCCGCATCGCCTCCATCCTCCTCTGCCTCCTTCTTGCCCCTATTCCGCCCCTTGGGTCCGGCAGCCGCCGTCACAGCCTCGTCCTTCTTGGCCCTCTTCCTCCCCTTCTGCGCGGCAACCGCCGCCTCCTCTTCCTTCTCCTTTGCCGGCACCACCTTCGCCGGAGCAGCCTCCGCGCCCCGCTTCCCGGCGGCGGCCATGCTCCGCGTCTTCCGCGGGGAACCCGCCGCTGGGGCAGCCGCCGCGGGGGACTTGCGCTTGGGAGGCATCGCTGGGTGGGTTGGCTCTGGCTCGACTCTCCGTAGACTGGCTGGGATTCGCGTTGCGGAAGTGGGGTGGAGCGTGGAGACGAACAGAAAGATATTATAGCGGGGGAATGGGAGAAGGCGCGAGAGCAGAGCAGTTTCCCGCCAATTGGAGGTTATGGGCCTTTTTTTTTTTTTGAGGGCGGAGGTTATGGGCCTTCTGCCCTTCTCCCTTTTTTTTTTGACTCTTTTTACATTTTCAGAAAAAGATCAAATTTTTAAGTGGAAGTAAATACAGTATATTTCAGACGTTTAACTTGAAAATAGTAAAAGTAAAGAGCATAGCTCGTTAAAGGAGAAAAGCCAATGTTACATGCTCATTTATCAATCTACAAAGGATATTTATGCGTCTACAAAGGGAAAGGTGTGGGCAGGTCTCATTTCATTGTATTTAGAGCAAATTTCCCCCGTCCCGCGAAAAATCTAATGTCTTACTTGTGTGCTATAAAAATTTTGAAATTCCCTCCTGCCATAAAAATTTTGAATTGCTTTCCGTGCGAGGGGAGCAGCGAGGGGTCGCGAGAGAGGCCGCGCTCATCCTCATGCGCTCGACATTGTGCCCTGCGTGAGGAACCACGCTTGGCCTCTTGCGCTCAGCACCCCGCGAGGAGCTGCACGATGCCCGCTCGGGGGACCACGCCGCACCGAGAGGCCACGCAAGGTGGCGCGAGGGCGAATCGCGAGGGGGCGCAGGTGGGGCACCGTGGATTCTAAAGTACCCAAGGAAGTCAGCAAAATAATGTAGCGGTGACTTTTGGTGCGTTCCTGGCCGTTCGTTCGCAGATGGATGGATGAGATCAATAGCTACAGTACCCATGCTATGTGAATTGATGAACAGTAGAAAACATCATACTACTGTTCATGCAGACGGCCGCTCCCCCCTCCCCTTGCTCGGGGAAGAAGATGAACAGGGCTTCCCGCGCGTGTGAGGAATAGATTTCCCGCGGGATGGAGGCGTCGAGAGGGGAGAGGAGCAGGTGGAAGAAGGATAAGATTTCTTGGGTGAGGAATTTGGTCAATGTACTAGGGGTATAAAAGTTATTTTATGTGATGTCAATACCTCGAATAGCTATGTTACGTTAAAAATAAATGGATCCTTAATGGTTGTGACAATGAGAGGATAAATCTTAGATTCAGTGGCACTGAGGTCAATTCAAAATTTTTTATGGCACATAAGGAAGATATCAAATTTTTCATGACACCGAAGGAATTTGCTCTTATATTTATTCTAATTAGTAATATAGTGAACCAAACAGGATCAAAAACAGATTCATATTCAAGAAAGAAATGTATTTCAAGTTTAAGATTGAAACTAATTACATCCGTCTAAGGGCAGACGGAACTTCGATTCGGTAGTGGCAGTGTTGAAATCGATGGGTGGGAAATAAATCTAGCAAAAGGATGATGTTCTCTCTCCCTGAATTGCTTTCTTGGACAGCTTTCATCTGTGCAGTTTATTTTTTATTTGGCTTGGTTGGAATCGAAAACACGGTTCATTTTTCTTGTCCTACAGAAAGATTCAACCATCACAGTGTGCTCTATTCGTTTTTGTTGCGCGGCGATTCGATTATTTGCAACACTGGAGCTGCCCTAACCCGTCCAATCAAATTGTGCCAAACGTCACGCTATAGCTTGTTTGTTTGCTCACCCACTCCATCTCAGCCATTAATCTCCTACAAAACGAACGTCAAACACTAAAAATGTGTGAAGGTTCAAATCTTACGAAAGATGGATACGGCAACGCCGCGCATGCCTGGATGAAAAGATGAATGCAGGAAGTTACAAGCTCACTTTCATGAAAAAAAAGTTACAAGCCCACACAAAATTGTCTCATCAACAATGTTGTGATCCAGCCCAGCGTAGAAAAGGTTGATTGGTGTGGATCCAGGATGTAGATTAAATATGATTTGTTTTATTATTTTAAAACAGAAGTTCAATTGTGACACTTGAATGGATCAAATATTTTGTTTGAAGTAATAACTATGTAATTGCGAAGATTAAGATAAATCTCATGTTGAACTTAACAATTAAAAAAATGTTGAGTTTGGTCCTCAACATTCATTGAGTTAGGTTTAACAAATCAGGTCCACATAGTTGAATTATAGCACACATATAAAGAGTAGAAATTAAAAAAAACTAAAATATTGTTTTGTATTTAAAAATTTGGAACTAAAATAATAGAATCGAAATAAATGGAACTATTATCTTGTAAATCTAATTAATGGGATGAAATTATATATTGTAAAAAGGCAGCATATTGCCCATCTAAATTGTACGAAGGACATTGTACATTAAAAATAGAGTAAAAATAAGAGGAAGAAGAAAAAAGAACAACGATGCAAGAATCATTTCTCTTACAACACAATGGCAATAGCTGAAGACTCAATGTAATCGTAAAACCACTATGAATACAAATATATTAATGCAAAATTTATGTACTAAATGTACATATAATTTAACCAATTCTGTCAAAGTTTACAAAAAAAAATTCTAGTCAAAATATGTCTTACATTTGTGGACAGAGGAAGTATAACTGAGACCAAAAAGTTCCCATACCTAATTGAAAAGGCTGCAGTGATCACTAAATTAAAGGGATACCTTACTTAGTTGAATAAGTTTCAATGGAGCTTCTTGCACTTCACTCCAACATGCATGACTCCTTCCAAGGAACTATGTGTTGCTCGCTATACCATTATGTGGTTGTTGAGTCATATACCCCATCCCAATATCTCGTAGTTGTAGTGGTTATTGACCCATGTGGCCTAATCATGATTGTATTGAGGTGGGTGCTAGCTTATAATCCTTGTCACTCCAAATATAAGGTTGGCTTACTAGATTCATCATGAAAACAAATTTGATATCGCTGGTTGTTAAGAATAAGTTTAGTTTCTGCAGTCGGAATTAAAATGCAGTGATATTGTATTGGTGGTCAGCCAGGAGCCCAGGACTGAAGTGAGCTTGGGTGGTTTCCATTCTGTCCTTTGACGAAGTGAAACATGAAGCTACGAATCAGCTTCGCTTAGTGCACCTAAGGAACAACAATACAACAATGCACTGATCACATACAAACTGGACAACTGACAACTCAACCTATATATGGAGCTTCTAAAGATAGATAGATATTGATGGTTCTGAAAATTGCACGTGGTAATGGAGCAATTGCAATAGACGAGACGACCAACAGTCTATTATGGCTGCAGCACAGAGACTTTGCTAATTTTATGTATTTCAGTAGGATGAAATAATAGCTTCGGTTGAAGCCATAAAGATGGCTATGCTCGAAAAGTGCCCATAGATATAGAAATTATATATAACTTGGATTTTGGCATACTTACCAAGTTATATAATTGAAGGTACATCTTAAACTTCATTTTGTGATGTACCATTGCCCAAGAGTCTGTGTGTAAACTGTGCAAATAAGGGCCTGTTTGGTTACTTGAGGCTTATTATAAACCTATAAATCTCTCACATGGAAGGCTTATAAGGACCTCCACAATGTTAGCCTTGGTGAAGCTAGAAAAGGAGAGCGATTGTTTGGGCATCACTTTCAACATTGCAGCTAGTGATACCTAAACTTGAAAAAATGGAAGCGGTGAATGTTCTGGCTTCGATGCCTGTTGATAAAATATTGAGAGAAGAAGAAAGAATGGATGGAAGGAGAGAGAACCGTGTGCACCTGAAAGAGGAAGATGGGATGAGTCGCTTTCCGCTTTGGTATTTTATTTCCCATGTGTATCCCTATAAACCGTTGCTCATGCTGACTGATGCTAACTTATTTAAGGTGGCTGGCATGAACAGCTTTAAGCTTCACTCACATTGTGGAGGGCGTCAAATAGGTGTTTGATTGTATGAGCTTATAATAATCCTCTGTAGTAGCTAATGATCTTTGTGCCCCTCTTTAATGTCCTTTTACTCCCCTCCCCCTGAATGGATAGGGTGTGAAGGGGTAGGGGTTGGAAAATGCTGTTTTTTTGTGGGACCTACAGAAAATAAGCCTCACATTTATGCCCAGGTGTTTAGGGCTTGTTGGGTGGGGTTTATTATAAGCCTCAAGTAACGAAACACGTCATAAGCGCAGTGAGCTTGCACAGTTAGGTGGGACTTCGAAACCCATATATTCAAATTTTAGGCTGATCACTGGACATTAATTTTTATACGAAAAATATGTTGAACAGAAATTCAGCTTACTCGATCCGTACATGCCATGAAATGCTTTTCCCATTCAACAAAAATGTCCATTGTTTTGTAGAATTTAATTGTGTAGATAGAAACTATTCTTCCCTACTTTAAACATGCATTCTGCAGGACGAAATAATGGTCTCTGCTGAAGGTGTAAAGATGGCTAGCTGCTTCTGGTACGTGCCTGATAAAATTGGAAACCAAAGTGGGGCAATAGCGTCGAGCATTGAAGAAAGGGGAGGCTTCATAGCGGAAATACATTTTTCTGCAAACTGCATGAAAGGCAGCACGTGAGTTTGTACAATTTGGTACGGGTACGGCTATAGGAAAGTTTGGTGACATTTGTGTCTGGAAGAGGAAGACTACCCTCAGTTTCATTTGAAAATCAATCTGGTGGATGGCAGCAATTTTGGCTGATATTCGATTCAAAGTGTAGCGAAACTCGGCTGTATATGTATCCTTCGACTATATATAGAGCCCACACATCACTCTCATCTTCTTCAGAACATCGATCAGGTTACCAATACCATCGCATTCAAACGCCATGGTGAGCTCCGACTCCGACCACCAGAGCCTCCACATCCTCCTGCTCCCGTTCCCTGTCCAGGGCCACATCAACCCGCTGTTCCAGTTCGGCAACCGCCTCGCCTCCCACAAGGGCGTCCGGTGCACCCTCGCGGCGACCCGCTTCGTGGCCAGCTCCACCAAGCCGGCCCCCGGCAGCTCCTCCGTCCACGTCGCGGTCTTCTCCGACGGCTGCGACGGCGGTGGCCCCGACGAGCTCGGCGGCGCCGGCGGGCCCTACTTCGAGTGGCTCGCGTCCGCCGGGTCCGAGACGCTGGACGCGCTCCTCGTGTCGGAGGTGGAGGAGCACGGGTGTCGTGTCCGAGACGTGGTGGTGTACGACGCATTCCTCCCCTGGGCGCAGGGCGTGGCGCGCTAGCGCGGAGCGGTGTGCGCGGCGTTCCTCACACAGATGTGCGCTGTGAACGCGCTCTACACCCACGCGTGGGCCGGCCGGGTGCCGTTCCTGCCGGCGAAGGAGGACCTCGCCGGGCTATAGGGGCTGCCCGCCCAGCTCGAGCCCGGCAACCTCCCGTCGTTCCTCGTCGATGGGAGCTGACCCCGGAGCTTCCGGGAGGTGGTGCTGAACAAGTTCCAGGGCCTGGACTGTTGGAACTTTTTTCGGTGGTAAAAAAGGCCAAAAATGAAAGAGAAGAAACGGATAAGTCAAAGCCCGTTACGCGCCTTGATCGGAGGCCTAAGCCCACTAGTGGTTGTGGCCCCAGGTCGTTCAGCGCCAAATTAAATAGTGGGACCCGGCATTTTTATGATTAACCTAATCATTAAGAAACCCTAGCCACCCACTACAGCTGTCCCGATCTGCGGCGGCGCTGGAGCTACCTGAAGGCCACCGCCTCCGCCTGCCATCCAACACCAGGCAGTGCCGGTACAGGCCGGAAGGACGACGGTACCCGGCGAGATCGACTACTTCGTCTACGTCGGGAACATCTACGGGAACGACTACGGACGCACCGTCTTCGTCCCCGACACCAACTACCGCCGAGATGTCGTCCTCAGCTGCTGCTACGATGACTGGCGGTCGAGATCTAAACTTCCTCTTATTATTCGTCTTGTTCTATAGGTCGTGCTCATATTTTACGTGTTAGATCCTATTAAGTTTAAGTTCTAAGCCATGTTTTATCTAACAGAGGTGGCGGCGCACAGAGCCAACAGAGGTGGCTGCGAACCCTGGGCGCCATAAGAGCCGGCGGAGCCGCTCGACGCCGGCCGGTGGCGGCACTCCGGCTGCCATGCACCCGCGGTGGCGGGCCATGAGCGGCGGCCGTGGAGTGCCGCCACCGAACGGCGAGGAGGTGGCGGCGCCATGAGGCGATGTGGCGCTAGGGCCGGCGGCCAGCTCCGGCCAACAGTGGCGGGGGCGAGCTGGCGCATGAGGAGAGCTGCCGCCGGCTGCTGCTGTGAGGGGAGAGGGAGCCAAATGAATTAGGGTTAGGGTTTCATGAGTGATCGGGCCCTTTTATATCTCCGAAAATCGCTGCCAACCATTGAATTGAGGGTTTGATGAGCCAACAGCTCAGATCAGCGCAGGGGGAGAGGGGAAGCTGAGCTGGGCCGATTTGGCGGCCCGCTCGTTGGCTGCCGGGCCCGAGGCCCAGGCGGGTTGGGAGAGAAGGGGGGCGGCTGGGCCAGATTGGCGGCCCGCCCGTTGGTTTTTGGGCTTTTGGCCCAATTAGCTTTAAGGTCCTTTTCAATTTTCCGTTTTCTTTAGTTTTATTCATTTTCTAAGTCATTTTTCAGTGTAATTTTATTATTATGAGCACTAAGTAAATTTTATTTTGAGCATTATTACACTGAAAATTATGAGTTGTCTTCTGAGTAGATGAAACCAACATGAATTTTATTCAGAATTGTTTAGTTTTTTTTGAGCATTTAATTAATTTCTGACCAATGTTGATTTAATTAATTGCTATTAAGATGCTTAGTTTTATTTATGTTTATTTTGCTTCTGCCCAACGGTGATGCAAAATTAAGTTTTCCGCTGCGTTAACTACGCTAAGTTATTTAGTTATTTTGTTTCTGCCCAACGGTGATGCAAAATTAATTCATGAAATGATAAGTTTAATTTGCTTCTGCCCAACGGTGATGCAAATTGTTTATTCAAGATTATTTAATATTTTAATCTGGCCAATGCTGATTACATTCATTATTTTGTTGTCGTTACTGATTCAATTTTGTTTTACGAACAAAAGCTACCCCCTCCAACATCATGACTTATATCAATGGTGTTTCTCAGTTGGGAGGGGACAACTTCGTCAAGTGGAAGACTGAGATTGGCTTTATTCTGCTGACGATGGATAAGGATTATTCCCTGAGGATGCCCGCTCCTGTTGCACCAGTGTTACAAGGGACTGAGGATACTACCCTTGCTGCACGCACTGCTACTTACGAGAAAGAAAAAGAGCGCTGGGAGCATTCTGACAAAGTGGCCCTAAGTCTTATGAACATGACTATTAACCCTTCTATCAGGGGAGCTCTTGACAAAGAGCCTAAGAATGCTAAGGACTTCATGAATAAGATTGAGAGTTACTTTAAGGGGTCTGACAAGGCCAATGCTAGCACTCTCTTGTCTCAACTCGTGAAGGCTAAGTATAATGGACAAGGCAGTGTTAAAGAGCACATTATGGGCATGGTCAACATGAGGGATAAGCTTCAAGACCTCGACTGTCCCCTTAATGATGCAGCACTGCTTCATCACATCATGATGTCACTTCCATCAGTCTTTGAGCCATTTAAAATAAATTACAATTCAAGCGATCAGAAGTGGGACATCACCACGCTTGTGTCTAAGTGTGCTCAAGAGGAAGAAAGGCTACGCTCTCAGAACCCCGACTTCGCCAACGTCGTAAGACATGAGGGACATAGGGGAGGAAACAAGAGGGTATCCCGCCCCAATAAGCCACAGAAGGGTAAGAAACCTTATGAAGCTCCTCAGCAGAATGATCCATCTGCTCCTAAGAAGCTTCTCTACTACCACTGCGACAACGAGGGCCATGAGAGGAAAGACTACCCAAAGTTTAAGGCATGGTGTGAGAGAAAAGGTAATAACGATATCATTTTTATAGTTGATGAGTCCTTTTATGCATATTTCCCATTAAGTACTTGGTGAATTAATTCTGGTGCCACCATTCATGTTACAAACTCCTCACAGGGATTGTCTGGCGTGCGGACTATAAGAAGGGGGACTCAAAAGTTAAGAGTCGCAAATGGCATTGAAGCCGACGTGGAGGCCATTGGAGCTCTCTAATTAGAACTTCGTGACGACTTTATTCTTCACTTAGTTGATGTCCTTTATGTTCTGTCTATTGAGAGAAACTTGATTTCTGTTTCTAAATTAGATCTTGATGGTTATTCATGCATTTTTTGGTGACAGCAAATGTGTAATAAGTTTGAATGGTGACATTATTTATCGAGCACCTTTACACAATGATCTTTATTTACTGTCCCATAATAATGTCTCTGTGATGAATGTAAGCGAAGTTAGTCACAAATGCAAGAGAGGCAATGAGACTTCATTGAAATTGTGGCATTCTCGTTTAGGCCACATTTCGAAGGGGAGAATGGAGCGTCTCATTAGAGAAAAGATACTTCCAAGATTAGACTTCTCTGACTTAGAACAATGCGTTGATTGTATTAAGGGAAAATTTGCAAAACAAATTAAGAAGGATGGAGCTAAGCGCAGTTCAGGAATATTGGAATTAATTCACACTGACATCTACGGTCCATTTAATATTAAGTCGGTGGATGGTTTTAGTTACTTTATTACATTCACTGATGATTACTCCCGTTATGGATATATTTACCCCATAAGAGAAAAATCTGAGGCATTTGATAGATTCAAAATCTTTAAAGCTGAAGTAGAAAATCAGCATCAGTCAAAGATTAAAGTGGTACGGTCAGATAGAGGTGGTGATATTATAGGAGACATGCCACATATGGACAAATCCCAGGCCCTTTTGCTAGATTCCTTCAAGAAAATGGAATAGTAGCTCAGTACTCAACTCCTGGTAAACCTCAGCAAAATGGTGTAGCAGAAAGAAGAAATCGCACTCTAATGAACATGGTGCGCAGTATGCTAAGCAACTCTACACTGCCAGTGAGTTTATGGATGGAAGCACTGAAAACTGTCGCGCATATAAGTAATCGCGTTCCTAGTAAGTCAGTCCCTAAGATGCCTTATGAGCTTTGGACTGGTAGGAAACCCAACATTAATTATTTTCATGTCTGGGGTTGTGCAGCTGAGGCGAAGTTATTTAATCCGTCCCTTGGAAAATTAGACCCTAAGACAGAAAGCTGCTATTTCATTGGATACCCAGACAGATCAAAGGGATATCGGTTTTATTGTCCTAAGGGTACTACTAAGTTTGTTGAGACGAGACATGCAATATTCTTAGAGGAAAATGGATGCACTGAGACTAGGCAAATCGATCTCAAGGAAATGCGGACTTATGATACTACACCGCTGACTCGTGATTATTATGTGCCTATTTTGCCTAATTTTCAGAATACAGCACCAACTCAGACAGTTGATTCCCTAGAAGTGAATGTGGAGCAAGCGCCTGTTACAAGTGAGCATGAGAATGTGCCTAATGAGCATCAAAGTGAAATTATGGAAGAACCTGTTGAGGAAGCACAGGATCAGACTGCCGCTGGGGCGCAAGAAGCGCAGCAAGAAGTCGCTGCTAAGCCTGTTCCAGTGGAGGAGCCACAACATCTGAGAACATCAACGCAAGAGAGGAAACTACTATCTCCAATGATTACGTGTACATGAGTGAAGAAGGACACGATATGGGGAAGGTTGATGATCCAAACTCGTTCAAGGAAGCTATGAGTAGTGAGCACTCTCACAAGTGGATTGAGGCTATGGAAGAAGAGCTGAAATCTATGAGTATAAATAAGATATGGGACTTAGTAGAGATTCCTGATGGAGCTAAAAAGGTGGGCTGTAAATGGGTCTACAAAACTAAGTATGACTCCAAAGGGAAGATTGAACGTTTCAAAGCAAGGCTTGTGGCTAAGGGCTTCACACAGAGAGAGGGAATTGATTATACTGAGACCTTCTCGCCTGTCTCGAAGAAAGACTCGTTCAGAATCGTTATGGCTCTAGTAGCTCATTTCGATCTCGAGCTGCATCAGATGGACGTTAAGACTGCGTTCTTAAACGGTGATTTGCATGAGAATGTATACATGGCGCAACCAGAAGGGTTCGTTGTGGAAGGCAAAGCACGGTTGGGATGCAGACTAAAGAAATCTTATGGGTTGAAACAAGCGTCCATACAATGGTACCTTAAGTTTGATGAAGTAATTAAGAAATTGGGCTTCGTTGAAAATATAGTGGACAATTGTATATATATTAAGATTAAGGGGAGCTCTTTCATCATCCTAGTTTTATACGTGGATGACATCCTATTAGCAAGCAGCGATAAGAACTTGCTGCATGAGACAAAAGGTTTTCTCTCATCGAATTTTGATATGAAGGATTTCGGTGATGCCTCTTATGTACTGGGCATTGAGATACACCAAAACAGATCCAAGGGTGCATAAGGACTCTCTCAAAAGGCTTATATAGAGAAGGTTCTTAAAAGATATAATATGCACGAATGTTCAGGCACAGCTGCTCCAGTGGTTAAGGGTGATAAGTTTGGGCAATTTCAAAGTCCCAGGAATCAATTAGAAATTGATCAAATGAGTTTGATTCCATATGCTTCAGCTATTGGAAGCATTATGTACGCACAAGTATGAACACGTCCTGACTTAGCTTCATTACCGGGATGATTGGTAGATATGAGTCTAATCCAGGAATGGATCACTGGAAAGCGGTCAAGAAGGTCTTGCGTTATTTGCAGGGCACTAAGGACTACATGCTCACATATAAGAAAACTGAGAATTTAGAAGTAGTTGGCTATTCAGACACTGACTTCGCAGGCTGTGTTGACACTAAAAAGTCGACATCAGGTTATGTCTTCACACTTGCGAATGGAGCAATATCATGGAAAAGCTCCAAACAATCACTTACTGCGGCATCAACCATGCAAGCTGAGTTTGTGGCATGTTATGAGGCCGTGAGGCAAGCTGTGTGGCTTAAAGGATTTATACCCGGATTAAGAGTGGTAGACAGCATACGCAAACCACTAAAGTTATACTGCGATAATAAAGCCGCAGTTTTCTATGCTAGTAACAACAAATCAAGTTGTGGTGCCAAGCACATTGACATTAAGTTTTACATTGTGAAAGATAGAGTCCAAGATCGTACTATTGAGTTAGAGCATATAAGTATTAAGGAAATGCTTGCGGATCCATTAACGAAAGGCTTACCTCCCAATCAATTTTGTGAGCTAATTGCCGGCATGGGACTATTGGATAGTCTGTGATCTTAGAATTAAAAGGGTCATAAGTCAACCACCTCCCATTACGATAAGTGGTTTAATGCATTGTGGATAATTGTGTCGCGATAGGATTATACACTGTTGTGATACATTGTCTCCTTACATAACTCCACTTTAAGAATGACATCAGTTTTAGGCCTTTAGACCAAAGGGGAGAATGTTGGAACTTTTTTCGGTGGTCAAAAAGGCCAAAAATGAAAGAGAAGAAACGGATAAGTCAAAGCCCGTTATGCGCCTTGATCGGAGGCCCAAGCCCACTAGTGGTTGTGGCCCCAGGTCGTTCAGCACCATATTAAATAGTGAGACCCGACATTTTTGTGATTAACCTAATCATTAAGAAACCCTAGCCACCCACTACAGCCGTCCCGATCTGCGGCGACGCTGGAGCTACTTGAAGGCCACCGCCTCCGCCTGCCGTCCAACACCGGGCAGTGCCGGTACAGGCCGGAAGGACGACGGTACCCGGCGAGATCGACTACTTCGTCTACGTCGGGAACATCTACGGGAGCGACTATGGACGCACTATCTTCGTACCCGACACCAACCACCGCCGAGATGTCGTCCATAGCTGCTCCTACGATGATTGGCGGTCGAGATCTAAACTTCCTCTTATTGTTCGTCTTGTTCTATCGGTCGTGCTCGTGTTAGATCCTATTAAGTTTAAGTTCTAAGCCATGTTTTATCTAACGTGGACACCGCAGAGGCCGTGCTCGTCAACTCTTTCCACGAGCTGGAGCCGCAGAGTTGGAGTACCTGGCATCTACGTGGGGCGCCAAGACGGTGGGGCCAACCGTGCTGTCGGCGTACCTTGACAACCGCCTCCCCGACGTCGTGTCCTACGGCATCCAGCTCCACACCCCGATGACGGCGGAAAGCAAGGTGTGGCTCGACGGCCACCCGGCGCGCTCTATCGCATACGTCTCCTTCGGGAGCATGGCCGTGCCGTTGTGGTCGGACCAGCCGATGAACGCCATGTGCGTCGAGGACGCGTGGCGCGTCGGCGTGCAGGCGCGGCCGGACGCGGAGACGGCGATGTTGGGTAGGGGAGAGGTGGAGAGGTGCGTGCGTGAGGTGATGGAAGGGGAAACGGGTGCTGGGTTCAGGAGGAGAGCTGTGGACTGGAGCCGCAAAGCGAAGAAGGCTGTAAGCGAAGGTGGTAGCTCCGATATCAACATTTTGGAGTTCATCTCCAAGTTTAGGTCTCTAGAAGAGAAGGTCCCTTAAAGTTCTGAATAATAACTCCACAACAATAATGACGAGTCCTGTACTTTGTGCACGTACGATGCTCAGCTTAAGATAATAATGAGTAAAATGCATGGACGGTCTATAATTTTGTCTCGATGTATCTTCTAAGTTTCTGAATTTTTAAAATGCATTTTCAGACCCTTGACTTGTCCTAATATATCACCCAGGTCCCTAAACTCTCAAAATACATTTTCGTGTCGCTAAACTTATTCTAGAGTGTCATTTAGGTTCTTAAACTTTCAAAATACATTATCAGATCTGCAAACTCATCATGTTCGTTTTAAGAGTTTAGGGACCCAAATGATACCCTATTATAAGTTCAGGAATTTCAATATGCAAATTGAGAGTTTGAGGATCTGGATGACATACCAAGATAAGTTTGAGGATCTGAAAATGCGTTTTGACATATTAAGAGATCGGGAATCTAGATGACACCTTGCGATAAGTTTAGGGACCACTATTGCATTTTACTCGACAATGATTATCGAGATCTACTTAAATGAACACTTCATAGTCCCTTAAGAGTACCGTAGCAAAGTTCATCTTTAATACATATAATAAATATATATCATTTTACCACAAAGGTTAGCATACATGGATATATATGTGCTCTGCGATGGCCTAGCTAGCAGTCAGTTGCGATGCATCTCGTGGACGCCCCCAACTTTCTCCAAACCTTTTTCTCGGTTGATCCACAATTAGCTCAACTAGGCATGGAAGGCATCAGAAGAGTGCAGAAACCAAAGGCTCAAGTAGAACTTAGCAAAGGCCTCGGCGATGTCCATGACAAAGCAAATTAGACCGTCTGCACTAGCAAGAACTGGCGCAGTTGCTGTAGCAGCTTTGCCAGGACTTTTCAACCCAGTGATCGCACCATTAGATCACGAGGGTGTTGCATGTCGAGCAGAGGATTACTGGACACTAAGTCTGCTGCATCTGTTCTTTCGCCAGAGGTTAAGGTGCAGCAATGTGATATCAGCTCAATAATTACTGTTGTTGGAACTATTGTCATATTTTTTAATATTCTTGAATCATCACCACTTGTGTGGGGCTTTAAGGATCCGGTTGTAATAATTTGAACAGTGTGATCCTTTGGAAAAAAGCAAATTCGGGAACTTCATTTCCACTGTCTGAAAAAAGAAATTGTCAAAAAGGTTGTACATGTTTCGTATCCCCGGAACAGAGTATAGAGCACTCTGTTTCTTATCCCCAAACATGTTACAAACGGATGACAAATAAACGATGAACAAACACAGATCACATCCAGAGGATACGAGGATTTAACGTGGAAAACCCTTCCAACACAGAAGGAAAAAAAACTACAGGCGCCAGCCAGCAAAACTTCACTATATCGAGTGCGAGTGCGGTTACAAAAGCCGGGGATTTACAATCTAACTCTCTAACCCCGAACGGCGGCTTACAAGAAGTATATATAAGGAACCTCCGCTTCGCTACGTCCGAAGTCGACCTTTATACGTATGTAGATGAATTTGGATCACAGCTCAACAAACTCCTGAGACAAATTCCTTCTTGTAGCATAATCAAACCTTCATCCTGAACACAACAAAGAAAATACTTTCGGCGCCAAATAGCCTCTTGGGCTAAACAATTATACCAACTAAGCTTGAGCAGAGCTCAAACTTAACAACAGGAACTGGTTTTGTCACCATATCAGCAGGATTATCATGAGTGCTTATCTTGCATACCTTTAGCTTATCACGCACATAATGGTACATGAAATCAATATGCTTTGCTCTCTCATGAAACATCTGATCTTTAGTAAGATATATGACACTTTGACTGTCACAAAATAGGTTATTTCAAGAATCATCTCCACAAAGCTCAGCAAATAATTCTTTCAGCCAAACTGACTCCTTAAGAGCTTCAACAATAGCCATGTATTCTGCTTCAGTGGTAGACATGGTAACAACAGGCTACAATGTTACCTTCTAACTCACAGCACAACTACCAATGGTAAACACATAACTTGTGAGTGATCTTGGACCTTCGTTCAAATCAGTAGCATAATCTGAATCCACATAGCCAATAAGTTCCTTACCAGTTCTTCCAAACTTCAAACAAGCATCTGTTGTGCCTCTGAGGTACTTGAAAATCCACTGAATAGCCTTCCAGTGTTCTTTACCAGGATTAGTCATGTATCTACTAACCAAACTCATAGCATAAGATAAATCTGGACGAGAGCATACCATAACATACATCAAAGAGCTAACACCACTAGAATACGGAATTCTTGTCATGTATTCAACATCCTCATTTGTACTAGCACACTGTGTAGCTGATAATTTAAAGTGAGGTGTAATAGAAGTACTAACAGGCTTTGCATCATGCATGTTGAAACGCTGAAGAATCTTCTTAATGTAACTTTGCTGACTAAGAAACAATAAACCAGATTTTCGGTCTCTGGTGATTTCCATACCTAGGATTTTCTTAGCAGCACCAAGATCCTTCATGTCGAACTCACTACTCAACAATTTCTTTAATGTAGTGATTTCTTTCCTGCTCTCGCCAGCAATCAGCATGTCATCAACATATAACAGTAAGTATATAGATGATCTATTAACAAGCTTGATGTATACACAGCTATCATAATCAGACATCTTAAAGCCATGTGACAACAAAAATGAATCAAACCTTTTATATCACTAACGAGGAGATTGTTTCAAACCATATAAGGATCTTTTCAATTTGCAAACATGATCCTCCTTACCAGGTACTATGAACCCTTCTGGTTGGTCCATATATATCTCTTCCTCTAGCTCTCCATGCAAAAATGCAGTCTTCACATCTAAGTGTTCAAGCTCAATATCATGCATAGCAATAATAATGAAGAATGTACGGATAGAACTATACTTTACAACTGGAGAGAACACATTATTGTAATCAACACCAGGTATCTGACTAAAACCTTTTGCATCTAACCATGCCTTAAGCTATGGAGGCTCACTAGGAGATAAACCCTCCTTTCTCTTGAAGATTCATTTGCAACGGACAACCTTCTTCTGTTTAGGTAATCGCACAATCCCTCATGTGCCATTCTCGAGAGACTGCATCTCCTCCTGCATAGCTGAGATCCACTTCTCGGGATCAGCTGAACCAATACCTTCAGAGTATGTAGCCGGCTCATGATTGTTCTCCACCTATTCTGCACAACTCAAAGCATAATAAACCATATTACAATCCTCAATATAACGGACTGGAGGTCCACAAGTCCTCTTTGTTCTGCGATGTGCAATAGGTTGGTCTTCTGGCTGCAAAACAAGAGGTGAGTGCTGAACAGTATCAGGAACACTATTATCAACTATTTCAGTTTGCTGATCATCCTCGAGCTCCACCTCCCTGTTGATATGTTGCTGCTCCCCATCAGAATCATCTGAATTAACATCGTACACAAGCTGTCATTAAACCACAGATTCATTGAAAACAACATTTATGCTCATGAAAGTCCTTTCAGTTCCAGGATTCCTCAGATATCCTTTTACTCCCGAACCATAACCAAGAAACAGACACTTAATAGCTCTAGACTCTAATTTTCCATTATCAACATGAGCATAAGCAATGCAGCCAAAAACTCTCAACTGTGAATAATCAACAAGTGTGCCGGACCATACCTCAATAGGATTTTTCTTATTAAGTGGAATCAACAGCATGCAGTGTTAGCGGCCTCTGCCCAAAAATGCTTGTTCATTCGGGCGTTGGACAACATACAATGAGCCTTTGAGATGATGGTTCTGTTCATGCGCTCGGCCACACCACTCTTCTGAGGAGTGTACGGGATGGTGTGATGTCTGACAATGCCTTTCTTCCTGCAATAATCATCAAAAGCATCCGAACAGAACTCTCCACCATTATCAGTACGAAGCAATTTTACTTTCCTTTCTGTTTGCCTTTCTATCATAACTTTTCACTCTTTAAAAGCAGTAAAGGTATCATCAATGATGGTAAGCATGTAACGATCACCACCATAAGAAGGCTTACGAGAAGGACCCCATAAATCAGCATGTACATAATCAAGTGTATCTTTGGTGCGATGAACAGAGATATTGAATTTCACCCTTTTGTGCTTCCCAAAAATGCAGTGCTTTTAGAACTTCATGTTACTTTGAGTGCAGCCATCCAAGAGGTTTCTCTTCATCAATTCTGCCATACCAAGTTCACTCATATGTCCAAGACGCATATGCCACAGGTTAGTCTTACTAGGTTCATTATTAACAACAGCAGCAGCGGTAACAGAACCACGTAAAGTACTACCTCTAAGGACATATAATTTTGCAGAATTCAGATCATCCATCATATAATTAAGACAACCTTTTGATACCTTCAGAACTCCACCTGAACTGGAGTATTTATATCCCTCCGCATCAAGAGTGCTGAGCAAGATGAGATTTCTGACCATCCCTGGTATGTGTCTCACATTTGTCAGTGTGCGTGTCATGCCATCATGCATCTTGATCTGAATGGAGCCAATGCCCATGATCTCATACGGGTTATCATCTCCCATACGCATGACTTCTCCACTCTGTACAGATTTATAGGAACCGAACCAATCTTTGTTAATGCAGATATGAAACAAACGTGCGGAATCAAGTATCCATTCATCATTACCAGCAACACAACCAGCAAAAACCATGAGGCAATCTCCTGAATCAGAGTTTCCACCACTGGAGGCGACAGATGCCTTACCATCGGATTTGTGTTTACGTACCGTTCCTCTTCTCCTTATTCTGCAGCTTCCAACATTATTTAATGAAGTGAGATTTCTTCTCACAATACTTGCAGAACTTCTTGGGTCTGGACTTCGAACGGCCTTTACCATCTTGGCTCCTCTCACGATCATTGATGTCATTGTAGGTCTTCTGCTCAGATCTGCCTCTGGCATGTAAAGCTTCACCCTTGGACTGGAGTGCCTCATAAACTTCGGAGAGGGTTAGTTCATCACGGCTTAAAAGTATGGTATCACGGAAATTTGCATACGAACTAGGCAGAGAGCATAATAAAAGAAGACCTAGATCCTCATCATCAAACTGCACCTCCATCGACACTAGGTCGGAAACGATCTCCTTGAAGACCGATATGTGGTTCAACACTGAACCACCCTCCTTCAACTTATGCGAGAACAACTTTGTCTTCATATGCATTTTACTGGTTAGATCTTTGGACATGCAGATCAATTACAGTTTGAGCCACCCTCCAGCGACGGGCCTCCGCTTCGCTACGTCCGAAGTCGGCCTTCATATGTGTGTAGATAAATTTGGATCACAACTCAACATAACAAAGTGCAGAGCAAAGTATTTCTACGGATAAATTTGGATGCCGGGAAGTTGGCTTTCTTTCTTCTTCCTTCCTATTACCGCTGTGCCTTAAATTCAAGATAGAGTCATAGAAATTTGCTGCTTTCTAATGTATGTTTATACTTAAACTTCACGGAGGACGGAGCAAAAAACGTCTTCGTGAAGTACGGAGAATCGGACTCGGGAACTGTATATGCAGTTGATCACGGCAGCATGCATGGATTTTCCTCGATATAAAACATCCGAGATCCCTCTCCAATGGATCCATCTTCTCCAAACACGCTCCAGTTCTCCAGCATCTGCTGCGAACATGTACGCCGTTGCGCCCGCTAAGTCCACCGCCACCGCGGAAGTCGCCGCAAGGGAGATGCGCGCCGTCGGCGCCCGGCTCGCGGCCGTCTGCGACATGATCGAGGAGGTTTGCAACGCGGGGACACCCATCAGCGCCAGGCGCGCCGCCTCCATCTCCACCATGATCGACGATGTCACCGCGACAGCTGCCGAGGGGAGGCGGACGCGGCGCATGGGCAACGCTACGAGGAGGTCTGCCGGCTCGGCGAGGGCGGGTTCGGCGTCGTCGCCAAGGCGTGCCACCGCGCCACGGGCCCGGTCGTCGCCGTGAAGTCTCTAAAGCCTGGGAGCAGCAACGACGACGAAGGCGTCTGCGACCTCCTGCGGGAGGCCTGCTTCATTTCGGCCTGCCAGGGCGAGCCCTCGCACGTCGGCCTCCACGTCGTCGCGAGCGCGCCGGGCACGAGGGACTACTCCCTCGTCATGGACTTCGTCGGGCCGACGACCCTCTTCGACGTCATTCGGCGACAGCGGAAGTTCCCGGAGGCCGACGTGCGCTGCATAATGCGGCAGCTGCTCGCCGGAGCCGAAGCGATGCACCGGCACGGGATTGTGCACCGCGACATCAAGCCCGCGAACATCCTCGTCGGCGACGGCGGCACCCTGAAGATCTGTGACTTCGGGCTAGCCAAGTACGTGGGCGAGCAGAACCTGCCGTACCTAGTCAACGGGACGGTGCCTTACATGGCGCCGGAGGCGTTGGTGGAGAACCCAGACCACGACACGCTTGTGGACGCGTGGCCCCTCGGCTGCATCATGGCGGAGCTCCTCGCCGATGACTTGTTGTTCGTAGGGGAGGACATGACGGGCCAGCTCTACCAGATCTTCGACGTGCTCGACGTGCCAGGCAAGAAGGCGTGGCAGTCACTGAAAGCCAGCCCGGAGCTGGCCGACGAGGTGCAGCAGTGGAGAGCGCGGCAGCGGCGGGTGGGGCACCGCAACCGGCTGCGCGACCTGTTCCCGGAGGAGGTCCTTTCCAAGGACGGATTCAAGGTGCTGAAAGGGCTCCTGACCTGTGATCCCAAGAAGCGACTGACTGCGGCGGCCGGCGCCCGGCTCGCGGTCGTCTGCGACATGATCCAGGAGGTTTGCAGCGCGGGGACACCCATCAGCGCCAGGCGCGCCGCCACCATCTCCTCCATGATCGACGACGTCGCGGCGACGGCTGCCAAGGGGAGGCCGAGGACCGGACGGCGGAAGCGGCGCATGGGCAGCGCCTGCCGGTACGAGCAGGTCTGCCGGGTCAGCGAGGGCGGGTTCGGCGTCGTCGCCAAGGCGCGCCACCGCGCCACGGGCCAGGTCGTCGCCGTGAAGTCTCTAAAGCCTGGGAGCAGCGACGACGACAATGAAGGCGTCTGCGACCTCATGCGGGAGGCCTGCTTCATGGCGGCCTGCCGGGGCGAGCCCTCGCACGTCGGCCACCACGGCCTTGCGCGCGAGCCGGGCACGAGGGACTACTCCCTCGTCATGGACTTCGTCGGGCCGACGACCCTCTTCGACGTCATTCGGCGACGGCAGCGGCGGGACGGGCCATTCCTGGAGGCCGACGTGCGCCGCGTGATGCGGCAGCTGCTCGCCGGAGCCGAAGCGATGCACCCGCACGGGATCGTGCGCCAGGACATGAAGCCCGCGAACATCCTCGTAGGCGACGGCGGCGCCCTAAAGATCTGCGATTTCGGGGCAGCCAAGTACGTGGGCGAGCAGGACCCACCGTACCAGATGGTCGGAACGAGACCGTACATGGCGCCGGAGGTGTTGGTGGAGAACCCGGACCACGACACGCTCATGGACTCGTGGTCGCTCAGCTGCGTCATGGCGGAGCTTCTCGCCGACAAAATACCGTTCCAAGGGGAGGACATGAGGGGTCAGCTCTACCAGATCTTCGACGTGCTCGGCGTGCCGGGCAATAGGGCGTGGCACTCACTGAAGCCCAGCCCGGAGCTGGCCGACGAGGTGCATCAGTGGAGAGCGCGGCAGCGGCGGGTGGGGCACCGCAACCGGGGGCGTCTATTCATCGCATTCAGCGATTTTCGCCGCTCCCATCACAGAAGGCAGCGGTGCTGCTCCCCCGTTGTCCTCCGCCTCCCCCGACTCTGGCGCCGCTCCCGGCGCCTCAATCGCCACCCTCCACCGCCGCCACGCTAACCGAGCTCGCCGCCGAGCTGCCCAAACATCATTGCCGTCTTCTCCTCGCCCCTGTCGCCGGCCATTGCCCACCGGGGATCCTGCCCCGGCCGAAGGAGCGCCGCCTCGCCATCCGCTGGCCGAACCGCCACCACTGCCGGATCGCCGCCGCTGCCGCCGACCTCTCCTCTTGGTCTGGTGGCCATGGAGCCATCCCCAACCCCAGCAACCCCGGGACCCTAAAGTCCGCCGCCGCCCTCCACCACCCCGGCCGCCGGCGACCTCGCCGGCGACCGATCCCCCCACCAACCACCCCTCCCCGGCCACCCCCTCCCCCTCCCTAGCTCGCCGCCGCCGCGAGCTGAAGGAGGAGGAAGAACAGTCGCGCGGCCCACCTGCAGCGATCGTTCCCCTCTTCTGCGACGCATCGGCGCGCAGCAGCGCGTGATGAATAGACATCGCGCCACAACCGGCTGCGCGACATGTTCCCGGAGGAGGTCCTTTCCAAGGACGGATTCGAGGTGCTGAAAGGGCTCCTGACCTGTGACCCCAAGAAGCGACTGACTGCGGCAGCCGCACTCTGGAACATGGACGATGGTCGTCCCTCTGTCATCTCTGTAGCTGCTCCTGCTATTTCGAAGGCCGGTGCCGCCATGGCCACGACGGTGTGGTCGCAGGTCGTGGCAGGTGTTGGACGTGCTCTAGGATTGCTTAGGCCGAAGGCTTTGTTGAATCTGAACTTGTAACAGCGTACGGCATGACCTTTATTTGTTGCAAGTTAATATGATGCATGTAGACTTATGTAGATTTATTTAAAGTGTAATGGACGATTTATTCACAGGGTACATATTAAGGGCATCAGATCCAACAAACGATTAGCTGGCTATTGATGTACTTAAATACACTTGCTTACCTGAATATGTTGCTGACTGTTGGAAGTTATAATAAGCCATAGGTTAAGCTGTCTTAAATCACTAGTAGTTTTTTCATATCATGTCTACTGAATTTCATCAGTATGTATGTTTCAACGCTCTCTATATATACCTAATGGATTCCATGAGAGATGATCTGTCAGGGAGAGAAATTTAAGTGTTTCCACGGAACATGTTTCACCTGTTGTAAAATAACCGGACTCGGAGTACAGAAGGAAAGGAGGTCAAGAAGTCCTAGTCCTACTCCTGTTGTTGAGAGCTCTTACCAAAACTGTAGGTTTGGTTCGGAGTATATATACAAGGGAACTTCAGATAATAAAGAATAGTTCCTCATACTTGTATTTTCAACTTTGTTCTTATGCTTGTTGTGAGAGGTATGAGAGGGAGAGGATCCAACCGCTGCCGACGTGTTTTATAACATCACCTATTGAATTTCGTCTGTACTTATTTTTATTGTACAAATAATGGATTGCATGACAGATGAATCGTGGGTGACAAATGATTCATTGTGTTCCTCACAATGATTAATGTCTAAGCTTCACAAGGGCAAATTAGGTTGTGGCCCTTTCTACCAGGCATGCTCGGTTGTGGCAAGTGCCAGTTGGAGGAAGAGTAACACAACCAACAACCAACAACCAACAACAGTGCATAGAAGAGTGGTATGATATCCATCCAACCTTGTGCATGCATATCCAGCTGTACAAAAGTTGGTCCCACATGCACTAGGGAGGTGAATGTGACCAACTGAAAGGTTGCCTTTTTTAGGCAGTTTCAACCCATAATATGCATAGGTAGTGTCTTAGCTGCCATATCAGCGAGACATTACCCCACGTCGAGTTTCAGCGGTCTGCCACCCAAGCTGGTGCCCTCGGCGAGCACGCAGGCGGCGGGGCGGCCGCACGGACCCCATCGATTGAGTGTATCTTTTCCTCACGCGGATGAGACAACCCAAATCAAATTGACCATGCGCACAGGCTACAACTCTTTTGGATTTCTTCACACAAGGTGCAAGGTGCTTTTTGATTTCTCTACGATTTTCTCGATTGCAAGGTTCCATGCTCTTTTGGGAGGCCGTGGCAGCGCTCATCACGAGCCGGCGGGGCCCCCACGACCAGGCAGCGGCGGACCATCTGCAAGCAACACCATCGGCCACCACAAGCAGCACGGGCAGCGGAGTTGCGCGGAGGCCAGCGAGATCGAGGGCGGATTTAAGCTCTGCGCGGTCCGCGGGATTGCGCGCAGAGATGCGGGGAGGTCGGGGACACGGGGGCCAACAGCAACCATGGGCGGCGAAGCTCCGGCGGCGCGCGGACCGGCAAGACTACGGCGGCGCTCGGGCCGGCGAGACTACGGCGGCGCTCGGGCCGGCGAGATCCCGCTGTGGGTCCCACGAACGTCATGGGGAAGAAACGATTCCCACCCAGCGCGGTTCTCGCCGTGTCTTCCCTCGTTGGAGATTGCGTCGATAGGGTTTCGTGCATGAGAAACGATATCTTCGTTTTTTCTCCTCTTTCCTCGTTAATTCTCCTGCCGTGTCATCATTTTGCTTATATGGTAACGCTACGGAAAGACTGCCCTTACTATTCCTAATGGGCTTGAGGAGCTGGACATGCATTGATTTGTGGTGGACATGCATTGATTAGAAAGCCTCGGGGCGGTGGTTTCCAGGTAAATCTATTCACCTCTGGCTCATGTGAACGGAAGAGATCAGTAGGACGGCGTTGCGACAAGACCCCTCAGCCCGCCTGACAGGCTTAAGCCGAACGCTTAGAGCGATGTGCGGCAAGACTTCTCGGCCCTCGGATTCATGCTATTGGTATTTGCACAGTGACAGTTGGCGCGTGACGTAGGAGGTTCGTATTGTCGAAGAAAATCTCACTCGCAATGAGAAGAGTGTGATTTCACCATGCCTCGTCCCCAAGACGGAGGTCGCGATTTGGCTGGCCGGAGGAACGTGTCCAGTTTCTTGGACGTGACGGACTTGACCGCTTGAAGTAGGGCCTTCTATTTATAGCATATACGAATCGGATACCGTGGTATCGCAGAAGGTGTGGGGCTGCACTACGGCCCACGTACGGAGAAGGCAAAAACGAAGTATGTGCATTCCATAAAAAATTGTATCTCATAAATTATTTATCAAAAATAAATTCCAATTGCATCCCTGTATTTTTTATGATGAGATCTTTAAAATAAGATCATACTTAATATACTTAGATATTTTTTTATTGGAATAATTTGATGATGAAGCTAGAATAATTTATTATTTAACCCTAAAGAATCTAAATTGTTCTGAACAAATAAAAATGTTCCAAAAAAAAGATTCAAATGCATACCATCAAAAATAGAAATTATTCTTTGATCAAGTTAAAATGTTCCAAGAATGAATAATTTATTCTGGAATAAACAAAAATGTTTTAGAAAAAATATCATCAAAGTATTGGTAAGTATATACTTTTATTTTGAATATCTCATCGTAAGGAACATAACATTGCGATAGAAATTTTATTTGGACAATAATCTTTTAAACTACGTTTTTTAGTTGAGGTGGTGTTTAGAATTTTTTGCCAAAATTCTTTGAAACGAAATCTTGCTATTTAGGAGTATTAAATAAAATCTATTTATAAAACTTTTTGCACGGTTGGATTGTAAATCACGAGATGAATCTAATGAGCCAGCCTAATTAATCCATAATTAGCGGATGGTTACTGTAGCATCACCGTTGCAAATCATGGATTAAGTATGCTTATTAGATTCGTCTCGCAATTTACAACCCATATGTGCAATTAGTTTTTTTCTTTTATCCATATTTAATACTCCATGCATATGTTCAAATATTTGATGTGACACTTTTTGTGAAAAAAAATTTGGACTAAACAACACGTGAATCTTATTTGTACAAAAATCAATACGACGCTTTCTCGTGGGGACAACACTGACTGCTGGCTTCAGGCTGCCAGCGAATGAAACGAAAGAAGAATGAAAAAAGAAACCGGCCAATGACCTGCGCGGCTCCTCCTCCAGAGTCTTCTGCGACAGCTTTTATGCTAGAATAGCCCCCGCCAGGCCCGCTGAGGTCGATGGGCCGCCGCCGTCATTGCCGTTCGAGAAGACCGCTACGTGGATGGAGCTGCCAAGAGGAGGTTTGCTGAAGGGAAATCTCTATCAAGCGACCGGTCACCCCGCCGCCCAACCGCGCGACCTTCATCCGCAGTTAGGGTTTCGGGGCAGCAGTTTTTCCTGATGGACATAGAAGGGGTTCGGGGCGGCGGTAGGCCCGACGGAGGCGACGGTCGGTGGGCGGAGGGAGCGGCAGGGGAGAGGAACGCGGCGGATTAGCGTGGCGGCGGCGGTGGGCAGCGGCGGGGGTGGCGGCGGCGTCTCGCCGGAGCTGGAGAGGCCGTGGCGGTGGGTCGCGCGCTCTCCTACAGCGACCCGTCGCGTGTTAACTCGGTCCTTGCTGGAGCTAGACGCGAAAGCGTGTAAGGAAAATGACCTCGTTAGGCCATTTTGTGAGCTCAAGATTTTAGGATTTCTAGATCTCATGGATGGAGTCTAAACCATCTCCAAGATAGTCCAAATGATCTCAGCGACGACTTGGACAAGTGGCAGAAACAGTCAACGGGTCGGTTGAACCGACGACGTCAAATATGAACAAGTCGGTGCAATAGATGCAACGACGGTCAAGGGAATTTTTCAATAGGACCGGCTGAACCGACGCTAAGAAGAAAGAGGCGCCGGTACATTGACAGTTGTATCAGAAGGTTTTGGAACTTCGACTCAAGAATCAGGACCGGTTGAACCGACGCTAAGAGAAAAGAGGCGTCGATGCATTGTTAGGTGCATCAGAAGGTTTTGGAGAAGCTGGCTCAGAAACATCTTCAGGACTAGTTGAACCGACGCCCTATTGGTGCATTCGTCGGTGCAATGACACAAGCAAGTTTCAAGTGTCAGATGTCCAACGGCTAGCTCGAAGATGTGTGCGACTGGTTAAACCGACGCATGTGATCGGTTGAACCGACGCTATGCACAGAAAAGACAAAACGGCTAGTAACGGCTACTTCGAGTTGGTGGCCTATATATATGCCTCACCCCGGGTCATTTGAGGGTGCTGGAGCTCGAAAGAAACCCTAGAAACATTGTAAAACACCTCCAAGCCACCCAAGAGCATATTGATCATATCCTTAGAATAGCACAAGCTTTGAGAGGCTTAGTGCTAGGATTAGCTCTTGTAAGAGTGAGAGAAGCAAGATGTGAACCTTGTGTGCTTGTTCTATAAGTGAACCACAAGTGTATCTCGATGTGCCGCCCCCTTGGAGTTTTGGTGGCTCGCCAGCTAATCTTCGACCCTCCGGCTTGGTGTGGACTGGCGACGACGGCTTTGTGCGGGGGACGTGGAGACTCCCATCCTTTATGGAGAAGCTCCTTAGTGGAAAGCGGGATCAAGGTGACCATGGTAACTTGACATAGCCTTAGTGGCAAGTCAATAAGAGTTCCGTAAGAGAATTGGTTGCCGGAAAGCAATACTCTTTGTGAGTTCTTCAACAACGTGGATGTAGAAGTGACTTTGTGCCTAACCGAACCACGGGATAAATCCTCGCGTCAAGAGTTTGCTTCCTCTCATCCTCTCTCTTAAGCTTCCGCATTTATTACTTGCAATCTTTGTGTGCCTTTATTTCATAGAGTAGCATCTTGATAGGATTGGCTATAAGTTGCAAAACTCTTTAGGATTGAAGTTTCTCACTAGAAGAATCCTAGTTGCACATCTAGATAGCATATTTTAGTTTAAATTTTGTGCAATCTGAATTGAGCTATAGGTTAAGGTTTTAAATTTGCTTAATTCACCCCTCTCTGTCTTAGGCTACGAGGGTTGTTTCCTTTCAAAGCGGGTCGCTGCGAGGGAACACCGGATGCCCTTGTCTGAGGAGCCGCTTTCTGAACTAGAAGAGCGGGTTGATGTTGCCCTGGATAGGAAAAGGGAGCAGGAGGATGCGGAGGCTCTGATCGTAGGCTCACACCGTGGCATCCAAATATTTGGACGTGTGAATATTGGTAACATGATGTTCTCAACAAGATCAGTTTGGTGTGGGCTCTATATATAGAGAGAGGTTGTGACCTTTCCGTATCCAGTGGACGAAGGATAGCTAATGCCTTAAGAGTTTCGACATTTAAAATTTACCAAACTCTGAATATTGTTTTGATTGAGTGCAAGAAGCCTTGCATTGCACATATGTAATCTAATGTCAGCCAAATTATTCCACATATGAAACTGAGGGTAGTCTTCCACCAGCCACAAATTTCACCAACGTTCGTCCTATAGCCATACCAAATTGTACAAGCTCACATGCTGCCTTTTATGCAGTTTGTAGAAAAATGTATTGCCGTTATGAAGCTCCCCTTTCTTCAGTGCTGGACGCTGTTGCTTTACTTCGGTTCCAATTTTATCAGCAACGTACCAAAAGCAGCAAGCCATCTTTACATCTTCTGCTGAGGCCATTATAATTATTTCATCCTGCAGAATGCATGTTTAGCTGAAGTAGGGAAGAGTAGTTTCCATCTACACAATTAAATTCTACAAAACAAATGAACATTTTTCTTGAATGGTGAAAGCATTTCATTGCACGTACGAATCGAGTAAGCTGAATTTGTGTTCACATGTTTTTTCTGATAAAAATGAATGTTCACCAGCCTAAAAATTATCCTAAATCACACCTAACTGTGATCACTGCACTTCACACAGTTTATAGACTCTTGGACTTGGACGTGGTATATTACAAAACGAACTTTAAGATCGATGTGCCTTCAATTATAACTTTGTAGGTATACAGAAATCCAAGTTATAGTTTCTATATCTATGGGCACTTAGCTTCTAGCATATCCATCTTTGTAGCTTCAACAGAAGCCATCAATTGCTCTTGCTGAACTGCATAGAATTAGCAAATCGTCCGCGCCGCAGCCGTAACTGACTGTCCTTGGTCGTCTCGTCTATCGCAGTTGCTCCATTACTACGTGCTATTTTCACAACCCTCAATATTCATCTGTCATTAGAAGCTCCATATATATAGCCATGCATATAGGTTGAGGTGTCCAGTTTGTAGGTGATTAGGCATTGTTGTACTGTTGCTCCTATTAGGTACGGTACTCTAAGCCATGCTTTTATGTTTCTTGATGTTTCACTTGGTCCATGGACAGAAATTTACCACATCAGTTCACTTCAGTCCTGGCTGACCACCATACCGATAGGACCTGTCTATACCAAACTCGTTGCAGGCCCTCAATTGAGATTCAAGAATCAGCACTTTGAATGACATATTTGCAGGCTCTCAATTGAAGGATAGAAATACCAGAAGGCAGCAATCGAAATTTGAATAAGGCACAATAAATGCAAATATAACCTGAACTTTAAATCATAGCCTTGCCTGAAACATTGGGCTTTGTAGTTCATGCCATTGCAGAAACTTATATACAAAGTTTCGCACAAGTTTTCAGCCAAAGGTACAGCATGATAGTTTTAACTATAACAGGTAGCAGTTCAGGGCATAGTATTTGTAACACCTCAGGTGTTTAAATTACGTAATAAGCCTCATTAGCTTAACACGATGCATAAACAACTAAGAAAAGTTTAAAAGAAATGAATTATAAATTGGTTTGGCTTTGAATTAAAAATAGTTGTGTATATCTGCGTAAGTACCTGTACTTTAATCAAGCCATTTAAGTAACTTTCACAATGATGCAAACATGGCTACAAAATTTAATAGGCACATCGTTATTGACATGTTAAACAAAAGTCTAGTTGAAGCCTAGGAGTGAAGGCAAAGTTTTGCCCAGGAAATGACGTGCCCTCTAAATTATACTTTTTGAGTTTTAAAATAACTTCTAAACTAGAACTCAAATGAACTTTAGCCTGAAACAGAACTTGTGTAACTTTTCATTTTGAACAACTTTCGTGTTCAAGGATTTTTGAGTTACAATGCAGAAATTTGAGAAACACTTGAAATTGCAAACTAGTCCCTACCTTTTCTTCTATTTACACTGCATACCCTTCTTCTCCGCCTCGCCCGACCCTCCGACGCGCAGCCGCTCGCCCGACCCTTTCACTCGCCCGACCCTCGGCTTCGCCCGACCCTTTCGTTTCGCCCGACCCTTTCGCTTCGCCCGACCCTTAGCTCCGCCCGACCCTCCGCCCGCCGCGTAGTCGCCGCAGGCCACATGGCCGGCGATGCCTGACCGGCGCTAGGCGCCAAGCCAATGCCTAGCCGCGCCCGCACGCCACGCGCGCACCGGTGACGCGCACCCCTGTTGCCGCCCGCCGCGCCCAATGGGCAAGTCGCGCCGTGCCCGTGTCTCCGCCGCTTCCCGCTAGTCGCCGCGCTCGCCGCCCGGCAAGACAGCTGCTGCAGCTCATCGCCCAACCCGTGCGCCGCGTGATCTCCCGCTCCCCACGCCAAATCCTCAGCGCCCAATCCCCTGCCCGCGCCCGCCGCACGCCGCGCCGGCTCTGTTCGCCGCCCGCCGCGACCAGTCACGCGCTCCCGTCGTGCCGCCCGCGCCTGTGCCTCACAGCCCAGTCCCGCCCCTCCTTCCGCCTCTCTGCTGCCTACAAAAGGCCGCACTGAGCCCCCCTTGCGCGCCCAGACACCAGAACGCCGCCGCCGCCACCATTACCGCCGCCGTGCCCAGCTCACCGTGGAGCTCCCCTCTCCGGCCACCCCTTGCCAGAGCTGAGTCTCCCACCACCACCACAGCACCCCACCGCAGCTCACTGCCCCACCCATCGTCGCCCAGAGCCGCCGGAGCACCGCCAGCGCCGCCCGCGCCGCCGCCGCTCCTTGCTGCTCCGTGGACAGCCCACGCCGAAGCTCCTCCGTCCCAGCCAAGCTTCAAAACGGGTTCCCATCAACGCCACGAAGCTCATCGGCCAGCCACGCTCTCCCCTCCTCTGCGGAGCACCGTCGCCGACGTTCCGCCCCGCCGCTGCCCCTCTGCTCCGCGCCGACGGGCCACCTCCAGCCACCCCCAACCCCGACCAAGGCCATCCCAAGGTAGCTCTCACCTCCCTAGATCTCCCCGACCCTTTTTCCCTCGCCGCCGACGAGCCCCCTCGCGGGAATCTGGTCGGCCGCCATGCCAGCGCCGCCCAGGGACCCAATTGCATCGATTGAAATCTTTAAAAGAGTCTGCACGCAGGTTTCCAGGGACCCCTCTATAAAAGAAAGTTTTAACCCTAGATTCAAAATTGGTGAACTTGTAAAATTCATGTAAAATCGTAGAAAAAATGGAAAAGTACAAACTCAACTGTTCTGGAATCTTTAGATGAAAATCTACAACTTTTGTTACATGCTTTTCTTCAGTTGCTTGCTAAATCTTGCTCTAAATTAAATGGAAGGTTTAATAGACTTTAACTGTGCCTGTCGTTGTAGACAAAGGCTAAATCTGAAAATTTAACAGTAGTTTGGTTGCTTGATTTGTAGGCCAGTGTAAAAATATTAGAGTCAGAACCCATCTCTAGCTAAACTTCTTAATAAAACTTATTTATGACATGAAGTAATAAAACTAATTTGTAACTGCTGTTATATTGTGATTCATGTGGTGAAACTTTTTCAGAGCTATTTTATTAATTCCTAAATACCACAGAAAAAGTTTAGAATCTTTTTTACTTTCTGTAACCTATTCATATAATTTTGTGGTGAGAAAAATACACTAATTCAAATAATTAGTTTCTCTGCTTGGAAAATGTTCAACTTTTTACTGTAGCAAACTTTAGAGTAGCTCTTACTGTATAAAATATTTCATACATAGAAATCCTGTAAAACATCATGTAGAAATTAATCTTTATTAAACTAGGTGTATATTGTCCTATTTTTTATGCTTTGTATCTTGCACAGAAAAATCTGAAAAATTTACAGCAACACATATATGGATATATTAACACCCTGTAAAAGTTCTAGCATCAAAACATGCATGGTTTGTCCTGTAGAAAAATAACTAGGTTCTAGTAGTAGATGTGTATTACCTTTTTATAATTATTCTGCCATGTGAAAATGCCTGAAATTTTTACAGTGCTTTTGTCTCTACTTAATGTAATCTAAATAAAAATTTCATCAGCAGAAGTTGCTTAGTCCAGAAGTTGTGTTTAATCCATGTTGTGCTTAAAAAAATTAAGTTTCCAATATAACACAACCCCTTTTTATTTAATGAAGTTAATAGTTTAAGTTATACTCTATTAACAATTGCCCAAAGAGATCTTAACTAAGTAACTTCCCAACAAAATCGATGTTTTGAGGATTGCAACTTTGACGTGAAGGAAAATAATCGTCTTATACCATCACTATAACTTACACTTGTGCATTCATATAGAATCGACTACTCTCGCCGACGGAACGTACGAGCTGGTGCCCGCATCCGAGAGTGAGCAGCGTGAAGCTCAATTAAATCTAACTGAAGCTCTCGAAGACCCAAGCCCGAGTTCGGACGAGCCCCAAGCTAGCTTTACCCAAGAAGGCAAGCCCCGGAGCATGAACCCTATCTTTCTAAACTTATACAACTTATTACTCTACTTTACTTGTGCATTAAATTTATAGGAGTTGAATGAAAACTTAGTCGCATGATCCTAGGTACCCCTGCTCTGAACACTAGATGTAAGGTTTGATAGAATGCTATGCTAATAGGACTAGGTAAAAGTCGAGTGATTTCCTGTCACTCGCGAGAATATAGGAGTTGAATGATTACTACATGCTGCAATCATAAGGTCGACGGACGGGGCTATGGTACGATGTTTATGTTGATGATTGAGGCCTCGTCTGTTTAGTGAAAAATGCTAAGGCCGCAGTGTGTGGTAGTGGTGGTTAAATCTTTGAACGTACTAACCACATGCCGAGAATATGGTAATCGGTAAGCTTAAGTACTGGATTGAACCGAGGCCGGAATATACTCCCCACCGTCTTGAATTCGTTCACATCTAGCTAATGGCGGGTGCATTTGCCGCCACAGCCCGATGTACCGTGGTCTGTGGGGACGTGTAGTCGAGGGCGGTGGGCCTATTCCGTGAAGCGGGAATTGAAGGAAAAAGTTGCACGTGTGACTCTGTGAGTAACCACGTGACGTGTGTTTAGGTTTCCCTTGCAAGGTTAAGAAATTCGATTCGAATCGTCCGTTTCTCACGGTTATTGAGACTGCTTGACCCTTTTACCACATAGAGTAAGAAGAGGAACGATGATAATGATTAATCTTGTTGGATGCAAAATAATTCTTCCACCATGTATGATATTGGATAGTTCTTACCTAGAATGGTTAAAGAAAACTAGAACTTGGAGCTAAAATTTGAAAGTAAGAACCTACTTGTATATGCTTTTCGGCAAAACAAACCCCTCAAGCCAAAAACCTTGCATGTCTAGGAGTCGGCTAAGTATATTCCACTAGTCGGGTAAGCCTTACTGAGTATTAGTATACTCAGCCTTACTTGTGGCTTGTTTTCAGGTGAAACTTTCGAGGATATGATCACTAGTTTGACTTGGTCTTGTACCCTTCCTCCTGGTTGGTCGGTGGAATGGGATACGCCCCCGGCCAACGGTGATAATGCCGAGTGATGTCTCATACGGGCTTCATCGAGACATCCTGTATCGTCGAGTAGTTATCGTTATTTTTCCGCTGCTTTGAACTCTGAAGAACTCATTTATTTTGAACTCTGAAGTACCTTGTTTTAAGAATTTGAACTCCGTTGTAATAATAATTTGTGTTGAACCTGTGATGTAAAATTGTGGAATGTTGTATCCTCTGAGCTCACCTTCGTGTGAGTACATGTATGTGTGATTTCGATCGGTAAAAACCGTGGTTGTATCGGGAGGTTACCCGACAGACCAGTGGATTATTCCGTTTGAAGTTCGAGTTAGCCCTGATTGCCCTTGTGGTGATGGTTAGCGCGCTTGAGCCGGATTAATTCAGGTGGTTCTGCCACAGTATTAGTATCACTTCACATGTTAGTTGACTTAACTGACACAACAGTTTGAGAGACGACAGTGCTTCTCAAACGAGTCGAGTAGTTATGGTAATGCATCTAGTAAGTCGTAGCTATGGTCCTCCCAAAAAAAAGTCGTAGCTATGGTGATGTCATGTTTTCGAAATTTCCTAAAATCTCTTTAATTCTTAACTTTTGTTGGTATAATGTCATTATGAATTCGTTTTCTATTAGTTACAATTCATAATATCTAAAATAACAGTGGTGATTTGCTGATAATTGTTGGATCTGATGCCCTTAATATGTACCCTGTGAATAAATCATCGATTACACTTTGAATCCACACAAGTGTACATGCATGCATCATATTATAATTTGCAACAAAGGTCATCATGCCGTACGCTGTTACTGTGTTACAAGATCAGATTCAACAATGTCTTGGGCCTAAGAAATCCTAGCGCACGTCCAACACATGCCACGACCTGCGACAACACCGCCGTGGCCATGGCGGCGCCGGGCTTCGAAATAGCAGGAGCAGCTGCAGAGATGACAGAGGGACGACCATCGTCCATGTCGGTGAACCACCGACTCCGGAGTGCGGCCGCCGCAGTCAGTCGCTTCTTGGGATCACAGGTCAGGAGCCCTTTCAGCACCTTGAATCCGTCCTTGGAAAGGACCTCTTCCGGGAACAGGTCGCGCAGCCGGTTGCGGTGCCCCACCCGCCGCTGCCGCGCTGCACCTCGTCGGCCAGCTCCGGGCTGGGCTTCAGTGACTGCCACGCCTTCTTGCCTGGCACGCCGAGCACGTCGAAGATCTGGTAGAGCTGGCCCGTCATGTCCTCCCCTACGAACAGCAAGTCATCGGCGAGGAGCTCCGCCATGATGCAGCCGAGGGACCACGAGTCCACGACCGTGTCGTGGTCCGGGTTCTCCACCAACGCCTCCGGCGCCATGTAAGGTACCGTCCCGTTGACTAGGTACGGCGGGTCCTGCTCGCCCACATACTTGGCTAGCCCGAAGTCGCAGATCTTCAGGGTGCCGCCGTCGCCGACGAGGATGTTCGCGGGCTTGATGTCGCGGTGCACGATCCCGTGCCGGTGCATCGCTTCGGCTCCGGCGAGCAGCTGCCGCATTATGCGGCGCACGTCGGCCTCCGAGAACTTCCGCTGTCGCCGAATGACGCCGAAGAGGGTCGTCAGCCCGACGAAGTCCATGACGAGGGAGTAGTCCCTCGTGCCCGCCGCGCGCGCGACGCCGTGGAGGCCGACGTGCGAGGGCTCGCCCCGGCAGGCCGCCATGAAGCAGGCCTCGCGCAGGAGGTCGCAGATGCCTTCGTCGTCGTTGCTGCTCCAAGGCTTTAGAGACTTCACGGCGACGACCTGGCCCGTGGCGTGGTGGCACGCCTTGGCGACGACGCCGAACCCGCCCTCGCCGAGCCGGCAGACCTCCTCGTACCGGCAGCCGTTGCCCATGCGCCGCGTCCGCCGGCCGGTCCTCCGCCTCCCCTCGGCAGCCGTCGCAGCGACGTCGTCGATCATGGCGGAGATGGTGGCGGCGCGCCTAGCGCTGATGGGTGTCCCCGCGTTGCAAACCTCCTCGATCATGTCGCAGACGGCTGCGAGCCGGGCGTCAACGGCGCTCATCTCCCTTGCGGCGACTTCTGCGGTGGCGCTGGACTTAGCGGGCGCAACGGCGTACATGTTCGCAGCAGATGCTGGAGAAGTGGAGCGTGTTTGGAGTAGATGGATCGATTGGAGAGGGATCTCGGATGTTTTATATCGAGGAAGATCCATCCATGCTGCCGAGATCAGCTAGCTAGCTATAGTTCCGAGTCGGAAAACCGTGTCGGACTTAGGTATATTAATCAATATTTCTTAAAACTAATTAATTCTTTTACTTAATAACTAGCAACTGCATACAGTGTTTGGAACTTCAATTTCAAGAAAACATTTTTCATTGCTAGTTGCTGACATGCTCTTTGATTGTAGAGGGATATGTAACATAAGTTATATTTTCTCCCACGTTAATGCTATATATGAATATTCTTTGATGTTTTCAAAACGATGATTTTCGAAGTTGAAACAACCCAGCCTATCGCCTCGGGCAACAAAAATATACACCGCCATAAAATGGAGATTTCATAAGAGGGACTCTGTTTTCGTTAGAGGAATGAACAATCCTTATGAAATTTTTTATTTTCATGAAGGTGAAAGAAACTCTCATGAAAAATTATTATTGTGGTGGTATTTTTGCGAATTTATTTCAGCAAAGAGCCTACTTGAATGCGGATGCGCCAACCAAATTGGCCTAGCACGCCTTGCGACTCACCCTTCCCTCCCTCTAACCCTAAGTGTCCGCCTCCTCTGCCCCTCGCTCCCCAAACCCACACGCCATCCCCCCACTTGCGCTGCCGTGACTCTGACCCTGCTCTGCTCCCTCTTCCTCCCTCATTGTCCGGGCTTAAGCTCCCTTCCTAGGCTTGAAAAAAATGATACCATTTTCATGAAGGTATAAACACTTATGCAAGTAAAATCTGCCATTAGTCTTGGCTCATTTTACATGGACACAAAAACATTCGTAACGGCCTCTTCATAACGTTGAGATCTCATGAAAACAACATTGGAGACCTAGCAGCACGGTATATTTATTTGGTGGAGGTCGCCGACATGACTTACCGCCACGAAAGAAGCTCCTGCGTTTGACTCTCACGAAAATAGTATTTTCGTGGAACCCAATTTGTGCGAGAATTTTTGTGAGAATTAGACGTCAAGGATTATTTTTCTGGTGGTTTTCACCATTTTCGTGACTTCCTTTAGTTCTCACAAAATTTCAGGATTCCGGCATAGGCAGCAGCTCCCTTAATTTTACACGTACATGAATTCCTATATGGCTATATAGCAAGGTGTCACTTCCAAAACATAATGGATACCGAGAAATGTTCACGAATCACAAGATAAAAAGTGAATATAAAGGTTGGGGTGTCACCGGAATTTAACAAGGCACTTTTGTGACATCAGGAAAGTATACAAAATGGGAAGAAAGATCAAGATAGGTAACTTTTAGAAGTTGTAAAAGGTACTTTAGGAAGTTACAATAGAACCACAAATCAATACTATTTAGCTTTCGGAGCCGATACAAATATTGGGGTTTGTTTGACATGCTTCACTTCACTAATTCAGTTTCACTATAATAACTTCACTATAGAGCAGCTTATGATTGCAGTGGGTCATGTAAGGTGCGGGTAAAGAAATGTCCGCCGCGAAAATACCCAAAACTCCAAGCCTTACTTACTACCTGGGAAGCCTAGCGGGTAAAATTTGTACTTATACCCGTACCCACCGGGTACAAATCAGTTTCGAGTATCTTATCCTCCTACTCATTTCATGACAGTAAAAAGAACATCTCATCTTGGTCATATAAACAAGAACAACAGATCGAATCTAACACCTATACAAGTCAATGCAAATCATTTGTAAAAACGAAGATCTAAATACTCCATCCTCCATTATTTTGTCTACGAACTTTGTAGTTGCATGAAAGCAAATGCATTCAGTTTCCAACTAAGTATTCCATCTGAGCAAGACCACTAAGCAATGGCACGGACACATCCCCAGCAAACAATTAAGTAAAATCACACTCATATTTATTTTTGCGAAACTACACTCATATTTCTGAGTTCGCACAATCTCACATATTCTGTGTATAGTTCAGAAATCAAATTACAGCTTTAGGACTTGCCTAATTTTGGGGGCTTGGTTATCTGTGCTCAGGAGTCAAGATCCACTACTAAAAAACGACTTTTAGAGACGTCTCATAACAGACCATAAAAAGCATCAGAAAAAGCCTATTCTATATGTTGATCATGAAAAGTGAATTAAGAAAGTATAATTCGAAAATGGATCCATCAGGGAAAGAATGTCCCAGTCTTTGAAGTAATCACCTCAAGGATAAGGAGGTTCCCATGATTGATTTTACCCCTGGGTGTGCAGAATTTCATAATAAATTATGCAACAAAGTGAATAAAATAAAGTGGTACTCATTAAGTTGTAAATTTTCTGCTGTAAAATAACTACTAGGACTGAAAACAAGATAATTTTACCTGGTGCAAAATTTGATACTGAAGACAAGAATAGCATTTCTCCATAGAATTTCATCAAACAAAGCAGACCACAGAATGTGGCTAGTAAATTAAAGCACGAGACAGACATAATCACTCAAACAAATTTACATGTCGTTGGGTATTGCAGAAATATTTACAACTTGCCCAGACACCAATGTTAGCATAGGGGGAGAGAGAGACTGGTTGCAACTGCTTCGGCAAGTGGTTCACCCGCTTCAACAGGTATGAACTCGGAACAATCCACCTGACTTTGCCTGCAGATAATAATGGAAACAATTCAGCTGCAGTAGGGAGGCAGCGTCAGAGGCGAACTACAGCGGCCGGGTTGCAGTAGGAGACGGACAACGGCGGGGTCACGTTGGAGGCGAATTACCCATACACAGGTAGGGAGGGCGAATGCGTCAACGGCAAGCCGAGAAACTTGGTGGCGCGTTGGAGCTTGCTTAAACCTGTCAATGGTGTTCTAGGGAACAATCTGAGATTCTGAGTCCCAAGTTTTCAGGAGTAGATACACACTACATCTCCGCCTACCCCTCGCGTGGCTACTGCTCTGCTCCACTTACGATGATTGATCAATTGAACAATCCTATGTTCCTACTGAAAAATTACCCTGCTTTGTCTGAAAAATTACTGATTTGATGGCTATTCTTTTCGTAATCTTACTATTCAGGTCTTGTCAGAGGACAAAATAAGTGTGAAAGCACTGTTCAGGCGAGGAAAAGCTAAATCTGAACTTGGCCAGGCAGAATCAGCCGGGGCGGATTTCCTGAAAGCAAAGTACTCTCCAAGAGACATGGTGAAGGACCGAAATGGGCGACCAGAAAGGGAGGAGTGAATGGGAGCCTTTAAAAAATTCTTCTCGATCCGAGAACAAAGTCTATGTCCCAATTGCCACTCCACAGCACACCATGCATTGTACTTTACTTTGACTATATCGATGATTAACCAGAGTGTCGAAAGCACAACACAAAGCGGAAGCCAATGTAATGCAATCAACTCAAGCAAAGCTATCGACAATATTTCACTTGATCAAGCATGTGATGATTCAACAATGATTAGCACAACTCTAAAACAAGCACAAGCAAAGTTTATCAAAAAGCCAATCACAAGTCTCAACAAAAAGACTAGAGCTAAACACAATAGATTCCACTAAAGCTCACTTGATAAAGCACACAAAGATATATAATTAGAATTAATTAAATCAAGTCAACTAAGCATGCAAAGATCAAGCAAATACTAGCACAAGTATTAATTAACTCAAGATAATTAAGTATGCAAGAATTTACATGCATCAGCAACAACACATGCTAATTAACTAGCTTAAGCATGTGATCTGAAAATAAATAGCAAGGGCAATGAAGAATGCAAACCGAGTCTTTTATTTCCTTGCTTTCAGATCAGCCTACACGCACAGCACATGGGCCAGATTCCACTGCCGGCCTGCTCCCGGGCAAAGTGACCCTCTTGGGCCACGTGCTGCGTGCACCGGCCTGCCTGGCTTGCTTGCCGTGCGTGGGAGCGGCGCCTGGCAGCGCCCTCGTCTGGGCCGCCTGCTGGGCTGCCTGGCCGCGGGCCCCTGAGCCGGCCTGCAGGCCGTGCGCGGCCTGCTCCGCCCGCCTGGCTGGCTGCCGAGCGCAGGTGCTCGTGCGCAGCAAGTCGCCGCGGCTGCCCTGCAAACGCCGCGCCGCCGCACGCCGCTGGTCGCGCCGCACGAGTGCGCTGCGTGCCACGAGCTGCGCCGCGCGCTGCCTCGGGTCGCTCGCAAGTCGTCGCCCTTTTCCTTCGAGCGCTGCTTCAACCTGTGTACAAACAGAGCAAGGAAGACAAACAACAAAAACAAACACCCAAACTTCAAATCGAAATTACTTCCTCAGGACTCCACGGATTTGAGCGAAACTTGAGCCGTAGATGCACAATTATTAGACCTAATATATCCAAGAAGAAGCTTATGAAAAGCTCAAGTATTAATCGCGAATCGGAAAAAAACCGGAAACCCTAGCAAGGAACGTTCTTGACAAAAACTCAAAATCCGGATCGATTTCGCGAGGGATTTGAGGGGGGATTGAACCAAAGTTACACACCACGATCCTAACAACAAAACCCCTTAATCAATTTCATGAATCCGGGCTGAAATCGTGACAAACAAAAATTCGCCCAAAATTCACCCGAAAATACTGAAAAAGGAAAACGCTCGTAGCACAAGATTGAACATGAATGTGATGTTTCGATTACTCCACGAGGTCCGATTACAAGCCAATTTTAAGCGCAAACAAAATAAAAATGGCAAAAAGATCAAATCAAAGATCTCTCATAATAAAATGAGAGGATCCCCAAATGAGAGGAGGAAAGAGGTGGGTTGTTCACATAACCCCTCACCTCAACGTAATATATAGGTATTTGGCAAATGACCAAAATACTCTTAAATGAAGCACACAACCCAAATACCCTCTAGGGGTAAAACCGTCCAACTTTTTTATCGGACCATTGGACGGATATGCCGCCTTCACGACTCTGCTTCGCCTCGACGCAAGCTTCGTGATGACGTCATGTGCTCTCCATCACCGCCATGCGTCCGCACTGGATGCGTCACGGTTTTGAGGCCAAACCAGTCAAACCCTCTCGCACGCCCCGCAAGGCGTAACTCACCCCGGTTTTGAGGCCAAACCGGTCAAACCGTTGATGGCGACGCGTGTCCGACCTCCTGCCAAGTGCAACGACGCCTTCAAGTCTTTCGCATTCCCGCCGCATGGGCAGCCTACTTAAACTTGCCATCGCCATCCTCCCTGACTCGGCCGATGCCGTCTCCATCCCGCCATGTATTTTTGCTCTTCCGTGCACCACGTGGATCGCCCATGACTCCGTCCAGACTCCTCTAGTCCCTCGATCCAAGCCTACTCGCGTTCATCCTTCACCACCCTCGGTCCATCGGCATGAACCTTTCGCTTGACCTTCACCACATGCCGTCGACCGCCACGTCGCATCCTACGCCTGCACATCACAAGCCAAGAGATACATCAAATCCACACAACGTTGTCAATCACCCATCACCTAGGGTTGACCACCATTGGTCCTCACATGGAGATCCTTCTGGAGTTTTGGTTGGTCGTGGAACAAGGCAAGGCTCTGTACCAAAAGCAGAAGGAGCTATACAATGGTCTCTTTGGGCCAAGGCCTGAAGTGAAACCAAAGAAGGCAAACTAACTCACTATTTTGTGGCAGTGGCTGTTGTGCTTGATTCGTTATCTGGTTCAGATGTTCAGTAAGAATGAGTAAGGTAGTTTACCTGAAAATTGTTCAGAATAGGTGCTTGGGATTCCATGACCATCTTGACCAACCTTGTACTGTAAGACTCAAATATCTGTGGAACTGTCGATCATTTGATCATGCATTTGAGCAGTTGGGATCAAATATACTTGTTATGAACTCTTTACAATGTTGTTGTATTGATCAACCTTGGAGCCAAAGTTCATACATTCTTTCAGCTGAAGTTTCAAAAAGCTTTTTATGACTGAATAATACAGTTTTTCACATTTTAGATTATTGTAGCAATAATACAGTCTCATGTCGATGCTGCTGCCATTGAAACTGCAGTTTAGGGGTGCAAATTAGTGACCTTAAAGGTCACTAATTTGCACCCCCTACTGCAGTTGCTTGCAGGGGAGCACAAAGTCCCACTTCATTGCTCTGGAATTGCAACCATTCTAACTGCAAGCAAAAGATATGCCTGATCCTGAACACACGCTAAAGATGCTATCATGAGACTTTTTTGAGTTCAGATGACCAGGAGACTTATAAAAATTGGTACCGTAAACAGACATACTGCCATACTCGGAACTTCTACTGCTCTTGTACGGACATCGAACTGCAACCCATGCAAGGAGTCAGGGACATCCATAAAGCACATACACAATATCTTCGAACTACAGGAAGGCCCCACCTATGGAGGGTGGTCGAATACAGAAGTAAATACAAACAATATGTGCAATACATGGAGAGTACTGCTGGATTTTTCAAGGTAATTTACCATGAACTCCCCACTAACAACCGGTGCAGGCATAGCCGCAGAAAACAAAAACCAAGCAAACAAACAAGGAACTCGAAGCATCAGAAACATTACTAAATATGTGAAACATGAAAAGTGAACAAGGAAAGCATGATTCGATAATGGAGTTATTAAGGAAGGAGTGTGCCAACCTTTAAAGGGTTACAATTGTTGGAAGCTCCCAGTCTTTCAAGTGGCATCAAATATTCAACTTCATCCAAGTATGCAATATCCCAAACACGATATTCAACTGAAGTCACAAAAAAGAGTGCCAACAAGTAACACATAGATAATAGAGCTTCAGAAAGGTAAAGCCATGTCAACAAGCAAGGCTAACCAGAACATTATGGACAGTAGTGGTTTTGTGAGCTGATTATGCAACATGCTGATATGCATCAACAGGGAATGTAAAATCAATACCTTCAAAAACATCTAAAGAATAACCAATGTAGAAGATAATCGTGGCAGCGTTGGTAAACACTTTATACAAAACAAACAATTTTTCTCGTTAGAGTCTGTTCCTTATCTCTTAATCCATATTCCAAAGAATGATAGTATTGGATTTACCAGATACATTGAATTGCAAGCAGTAAACACTTATGATTTATTTTATCCTCGTAAGTGCAGGATTTCTTAACAAATTATACAACAAAAAGCATCCAAACTTTCTGGAACCATCAACATGTAAATTGATCCCGGTAAAAATGATAACTGCAACTGAAAAAAAGATAATTTTTACTTGGTGATAAACTTGATACTGAAGAGCACTATCATGATAACATTTATCTAAACAAAGGAGACCACAGAATATTGCAAGTCAATTAGAGCATGAGACAGAAATATTCACTGCAATGGACAGACATAATCCCTCCAACAAATTTACGCGCCACATAAAAGATGTCTCAACACAGATGAGAATCCAATTCCTCTGAAAAAATCCTCATTTATTGACAGCCGCAAGAAAATGATACTTTTCAGGCAGAGACTTTGCATGGTGCTTATATTCCTCCCTTGAGAAAACTGATATTAGCAAGGAAGTAGTGGATGCCTCAAGTGAGAAGTTCATCTCATCAATTTTGGAGAGGTAAGCCCCAGCCCTCATTATCTGACCTCTATGCAACAGCCTCCTAACAAGAGAATTTAGCATACATGAGTTTGGAGTGCATCCACTCTTTTCCATTGCTACAAGCAGATTGTCAGACTCTTCTATCAATCCTTCTTCCATGAGATTTTGTATCATTAAGTGATAGGTCACAACATCTGGAACTAAACCATGGGCAGAGATAGCAGTGAACATATCAATAGCATCTTCCTTTCTGCTACTTTTGAGAAAAGCATCAATCATAATGTTGAAGGTAGTAATGTCAAGCTGAAAACCCTGGTGATCGGCACGTCCCTTGCGATCCCCCGACATTCAAAGAAGAGTCCTGAGGGACTTCTAAGGTATTTGTTGGTCGGGGTTAGAGGCTAGTTCCCCACAAGAGTGTCAACGAGATATTCGGATATGATGCAAGCCTCGGCAAAAGGGTCATGAAGGGCTTCTACGACATTTTCTTTCATAGAACAAGGGATGGTTGTGGAAGTTGAGCTAATCCGAATTGCTTTGAAAGTACGCTTTACCTTGCTCGACCAATCCATTGTGGTTGCATGATGGAAAGCTTCATCGAGGGTCTCATAGAGACACAACGATGTCGTAGGCTTCTCATGCCTAAGCTGATTCGAGGTGTTTCCAAGATCTTCAAAGAAATTCTCCTCGAATCCATACTTGAATTCCGAAGGTAGAAGATCTTCTACCTTGGGTATTTCGAATTCCGGTTCAGGAGAGGATGCGGGAATCGAATCTAGAGGTTGGGCTTCTAAGGGCTCGGATTCGGCTCCCATGGCTTCCTCGTGTGGTACCTCTTGTTCTTCCTGATGTGGGTCTCGCACGGAGACAAAGGAATTCCTTTCTAGGATTTTGTTGAGAATCTCTATTCCTTTGGCTGGGGTCTTGTGAGATAATGAACCTCCAGCTGTGTTGTCGAGGTACTATGCATCATCCTTGTTCAGTCCCGTGTACAAATGTTGAAGCAACAGATGGTCGGGTAAAGACAAGTCAGGACTGGATTGAGCTAAAAGCGTCAATCTGGCCCAAGCTGCACCAAGGGATTCCTTCTCCTTCTGACGGAAAGTCAGAATCTCTACTCGTAAGGCGCAAATACGTGAGAGCAGAAAGAATGTGAGATGGAAACGATCTCACAAATTCTTCTAGTCTCCGTTCGCAAGTCTTACGTTAGATGTGTACCATTGCCTTGCCTTCTCTATAAGAGAGAAGGGAAACAACTTGCACTTAAGAGTTTCATGCGTCATGCCTGAGATCTTCAGACATGAACACACTAGCTTGAATTCGCGCAGATGATGGTAGGGATTTTCATCACACCATCTAGAGAAGGTACTTTCCTGAACCATTTTTATGAATCCGGAGCTAATTCAGTAACCAGATGAATGAATTCGATCAAAAGATGATGCTGGTTCACAAAATTCGCTCTTGGGTGCGGAGAGCTGATGAATGGATGGCTGCTCCATGGATAATGGGGGTAAAGGTAGAATAAAATAAAGGAAAAGGATACGAGGGTGAACTAGGTTCGAAGAGAATATAACAACCGTTCCCTGACAACGGCGCCAGAAAGCTTGTTGACGTTTCTTAGCGTCACGAATAAATCCGCAAGCGCACAAATGACGTTGTAGCTTTCACCCAGGAGTATTCCAAGAGTATCGTATGCACTGAGGAATGTGTGTATATTCTCTAAGGTTTAGCTTCGTCCAAGGACACCGCACCAATTAGAGGCAAGGGGTAGAGAGGATTCCTAGGGCTAAAAGTCAAAGGTAATATAGAACTATCCTAGTCGTTCGCGTCGGGCTACTGGCTTCCCACAGAATAAAACTGGTGAGTTCCAGTGATACAACACTGGGATATACCCGAACGGGGAGGGTTACGCTGGATAGACAGGGTTGTCACCACCTGCTACCTATCTCTAACCATGGGATATACCACAACCAACAGGTAAGTCTAGTCTAGACACCACGTCTACACTATCATTACTAACTCTAGCTTTAGCTACAAACTAGAGCACCCACTAAACTAGTGAACTATTGATCCGGCAATCAACTAGGGGGAACTAGCTCTAAACATAACTAAGAAACTAGAGCACAAAAGAAGTTACGAACACTTACTATGACGGATGAGCATTCATCGAGGTACAAGATGGAGAAGAGCGCCGGTGGGCCCACCGGCTCCTCCCCGACTCTCCCTCACTCTCTCCCTAATTCCTAAGCACTACCTAGGCAGCACTAAGCCTCTAAGGAGAGCTCCAACTCCAAAAGTGAGAGTGGAGAGAATAGAATGGTGTGTCTCATTTAGTAGCCCCTCCCCTTATATTTATAGGGGTGAGTGAGGGGTGCTCCTGCCGTGCAACGGGGGCCTTTCAACTAGAACCGACCTTTGCATCCAATGAGGAAGTGACACGTCGAAGAGGTGGGTCGGCCGAACTGGGTTCACCACCAACTGACCTCAGCATTGGACAGGTGGCAGGTAAGTGGGCCCTATGGTCCCTGGTATGTGAGTGGGCCCTGTCCTGCGTCGGTTGCATGCTCTGGTGGCCCTTTGATCCGTGTGATGCCGAATGCTTGCGCCTGATTGGTTGGAATGGTGCTGCCTTGGATCGTGAGTGTGTTGCGTTGCTCTTGAGGTGTGTTTCTTGATTCGCTTGAGCTACATACACATATCCACCAACACATATAGAATTTGATAGTTAAACACCTACTCTTTGTTGGTCGGCATCTTGTGGCATAAATCCTGGAGCTTGGTTTACCTGCATTTCTTGCCCAATTTCCTACATTGCAAAATCTCCAAGAGAAATATGGAAATGATATTATTTGGGATAAATATGCATGTAAAGTGTGCCAATCATCCTTATTTTTGGGTCAAATTGATGCTCAAAATTGGTCCGTAGCGAGCGTCAACAACGGACTTTATGAATGTTGCTGAGTGCTAGATCCTTGTTTCTCTTGCTTAGGGATAGAGCTTCCTCAGAATTCTTTTGCCGAACAAACTCCTCCCATTGTGCTGGTGTGATGTGCCCGTAGTCTGCAAATGACATTCGGCCCTGTTGGACATACTTGGTATTTAGATCACTCTTCCACCGGCAGAAACTTTCAGCCTACATCTTCCTAGCATAATGATTTACTTTATCTTTAGTTCCTCTAGTCCATATAAAAGTTTTGTTCAATAATTGCCACATCGCTTCTTTCTTCCCCTCAGGAACCGTTAGCCAATCAGGGATCGTTGGATCCAAAACCATATTCATTTTGATTATAGAACTGATTGCATTCCGGAACTTTGCACACACCTCAGAAGGCTCTATGGGCTCGCCTGCTGCGTTGACTGCATTGACAATGCATTGGCATTCGGGGTATTGGTTTCTTCCATGCTGACCCTGTTTCCTTTTGTTTTGGCTGCCAGAGGTTGTAGTTTGAGGTTTGGGATCGGAGCTTTCATTGTCTTCAAGTTCTTCCTCTGTTGGGCTTGGAGGTCAACATCGGCGTTTACTCCGTCCTGTCGGAGCCGCCTACATGGACCATACGATTCGGCAAGTCATTATGCATAGTCTATGAAAATGTATACTAAATGTTAGGTTCTATGTAATCACGTAGTCATTACCTGACTTTGATTCGGAACGTAATCCGGATAAAAACTTTCTCTAGGAGGAAATAGATGTGGATCTATCGGATCGTGCCACTGTCCTCCTACCCAAGCCCCCTGTCCTACCCTGGGACCTTCATCATCCCCAGATTCTACGCCAACGTCGCCCTCATCGTCCTAGTCAATCTGGGACGCAATTTGCTCCGTTTCGTCGTCTTGCATTGCTGCATGCTCCCTTTGTGGGGAAGATGACTACGGATGCTCCATTTAAGTCTACATTAGAGAGCCTAAGAAGATATATTTGATCACTATCTCATACAACTCAAGTCATACTTTATGGTTTCCACACTCTTAAGAATTACATGTATTTAAATATTCTTGGATTATTTTTTTCTAGTTCTATAGGTGACAATAGTGTTGACATTTTGTAACATCATCACTAGGATAGGTGTTCCCAGCAATGGTGCCAGAAATGCTTGTTGGTATTTCTTACGTTACAGATGGATCCGCAAGCGCACGGAATACCGTTGTAGCATTTTACCCATGGGTACTGGGTCGTATTTATATTTCCGCAGGGAAGGCGGTGGTTATTGGAACCGATAAGTTAATTGGATAGCTCTACCATGGACATTCATTTGAATAAACAGGGTTAAGATAGTATATGGATAAGAGGTAGTGTGACACACAAGTTACTTAAGCTCTCACTCTAAGCAAAGCTTACAGGAAGGGAGAAAGGAAGAAGAAAGCTAATCTAAGGACTTATGTACTCCTAGTTAGGAATACAGATTATACTATACACTCATACACATACACATGATTAGGATCGGCTCTAGGCCCCCAGGCACTACCGGGAGACCGCACAAGATATGGCAAGGTGGCCACTAGATCGTCACAGCTACTTTATGAACCTCCTATAGCTACTACACAAACAGGGAGGATTACGATGGACGGACAGGACTGTCACCACCTGCCGCCTACCTCAGCTAACCATGGTTTAGAGCCGCATCAAGCAACACTAAGTAAGCCAGATACCATGTCTGCATTAATGAGCGATACTCTAGTATTCCGCGCGGGTAGAATACTAGAGCAAATATATGAATACTAGAACCGTTGCCATAGCCTAGATGTCTTACCACGTCTAATCATGCAAGATATAAGGCATAGGTATAAACTAAGCATGGCGTACGTAATCGAATACACAAAACATACACGACACGAATACGCTAAGCTAGAAGATATCTCTATTAAGGAATTCCAAGTATTACAAAGGAGACAAAGAGTAAAACCCATACCGAACACTCCTAGGCAACCTTGGGAACCGAAGAAGAGCTACTTCGCCTAAACTCCACTATCCTAAAGATTAAGCAAGAGAGAAATTGAGAGAGAGCAACTTGAGGTGTCTTCTATTGTAGCACCCCCCGCATATTTATTAGGGTGACTGAGGGGGGTGTGCAGCAGCTCCTCGACTTGCAATGAGCTGAAGCCTACCCAAACTGACATAAGGATCCAATGGGGAGCTTCCACGTGCAACAGGTAAGTCGGTGGCGCCTGGTCTGGTTCGGCCGACCTGGCTGGTTCGGCCGAACAAGCCCAGCCACCAACCGACCTCAGCTTCGGCTGAGGGGCTGCCAAGTGGGCCCTAACCACTCATGTGCGTGAGTTGGATTTGTCTTAAGTCGGTTGCATGTCCTGGTGGGCCCATTAATCCATGTGAGGCTGAACGGAGCGTTCTGATTGGTCGGTGAAATTTGCCTTGAATTCGAGGGTGTGTTTTCCCTCCATTTTATTCTCAATTTCTGCTTTACAAAATCTCGAAGGAAAATGTGGAAATGACATTATTTTGGGTAAATATGCAGGTAATCACTCCAATTTTCTAGTCAAATTGACGCTCAAAATTGGTCCGTAGCGAGCATCAACAAGAACCCCCAAGCTGTCCTTTGCTCGTGCCAAGCAAAACAGGACAAACCAGGTTGTTGATCAGAAAATTGTTAGGACTCGTTACCTGCCGTCTTGTCATGTCTTGAGGCATAGATGATCTCCTTGAGGTTGAGTATGATAGGCATGAGTACCTGGCCCTTATTGCCTTCATCATCTATGGGGCTTATGAGCTTCTCCTCGTCTTGAGCTGTTGAGAGTTAGAACAGTCGGCAATGCAATACTTACCTTCCCTTTGTTTAACAATCCATCTGGAGGTTTTCTTTTTGAAATTGTAAATCAAGACTAAGTTCCTCGAATGAACCTCTCGGATCGCTCAATGTGTATTAAACCTTACCAGGGCACTTCTCCCTTCTTATAACGAAAGCTTTTGTGGGGCTCAAGGTACGGAACGGAAGAAGCATACCTTCATTTCATATATTTCAAAGACAAAGAGTGGATCCATGGAGAAAACAAGTCATATCCCAAGATCAAGATGTGCGTGTGTGTGGGTGCATGATGGTATTACTACTCCCTTTTTGATTGTGACCTCTCTTATCCTTCTGTATTTTTCTTCTAGACACAGCTACCCCTTTTATTCTTTTCTTCTTTTTTTTGGTTCATGCTTCTCTGGCATGCCATCTTTTCTCTTTCTCTGTTTTTTTCTCTTTTTTTCTTTTTTTTCGGGGATGACCAAGCCTAATTTCTTTTCAGGAGCACGAGGAAAGATCCCATACTTCATGGTGTATTTATTTTGTGGATGAATGGACTTACTAATTCCCAGTGTAGGAATATCGCAATGGATAAGACATGCACGTGATCTTGATCAAGAGGATATGAAAAGCATCTCACTAGGGTCACAACAATTTGGCAAAGCTCAATGAAATATCAAGCAACATATTTATAGGGTTTTTAATGTATGTAACATGTGGCTTTGGTAGGACTTGGAACATCATTGAGAAACTTGTCTTTCCCTTTTTATTTTTTAAAACAAAGACTCCGGATATCATGCTTCACTTAGGAGAAGATTGATAAGCTCTTTCTTCCATATCTAAACTCACAACAACTTAGACGTGGATGAAACATGTGCAATCCACGAGATTTTCGGGTTCATGGCACAAAGGTTTAAACAACCAACAACCTCAAACTTAGGAAACACCATTCTTTCAGACTAAGCAAGACAAGCGAGCAAGAGCATAACAATTATTCATCCTTTCAACTTAGGAAGATTAAGCACTCTTACCATGCATATGGAAAAGAGAAATTAAAGCAGGAAATATTTTTATTTGGTTTTATGGTTTTCATAATTTTATTGACAACAGTAAAAAGATACAGTTCACTTGGAGGAGAAGCTCCCCCAAGCTAGCTCTTGGTCTATGGTCTGATGAGCAGGACCCTCTCGATACCCGTTTAACTTGAGGTCGAATTGTCCATACCTGGAGAGGATGTCGAGGACAATGACGTCTTTCTCTTTCTCCACACCTTCTTGGATTTCTTCTTGATTGGTATTGGTGATGTGGGAGTTGGATCCTCGGGTGTGAGACCGTGTATTTCCTAGTCTTCGAACAATTCTGATTCTACTTCTTGCCCCTTGCGATCCTCATGAATCAGGTACAATTGTTCTCTTTTGTTTCGAAACCTGAATTTCATGGTCCTTCCTTCAATGCGGAAGCTGATCCTCCCCGTCCCCACGTCTATCCTGGCCTTGGTGTCTCTTAGGAATGGTCGCCCAAGGATGAGCGAAATTCGCAAGTCACCCTCATATCGAGGACTACGAAGTCCGTGAGGATGAATGAATCCTTGACTCGCACCAAGAGATTCCTCACAACCCCCTCGGGGTATTGTATCGTAGAGTTGGCCAGCTACACACACATGCATGTAGGAAAGAGCAGGATAAGCTAAGTATTCAAAGGTCACCTTGGCATGATGTTGACGCTTGCTCCAAGATCGCAGAGGGCTTGCTCATAGTAGCGATCGAATATTGAGCAGTTAATCATCGGGGTTCCAAGATCTTCTTTTATGGTCACTGCTAAGTTTTCCGGCTTTAGCCTCAGCCCTGGGGCATCCTTGTCTTGAAACAACATGACCCTGACTATCTCAATGATCTCCTTAGGGTGTTGTTTGCACGGTTTCAAGGAGTTGAGCGGCCCCTCCTCTGGTTCGGCCGAACCAAAGGGTCGGCCGACCTTGGCCTGGTACCACTCGACCTCCCGTTTCGCGCAGCGGCGGGATTCACTGCTTGGGGCGCCACCTTGACTGAATGGGCCTCTTCTACCATAGGGTTAGCGAGAATTGGAGAATTGGGGCTATTGGCCGGTGTTGGAGCCTCCATCAGATGGTCGACAACATATGGGCTGGTGAACGGGATGATTTCCTTGCCGGCCATGGTGGTTTCAGGTGGTGCAGATGGGTTTTGGAGAGGATGGGTTCAAGTAGATGGAAAGGAGTTGAGGAGGAGGAAGGTCAAGGGGATAGAAAAGAGGAGAAACCCTACTTCATGTCGTCAAAGCTCCTCGTGGAAGCTAGGTTTTGGACTAGGACACGAAGGAGGCTTGGAGTGTCAAAGATGGACCGCTGGGGCGGCCACCCTGGTTTGGCCGAACCAGGTGGTTCGATCAAACTAGGCTGGACCCGGCTGGCGTCTCTTCTTTTGTGGACAACAGAGGGGAGAGTCCAGAGGCTTTATACAAGTGGCTTACCTTGGGATTCAGCCTATAGAGCCCTTAATTGAGTATATAATCATGATGAACGAGTTCAATCATGTCTACATCCTCACCAATGGCTGTATCGAGATTTAAAAATAATTTCAGACGATGGTCGTTTACCTTATGAATATTACCTTCATCGTCCTGGATCGTTACGACCCCATGAGTTGATGTGTCTACGACGAGGTATGGTCCCATCCACTTGCTCTTCAATTTCCTATGGCCGAAGAGTTTTACCCTAGAATTGAAAAGTAATACCTTATCTCCGGGTGTGAAGATCTTCGGCTTTAGCCTTTTATCGTGCCACCTCTTGGTTCTTTCTTTGTATAGTGTGGCACTGTGATAGGCTTTGTCTCTCCACTCTTCCAATTCTGATATCTATCTCTTCCTGTGCTCCCGTGCCAAATCCAAATCCATGTTCCATCTCCGGATAGCCCAATGTGCTCTATGCTTCAACTCAACGGGTAGATGATATGTCTTTCCATAGACAAGTTGATAGGGTGACATGCCGATGGGAGTCTTGTATGCTGTGCGATATGCCCATAAAGCATCTGCTAGCTTAGGCATCCATACTTTACCCATCTCATTGATTGTCTTCTGCAGAATATTCTTGATTTGCTTGTTTGATGTTTCTGCCTGACCACTTGTCTGAGGATGATATGGGGTTGCGATGTTGTGCATTGTCCCTAGTTCCTTGAGAAAGTTTCGAAAGGCTGCATCAATAAAGTGCGATCCTCCATCACTTATCAACATCTATGGTGTTCCAAACCTTGGAAAGATCACCTCTTGAAACATCTTCCGGGCATGCTTAGCATCGGCAGCCTTGCATGGCATTGCTTCTACCCACTTGGAGACATAATCCACAACGACCAAGATATACTCACAGTTATGGGACTTTGGGAACGGTCCCATGTAGTCAATGTTCCATAAATCAAATAGTTCCACTGGAAGATTGTATGTCAAAGGCATGACATCGCGAGCTGAGATTCCTTCGTGTTTCTGGCAACTGGGACACCTCCGAATGAAATCTTTGGTGTCTTCATACATGGTTGGCCAATAGAAACCACTCTGCCAAATCTTCTCTTGAGTGCGAAACACACCATAGTGCCCTCCATATGTGCTGCATGGCATTTCTCAATGATCTTGATCCCTTCTGCTGTGGGGACACATCTTCGCGGTAATCCATATGTACAAACTCTGTACAGATATGGCTCATTCCATAGGTGGCGTCTGCTCTCAAATACTAGCTTCTTCTTGTTCTCGCCTGGTGGTACATATCCCAAAACCATAAAATTGACAATATTTTGCATACCAGGGATTTGAAGCTGTTACCTTGAGTAGCATGTCGTCTCAGAGGAAGTCATTTATCGGAAGTTCCTACGTGTTAGTGATATTCATACGCGACAAATGATCTGCAACTGAGTTTTCTACTCCCTTTTTATCTTCAATTTATAAATTGAACTCTTGGAGTAAAAGGATCCACCTTATGAGCCTTGGCTTCACGTATTTCTTAGTCAGAAAGTACTTCAGAGCTGCATGGTCAGTGTGCATAATAACCTTTGCACCCACTAAGTAAGATCTAAACTTATCTATAGCAAAGACGACTGCTAGGAGCTCCTTTTCAGTTGTGGCATAGTTAAGCTGAGCTCCTGTTAGTGTCTTGTAGCATAGGCGATCACGTGATGCTTTTTGTCCTTAGTTTGCCCAAGTACGGCCCCCACCACATAGTTCCTAGCATCACACATGATCTCAAAGGGCAGCTTCCAATCTGGGGGTCGAATGATTGGAGCTGAGATGAGTGCCTTTTTGAGTGTGTGGAAGGGTTTTAGGCACTCATCATCGAATTGGAAAGGGGCATCCTTGGCTAGCAGGTTTGTGAGGGGTCTAGCAATCTGAGAGAAGTTAGCTATGAAGCGCCGGTAGAACCCTGCATGGCCTAAGAAGCTTCGGATCCCTTTCATATTGGTGGGAGGTGGAAGTCATTCGATGACCTCGATTTTCGCCTTTTCCTCCTCGATTCCTCTCTCGGAGATGAGTTGTCTGAGAATGATGCCTTCACAGACCATGAAGTGGCATTTTTCCCAATTTAGCACCAGGTCCTTCTCTTGGCATCTCTGCAAGACCTTATCCAAATTTCTAAGGCAATGATCGAAGGTCTTACCATAAACTGAGAAGTCATCCATGAAGACTTCCATAATTTCTTCGATCATATTCGAGAAGATGGACATCATGCACCTTTGGAACGAAGCGGGTGCATTACACAACCCGAATGACATCTGTTGGTACGCGTAAGTCCCATAAGGGTATGCGAATGTAGTCTTGCTTTGGTCATCGGGATGGATTGGGATCTGATGATACCTAGAATAGCCATCAAGGAAACAAAAGTAGGAATGCTTTGCTAACCTTTCGAGCATCTCATCGATGAAGGGAAGCGGGAAGTGGTCCTTCTTTGTAGCCTTGTTGAGCTTTCGGTAGTCAATGCACATTCTCCATCCCATGATGGTTCGTTGTGGAATCAGCTCGTTCTTGCTGTTCTCCACAACCATCATACCTCCTTTCTTGGGCACTACCTATACTGGGCTTACCCAGTCGCTATATGGGACTGGATAGATGATTCTTGCATGTAGGAGTTTCAGGACCTCCTTCTTCACCACCTCACGCATCTCATTGTTCAACCTACATTGAGGCTCCCTGGAGGGTGCCATGGCGGGATCAATGGGAATGCGATGAGTGCAAAGAGTAGGGCTGATGCCTTTGAAATCCTGGAGGGCGTAGCCGAGAACAGCCCAATGCTTCTCTAGGACAGCGATGAGTTTTGATGTCTCCTCTTCTGAGAGTTTATCACTGATGATCATGGGAGTTTCTACATCACTGTTCAGGAAAGCGTATCGGAGGCTAGAAGGTAGAGGGTTAAGCTCAACCGGAGGCCGGGCTGGAACTTCGAACTCCGTGAATTCTAAGATCTCACCAGAATCTTCCTCTTCTTGGATAAATTCTTCAGCTTCTTTTTCAAGAGCCATTTCTGATGAGTCTAGAGGGTTTGTGTCCAGCACATCCTCGATCGGCTCTACTATGGGGGAAACCTCTACCACTGAATTTATTGATCGAATGATAGGAATAGAGAGGGTTTCCTTCCCTAATTTGATGTTAAGGATTCCTGAGTTCGGCAAATCCGTGAGAAGCTTTCCGATTCGATGGTCGATGAGAATGTCGAAGTTGAGAGATTTGAACACATGGAAATCTAGATTCACCTTAACATCATTGTGTCGTACTGACACCTTCTGCAGTACCCCATAACTTTCTACAGAAGAGCCTGAAGGGCTTCTGAGGGTCTTGCCTATTGGAGCTAAGGGTATGCTGCCCAGGTGAGTGAAGGCAATGTTATCTGACATGACGTTGGCTCCAACGGCGGTGTTGTAAAGAGCGTTCACCTCTTGGTCCTTGATACGACAGCGGATGATAGAGGAAGGGTGGCTGATTTGAATGGGATATGAAGATGATTCTCCTTCTCTTGACCATTCGCTGCTCATCCTGGCTGTCCACTCCTTAATGGTTTCCAGAAGGTGGTCCTTCTTGTATGGTTCTAAAGGAGTGACTGGGACTGGTGGTCGCTTCTGGCATAGATACTTCGAGGTGTTTCCAAGATCTTCAAAAAGATTCTCCTCGAATCCATGCTTGAATTCCGAAGGTGGAGGATCCTCCACCTCGGGTGTTTTGGATTCCGGTTCAGGGGAGGATGCGGGAGTCAAATCTAAAGGTTGGGCTTCTAAAGGCTCGGATTCGGCTACCGTGGCTTCCTCATGTGGTACCTCTTGTTCTTCCTGAGGAGGGTCTCGGAAGGAGATGAAGGAAGTCCTCTCTAGGATGTTATCGAGAATTTCTCTTCCCTGAGCTGGGGTCTTGTGCGAGAACGATCCTCCGTTGTGTTATCGAGGTACTGTGTATCATCCTTGTTCAGACCCATGTACAAATGTTGAAGCAACAAATGGTCGGGTAGAGACAACTCAGGACCGGATTGAACTAGAAGGGACAATCTGGGCCAAGCTACACCAAGGGATCCCCCCTCGTCCTGACAGAAAGTCAAAATCTCTGCTCGTAAGGCGTAGATACGAGAGAGCGGAAAGTATGCAAGATAGAAATGGTCTCGCAAAATCTTCCATTCTCCATTAACGAGTCCTACGTGAGTTGTGTACCATTGCCTCACCTTCTCTATAAGAGAAAAGGGAAACAACTTCCACTTAAGAGTTTCGTGTGTCATGCCTGAGATCTTCAAGCACGAACACACTAGCTCAAATTCGCACAGATGATGGTAAGGATTTTCATCACACCATCCTAAGAAGGTACTTTCCTGAACCATTTTTATGAATCCGGAGGGAATTTCATAACCAGATGAAAGAATTGGATCAGAAGATGATGCTGGTTCGCAAAATTTGTTCTTGGGTGCGGAGAGCTGATAAATGGATGGCTGCTCCATGGATAGCGGGGATAGATATAGAATGAAAGAAAATGAAAAGGTACGAGGGTGAACTAGGTTCGAAGAGAAAATAGCAACCATTCCCCGGCAACGGTGCTAGAAAGCTTGTTGACGTTTCCTAGCGTCATGATATAAATCCGCAAGCTCACGGATACCGCTGTAGCTTTCACCCAAGAGTATTCCAAGGGTATCGTATCGACTGAGGAACGTGTGTATCTTCTCTACAACTCAGGTTCATCCAAGGACACCACATCCACTAGAGGTGAGGGTAGAGAGAATACCTATGGCTGAGTTTTTCAGAGATAAGATAGAACTATCCTAGATGCTCGCTTCGGGCTACTAGCTTCCACAGAATAAGACTGGTGAGCTCTAGTAATACGGCACTGGGATATACCCGAATGGGGAGGGTTTCGCTGGATAGACAGGGCTATCACCACCTGCTACCTACCTCATCTAACCATGGGATATACAACAACCAACAAGGTAAGTCTAGCCTAGATACCACGTCTACACTATCGTTACTACTCTAGTCTATGGCCTTAAACTAGAGCACCCACTATTACTAGTGAGCTACTAATCCGGCTAAGTTGGAGAGGGAAGTGAAGGTGTGTCTCTCTTAGGAGCACCTTCGCCCTATATTTATAGGGGTGAGTGAGGGGTGCTCTCGCCGTGGATTGAGCTGAAGCCTGTCCAAACTGACTTAAGGAACCAATCAGGAGCCTCCACGTGCAGTAGGTAAGGCGGTGGTGGCTTGCCTGGTTCAGCCGACCTACCTAGTTCGACCGAACTAGGTTGGTCACCAACCGACTCCAACTTCAGCCCTTGTGTTGACACGTGGTCCCTAGGATGCTGGTAGGTGAACTGGCCCTGTGCTATCTCGGTTCCTTGCTCTGGTGGGCCTTCCTTGCTCTTGCAATGCTGTTTGGCGCATTTTGTGTTTACGCCTTGAATCTTGCTTGCTTGTTTCCTACATTTTCGCACTCTATTTGCCTGCATACAGAAATCGACCAGCACTTGTGGAATTCATTAGAAAATGTCCTATTCTAGTTTTGATCTTTGGGTATTTGTTGCTTTTCTGCAGGTTTTGATAGTTGAAAAGTGGTCCGTATCGAGCGTCCATAGCCACCCGCCCCTACAAATCGATTTTCATGGGTGGGTGGCGCCCCCACCTGCCGCTATCCGCCCCTGAAAATCCTTTTCAATTTTTTTCTCACAAATCAATTAATTAAAAACATATAGCAAATAACATTAAAAAGATGTGTACACTAAGGCTATTGTGCCCTATAGAACTAGGAAAAATATGCCAAAAATCTTTCAGTGTACATAGAATGATATCTTATTTTAGAGTGTGTGTGAGTGTGATAAGTACGTAAAAATCAAATCTTCTTCACTCTTTTATGCATCTACAAAATTTGTCATTACGTCTCATATATATAATTCATTAAGAATACATGGATGCTCGAGATATTAGAGAGATTACATGAAATCAAAAAAATATACTAGCTACATATTTAAGCGGTAAAAATTATCGATTCTCCGTCCTTGCGTGCCCATGGCTTGGCGTTTTTTCTTACGTTTGCTTCTGTAATTCTCATCTTCTGTGGTAGGTCTGTGAAGAGGTTCATTTCATCATATTGATTATATTCTTCCACATCTTCGATACCATCAAACATGCTTTGACTTCTTTGCGGGATCGGCTACATACAGTACATGTGCGACCTGTGAAGCAAGTACCCATGGGTCGTCTTTGTAACTGACATTGTTGAGGTCAACAATCGTGAGCCCATAGCCATCCACCTCAACACCTCTTGGGTGTTTGACCCAAGGACATCGATAGGTTGGGACTTGTATATTGGAACCATAGTGCACTTCCCATATATCATCTATGATGCCATAGTATGTGGTACTTTGGCCTGTCCTCTCATCTAATGCCTCAATACGAGCACCACCATTCTAAGACATGGTCTTCTTGTCCTTTGCGGTAGTATAAAATATATATCCATTAATGTCATACCCTTTCCATGACATGACCTGGCTAGATGGGCCATCTGCCAATCTTTTCATTGTTTGTTCTTCCACAGTCTCCCCGTATGGTAGATCCAGGTCCTTCAACCCTGCAATCAATCGACACTGGTGCTCTCTCATGATCCAATCATACAAGTGACCATTCCTTTCTTACATGAATCATTCTTAAGTGTTCATTGACTAAAGGTGTCATTACCATGAGATGCTATAAGATGCTATAATGTTCTTTTAGCACACCTTTCAAATCTTTGTCGATGAATGTTTTCCTCCCAACTGTGTCAACCCCTTCCAAACTCCCAAAAAAGCATGGAACGGGAAAACCAATGCCTACTTTATCTTCCTTTAGGTAACCTAGGTACCACTCGATGATCTCCTCAGTACTGTATCCCTCTATCATGGACCCCTCAGGGTACGCACAATTCAGTACGTACCGGTTTAGAATGGACATGAAACGCTCGTACGTCCATATTTGGTGTAGGTAAAGTGGACCAAGTGCACGAATCTGGTCAACCATGTGAATCATTAGGTGTTCCATTATATCAAAAAAACCTAGAGGGAAGCACATCTCGAGCTACGCCATAGTCTCCCTAATAAATTCCTAGAGATCCTTCAATTCATCTTCGCTGATCACCTTTTGTGAAATCCTTTTCAAGAAGTAACACAACCAAGTGATTACCATTGTCGGATTTGCACTCCGGCAAGTCTGCGAAGGGTAGCCCCAAGCAGTAGATTTGTAGGCGGGGTGGATCGGAGAGAGCCCGTGAACTTGATGGTAACACAAAGACGCAGAGGTTTAGACAGGTTCGGGCCGCACGGAGCGTAACACCCTACGTCCTGTGTTTGGGGGTTTGTATTAGGGTTTATGGTATGAGCTGAACGAGATGAATTCCCTATGGGTCCCCCCACGGCCCCCTTATACATCCGAGTAGTCGTGGGTTACAAGTTAGGGTAAATCTACTCAGGTTTGTTACAGGTAATCCGATTGGTTAAGATACACAAGATCATGCCTATCCAGTTCGACCTAGATCCTGACCCCGAGGGATCCTGCCCATCGTCCAGCCGAGTGCCTGTACGTCGGGTCGTTTATGCGGAGTCGTTCAGCCAGGTAGCCGTCTCCAGTCGGCAGGGAGGTACCTGGGTCTACCTCTGTCAAGCCCCTGAGCGTCGAGTCACCGAATCGAGCATTGACCGAGCAATGAGGCCAGTCGATGATCTGATAATGATCCCTACATCCTCGGGCTCTTGTTGCAACTTGACTTTAGTAGACTCTTGCCTTTATGTTCCTTCTTCAACGGGATGCGCCCCTAGGCGCACCCGTTGGGTGTAGTCCCCGAGCCTCGGAAGGTTTGACAGAAGCGTTTCGAGGGTCAAAAAGGAAACAACCTCTTAAGCCCTGCATTCCTAGTCGTCTTCCAGCGCCCAGCTTCTCAATCAGAACAGCCAGTGGATTTACAGAGACACGCCGAGTCGAATAGCGGCGCCCAGCCCCCGAGCAGGGTTACTGGCGGAGTCACGGAGACACGCCGAGTCCAATAGCGGCGTCCAACACCCATGCAGGGTCACTGGCGGAGTCACAGAGACACGCTGAGTCAAATAGCGGCGCCCAGCCTTCGAGCAGGGTCATTGGCAAAGTCATGGAGACACGCCGAGTCAAATGGCGGTGCCCAGCCCCCGAGCAGGGTCACTGGCAGAGTCACGGAGACACGCGGAGTCAGATAACGATGCCCAGCCCCCGAGAAGAGTCACTGGCAGAGTCATGGAGACACGCCGAGTCAAATAGCGGCACCCAGCCCCCGAGCAGGGTAACTGGCGGAGTCACGGAGACACGCCGAGTCACATAGCAGCACCCAGCCCTCGAGCGGGGTCACTGGCGGAGTCACAGAGACACGCCGAGTCAAATAGCGGTGCCCAGCCCCCGAGAAGGGGTCACTGGCCGAGTCATGGAGACACGCCGAGTCAAATAGCAGCGCCCAGCCCCTGAGCGGGGTCACTGGCGGAGTCACGGAGACACGCCGAGTCCTTTGGCACCGCCTGGTAGAAAGGAATATTCTGATCCAACGGTCGGATCCAATCCGATCTAAAAATCCTGGGATTTGTTTTGATTTTTTGATCAACTGCACAGCCTATCCTTTGGGGCCGCCTTCCCTTTTACTATCGCTATCAAATCATTTGTTACTATTTCCCCCTCTACCTCGGGGAGAGGAAGGGACGCTCTTGGAGCCGATTCAAATTTCAGAAAGAAGGGAGAAGCCGAACGGTCCACTAGGGTTGCGGCCGATATAAAAGCAATCGGCTCGGTGAGACCTTATCTCTTTGTGCCCTTTTGTCTCTACCACCACCGAGTCTTCCAGATCTCTCCAGCCTCCTCTCAAGCACTCGCCTCCAGAGCATTCCACCGCCCCTTCGGCCGTCGCCACTCGCCTTGCGCATGAATGGCCGGCGAAGTCCCAGCAGCAGTAGCAGCCGCCGCCGCCGCCCCGCCAGCCCCAGAGCTTGCCTGGTCCCTGAGCACCATGACCGACGCTGACATAGAGGCGCTCGTGGTGCAGGGCCTGCTGCCAGAGAAGGCAATCTCCGGCTGGCGGAGCTGCTCCAGGGAGGCGTTCCCCTCGGAGGACCTGACGGAGACGGTCGTCTTCCGGTCCTTCTATGAGAAGGGGTTGGGCCTACCGTCGGGGGCGTTCTTCTGAAGGCTGCTTCACTACTACGGGTTGGAGGCGACGCACCTCAAGCCCAACTCCATCACACAGATCGCAACCTTCATCCATCTGTGCGAGGGGTTCTTGGGGATCGCGCCCCACTTCAATCTGTGGAGGGCCCTCTATCATCTGCGGGCATATCCGAACAAGGATACGCCGGATGTGGTCGGCGGTGCCGCCTTCTCACTCCGCCAAGGTGGGAAGTACCCGGAGGCCTCCTTCAAGGACAACAACAAGCGGTGGGCGGAGGTGTGATTCGTGGTGGTGAACCCTGCTCCTGGCCTTCCGCCTCGCACCGGCCTCCCGCTGGTGCTGAACGCTAGGTGGGAGGAGAAGCCCACCGATGAAGAGATGGTGGAGTTAGAGGTGGTGCTAGCCGAGCTGCAGAAGCTCAAGGCCGAGAAGCTGACCGGCGCCGCGGTGGCGCTGTCGTTCGCGAAACGGCTGACCCAGCCGATCCAGGAGCGGGTCCACCCCGGGTACGAGTACTCGGGTCGTGACGACCTAACTCGTGTGCAGAACCGCGAGGTCTCGCGCAGCGAGGCTCACAGGCGGGTCACGCTCATCGTGAGCAGGGAGATCCGCGACAAGGGCTGCCCGAAGGCGTACTGCCTGAAGCAGCCCACCACCGAGGTATGCGATCTTCTTGTAGAGTCATTTTGCTTCTTGCCGAGTGGTTTTGGTCCGAGTAGTTTTCCACCGAGTCATTTTTGTCGTCGAGTCACCTGATGGGTTGTAACACCATGCGGCTTTCTGCAGGAAAAAATTTGTGTCATTCTGGTGCCCTGCGCCTCTACCGGAGGGGCAGCAGGGCAAGGCCGTTGATCCACCCGCCGGGCTTGCGTTGCCGGCGGCGGATGTTGGAAGTTTCTCGTCCGACTCCTCCATCGGGAGCGAGTCAGACGACATTGTAGAAGTATCAGGGCCGGCGGCTAGTGCCAGCTCCACCACGAAGAAGCGGCGCCCCACCCGGGAGTCTCTCACGGAGCAGAAACTCTGGCTGGAGAAGCAGCGCTGCCAAGGTAACTGCTCTTGTTTGTTGAAGTTTACTTGTTCTGCTGAGTCACTCGTACTGATACGGGTATCTTTTGCAGAGGTGGAGTCCCATTTGGCCAACGCCCAGGCGGACCTCGACCACTTGATGGGCAAGGTCGATGCCGTGCTGGTCGTGTTCGAGCCGGAGGGGGTGGCCTTGGCGGAAGAGGCGGCGCAGCGCCTCGACGGTGCGTGGGAGCACCTCAAGGCCTTCATCAGGAAGATGGCTAACGACTCGATGCAGTTCGCGATTGGCCTCGTGAAGTCCCACAACCCTGAAGCGGACCTGGATCCCGTGGGTGAGGGCATCACGGAGGACTGGACCGATGCCGAATGGGACGCGCACCTCGCCGCCGTTGGCCCCTCGTCGAGCGCATCATGGGCCAACTGAACATGTGAGAAATTGTTAGTAGGGAAGAAACATTATGGGGCCGACTGCTGGCCAAAAAAACAATGTTTATTTTGCATGTAATTAATATTACTTTCGTTAGGTCCCATAGCCGAGTAGTTTTCTGATTTGGCCGAGTGATTAGGATGCCGACCCTGCGATGTGTCCTTGCCCATTGTGTAGAGAGCTGGTCATCAGACACGTGATAGGTGTAGGTGATGCAGAATGGTTCCAGGATGCACCGGTTTGAGATCAGTTCACCACCCAACTAGGTTAGTTTTTAAAGCAAACGATACTAGTGCGAGTTGGCATGGCCGAGTCGCTGCCCCTCAGCGTGCTGGACGAGTCGGAAGGGGCTATACCAGGTCGTTTTTTAGTGGCGAAGAAGAAGTAGTATATAGAAAGACAAAAAAGTGATGAAATGCTCTTATTATTATTTAGAAAGGTTGGGGTACACAATTGCAAGCTCCTCTCAAGGGTAGAAGCGCCGAAGGTGTTCAATGTTCCATGGATTGCCTACATCCGTGCCATCTTCTCTCTGCAGGCGATAAGTGCCAGGGGCGACGACTGCGCTGATGATGAAGGGATCTTCCCATGGGGATGACAACTTGTGTGCGCCAGTAGTAGATTGCGGCCCAGGACCATGTCACCTATGTTGAAATCTCGCTCTTGCACGTTTCGGTGGTGGTAGCGCCTGAGCTGTTGTTCGTAATGTGCGTGTTGCAAGGCAGCTAAGACGCGGTGTTCCTCGACTAGGTCAATGTCGTGGCGCCGAGTCATTTCTGCTTTGCCTACCTTGTAGTTTTGGATGCGCGGGGCACCAAAGGTTATATCACTCGGGGGGACGGTCTCCGAGCCATACACTAGGAAGAAGGGAGAGTAGCCAGTGGCCCGGCTCTTTTGGGTGCGTAGGCCCCAAACGACCTGTGGTAGTTCTTGGATCCACTTGGGACCGAACTTCTCGGGTGGGTCGAAGATGCGCGCCTTGAGCCCCCGGAGGATCATACCGTTGGTGCGTTCCACCTAGCCATTGCACCTTGGGTGAGCCGCGGATGCGTAGTAAACGTCGATGCAATTTTCTATGCAGTGGTCCCAGAACGCACTTCCAGTGAACGATGTGCCCAAGTCAGTGATGATCCTGTTCGGCACACCGATCCTGTGGGAGATTTCCTGGATGAATTCAACCGTCTTGAGTGTCGTGGTCACCGCGACTGGTTTGACTTCAATCCACATGGTAAACTTGTCGATGGCCACAAATATGTGGTTGTAGCCACCAACGGCCGTCATTGGAGGTCCGAACGAATCGTGCCCCTAGCAGGCGAAGGGCTAGGAAAGAAGGAATCGTTCGCAGAGCCTGAGCCGAAACATGTTGCTGCTTGGCGAAGAATTGGCACCCTGGGCACCTTTTAACGATGTCGTGGGCATCAGCGAGTGCCGTTGGCTACTAGAAACGAGACCTGAATGCCTTGCCCACCATAGTAGAGGCGCCTGCGTGGTTGCCGCAGATGCCCGAGTGGATGTCGTGGAGTAGAGCAACTCCTTCGCTCTGAGCGATGCACTTGGACAGCGTCCCTGAGGAGGCCGAGTGCTTGAATAAGTCGGTGCCAATGACCACGTAGCTGGCAGCTCATCGCGAGAGCTTCTCGTGGAAGTCGATGGTGGGAGAGCGCCAGTCGGAGTCGATCACCAACACCTCTTGGCCCTGAGCATGCACCAAGTCTGGCTTGGTGGGGGATGGTTCCTCGACCTCGACCGTGGGTCGTCTCAGGGCTTGGACGAAGACTCCGGCCGGTACAAGGGCACGACTGGAGCCGAGCTTGGAGAGGACATCGGCCGCGAGGTTGTAGTCTCTGATGACGTATTGGAACTCCAACCCGTAGAAGCTGGCTTCTAACTTTCGTATCTCCTTGTAGTAGGCGTCCATCTTCTCCTTTGTACAGTCCCAGTCTTTGTTGACTTGCTGGATAACGACTTTGGAGTCATTGTAGGCGAGGAGGCGCTTGATGCCGAGACAAGCAGCGATTCAGAGACCATGGATAAGGGCTTCATACTCAACAGCGTTGTTAGTTGCTTTGAAAAGTAACTGGAGGACGTACTTGAGTTGTTCGCCTTTCAGGGAAATGAGTAGAACTCCAGTGCCGGCTCCGTCGAGGTTGAGGGCGCCGTCGAAGTACATCTTCCAGTGCTCGGGTCGTTCCTTGGGTGGTGGGTCTTGTATCTCTGTCCACTCGGCCACGAAGTCAGCCAGGGCTTAAGACTAGATCGTGGACCGAGGGGAGAACTGCAGGTTGAGCGCACCCAGCTCGACGGACCACTTGATGACTCAGCCGTTGGCATCGCGGTTGTGGAGGATGTCGCCAAGTGGGAATGAGGAAATGACTCTAATGTTGTGTGCTTGGAAGTAATGCCGCTGCTTCCTGGACGTGAAGAGGACCACGTACAAGAGCTTCTGAACTTGAGGGTAGTGCACCTTGGGCTCACCGAGTACTTCGCTGACGAAGTGAATGGGTTGCTGCACCTTGTAAATGTGACCTGGCTCGTCTCGCTCAATGACCAGGATGGTACTCACCACATGAGTGGTTGCCGCTATGTAGAGGAGGAGCTCCTCGTCGGGCTCTGGAGCCGTGAGGACCAGTGGGTTAGTAAGAAATTCCTTGAGCTCCTGGAAGGCTCTAGTAGCGTCGTCGTTCCATACAAACTTGTCTACTTTGCGAAGCAGCTTGAAGAAGGGGAGTCCCTTGTCTCTGAGTCGACTGATGAATCGACTCAGGACCGCCATGCAGCCGGTCAGTTTCATCACATCCTTCTTGCTCCGAGGGGGCTTCATTCTCCTGATGGCGTTGACCTTTGTGGGGTTGGCTTCGATGCCTCGGTTACTGACTATGAAGCTGAGTAACTTTCCTGAGGGGACCCCGAAAACACACTTGCATGGGTTCAGCTTCCATTTGAATTTCTTGAGATTTTCAAATGTTTCGACTAGATCTGCTATGAACTGATCATAGGACCTAGTTTTAACCAAACGTCGTCGACGTATGCTTCAATGTTGCGGCCGATCTGCCCCTGGAGGCATCTCTAGATGGCTTTCTGATACGTAGCACCCGCATTTTTAAGGCCAAACGTCATGGTGTTGTAGCAGTATGCCCTGAAGGGTGTGATGAACGAGGTCTACTCTTGATCTGACTCCTTGAGGGCGATGTGATGGTACCCGGAGTAGCAATCAAGGAACGAGAGGAGGACGCACCCGGGTGTAGAGTCAACGACCTGGTTGATTCGAGAAAGGGGAAAGGGATCCTTAGGGCAATGCTTGTTGAGATCTGTATAGTCAACACACATTCTCCATTCAATATTTTGCTTTTTTACAAGGACTGGGTTTGCCAGCCATTCGGGGTGTGTGACTTCACGAATGAATCCTGCGGCTAAGAGCTGAGTAACTTCTACGCTAATAGCCTCCTTCCGATCTTGAGCAAAGCGCCGGAGTTGCTGCATAACGGGTCGCGCCTTTTCATCGAGATCTAAGGAGTGCTCAGCCTCCTCCCTCGGAATGCCTTGCATGTCAGAGGGCTTCCATGCAAAGATGTCCCAACTGGCATGGAGGAAGTGTGGCAGAACCACCTGAATTAATCCGGCTCAAGTGTATTAACCATCACCATTAGGGCAATCTCGGTTAACCTTACACTTCAAACGGAGTAATCCATTGGTCTGTCGGGTAACCTCCCGATACAACCACGATAAAGCCGATCGAAGCCATACATACAAATGCTCATGCGAAGATGAGCCCAGAGAATACCACATTCCAGCGGATATTACAAAATTATCATAAGTGAATATTACAAACCATGTTTGAGTTTAGTAACCAAGTACTTCAGTGATCATAACCAATAAGTTCTTCAGAGTTTAAGTTGCAGCGGAAATAAGATAACGAAAGCTACTCGATGATACAGGATGTCTCGGTGAAGCCCGTACGAGACATCACTCGGCATTATCTCCATTGGCCGGGGATGTATCCCATTCCACCGACCATCCCGGAGCTAGCAATCTTGTCCTCGAAAGACTCACCTGAAAACGAGCCACAAGCAAGGCTGAGTATGCTAATACTCAGCAAGTCTTACCCGTGTAGTGGAATCTACTCCACTGACTCTAGACATGCAAGGCTTTTTGGCTCAGGGGTTTGTTTTGCCGAAAAGCATATACGAGTGGGTCCTTACTTTCAACTTTTAGCTCAAGATTCTAGTTTCATTAACCATTCTAGATAAGCAGCTATCCAATATCATTCATGGTGAAGCATTAAATTTCATCCAACAAGTTTATTCATCATCATTGTTCCTCTTCTTACTCTGTGTGGTAAAAGGGATTAAGCAGTCTCAATAGCCGTGAGAAACGGACGATTCGAATCGAATTTCTTAACCTTGCAAGGGAAACCTAAACACACGTCACGTGGTTACTCCCAGAGTCACACGTGCAACTTTTCCCCTTTCTTTCCGGGTTGTGGATCGGAGCTACCCTCCGAGAGTACACGAGCCCCACGCCACGGTTCGGCGCCGGGTCGTGGCCACTCGTGCACTCGCCATATGCACATGGGACCAAAGTTCAAAGGGTAGGTTGTCGTCCACTTGCCGGGCCAATCAGGTACTTAAGCTTACCGATTACCATATTCTCGGCATGTGGTTAGTACGTTCAAAGACTTAACCACCACTACCACACACTGCGGCCTTAGCATTTTTCACTAAACAGACGGGCCTCAATTGTAAACATCGTACCATAGCCCGTCCGTTGTCCTTATGATTGCAGCGTGTAGTAAACATTCAACTCCTATTTTCTCGCGAGTGACAGGAAATCACTCGACTTTTACCGGAGTCCTATTAGCACAGCATTCTATCGAACCCTACATCTAGTTTTCAAGCATGGGTTCCTAACATCATGCAACTAAGTTTTCATTCAACTCCTATAAACTTAATGCACAAGCAAGAGAGTAATGAGTGGCATAATTTAGGAAAGGAATAGGGTTATGCTCCGGGGCTTGCCTTCTTATGCAAAGTTAGTCCGGGGATCGTCTGAACGTTGACCCGGGTCTTCAACTGCTTCAGTTAAATTTGCCTGGGCTTCTCGCTGCTCACTCTTGGACTCGGGCACCAGCTCGTAAGTCCCGTCGGCGAGAGTAGTCGTTTCTATATGAATGCATAAGTGTAAGTAGTGGTGATCGTAAATGACATGATTTCCTTCACGATAAAGTTGCAGTCTGTAAAACATGAGTTTTGTTGTGAAGTGAGTTACTTTATCATTCGTGGGTAATTGTTAATAGAGTACAATAGTACAATAAGTAACTTCGTTAAGCAAGGTGGGGTGGGTGTTCATGGGAACTTATGTTCCTCATGGAAACATGATTTAAGTGTAACTACAACAGTGAGTAGTTTCTGGTCATGAAACCTTGGATCTAGGCACATCAGGGAAAGATAAGCTTACTGTAAAATTTTCAGATATTTTCATGCAGCAAATTAATTGTGAAAATATAATAAATGGTTGCTGCTAGATTCTTGTTCTTTTTGTACAAAACAAATGGTGCAAAAACTGAGACTAAGATTTTTACAGGGCTTTCATTTAATCATGCAGGAGCTACTATAATTTTTATAGGATTTTTATGCAGTTTTCAGAGCATAGTAAATATGACATTACACACCTAGGTTATTCAAGGATTTATTTTTTTCAGGATCCTACACAGGGTTTTTGTCCATGAAACTTTTTACACAGCATCCTCTACCACTGAGTATCTTCTAGTAAAAAAAATGAGAATTTTCCAAGCTAAGGTACTATTTTCTTGATTTAATGTATGTTATTAGCACATAAATCAAATAAATAGGTTCCTGTGAGATAAAAAGTCTCTAAATTTTTCTATGGCATCTAGGTACCATTACACTAGTATAGAAAAAGTTTCATTAGGTGAATCACAATCTAACAACAGAGATAAATATATTTAGCCAATCATGGCATGAAACTAAACTTAGCAAGAAGTATAACTAGAAGTAGATTCTGAGCTTGATCTTTTTAGGGTGGCCTATTTATCAGGTAATTTCCACACTGTAAATTTTTCAGGGCCAGCACTTATCTCAAGACAAGTCTATGAATAAAAGCCATTAATCTTTCCATTTTATTTAAAGCATTATTTAGCTAGAATCTAAGGTGATGCATGTAACAAAAGTTGTGAAGCTTAACCTAAGGTCTCCAGAGCAGTTGAGTTTGCATTTTTCTGAATTTTCTACGATTTTATACGAATTTTAAAATTTCACTGATTTTGAATCTAGGTTTGAATCTTTCTCTTACATCTGGGTCCTTGAAATCTTACGGGCAGAACCTTCTAAAGAATTCAATCGATGCAATTGGGTCCTTAGGCGGCTCGGGTGCGGTGGCCGGCCAAAATTCCGGCGAGGGGTGAGGGCCGGGGAAGGACCAGGGGTGCGAGGGCTACCTCATGGGGGTCTTGGTCGGGTGGGGGACGGCCGGGAGTAGCTCGTCGGCGTTGGAGCAGGGGCGGCGGCGGCGGTACGCGTCGACGGCGGTGCTCCGGCGGGCTTGGGGCGGTCTGGTCTGGACGGGGAGCTTCAGTGGCGCGTGGGGAAGCTGCTCCGGTACTTGGCTTGGGCGGAGGAGGTCGGAGTCGAGCTGTCCGCGGTGACCAGGGGCGGCGGCGGCGTCGACAGCGCGGGCGGCGGTGCTCCGGCGGTCCCGGGCGGCTTTGAGCGGGTCGGTGAGCTCCGGTGGGATGATGTGGTGGTGGCTGGAAGTTCAATTCGAGCGGTGGATGGCTGTAGAGGGCTGTCCACGAGCGGGTGGAGCTCGGCGGCGACAATGGCGGCGGCGGGTGTTCTTTGGTTGCTGGTAGCTCGCGCGGGCGGCCTGGGGCGGCTTTTATAGGGGCAGGAGGGAGGGAGGAGTGCCAGGCGACGCGCGGGGGTGATGGCACGGCAATGGCGTGCCACTGGCCACGGTGGGCGGCGTCTGGACACCGGCGCGGCGTGCGGAGGGCGGGAGCGCGCGACTGGGCACCGGGGATTTTGCGTGGGGGAGCGAGGAGATAGCGCGGCACGGGGTTGGAGGGCAGCTGCAGCAGCGGCTCGGGCGGGCGGCAAGCTCAGCGACGGGCGGGTCGCGGCGAGCGGTGCGGCACGGCGCGGCGCGGCCGTTGGGCGCGGCGGGGCGGCGAGCAGAGGCGCGGCTGGCGTGGCGCGCGTGGCGAGCTGGGGCTGGGCAGCGCGGCGTTGGGGGGTAAAGCCGGGTTTGGGGGCGAGGGTCGGCAGCCACTGGCCTGGCGGCTTGCGCCGGTCAGGCATCGCCGGCCACCTGGCCGGCGTGTCGGGCGGGGAGGGGAGAGAGAGGAGGGGGAAGAAGGGTCTATTTGCGAGATTTGAAAAGTTCCAAGGGGCTGGTTGCAAACAGGATGTTTTCTCCACTTTCTAATTTGAATTTCAAAAACTTTTGAACATGAAAGTTGTTCAGAATAAAAAGTTCTACAAGTTTGGTTTCAGGCAACACCTCATTTGGCTTGTGGTTTGAAAGTTAATTTAAAAATTCAAAGGTATTCATATGTGCCCAATTTCAATTTGAATTTCAACTTAACTTGTTCTAATTCTTTTCTCCCTTTTATTAGTTGGTTAAGCATAGGGTTGGGCTAATGACATTGCTTTAGAAATGTAATTTATCAGGGTTGTTACAGGAAGGAGGTGGGCGTGTCTTCCTATGCCTTGTCGAGGTCCGCCCCGATGAGGGCGGTCTTATCTGGGTCGTTCTACCTGAGGAGGATAGTCTTTGTCACGCAGCCGAGCTGCACCTGTGACTCGATTACCGAATCATTTGCCGGGATGGGGATGTCCTCTGAAGGCATCACCTCTGCCGACTCGGCAATCATGACGGCGTTCTTGGTCCTCTCAAGTGCCTCCGAGATGTTTATGTTCTCGGTCTCACAGGAGTGGGAGGTTTGCAGGTCACCGTAGATGGATAGCACACCGTTGGGAGCAGGCATCTTGAGGACAAGATACGTGTGGTGTGGATTGGCCATGAACCTGGCGAGGGCGGGCCTCCCCAGGATGGCATGGTACGACATCTCGAAGGAAGCCACCTCGAAGTGGATGTGCTCCGTCCTGTTGTTCTCCCGGGTGCCGAAGGTGACTGGGAGAGTGACTTGGCCGACCAGAGTCGAGCCTGAGCCGGGGATGATGTCGTAGAAGGCCTCCTGGGTCAGGACCAAGGAGGTCATGTTTTACCCCATGCTCTCCAGCGTCTTGGAGAAGATGATGTTGAGGCCGCTGCCTCCGTCGACGAGCACCTTGGAGAGACGCACCTGACTGACCACCGGGCTAACCACGAGTGGGTAGGAGCCAGGGCTGGGTAGGTGTATCCAGTGGTTGTGCCGATCAAAGGTGATTGCGACCGTGGACCAACGCAAGGGTTCGACCGGGTGTTGGAACACAGAGTTGACCTCGCGCGGATCAAGCTTGAGGTGACGTCGGCACCTTGGGGCCCTGGAGACACCATAGATGAAGTTGACCGCCCGGTTTGCCTCCTAGAAGTCCGCTGGGGACTTGTCGCCTTGGTTGTCCCGGTCTCGCCTGGGCGAGTCGTTCCGGCATCCTCGACCCCTGGAGGTTTTGGAGCTGTCGGGCTTGTCACGGTCATCATAGCGAGGACACTTGGGGTCGTCCGGGGCCACACTATTGCGGAGTGCGTGACACTCCCACGCCGTGTGGTTGGAGTCCTTGTGCTAGGGGCACGTGCCGTCGAGGAGTCGATCCAGCTCCTCCTAGTTAAGGGAGGTGCGCTGTCGAGGTCGATCTGCGACTGCGACGGTGTTGTCGGTGCCGCGCTTGCACTCCTGCTGTTTGGACGACTCGGGTCGGTCGTTGTGCTTGCCGGAGTTGTGGCGAGGCGGTCGACCGTCAGGTCATTGGCGATCGTCGTGTCGCTGCTTAGGACGGTCGTCGAAGTGATGCTGGTCCTTGTGGTGACGGTGCGCCTTCTCCGCGTCCTCCATGTCGGCGTGCTTGTTGACAACGACCATCATCTCGAAGATGGTTTTGGGGTTGCTCTCGAACATCTTGCGCCAGAGCTCGATGTTGTGCAGCCCTTGGTGGAAGTAGTGGATGACGTCCCTATCATCAACATCTGTAATCATGTTACAGTTGGTGAAGTACCTTTTAGTGTAGTCGCGCAGGGAATCGCTGGATTGCTGAGTGACGCTGCCTAGATCCCATCTGGTTTTGGGACCCAGGCATGAAGCCAGAAAGTGGTTGACGAAGGCGGTGCAGAGGTCCTACCAGCTGTTGATGGAGCTGGGACAGAGTCCCTCAAGCCAGTTGAGGGCCTGGCGACTCATCATAACTGGGAAGTAGGCCACCATGATGTTGTTGTTGCCGCTCACCGCCCGGACGGTGTTGTTGTAGGTGCGCAGCCACATCTTGGGGTCAGAGTCGCCGCCGACTGGCTTGAACGTAGAGGGCCACGAGACTCCGCGGAGTCGGTTGGAGAAGGCAGAGAAGCCATCCAGGTCCCCGATGATGTCATCATCGAGGTTTATCGGAGCCTGCTAGGGTCGATGTGGATGTTGGTCGGCGTTGCCGTGGCGAGCCCAACCTCCGTGGTTAGTACCGGGTGGGCTGTACTCCTCGTCGTACCGTCGGCGGCGCTCCCGCTCGGCCTCTTCGCGCTCGCGGTGTCGTTCGTTGATGACGGGTCGAACATCGCGGTTGCAGAGGTTGGAGTGGAGATCCGGCTGGTTCACTTCGTTGCTGTCATGGTGGCGGGCTGTGGAGCGGTGAGAGCTACTAGATTGGGCTCGTAAGGCCTAATAGTCCTTCCTCAAGCGCTGGACCTGGGCAGCAGCAACATGCAAACGAGTCCGGGCTCATTCGAGCTCGGGTGAGTGAGGTAGAGTCTCCAATACATCGAATGCGGTGGCCAGGTTAGCAGATGGGTGGGCGAAGATGTTCTGGCCGTCGCACTCGAGGACGAAGTCATCGTCGAGGTTCCACAGGGTCGCCGGCGTGCGTCAGGGTGGAACCTGTAACACCCAAAAATATAGGAATCAAAATTTTATAAGTATTTTTTAGCCACAAGATAAAATTGTGCATGCATCTTTCCTTCTTTTCTTTTTCTTCTCCTACTCTTTTCTTTCAGCCCAGCCCAAACTTTTTTCTTTTCTCCTCTTCTCGCGGCCCAGTCCAGTTGGCCCATTCCTTCTCCTTTTCTTTTTCCCACGGCCCAACTCAGCAGCCCAATCCGCCTTACCTTCCCTCATCTCTCTCTCACCGACGCGTTGGTCCCGCTTGTCAGCGCCTTCTCTCTTCTTTCCTTTTTTCTTTCTCCGCACCGCTCCCGCTCCTCTGTTTCCTTTCTCCGCCGCAACGCCAGACGCGCCGCCGCGCTCCCTCTCCTTCCTTTTTCCTTCCTCACCCTAAGTCCGGATCGACTCCGCGCCATCGCCCGCGTCTCTCCTTCCTTCCCTGCGATGCAGGCATGCCTTACTGGCCGCGGTTCCGCCCTTTCCTTCGCAAGAGCCGCCGCCTTCCTTTTTCCTGGCCACTCCGCCCCTATAAAACCCCGTCGGAGCCCCGCTTTGCACCTAGAGCCATCCTCAAACCCTTTCCTCTACTCAACACCATTGCACGCCGCTGGAAGTCGCACACCGGAGGAACGCCGCCGCCTCATGTTGCCGCCTCTCCGTCGACTCGCCGTCCCGCTGCTTCTCCGCTGCCTTCAACTCTCGCCAGAGTTCCGCGAGTTGGTGAGCATCAAGCCACACTCGTTTCCCCTCTCTCTCTCGCTCTGTCGCAACCCCAATTCCTTGCCTGAGATCTGTTTCCGCCCGCCGCCGTGGCCGCCGGTTTATAGTCGCCGCACAGCCGTCCCATGGCCACCTATACTTTCACCGTGCTGCCTTCTAACTCCCCGGCATAAACCCAGCTTGAACCGAGCCCCGGAACACCGGATTAGGTGAACTCTGGCCGTCCGCCGCCGCACTCGCTCGCCGCCGGCGCCCAGCACAACTCCGATTCGCCCGACCCTTATCACTCCGTCGAGCCGACCCATTTCCTGCCGCTTGATCTAGATCTAACGGCCAGAATCCACCCTTAACCCGCCGCTCGATTCTGATCCAACGGACCAGATTCACCCGACCCTAGCCATTCCCAGAACCTTTGCAGAAAGACCCCTAGGTTTTTCTAGAAATCAACCCGCAGTCCAGATCAGTAGAAAAATAATTAGAGTTGAGCCCTTTCTTTTTCTGTCCCGACCCTTGACTTTTCTAGAATTAGTACCCGCCGTCCAGAACCTCTAGTTTTGCACCCTGACCCTCTGTTTAAGGTTTAATTATGTTTTAGTCCTGACTTCTTCAGATTTGGCCCCTGGAAGTTCAAAACTCTCGCAGTTAGGTCCCTAGGTCACTATTTTAGCCATATCTTCATTGTTTCAACTCCGATTTCAACAATTCTTGCGCTCACACGATCCTTGCATCATGAACTACAACTTTAGCATATTTTTACTTTATGTTTGTACTGTTTGTCGTACTGTTTCTTATTTTTTTGTGTATGCTTGTTTGTGTGATCGCGTAGACAACGTGACGTTCGAGCAAAACCAAGAGCAAGCTTACGAGAAAGAGAACCAGCAGCTGTTTGAGGAAGGCAAGTGGATTTCCCCCTTCATATTCTATTTGATCCCAACAACAGCATGATAATTCACTTTACTTTACTGTTTCTTGCATAAACTTGATGGGATACCTATGCTAAGGACATACCTAGTCTTTTACCCCAAACCTTGAAACACCTGGGTTTACTATTCATGTTGGGCAGTTATGCTTAATTGCAAACTTTGGGATTGGTATTGGTTTACTCTTATGGCAATGTTGATCACGTTTCATATTGTTGTTATACTGTGTAATTTCAAGATCAACTTTGTTTAATGGGAACATGGAGAACCACCCAAGTGAACAGTGCAACCACAAAGTCATATGGCTATGACCTTAGCCAATTAATTAGATGTGTAGTTTGTTGGTGGCCTTACCGAAAGGGCAAGGAGGGGGTCGGTGATAGGGGTCATAGCCCGGTCCTCTTGGGGTAGCTGCCTTTGCTAAGGAGCTGACCATTAGGGAGGTTTATGGACCACACTGCTACTGAAACTCTAGCGGGCTGCCTAGCTCTCGACATGTCTTTGTAAAGGCTTCGTAGTGTACCCTCGCCACTCACCTCGGAAGTGTTTAAGGGCCTTGCAAACCCGGGCGACTCAGGGGAACACGATTTGTGGGTAAATTGTACAACCTCTGCAGAGTGTAAAACTGTTATAACAGCCATACTCACGGTTAAGAGTGGCTTGGACCCTCACATGATAATGAAACTTGAAGATTAATTAAATTTTGGTTCGTGGCTAATGATATTGTTGATGGTACCTTTATGTTTTTACTAAAGTGGGATGGTATAAACTTAAACCTAGTTAATAGGTGCTTGCTAACAAATATTTGACCAACTAAAAGTGACCGCTGCTGCAAACCTTAGCCTATCCTTGATGGCCTTGCATATTCACCCCACTTGCTGAGTACCAACCATAAGAGTACTCACCCTTGCCCCCTGCTGTTCAGAAGAGAACTTTGAAGAGGAGATCTTCGACGACTTCGAGGAGTTCTAGGCCCTGCGTTCACCAGTCATCGCCTGTGGAAGACGGAGTTGTTGGAGACTTCGTATAGGGTATAACGGTTTATCGTTTAAAGAAATTTATGTCTCTTTTATACGGAGTGTAATATTATTAAATACTTTATTTAGTTACTTTTTGAGCATTGTCTTTGATATATTACACTTCCCGTCTACCATATGTGTGTGAACATGATCCTGGCGCACATATGAGATGCATATGGTTCTTTCTAGAATCGGGTGTGACAGAACCCGCGGGTTGCGGCCGTCGGTGTTGCGGAGATCTTCTTCAGCTTGGTCAATGACGGCCTCGTTGTTGTGTCGTTCTTGGCAGTTCTGGTTGCAGTGGAGTCGTTGGCGCTTGGCCTCCTCGTCTTCTCCTTCGACAGATGCTTCATCGGAGGAAACGATGGAGATATCCCGCCGATCTGGAGAGCTCACAGGGTTTGGTGAGAGGGTGAAGAGAACCTCCTGGTAGCCAGCTTGTGGTCCCGGGACCATGTTAGATCTGATTTGGTCAATGCTGGGTTGACTCAGATCGGAAAGGCACAGCTTCTCCATCAAAGATCAGATCTGGTCCAAATAAACGGAGGAGCTGGAGCAAAGCCCGAACGGGGCCTGAGGGGCCAAGCCATGGGGACGGTGGAGTGCCGACTCCGCGAGCTTGATGCATTCAGCTAGGGAGGCATCGACTCGGTCCAAGCCCGCGAGGATATCGTCGATGTTGATGTGCGGGCGACGGGTCGTCCGCGAGGGGTTTTGGGCTTCATCCTGGATGGACAGGTGCTCCACCTAGTGCAACACTGAGCTGGAGAGGGTCAGATCAGATCTGGAACCCTGGAGGCTTCCTGTCTCGGGGACAGATGAACTTGGCGATGAGCTCCTGGGAGCAGACATCTCTGGAAAGCTTCCAAAGATGATAGAGTGGCCGGCAGCAGCCTGGATCTGGAGCGTCACTTGCACAGAGAAGAAGACGCCGGAGTTGGATGCCATCAAGTTTTCCAAGAGGACTCTGGAGATCCCCCTACCTGGCGCGCCAACTTTCGGATTTGCACTCCGGCAAGTCTGCCAAGGGTAGCCCCAAGTAGTAGATTTGTAGGTAGGGTGGATCGGAGAGAGTCCGTGAACTTGATGGTAACACAAAGGCGCAGAGGTTTAGACAGGTTCGGGCCACACGGAGCGTAACACCCTATGTCTTGTGTTTGGGGGTTTGTATTTGGGTTTGTGGTATGAGCTGAACGAGATGAATTCCCTATGGGTCCCCCCACGGCCCCCTTATATATCCGAGTAGCCGTGGGTTACTAGTTAGGGTAAATCTACTCGGGTTTGTTACAATGAATCCGATCGGTTAAGATACACAAGATCATGCCTATCCAGTTCGACCTAGATCCTGACCTTGGTGGATCCTGCCCATCGTCTAGCCGAGTGCCTATACGCCAGGTCATTTATGCGAAGTCGTTCAGCCGGGTAGCCATCTCCACTCGGCAGGGAGGTACATGGGTCTACCTCTGTCAACCATCGTCACGTATACTGGCTTAATCGGTTGCAATAGGGAGGAACACCGTTAGCAACATATGACAATCGTAACAGTTATAGCCGCATAGCGAGAGGTCTTTCATCGAGACTAGTTTTATTATGTTGGATGAGAAACGACTTGGGACTCTGATCTCCCGTAAACTCTCGATGACGACTCTGGAAGTCTCATTATGTGTCAAGTTGTAGCGACAGGGTGAAAATCTTCTCTTATTTTCATGGCTACTAGGTCTTGACGTGACTTCAAGGTATCCTTTGTCTTTCCTGATGTCTCCAGAAGGAGCCCAATTGTATGACCAAACACATTCTCATTCAGACGCATACCATTGATTGCATGACGGACCTCAAGATCCGCCCAATACGGCAAGTACTTGTAGAAGATGTATTGTTCCTTGAATGCTACGCCTTCGATAGGTGCCTTATCTTTGTATCTCTTCTTCCCATCTTTCGTCATCTTCCCATAGGTGACCTGGATGGTCCTGACCATTTCGAAAATATAGTGCATGTCTCATTTTACTGGAGCAGAATGTAACTCAGGCTTCCCATCAAAAAGTTGTAGAACTTCTTACTTCGGTACGGATATCCTTCCACCAAGAAGCGCCTGTACCCAAGGTAAACTACCTTTCTAGAACTTTCCAGGAAAGACGATACAGTGTCATCTACGAAGACAGTGCATCCCGTCATACCTCTGATTTGTCCTGGATGGACAAACTGAGCCTGGTAATCAAGGATGGTGACAAAGATAATGGTTCTTAGATTAAAGGTCTGCAGTGTAAAACCATCAAACATATTGATACCCTCCTTCCATAGAGTTTCCATTTCTTGCCTCAGAGGCTCAAGGAAAATATTAATATCAATGCCACGATGCCTAGGTCCTTGTATAAGGATGGATAGTAGAAGATATTTTCTCTTCTGGCACAACCATGCATCCAGGTTGTACATTATCAAGATCACTCGCCATGTGTCGTGAGTGCCAGTCCTTTCAAAAAACTGATTCATTCCATCTGTACTCAACGCAAATCGAATATTCCTCGGATCCTTTCCAAATTCCAGATTATACCACTCATCGAATTTCTTCCACTTGCGAGCATCAGCTGGATGTCGAAGCTTTCCGTCACCCTCCAGGTGCTTACCTGAATCCCACCAGCACATCAGTTCAGCATCCTTTGGGTTGGAGAAGAAATGCCTAAGACGATCGGCAACTGGGAGGTACCACATTACTATAGCAGGAATTATGCTCTGCTTCTCAGAGATGCCTAAAATAGTGTCTTGGCTCAACAAAGGCAACACTATTTGTTGCACTCATCCTCTTCCTTTTGTTCCCATCTGCTGGACCTTGATTGTCGCCACCACAGTAACCGGCATTGTTTTTATATCGACTTGCAGAACATGCAGGGCATCTGTCCAAGTCTTTGAAAGTATCCCCATGATACAAAATACAATGATTTGGGCATGCATGAATTCTATCCACACCCATCGTGAACGGGCTGACAAGCTTCTTTGCTCGATATCCAGGGGCGGCGCTAGGGGTATGCCCCTGTATTCCTCGGCATACCGAAAATTTGGGAGAAAATACTAGTATGTATACACAAATTTATACTGTCCAATATGGATCAAAGGCCCAATACAACAAAGCCCGCGAAGGAAGCCCAGAAATGCCCAGAAATTAATCCATCTCATCGTTGCTGCCTGCTGAGTTCGCTCACTGCGCTCGCGTCCCCTGGCATCCGCCCCTAACCTCCTGGTCCTCCCGTCCTCCCTGCCCGGAAGGCGGCTCCGCCTGTCCCCCAATCCGGCATCCAGCGAGGCGGCGACCTGCCCGCTCCTCCTGAGTCTCGACCTCCCCAACTCCGGCCCACCAGCCCACTCGCCACCCTAGCACCCCAACACAAACCGCGAAGGAGCCAACCACCAGTGGCCATGTGGCGACGCGCGGCGCACCAGCGCTGCAGTGCCAGCGACCGACCGGACAGGCGGCGCCCCTGTAGCACAGCAGCAGCACCCTTCGCCCTCCACCGCCACCGGTCCCTCAGCAGCTTCAAGCAAGGTAAGAAGAGAAGAATGGAACACCCTAGATCTAGATCCACATCCACTCCTTAGTGAACTATTGAAGATTTCCTTTCTAATTCTTTCCATTGTGTTGTTAATTCTTGATTTCTTGTAATGCAATGGTTTTCTTCATGGGCAATGATCGTGTTTACTGAGGAAAACCATTATCTGTATTCACTGAGAAAAACCATTGCTCGCGTCCATGTTGAAATTTTTTTATATGTGGCATACCCACCTGCAAATTCCTAGCTCCGCCACTGTCGATATGTGTTGGCAGACACTTTATTGTACTTTGGAAGCAACCAAGCCAAGATACGCAGGAGATCATTGAAACTACCATCTGACCAGCTGTGCTTAGCCTTTAGGGTCAACAACTCAAGTATGAAACCAGTATTTCGGACATTATTTTGATCACTCGTATATATTCTCCTCTGCTGATTTTTTGACCGTCTCAAAATTTGTCAACCCCTTTGCGCTACCAACCAGTAGCTCCGCTTTGATGTGACGCAACAACTGGCTCAGGAAATCACCGTCATCAAGTTCGTCGTCAGTACTATCATCACGGCCACCATCGATGGGCCCCCCATCGACACCATCACCATAGCCTCCACCAACATCTTCATCATCGCCGCTAGCATCATCAAAATCATCATAAGCATCAAACAACCTATTAAACTTAGCATCTTGTATGATCTCATCGACTGGATTATCCGCCGGAGGTGGTGCTTTCTCACCATGATACATCCAGATCAGGTAGTTATCTACAAAACCACACACCAACACATGCGATCTGATTGATTGTAGTTGCGTCGCTGAATACTCTCATATTTTTGCAGGTTTTGCGTGGGCAAGGTATCTTTGTGTCTTCTCACTTCTTGCGTGCTTTTCCGCAGATTGAATGAATTTATTAAGTTCTCCACGGAAATAGGCCTCCGTCCTTCATGCTTTGTACATCCATGATCTATCCATCTTTGAACATCAACAAATAATTTAAAATAATTAAAACAATCTATTCAATAATTTGATAAATAAATGGTAAATCAATATATAATTCTATATATCCGTACATAATTGTAAATCAAACATCTACTAACTAAAAAAAATAAAACCCAACATATTATTGCACAACTAAACTTGGGAAAAAACTATCATGCATGTGTGTAAATATAGAAAGAAAATCAAATCTTATTCTATCTATCTCCTCCATGAATTTAGGAAAATGGTTACTTAGAAATGAGGCTAAAACATAAAGATTGGGTCCAAATAATTATATAATCTTGTTCTCATACTAAAATAACATAACTTAATCAAAAAGTTTGGTGCAAATGGAGCTCCAAATGGCCGATATTGGAAAAGGTCAATTTAACATGTAAAGGCTAAAAAAAATCAAAACCCAACCTATTATTGAAATACTAAATTTTGTTGAAAAAACTATCATGCATATATGTAAATATAGGGAAAAAGAAGAAAGCTTCTTCACTCTCCTTTATAGATCTAGGAATTTGTTTATTTAGGAATGAGGGTAAAACATAAAGATTGAACCAAAATAATTATCCTACTAAAATAATCTAACTTCATCCAAAAGTTTTTGGTAAATGGATCTCCAAATGGTAAATCCACACCATGGAGATCCGGATCTAGCTAGAGGCAAAAAGAGCTCCATTTGAGCCTTAAAACTATCCAAAAAGCATAGAAAAAATTTGGGATTAGCTTCAACTTACCTCCTAGAGCGCCCTACTCGAAGAAATTATGTTCAAAACCTTCCCTCCCCTTTTGCTTTTTTTGGATTTTCGGGCAGCACCTCCCCCGAGAAGATATTGTGTTGTCGGGAGGAGGAAGTAGGGTGACACCCAAATTTTTATGGGTTTTTTCAGATGCGGGTGATGACGTCACCCGCCCTTAAAGATGCATTTTCAGGAGCAAATGCCGCCATCATCCGCCCTGGAAATACCATCTTTAGGGGGGTAGGTGACACCATCACCCGTCTCTGAAAATGGGGCTCATTTTCAGGAGGTGGGTGATGACGTCACCCATCCCTAAAGATAAATTTTTTAGAGACGGGTCTGCTGCTAACCGCGCTCCTTTCGTAGTAACAGATTACCTTTTGACCTGTCCCCGAAAAATCGGAGCAGAAACACTTGGCCTATCACCATGCACGCAGCCGTAGGAAAGGTATTGCGAGGGCATGCACTACAAGATATGGTGGGCCCCTACATGCATGGGCCTGCTGCCGCATGCTCAAGAACAGCATAATTGTGTTGTTTATTTTACTTTGTTGTTGTCTCTTTTTCTTGTCGAGACCGTGAGTGAGTAACATTCTTTTTCTTGTGTTTATTTTTCCTTTTTCTATTCTTAGCTTTTTCATTTTTTTCCATCCAACTTTTTATTTTTATTTTTCTTATAATACTTTGATGTATATTATTTATTTCAATTTTTGTTTCTTTCTCTTTCATTCTAAATTCATGTGGATATTCTATCTTCAAATCAATACTCTTCTTTTTTCCATAATCTATACTAATTTGAGACTTATTAGTCAATGTGAAATGATTTATTTATATTATTTATTAGCTTGTTCAGCATGTGTGTATATTTTGTTTGCCTATAAGAATAATTTATTTGTGATGTGGATGTGTTTGTTCTCCCACTAAAATTATTTGTCTATGTGTAACTGATTTTTTTTGTAATTTCACATTATTTATTTATCTTGTAGACTACTTTGTTTGTGATGTTGACTCATTTGTTCGTGATATTCAGTTTCTATTGTTTATCCTATTCAATCAAATGTTCGTGATGTTTAATATTTTGTTTGTAGTGCATTATGTTTTATGTTTAATTTTTTTGTGCGCAGAAAATCATCATCTGTTTGTTATGTTCAAATATTTATTCCTAGCCGTCAAAATTAATTATTTTGTATCAAAAAGATATTTTAAAAATCATGCAAACATAAGCAAGTGAGTCTTATTTTGAAGATCTTATTAAATAAGAAACAAAATGGTACATTCCAAATTAAATTTGGATGCCATGTTTAATACCTATAGTTTGTTCATTTTGGAATTTACATGCACGTTGGTGATATTATCATCTTTGTCTTCCTTTGCTTGTATGCACCAAACATCTCCTCTTTAGCTGGCAACACGGAACATCAGCAGGCCCATAAATAGTAAAGTATATATATAGGTGGGTCAATGGATGGATGTACAAAATCTTGCATGCATCATACATGCACGTGCGCACAAATAGTCCGGTCTGATTGTTGGGCTGATTGCCCATCTAATAGCATGCGGAATAGCCATCTTCAGGTGATGGTTGGTGGAATTATCGCTTCTGGCGATATATAACCTCACCCTCCCGTAACATCATCTAGCCATGCACACTTTCTAAATCCAAATTGAGATGTTCATTCTCTGTCCAAACACTAGTAACATTGGATCAAGTTGCGTGATGTACAGTAACTACAAGACATTTCCTGTTTTCCACCAAAGTGACTTACATGTAAAGTCATGGCATTCATGGCATGGTTTTCACAATTTTTCATTATTTTTCTATATACAAGATTCTGCTCCTTCTGTTTCAAACTGTAAGATGTTTTTACATTTTTTGTTCTAAAATCATTTTGATAACTTTAGTCAAATTTATTTGAAAAATATCTAAACATTTGCAATACAAAATAAGTGCGTTATCCTACATATATCATGGCAGATTCTAATTTGATGTTACATATGTTCGTGTTGTTTTTATAAAAGTTTGTCAATATCTGAGAAATATACACACTAGAGAATGCGTGTGAGAATGAAGTCAACCTCTACAGTCTACAGACCTGACGATTTTAACCTTCAACTGGGACGTGCTGGGATATGGTCCCAGCCAATCAACAATAGTCCATGAGCAGAAAGTTAACAATGCACTGCAGACTGCAGTGCCACGAGACAAAGCTGCTGCGACACTGCACACCCTTTGCGGAGAGAAATACCCGAGTCCCACACGAGTATCTCCCATCACACTGCAGTCAGGAAAAAATGAACGATACAGATAACTGAATTTACATCCTGAGCAGAAATGAGCAATACGAAATATATCGATCCTCAAAAGTCAGCAATAATCTAGGAAACACAAGTACTAATCCACTGCGAAGGAACACACTGTGTGTTGGGTGGGGTGGGAAAAAAACTATATACAGGTCAAAAAGGGAAAGAGAATGAGAACTTGACAAGGAATGGAGGGTACAACAATATCAGTTCAGTGACCAATGTTCTGCAAAAAAAATATAACCATGTCCTGCACAAAAATATGGATGGACTGATAAATGAACAGATCTAATACAAGTTTTACATCGACAAATGAATTTCGCCATAGTGATGGAGGGTACAACAATATAAGTTCAGTGACCTCCACTGTTGTTACTGTGCCAAAATTGCAATCAACAAAGGAGAGCTGGCTCTCATTGCTATCTCAACAAAACAAAGAGAAACAGAAAAGCCTTTCATGCCAACGCCTCAGCCCTGAAAACAAGAGCAATTTGCAATGCAGGGTGGGTGGCCATAGCCAAACTGATGGCATATTCTCATGCACCTAAAAGTATTGGCATTTCATTTCCTTTTCTTAACTCTGATGATTCTTCTGCCGGACTTGTCATTGCCACCACCACCAGGACGCATGGAGAAACCACCTGAAGAAGCTTGACTCTGCTGGCCGAATCCAAAAATGCCAGGTGAGGACGATGTATTAGAAGCAAACTCAGTTGCAGGAGTACTGAAAGTTGGAGTTGATGACGAGCTGATTGGCAAGCCAAAAGGTGAAGTTGTCGGGAAAGGGGACCCACTCCTGTCAGCAGCTATGTCTCCATTAATCTGTAAAGTAGGGCCACCAAATGGTGTGGTGGGTGATGGATTTGGTATTGAAGGAGTCGATGAAGTGAATGAGAATACAGTGCTTGGAGTTGGGCTGAAAAGTGAAGTAGCAGGGCCAGTATTTGGCAAGCCAAACGAAGATGGAACAGATGTAGTCAATTGGCTGCCAAACATTGGTGATGCTGAACTGGACCCAAAACCTGAGCTTGTAGCAGAAGATGGCGGAGCAGTCGCAGCCACACAAGTAGAACCAGAACCAGCAGCCCAAGGAAACACAGAGCTTGCATTGAAAGGACTAGAACACAAAGGTGCTGAACCAAATTGTGAATCTGCAAAACTCTGCGAGCTACCATTATTTAACACCTCTGAAGACTTGAAGCTCAAATTATTCTGATTCCCAAAAAGAACTGTTGGTTCAGCAGAGACAACCTTGGATATATCCTGAGCAGTTGAAGAACTTGCCGTGCCATATTGCTGGGAGAAGCCAAAAGGGGGGGTACTGCTGCCTACTGCTTTGGATTTGTCCTGAGCTGCAGAAGAACTTGCAATGCCCAACTGCTGGGAGAAACTAAAAGGGGTACTACTGCTTACTGTTTTGGATTTGTCCTGCGTTGCTGAAGAACTTGCAGTTCCAAACTGCTGGGAGAAATTAAAAGGGGTACTACTGCTTACTGCTTTAGATTTGTCCAGAGCAGCTGATGAACTAGCAGTCCCAAAGAGTGGAGAGAAACCAAAAGGGGTACTGGAGCTTCCTGATGATGCCAATGATGGTGGCACAACAGATTGAGAAGGTGTGCTCACAAACAAATTTGAGGCGGCCGAACTACCCACACCAGTATTGGAGAAAGTAAAACTACCTCCAGTTGAACTACTCTGTGTAGACTTTGAAGCTGTGGTGGAGATGGTAGAGCCAGCAAATTGAAATGAAGCTGAGTTAGATGATCCATTAGAAGGTTGCGTAGCTGAGACACTAGAGTTCGACACATGCCCAGGGCCATTGCTTAAGGATGTAGGCTTCGAATTGACAACATTAAATACAGGGTTACTTGTGAAAGATGCACCTTGCCCAGAATTCTTAGAAGGCATTAGTTTATTATCTGCACTTAATTTGTCATCAACTTTACGCAACATTGATCCTTCTTTAAGAGATTGCGAAATCCTGGAAAGACAGACATCAGCGTTAGAAATCTACTTTGCTTCATTATGCTTAGATATATTACTAGACAAGCAGCCAAAAGTAGCATACTCCAACCTACTCCCTCTGTCCGAAAAAACAAGTCATTCTAGGATTCAAAGTTTGTCCCAAAAAAACAAGTCGTTTTACCCCATTTAGTATGTGCATGTGCATGTAATAATTGATCAGTGCCAAATATGGATAATAAATAGGGGCAAGCTCATTTTACCTCCTTAATAATCTGTCATAGAATTCCTAGAATGACATGTTTTTTTGGGACGAAGGGAGTATATGATAACAGGGGTGGGTCATTGCTAGAAAGTAATGCTCAGTGTGATAAAAAGCTTTCCAACTATAAATGCCATTGCACAAACCATATGAGAAACTAACCTGGAATGACTTTCCATGGAAGTAGTAGCACTTAATACTGCTGAAGGTTGCTGCTTCTCAACAGGTAGTATAGGCGGAGATGCCAATCTAGGTGTTGGAGGGGCCAGAGAGTGGGCACCAAGGCCAGCTTGGACGGGGAATGTAAAGCCATTTGATGGAATTGACATTTTGTTTCGTTCATTTTCACTCGATAATACCAGGTTAGGAGGATGGTTTCTCAATAAAGCTGTTGGAGCCATTTCACTATCAGACTTGTTTGATGTAGCATCAACAGTCTTTTCAATCACTGCAGCCGGGGTATCCTTAACAGATGGAGGTCCTAACTGAATACTCTGTTTTGATGCTTCTTTTTCTGGAGAAATAAGATTCCCGAAATCCATAACATTCCCATGTTTCTGCTTTAGTTCTGACTTGTTTTCCTTCTGCACAGGAATTAGTGTGTCAAGCTGCTTCAGTATCTTAGCAGCCATCTCAGCTGACTGCACTGGAGCCTGACCAAAACTGTTAACTTGAGCTTTGTCCTCTAAGCTGCCAAGAGTTGCATCACCAACTTTATCCAGACAACGACGCTTCTGAGTTCGTGCCAATTGCTCAGAACCTTCATCAAGTTTGCTTCCATGACCCCCAAGATATCTACGGTAACCTGGCCGTGTTTCCAACAGCGGTGATGTTCTGTTAAATCTTTGATGCACTCTGCGCACAGGACCAACAGATACAATCTCATTTTGGATAGCACTACTCTTTCTCTTCAAGACCTGTCGAGTAAAAATGCAAGACTGCTTCAGAAAAAAAAAAGTAGGCAGAATTGCAGGAAGTAAGGTTCATCATTAATTCAAAAGGTCCCACAAAGTGGTTGCATAACATTGGAAAAATCACACAGGGAGGTTAAAAATTGTCCACCTAGTTGCCCTGCTTGGGCCTCTAAAACTTAAGACTGCTTCAGTTGAATGATGTCATCATTTGTGCCAGTCATCTCAGACTATCTGATTGGCAGTGCATATCTTTTATACAAAAGTGCAGGATGTAAATATGGTAAACTTATTCAGTTATGTTTCTGTTTACAGCAACTTTCTGCTAAAGTAATACAAATTTAATTGTACGAGTTATACAAATCAACAGTAAAGAGGAACCTACTACAATTTCTGCCTACACCCATGAACATTAATTAAACTATATAAATGAACCCTAAGTGCAAAACCATCCAAGTAAAATTCCTAAAGAGGTTCATAGGTGGTCTTGAACTCTTGCTACCATGGAGCAGTATTATAGTGATTGTGTCAAAAAATATTTTAGAAGTGTAAAACAAATTTGTCCAAATACTAGCAATAATTTAGCCACTATATCCGAAGTCTACAACATGGAACTTTGTGTCTGTTTATCCAAACTAAAAACTGAAAAATTAGTTGACAAAAGCAGGACCAAAATCAGCTGTAGGAGCATCAGTATAAATGCTCCTGAGAGTTTCTAATGCTAGCACAGTGATTCCAAATAAAAAGGGTTGAGCATCCACACTGGATTTCAATGAATTACAAACTTATTTTCAAGAACAAAAAACACATAGTATTTTGAATGAAGAACTGGCTTCCAATGTTCCGTATGCAAATGATAGTGCAGTACTACAACATAGAAATTAGAAGTCTACATAAAAAGTTACATTTGCAAATCAACACTATAATCCTGAGACTTGTAAGAATCAACAAATGAAAATGCTATAAATCCAGATCGTGCTTCAATTATAATACCTGCCTGCCAAAAGTATGAACACTACTCGGGGTCTGACAAGGTGAGGATACAGTAGTAAATAAATCCTTCGGTGAAACACCACTCTGAAACATTAATGATTAATTTAAATTAGAAAAAACTGCCCACAAGCTGCTATAAAGCAAGAAAAATAAGAAATTATTTATCTATAGTGAAAACAGATATGATAATAAAACTATTGAATGCAACATAAAAGTTCTTGGTATAGTAGTTGCTATCATGCCCTCAGGCTGAGCAATTAAGGTACAATGCAGTCCTTGGGTGCTTCTTTAATTTTTTGTATTTATCTGAACTGGTCTGTGGTAGCATATTTAAGTTATTAAAGAAATGAGTGAGAAGATGGATACTCTAGGGAATCTGTTGTCTGCATATGTGCACATGCTGATACTAAAAATAACTTGAGCTATCAACAATCTATGAATAAAATGAATAGGAAAAATACCTTAAAATAAGGAGATGATGACATTTTGTAGATTGCCGATCTATTCGGAGTTGTATAGTTGCTTTCAAGACGATCATAAGTTTTGGAATTTTGCAATCTTGAGCTTTGGAGAAGTGGGATTGTGGGTGGTTTAGCTTTTTGTATCATACTAGCTTCCATTGATTTGATAGGCATAGATGGATCATGCAATCTAAGGCGTAGAGGAGACCCCTTAGAAGATTTTGAACCCATATATGCTTTTGCAATTTCTGCTGGTGAGGCAACATGATCCTGTCACGAAACATAAGAGATGCATATGAAGCACATAGTCACAGAGCAATGTTATATGTACTCTAGAATTGCTTGATAAAATTTCCGATACATATAAACATGTACTAGAACAGATCATTAGATCATACTCCCTCCGTCCCAAATTATTAGTCGTTTTGGCTTTTCTAGATGCATAATTTTTTCTATGCATCTACATATATGTTTATGTCTAGGTGCATAGCAAAGCTTATGAATCTAGAAATCTAGAAAAAACAAAACGACTAATTTGGGACGGAAGGAGTACAAGCTATTATGTTCACTAAGATCATGTGTCTGAAATAAAAATGTTACATTCAAGATCAGATCAAATTATTAAATAAACATATTGTTTCATTAACAGAATCCAAATAGTTTACTAGTCAATTGAATTATATACTAGTTGCCAGTCATGTGCTTACAGCAACACTGTATGTTGTAATGGAGAAATCAACAGGTAAGCTGGAGTGTCTTGATCCATTTTCCTGCTCAGAAATAGGCTTTTTCCTAATGCTACCATCTTCTGGCTTCAATGAACTTGATCCAATAGTTCTAGACCATAACAACTTGGACAAATGTTCAAATTCGCTCCTACAATACATACAGATGATAATTTGAGAGACAGACATACAATTAAAATAAGGAAACCACATGCAATAGGTAAACCAAGGAACCAACATGCAATAGGAAGACCAATGCAGATGTTGGTAGTTCCCATACAATAAAATGGCAATGAAATAGCACGGAAAGATGATGTTAATAAAGAGAAAAAAAAGACCTTGAATATTATTCTATTTGAGTAAATTTCACAACAAACCAATATCCTAGGTTAAGTTGCAAACCTACCACATTCTGTTCCCATTTCACACCTAGGGTTGTCTTCTCTTTTCACAAAACTACAACATTGTGACTATTCCCCTTTCATGACCAATCAGGCCCACATGTCAGAGACGGTTCATCAAGTTTGACATGTGGGCCAGCTGGACATGAACAAAGCGTACATGTGATCCTGGCTGATCACAAAGTTAATAGTTTTGTGAGAATGTAGCCCAAAATAGTGGATTGTGAAATGGGCACAACATGTTTAGGTTTCTGATTACTAGCTCATAATATTGGTAGGTTTCTAAAATTTTCTTAAATATGAATGCAATCAGATTACTAAAAGGTAGGACCTTACCACACATATAGAGTAAAAAGACGTAAGAGAAAAAACAGAGTAACCAAGAAGCCATATGGTTCAGAAAAAACATCTAGGGACAACGTACCAACGAAACACAAATTAGGATCTGGTAAGGGCTGAAACAGGTAAAAAAGCATTGGCAATTCGTCACCTAATGCAACTAGACTATAACACTATATATATACCATGTCCTGCAACCATCAATCAAATATAATACAACCATGGTCTCTTAAGACTTAGATCCTGGACTGAAATACCAGATACTTGCCTAGTGAAAGTTTTCTGCTTCAATAATTCTTCAAGATCCATAGCACGACGGTTCTCACAATTTCTAAGCATGTCTTCTTTTCCCTTGGCAGAACTTTGACGATCTTGAGTACATAGATTCTGCATTCAAGCAAGCACATAAATGGGAGTATGTTACAGAAGAAATAAATTGAAAATAAAATAATCATCACTCAAACTATTCAGGATGTTACTGAAAAGAACTTGAGAACTTTTTTTCTTGTTTGGACAAGTAAATATCTGTCGAAGTGCTAAAAAAACAATAAAGCTTTCAAGAATGTCCAGAAATAAGTTATCCATGGAGCGAGGATAAAAATTTCTGGCTTGCAATAGATTCGCGAGGTGATCCTGAATAGGAATGAAATGTTTTGGATTGAATTAAATGAATGAAGTTAAGATTGTTTAGGGCAAACTCAGCATCTGGTTGTGATAACATATAAAACGTTTTGCCAGTCACTCAAATATAGAAACATGATGACTACAGGATGTATCTACTAAATCAGCTTACATCATTGGCGATTGCTTCACTGTTTTCTTCATCTCCTGGAAGATCATCCTCTGTACATTGCAGGGGAAAAACTTCTGTGAGTTTGTCAGCAATCAATCGAACAGAGGTACAGGAAACAGTCCTCCTTAGAGAAAACTAGATTACAATAGCATCGCAAATCCACACCAATCAAACCGTATAACTTAATTTAGCTGGCACAACAGACAGAGTAAACACTCTAATTCCCACTTTCCCACAGCCACATGCACCAGCGTGATTATGATCTAGTGTTGATTAGAGCTAAACCAGCTATTCGTACAGTATACATATGATTCTCCCCGGTACTAATTGCCAGGCTACAACCGCATGGAAACCGATTGAGCAGCCGAGCAACAGCAATCGCAAGCAAGCAATAGACGAAGCTGAAGACACAAACCTAACGGTAGAGGCAGCGACGAGGTCGGCGCGTCGAGCGCCTCCGGGCGCGGCTCGGGCAGCCAGACGCGCGACGGCGGCTCCTCGAGCGGCTCCGTCGGCGGCGGCGGCGGGGCAGGCGCGGTGAGCTGAGGCGCCGGCTTGCGAAACAAGGAAGGGAGGACGCGCGAGGCGCCGGCGGCGATGATCCGGGAGAACCACCCACCGCCCTGCGAAGCCGCCGCCGCGGTCGGCGCCGGAGCGGGGGCGGGGCGCGCGTAGGGAGAGGCGGCGGCAGCGCGGGAGGGAGGGCGGCGGCGGATCTTGCCGCCGGCGCCGGAGCCGCCGCCGTAGTCGTAGCCCCGGGGCTCCATGCGACGGCGATGTGGGGCTAGGGTTCCGCCGGATCGCGGGACTAGGGTTTAGGTGGGGGACCGCTGATAAATGAGGATTGTAAGGGGGGTTAAAGTGCAAACAATTTTCGTGGATACTTCGCGGGGAGGCGCGTGCGCCCCGACTATATTCAAAATCCAAAATCAAACTTCAACATAACTTCCCTGATGTTTCAATGGCATACATAATGGTCCATCTTTATTAACCAACCGTAAGAGCATGTTCAAAAAATTAGCCAAATCATTTTATAAAGATAAATTTAACTATTATTAAATAAAAAAATCTCCAACTGTAAATGACGCTCCAAATTTAGTGGTTCTTCATCTCACCTTATTCGCTTTCTATTTTAAATAGCCTACCTCTAGTACTACAGAACCTCAAATAAATCCACCCCCTTTTGTCCCGGTTTGGTTGGACCCAGGACCAAATAAGACATTAGTCCCGGATCCAACGGCTAAAGATCTCGTCGGCGCGGGCAGGGACCTTTAGTCCCGGTTGGAGCCACCAATCCATTATTAGTCCCGGTTGATGGCAAAAGGCGCGCAGCACATTTAGTCCCGGTTGGTGGTTCCAACCGGGACTAAATGCCAACCTTTAGTCCAGGTCGGAGCCACCAACCGGAACTAAATTCCCAGGCCTTTTTATGCCCCTTCTTCCTCCCTGCTCGAGAGGCATTCTGTTCTCCTCCCTCCTCGTGTTCTTGCTCTTGGCTCTCGGGTGAGGAGAATTCATGCCTATTTTCTCCATAATTTGTGAAGCTTTTTTATTTTCTCTCCATCCAAAGGTGAGAAACTTCATCCTCTCAAGTCTCATTGCTAGTGGAGCTCATTTTATGCATTAGAAATAGAGATATTTGAGCATATTTAGATATGATACAATGTTCATGTTTTTTCAATTCATACACCATTTGAGTTCAAAGTTAACTAAGAGATATGGTACAATGTTCATGTTTTTTCGATTCATACACCATTTAAGTTCAAAGTTAACTAAGGTTTTGCATGTGTAGATGTGATTTACTTGTATTATTTGATGGAAATGATATATTAAGTTGAATGTTTATATTTTTTGAATGAATATGAATATGGATATTTAGCAAAATAAATATGAATTAAAATGATTGTAGTAGAATTTTTATTTTTGCAAAATGAGTATGTATATATGTGGATTTATAGTGAAATATGAATGTTTGAATGTGGATTTTCAAAATGAAGTGAAAAAGTGTATACTTGGTATTTAATTTGTATTAAGAAGAAAATATTTTGATACTCTAATGATGTATTTATTTAGGCGCCCATTGAAACCATTGCAAAGTTTAAAAAATCTTTACTTCGGATATGTATATGCCGTTAACCTTGATCCCGCGGTGTTGATACGGCCATTCAGGGCCAACATCGATATCCGCGATACGGTGGATATAGGGACGTGATGAAGGAGTACAGTCTTGGTCCGAATGAAGAAATCCTCAACTTTTTAGCTGGGGACTTCTTTATTAGGACCAAGGCCGTACTCTTTCATCACATCTGTATACCGCACCATGTCGCGGATATCTATGTTGGCCCCGAATGATAGTGTCATCACCGAGGATCAAGGTTGATGATATATGCATATCCTAAATAAGAATTTTTTTTGATGGTTTTTGCATAAAGAGCCTGAATAAATGTTCTAAACCATTATTGCATATCATATGACATGGGACGACAAGTGTTCGCCTCAAACTGAAGAGTATCAAAATAATTAGATATTAGAAATAATTTTTTTATTTGCATGTGTAGATGTGATTTACTGTATTAGTTGATGAAAATGAGTATATCGAGTTGAATGTTTTGTTGGTGGAGGGTCCTTCGGAGGGAAGAAGCACCACAACAGCCTGTGGAAATAACTAAACAATGATAAACAACTAAAAACACTTCGGATATTCCAACAAAGAAACTTGTATTGAACAGGGATCCGTCCCATCAGTTACATTTACATGGGTATTTATAGGGGTGGTTACACCTATCTGAACACAATTACACCTTTTTACACCCTAACGGCTATATTTCCGGAATATTCCAAGGGTATTTGGTAAATTCCTCTTTTCACACACTTTACAACTCAGCACCCTCAGTGCTTCCGGCCGAAGCCGACTTCATTGACCTACGCGCTTCGTTTTAGCTTCCCCTTCGGCGGGCTTCGGTCCTGTTGCCCTTCGGTCACTGTGACAACCCTGGTAATTAAAATTCCAAAATCAATATCATTAGCCTAACTCTATGTTTTAAACCAACTAATGAGAGGGTGGAAAGAATTAAAACGAGTTCAGTTGGAATTCAAATTTAATTTGAGCACTTTGGGTTACTTTTGAACTTTTAAATTTCACTTTCAAACCATAAGCCAAATGAGATTTTGCCTGAAACCAAAATTTTAGAACTTTTTATTTTGAACAACTTTCGTGTTCAAAAGTTTTTGAAATTCAAATCAGAAAGAGGAGAAAACGCCCTGTTTGCACCCAGCCCCCTGAAGTTTTTCAAATTCTTGCACTTCGGTCCCTCGCTCACCCCTCCCTCCTCTGCTGCGCCGCGCGCTCGCCCGACCGCCGCCGGCCACCTGTCCCCCAACGCCTGCGCGGCACCAGGCGCCGAGCCAACCCACGGCGTCCTGCTGCACCGCCCCCGCTCGCCCAACCGCGGCCGCGCCTTCTTCTCCTCCCCCCACGCCGTGTCTCTGCCCAATCCCCGGTGCGCCACCGTGCTGCCCAGTCGCTGGCCGCCGCCCCCCTCCACCAGTGCCCCGTCGTGCCGCCCCAGCTCGCCAGTAGCACGCCCACGCCGCTATCTCGCTCGCCCAGTCGCCTGCCCGCGTAGTCGCACGCGACACAGCACCCCGTGCACCGCCGCCTGCCCAATAGCGCCGCTGGTCACCGCCGGCCGCCCCCAATGGCGCCCAGCCTCGCCGGTCCCTCCACCTCGCGCCCCGGCCGTGCCACGCCCACCCCCACGAGCTCCACCGGCTATAAAGCCCGGCGCAGCGCCCCTCCCTCCTCTCCCTGTTCCTCCTTCTTCCCCGCAGAGCAGAGTCGAGCTCCGCCCCACGCCGCCGCCGTGGAACTCCCTCCTCCGCCCCTCCTCGACCCGAGCTAGGCCCCAAAATCGCTCTCCTACCTCCGCGCGAAGCTTCCCAGCCCAAGCCCCGCCGCCCAGCTCGCCGGAGCTGGCCGGAGCAGAGCTCCACCCGCCGCCGCCCCCCCGGTAGCCGTGGGCAGCCCTGCTCAGGCCGCCTCCGCCCCAACCGTGACCACCCAAAGGTAGCCCCCAACCTCCTCTTGCTCCTCCCCCACCTTGCCCTCGCCGCCGGCGACCTAGCTCGCTGGAATTCGGCCGGACAGGATGCTCCCCGCCGTGATTTGCGACCAGGGACTACATTGCAAACGCCCAAATCTTCCCAGGGGGTTTTCTGCTAATTTTCAGGGACCCCTCTGTAAAGAAAGTTTTAACCAAATCAGTGAAATTGTAAAATTCGTATAAAATCGTAGAAAATTCAGAAAAATTCAAACTCAACTGTTCTGGAATCCTTAGAAGAAACTCTACAACTTTTGTTACATAAAGTTTCTCAGGTTCTCAATATATTTTGCTCTAGATTAAATGGAAGGTTTAATGGACTTCTTTTGAACCCACTGTTGTAGATCATTGCTGACCCTAATTTTTGGGCAGTGAGTTACTTGCTTAATGTTTAGGGCTGTGTAAAAAGATCAGGACCAAAAGCCATCTCTAGATACACTTTTTGTCCAACCTTGTTTTATGCCATAAAGTGATAGAACTAATTATTCCTGCTGTTCTGTGATGTTTAATGTCATGAAACTTTTTCTGTGTTGTTGTAGTGATACCTAGAGGCCATAGAAAAATTTAGAAACATTTTTACTATATGTAACCTGTTCATATGAATTTGTAGTAGGAAAACTTCACTAATTCAAAATAATTAGTAAAGTGCTTAGAAAATGTTCATCTTTTTACTATGAAACACATTAGAGTATCTCAAGCTGTACAAAAAGTTTCATACATAGAGACCCTGTATAACATCCTGTAGAAAATAATCTTTAATAACATGAGTGTAGCTTGTCCCATTTATTATGCTCTAAATAATGTACAATAAAATCTGAAAAATTTACAGTAGCACAAATATGGTTATAGCAACACCCTGTAAAATTTGTAGCATCAATACTTGCATGGTTTGTTCTGTATAAAAATAACTAGATTCTAGCAGTGGTTGTGTATTACATTTTTCATATTTAACATGCTACACAAAAATGTCTAAAATTTTTACAGTGATCTTATCTCTGCATAATGTACTTTGAATAAAAATTTTATTACCAGAAGCTAACTAGATTAGTAATTGTGTTCAACTCATGTTTGTGTTTAAAAAGAAACTAAGTTTTCAATATAACACAACCCCTTCTTCTTTAACGAAGTTAAATAGATTAAGATAAACTCTATTAACGATTGCCCAGGAAATGTTAAAGTAAATAACTTCACAGCAAAACTTATGTCTTATGAACTGCAACCTTATCGTGAAGGAAATCATGTCGTTTAACATCACCACTACTTAAACTTGTGCATTCATGTAGAAACGACGACTCTCGCCGACGGAACGTACGAGTTGGTGCCCGCGTCCGAGAGTGAGCAGCGTGAAGCTCAAGTGAATCTAACTGAAGTTGCCGAAGACCCGAGCCCAAGTTCGGAAGAGCCCCGGACTAACTTTTCGCAAGAAGGCAAGCCCCGGAGCATGAACCCTATTTTCTAAACTTATGCAACTTATTACTCTACTTTACTTGTGCATTAAGTTTATAGGAGTTGGATGAAAACTTAGTTGCATGATCCTAGGTACCCATGCTCTGAACACTAGATACAAGGTTCGATAGAATGCTATGCTAATAGGACTCGGTAAAAGTTGAGTGATTTCCTGTCACTCGCGAGAAATTAGGAGTTGATTGTTTACTACACGCTGCAATCATAAGGACGACGGACGGGCTGTGGTACGATGTTTATGTTGATGATTGAGGCCCGTCTGTCTAGTGAAAAATGCTAAGGCCGCAGTGTGTGGTAAGTGATGGTTAAGTCTTTGAACGTACTAACCACATGCCGAGAATATGGTAATCGGTAAGCTTAGTACTGGATTGAACCGAGGCCGGAATATACTCCCCACTGTCTTGAATTCGTTCACATCTAGCTAATGGCGGGTGCATCGGCCGCCATGGCCCGGCTGCGTCCGTGGTCCATGGGGAGGTGTAGTCGAGGGCGGTGGGCCTGTTCCGTGAAGCGGGAATTGAAGGGAAAAGTTGCACGTGTGACTCTAGGGAGTAACCACGTGACGTGTGTTTAGGTTTCCCTTGCAAGGTTAAGAAATTCGATTCGAATCGTCCGTTTCTCACGGCTATTGAGACTGCTTAACCACTTTTACCCACAGAGTAAGAAGAGGAACAATGATGATGAATAAACTTGTTGGATGAAAATTTAATGCTTCACCATGTATGATATTGGATAGTTGCTTACCTAGAATGGTTAAAGAAAGCTAGAACTTGAAGCTAAAATCTGAAAGTAAGGATCTACTATATATGCTTTTTGGCAAAACAAATCCCTCAAGCCAAAAGCCTCGCATGTCTAGGAGTCGGCTAAGTATACCCCATTAGACGGGTAAGCCTTGCTGAGTATTAGTATACTCAGCCTTGCTTGTGGCTTGTTTTCAGGTGAAACCTTCGAAGATTTGATTGCTAGGTTGACTTGGCCTTGTACTCTTCCCCCTGGTTGGTCGGTGGAATGGGATACGCCCCCGTCCAACGAAGATAACACCGAGTGATGTCTCGTACGGGCTTCATCGAGACATCCTTTATCGTCGAGTAGCTTTCGTTATTTTATTTCCGCTGCAACTTAAACTCTGAAGAACTTATTTGTGATCATTGAAGTACTTGGTTTTTAAACCCGAAACTTGGTCTGTAATATTTACTTATGCTAATGTTGTAATATTTGCTGGAATGTGGTATTCTCTGGGCTCATCGTCGCGTGAGCGTTTGTATGTACGGCGCTCGATCCGTTCACCGTGGTTGTATCGGGAGGTTATACCCGACAGACCAGTGGATTACTCCGTTTGAAGTGTAAGGTTAACCAAGGATGCCTTAATGGTGATGGTTAATACACTTGAGCCGGATTAATTCAGGTGGTTCTGCCACAGTCACGACTGAAGCTTTTCCTTCAGGGCTTCAATCCTTGGGGTCGCTCTTTGCCAACCTTCGGTGTGGAGTCCTTCAGTCTCCCTTCGGCGAAGCATCCTTCGGTCGGGCACCCTTCGGCACGATTCAAAAGTAGCGCTCCCCAACAGTAGCCCCTCGAGGCCCAGGGCTCTCGTGGGCTTCGGTGTTGTTGATGAAGACCGGTAGCTTGATCAAACGCCCGAAGGAGTCATCGACCTGGGTTCCGATCGCTCCAAAGGCAGCTCCGAAGGTGGACCGTCTGAAGACCCAATCGCTCGGGAAAAGCTTGGTCACCGAAAAGTTTCTTCGGGACATGGTCCGGCGCTGCTACATCGTCGCAGGCGCCGGTTGAGCCCCTGATCCTGACGAGGTCATCGCCCATCCTGAAGATGAAGAAGTCGTGGTGTTCCGCCACCTGTTCACGGTTGCGCTTCGGTTTCCCCTGGACCCAATCTTTGTCGATATTCTTCGGTCGTGCGGGATGTACTTGCACCATCTGACATCGAATTCGATCGCTCGGCTGAGCATGTATCTGTGGCTGTCGAAGACCTTGAACTTCTCCCCTTGGGCTGAACACTTCTCTTTTATTCACAAAGTGCATCACCAGCCGAAGATTGTCACCGTAAGGACCGCCGAAGGGACGGGGGCCGACGCCGAGACACAGTATGGCTGCTATAACTTCACTTACAAAGACCTGGTCTCCAGCACCGTGACGGCGTACAAGAACAAGTGGCCGGTGGACTGGATGTCGCACTGGTTCTACCACAAGGTGGTGCTCGATTCGGAGACCCGAAGCCACCCTCTTGTGACTGATCAGATCCGGAATCTTGGCAAGACTCCCCGCCTCGCAGCGGAAGAAACAGAAGTTCGCACCAGATTCGTGGATCTGCTTCGGCGGATATCAAAGGTGTTCAACACCCGAGATATTGTTGAAGAGTACGTGGCGTGCCAATGCTGGGCGCTAAAGGATGGTTGGTCGATAAAGGGTTGGTTGCCGGAGGACCAGTGTACCGAAGGCATTCCCACGCCCAACTTCGTGAAGTCTTTTCATTTGAAGAAGAACCATAAGTGATTCTTCATGTTTTCGTTACTTACTTATGCGTTGCGCTTGTCGTCTGACCGATGCTGTTTTTTTTTAGAACTTGATCCGAGCTCTGTGAAGAGCTGGGTCGATGAGATTCTCGGAGCGGAATCCATCGGTGAATATAAATTAATTTTGAAGCAGTTGGGCGGGACGCGCACAAATCGCATCTTCCGCCCTCTTGGCATCAACGCCCCGGCGCGAGCCGTTTCGGTGAGGCACAAGGCCGCCAAAGAGAAGCGTAAAGCCAAAGCCATGGCTGTTGTCAAGACTGCGGCCACTGACGAGAAGCAATGCGCCCTACCGACTGTGCAGGTGGAGAAGCATAAACGATCGAAGCACTCGAAGACGAAGGCCTTGCTTTTCAGGACCCCTCCGCCTTTGAAGGCTTCCGGGGACTCTGAAGATGTCGGGGGCGAAGAGGAGGTTGGGGACGCTCTTGCTGTCGACCCCCTTCGGTCGGTGGCCCCCATCTAGGCTCATCTGAAGGCGGCTACGGGTGATGCCACTAAATGTTTCGAGCTGGAGGTCAGTGAAATGGAGGCCGAGAGTGACGAAGACCTCACTGGAAATGTCGTGGTGGACTCGCTGATGGGGGGAAGAAGCCTCGCACCCGGGCTGCTTCGCCGCTTATCCTGAGCCCCCGTCGAGGCTCCAACGAGTCTGATGGGTCCTCTGAATCGTCGACGCCCCCGTCATCATGAAAGTTCCATCTGCTCAGGCATCGAGTGACTCTTCGGCCGGGTCTTCTTCCGATAGCGACAGCTACTTTGTCAGCGGAGGGGACCCCGTGGCCGTCGCCGACGAACTCGGGGCGCGTTCGGCGAAGCTGATCGGGGGTAATGTTGTTGGAGCCCTTCGTTTTGACAATCGTGATCAAGAGCGCGCGTTCTTGTCTAAGGCTTCATCCTCGTTTTGTTTTCCATTAATGGAGAAGAGGCTAATGGCTACAGGGTGCCCAGATGCTTCAAAACGCACAGGACCTGGCTCTGAAGTCGTTCATCGCAGCCCGCTGTGCCGCTCATGAGCTAGAGGCCGAAGCCCCAGCTAGCGCTCGCGTGTCAGAGCTTCAAGAGAAGGTCGCTGCTCTGGAGAAAGAGAAGCTTGAGCTCCAGGATATTGTTGAGAAGAAGGATGTTGCCCTCACTGCCCTTCGCGATGAGGCCAACGCTGCACTGACTCTGAAGGAGAAATATTGCAAGGACCTGGTGGATGCCCAAGTGAAGGTTGAGCTGGCCGAAGCCCAAGCGAGAAGAAGCGTGAAAAATCACGGCAGTTCTTCTGTGGGTACCGCCAATGCTTCACCCGGGGGATTGACAGCCTCCGGGCTGATGTCCCTCGGCTGCTGGCGTGCCACGGCCTGGCTGCTCCTGCTTTGCCTGGGCCGGAAGATGTGGAGATTCGCCAATTTTTCTCATGGCTTCGGTCGTGCCTTGCTATGGCGGAGTCGGGGAGTCGCCTTCATGGCGATCTCTATACCATGGTCTCGGCACGTACTATGGCTGCTTCGGTATGCAAACTTCTTCTCGAATCATCTGGCGAATCGTCCGACGTTGTGAAGTCGGGTCTTCGGCAGTTGCGGGAGCCTGGCTTTAATTGGCCTAGCGAAGATGAAGTGACTCTGGAGAAACTGCCCGCCCTGCTGAAGAACATTGCGAAGAACTTTCTAGGGACGTTTTTCAAGGGCGCGGGTGCTTCACTCATTGAGCATGAGAAACTTTGGATGAAGGAGCAGGTTAGCTGTCTGTTTGCTTGTTCGCTGGAGCTTCGAGTGTGCGGTTTGCTCCTAACCGCCCGTCCTCTTTTTGTTCTTCGTAGATTCAGATGAAAGCCGAGGCTTACGCTCGTGAAGTACTTTCCAAGGCCGTCGGGTCCATTTCATCCGAAGCTGCTCCTGGGGATGCTCCAGCCACGTCTCCGGCTCCCTTCCCGGTTGATCCCGCAACGACATTTGAAGACCAGGAAACCACGTCTAGAGGGGCCGAAGACTCTGCTGCCCGAAAGGACGCCACCGCCGAAGTTGTTGCTGCCGAAGATGACGTCATGTCCGATCCTGTCGACAACGTAGCCGCAAGAAAGGTGTGAGGGGTGCTATTTGTTTTGGTTCACAATTGGGTTGTAAATATTATTTTGAGACTAACTCCTTCAGCCCTGCGCAGGACCCTACGTCGGAACCTGTGCAGATGACCGAAGGTATCGTGCCTTTGACCATGAACCGTGATGACTTTTATGTGGGTGGGCACACTTGGGTCAAGTTTCAAGATTTGCATCCGGATGCTGATTTCGATGAGTACTGGAATACGAAGCTCGTGCTTTATGAACGTCGCAACGCTGCCACGAAGGCATTTTTTACTGAATTTGAACGCGATCCTCATAGGCGGACTAGAAAACTGGCTGATCATGCTCTTCGCCGCGAGCTTCGTCGTATTCTGAATAGCTTGGTTCCTTATACTCCTCCTGAAGGGCTAAAAGAGCTGGAGGAGGAGCCCCTAGAAGGCGATGTTTTTTCTTCGGGATTCATGTATCGGCTACAGAAATGATCGAGTTGTCTTCTTCGGTTGCAGGGGTCCCTTCTGATGTTGTGCTTCGTCTTATGGCCAAAGCTATTGTCACTATTGCAGTGAGGAGCTTGATTGACGAGATTGATTGGAAGTTATTTGACGAAGGAACTTAATTCCTTCGCTTAGATTTGTGTCACGCCTTCAGCGTGCTGTAATTTTTGTCTGGATAAATTTTTGAGTTGTAATTTTATCGAATCTTCTGGCTTCGACTTGTATGAAATAAACTTGGTCGTTTGTAGCTTCGGCTCGTCGGTTAAGTAAAATATGATTGCGAAGCGCCACACCCCCCTTACTTGAACGGGGTGCCAAAGCTTTCTATGATTTTACCGAGTGCCATCATGCAAATTTTGCATTGAGTGTTTTCCATCGGCAATGCGATGGCCCGATTGAACAAGTTTATAGGTCGAAGCGTCACCCCCCCCTTTGCTCGATCGGGGCTTCAGCTTGCGTTTATTGTTCGTTCCGGAGTCCCTTCGTCGGCATCGCGACGACCTGGTTAGGCGGAACTGTTGTTGCGAAACGCCACCCCCCCCTTCGCTTGATCAGGATGTTGGGTTGATGGCGGTTTATTTTCTTGCGAATGCCATTGAATCCTGTTCAAGAGGGCTTCATTTTTATTTACGAATGCCTTCGGTTCCGGTCCGAGAGGGCTTCGTTCTATTTTATTTTTGAAGTGAAGCAGAGGGGTGACGAGCATTTCCAGCTTCGGCGACAACCCCTCTTCGTCCGAAGTGGGTAGTTGCTTCGGCATTCTTTCTTCCCCTGTGGAGTTGTTCTCTTGGGGGATCCTTGTTTATATTTCACAAGGGGTTACATAGGATGACCGCCTCATTAAAAACATCACACCTTCGGTTACCATGATGACGACCGAAGGCTTCCCCCGTGAGGAAAAGAGTACGGGTCCTTGGTACATGGTTTGATCATAGTTCGATCGAAAAAGAAGAAGAAAAAATTACATAGTGACTTCTACGAGCCCCTTCGGTTATTTTTCCTCGGGCACCCTTACAATTGTTTCCAACACAAAGTAGTTCTGGAGCATGTCTTTGTTCCATGAGTACTGGTTGTCGACACCGTCGAGGTCCCGAAGCCTGCAAGCCTCGGGTCTTGCCATCTCTGTTAAGAGGAATGGGCCTTCCCACTTGCTATTGAGCTTCCCCTTCATTTGGCCCTTCGGTATGCGCCTTAGGACGAAGTCGCCTTCTTTGATTTCTCGTGGCTTTATCATCTTGTTCTTCCACCTTCGGGTCTCTTCTTGGTACTTGTTTAAGTTGTTGACTACTTGCAGCCTTATTGTTTCGATGACATCAACGGTTGCCGCCATGTCCTCATATTTGATATTGTCTTCGGCTGTTCGCAAGGAGCCGAGCTTGAGTTCCTCCAGCATCATGCATTCTTCGCCGTACAGAAGCTTGAAAGGGGAGAACTTCGTGGTTCTTGACTCGGTCGTGTTGTGTGACCAGATGACTCTTGGGAGTTCATCGACCCACATGCCCTTCTGCTGATCTGTGATATTCTTTTTGATACCAGTTAAGATAATGTCGTTGGCTCTTTCAACCGTCCTGTTAGATTGGGGGTGGTACACCGAAGCGAAGCATGGCTTCGTTCCCAGTTGTTCAAAGAATGCCCGAAAGGTCACTGAATGGAACTGTTTGCCATTGTCTACAGTTATTTCCCTCGGGACACCGAAGCGACACACACTGTTTTGCCAGAAGAATTTTTGGAGGGCTCCGGCTGAAATGTCCCGGAGGGCCTTTGCTTCAACCCACTTGGTGAAGTACTCAACTGCTACTGCTACGTATCTGTAGTTGCCCGGGGCTATCGGTAGTGGTCCGACAATATCGATACCCCATCGGGAGAGAGGCCATATCGGCGGAATGAGGTGTACCTCTTCGGGTGGGAACTTGCTGTAGTGTATATATTTTTGGCAGTTGGGACATGTTTTGACTATTTTGTGAGCATCTGCCACTGCCGAAGGCCAATAGAAACCCTGCCTGAAAGCTTTTCCGACAAAAGCTCGTGTGCTAATGTGAGACGAGCACATGCCGGAGTGTATTTTTGATAGTAGTTGCCTGCCTTCATCCCTGGACACACATTTTAGGAGCGGTGAGCACACCCCCTTCGGTATAGGTCTTCGTCGATGATTGTATAGTTTCTGGCCCGAAGCACCATTCTTTTTTCTTCCTTCTCCTCCTCCGGTACAAAGTGTCCTCGGAGTTATGCCATGATTGTGGCTCTCCAGTCTTCGCTGGAGATGGCATTAACAAACTTCACGGGTTCTTCGCCATTGTGGATTGATGCCTGCTTCACTGTTCCAAAGAACACGTCTGGGGGGAGCGGGTTCTGCTGAGCGGCTGCCTTTGCTAACTCATTTGCCTCTTTGTTCAATGCCCTCAGAAAGCTCCTGACACCGAAGCCCAAGAAATATTTCTCCATTCCCCGGACTGATGTTAGATATTTCATAAGCTCCGGGTGTTGTGCCTTGTATGATTTGTCCACGTGCCCCGTGATGAGCTCTGAGTCGGACTTCATGGTTAGCCGACGAACTCCCAATGCTCTCGCCTTCCGAAGCCCCAAGAGTAGGCCTTCGTGTTCTGCCACGTTATTTGTGCAGCCGCCGAAGTCCAGTCTGGCTACGTATTTTAGCTTTACGCCCAAAGGGGCGACCAAGATGGCCGAAATCCCTACTCCTTTCTCGCAGTATGCCCCATCACACGCCATTTGCCAAATGACCTCTATTGTTGGTTGCTGCTGAGTTGGGGATGAAGGTGTCCAGTCCGCTATGAAATCTGCCAACACTTGGGATTTGATTGCACTTCGGGAGGTGAAATTGATTGTGTGCTCTGCAAGCTGTGCTTCCCACTTGCCTATTCTGCCGGAGGCCTCTCTGTTCTTGAACATGTCCCGAAGAGGGTACGATGTTGGTATGGTGATTATGTGGCTCTGGAAGTAGTACCGAAGCTTTCTTGCTGCCATAACTACTGCGTATGCCATCTTCTCCATCTCTGAGTACAATAATTTCGAGCCGCTGAGTGCTTGGTGTCAGACCCGGGGCAGCGGGACTGCACACTTGGCGTACATATTCTTGTAGTAGGGGATGGCGCATGGGCCATACCTTATCCTCATTGTAACTAGTCGTATAGAACTAGGACTAGTCGGACGTAAGGAAACTACCCGACAACGTACCCGGGTAGGACTCCTCAGACTGTCCCCGACTAGGACTTCCATGTAACCCAGTCCCCCTAGACTATATAATGGCGGGCAGGGACCCCTCCAAAGCACATCGTGCATACGCATAACCTCTAAGGCAATACAAACCACACAGGACGTTGTTGGCGTTTCTTATGCCCAATAGAATAGAGATTCCACAAGCGCACAGAATACACCGTTGTAGCACTTCACCTTGGAGTATTCCAGGGTATCGAATTTCCACGGGGAAGCGTTATGGTCTAAAGAGTATCAATTGAATGGATGGTAAACTTCACGAAGGATAAATCACCAGCTAGCTAGCAGGGGTAAGCTAGATAAATAGATAGGATAAATGGCCAGGCAATGACCGAGTGACACACAGGAGACTCTACCTTAGAGCGGTAAGTAGCTGGGAGGACAACGAGCGAGAAAAACTCCTAACACACTTCTAAACTAACGAGCTAGCCTCTCTAACCAAAACCTAAACTAACCTAGTTGTCGGGAGAACAGAGCTTGCTTCGGCGGCTGGGGCGGAAGGACCATTGACTGAGGGAGAAATGGGGGGTCCAACTCGGCCAACGATCTACTGCTATGAAAACACCAGAACATGGTGGACTACAAGGGACGGACAGGGCTTTCACCACCTGCCGCCTATCACATCAGTTCCATGGGGTGGAACACACTTTCTAGCTAACACTAAGCCAGACACCACGTCTGCACTCGGTGTTAGGATTTCCCCTGAGGCCTTCAAGAGAAATCACCCTCAACCTAGGGAACTAACTTGAGCCCCCTAGCCCGGGCGAGAAAACCCGCAGGATAAGGTCCCGACAAACTAAGACTAGAACAAAGTCTAAGCTAAAGGATAGAACTTCCATGCACAAGCAAGAGCTTGGAAATAAATAAATAGAAGCGGAAGCTAAAGCTGACTCGATAAGATAAAGAAGATAAGTTATATTGATAATGTCAAAGGAAGGATACAAGAGCTTATACCAGACTTCCGAGGACGACTACGGAATCTCGAGACAAGCTCGACTCGATTCTAACTTCCAGACTACTAAACCTAACTCTAGACTGAAGTGAAGAGAGAACTCCTTCTGAGTGTGTGTCTTACAAGTGAGGTTGAGGGGCCTATTTATAGCTAGTGAAGGTCGATAACCGGTGAAAAGCGTCAAGATTACGCAGCCTTGACAGTTGCTTTACTTCCACGCGTAGATTGGGCATTAGTGGCCGCCAGGTGGGGCCGGCCGGCTTGGGGTTGGTGCCAAGTGGCATCGACCTTCTCGTGGATGCTTCTGATTGCCTCCTGAGGTCGGTAATAGTTGCTTTTTAGTTAAGAACCGTTTCAGACATGCAGGTGGGTCCTTGAATCCGTGTGTGAAGCCTTTTGGGTCCTCGGATCAAACCGACTTCAAGTGCACGATGCATGATCCTCCTGGGTGTGTTTGTTGACTCCTGGATCGATGATGTGGCCAGAAGAGGAGGGACCAGGCCGGCCTGCGATTTCTCCCAAAGTATATCATTTTTGGTACACTTGCTCCTGCATAGAAAACTCATCCAAAACTTGTGAAATTTTATTAGTTTAAATAAAATATGCATGGAACATAATGCAAAACTCTGAATTATTCCCGAGATGTTGACGGACGATGGTCGAATAACGGCCGTCAACACGTCCCCAAGCTTAAACTCTTGCTCGTCCTCGAGCAAGGCTTAATACTTAGGCTCGGCGGATCAGGAGTTGCATCAATGTCCACCCCCTGCAGGTACCCTGTGCATAGCAAATTACTCATACTCGTATGTACGTGAGGATGTTGATCGTACCTTGGTTTGGAGTGTGGGGCTTAGTCACAATTCTTCCCTCGCCTTGAGCGGTTGAGAAACTGAACAGTTCCACCAGAGTTTCTCTGCTACCTGTTCAGGTTCCTCAGTGGCACTCTCAAGATCGCTCAAGGTGTATAATCCTCACCATGGTCGGAACTTGACCATTTTCTTCCTACTTCTAAGGCTGATATATGGAGCTTAAGGGTAGGAGATGTGTTGCATACCTTGGTTACCTTTGTTGTTGGGGCAGAACCAACTGAATTAATCCGGCTCAAGCGCGCTAACCATCACCACGAGGGCAATCAAGGCTAACTCACACTTCAAACGGAATAATCCATTGGTATGTCGGGTAACCTCCCAATACAACCACGGTTTTAGCCGATCGAAACCACACATACATGTACTCACACGAAGGTGAGCCCAGAGGATACAACATTCCACAAATTTTACACCACAGGGTTCATCATAAATTATTATTACAACTGAGTTCAAATTCGTAAAACAAGGTACTTCAGAGTTCAAAATAATTGAGTTCTTCAGAGTTCAATGCAGTGGAAAAATAACGATAAACTACTTGACGATACAGGATGTCACGATGAAGCCCGTACGAGACATCACTCAGCATTATCACTGTTGGCCGGGGGCGTATCCCATTCCACCGACCAACCAGGAGGAAGGGTACACGGCCAAGTCAAACTAGCAATCATATCCTCGAAAGTTTCACCTGAAAACTAGCCACAATCAAGGCTGAGTATACTAATACTCAGCAAGGCTTACCCGACTAGTGGAATATACTTAGCCGACTCCTAAACATGCAAGGCTTTTGGCTTGAGGGTTTGTTTTGCCGAAAAGCATATACAGGTAGGTCCTTACTTTCAATTTTTAGCTCCAAGTTCTAGTTTTCTTTAAGCATTCTAGGTAAGCAACTATCCAATATCATACATGGTGGAAGAATTAATTTGCATCCAACAAGATTAATCATCATCATTGTTCCTCTTCTTACTCTATGTGGTAAAAGGGTCAAGCAGTCTCAATAACCGCGAGAAACGGACGATTTGAATCGAATTTCTTAACCTTGCAAGGGAAACCTAAACACACGTCACGTGGTTACTCCTAGAGTCACACGTGCAACTTTTCCCTTCAATTCCCGCTTCACGGAACAGGCCCACCGCCCTCGACTACACGTCCCCATGGACCCAGCCATGGCGGCACATGCACCCGCCATTAGCTAGATGTGAACGAATTCAAGACGGTGGGGAGTATATTCCAGCCTCGGTTCAATCCAATACTTAAGCTTACCGATTACCATATTCTCGGCATGTGGTTAGTACGTTCAAAGACTTAACCACCACTACCACACACTGCGGCCTTAGCATTTTTCACTAAATAGACAGGGCCTCAATCATCAAAATAAACATCGTACCATAGCCTCGTCCGTCGACCTTATGATTGCAGCATGTAGTAAACATACAACTCCTATATTCTCGTGAGTGACAGGAAATCACTCGACTTTTACCGAGTCCTATTAGCATAGTATTCTATCGAACCTTACATCTAGTGTTCAGAGCATGGGTACCTAGGATCATGCGACTACGTTTTCATTCAACTCCTATAAACTTAATGCACAAGTAAAGTAGAGTAATAAGTTGCATAAGTTTAGAAAAAAATAGGATTAATGCTTTGGGGCTTGCCTTCTTGGGTAAAGTTAGTTTGGGGTTCGTCCGAACTCGGGTTTGGGTCTTCGAAAGCTTCAGTTAGATTCACTTGGGCTTCACGCTGCTCACTCTCGGACGCGGGCACCAGCTCGTACGTTCCGTCGGCGAGAGTAGTCGATTCTATATGAATGCACAAGTGTAAGTTATAGTGATGGTATTTGACGATTATTTTCCTTCACGATAAAGTTGCCGTCCACAAAACATCAATTTGGTTGTGAAGTTACTTAGTTAAGATTTCTTTGGGCAATTGTTAATAGAGTATACTTAAACTATTAACTTCATTAAACAAGAAGTGGTTGTGTTATATTGGAAACTTAATTTTCTAAGCACAATATAGATTAAACACCATTTCTAGACTAGGTAACTTCTGGTGATGAAATTTTTATTTAGAGAACATTATGCAGAGACAAAAGCACTGTAAAAATTTCAGACATTTCATGCAGCAGAAAAATTATGAAAAAAGTAATACACAGCCACTACTAGAACCTAGTTATTTTTATACAGAACATACCATGCAAGTGTTGATGCTAAAAAGTTTACAGGGGGTTCATCTATCCATAAATGTGTTACTGTAAATTTTTCAGATTTTACTGTGCAAGATACAGAGCATAATAAATAGGACAAAATACACCTATTTTAATAAAGATTAATTTTTACAGGATGTTTTACAGGGTTTTTGTGTATGAAACTTTTTATACAGCAAGAGTTACTCTCAAGTGTCCCACAGTAAAAAGTTGAACATTTTCCAAGCACAGAAACTAATTATTTGAATTAGTGCATTTTTCCTACCACAAAATCATATAAATAGGTTACAGAGAGGAAAAAGGTTCTAAACTTTTTCTGCAGTATTTAGGCATCAATATAACAGCTCTGGAAAAGTTTCACAACATGAATCACAATATAACAGCAGTTACAAATTAGTTTTATTATTTCATGTCATAAACAAGTTTTATTAAAAGGTTTAGCTAGAATGGGTTCTGGTCCTCATATTTTTACACTTGCCTACACATCAAGCAACCAATCTGTTGGCGCTAAAATCGGCCGGATAGGAATCGGCCGATGGTCTTCAGTGTCGGACACACGACCTGGGAGAATCTGCTTAGCTCCTGTTCGGGTTATCGCCCTGGTGCGGTTCGCGCGGCGTGCCAGTCAATCTGACCTGTTGATTGACAAGGAAATAAAGTATTAAATTCCAGGCGCGTCGATCGGCTGGAGTTCCGATCCGTCCTGAGGAGCGTGTCGGCGGTGAATCGGCCGATTTGCTGTAGGGATGATCGGCTATGGATCAGCCGATAATCGTGTGGTAATCGTAAAGAAAACTGCTGGAGCGATCTAAACGATTACTACAGGGGCAACACTTGAAATAGATCTAATCGGCTGTATGATGATAAATCGAAGAAGAACAATGACGAAGCCGATTACTCTGATCTCAAGCTGGATAACTGGTGATAATACTAGAACAACAGGTAAAACTTGCAATTCTAGTAAATATCGATAACTGGTGAATAAATCCAAACGAAACCACAGCGATGCGCCCGTAGTTAAAGCTCGGATATTACTCGGTAAGCGGAACCTACCAATTGGCCGGAGATCAAGTTGATGCAGCCCTGCCAATCCGTACGAACTCGTGGAAGAAGAAAATGTTGGCGAAGTCGCCGACTTGAATGTAAATTGCTGGAAAAGTAGAAGTATTATTGTTGATTGATGTGTTGATATCCTTCTTGTGGCAGAACCACCTGAATTAATCCGGCTCAAGTGTATTAACCATCACCATTAAGGCATTCTCGGTTAACCTTACACTTCAAACGGAGTAATCCACTGGTCTGTCGGGTATAACCTCCCGATACAACCACGGTGAACGGATCGAGCGCCATACATACAAATGCTCATGCGACGATGAGCCCAGAGAATACCACATTCCAGCAAATATTACAACATTAGCATAAGTAAATATTACAGACCAAGTTTTGAGTTTAGAAATCAAGTACTTCAATGATCACAAATATGTTCTTCAGAGTTTTAAGTTGCAGCGGAAATAAACAACGAGAACTACTCGACGATACAGGATGTCTCGATGAAGCCCGTACGAGACATCACTCGGCCTTATCTCCGTTGGACGGGGGCGCATCCCATTCCACCGACCAACCAGGGGGAAGAGTGCAGGGCCAGGTCAAGCTAGCAACCATGTCTTCGAAGGTCTCACCTGAAATGAGCCACAAGCAAGGCTGAGTATACTAATACTCAGCAAGACTTACCCGTGTAGTGGAAACTACTCCACCGACTCTAGACATGCCAGGCTTTTTGGCTCAGGGGTTTGTTTTGCCGAAAAGCATCTACAAGTGGGTCCTTACTTTCAACTTTTAGCTCAAGATTCTAGTTTCGTTAACCAGTCTAGGTAAGCAGCTATCTAAAGCATACATGGTGAAGCATTAAATTTTTCATCCAACCAGTTCATTCATCATCATTGTTCCTCTTCTTACTCTGTGGGTAAAAATGGTTAAGTAGTCTCAATAGCCGTGAGAAACGGACGATTCGAATCGAATTTCTTAACCTTGCAAGGGAAAACCCAAACACACGTCACGTGGTTACTCCCTAGAGTCACACGTGCAACTTTTCCCCTTTCTTTCCGGGTCGTGGATCGGGGCTACCCTCCGAGAGTACAAGAGCCCCACGCCACGGTTCGGCGCCGGGTCGTGACCACTCTCTGCACTCGCCATATGCACATGGGACCGAAGTTCAAAGGGTAGGATGCCGTCCCCTTGCCGGGCCAATCAGGTACTTAAGCTTACCGATTCCCATAATCTCGGCATGTGTTTAGTACGTTCAAAGACTTAACCATCACTACCACACCCTGCGGCCTTAGCATTTTTCACTAGACAGACGGGCCTCAATCGTAACCATCGTTACATAACCCGTCCGTGTCCTTATGATTGCAGCGTGTAGTAGCCATTCAACTCCTATTTTCTCGCGAGTGACAGGAAATCACCCGACTTTTACCGGAGTCCTATTAGCACAGCATTCTATCGAACCTTACGTCTAGTTTTCAAGCAAGGGTTCCTAGTATCATGCAACTAAGTTTTCATCCAACTCCTATAAACTTAATGCACAAGCAAAGAGTAATGAGTTGCATAATTTCGGAAAGAATGGGTTATGCTCCGGGGCTTGCCTTCGCAGTTCGCTTGGGGATCTTCCGAACTTGGGCTCGGGTCTTCAAGAGCTTCAGTTAGATTTGCTTGAGCTTCACGCTGCTCACTCTCGGACGCGGGCACCAGCTCGTAAGTTCCGTCGGCGAGAGTCGTCGATTCTACATGAGTGCACAAGTTTAAGTTGTGGTAATGGTGCTTGATTACGATTTGAGAGTAATTACTACAATGGATAGTTTCTGGTCATGAAATTTTGGATTCAGGCACATCAAGGAAAGATGTGCTTACTTTAAATTTTTCAGCCAATTTTATGTAACAGATTAATTATGAAAAATACATTGCATAGTTGCTGTTAGATCCTTGTTCTTTTTGTACAGAACAATTGGTGCAACAAATGAGTCTAAGATTTTTACAGAGCTCTCACTTAAGTATGCAGAAGCTACTGTAAGTTTTGTAGGATTTATCGTGCAGTATCCAGAGCATAGAAAATATGACACTCTACACCTAGGCTATTCAAAGATTCATTTTTATAGGACCCTACACAGGGTTTTTGTCCATGAAACTTTTTACACAGCAACCTCTACCATAGTGTATCACCCAGTAAAAATGTGAGAAGTTTCCAAGCTAAGGTACTATTTTCTTGATTTAATGTATGTTATTAGCACATAAATCAAATAAGTAGGTTACTGTGAGATAAAAAGTCTCCTAATTTTTCTCTGGCTTCTAGGTACCAATACATTAGCATAGGAAAAGTTGCAATGGGTGACTCACCACCTAACTGCAGGGATAAAACATTCTACTTACACATGAAATAAAACTAAGTTTAACAAACAGTAAAGCTAGAGATGGAATTTGGGTCTGATCTTTTTACACAGTCCTAAACATCAAGCAACTAATTCACTGCCCAAAATTTAGGGTCAGCATTGTTATAGAACAGTGGGTACAAAATAAGTCCACTAAGCTTCTATTTAAGGTAGAGCAAAATATTTTGAGATTCTGAGAAAACTTTTGTAACAAAAGTGGTAGATTTTGTTCTGAGGATTCCAGAACAGTTGAGTTTGCATTTTTCTGAATTTTCTACGATTTTATACGAATTTTACAAGTTCACTGAATTTGAATCTAGGTTTGAAACTTTCTTTTACAACTAGGTCCTTGAATCTTACGCGCAGACCCTTCTAAAGATTTAAATTCTTGCAATTGGGTCCTCAGGCGGCTCGGGTACGGCGGCCAGCCGAAATTCCGGCGAGGGGGCTCGCCGACGGCGAGGGGCGAGGGTCGGGGAAGGTTCAGGGGTGCGAGGGCTACCTCGTGGGGGTGTTGTTCAGGTGGGGGACGGCCGGGAAGGGCTCGCCGGCGTTGGAGCAGAGGCGGCGGCGGCGCGGCTCGCGTCGACGACGGTGCTCCGGCGGGCTTGGGGCGGCGTGGTCCGGTCGGTGAGCTTCAGTGGCGCGTGGGGAAGCTACTCAGGGGCTCGGCTTGGACGGAGGGGGTCGGGGTCGTGCTGTCCACGGCGAGCAGGGGCGGCGGCGGCGACGGCAGCGCGGGCGGCGGCGCTCCGGTGGATCTGGGTGGCGTTGGGTGGGTCGGCGAGCTGCGGTGGGGTGATGTAGTGGTGGCTGGGGGCTCAGTTTGGGCAGTGGGCGGCGGCGGAGGGCTGTCCACGGGCGGGTGGTGCTCGGCGGCGGCGATGGCGACGGCGAGGCGTTCTGGACTGCGGTGGCTCGCGCGCGTGGCCGGGGTGGTGCTTTTATAGGGACAGGAGGGGGTGTGGAGGTGCCTGGGCGACGCGCGGGGCGGGGCACGGCAACGGCGTGCACTGGGCGCGGCGGGCGGCGGCAGAACGCCGGCGCGGCGTGCGGCGAGCGGGCGCGGGCGACTGGGCGGCCGAGATTTTGGCGTGGGCGCGAGGAGATAGCGCGGCGTGCGGATTGGGGAGCAGCTGCTGCAGCGGCTCGGGCGGAGGGCAGGCGCGGCAGCTGGCGGGGCGCGGGGGCCGGGGCGGCACGGCGGAGCGCGGCTACTGGGCGGCCGGGCGGCGGGCTGGGCGCGGCAGCACGCGCGGGCGTTCACGGGCCGCGCGGCGTGGGGGCGGGGCAAAGCCGGCCGTGGCGGGGTGGTGCGGCGGCCACTGGCCTGGCGCTTCGCGCCGGTCAGGCGACGCCGGCCACCTGGCGCGCGGCGGGCGGGCGAGCGCGCGCGGTGCGGCAGAGGGGGAAACGAGGGACCTGGATGCAAGAATTTGGAAAACTTCAGGGGGCTGGGTGCAAACAGGGCGTTTTCTCCTCTTTCTGATTTGAATTTCAAAAACTTTTGAACACGAAAGTTGTTCAAAATAAAAAGTTCTACAACTTTGGTTTCAGGCAAAATCTCATTTGGCTTATGGTTTGAAAGTTAAATTTAAAAGTTCAAAAGTAACCAAATGTGCTCAAATTAAATTTGAATTCCAACTGAACTCGTTTCAATTCTTTCCACCCTTTCATTAGCTGATCTAATCATAGAGTTAGGCTAATGACATTGATTTTGGAAATGTAATTACCAGGGTTGTCACAGCCTTCCCCCCTTAACAAGAATCTCGCCCCGAGATTCGGTAATTCTTAGTGTGGGCGGGGGTGCACATACCAGTGGTTGAGACAAGAAACCTAGGGAAATGTTGGTTCAGGTAGTTCTCCGTTTCCCAGGTGGCTTCTTCTTCCGTGTGGTGATTCCATTGTATTTTATACATTCTAATTACTTTCCTCCTGGTCTCTCTTTCTTTTTGATCCAGAATCTTAACTGGGTGTTCGACATACGAGAGGTCGGGTTCCAACGATATTTCTTGTTGTTCCACAATCTCGGTAGGGACTCGAATACACTTCTTGAGTTGAGATACGTGGAAGACATCATGGGTGGCCGTGAGCTGAGGGGGCAGTCGTAATTTGTAGGCTACGGGTCCGCAGCTCTCGATGATTTCGTAGGGACCAACATAACGGGGAGCTAGTTTGCCTTTGATTCCAAATCTTCGCACTCCCTTGGTTGGTGAAACTCGAAGATAGACACGATCGCCAACTTTGAACTTTAGGGGCTTCCTCCTTTTGTCAGAATAGCCCTTTTGTCGAGCTTGTGCGGCTCTAGGATTTGCTTGTATTACCTTTACTTTCTCCTCTGCCTCGATTACCAGGTCGGGTCCAATTATTTTACGTTCTCCGGTTTGTGACCAGCTCAAAGGAGTTCGACACCTTCGTCCGTACAGGGCCTCAAATGGTGCCATTTTCAAACTCGTTTGGTAGCTGTTGTTGTACGAGAACTCTGCCAGGGGTAGGCATTTGTCCCAATTCTTGTCATAATGAATGACACAGGCTCTCAGCATGTCTTGAAGAATTTGGTTTACTCTTTCCGTTTGTCCATCGGTCTGAGGGTGGTATGCTGAGCTGCGAATCAGCTTTGTGCCAAGAGACGTTTGCAGTTGCTCCCAAAAGCGTGCTACAAACTGAGGACCACGATCGGAAATAATTGTCTTAGGTATTCCATGCAGGCAAACAATACGATCGAGGTAAATCTCGGCATATTTCTTGGTAGAATAGGTGGTGTGTACCGGAAGAAAATGTGCCGTCTTCGTGAGTCTATCAACGATAACCCATATGGAATCATGTCTCTGGGACGTGTTTGGTAGTCCAACGATGAAGTCCATACTTATGTCTTCCCATTTCCATGATGGTATAGGTAACGGTTGAAGTGTACCGGCTACCTTTAAGTGGCTAGCTTTTACTCTCTGGCACGTGTCACATTCCGAGACATACGTAGCAATTTCCCTTTTCATTCTAGTCCACCAGAAGTTTTTCCTTAGGTCCTGATACATTTTGCTACTGCCGGGGTGGATAGAGAATTTGGAAAGGTGTGCCTCATCGAGAATTTGCTTGCGGAGTTCACGATTCTTCGGAACGACTATACGACCTTCGAACCATAGAACTCCCTTATGGTCCTGGCGGAAACATTTGTACTTCTCCTCATCTAGAGAGAGTTTCTGTTTGATGATCTTAATTCCTTCATCATGTAGTTGTGCCATGACGATTTGGTCGTGAAGAGTGGGCTCAACTGAGATGTGATCTAGAGTGCCTTGGGAAACTATTTCCAAGTTAAGCTTCCTCATGTCTGCACATAATGTCTCATGGTAGGACTCCATGGATAGGCAATGGCAATGGGACTTGCGGCTTAGTGCATCCGCGACTACATTAGCCTTGCCGGGGTGATAGTGCACTTCAAGGTCATAATCCTTGATTAGTTCTAGCCATCTCCGTTGTCTCATATTCAGATCGGCTTGTGTGAAGATATACTTGAGACTCTTATGATCCGTGTAGATATTGCACTGTGTACCCATGAGATAGTGCCTCCATATCTTCAGAGCGTGAATGACGGCTGCGAGCTCAAGGTCATGCGTGGGATAATTCTGTTCGTGGGGCCGAAGGGCTCGTGAGGCATATGCAATTACTCGATTCTCTTGCATAAGCACACATCCTAGACCAGTACCTGATGCGTCACAATACACATCGAATGGCTTGGTATTATCGGGTTGAGCTAACACAGGTGCAGTAGTCAGATGCTCTCTGAGAGTGTGGAAAGCTTCTTCACATCTCTCGTCCCATACAAACCTTACTTCCTTCTTCGGCAGTTCAGTCATGGGCTTAGCAATTCGAGAGAAATCCGGGATGAAGCGGCGGTAGTAACCGGCTAAGCCGAGAAAACTGCGAATCTGATGAACAGAGGTAGGGGGTTTCCAATCCATCACCTCTTGTACCTTGCTGGGGTCAACAGCTATGCCTTCGCTGGAGATCGTGTGACTTAAAAACTTTACAGTATCCAACCAGAATTCACACTTAGAAAACTTAGCATAGAGCTGATGGTCTCTGAGTCGCTGAAGAACAATGCGAAGGTGCTTGGTATGCTCTTCCTCATCCTTGGAATAGATAAGGATGTCGTCGATGAACACTACGATGAATTTGTCAAGTTCGGGCATGAATACCGAATTCATGAGATACATGAAGTAAGCAGGGGCATTGGTGAGTCCAAAGGACATGACCAAGAATTCATATAGTCCATATCGTGTGGAGAAGGCAGTCTTAGGAATATCGCACGGGCGAATCTTGATCTGATGATATCCCGAACGAAGATCAATCTTTGAGAAGACTCTGGCTCCAGCTAATTGATCGAAGAGCACATCGATGCGAGGAAGGGGGTATTTATTTTTAACAGTTACCGCATTGAGAGGTCGGTAGTCCACACATAATCTCAAACTGTCATCCTTCTTCTTTACGAATAGGGCTGGACATCCCCAAGGTGACGCGCTAGGGCGAATAAAACCTTTGTCCATTAGTTCTTGGAGTTGAATTTTCAGCTCTGCCAATTCTTTAGGGGGCATCCTATATGGTCTCTTGGATATAGGTGCAGTGCCTGGCTGTAGTTCAATAACGAACTCAATATCCCTATCCGGGGGCATTCCTGGTAAGTCATCCGGGAAAACATCGGCATACTTGTTTACCACAGGAATATTATCTGGCTTAAGTCCTTCCATCTTATAAGCACAGGAATTCGTACAATCTAGGAACGGTAGGTAAAGGGTAGTGGCTCCGTGACTAGGTGAATTTATCTCCACGGCTCGGGAAGAAAGGTCCAGTGTGACTCCATGCATAGCCATCCAGTTCATTCCCAAAATAATGTCCATGCCGTCAAGGGGTAAAAGGACAAGGTCCGTGTCGATGGTTTTACTACCCAATTTGACTGGTACTTGTCTGATCATTTGGTTTGAAGCAATTTTACCACCCGGGGTTGATATCATGTATGACCCTTTGGTGTGACAAACATCCAAGCCTACTCTTGCACCGAATTTTGCACTTATGAAACTATGCGATGCACCAGAATCAAATAATATAACTGCAGGCTTGTTATGGATAGAGAATGTACCCGACATCACTGGGGCTCCTTCAGGAAGCTCTGCAAGCGTGGTGAAGTTAATCCGTCCTTGCTTGACTTGCAGGGTCTGTCTCTTGCCCCTGTTCTTGGCGTTCGGGTTGGATCCTTGACCTTGGTTGGGCTGTCCAGGCTGAGGGCATTCTCGTGCGAAGTGGCTGGAACTCCCGCATTTGAAACAGCGATTCGCGGGGCTAGGTCGAAGAGACTGTTGAAGAATGGGCCTCGGACCATTCTGTGAAGGCATCGGGGGTCGTACCATGCCTGGCTGCTGTGGGGGTCTGGCAATCCATCTTCCTGGCTGCGGGGCCCTTGGTGGAGCTGTGGGTGCGGTATTTTGCACGATGCGATACCTTGGGGGTTGGACACTTGATGGTCCCGCGGGTGCCTTTCTCTTCTTCTCTGCCCGGTGCGCCATGATACAGTCTTCCTGGGTAATGGCCATATTGACCAACTCGTTGTAGGTGTCAGCCCTGGCTAGGTTCAGACGTTCCTTGAGCTTGGTACTCAGACCTCGGCGGAAACGATCACGCTTCTTGGCATCCGTATCAGCGTGATAGCCCGCATACTGACATAAGTTGTTGAACGCTTGGGCGTACTGCAGCACGGTGCGGGTGCCCTGGGTAAGTGCCAGAAACTCGTTCAACTTTCTCTCCATGAGACCCTCGGGAATATGATGTGCCCGGAACGCGGTCTTGAATTCATCCCAGTCGACCACATGATCAGCCGGGAGCATCGCAAAATAGTGATCCCACCACAGACGAGCGGTACCGCGAAGCTGTTGCGCGGCAAAACGAGCTTTGTTGGCCTCTGAGCATGGGGCCACAAGTAGTGTGAACTTGGATTCTATGGTGCGAATCCATGCATCCGCGTCCAGGGGTTCCTCGGTCTTATGGAACAAGGGAGGCTGGGTCCCTAGAAAATCCGTGTATCCTGCAGCTTGGGGTTGGTGAGCATTGTGCCCACCCCTCTGCTGGTGCTGTCCTTGCACGATCTGACGCAGCAGCTCGGTTTGAGCGGCCATCACTTCCACCAAACTGGGCGGGGGTGGTGGCGATTGTCGCGAGCGGCTGCTTCCGGCACCAAAACCCTCGGGGTTGCCACGTGTTGATCCAACCATCTGAGATACCATCAATCTCCTGTGGCTCCTCCTCATCCTCCTCCATGTCGTCCTCATGGGGATGGTCATTCTGATCATGATGCCACTGAATGTGCTCATTAGCATCCTCCAACTCAAGGCTCAGATCATGGAGCTGCTCCTCCAACTGTGCTATCGTGGTATCTCTCTCACCCATGAGAGTGTCCTGCTCCTGGATTTGGCCCTCAAGTTGGCCAATCTGAGCATCTCTGTCCTCAAGATCCTGACTGAGCTCCTTTATCTGCTCATCCCTGGTATCTGCCATCATGTGGTAGGCCTGAGCAAGATCAGTGAGCTGCTCAAGTGCCTGACTCTGGAGAGTCTGAAGCCGGTAGAGTGCACTCATGCACCGCACGGAGGTATGGATAGTCTCCTGGGCATGAAAGTCTACCAAGTACTGTGCGTGCTGCACCCTGTTGAGCCAAAAGGGGTCGTTGTCCTGGGCAGCAGGAAACAATCCAATGGGAGTGAGTGTGACAACCTCGGGATGTTGCGCACAAAATGTGGTGAGCGCCCTCATGGCTCCAAGCTCCCAAGTATCGGCCAAACGGCGACCAACAGCCTCAAGCTCCAAGGCGGGCCACTCCGGGTGTAGCGGGTGTGGAAAGATAGTCACGTTGACACGGCACTGGGTAACTCCATTTTCTGCAAACTCCAGTCCGGCGTAACGTGGGGGAATTAGATAGCCCGCGGTACGCAGAACATCCCACAAAATAGAGGGAAAGCCCTCCCAGTGGAGACACTGCGAGTGTACGCGTCCATCCTCATCCACCATCATATCAACAGGCTCGGCCATCTGAACAAAAGATCAAATGGAGTGAGATAGCGAAAAACTGTGAACAGCACAAGGACAGATTCTGTATAGTGTGCAAAAATAACCATAACTCCCACAGTTCTCATCCAAAAATTCTCAAATTTCACCAGATCACTCCTAAGGTATTTGTAAACAACTTTTCTAGTCAACTCCAGAGCTAATTGGGTCTCTAAGATGGTCTTTCTTTTCAGGTTTTACCTTACTGTCTACCCAGAATTTTCAGTGAACAGAGGGCTAGAGTTTCGTACACCAGGGAAAATCTACCCAGCCAAAATTTACCAAATTTTAACAGCAGCTTCCTGGGTAAATTTGAAACAAGTTTCGTGTTGTGCTCTTTTGCAGAAAACCGCAGGAAGGGGGCCTAAAAATTTAAGGGGCAGAAGTGCTTATTCTGGACAGAATTCTGATATTTCAAGGTTTCTGTTATTTCTCACTCTCCATAAGTTCAGAATTTTTCGTTTTTGAACAAAAGATAGAACACAGAATTTGGGACAATTTCTTCAACATGAACTTTATCAGAAATGGTCATTTTCTTTGGCCAATAAATCGCTCCTTTTGGTCACGGCAGAATTCGGACAGTTCCGCTAGATGGTCCTTATGCAAACCATGCTTTAGACACGCAAGAACCTTACCACTCTCATACAACGCATTTTTAATTTCAGATACATATGTTTATGATGTATGCACGTCCTATTCGTCCTCACAAAATAAAACAATTGCCAAATAGCTTTGGTCTTACGAAGATAGCTTCGGTGGCTTACACAATACGGCTCTCCTATAATAGCTAGTCGAGTCTTTCTACTCGTCCCTTAACTTATCGTAATCGCGGTTAGTGTACCTGCAGAAAATTGACAAAGCATATATATTTCATGAACCTTTCATGCCAGCACTCATGAAAGCGTCCGTATTCATTACCGTTTACTTATAGAAACGATATCTGTATAATTTCCGCCGTACAGACGACGTTAACATACGCTATCGAGATAGCGTATTCACGGGGGTACCGTCATGAGACGGGGGTCTGAACAGCGATCGCCATACCCTGCGCCAAACCTTCTACTCCCAATATATTCAACTAACAGTTGGCATATTGGCAGCACCTCAAGTAAGCCACTGCTTGAGGGCAGCGTTCGGTTCGCATCACCGACAGGAAGGCCAAGCTCCCTCAGTTGGCTGAGGATCCTTACCTTCTTACCTTAGCGACGAGTGCGTCGTTACAGAATTTAAGGTCGGTTGTGCATGAAAGTAAGTTTTGACAGAAGGTAATGTGCTGGAAGTCAGTTGATACTATATATAGAAGTTAGATAGCCACCTAGTAACTTTCCCATAATCCCTAAGGGCTTTACGAACTAGGCACCATCCTTAACGTACCAACGCATTTCGCAACACCACCTTCTAGTCAAGTTTTATGAAAACAAGTCTTTAAGGCTTGTCGCATTCTCGGGCGTATGTATTTCGGCTCTGGTGTCCGCTGTTGCCAGCTGTGGCACCAGCTACGTCTCTGATACCAGCTGTGGCAGAACCACCTGAATTAATCCGGCTCAAGTGTATTAACCATCACCATTAAGGCATTCTCGGTTAACCTTACACTTCAAACGGAGTAATCCACTGGTCTGTCGGGTATAACCTCCCGATACAACCACGGTGAACGGATCGAGCGCCATACATACAAATGCTCATGCGACGATGAGCCCAGAGAATACCACATTCCAGCAAATATTACAACATTAGCATAAGTAAATATTACAGACCAAGTTTTGAGTTTAGAAATCAAGTACTTCAATGATCACAAATATGTTCTTCAGAGTTTTAAGTTGCAGCGGAAATAAACAACGAGAACTACTCGACGATACAGGATGTCTCGATGAAGCCCGTACGAGACATCACTCGGCCTTATCTCCGTTGGACGGGGGCGCATCCCATTCCACCGACCAACCAGGGGGAAGAGTGCAGGGCCAGGTCAAGCTAGCAACCATGTCTTCGAAGGTCTCACCTGAAATGAGCCACAAGCAAGGCTGAGTATACTAATACTCAGCAAGACTTACCCGTGTAGTGGAAACTACTCCACCGACTCTAGACATGCCAGGCTTTTTGGCTCAGGGGTTTGTTTTGCCGAAAAGCATCTACAAGTGGGTCCTTACTTTCAACTTTTAGCTCAAGATTCTAGTTTCGTTAACCAGTCTAGGTAAGCAGCTATCTAAAGCATACATGGTGAAGCATTAAATTTTTCATCCAACCAGTTCATTCATCATCATTGTTCCTCTTCTTACTCTGTGGGTAAAAATGGTTAAGTAGTCTCAATAGCCGTGAGAAACGTACGATTCGAATCGAATTTCTTAACCTTGCAAGGGAAAACCCAAACACACGTCACGTGGTTACTCCCTAGAGTCACACGTGCAACTTTTCCCCTTTCTTTCCGGGTCGTGGATCGGGGCTACCCTCCGAGAGTACAAGAGCCCCACGCCACGGTTCGGCGCCGGGTCGTGACCACTCTCTGCACTCGCCATATGCACATGGGACCGAAGTTCAAAGGGTAGGATGCCGTCCCCTTGCCGGGCCAATCAGGTACTTAAGCTTACCGATTCCCATAATCTCGGCATGTGTTTAGTACGTTCAAAGACTTAACCATCACTACCACACCCTGCGGCCTTAGCATTTTTCACTAGACAGACGGGCCTCAATCGTAACCATCGTTACATAACCCGTCCGTGTCCTTATGATTGCAGCGTGTAGTAGCCATTCAACTCCTATTTTCTCGCGAGTGACAGGAAATCACCCGACTTTTACCGGAGTCCTATTAGCACAGCATTCTATCGAACCTTACGTCTAGTTTTCAAGCAAGGGTTCCTAGTATCATGCAACTAAGTTTTCATCCAACTCCTATAAACTTAATGCACAAGCAAAGAGTAATGAGTTGCATAATTTCGGAAAGAATGGGTTATGCTCCGGGGCTTGCCTTCGCAGTTCGCTTGGGGATCTTCCGAACTTGGGCTCGGGTCTTCAAGAGCTTCAGTTAGATTTGCTTGAGCTTCACGCTGCTCACTCTCGGACGCGGGCACCAGCTCGTAAGTTCCGTCGGCGAGAGTCGTCGATTCTACATGAGTGCACAAGTTTAAGTTGTGGTAATGGTGCTTGATTACGATTTGAGAGTAATTACTACAATGGATAGTTTCTGGTCATGAAATTTTGGATTCAGGCACATCAAGGAAAGATGTGCTTACTGTAAAATTTTCAGCCAATTTTATGTAACAGATTAATTATGAAAAATACATTGCATAGTTGCTGTTAGATCCTTGTTCTTTTTGTACAGAACAATTGGTGCAACAAATGAGTCTAAGATTTTTACAGAGCTCTCACTTAAGTATGCAGAAGCTACTGTAACTTTTGTATGATTTATCGTGCAGTATCCAGAGCATAGAAAATATGACACTCTACACCTAGTCTATTCAAAGATTCATTTTTACAGGACCCTACACAGGGTTTTTGTCCATGAAACGTTTTACACAGCAACCTCTACCATAGTGTATCTCCCAGTAAAAATGTGAGAAGTTTCCAAGCTAAGGTACTATTTTCTTGATTTAATGTATGTTATTAGCACATAAATCAAATAAGTAGGTTACTGTGAGATAAAAAGTCTCCTAATTTTTTGTTCTGAGGATTCCAGAACAGTTGAGTTTGCATTTTTCTGAATTTTCTACGATTTTATACGAATTTTACAAGTTCACTGAATTTGAATCTAGGTTTGAAACTTTCTTTTACAACTAGGTCCTTGAATCTTACGCGCAGACCCTTCTAAAGATTTAAATTCTTGCAATTGGGTCCTCAGGCGGCTCGGGTACGGCGGCCAGCCGAAATTCCGGCGAGGGGGCTCGCCGACGGCGAGGGGCGAGGGTCGGGGAAGGTTTAGGGGTGCGAGGGCTACCTCGTGGGGGTGTTGTTCAGGTGGGGGACGGTCGGGAAGGGCTCGCCGGCGTTGGAGCAGAGGCGGCGGCGGCGCGGCTCGCGTCGACGGCGGTGCTCCGGCGGGCTTGGGGCGGCGTGGTCCGGTCGGTGAGCTTCAGTGGCGCGTGGGGAAGCTACTCAGGGGCTCGGCTTGGACGGAGGGGGTCGGGGTCGTGCTGTCCACGACGAGCAGGGGCGGCGGCGGCGACGGCAGCGCGGGCGGCGGCGCTCCGGTGGCTCTGGGTGGCGTTGGGTGGGTCGGCGAGCTGCGGTGGGGTGATGTAGTGGTGGCTGGGGGCTCAGTTTGGGCAGTGGGCGGCGGCGGAGGGTTGTCCACGGGCGGGTGGTGCTCGGCGGCGGCGAGGCGTTCTGGACTGCGGTGGCTCGCGCGCGTGGCCGGGGTGGTGCTTTTATAGGGATAGGAGGGGGTGTGGAGGTGCCTGGGCGACGCGCGGGGCGGGGCACGGCAACGGCGTGCACTGGGCGCGGCGGGCGGTGGCAGAACGCCGGTGCGGCGTGCGGCGAGCGGGCGCGGGCGACTGGGCGGCCGAGATTTTGGCGTGGGCGCGAGGAGATAGCGCGGCGTGCGGATTGGGGAGCAGCTGCTGCAGCGGCTCGGGCGGAGGGCAGGCGCGGCAGCTGGCGGGGCGCGGGGGCCGGGGCGGCACGGCGGAGCGCGGCTACTGGGCGGCCGGGCGGCGGGCTGGGCGCGGCAGCACGCGCGGGCGTTCACTGGCCGCGCGGCGTGGGGGCGGGGCAAAGCCGGCCGTGGCGGGGTGGTGCGGCGGCCACTGGCCTGGCGCTTCGCGCCGGTCAGGCAACGCTGGCCACCTGGCGCGCGGCGGGCGGGCGAGCGCGCGCGGTGCGGCAGAGGGGGAAACGAGGGACCTGAATGCAAGAATTTGGAAAACTTCAGGGGGCTGGGTGCAAACAGGGCGTTTTCTCCTCTTTCTGATTTGAATTTCAAAAACTTTTGAACACGAAAGTTGTTCAAAATAAAAAGTTCTACAACTTTGGTTTCAGGCAAAATCTCATTTGGCTTATGGTTTGAAAGTTAAATTTAAAAGTTCAAAAGTAACCAAATGTGCTCAAATTAAATTTGAATTCCAACTGAACTCGTTTCAATTCTTTCCACCCTTTCATTAGCTGATCTAATCATAGAGTTAGGCTAATGACATTGATTTTGGAAATGTAATTACCAGGGTTGTCACACTTCTCAAGACCCTGACGACTCCTATTTATACCCTAAAGCTAGGACTCCTGGTCGATCACGACTTGTTACAACCTTATTTAAATTACTATATCTATACGAACTTTAAAAGGGAAACGGACTCCTGCAGAATCTTCCGCCGCCGCTCCCTAATCCAATCAGGGTTTCCTTCAATTGTTCCCCGACCGACTTAGCGTGCCCCCTTTGACCAACTTTTGACCAGGACCCTCTGAAATAGTCCCATCCTGCTGGCGTAGGCTGTATCACCAATCGGCCAATTTCCAACTGTTACCTCAATCGGCCGATTCCTTTCTGTGGCCTTCAGATCTGTCGCATCGGCCAATCTTCTCCTCCTGACGCCGATTCAACACGTGTCAAAATCTAGCGTCAACACATGCCACCCAGTTTCGGAGTAAAATATAACTTTTTCTTCGAAACTCTTTCTTTAATCCCTTCCTCCGAAACGGGCGCAGTAAAATCTCCTTCCGTTCTGCGGCACAATGATTGCAATTTCCTCGAACCGAGTGCGCGAAACGACCGCTCCTCTGGAACTCGTGTAGACGGCGCGGTAAAAATACCATCTTTGCCCTCGCTTCACCGATTTTTCTTAAGTACTGGCTTTCTCCGCCTATCCTTCCCCAGGAATCTAGCATTCCTTTCCATCGCACCACTGTTCGTCTTCCTCCAAGCTCTCTCGATCTCCAAGCGCTCCCCCCTTTCCGGCGATTTCATCCGCGGCCTGCTCCAACCCCCAATGGCGTCTCCATCGGCGACCACTCCATCTACAGAGGCTCCATCGGCTACTCCTTCGATGGCGGCGGCCCAATCGGTGGCCTCCCCAGCGGTGTCATCGGCGACGATGGCCTCCATCCCAGAGGTAAATGCTCAAAATTTTTTCTTTTTTGCCTTTTTACTGCTTCAGTACTTTTCGGACCCTTTCTCAGTTTCTTCCCTTTTCCCCTTTTTTAGGCACTTAGGCACCGAATCACTATTCCTCTCTCAGAATCCCCTGACCTCATCTGTTTGGGCCCTATGGGGAACCCCGATCCAACGGACCTGATCAGTTTAGAAACCCATAGGATCCCTTTTAAGCTGTCCTCTATGGATTTAGATCACTGGGTAGGCACTTTCAGATCCTGGCCAAATGAAACACCCGGATGGAGAGAATGGTACCAGAGGGTAGCCGGATCTTGGAAAGTTCAGTGGGAAGAACTGAAAATCGGCCAGTGCATAGACTTATCGTTGTCTCAGATGGAAAGGAACGAACCTCTGGTCATGGCAGCCTCTTATTTTTGGTCCGATGCACTTAACGCGTTCCTTTTCGAACACGGACCCATGACCCCGACCTTGGCCGATGTTCTGCTGCTGACCGGCCTCGATGTTTCCTCCGCCGATACCCCTTTCAATTACCTGTTCAAGCCATCTCATCGGCTGGAGACCAAAGGAATCGGCGGGTGGAAAGGATACATTAGTAAAATCATGAAGACCGGGACAGTCTCGCAGAGGGAGCACACTGCCTTCTTGATGATGTGGCTGGAGAAGCATTTCTTCTGTGGCAGAGCAGTCGGCCCCTCTTCAAACACTCAAGCTTTGGCAGAGGCTCTTTCACAAGGATCGGCCATCCCCCTTGGAAAACATTTGCTGGGATCGGCGTACCATCTGATGCACCAAATCGGCATCAAGCTCTCGAAGGGGGAGCCGATAGGGAATCCAGGTGGCCCTTGGTGGTTTATCACCCTCTGGCTCAATTTACACATGAGCAAGGTCTCTCAGCAGCGGATAGAGACAAAGACCTTTCCCAATATCGAGTCAGAGGAGAATCCATCGGTCCGTCGCCGATGCAGATCTTTTGGAGAAGCGGTATCGGCCTTTCCCGGCTGCCAATTCACTGCCACCTGTACAGCTGAATACTTCAGGTGCTTCTACAATGGCCTTAGTGAAGAGATGATCAGCTGGCACCCATATCAGGCAGTAGAGCCGATTTTTGAATTGCCCGTATGCTATGATTTCTCCACTCACACCTTCGAGAGAGAGTTAATGGATGTCTTGATCAAGCCGGGGATTCTGCCGGCTAATTTCTTCTCAGGAAAGGATTCACCCACCTATGAATTCTATAATCCATCGGCTGCGGCAAGGCAACTGGGTTTTGGCCAACTGCCGATTCGGGTTTACTTCGCCGGTCAGGCAAAATTCAGAGATGGACTGACCTCAAGCCTTGATTACAGCCGGCTGTGCGATCTGATACCCGATTCCAGTACCATTGACCTGAACAGTTGGTCAATTGCCTCTTTCGCCACCCAGCAGTTCAAATTATGGTGGGCAGAATGGAAGCAGCACCTTTTCTGTAAATCCCCATCGTCTTACTGCAACATTCTGGACCCAGAGAACATTGATCCAAATGCAACGATATGTTCTTTTTCCTCAGCCGATTCCAATGTTATTTCTTTCCGCATTATCATCCTGTTGTTAACTCATGTTCATCTCTTCAGTCTAAAAGCCATGTTCCCCCGATGCGGAGCCGAAGCGGCCGGCCGATTGATAGCCATCACCAATACACGTCGTATCCACTTATCGGCTTCCATGCTCCAACTGTCAGAGATATCTCCACCGGCCGATCAAGGCGAGCACCAAAAAGGCCAACATTAAAGATAACGTGCCACCGGGTGCGAGCTCGTATTGGATCGGCCGATCAGCCGGCAATAGCATCGGCTGAAGTCCCCCGCATTGGATCGGCTAGCCAGACAGCAGTGGTATCGGCCGAGACTTCCCGCATCGGATCGGCCGACCAAGCGGTAGTGACACCAGCCGAGACTCCAGGTCCTTCACCTCTGCCGGTTGTCGAGATGGCCGATCCCCAAGTCACTGCTGAAGTCGGGGCTGCTGCAGCGTCACTATTAGTAGAAGCTGTTCAGGTAATCTTACTTACCTCATATATTCTCCAAGTCTTCTACTGACATCAACTCTATTCTTCTGTCAGGCTGCACAAGTTATCCCACCGCAGTCTCCGCAACAATCGGCCATGTCTCAAGTGGGAACCGAGACTCCAGCAGCTCCTGCCGCCGAGGTAAATGATCTCTTACCTTGGATCTTTAATACTCAGAAAACTTAGCCAAATTTGATGCAGGCCGATTTGGGTATGCCGATTATAACTCCACAACAGGCATCGGCCGGGAGACCCACAGAGGCATGGCAAATTTCCGTTACTTATCTTATTTCAATTTCCCATAGCATTTTCACAGGAATCTTCCTTTATATATTTTTCAGGAAGCTGGTCCAAGCAGAGCGCTAATAACCATCGAATCCTCTTCTTCCGACGAACCAAATGCACCAGTCCCTGAGACAACGGAAACACTTCTACCGGCGCAGGCAAGAGAGATTCGCTTCAAAGAGGTAACAGTCTTACCACTAGAATCGGCCGATATGTTAGAATCGGCCAATTTCCTTTCACCGCTTGCTTACCCTTAACTTCATTTCCTTACAGGAGCAAGATAGCCCCAACAATAGCATCTTTTCTTTTGCTGTCTCCTTGGCCGATGACGAAGAAATCGCTTCACACCCAATTCCATCGAGCTCCACCCCCGACGACGTCCGCTCCAAGCTCGAAAGCATTCGTACTCTCCTCCAAGATGACATCGGCCGATTGGTGGAAGATGCATCGCCTATTCGACAACTTTTCAACGAGGCCAAAGATCGAATCCCGGATGAAGTATCAGAAAATTTAGGGTATGCTGCCTATATAGAGGGCATGCAGATTCCGGTTTCCAGGGCGCTGCGACGTATGGCCGATCGTGCTCAGATGGCCAAAACTCAGGAGGAGGTCGATTCGTACAAGCATCGGACTCAGGAAGTACACCATAGGATCAACTTCCTCGAGAATTGCCGTCCGGACATCGTCGGTGCAATAGATCAGCTGAAACGGAGGAGAGCAGAACTGGCCAAGGAGATGGAACAGATAACCAAAGAGATAGCCGCTGAAGAGAAGAAGCTCCAAGAACTCCCATCCATCATCAGCGAGCTGAAGCAAGAAAGACAACATCTGGCTCGTGAAACAATAAGGCTCCGTCGCCGCGTGTCAGAAGTACCAGGATCGGCCGATGATGATCGGAGAGTAGTAGACTCGGCCGATCAAATTAGACGACGAGCGATTGTAGCCATAGATGCTTTCCTTGGGATGTAAAAAAATATGTTAAACATTACTGCTCCTTTAATGTCACTGCGCCGATTCGGTTTTAAACTGCTCCTTCAGTCTGCTTTGCATTTATGTATGTATTTACTCCGATAGGACGTGTCTCACCATCCATTTACCTCCTCTTCATTTATAAGCAGACCGTTCACCATATCTAGAGGCACACGCATTACTTATCTCCTCTCCTTCTTTTACTGTCCCAAATTGAACGGCAAGATGTCTTCTTCGTCCTCCTCATCTTCTTCCTCTGTCAACCAGGTATGAACTTCCCCTCTGCCTTTCTCTTAAGCATCTCAATCGCTCCGATACTGGGTAACTCCTTTTATCTCTGTTTAGCCAAAACGTCTCAGCCCCGGTCTAGAACAAGCGATAGAAATCATGCATTCAGAAGAGCCACTATCACAGGCAGACAGAAATCTGATAAGAGCTCATGCTGAGGAACTTAGAGATCATGTCCCTGCCGCTGTCCAGAAATACTCGGACCTCATAGATGCTCATTTTTTAGTCCGCAAGCGACCATCTTCTGAAAAAAATTCTTCACTTCCTCGTAAAGCCAAAACTGAAGTCGCCATGGAAGATCTGGAAGAGGAGAAGACCCGCCTGCTGAAAGAACTCTGCGACCAAGCTGAAACTGGAGCCACTGCAGAGGACCCGAAAGAGAAAAGGCTCACCCTTATGATAAAACTGGGTCGCATCGAGAGAGAAATCCAGCGTAGGCGTAATCAGTAGACACACCAGTATTTTTATTCTAAGGGCGACTTGTACCATGTCGGCCGTGTAATCTGTAATTTCCATTCAATAATGAATTCCAATGTTTCCTTCACCAGATGTGTAGACAGAAACCGATGAGAAATCGGCCATGTTATCTAGACATATTTTGCTGCAAGTTATGTATCTACCCAAATGCTTGGATAGTACCTCTTCAGATATCGCCCGTTTAAAGCTCTTGGGAATTCCTCCCCTTCGACTGTCTCCAGAATATATGCATTCCCAGGGGCACATCGGCCGATTCTATACGGCCCTTCCCAAGTGGGTGACCATTTACCGAATTTTGGATCTTTAGATCCTATCGGCAGCACCAACTTCCATACCAAATCTCCTTGAGAGAACTGTTTAACTTTGACCTTTTTGTCATACCATCTGGCCACCCTTTTCTTGTTTTCTTCTATACTAATTAGGGCTCTCAACCGTAAACCCGCCGAATCGTCAAATTCATCTTTCATGAGAAAGGAATAGTCATCGGCCGTTAACTGATCTTGTAACGATATACGTGTTGACCCTGTCCTTATCTCCCATGGCAAGACCGCCTCATGACCATAAACCAACTGATAAGGGGATATTTTAGTGGCTCCATGACAAGCCATTCTGTATGCCCATAAAGATTCAGCCAAAGACATATGCCACTTCTTGGGTTGCTCTTCTATCTTTCTCTTGACTAGCTTGATTATCCCTTTGTTAGACGACTCTGCTTGGCCATTGGCTTGAGCATAGTATGGAGAAGAGTTCAATAATTTAATCCCCATATCGGCGGCGAACTCTCCGAATTCTCCAGAAGTGAACATTGTCCCTTGATCAGTTGTGATGGTTTGAGGAATACCAAATCGATATATAATATGGCTTTTAACAAATTCAATCATATCGGCTGATGTCACGTTCCTTAGAGGAACTGCCTCCACCCACTTAGTAAAATAATCTGTAGCCACCAATATGAACTTATGCCCTTTGCTTGATGGAGGATGAATCTGTCCGATGAGATCTATTCCCCAACCTCTGAACGGCCACGGCTTAATTATTGGATTCATAGCCGATGCTGGCGCGCGCTGCACATTGCCAAACTTCTGGCAGTCTTGGCATCCTTTGTAGTACTTGAAACAATCCTCAAGGATGGTCGGCCAGTAATATCCATTGTTCCGGATCATCCATTTCATTTTGTGAGCCGATTGATGAGCTCCACACACGCCTTCATGGATTTCTCCCATCAGCACTTTTGCTTCTTCCGTTCCCAAGCATTTGAGAAGAACTCCATCAATCGTCCGATAAAATAAATCATCCTCAAGCAACACATATTTTGTAGCCTGAAAACGTGTTCGCCGATCCACCTTTTGGGATGGATTTTTCAAGTAATCGGCGATCTCCTTTCGCCAGTCATCAGCCGCGAGCTCTAGCGCCATCGCTCCCTGAATCGGCCGATACCCAGAAGCATGTTGGGCCAGTCTGTTGGCTTCTTCATTATAATTCCTGGGGATATGCTCAATTATTGCAGACTTGAACTCTTTTAAAAGTTGAAGACAATCCTCATAATAAATCCTCAAGATATCATCCTTGCATTCAGATCGCCCCATCAACTGATCCACAATGAGCATGGAATCTCCAAAAATTTCGACTGCATTAGCTCTGACTTCCCTTAATAATTGGATGCCTTTCAGAATGGCTCGATATTCTGCCTGGTTATTAGTTGCAGAGGCTTCTATCGGCAGAGAGAAATTATAACTTGCCCCCCGAGGCGACACAAGAACAATGCCGATTCCTGATCCGACCCCACACGAAGAACCATCAAAATATAGAGTCCATGGAACTGGTTCAACGGTGGCGATCTCTGGTCCACAATGCTGAACTACAAAATCGGCCATCACTTGACCTTTGACGGCTTTGGCCGATTCGTACCTTAAATCGAATTCTGACAAAGCCAGGATCCATTTTCCAATCCGCCCTTTCAAAATCGGCAATGATAGCATGTACTTCACCACATCATCCTTGCACACGACTATGCATTCTGCCGATAGCAAATAGTGCCTGAGCTTGGTACATGAAAAGTATAAGCACAAGCATAGTCGCTCCACCGAGGAATATCTTGTTTTGGCGTCTAAAAGTCTTCTGCTGACGTAGTATACCACTCGTTCTTTCCCCTCAAACTCCTGTACCAACTCCGATCCAATAGCCTGTTCATCAGCCGATAAATATAACTTGAACGGCTTACCAGGCTGTGGTGGAATTAATACCGGAGGTGAAACCAGATACTGCTTGATATTCTCCAGTGCCTTGCGCTGTTCTTCTCCCCATATGAATTCCTGGTCGGGCTTTAATTTCAACAGAGGGGTAAAAGCCTGAATACGCCCTGACAGATTGGATATGAATCTTCTGATGAAATTGACCTTGCCGATGAGGGACTGTAGTTCAGTTTTATTTTGTGGGGCCACCACTCTGTTGATGGCGTCTATGGTCTTGCGGTTGACTTCTATCCCGCGCTCATGGACCATAAATCCTAAGAATTGCCCGACCGATACACCAAATGCACACTTGTTTGGGTTCATCTTCAACCCATGTTTCCTTGTGCACTCAAGTACTTCCTGTAAATCAGCCAGATGATCTTGGTGACCTTTTGACTTGACCACGACGTCATCTATATAAATTTCCACCGATGAACCAATGAGTTTGTGGAAGATGTAGTTCATGGCCCTCTGATATGTAGCGCCGGCGTTCTTCAACCCGAAAGTCATAACCACCCATTCAAATAAACCAAGATGACCTGGGCACCTGAAAGCCGTTTTCGAAATATCTTCCTCGGCCATTAATATCTGATTGTACCCGGCGTTCCCATCCATGAAACTTATGACTTTATGGCCTGCGGCAGCATCCACCAAGATATCGGCTGTCGGCATCGGATATCCATCCATCGGCGTAGCCTGATTTAAGTTCCTGAAATTGATGCACACACGTAATTTTCCATTCTTTTTGTATACAGGCACAATGTTAGAAATCCATTCGGCGTAGCGGCACTGCCGAATAAATCCTGCTTCAATCAACTTTGTAATCTCGGCCTTTATATCAGGTAGAATCTTGGGGTTACACCGTCGTGCAGGTTGCTGATATGGCCGATATCCTGATTTTATAGGTAACCGGTGTTCAACAATAGACCGGTCTAGTCCTGGCATCTCATGATATTCCCAAGCAAAGCAATCCTTGAACTCTTTTAATAAACTTATCAATTTACATTTGTACTCAGGATCCAAATTGGCACTAATGTACGTCGGCCTTGATTTGCTGCTATCTCCCAAATCTACCATCTCTAATAAATCGACCGACGTAAACCCATGCCCAAGCTTCCCATCTTCTCGGACGAGCTGATCCATTTATTATGAATCTTCAGAGCCGACTGCTTGGATCGGCTGTAGACCGAAATCGGACACTTTCAGGAAGTCAGTGTCCCAAATCCTGCCAGATATACACTTGACGTGCTCACAGCTCCACTGTTGCGTGTCGGCCGCTGCAACGCTGTAGACGGAATCGGCAGCGACTATCTCTGTGTTGTCGCCGACCCATTGCACAAGGCATTGATGCATTGTACATGGGACACAGCAGTTTGCGTGTATCCAGTCGCGACCAAGCAGCATATTGTAGGACCCCTTGCCATTAATAATGAAAAAGGTGGTAGGGAGGGTCTTACTGCCGATGGTGAGGTCGACGCAGAGCGCTCCGCGGGCGGGCGACACGTTGCCTTCGAAATCCTTCATCATCATGTCCGTCTTGGTGAGGTCTTCATCGCCCTTGCCCAGCTTGCGGAACATGGCATACGGCATGATGTTAACTTCAGCGCCTCCATCTACCAGTAATCTGGTGACGGGTCTTCCGTTAAGATGCTGTCGTTTTTCCTCTTCTGGTTTCTCAACTTGAGAAACAACGCTTTAAGATGCTGTCGTTTTTCCTCTTCTGGTTTCTCAAACGTAGCCGTCATCGGCTCCAACACTAGTTGTGCCATTTGTTCCTCTTCTGTTCTTGTTATTTTATCCCGATCGTTGGGCGCCATTAACTCCATCGGCAGTATGAACACCATATCAACTTCGGCCACCTATTCTTGGTTGTTTGCTTCTTGATCGTGTTTCTTTGGGCGCCACACTCGAGACTTGACATTTCTTTTTCCTTGCACCTGTCTCTGTTCTTCTTCTTGATGCTTCCACTGGCGTAGGCGTTGGATCCTCCACTTCTGGGATCTGGATAAGCCATCGGGACACCACCTGGGATTTGCTGGTTTGGCCGATGATCTGGCGTGCTCCCAATCTGGTTCCCTTCCTAGGGGATTCTCGTACGATACCCTATCATCGGCCATCTCTTCCAGCCGATCGTGCGCGCTGATCCTGCCCCCCAGTCCGTCCCGCTGGCCGATCTTGCTTTTTGACCAGTGGCGCTGGTCAACTCTGCCCCCCAGCCGATCATGCACCGAAATGCGTTGTTCTTCTCGTCCACGCCGATTTCTGCTGATCGGCTCTGATCCTCTGTCCCTAGAGTGTGGCCTCGGGCGATCGTTGCAGCTTAATCCGTTACACTCCGGACAGTTATCGGCAGACGGCAATCTGATGTCGTTCTCCCAGCAGTGGATGAAGAACGGACATTGCCAGTGATCTTCATGTCGGCGCATCGTCTCTTCCTGGTATCTTGCTCGTTCTTGCTGCTGCCGATACTTACTGAGTAAGAATTGGAAAGTGACGGGCTTGCGTGGTCGTTCTGGCCCCCGCCTGTTCCTTCTGATTTCTTCCGTCGTGATCTGCCTCCTGGGGTCGACGGCGCCGCCTCTTCTCGCCGATTCTGACGTCAGCACCTTAGTTTGACTTGAGTCCCCTCCAGCGTTAACCATGTTGGCCGGGAAGGGATGCCGATCTATCTTCATCGGTTTTGCCGATTTAGCTGGAGTTTCGAATTTAAGCCGTCCCTGCTCGATGGCTGATTGGATCTGCTGACGGAAGACTTTACATTCATTTGTCTCATGAGAAGTAGTGTTGTGCCACTTGCAGTATTTCATCTTCTTAAGTTGATCGGCCGTAGGGATGGTGTGATGCTGAGACAGCTTAATCTGCCCTTCCTGAAGCAATAGATCAAAAATTTTATCGGCCTTTGACGTGTCAAAGCCGAATGTCTCTGGCTCCTTCTTGCCAAAGGGGCATGATATCGGTTTTTTCCCTTTGACCCATTCTGCCAGGCCGATTTCCTCTTCCGCATCTGATTCAGATCCTTCCAAGTATGCCACCTTCTTTTGGAAGTTCCTCCGCTATTCAAATGGTCGGACCTCTTGTCCTGACAATCGGTGAACGATCTGGCTCAGGCTTTCAAACTCTTGGGCAGCATATCTTTCTTTGATTTGTGGCAGGAGGCCTTGGAAGGCGATATCGGCCAGCTGTGCGTCGGTCAGAGCCAGACTGTAGCATTTGTTCCTGATTTCTCTGAACCTCTGTATATATCCCATCACTGGTTCATCGCTCCTCTGCCTGAGGCTGGTCAAATCCGAGAGCTTCATCTCGTGTACTCCTGCGTAGAAGTACTTGTGGAATTGTTTCTCCAGATCGGCCCATGTAACGATGGAATTTGGCGGCAAGGTGGTGAACCACTGGAAGGCCGATCCGGACAGGGACGATGAAAATAAACGCACCCTCAGAGCATCTTGCGTGGCAGCTTCTCCGCACTGGATGATGAATCGGTTGATTTGCTCCACAGTGGATGTATCGTCCGTCCCCGAGAACTTGGTGAAATCAGGAACTTTGTAGCGGTGTGGGAACGGCAGCAAGTCATAGGCCGATGGATACGGCGTCTTGTAAGTGTAAGTTTGAACTTTTGGCTTCAATCCAAACTGATCCTGGATTACTTCTGCTATTCTTGCCGTCCAGTCCACCTGCTGCTGATGAGCAGCTGTTCGCGGCGCGGGCATGTGCTGAAGGGCTGGTACGGCCGGGTGATGAATCGGCGAATTTTGCTGAACGGCCGATAGTTGATGGCGAAACGAGTCTGCACCCCCATCGTACGTCACCGCTGGCGCCGTGCCTCTGAATGCTTCTACAGTGCTTGCCCCCTGCCGATTTCTGATAAGATCGGCTGATACTGGGGAACCGTCGGCCGGGCGGCCGATTGGTATGGCACCTGGGTTGAATAACTTCCATACCCGTTCGTTGGCTCGGGAAAATACGTTGTCGCTGATGTTCCCCAAGGCGCTGAGCTCGTAGGCAGTGACTGCACAGAAGCAATCTGAACGGGTTGAAGCGGTGTCTGTGATGGGAGACATGGTGCACCGCTGTATCTTGGAGACGCCGGGGGCAGTGGAGAGTTGTACCCCTCGCGTTGCGTCAATATCGGCTGAGGAGCCGATTGGGACGTGTATGGTAAGCTTCTGGCTGGCAGAGTGGTCGGCGGGGCATATGCCGGTCCCTGATAGCCTTGGACTGTTCCGCTGGCCAGAGAGCTGACGACGGCGTTATACACCGTGTTGGTCATCACTGAGGATTGGTCGATGAACGCCTGATACACGGACTGTTGAATCATCTCTGACATCTTGCCCGAGTCCTCAGCAATGGTGATGTGGCGAGGCGCTAGAATAGGAGCCTTCTTGACTGCCTCCCCGCTTCTGGTACGACTGAACGACTGGAGGTACATCTTCTTGTAATCTTCTAGATGTTTGGCCAATTCTTCCCTCTGGTCGTCCTTGAGATCTGCTTCTGTGACCTCAATGATGTTGCTGTCCGAGATTTCTGCGTTTTTTGACATATCAGATCTTGGATGCTCCCACCGGGCGTGCCAAAAGTGTGTTGGCGCTAAAATCGGCCGGATAGGAATCGGCCGATGGTCTTCAGCGTCGGACACACGACCCGGGAGAATCTGCTTAGCTCCTGTTCGGGTTATCGCCCTGGTGCGGTTCGCGCGGCGTGCCAGTCAATCTGACCTATTGATTGACAAGGAAATAAAGTATTAAATTCCAGGCGCGTCGATCGGCTGGAGTTCCGATCCGTCCTGAGGAGCGCGTCGGCGGTGAATCGGCCGATTTGCTGTAGGGATGATCGGCTATGGATCAGCCGATAATCGTGTGGTAATCGTAAAGAAAACTGCTGGAGCGATCTAAACGATTACTACAGGAGCAACACTTGAAATAGATCTAATCGGCTGTATGATGATAAATCGAAGAAGAACAATGACGAAGCCGATTACTCTGATCTCAAGCTGGATAACTGGTGATAATACTAGAACAACAGGTAAAACTTGCAATTCTAGTAAATATCGATAACTGGTGAATAAATCCAAATAAAACCACAGCGATGCGCCCGTAGTTGAAGCTCGGATATTACTCGGTAAGCGGAACCTACCAATTGGCTGGAGATCAAGTTGATGCAGCCCTGCCAATCCGTACGAACTCGTGGAAGAAGAAAATGTTGGCGAAGTCGCCGACTTGAAAGTAAATTGCTGGAAAAGTAGAAGTATTATTGTTGATTGATGTGTTGATATCCTTCCCAAGACCCTGATGACTCCTATTTATACCCTAAAGCTAGGACTCCTGGTCGATCACGACTTGTTACAACCTTATTTAAATTACTATATCTATACGAACTTTAAAAAGGAAACGGACTCCCGCAGAATCTTCCGCCGCCGCTCCCTAATCCAATCAGGGTTTCCTTCAATTGTTCCCCGACCGACTTAGTGTGCCCCCTTTGACCAACTTTTGACCAGGACCCTCTGAAATAGTCCCATCCTGCTGGCGTAGGCTGTATCACCAATCGGTCGATTTCCAACTGTTACCTCAATCGGCCGATTTCCTCCTTTCTGTAGCCTTCAGATCTGTCGCATCGGCCAATCTTCTCCTCCTGACGCCGATTCAACACGTGTCAAAATCTGGCGTCAACACAATCTACTCTTAAATTTTCCGATTTAGCCTTTGTCTACAACAGTGGGTACAATTAAAGTCTATTAAACCTTCCATTTAATTTATAGCAAGATTTAGGGGGCAACTGAAGCAATGCATGTAATAAAAGTTGTAGATCTTCTTCTAAAGATTACAGAACAGTTGAGTTTGTATTTTTAAAATTTTTCTACGATTTTGTATGAATTTTACAAGTTCACTGTTTTTGAAACTAGGTTTAAAACTTTCTTTTACAGAGGGGTCCCTGGAAACTTGCGTGCAGGCCCCTGGGAAGATTGCAATCAAAGCAATGTGGTCCCTGGCGGCCGGCCGGCGAGCTCGAGCTCGATTCCGGCAAGGGGAGGGGCCGGCGGTGAGGGCAAGGTGGTGGAGGAGCACGGGGAAGGCATGGGCTACCTTGGAGAGGTCTCAGTTGGGGCCGAGGGTGGCCGGAGGTGGCTCGTCGGCGCGGAGCAGAGGGGCGGTGGCGGTGCGGAGCGTCGGCGACGGTGCTCTGGCGAGGTGGGGAGAGCGTGGGCTGGTCGATGAGCTTTGCGGCATCGAGGGGAAACCGTTTTGAGGCTTGGCTTGGACGGAGGAGATTTCGAGTGGGCCGTCGACGGAGCAGCAGGGGAGCGGCGACGGCGCGGCGGTGCTGGCAGTGCTCCGGCGGTCGAGATGGCCGGGGAAGTGGCCGGTGAGCTTCAGTGGAGGGAGGGCAAGCTCGCTGGGTGATGGCTTTGGGAAGTGGGAGGCTGGGGAGTGGGGCTCCATGGGCGGGCGGTGCACGGCGGCGGCAATGGCAGCGGCGGCGGCGCTCTGGGGGTTGAGGCGCGCGCGAGTGGCGTTGTGTCGCCTTTTATAGGCTGCAGGAGGGTGGGAGAGAACCGAGCGACGCTGGGGAGGGGCGGCACGATGGTGGTGCGTCACTGGTCGTGGTGGGTGGTGAACAGAGCCGGCGCGGCGTGCGGCAGGCGCGGGCAGGGGATTGGGCCCTGAGGATTTGGCGTGGGGAGTGGGAGATCACGTGGCGCGCGGGTTGGGCGTGGAGCTGCAGCAGCTAGCTTGCCGGGCGGCGAGCGCGGCGACTGGCAGAACGCGGCGGGGACACGGGCCGACGCGGCTTGTCCATTGGGCGCGGCGTGCGGCGAGCAGAGGCGCGCGTTGCCAGCGTGCGCGTGGCGTGCGCGGACTGGGGAGGAGCACGGCGTGCGGGCGCGGCGTGGGGAGGAGCGCGGCATGCGGGCGCGGCGTGCGGGCGCGGCCAGGCATTGGCTTGGCGCCTAGCGCCGGTCAGGCATCGCCGGCCAAGTGGCCTGCGGTGATTGTGCGGCGGCGGAGGGTCGGGCGAAGCCGAGGGTCGGGCGAAGCGAAGCGTCGGGCGAAGCGTAGGGTCGGGCGAAGCAAGGGTCGGGCGAAGCCGAGGGTCGGGCGAAGCGAAGCGTCGGGCGAGCGTAGGGCCGGGCGAAGCGAGGGTCGGGCGAAGCCGAGGGTCGGGCGAAGCGGCTGCGCGTCGGAGGGTCTGGCGGAACGGAGAAGGAAGGGTCTACAGTGGAAATAGAAGAAAAGGCAGGGGCTGGTTTGCAAATTCAAGTGTTACTCAAATTTTTGTGTTGCAACTCAAAAATCTCTGAACATGAAAGTTGTTCAAAATGAAAAGTTACACAAGTTTTGTTTTGGGCCAAATTTCATTTGAGTTCTAGTTTAGAAGTTATTTTAAAAACTCCAAAAGTAATATTCGGAGGGCATGTCATTTCCTAGGCAAAAATTTGCATTCACTCCTAGGCTTCAACTAGACTTTTGTTTAACATGTCAATAACGACGTGCCTATTCAATTTTGTAACCTTGTTTGCATCAATGTGAAAGTTATTTAATTTTTTTGATTAACGTACATGCACTTATGCACATATACCCAACTATTTTCAATTCAAAGCAAAACCAATTTATAATTCGTTTCTTTTAAACTTTTCTTAGTTATTTATACATCGTGTTAAGCTAAAGAGGCTTATTTCATAATTTAAACACCCGAGGTGTTACAGTTGCCGAGCCGAAGAGTGGTTCGAAGGAGGTAGGTACCTGATCAAATTCCAATCTTGTGGAATATATAATTTCTAGGGGAGAGGGAGAGAATGGACTCACACTTGGAATAATTTTGGTCTTTTATTTGCACTCCTGAGCTCTTTTGATTTTCGGAGAGTATGGGTTCTATCTCTTCTTCTTTTCTTTCTTGTCTCATATATATATATATATATATTTATATATATATATATATATTTCCAGGATAGCCCATACTCTCATGATATAGATGGATACACGAGCGGAGTGACTGACTCCATAGACCTTTCATTGATGGGTTCACAATGGAGATTTTGGGGGCTGTGGTATGGATGTGATATATGGCGATAGTGGATGTCAATACTTGGAGTAAGTGATCGACAGGTCAGATGACTTGTGAGGCTAGCGAAACAATGGGTACGCAAAGGAGAAAGATCAGTAGATGACAGGTACCTTTCCTCGGACGGACTCACTGTCAGACCCGGGGCGACGGGACTGCACACGTGGCGTAGAACATTCTAGAGTAAGGGGTGGGGCATGTCCCATACCTTATCTTTACTGTAAAGTACTCGTAAGCAAGTACAACTAGTCGGTACAGAAGGAAACTACCCGAGAGTATTCGGTCAGGACTCCTAAGCTCGTACCAGACTAGGATTTCCATGTAACTCTGTCCCTCCAGGATATATAAGGGCGGGCAGGGACCCCTCCAAAACACATCGTGCATACGCATAACTTCCAAGGGAATACAAACCATACAGGACGTAGGGTATTACACATACTGCGCCCCGAACCTGTCTAAACCCTTGTGTTCCTTGGACCATCGAGTTTTTGATCTCCGCGACACCCTGACCACAAGTCTGCTACCTTAGGGTATCTCTAGGTAGGCTTGCCGGTAAAACACCGACAGCTGGCGCACCAGGTAGGGGTGCTTATCGAAGATCCAACTTAGAATTCAGTGGCAACTTTCAGCTTCACCAGCGCCATGCCTCCTGCGGACACAACTTTCGTTTTCGGCTCCTGGGTCTGTGTCTCTGATGGCACAGGTGACTTCCATCAGCACCTCCTCGACAACAAGCCAGAGACATCTGTAGCAACACCAAGCAGCGTTCCCGATGAGTTTGTTGACAACCTCGACGAGATGCTGCTCCCTGACCTCGCCAGGGAGATCGAGAAGCTGTCCGTTTTTGACGCGACTCCGACTCGTGTTGCATCAAGCTTCTTCGGATCGGACTCGACTCCATCTGAGGGGCAGCGTGACTGATTCCCCTTCGGTTTACGCAATCCGGCCACTGTTTACTAGAAGGCCATAAAGTCTGAATTCTACACCGCATGGGAGAAGGATCTGGACGAACTACTTGAGCTCGGGGACAGGGATGCCACCGCATGCCGGGAGGCCCCTATCTTCGACGACTACGACTCGGACTCCGATCCCGAGGTCGAACCCTACTTGCGTGGCCAGGGCTTGGTTATAACCTCCATTCCGGAGGGTCGCTTCGTGTACTGGAAGGGCATGAAACCCTCCGAACTACTCGGAGACGACGAAAGACTAGTCGCTCAACTTGACTCCCTACCTTTCCAAGAGGGCAGACCACTCGGTGAGACCACCCCCAGCGAAACTGTACTCGTAGACTACAGCTCCGACGATCCATCCACACACCACCACATCTTCATGGCGGAATCCGGCGAGTACAACGACAGGCACCGCAACGAAAGACCTGAACAGATCTCTAAGGATGAGCACACCGCAGATGCTGCCAACGAGTCCGCTCAGGACTGTGAGGCCCGCAGGCTGCGCAACAAGAAATGTGCCAAGCGCAGAAGGGACACCAACGAACAACACGCTCGGATTCAACGCGACCTCTACGCTGAGTTCGCAGCAGCACAGGACGCCGGGTTCAACACCCCTCCCGCTAACATTTCCGGTATAACCGAAGTGTTAGCTGGCATCCCTGACCCGCAAGTCCAGACCGCCATTCGCATGGCGCAGCAGGCACTGCTGCAGATCAACCAGCAGAACCCGATGCCCTCGGTTTCCCGTGGAAGGGGCGAGGGCAAGGGAAAAAGCCAAGTCAGCAGAACACCAGGGTGCCACCCGAGGCGACATGCTGCTCCCTCCAATAACCAACAGGGAAGCCGTGGTCCACAAAGAAGTTGTCCCGCAGGAAGCCGACTAGCGACCCACGCACCACATCCGGAAGGCTCCGTCCACAACTACCGCCGCTCGGAACTTGAAAAGCTTCCAACGGGCGACCTCCACGACAAGATCAACATGGGGTGTGATGCTCGCTCCATCATCAACAATCGGAGGAAGGAGCGCGCTGGAGCCGAGGGAAACACTACACGGGACGACAACGATCGCTTCCCTGCTTTCTCCTCCTGCTTCGACAACTACAAGTACCTAGAGGGATCCAAACCCATCGGCATCACCAAGTACGATTATAAGCAATCTTCTAAACAATGGGTACGATGCTACTCTACCGCCATTGAAGTCACAGGCGGCACCAACACCACCAAGGTCGTCTACTTCCCGATGGCCCTGGATACCGCCCCACTCACTTGGCTGGAGAGCCTAACCAAGAACTCCATCGACTCCTGGGAGCAACTGTGGAACGTCTTCATCGACCACTTCCAGGGGGCAATTGCTCGGGCAGGTACTCGACACGACCTGTCCCAATGTAAGCAAGAAAGGAACGAGCTCCTGCGCTCTACACCCACCGCTTCTTCGACACCTGAGGTACGATCGCCAACATCTCTGAGAGCGATGTCATCAACTTCTTCCACAACGGCCTCACCGACCAGGCTCTGTTCCGCGACTTTGGTCGCAACCGCCCTAAGACTTTTGCTGCCCTCCGTGACATGATGCAAACCTGGGCAGACCAAGAGGAGCAGGAGCGTGATCGGTTCTCGAAACGTGGCAACGACTACAGCAAGCGCAACAACGACCACCGCAACGACATAAGCCAGCGGGACTACTTGGGATCCTCCTGAAAGTGCAACCCAAACAATCCCGTCGCAGCTATCAATCGCGCCCCACGAGGCATGAAGCCATCCAATCTGCAAGAGAAGTTTGACAAACTCAAGCAGAAACAATGCCCGTGGCACCCACACTCAAAGCACTCTGCTTTCAAGTGCTACCAGCTCCGGAAGTCCCTCAACGCCCCGCCCTTGGAGAAGGGTGACAAGTAGAAGAAGAAGGACAAGGACAATGAAGATCCGGATAATAAGACAGATGCCGGCGAATTCCCGGACGTATCCAAGGTGGTCAACGTCATCTTTTGTGGCGAGTCGGGATTTGTCTCCAAAAGAACTCAGAAGCTGCACTGCCGTGAGATCATGTCCATCGAACTGGCGGTACCACGACCCCTCCGGTGGTTGGAGGTCCCCATCTTGTTCTTCAAGGCTGATCAGTGGACGAGCTTTTCTGAGCCAGGCAAACTCCCGCTCGTCCTAGATCCGGGCAAAAGTACTCATCGACGGAGGCAGCGGCCTCAACATCATCTTTGCGAGTACTCTAAGGAAGATGGGGGCAAATTTCATTGACATGCTCATCCCCAGCAAGGTTCCCTTCTGCGGCATCGTACCTGGGAATGCAGCTACGCCGCTTGGCACGGTGGTGCTTCCAGTCACCTTCGGGATGAGGGAAAACTACCATACCGAGTACATCAAGTTCGAAGTGGCCAACTTTGAAACCTCCTACAACACCATTCTGGGCAGACCTGCAAAGGCCAAATTCATGGCCGCACCGTACTACGTTTACTTACTCCTGAAGATGACAGGAAAGAGTGGTGTCCTCACCTTGCGCGGTGACCTGAAGAAGTCCTACGACTGCGACCAGAAGGCCATCGAGTATGCCTCGACCACGCGTGTACCAGATACTTCAGGTGAAGTACTCGCGGTTGCGTAATAGCTCTCCGAAATAGGGCTAGAAATCCGCACAAAGAAGGCGAACCACTCGAAGCAGCAGCCCACCGGAGAACTCGCTTTGAAGTCCATCCAGTAGCAGGAAGGAGACTCATCCAAGACAGCCATGATCGGGTCACAGCTTGATCCAAAATAGGAAAGCGCGCACATCAGTTTCCTTAGGGCCAACCGAGACATTTTCGCGTGGAAACCAACGGATATGCCAGGGATGCCCAAGGAACTGATCGAGCATAGTTTGAAAGTAGATCCTGATGCTACCCCCCAAAAAGCAGTGTCTCCATAGATTCGCTCAGGATAAGAGGGAAGCAATCAAAAAGGAGTTGGCTATACTACTCGCGGCTGGTTTCATCAAAGAGGTGTACCACCCAGAGTGGGTTGCCAACCTTGTCCTTGTAAAGAAGAAGAATAATAATGAATGTAGAATGTGTGTTGATTATACCGATCTCAACAAGAACTGCCCGAAGGACCACTTTGGGCTACCACGCATTGATCAAGTAATCGACTCCACTGCCGGCTGTGTACTCCTCTGTTTCCTTGACTGCTACTCGGACTACCATCAGATTGCCCTCAAAGAAGAAGATCAAATTAAGACTGCCTTCATCATGCCCTTCGGGACTTATGCCTACAAGACTATGTCCTTTGGGCTGAAGAACGCGGGGGCTACGTACCAGCGAGCAATCCAAATGTGCTTTGCAGACCAACTACACCGCAATGTCGAGGCCTATGTGGATGACGTGGTCATCAAGACCAGAATTCCCGAGGACCTAATTGCAGACCTGGAGGAAACATTCAGCAGTCTCCAGAAGTTCCAATGGAAACTCATCCCGACCAAGTGCGTTTTCGGCGTACCATCCGGGAAACTACTCGGGTTCATCATTAGTCATAGAGGGATTGAAGCTAACCCGAAGAAGATTACAGCCATCACCGACATGAAGGCTCCAACAACTATCAAGGATGTGCAGAAGCTAAAGAGGGTGCATGGCGGCCTTAAATAGATTCATCTCATGACTTGGAGAATGGGGCCTTCCTTTCTTCAAGCTCCTGAAGCAGAAAGACAAGTTCCACTGGACGGAGGAAGCTGAGCAGGCTTTGCAGGACCTCAAGGAACACTTGCAATCACCTCCTATTCTCACAGCAAAACGTACAGGGGAGAACCTGCTGATGTACATTGCAGCGACTACTCTTGTGATCAGTACAACAATTGTGGTGGAGCGAAACGAGGAAGGCCATGCGTTTGGCGTGCAGAGACCAGTCTATTTCATCAGCGAAGTACTCTCTGAATCAAAGGTACGCTATCCTTCAATTCAGAAACTACTCTACGCAATACTCTTAACATCAAGGAAGCTCCGCCTCTACTTCGACGAGTACAAGATCTCAGTTGTTACTGATTTCCAGTTGGCGGATATACTCCACAACCGGGATGCCACTGGTTGTATATCCAAGTGGGCAGTAGAATTGGGTGCTCTTTGAATCAACTTCAAGCCAAGGACAGCCATCAAATCCCAAGCATTGGTCGATTTCATGGCCGAGTGGCGGGAAAATCAAGTACCAACCCCTACCAGCCGCCCAGAGCATTGGACGATGTACTTTGATGGCTCTCTCAAGCTCGAGGGCGGTGGGGCAGGAGTACTTTTCATCTCTCCAAAGGGTGAACAACTCAAGTACGTCTTACAAATCCTTTGGAAGGTGTCCAACAATGAGGCCGAGTATGAAGCGCTACTACACGATCTTCGCCTGGCAGTCTCATTGGGTATCAAATGACTACTCATGTACAATGACTCGCTGCTAGTTATGCAACAAGTCAACAAAGAGTGGGACTACACAAAGGAGGAGATGGACGCATATGTTACGGAAGTGCGCAAGCAGGAGAACAAATTTGCTAGCCTGGAGATTCATCACGTCGTCCAGTACAACAATGTTGGAGCAGATGTGCTCTCCAAGCTTGGATCTACTCGAGCCCAAGTTTCAGCAGGAGTATTCGTCTAGGAACTGAAAGAACCGTCAATCAAGACCAAGAATCAGGCAACCACCGGTCTGGAATCCTCAGATCCCAACCGGGAGGTCATGATGTCGGAGGTCGATTGGCAGGGTACTTTCATCGAATTCATCAAGGAAAAGAAGCTACCCCCTGGGGTGACAAAGAAAAGTCCAGAAGCAATACGCATCATGAGGCGCAACCAGGGGCTTGTCATTGTCGGGGATAAGCTCTACAAGCGCGGAGCAAGCTCAGGAGTACTCATGAAGTGTGTTCCAAGGGCATGGGGCCGCAATATACTACTCGAGATACACGAAGGTACATGCAGAAACCATGCAGCGTCCAAGACACTAGTCGGGAAGGCCTACAGAGCAGGCTATTGGTGGCCAACAACAGATTCCAACGCCGAGGATCTCGTACGAAAGTGCCAAAAGTGCCAATTTTTTGGCAAACAGTCTCACGTCCCGGCGCACAACCTCATCACCATACCGCGCTCATGGCCCTTCGCATGCTGGAGCCTCGACATAATTGGACCTCTGACTACGGCTCCAGGAAGCTTTACACATGTATTGGTGGCCATCGACAAGTTTACCAAGTGGATCGAGTACAAGCCGATTACCAAGCTCACTCCAGATAGGGCAGTCGACTTCATCTCGGATATTATGTACCATTTTGGCTACCCCAACACCATCATCACAGATCTGGGCTCAAACTTCACGGCAAACTAGTTCTGGGAATTCTGCAAAAACAACTCGATTGAAGTGAAGTACGTGTCAGTCGCACACCCAAGGGCCAATGGACAAGTCGAGCGGGCCAACGGCTTGATCCTGGATGGCCTAAAGAAGAGACTCTATGACGAGAACAACAAAAAGGGTGGCAAGTGGATATACGAGTTGCCTCATGTTGTCTGGGGGCTTCGAACTCAACCATCGAAAGCCACAGGACATAGCCCTTTTTTCCTTGTCTACGGGTCCGAAGCTATACTCCCAGCAGATCTTATGTGGCTCTCTCCCATAGTCGAGATGTATGACAAAGGAGAGGCGGACGAAGCCTGACAACTGGAACTAGATACTGTTGATGAAGCCAGATGTAGTGCCCTCGTTCAGTCAGCCCGTTATCTGCAAGGCATCCGGCGCTATCACGATCGCAATGTGCGAGAGCGGTCGTTCAATATCGGTGATTTGGTCCTTCGCCGCATTCAGGATGAAACTGGGCTACACAAGCTTAATTCACGGTGGGAAGGTCCTTTCATCATGTCAGAAGTTACAATACTAGGGTCATATCGCCTGTAGTACCCTAATGGCCAGGAAGTTCCCAACTCCTGGAACATAGAGCATCTCCGGAAATTCTACGCCTAGTAGAAGGTGTAAAAGCAATTCGTCAGCTGCATGTCCGGATTTTTATAAATAAAGAGTTGATTTTGCCGTAATTCGACTACTTTCTGCATGCTTTAACTCGGGGGCTCCGCCACGAGTTCTTACATTTTTTCGCCTACATTAAGCTTGGGGGCTTTGCCATGAGTTTATATGTTTCCTCAACTACTTATACTCGGGGCTCCGCCACGAGTACTTGTACTTAGCTGGCATATACTCGGGGGCTCTGCCACGAGTACTTGCGTCTAGTACAGCCTATAAGGTAGAGCACTCGACGTACTCTCACAATTCCGACCGCTGCTAAGACTACTCAAAAGAGAGCATGAAGGCACCCGCTGAAGGGGTCACCAAGCCCATCACACGGCCACGTTATTTCCCTGCTACAAGTGGGACGTTAATAACTTAATCGTTCAGGCCAGCCTAGCGTACCGCATGATCGGGTAAATCCAGGCTAAGTCCTTTTGCTCTACGAGCACTTTTACAGAACGTTCAGGTTACTGACTACATCCAAGCCAATGCTCTTGGAGTAGCTTAACCCAAACGTCTCCAACTACTCTAAGTCCTACGATCGTACCAGCAAACATCATGCAAGGATATACGCTGAAGAAAGATCAATTAGGAAAATTTATATACATATCAACAAGTGACATCAGTACACATTATTTTTATTTCTAACCGTCCTGCTCCAGGTTCTCAGCTATTTTGTCAGCAAGGGGCTCGACTTCTTCACGAAACTTCGTGAATTACTCAACAGAGCAGTCGGCCGCCATGCCTTCAGCGAGTGGTTCAAGCTTCGCCTTGGGCCAGTATGACTTCACCAACACGAGCGCCTGAGCTATGTTCATCCTGGTGGCCTCCGAGATGTAGCTCGCAACCTTCTGAGGAGTCGCACGAAGCTTCTCCAACAAAGACAGCTCGCCAGCATCACCTTCAGCCGGAAACTCCACCATCTCCATGATAGCCTGTGCAACAGTCTTGAATTATCCGAGTTCTTTTTGGATGACATCCTTTTCTTCAAGCATATTCTTGATCTGCTGCATGGCATCGCGGAATTGGACGCTTGTATCCTCAAGGACCTTCTCAAGACGCTCGACGTCATCTGCGCCATGGTAAACAAGGTTCTTCAGATCTATAATCATATTTTCTTTCTTTTGCAAAGTGGATTTTAGTTTTGCGCGCAAGAGAAAAGAAGCAGTATTCGAGAAGTTTCAGAAACTACTGGAACAAATGACGAATCAAAGACAACAAGACAAGGCGACAAGTTACCTTTGTGCACTTTGGAGATTCCCGATTTCACTTTTAAGCCGCCAAGTTTCTTGAGTGCACTCCTTCTTCAACTGCTCGAGCTCATTGCGGAGGTCGATCCTCTTCTGGATTTCTTCATGAATGGCTTGATCCTTCTCCGCCAACTTGCGATAGCCGTCCTCAATGAATTTAAGCTTCTCGGACTTCTCCTGGGATCAGTCCATCAGGTTCTACAAAGCGGAGTATATCAATTTTCACCACTCACGGAGAAATAGGGGATGATGCAAACTACTCGAGGAAGATGAAAACTTACGGTGTTGAACTCGTACAAGTCCTTGAAGACCCCTTTGATTTGTTTTTCTTCTCCGCGGTCAGATAAGGGTCATCAATCAAGTCTGCCGCGATGGTATGCTGCCAACCATACGACGTCACCAGCAGGTCTCTCTTCTCCCATGCATCAGTGCTGGGTTCAGAAGTACCCGCGGCGCCAGCATCTCCTGCGCCAGGGCTACTTGTTCCCATGACATCGACGGTGCTGGCACCAGGGTCAGCAGTACCCGCAGCACTGGCATCTCCCGCACCGGACTCCTTAGGCGTTTTGCCTGCCACTTCACCAGCATTCACTAGTCGAGCTACCGACAGTTTGGTGCTGGGAGATGGAGGAGGCGGGATGGGCTCACCTTCGGGTAGTTCTGGTGCAAGGACCTCCACCTCCACCCGCTCCGGCTCAGTTTCTTTCTCCGCCTCAATATTGGTGGCTGGAGGAGGGGGAGGAGCGTCGGTCTCCAACGCTGCAACATTCGTGTCCTTTCCAAACTCGGGGGCTTGGGCAGCTGGGGCATCGTCAGGTTGTCCCAAGCCCAGAGCAGAGGAAGGGCTGGACAAAAGACAGTCATATCAACTACTCAACAGGATGAATTTCAAAATGGTACTCGTCGGGATCGGGTCGCTGGGGCTCGGCGCAGCGTCAACAGCAGAAGAGTCCGCTGCACCAGGCTGGACATCGACTACTGGTGCAGCATCATCCCCAGAAGGGCTTGACTTTCTCCCGTCCTTGGAATACTTGGACAGTGGGGAGGTGGGCGGACAGCAAACAGAACATAGGAAAACTCAGAAAGAACATCAAAACTTTAACAAGGAAGGTACTCGAGGACATTGCTTACCTCGGGTTGTCGTCTGACAGATCCACAAGGGTGAGCTTCCGCTTCTTCACACCCACCCGCGGCTTGGTCGGGTGGGTCGGAATCTCCATGCTACTACTTCAGGAATCTCCTTGCCAAACTTCTTCAGGATAGCTGCCAGAGGAAGATCGTCGTCAGAATCCGTCATTTCTTCATCGGTTAAGGGATCACGATCTAAATGGCTGGTCTTGAGCTCTTGGAACGCACTTGGCTTGAGATGATCCGCCCAAGGCAAGTCAGGATTTGGAGCGGGACAATGGTACAACTCAGTGTGCCCCTATAGAAAATAATGACAACAAGTCAATATTCAGTGATACTTCACAAATTCTTCAAGTAATTGACAGACAAATTACTCATCGATGCCAGCGGATTCACTGCACTGAACAGCATCGGGACGTAAGGAACCGTGTTCGCATCGAGTAGTACTCATCAAACACGGTCCAGAGCCGTCTGCGAAGGAAGAACCTCTGCGGAAAGGCGAGATGGATCGTTACTCCCTAAGTACTCGAATCCAAATCTACACCTCTTCTGTAGGGGCATGATACGCCTCTTGTACATGGAGGCCATGACGGACACGATGGTTACACCGGACTCCTTCTGTTTTCTAATCAGTTCTAGCAGTTCATTGACTTACAACATCTGGTTGGAATTCAACTTTTCATTCCACTCGGGCCTCCACACTGCCTTCCCTGGAGTTCTCTCGGGCAGTGCGGGTGGATGGATTCCAATGTAGAACCACAGGGACGTCCAACCCAAGTGGTTTGTGGGAGCGAGTACTCGATATACTCTTTTCACTTCCCCTGCTTGAATTGAAGTCCAGCTCTGCCAACAAGGTATTGCTTCTCCTCAGATGTTTGTTGGCGGAGATGGAAGAAGTAGCGGAAGAGATAGAAATGTGACTCGATGCCAAGGAAAACTTCGCGAAAATGAACAAAAATGGAGAGGTGGACGATAGAGTTAGGGTTTAGATGATGGATCTGAATACCCCAATGATAAAGAAGGCCGCGGAAAAAATTAGATGCGGGGAGGGCCAATCCCCTTTCGACAAAGTGCTCGAAGATGACAATTTGATCTACATCTTCTTGTGGGACAAACTGGTGGAAGGAAGGTTTCCACTGAACCATTTCCTCCAATTGAAGAAGACCTTGAACAACTAAGTTAAGAAGGTCAGCACGGGTACACTTACTTCTCTCCCAATCGCCGGTGGTTGACTCCTCCTTCCCCTTGGACGCCGGTTTCTTGTTGCTCATCTTGAATGCCACGAGCTGCTTCACTCCCATATGCTCGGGGGCTTCGAGAGAGGGGCACAAGGACTCACTGATGGAGCAGATGGATTCTCCGACTAGTTTGGTTGGGGATGGAGGACGGGCTCAATGGGGCTCTCAAACCCTAGATCTAACAGTGGCTGGAGGCGTAGGAGGGTGATTTGTTTTGAGCGGTTATTTGGGAAGAGTTTTGGGGAGTTTATTTGATTAACCATTTTTTCAGGGACCTTATTTCGAAAAAGGGGTTTTTTGAATTTTGAACCAATTGATTTCCGAAATAAACCATCAAAGCAGATTGCGCATTCTCTACACATATTTTTTACATAACACTGTTCAGTATGCCATGTTCTTTTGGATCCTTTTCTCCAAACCTTGGGATTTGGATTCAAGGCTCGAGGGCTGCAGGACACGTGTCATCGATGGCTTATTATTCAAAAATGTTTGGAAGATAAGATGAAGATTCAAGACTAGTGGGACCCTTAGCCTGATTCTTTGATTCAACCTAAGGCTCGGGGGCTACTCCATATGGAGTGCGATTTGCATCGCACCCCATAGAAGGAAAAGACTTAAAAGTACTCGGGGCTAGAGCACCTCACAGCCTCGGGCAGCCAAGGAAAGTACTCGGAAGACATCTTCAAGATGGAGTTTCAGCAGAAACTGAAGGATGACTTCAAGAAGTACTCGAGGCCTGCAGTACTTGGCTATGAAGAGCTCGGGGGCATGTCAGACCCGGGTGACGGGACTGCACGTGTGGCGTAGAACATTCTAGAGTAAGGGGTGGGGCATGTCCCATACCTTATCCGTACTGTAAAGTACTCGTAAGCAAGTACAACTAGTCGGTACAGAAGGAAACTACCCGAGAGTATTCGGTTAGGACTCCTAAGCTCGTACCAGACTAGGATTTCCATGTAACCCTGTCCCCCCATAGGGGCGGGCGGGGACCCCTCCAAAACACATCGTGCATACGCATAAGTTCCAAGGCAATACAAAGCATACAGGACGTAGGGTATTACACATACTGCGGCCCGAACCTGTCTAAACCCTTGTGTCCCTTGCACCATCGAGTTCCTGATCTCGACGACACCCTGACCACAAGTCTACTACCTTAGGGTATCCCTAGGTAGGCTTGCCGGTAAAACACCAACACTCACTGTTCGAGAAGGCTTAAAGCAACTCAAGATAGCAAATATGGCTTAAAATGGCAGTAAACATTTTATGGCTCTGGATAGGACATTTAAATCAAAGGGGAACTCTTTACCATGTTTTCATTTTCAAAGAAATCCCGAGAGGTTCCCTACTAGAGCATGTAGTTTTATTCCAGTTTCACTATCTCAAATTTTCTCAACAACTTAGGCATGGAAATCATGTTCATGCTCCCACAAATTCAACCAGGGTTTACCAGCAAGATCAAGTACTAAGCGAGTAACAAGCTATAAACGAGGCACTTGCAGAACATGAACAGAGCAACTATTCATCATTTCCGAAGCTAGAGTTTGCACGGGTTTCCACACATATAAGTTGCCAATTCATTTTATTTATCATTATTTTAGCATGGCGACTCGGAACGAAAAGGATGGGTTGGACGACTTACTTGGGTACTCCCACAAGCTTCGATGAAACACAATCTTGGGTGGTCCCCCAAGCTTCAATGAAGCTCAGTTCTATTGGCTTGGGTCCTGTGGTGGCTGCTGGTATGGGTATGGCGGATATGGATAGTATTGTGGCGGGTATGGATAGTACTGTTGTGGATGTGCCTGCTGCTGAGGGTTGTGCTGCTGCTGCGGCGCATATGGGTAAAGAGGATATGGGTAGTGCTGCTGTGGTGGATGCAGATGCTGGCCGAGGCCTAAGTGGGCAAAGATGCTGGTGGTGTCATGGAGTAGAGAAGTGTTCATACTCTAGTTTTGCTGGGTGAGCTCGGTGTTGTGTGCGAGGTCGATGCTGAGCTGGTCCTGCTGCTGCCCCATGGTATTGACCCGAGTCGTGAGATTAGTGATCCCACGCATGACTGTGTTCTCGTACCTGTAGCATGCTCAGCTCGACGGACCAACTTGCGGACCATAAGAATCCTGCATACCTGGGGTAGTAGGGTTCTTGGGCTGCACCTTGTTCGGACGTTCCTCCAGCAGTGCTCGTACCTCCCTGAGTAAAATACTCATATGTTTCTTTGAAGCTCAAGTGGTTGCTGCTGCTTGTTCTTGCTGCTGAGTGCTCGATCATGTCTGCCGCCGAGTTGTTGTGCCGACGACGCTATGACGAGCTGGCTCCTTTTTTTGCATCTACAAGAGATAACTCTTCACCAAGAAGAGAGAGAGTCTTGGGCATGGCAGCTCGACCTCTCTATCGTACCCGGGGTAGGTCATAAACAGCGAGTTACCTGGCCTCTCGCGCACCATGTGTCCCGGCATAAAATGTTCCACACCTACCCGAAGCTGGTACTCTTCCCCCCATGGCAAGTAAGTGACCTGGGCATTGTCCAGCGCCTTGACATGCATAGCAATACGCGTGACCAAGGTGGTGATATCAATGGGGCTCCTGCCGACGATCATTTTCTGCAGTGAGCAAGCATGCTCATGACTGGGGAGAGCTTTATCTTCTTTGCCATCGCAAAGAGATACTGCAGCTCGGGGAGACTGCAAAGGCGCAGATTGGAGCGCGGGTGCACCACCATACCAATCCACTTTGCTAACATCCTGAGAGTAGGGTGATGGATAGAAACTATGGTATTCTTGCTACTCACAGGTTCCTCAGAAATTTCGTTCCACCAAGTGGTCCGATCATATTTATATGTTTTAGCCAAAATACTCGGATCTATCAAGCACTTTTTATCAAAGCCTAGAGCAACACTAAGTTCTTTCGCCGTTAATTTGAATTGCAAATCGAAGAAACGGAAGTAAATATAAGTGGTATTACCTTCTTCTTCGAAACTGACAGTCACGAGGAATTCCAGTGAGAAATTTCGAACCTGGTTCCATCATGTCGATGAAGTTGTACCACCCCACATGGATGAATGCTCGGGTCATGTCCGCCTTCAAACCCGTCTTTATGAAAAAGAGGGGTTCGAGTATCCTAACGTGGTGGTACGTCTGATTCATTAGCAGGTCCAGTGCCTCCTGTTCATAGTCATTCCGCGGCACGAGCTGTTGAACAGAAGTGAGCACTCGGATTCAACCCTGAACGCGGCTCTTCGACACAGCGGGGGATGCGTCCTCCTAGGAGTCAGGATCCCGGTGACTTGAGTCAACTGACATATTATCCCTGGAGGATGCCGAACCGCGCGAGCACCGAGAGCTGGAAGGGCTAAGCTTCTTGAGCTTGTTCTTCGTGGCCGTCCACATATTGCCTGCAAAACGTTAGCGCACACAAAGAAAATACCCGAAGGACTAAACAAAAGGGTTAGTCGTTAGTCGTCCTTGTGGGGGATTAACCACCACAAACGTTCTTGTTCAAGCGCCAAGAGATTTATTCAAATGAAAAGGGAAATATTTTTTTTTGGTATTTTTCTGTGGCTAAAGCAAAGGTTTAGCACTAATTTTATTTTGTTTTTGGTGGGTGCAGCACTTAAGCTCCTTACTTAATTAGCCCATGGGCTAAACTAACTAAAGATGCTTAGAGAGGGAGAAGGAATTTCGAGCTCGGGAAAGGCCAGAAGGACATGAGCTTATGGTGCACCGAGGAATGTTGGGGTGCTTGGCTTTTATAGCCGCGCAGCAGAGACAGGCCGGCGCTGCGAGCTCCAACTCACCACCCTATGCGTAGATTTTTAGGTGGTGGTGGCCTCCGACGGTGCTGATGGGACTGCAACGGTGAAAGAGAGGCCGACCGGCCTGGATGGGGCCGAACGGCCTGGCACTATGCTCCCTCGTGCTCGTCCTTCGCGTGCACGCTGTCCTCTGACCATGCTCCACTAATGCTACTGCATTTCGTCGAGTTTCTGCACGATGGGACGTGAACGGTGCAAGGAGGAGAGAACCATCCACCATGGGCATAATTGGCCCTCCACATGCACAATGATGGGTGCAAAGCACCATCATCCCTGCCCCTGCACGTTAGTAGAGTGGCCACGACCTGCACCTTGACCAGGGGGTGGCATGTGGGGCCGGCCGGCCTAGGTGGGGCTCCCGTTTTCGATGCCTACTCGGATTCAGATGATGAACCTGACTCCTCTGCGGTCAGTCATCTGGGTTTGAGCATTACGACTACCACGCAGGGCAGATTCGTGCACTGGAAGGGCATGGAGCCCTCCGAACTATTCGATGATGACGCCCGTCTGGTAGCCACCATCCAGCAACTGCCTTTTCAAAAGGGTAGGCCTCTCTCTCCTATCCAGGAAGAGACATCCAGGACTACCACCTCGACGGTCCTGGCCACCGACTACTCTGGTGACTACTTGCCAGAGCGCGAAGTCTACATGGCTTCAATCCACGACCTCGGAGACGATGAGTCGAGCATCGAGTTTGACAACGAGGTCGAAGATGAGAACTCCGCCAACAAAAACACCGCTGACGCTCCCCAGGATGAAACTGAGGAGCAAAGCCGGGCACGCAGGTGGAAGAACGCCAGGAGGGGCAAGCGCAGGCGCAATGCTCAGGAGTGCGCCCGCAACCCGCACTGGCGAAGAAACCTACGAGGGGATTTTGAGGCAGCGACGGACAAAGAATTTGTTACTCCCATGGGTAACATCTACGAAGCGTCTCTACTCCTGCAGCAAATCCCACAAACGGATGCAACCCAGCGGATGCACACGTTCAAGATCGGAACACCATGGTAGCTCTGTACCCCAGGGAAGTTGTACTGCCGGAGGTCATCTCAACCCCCGCAACAATCGACAAGCCGAGCAGGAGGTACAGCAGCAAGGCCCTAAGCCCAGGGGAGGGGGGCAACTCGCAGGAGGCCAAGGCCACCAGGGTAACCAGCCACCCCCACCTCCCAGCGACCTAAGGTAGCACATCAACAGCAACCGCGACGCGCGCACCATCATCTCCAATCAGCAACGCGAGCGGTTTGAGAACGCTGCTCGCGACAACAGTGATCGTTTCCCTGCTTTCACGGAAAACATCACCAGTCACGAGTACCCGAGGGACTTCAAGCCAACTAACATCCCGTAGTACGATGAAAAATAGGATCCGCGGTAGTGGTTGTGATGCTCTTCTGTGGCCATTAAAGTATGCAGGGGCTGTAATTCGACTAAAGCCCTCTACTTCCCGATGGCCCTGGAGACTGCTCCACTTACACGGCTGAAAACCCTCCGGCCAAACTCCATCGATTCCTTGGAGGCCCTGAAGCAGGTCTTCATCGATAACTTCCAGGGCTCCATGATCCCGGCAGGTACTCGTCATGACTTGTCGCAGGTCAAGCAGGAGGAGAACCGGACCCTGAGGTCATACACGCGCCGCTTCTTCGATACCCGCGCAGCCATAGCCAAAATCGCCGACGAGAAGGTCATCCGCTGCTGTAACACCTCGGGTGTTTAAATTACGAAATAAGCCTCTTTAGCTTAACACGATGCATAAATAACTAAGAAAAGTTTAAAAGAAACGAATTATAAATTGGTTTTGCTTTGAATTGAAAATAGTTGGGTATATGTGCATAAGTGCATGTACATTAATCAAACAAAATTAAATAACTTTCACATTGATGCAAACATGGTTACAAAATTGAATAGGCACGTCGTTATTGACATGTTAAACAAAAGTCTAGTTGAAGCCTAGGAGTGAATGCAAATTTTTGCCCAGGAAATGACGTGCCCTCCGAATATTACTTTTTGAGTTTTTAAAATAACTTCTAAACTAGAACTCAAATGAACTTTGGCCCGAAACAAAACTAGTGTAACTTTTCATTTTGAACAACTTTCATGTTTAGAGATTTTTTAGTTGCAACACAAAAATTTTAGTAACACTTGAATTTGCAAACCAGCCCCTCCCTTTTCTTCTATTTCCACTGGAGACCCTTCCTTCTCCGTTCCGCCCGACCCTTCGACGCGCAGCCACTTCGCCCAACCCTCGGCTTCGCCCGACCCTCGCTTCGCCTGAACCTACGCTCGCCCAACGCTTTGCTTCGCCCGACCCTTCGCCGCCGCGCAGTCGCCGCAGGCCACTTGGCCGGCGATGCCTGACCGGCGCTAGGCACCAAGCCAATGCCTGGCCGCGCCCGCACGCCGCGCTCCTCCCCAGTCCGCGCACGCCACGCGCACGCCGGCGACGCGTGCCTTTGCTCGCCGCCCGCCGCACCCAATGGACAAGCCGCACCGTGCCCGTGTCCCCGCCGTGTTCCGCCAGTCGTCGCGCTCGCCGCCCGGCAAGCTAGCTGCTGCAACTCCTTGCCCAACCCGCGCACCGCGTGATCTCCCGCTCCCCACGCCAAATCCTCGGCGCCCAATCCCCTGCCCGCGCCCGCCGCACGCCGCGCCGGCTCTGTTCGCCGCCCACCACGACCAGTGACGCGCCTCCGTCGTGCCGCCCCTCCCCAGCATCGCCCGGTTCTCTCCCTCCCTCGTGCAGCCTATAAAAGGCGACACAACGTCACTCACGCGCCTCAACCCCCAAAACGACGCCGCCGCTGCCATTGCCGCCGCCGTGCACCACCCGCCCGTGGAGCCCCACTCTCCAGCCTCCCACTGCCCAAACCCATCGCCCAGCGAGCTTGCCCTCCCTCCACCGAAGCTCACCGGCCTCTTCCCTGGCCAGCTCGACCGCCGGAGCACCACCAGCACCGCCCGCGCCACCACCACTCCCGTGCTGCTCCGTGGACAGCCCACTCCGAAGCTCCTCCGTCCAAGCCAAGCCTCGAAACGGTTTCCCCTCGACGCCGTGAAGCTCATCGACCAGCCCACGACCTCCCCTCCTCGCCGGAGCACCGTCGCCGACGCTCCGCACCGCCGCCCCCCCTCTACTCCGCGCCAACGAGCCACCTCCGGCCACCCTCGGCCAACTGAGACCTCTCCAAGGTAGCCCATGCCTTCCCCGTGCTCCTCCCCCACCTTGCCCTCACTGCCGGCCCCTCCCCTCGCCGGAATCGAGCTCGAGCTCGCCGGCCGGCCGCCAGGGACCACATTGCTTTGATTGCAATCTTCCCAGGGGTCTGCACGCATCCAGGGACCCCTCTGTAAAAGAAAGTTTTAAACCTAGTTTCAAAAATAGTGAATTTGTAAAATTCATATAAAATCATAGAAAAATCATAAAAATACAAACTCAACTATTCTATAATCTTTAGAAGAATATCTACAACTTTTGTTACATGCATTTCTTCAGTTACTTGCTAAATCTTGCTATAAATTAAATGGAACTTTTAATAGACTTTAGCTGTACCCACTATTGTAGACAAAGGCTAAACCTAAAAATTTAACAGTAGACTGGATGCTTGATGTGTAGGCCAATGTAAAAATATGAGGACCAGAACCCGTATCTAGCTAAATCTTTTAATAAAACTTGTTTATGACATGAAATGATAAAACTAATTTGTAACTGCTGTTATATTGTGATTCATGTTGTGAAACTTTTCCAGAGCTGTTATATTGATGCCTAAATACCACAGAAAAAAGTTTAGAACCTTTTTCTTCTCCGTAGCCTATTTATATAATTTTGTGGTAGGAAAAATACACTAATTCAAATAATTAGTTTCCGTGCTTGGAAAATGTTCAACGTTTTACTGTGGGACTCCTTAGAGTAACTCTTATTGTATAAAAAGTTTCATATACAGAAAACCTGTAAAACATCCTGTAGAAATTAATCTTTATTAAAATAGGTGTATCTTGTCCTATTTTTTATGCTCTGTATCTTGCACAGTAAAATCTGAAAAATTTACAGTAACACATATATGGATAGATTAACCCCCTGTAAATGTTTTAGCTTCAATACATGAATCGTTTGTTCTGTATAAAAATAACTAGGTTCTAGCAGTGGCTGTGTAATAAATTTTTTCATAATTATTCTGCTGCGTGAAAATGTCTGAAATTTTTACAGTGTTTTTGTCTTTGCATAATGTGCTCTAAATAAAACTTTCATCACCAGAAGTTACCTAGTCCAGAAGTGGTGTTTAATCCATGTTGTGCTTAGAAAATTAAGTTTCCAATATAACACAACCCCTTCTTGTTTAATGAAGTTAATAGTTTAAGTATACTCTATTAACAATTGCCCAAAGAAATCTTAACTAAGTAACTTCACAACCAAATCGATGTTTTGTGGACTGCAACTTTATCATGAAGGAAAATAATCGTCATATACCATCACTATAACTTACACTTGTGCATTCATATAGAATCGACTACTCTTGCCGACGGAACGTACGAGCTAGTGCCCGCGTCCGAGAGTGAGCAGCGTGAAGCCCAAGTGATCTAACTGAAGCTTTTGAAGACCCGAACCTAAGTTCGGACGAGCCCCAAACTAACTTTACCCAAGAAGCCAAGCCCCGGAGCATGAACCCTATTTTTTCTAAACTTATGCAACTTATTACTCTACTTTACTTGTGCATTAAGTTTATAGGAGTTGAATGAAAACTTAGTCGCATGATCCTAGGTACCCATGCTCTGAACACTAGATGTAAGGTTCGATAGAATGCTATGCTAATAGGACTCGGTAAAAGTCGAGTGATTTCCTGTCACTCGCGAGAATATAGGAGTTGAATGTTTACTACATGCTGCAATCATAAGGTAGACGGACGGGGCTATGGTATGATGTTTATGTTGATGATTGAGGCCCCGTCTGTTTAGTGAAAAACGCTAAGGCCGCAGTGTGTGGTAGTGGTGGTTAAGTCTTTGAACGTACTAACCACAGGCCGAGAATATGGTAATCGGTAAGCTTAAGTACTGGATTGAACCGAGGCCGGAATATACTCCCCACCGTCTTGAATTCGTTCACATCTAGCTAATGGCGGGTGCATGTGCCGCCATGGCCGGGTCCATGGGCACGTGTAGTCGAGGGCGGTGGGTCTGTTCCGTGAAGCGGGAATTGAAGGGAAAAGTTGCACGTGTGACTCTAGAAGTAACCACGTGACGTGTGTTTAGGTTTCCCTTGTAAGGTTAAGAAATTCAATTTGAATCATCCGTTTCTCGCGGTTATTGAGACTGCTTGACCCTTTTACCACATAGAGTAAGAAGAGGAACAATGATGATGATTAATCTTGTTGGATGCAAATTAATTCTTCCACCATGTACGATATTGGATAGTTGCTTACCTAGAATGGTTAAACAAAACTAGAACTTGGAGCTAAAATTTGAAAGTAAGGACCTACTTATATATGCTTTTCGGCAAAACAAACCCCTCAAGCCAAAAGCCTTGCATGTCTAGGAGTCGGCTAAGTATATTCCACTAGTCGGGTAAGCCTTGCTGAGTATTAGTATACTCAGCCTTGCTTATGGCTCGTTTTCAGGTGATACGTTTGAGGATCTGATCGCTAGTTTGACTTGGCCGTGTACCCTTCCTCCTGGTTGGTCGGTGGAATGGGATGCGCCCCCGGCCAACGATGATAATGCCGTGTGATGTCTCGTACGGGCTTCATCGCGACATCATGTTTTGTCGAGTAGTTTATCGTTATTTTTCCGCTGCATTGAACTCTGAAGAACTCGATTATCTTAAACTCTGAATTACCTTGTTTTACGAATTTGAACTTTGTTGTAATAATAATTTATGTTGAACCTATGATGTAAAATTTGTGGAATGTTGTATCCTCTGGGCTCACCTTCGTGTGAGTACATGTATGTGTGGTTTCGATCGGCAAAAACTGTGGTTGTATTGGGAGGTTACCCGACAGACCAGTGGATTATTCCGTTTGAAGTGCGAGTTAGCCCTGATTGCCCTTGTGGCGATGGTTAGCGCGCTTGAGACGGATTAATTCAGGTGGTTCTGCCACAGCTGGTATCAGAGCCGAAATGCATATGCCAGAGAATGCAACAAGCCATAAAAACTTATTTTCATAAAACCTGACCACAAAAATCGTGTTTGCAAAATGTGTTGGTTCGTTAAGGATGGTACCTAGTTCGTAAAGCCCTAAGGGATTATGGCAAAGTTACTAGGTGGCTATCTAACTTATGAATATTATCAACTGACTTCCAGCACATTACTTTCTGTCAAAACTTACTTTTATGCACAATCGACCCTAAATTTCTATAACGACGCACTCGTCGCTATGGTAAGAAGGTAAGAATCCTCAGCCAACTGAGAGAGCTTAGCCTTCCTGTCGATGATGCGAGCCGAACGCTGCCCTCAAGCAGTGGCTTACTTGAGGTGCTGCCAATATACCAACTATTAGTTGATTATATTGGGAGTAGAAGGTTTGGCGCAGGGTATGCCGATCGCTGTTCATACCCCCGTCTCAAGACGGTACCCCCCGTGAATACGCTATCTCGATAGTGTATGTTAACGTCGTCTGTACGGCAGGAATTGTACAGATGCCGTTTCTATAGTGAACGGTAATGAATACGGACGTTTTCATGAGTGCTGGCATCAAAGGTTCAATGGATATATATATATATATATATATTCTATATCAATCTTCTGCAGGTACACTAACCGCGATTATGATAAGTTTAAGAACGGTTAGAGAATTCTCGACTAGCTATTATAGTGAGAGACGTATTGTGTATGCCACCGAAACTAACTTCGTAAGACCAAAGCTATTCGGCAATTATTTTATTTTGTGAGGACGAATAGGACGTGCATGCATCATGACTATATAAATCTGAAATTTAAAATGCGATGCGTGAGAGTGGTAAGGTTCATGCGCCCACACAATTGTCTTTGCATAAGGATTATCTAGCGAATCTGTCACATTTCTGCCTTATCTGAAAAGATGAATTTATTGAGCTTAGAAAATTATCCCTTCTGGAGAAACTCATGTTGAAAGTTTTGTTCCAAAAATTGTATTCTACCTCCTGTCTAAATTTGAAAAATTCTGAACATACGGATAATGAGAAACAACAAAGACCTTGAGATGTCAGTTTTCTGTCCAAAATAAGCACTTCTGCCACATAAATTTTTATGCCCTCTTACTACAGTTTTATGCAAAAGTGTTCAACACAAAACTTGTTGTAAATTTACTAAGGCAGATACTGTTAAAATGTGGTAATTTTTGGCTGGGTAGATTTTCCCTGGTGCACGAAATCTTGGCCCACTGTTCACTGAAATTTCTGGGTAGACAGTAAAGTAAAACCTTCAGAGAAAGACCATCTTAGGGCCTGATCTAGTTCTGGAGTTGACTAGCAAAGTTGTTCACAAATACCGTAGAAATGTTCCGGTAAAAGTTGAGAATTTTTGGACAAGAACTGTTGAAGATATGGCTATTTTAGTGCACCGTCCAGAACGTGTTCACTATGTTGATCACAGTTTTTCACTATCTTACCCATTTGATCTTTTGTTCAGATGGCCGAGCCTATTGCCGTGATGGTGGATGAGGATGGATGCATTCACTCACAGTGTCTCCACTGGGAGGGCTTTCCCTCTATCTTGTGGGATGTTCTGCGCACCGCGGGCTATCAAATTCCCCCATGTTACACCGGACTGGAGTTTGTAGAGAATGGAGTTACCCAGTGCCGTGTTAACGTGACCATCTTTCCACACCCACTACACCCGGAGTGGCCCACCTCGGTGATTGAGGCTGTTGGTCGCCGTTTGGCCGATACTTGGGAGCTTGCTGCCATGAGGGCGCTCACCACTTTCTGTGCGCAGTGCCCCGAGGCCGTCACGCTCACTCCTATTGGTTTGTTTCCTGCTGCCTAGGACAACGACCCCTTCTGGCTCAACAGGATACAACACTCATAGTACTTGGTGAACTTTCACGCCCAGGAGACCATCGAGACCTCCGTGCGGTGCATGAATGCACTGTACTGACTTCAGACTCTCCAGAGTCAGGCGCTTGTGCAGCTCGCTGATCTTGCACAGGCCTACCACATGATGGCAGATACCAGAGATGAGCAGATTAAGGAGCTCAGTGAGGAACTTGAGGACAGAGACACCCGGATTGGCCAACTTGAGGGCCAAGTTCAGGAGCATGATACTCTCCTGAGTGAGAGAGATGACATGATAGCGCACTTGGAGGAGCAGCTCCATGACCCGAACCTTGAGTTGGAGGATGCTAATGAGCACATTCAGTGGCACCATGATCAGAATGCCCTTCCCGACGTGGTGGCTATGGAGGAAGCTGAGGAGGAGCCACAGGAGATTGATGGTGTTTCAGGTATGGACTTTGAGGGTGAGGCACCGCAGCCACCTCCGATGGGAGCTCACTCTCCTACTCGCAGCGAGTCGTCCGTCAACAACCTCGACGACTTCTAGACAATGACCTAGGAGGACTTTTGCATATACTCCTCGATAGTGTAGCCTAACTTTTGGCAAGTGTTGTAATAGGCTAACTAAGAGTTGAGTACCTCTTTTATGATGGGTACAACTTGACCATTGGATACTCTAATCATATAGGCCATGGCTAAAAACTTGGTGGTTTGATTGTGATATTGGAAAGCAGTTGAATCTGCGATTGCAGAAATTTGTTGGAATTTTTACCCATATCTCCTTACATTTCTTGTCTAAGTGTTGAATATCAAACTTGTCCTAAATTTTATGATCTAGGTTCTCGCAAAATTTCAGCACTATTGGATCTCGCTAGATTGAGTTATAGGCAAGATACTATAACTCATCCCATTGGAAACAGCCAAACCAGCGACGCAAAGAGTGAATCTTTCGACCATCTTGGCCGTCGATTTAGCGTCTAGGCTGAATACCAAAGTTGTACATCTCTAAATTCCCTACCCACTGCCAAAATATGAGCAATTTTGGATGAACCTACTAGGAGTTATAAGTTTCTTATGGCAGACTGTATTATATCCATGATCTTTCGGAAGTCTACTTTTCTGCGCTAATCCTTTTGAATCATGGAAGCAATATGAATCACGTTGCTAATGATAAACACTCACATTTCATATGGTTGGAGCAACCCGTGGTAACCCGGAAGGTTTTGGTGCTAGTGCTAGTGGATCCCAACCACAGCCACCACCACCACCCAGTTTGGTGGATGTAATGGCCGCTCAAACCGAGTTGCTTCGCCAGCTCGTGCAAGGATAGCACCAACAGCAGGGTGGACACAATGTTCACCAACCTCAAGCTACCGGTTACACGGATTTCCTTGGGATCCAGCCTCCCTTGTTTCACAAAACGGAGGAACCCTTGGATGCGGACGCTTGGATTCGCACAATCGAGTCCAAGTTTTCTCTACTCGTGGCCCCATGCTCGGATGCAAACAAGGCTCGCTATGTCGCTCAGCAACTTCGTGGTATAGCTCGTCTTTGGTGGGATAATTACTTTGCTATGCTCCCGGCTGATCACGTCGTCACCTGGGACGAATTCAAAACTGCGTTCCGAGCACACCATATCCCAGAAGGTCTTATGGAAAGAAAGCTAAATGAGTTTTTTGCTCTCACTTCGGTATGCTCAGACCTTCAACAACCTGTGCCAGTATGCGGGCTATCACGCAGACACGGATGCTAAGAAGCGGGATCATTTCCGCAGAGGATTGAGTACCAAACTCAAGGAGGGACTGAACCTTGTCAAGGCCGATACATATAATGAGCTGGTAAACATGGCAATTACCAAATAGGATTGTATTGCAGCTCACCGTGCCGAGAAGAAAAGAAAGGCGCGAACTGGACCCTCGGGAGCTTAGCCACCGAGGTATCGCTTAGTGCAAAATGCTGCGCGTACAGCTCCACAGAAGGCCCCTCATCCAGGACGTTTGTCACACCCGGTTTAAGAACAAAACCGAATGCATAACTATATGTATGCCAGGATCAAGTTCCATACATATAGTGACATCATCAGTGAATAACAGCAACAGTATCATGTAAAGAAACATAAATAAATACTTACAAGACTATCAGAGATATGTGCTTAACATGGAAATGAAGGCTCCAAACTTCACAGGCAAACGACTGGGGGTTGCGTACGCCTAGAACTCTTCATCATCTTCAGTAGGCTTCACACCTTTTTCTTCTGAGCAGCAGTTAGCAAGGGTGAGTACGCTTATGGTTGGTACTCAGCAAGGCTACAAGAAATAACCAGAGTAACGATTTAAATCCATCTTTAAGTTTATTAATCATGTGAGGGTCCAGGCCGCTCTTGACCGTGAGCACGGCTGATATATCAGTTTTAGACACTCTGCAGAGGTTGTACACTTTCACCACAAGTCACGTAAAACTTCAAAAGAACTTTGGACCCAACCATGCTGTGCTAGCTAGGCACAATACCACACTTCCGAGGTGTGATTGCATAGGGACGCTACGAGGCCTTTACAAAGATTCCCTAATAAGAAGTAGTCCGCTAGAGTTTCGGTAGCAGTGTGGTCCATAAACCTCCCTAATGGTCAGCTCCTTAGCAAAGGCAGCTACCCCAAGAGGACCGGACTATGACCCCTATCACCGACCCCCTCCTTGCCCTTTCGTTAAGACTGCTTCAAACTAGAGTCTCTAATTATTTAGCCAAGACCAGAGACATATAGTCCTCGTGGTTGTACTGTTTTCCTGGGTGGTTCTCCATGTTCCAATTAATATATGGTATTCTTGTAAATAAGCATAGATAGAAGGATGGTTAGGGTCACTTGCCTTTTTCCAACGAAAAGCTACTCTTACTGCTCTTCAGCTCTTGCTTACTTGGAAACCTTGATCTTCAAGCTTCAACAGCGATCATTCTACTCGAAGCAAACATCGAGCACAAACATGCAAAACAACAAACAAGTACAGCTAAGAACAATACACCAATCACAAAACAAAAGCTTTTAAAAGAGCGTGCTAAAGGATAAGGCTCGCTGCTACGGTTACAAGAGCACAAGAAACACGAAAAACGGAGCTAGGGTTGAAAAGATACAGCTATCGGAAGATTGGTATTATAAAAGAAACAAAAGAACTATAAGTTTTATTTATTTTAATTGGAAAACAAATGTAAAAGATATTCAAAACAAAATATCCTTGATTATAATTAACTTATATTATATTTTTATTTATAAAAGCGGAGTAGAACTTAGTCATATTTTATTTATGATTATGTATGTACAAATTACACTAATTAATAATTAATTACAAAGAAACTTTTGAGAGCATCTAAACGCATAACTTTATATTTGGTGTTCAACTAAACAAATTATATTTAGAACACATTTGAGTTGGTATTAATTGAATTGACATCAGTTATGAAAACCGGAGGTAAAGACCTAGGTAGATTTTAATTAGAAAAACTAGGTGAGAGAACTTTAATCAAATTAAATCTATTTTTAATTAAAAGAAAGGAACTAAGGCACAACGACACGACTAAACGGTAGCTTAGGGTTTTATAAGACTTAACGCAACAAGAACGAGTCGAAACGGAGCTAAAACGACGAAGGTAGGGCTAAAATAAGGCTCCAGGGACTTATCTGCGAAGAAACTGAACTTCCAGGGGCTAAATCTGAAGAAATCAGGGGCTAAACAAAGGGTTGGGGTGCAGAACTGGAGATCCTGGATGGCGGGTACTAACTCTAGAAAGGTCAGGGGTCGGGACAGAAAAGAAAGGGCTCAACTCTAATTATTTTTCTACTATTCTGGACTGCAGGTTGATTTCTGGAAAGCCTAGGGGCTTTGGTGCAAAAGTTCCTGGGACGGCTAGGGTTTGGCTCAGTCGGGCGGATCTGGTCCGTTGGATCAGGATCGGACGACAGGGTGTGGGTCGGGTGATTTCGGACGCAGCTCGGCGGAGTAAGGGTCGAGCGATTACGCGGCTCGGAGTAAGGGTCGGGCGTGGCTTGGCGGCTCGTGCGCGGCTCAGATCTGTTCTGGCCGTTAGATCTAGATCGGGTGGCAGGACGAGGGTCGGGCGAATCAGACGCGGCTCGGGTCGACTCGCAGAGTTAGGGTCGGGCGAATCGGTAAGCGGCGCTGGGCGGCAGCAGACGCCGGCTGCGAGCAGGCGCGGCGGCGCCTCACCGGAGCTCACCGAATTTGGTGCTCCGGGGCATGGATTGGCACGGGAAAGAACCGAGGAGCGAGAGTGGGCGACGGGGAACTCTCCTAGGGGCTCGGGACGGCTGTGTGGCGGCCGGAAGCATGCTCACCATGGCGGCGGGCGGAGCCAGAGCTCCGGCGAGAAATTGCCTGGGCAAGAGAGCGAGAGGGAGGGGGAAAACGGGAGCGGCGTGGTGCTTACTTCCTCGCGAGAGTCTTGCGGGGGTTGAAGGCGGCGGAGAAGCAGCGGGACGGCGGGTCATCAGCGAAGGGCGGTTCGGGGCGGCGGCGTTCACAACGGCGAGGGATTGCAGGCGTGGTGCATTGGTGCGGAGGGGAAGACGAGGCCGGTGATGGTGCGGGGTCCGAGGAGAAGCTCCGGCGAAGGACAGCGTTGACGAAGAGGTGGCGTGAAGGCGGGTCGATGGCGTGGCGCCGTCGGCGAGCTCTAGCTCGGGAAAAATAGCGGCGCAGAGCGGCGGGGCTCGGGCGTGCGGTGCAGGCGTGGAAGAGGAGGGGCAGAGGTTCAGGTGCTGGTTTTATAGGGGAGGAGAGGAGGCAGAGCGGCCGGGGAAAGGAAGGCGGCGGCTCACACGGCGGCCGGGACTGACGCGGGCAGAATTGCTGCGGTCGCCCGCGAAGGAAAGGGGCAGAGCATGTACCACGGCCAGTAACGCAAGCCAGCGTCGCGGGGAAGGAAGGAGGAGACGCGGGCGACGGCGCGGAGTCGATCTGGATTCGGGGTGAGGAGGAAAAAGGAAAGGGGAGGGAGGCGCGAACGACGGCGCGGTGCATCTGGTGTCGCGGCGGAAAGGAAAGAGAGAGAGGCGGGAGGAAGAAGAAAGGAAGGTGGGGCAGGCGTGGGCGGCGACATTTGCGGCGAGGTCTGGGGGGAAGAAAGGAAGGTGCCGGCAACGCAAGAAGGAAGGTGGGAGCGGGAGGTAGGGGATGGCACCGACAGGTGGGTCCACGGTGGCAGTGAGAGAGGCGGGGAGGGAGAGAGGGACGGGTTAGGCCGGCTTTTGGGCCGCGGGGGAGAAAAAGAAAAGGAGAAGAGAGAGAGGTTTGGGCCGGGTTGGGAAGAAAAAGAGGAGGGGGTTCTGGGCTGGGCTGAATGAGGGGAATGAGAGAGAGAAAGATGGGATGAGCCAAAAGAGATAGGGAAGAGAGAGAAAAAAATTTAGGATAGTTTTTGGGTATTTTTATTTTGCAAACTCAAACACGCAAACAAACAAAAACCAATGCAACGACATGAATTCAACATACATAAAACCATTTTATTTAATTCTGAAAGACAATTATTTATTTTTCCTATACTAGATTTTCTGTAAAGAAAATAAATGTTGAAATTTTTATATAATTATGAGAAAATCATTGCTTTATTATTATTTTTTTCTAATCACATCCTGAAATCCAACAATTTCAGGGTGTGACAACGTTGGATTGTCAGGCCCCCGCAGCAACAAGGTGTTGTACGACCCCCTGTGCCTCAGCAAACTGGACCAAGGCCCGCTACTCAGCAATTCCTTCGTCCAAACATAGCCAATCGTTGTTTCAATTGTGGAAGTTCCAGTCATTTTGCCCAAGAATGCCCTCAGCCTAGGCAGCCAATTCAGGGCCAAGGCTCTAACCAGAACAATAAGAACAAAGGCAAGAGGCAGACCATTCAGGTCAAGGAAGGACGGATCAATTTCACCACCCTTGCAGAACTTCCTGAAGGAGCACCAGTAATGACGGGTACATTCTCTATCCATAACAAGCCTGCAGTTATATTGTTTGATTCTGGTGCATCACATAGTTTCATTAGTGCAAAGTTTGGTGCAAAAGTAGGCTTGGATGTTTGTCACACAAAAGGGTCGTATATGATATCAACACCAGGTGGTAAAATTGCTTCAAATCAAATGATAAGGCGAGTACCAATCAATTTGGGTAGTAAAACCATCAACACGGACTTTGTTCTTTTACCCCTTGACGGCATGGATATTATTTTTGGAATGAATTGGATGACTATGCATGGAGTCATACTGGACCTTTCTTCCCGTGCTGTTGAAATAAATTCACCTAGTCACAGAGCCACTACCCTTTACCTACCGTTCCAGGAGTGCACGAATTCTTGTGCTTTCGTGATGGAAGGAATCAAACCAGAAGATATTCCAGTGGTATGCGAGTATGCCGACATTTTTTCGGACGATTTACCAGGAATGCCACCAGATAGGGATATTGAGTTCGTTATTGAACTGCAACCAGGCACTGCACCTATCTCCAAAAGACCCTATAGGATGCAACCTAAGGAATTGGCCGAACTGAAAACACAACTCCAAGAACTACTGGACAAAGGCTTCATTCGTCCTAGTGCATCACCTTGGGGATGTCCAGCCCTTTTTGTAAAGAAAAAGGATGACAGTTTAAGATTTTGTGTGGACTACCGACCTCTCAATGCGGTAACCGTTAAAAATAATGTGGCAGAACCATCTGAATTAATCCAGCTCAAGCGCGCTAACCATCACCACAAGGGCAATCAGGGCTAACTCGTACTTCAAACGGAATAATCCACTGGTCTGTCAGGTAACCTCCCGATACAACCACGGTCTTTGCCGATCGAAACCACACATACATGTACTCACACGAAGGTGAGCCCAGAGTATACAACATTCCAAAAATTTTACACCACAGGGTTCATCATAAATTATTATTACAACGAAGTTCAAATTCGTAAAACAAGGTACTTCAGAGTTCGAAATAAATGAGTTCTTCAGAGTTCAAAGCAGCAGAAAGGATAACGACAACTACTCGACGATATAGGATGTCTCGATGAAGCCCGTACGAGACATCACTCGGCATCATCGCTGTTGGCCGGGGGCGAATCCCATTCCACCAACCAACCAGGAGGAAGGGTACAAGGCCAAGTCAAACTAGCAATCATATCCTCGAAAGTTTCACCTGAAAACAAGCCACAAGCAAGGCTGAGTATACTAATACTCAGCAAGGCTTACCCGACTAGTGGAATATACTTAGCCGACTCCTAGACATGCAAGGCTTTTGGCTTGAGGGGTTTGTTTTGCCGAAAAGCATATATAAGTAGGTCCTTACTTTCAAATTTTAGCTCCAAGTTCTAGCTTTCTTTAACCATTCTAGGTAAGCAACTATCCAATATCATACATGGTGGAAGAATTATTTTGCATCCAACAAGATTAATCATAATCATTGTTCCTCTTCTTACTCTATGTGGTAAAAGGGTCAAGCAGTCTCAATAACCACGAGAAACGGACGATTCGAATCGAATTTCTTAACCTTGCAAGGGAAACCTAAACACATGTCACGTGGTTACTCCCAGAGTCACACGTGCAACTTTTCCCCTTTCTTCCTGGGTTGTGGATCAGGGCCACCATCCGAGACTACAGAGCCCGGCTCTGTACCCACCATGTGCGCGCATGGAACCGAAGTTGAGATGGTGGGATGCGGTCCACTTGTCGGTCCGATTAGGTACTTAGGCTTACCGATCACCATATTCTCGGCATGTGGTTAGTACGTTCAAAGACTTAACCACCACTACCACACACTGCGGCCTTTGCATTTTCACTAAACAGACGGGGCCTCAATCATCAACATAAACATCGTACCATAGCCCCGTCCGTCGACCTTATGATTGCAGCATGTAGTAAACATTCAACTCCTAAATTCTCGCGAGTGACAGGAAATCACTCGACTTTTACCGAGTCCTATTAGCATAGCATTCTATCGAACCTTACATCTAGTGTTCAGAACATGGGTTCCTAGGATCATGCGACTAAGTTTCCATTCAACTCCTACAAACTTAATGCACAAGTAAAGTAGAGTAATAAGTTGCATAAGTTTAGAAAATGGGGTTCATGCTCCGGGGCTTGCCTTCTTGGGTAAAGCTAGCTTGGGGCTCGTCCGAACTTGGGCTCGGGTCTTCGAGAGCTTCAGTTAGATTTACTTGAGCTTCACGCTGCTCACTCTTGGACGCGGGCACCAGCTCGTACGTTCCGTCAGCGAGAGTAGTCAATTCTATATGAATGCACAAGTGTAAGTTATAGCGATGGCATATGACGATTATTTTCCTTCACGACAAAGTTGTAGTTCACAAAACATCAATTTCGTTGTGAAGTTACTTAGTTAAGATTTCTTTGGGCAATTGTTAATAAAGTATGACTTAAACTATTAACTTCATTAAACAAAAGGGGTTGTGATATATTTCCTAAACACAACATGGATTAAACACAACTTCTGGATTAGGTAACTTCTGGTGATGAAATTTTTATTTAGAGCACATTATGCAAAGACAAAAGCACTGTATAAATTTCAGACATTTTCACGCAGCAGATTAATTATGAAAAATGCATGACACAGCCATTGCTATAACCTAGTTATTTTTATACCGAACAAACTATTCAAGTATTGACACCAAATATTTTACAGGGAATTAATCTATCCATCAGTGTGTTGCTGTAAATTTTTCAGATTTTACTGAGCAAGCTACAAAGCATAATAAATAGGACAAGATACACCTAGTTTAATAAAGATTAATTTCTACAGGATGTTTTACAGGGTTTCTGTGTATGAAACTTTTTATACAGCAAGAGCTACTCTAAAGTGTGCTACAACAAAAAGTTGAACATTTTCCAAGCACAGAAACTAATTACTTGAATTAGTGCAATTTTTCCTACCACAAAATTATATTAATAGGTTACAGAAAGGAAAAAGGTTCTAAACTTTTTCCGTGGTATTTAGGCCTTAATAAAACAGTTTTGAAAAAGTTTCACCACATGAATCACAACATAACAGCAGTTACAAATTAGTTTTATTACTTTATGCCATAAACAAGTTTTACTAAGAAGTTTAGTTAGAGATGGGTTCTGGCCCTAATATTTCTACACTGGCCAACAAATCAAGAAACCAAACTACTGTTAAATTTTCAGGTTTGGCCTTTGTCTACAACAGTGGGCACAATTACAGTCTATCAAACCTTCCATTTAATTTAGAGCAAGATTTAGCAAGCAACTAAAGATATGCATGTAACAAAAGTTGTACATTTTCATCTAAAGATTCCAGAACAGTTGAGTTTGTATTTTTCTGATTGTTCTATGATTTTACATGAATTTTACAAGTTTACTGATTTTGAATCTAGGGTTAAAATTTTCTTTACAGAGGGGTCCCTGGAAACTTGCGTGCAAACTCTTTTAAAGATTTCAATCGAAGCAATTGGGTCCCTGGGCGGCGCTGGTACGGCGGCCGGCCAGATTCCGGCGAGGGGGCTCGTCGACGGCAAGGGGAAAAGGGTCAGGGAGATCCAGGGAGGTGAGGGCTACCTTGGGGTGGCCTTGGTCGGGGTTGGGGGTGGCCGTAGGTGGCTCGTCGGAGCGGAGCAGAGGGGCGGCGGCGGGGCGGAACGTCGGTGACGATGCTCCGGCGAGGAGGTGAGGGTAGGTGCTGGTCGATGAGCTTTTCACGGCGTCGAGGAGAACCCGTTTCGAAGCTTGGCTTGGACGGAGGAGCTTCGGCGTAGGCTGTCCACGGAGCAGCAAGGAGCGGCGGCGGCGCGGGCGGCGCTGGCGGTGCTCCGGCGGTTCTAGGCGATGATGGGTGGGGCAGTGAGCTACGGTGGGGTGCTGTGGTGGTGGTGGACGACTCAGCTCTGGCAAGGGGTGGCTGGAGAGGTGAGCTCCACGGTGATCTGGGCACGACGATGGTAATGGTGGCGGCGGCGGCGTTCTGGTGTCTGGGCGCGTGAGGGGGACTCAGTGCGGCCTTTTGTAGACAGTAGAGAGGCGGGAGGAGGGGCGGAACTGGACTGCGAGGCGCGGGCGCGGGCGGCACGACGGGGGCGTGTGACTGGCCGCGGCGGGCAGCGAACAGAGCCGGCGCGGCGTGCGGCGGGCGCGGGCAGGGGATTGGGTGCTGAAGATTTGGTGTGTGGAGCTGGAGATCACGCGGCGCGCGGGTTGGATGAGGGGCTGCAGCAGCTGCCTTGCCGGGCGGCGAGCGCGGCAACTGGCGGGACGCGGCGGAGACACGGGCGCGGCGGGCGGCGAGCAGGGGCGCGCGTGTGGCGTGCGCGGACTGGTGAGGAACGCGGCGTGCGGGCGCTGCCAGGCATTGGCTTGGCGTCTACCGCTGTCAGGCATCGCCAGCCAAGTGGCCTGCGGCGACTGCGCGGCGGGCGAGGGTCGGGCGAAGCGATGGCCGCAGCGAAGCTGAGGGTTGGGCGAATGAAAGGGTCAGGCGAATGAAAGGGTCGGGCGACATGAAAGGGTCGGACGACGCGAGGGTGGGGCAAGCGGCTGTGCGTCGGAGGGTCGGGTGAGGCGGAGAAGAAGGGTCTGCAGCGAAATAGAAGAAAAGGCAGGGACTTGTTTGCAAATCCAAGTGTTTCTCAAATTTTTGTGTGGCAACTCGAAAATCCTTCAACACGAAACTTGTTCAAAATGAAAAGTTACACAAGTTTTGTGTCAGGTCAAAGTTCATTTGGGTTCTAGTTTAGAAGTTATTTCAAAAACTCATTTCGTTGAAACTTCTCTCAATTATTTATGCACCGTGTTAAGCTAAAGAGGCTTATTTCGTAATTTAAACACCTGAGGTGTTACAAATAAATACTCACTTCCCCGCATCGACGTTCTCTTTGATCAATTATCTGGATCTAGAGTCTTCTCAAAGATTGATCTTCGATCTGGATATCATCAGATAAAGATTCGTCCATGCGATATTCCTAAGACCGCCTTTTCCACACGATATGGACTATATGAATTCTTGGTCATGTCCTTTGGTCTCACCAATGCCCCTGCCTATTTCATGTATCTCATGAATTCGGTATTCATGCCCGAGCTCGACAAATTCGTCGTAGTTTTCATTGACGACATCCTTATCTATTCCAAGAATGAGGAAGAGCACGCTAAGCACCTGCACATCGTTCTTCAACGTCTCAGAGACCATCAGCTTTATGCTAAATTTTCTAAGTGCGAATTCTAGTTGGATAATGTGAAATTCTTGGGTCACACTATTTCCAGCGAAGGCATAGCCGTTGACCCCAGCAAGGTACAAGAAGTGATGGATTGGAAACCTCCTACCTCTGTTCATCAGATTCGCAGTTTTCTTGGTTTAGCTAGTTACTATCGCCGTTTCATTCCGGATTTCTCCGGGATTGCTAAGCCTATGACTGAACTATTGAAAAAGGGAGTAAAGTTTGTGTGGGATGAGAAATGCGAAGAAGCTTTCCACACTCTCAGAGAACGTTTGACTATAGCCCCTGTGTTAGCTCAACCCGATAACACCAAGTCATTCGATGTTTACTGTGACGCGTCTGGCACCGGTCTTGGTTGTGTGCTTATGCAAGAAAATTGAGTTATCGCCTATGCTTCACGAGCCCTTCAGCCCCATGAGTAGAATTATCCAACCCATGATCTCGAATTAGCAGCAGTCATTCATGCTCTAAAAATATGGAGACATTATCTCATAGGCACTCATTGTAATATCTACACCGATCACAAGAGTCTCAAATATATCTTCACCCAAGCCAATCTGAATATGAGACAAAGAAGATGGCTAGAATTAATTAAGGACTATGATCTCGAGGTGCATTATCACCCTGGCAAGGCCAATGTAGTCGCGAATGCACTCAACCGTAAGGCCCATTGCCATTGCCTATCAGTGGAAATCTATAATGAGACATTATGTTCGGAAATGAGGAAGCTTAGTTTGGAAATGATTTCCCAAGGCACTCTGAATCACATCTCAGTTGAGCCCACTCTTCACGACCAGATCATCATGGCACAACTACATGATGAAGGAGTTAAGATCATCAAACAAAAACTCTCTCTACGAGAAGAGAAATACAAATGTTTCCGCCAGGACCATAAGGGAGTTCTATGGTTCAAAAGTTGCATCGTCGTTCCAAAGAATCATGAGCTCCATAAGCAAATTCTTGATGAGGCACACCTTTCCAAATTTTCTATTCACCCCGACAGTAACAAAATGTATCAAGACCTTAGGCAAAATTTCTGGTGGACTAGAATGAAAATAGAAATCGCTAAATATGTCTCAGAATGCGACACATGCCAGAGACTAAAAGCCAGCCACTTGAAAGTAGCCGGTACACTTCAACCTTTGCCTATACCCTCATGGAAATGGGAGGACATAAGTATGGATTTCATTGTTGGATTGCCAAGTACCACACAGAAACATGATTCCATATGGGTTATCATTGATAGACTCACAAAGACGGCACATTTTCTTCCAGTACACACCACCTATACCGCCAAGAAATATGCCGAGATTTATCTCGATCGTATCGTTTGCCTACATGGAGTACCAAAGACTATTATTTCCGATCGTGGTACTCAGTTTGTAGCGCACTTTTGGGAACAATTGCAAGCTTCTCTTGGTACTAAATTGATTCGAAGCTCAGCCTATCATCCTCAAACTGACGGACAAACTGAAAGAGTAAACCAAATTCTAGAAGACATGCTTAGAGCTTGCGTCATTTACTATGGCAAGAATTGGGACAAATGCCTATCCCTAGCAGAGTTCTCATATAACAATAGCTATCAAACGAGATTGAAAATGGCACCATTTGAGGCCTTGTACGGATGAAGGTGTCGAACCCCTTTGAGTTGGTCACAGACCGAAGAACGCAAAATATTCGGACCAGACTTGGTAATCGAGGCAGAAGAAAAAGTGAGAGTAATACAAGAAAACCTTAGAGCCGCACAATCCAGGCAAAAGAGCTATTTCGACAGAAGGAGAAAGCCACTAAAATTTGAAGTTGGTGACCATGTCTACCTTCGAGTTTCACCAACCAAGGGTGTACAACGATTCGGAGTCAAAGGAAAACTATCTCCCCGTTATGTTGGTCCCTACGAAATCATCGAGAGCTATGGACCCGTAGCCTATAGAATACGACTGCCCCCTCGGCTTGCAGCCATCCATGATGTCTTTTCACGTGTCTCAGCTCAAGAAGTGTGTTCGAGTTCCTACCGAGGTTATTAAATAATAGGAAATATTAGAAGAGCCCGACCTCTCATATGTTGAGTACCCTATCAAAATCATGGATCAAAAAGAAAGAAGCACTAGGAGGAAAGTGATTAAAATGTATAAAATTCAATGGAATCATCACACTGAAGAAGAAGCCACATGGGAAACTGAAAGCTTTCTAAACCAAAATTTCCCGGGTTTTCTCAACTCTACCGAAGGTACACGCACTGCCTACACTAAGCTTATTGTCCGAATCTCGGGGCGAGATTCTTTTTAAGGGGGGAAGGCTGTAACACCTCGGGTGTTTAAATTACGAAATAAGCCTCTTTAGCTTAACACGATGCATAAATAACTAAGAAAATTTTAAAAGAAACGAATTATAAATTGGTATTGCTTTGAATTGAAAATAGTTGGGTATATGTGCATAAGTGCATGTACGTTAATCAAACAAAATTAATCAAACAAAATAGTTGGGTATATGTGCATGGCTACGAAACTGAATAGGCATATCGTTATTGACATGTTAAACAAAAGCCTAGTTGAAGCCTAGGAGTGAATGCAAAGTTTTGCCCAGGAAATGACGTGCCCTCCGAATCATACTTTTTGAGTTTTTAAAATAACTTTTAAACTAGAACTCAAATGAACTTTGGCCTGAAACAAAACTTGTGTAACTTTTCATTTTGAACAACTTTCTTGCTCAGAGATTTTCTTCTATTTCCACTGCAGACCCATCCTTTTCCGTTCCGCCCGACCCTCCGACGCGGAGCCGCTTCGCCCGACCCTCGGCTTCGCTCGACCCTCGCTTCGCCCGACCCTACGCTCGCCCGACGCTTCGCTTCGCCCGACCCTCGGCTTCGCCCGACCCTCCGCCGCCGTAGGCCACTTGGCCGGCGATGCCTGACCGGCGCTAGGCGCCAAGCCAATGCCTGGCCGCGCCCGCACGCCGCGCTCCTCCCCACGCCGCGCCCGCACGCCGCGCTCCTCCCCAGTCCGCGCACGCCGGCGACGCGCGCCTCTGCTCGCCGCCCGCCGCGCCCAATGGACAAGCCGCGCCGTGCCCGTGTCCCCGCCGCGTTCCGCCAGTCGCCGCGCTCGCTGCCCGGCAAGCTAGCTGCTGCAGCTCCTCGCCCAACCCGCGCGCCGCGTGATCTCCCGCTCCCCACGCCAAATCCTCAGCGCCCAATCCCCTGCCCGCGCCCGCCGCACGCTGCGCCGGCTCTGTTCGCCGCCCACCGTGACCAGTGACGCGCCCCCGTCATGCCGCCCCTCCCCAGCGTCGCCCGGTTCTCTCCCTCCCTCCTGCAGCCTATAAAAGGCGACATAACGACACTCGCGCGCGCCTAAACCCCCAGAACGCCGCCGCCGCTGCCATTGCCGCCGCCGTGCACCACCCGCCCGTGGAGCCCCACTCTCCAGCATCCCACTGCCCAAACCCATCGCCCAGCGAGCTTGCCCTCCCTCCACTGAAACTCACCGGCCTCTTCGCCGGCCAGCTCGACCGCCGGAGCACCGCCAGCGCCGCCCACGCCGCCGCCGCTCCCATGCTGCTCCATGGACAGCCCACTCCGAAGCTCCTCCGTCCAAGCCAAGCCTCGAAACGGTTTCCCCTCGACGCCGCGAAGCTCATCGACCAGCCCACGACCTCCCATCCTCGCCGGAGCACCATCGCTGACGCTCCGCACCGCCGCCGCCCCTCTGCTCCACGCTGACGAGCCACCTCCGGCCACCCTCGGCCCAACTGAGACCTCTCCAAGGTAGCCCATGCTTTCCCCGTGCTCCTCCCCCACCTTGCCCTCACCGCCGGCCCCTCCACTCGCCGGAATCGAGCTTGAGCTCGCCGGCCGGCCGCCAGGGACCACATTGCTTTGATTGCAATCTTCCCAGGGGCCTGCACGCAAGTTTTCAGGGACCCCTCTGTAAAAGAAAGTTTTAAACCTAGTTTCAAAAACAGAGAACTTGTAAAATTAATATAAAATCGTAGAAAAATCACACAAATACAAACTCAACTGTTCTGTAATCTTTAGAAGAAGGTCTACAACTTTTGTTACATGCATTTCTTCAGTTGCTTGCTAAATCTTGCTATAAATTAAATGGAAGGTTTAATAGACTTTAATTGTACCCACTGTTGTAGACAAAGGCTAAATCTAAAAATTTAACAGTAGATTGGTTGCTTAATCTGTAGGCCAGTGTAAAAATATAAGGACCAGAACCCATCTCTAGCTAAACCTTTTAATAAAACTTGTTTATGACATGAAATAATAAAACTAATTTGTAACTGCTGTTATATTGTGATTCATGTTGTGAAACTTTTCTGAAGCTGTTATATTGATGCCTAAGTACAATAGAAAAAGTTTAAAACCTTTTTCCTCTCTATAACCTATTTATATAATTTTGTGGTAGGAAAAATGCACTAATTCAAATAATTAGTTTCTGTGCTTGGAAAATGTTCAACTTTTTACTGTGGGATATCTTAGAGTAACTCTTGCTGTATAAAAGGTTTCATACACAGAAACCCTATAAAATATCTTGTAGAAATTAATCTTTATTAAAATAGGTGTATCTTGTCCTATTTATTATGCTCTGTATCTTGCACAGTAAAATCTGAAAAATTTACAGTAACACATATATGGATAGATTAACCCCTTGTAAAAGTTTTAGCATCATTACATGAATGGTTTGTTCTGTATAAAAATAACTAGGTTCTAGCAGTGGCTGTGTATTACATTTTTTCATAATTATTCTGCTGTGTGAAAATGTCTGAAATTTTTATAGTGCTTTTGTCTCTGTATAATGTGCTCTAAATAAAAATTTCATCACTAGAAGTTACCTAGTCCAGAAGTGGTGTTTAATCCATGTTGTGCTTAGAAAATTAAGTTTCCAATATAACACAACCCCTTCTTGTTTAATGAAGTTAATAGTTTAAGTATACTCTATTAACAATTGCCTAAAGAAATCTTAACTAAGTAACTTCACAACCAAATCGATGTTTTGTGGACTGCAACTTTATCGTGAAGGAAAATAATCGTCATATACCATCACTATAATTTACACTTGTGCATTCATATAGAATCGACTACTCTCGCCGAGGAACGTACGAGCTAGTGCCCGCGTCCGAGAGTGAGCAGCGTGAAGCACAAGTGAATCTTACTGAAGCTTTCGAAGACCCGAACCCGAGTTCGGGCGAGCCCCAAACTAACTTTACCCAAGAAGGCAAGCCCCGGAGCATGAAACCTATTTTTTCTAAACTTATGCAACTTATTACTCTACTTTACTTGTGCATTAAGTTTATAGGAGTTGAATGAAAACTTAGTCGCATGATCCTAGGTACCCATGCTCTGAACACTAGATGTAAGGTTCGATAGAATGCTATGCTAATAGGACTCGGTAAAAGTAGAGTGCTTTCCTGTCACTCGCGAGAATATAAGAGTTGAATGTTTACTACATGCTGCAATCATAAGGTCGACGGACGGGGCTATGGTACGATGTTTATGCTGATGATTGAGGCTCCGTCTGTTTAGTGAAAAATGCTAAGGCTACAGTGTGTGGTAGTGGTGGTTAAGTCTTTGAACGTACTAACCACATGCCGAGAATATGGTAATCGGTAAGCTTAAGTACTGGATTTGAACCGAGGCCGGAATATACTCCCCACCGTCTTGAATTCGTTCACATCTAGCTAATGGCGGGTGCATGTGCCGCCATGGCCGGGTCCATGGGCACGTGTAGTCGAGGGCGGTGGGTCTGTTCCGTGAAGCGGGAATTGAAGGGAAAAGTTGCACGTGTGACTCTGGGAGTAACCACGTGACGTGTGTTTAGGTTTCCCTTGCAAGGTTAAGAAATTCAATTCGAATCGTCCGTTTCTCGAGGTTATTGAGACTGCTTGACCCTTTTACCACATAGAGTAAGAAGAGGAACAATGATGATGATTAATCTTGTGGGATGCAAATTAATTCTTCCACCATGTATGATATTGGATAGTTGCTTACCTAGAATGGTTAAAGAAAAATAGAACTTGGAGCTAAAATTTGAAAGTAAGGACCTACTTATATATGCTTTTCGGCAAAACAAAGCCCTCAAGCCAAAAGCCTTGCATGTCTAGGAGTCGGCTAAGTATATTTCACTAGTCGGGTAAGTGTTGCTGGGTATTAGTATACTTAGCCTTGCTTGTGGCTCATTTTCAGGTGATACGTTTGAGGATCTGATCACTAGTTTGACTTGGCCGTGTACCCTTCCTCCTGGTTGGTCGGTGGAATGGGATGCGCCCCCGGCCAACGATGATAATGCCGAGTGATGTCTCGTACGGGCTTCATCGCGACATCATGTTTCGTCGAGTAGTTTATCGTTATTTTTCCGCTGCATTGAACTCTGAAGAACTCAATTATCTTGAACTCTGAATTACCTTGTTTTACGAATTTGAACTTCGTTGTAATAATAATTTATGTTGAACCTGTGATGTAAAATTTGTGGAATGTTGTATCCTCTGGTCTCACCTTCGAGTGAGTACATGTATGTGTGGTTTCGATCGGCAAAAACCGTGGTTGTATCAGGAGGTTACCCGAAAGACCAGTGGATTATTCCGTTTGAAGTGCGAGTTAGCCTTGATTGCACGCTGGTTAGCGCGCTTGAGCCGGATTAATTCAGGTGATTCTGCCACAGCTGCTTCCGCAATGGACTGGCCACGAAGCAAGCGTACAGGGAATTCGGGAGGAACCTCCCGACTACCATACTCGAGCTCTGAGACATGATGCAGCGATGGGCGGACCAAGAAGACGAGGAGAACAAACACTTCCCCAAGCGCAAGAACAACAAGGGCAACAACAACAACTGCTCCGACAAAGGCCAGTACAACAACTCGGGCGCCTGCAAGCGAAAGCCAGAAGATCAAGTGGCCAAAGTCGAGCGCAATCCATGCAGCAAGAAGTCGGGCAAACTCCACAAGCAATGCCCGATGCACCCGAAGCCCAAGCACACAATGTTTCAGTGCATCGTCCTCCACAAAAGTCTCAATGCACCACCTCCTCCTGATGACAAATCAGGGCCTCCGGGTTTCCAGCACCCGACTAACACCGTCAACGTCATCTTCGGAGGGGATGACGGCATTCTCACCAAGCGCACACAGAAGTTGCTTCGACGCGAGATAATGTCAGTCGAGCCAGCCGTGCCGCGTCCTCTGAGACACAGCAAGGTCCCGATCTCTTTCTCCAGAGAGGATCAATGGACCAGCTTCTCCGAGCTAGGAAAACTTCCGCTTGTACTGGACCCGGTAGTCGCGGGCTCTACCCTGACCTAAGTACTCATCGATAGGGGAAGCGGGTTAAACCTGCTCTTCCCGAGTACTCTAAAGAAAATGAGGCTGGACATCAGCAAGATGCTCACCCCCAGCAAGGCTCCATTCTAGGGGATTGTCCCGGGTAACGTGGCTATGCCGATTGGTTCGGTCACACTGCCAGTTACCTTCGGGACAGCTGACAACTTCCGTACGGAGTACATAAAATTCGAAGACGCGAACTTCGAATCTTTGTATCATGCCATCCTTGGAATTTCTGCCCTAGCCAAATTCATGGCGGTACCCCATTACATCTACTTGGTCTTGAAAATGCCAGGTAACAATGACATACTCTCCCTCCGTGGCAACGTCGAGAAGTCCTACGACTGCGACCAGGAGGTGATCAAGTATGTTGCATCAGCATGCGTGCCAGAGCCTTCATCCGAAGTACTCGCGGCCGCACAGCAACTCTCCAATATAGAGCTGGAAGTGGCAAACAAAAGGCCAAGCCAGTCGAGGGTAAAGCCTAACCCCGACGTCGGCATCAAGACCTTCCAGCTACAGGAGGGTGACTCATCTAAGCCTAACCGCGACGTCGGCACCTGGACAGCAAATAGGAAATCGCGCTCATCAGCTTTCTTAGGGCCAACCGAGACATCTTCGCATGGAAACCAGCGAATATGCCAGGTCTGCCCAAGGAGTTGAATGAGCATGCTTTGAAAGTCGATCCCAAGGCTACTCCAAGGAAGCAACGACTACGTCGTTTCTCTCCAGAATAGAGGCAGGCCATCAAAAAAGATCTAGCTAAACTACTCGTGGCTGGTTTCATCAAAGAGGTCTACCACCCAGAGTGGCTAGCCAACCCTGTACTTGTTCTTAAAAAAGAATAATTATAAATGGAGGATGTGTGTCGATTATACCGATCTCAATAGGCATTGCCCGAAAGATCCTTTCGCTCTTCCCCACATCGATCAGGTCATCAACTCCACCGCCGGCTGCGTCCTGCTCTTCTTCCTTGATTGCTACTCAGGTTATCATCAGATCTCCCTCAAGGAAGAAGACCAGATCAAGACTATGTTTGTTACCCCGTTCGGTGCCTACGCATACACGACTATGTCATTTGGGATAAAGAACGCGGGTGCAACTTACCAGCGAGCCATACAGTTATGCCTCGCTGATCAGCTACATCGTAATGTTGAGGCCTACGTGGATGACGTGGTTGTCAAAACTAGAAATCCCGATGAGTTCATCTCTGATCTCGAGGAAACTTTCAACAGTCTGCGAAGATTTCAGTGGAAGCTCAACCCGACTAAGTGCGTCTTCAGCGTACCCCAAGGGAAACTCCTCGGTTTCATCGTCAGTCACCGAGGAATCGAGGCTAACCCTCAAAAGATAACTGCCATCACAAGCATGGGGGCTCCACAGAAGATTAAAGACGTGCAGAAGCTCACTGGTTGCATGACGGCATTAAACAGATTTATCTCCCGACTTGGAGAACGGGGCCTACCCTTCTTCAAGCTTCTCAAGTGGCAGGACAACATTCTTTGGACCGAGGAAGCGGCGCAGGCATTGGGGACCTTAAGACTCACCTCCAATCGCCTCCCATCCTCACAGCTCCGAACCCAGGCGAGAACCTACTACTTTACATTGCCGCGACTACTCACGTAGTCAGCACGGCTATCATGGCGGAGTGGAACGAGGAGGGCCATGCATTTGGCGTGCAGCGGCCAGTGTATTTCGTCAGCAAAGTCCTTTTTGAGTCAAAGGTTCATTACCCATCGATTCAGAAACTTCTGTACGCTATACTCATCACCTCCAGAAAGCTTCGCCACTACCTCGACAAGTACAAGATCTCAGTTATCACAGATTTCCTATTGGCGGATATACTCCACAATCGGGATGCCACCGGACGAATCTCCAAGTGGGCAGTAGAACTGGGAGCTCTCAACATCAACTTCAAGCCACGCACCGCCATCAAGTCGCAAGCCCTAGTCAATTTTTTGGCAGAGTGGCAAGAAAACCAAGTTCCAACTCCAGCTGACTAGCCAGAGCATTGGGTCATGTACTTCGATGGGTCCCTCAAGTTTGAAGGCGGTGGCGCATGAGTACTCTTCATCAGCCCAACCGATGAGCAACTTAAATACGTATTCCCAATACTGTTTAAGGTCTCGAACAACGAAGCCGAGTATGAGGCACTACTCCACGGGCTACGCCTAGCTGTCTCCCTTGGCATCAAGCGACTACTTGTTTTTGGCGACTCCTTACTGGTGGTCCAACAATGCAACAAAGAGTGGGATACCAACAAGGAAACCATTGATGCCTACATTGCACTAATCTGCACAGTCGAGAACAAGTTCTCAAGGCTCAAGATTCGTCACGTGCTCTGCGACAACAATGTTGGGGTAGACATACTCTCAATGCTAGGCTCTGAACGAGCTAAAGTTCCAGCTGGAGTTTTCATCCACGAACTCCACCATCCCTCTATTCCAAGGATAGAGCCAGGCACCATCGACCAAGGCCCCGCGGAGCTTAGTCAAGAGGTCCTGATGATTGATGTGGGCTGGCGTTCCCAATTCATTGACTTAATCAAGGAAAAGAAGCTACCTCCCAACGTCGACCCCGAGAGCACCGAGGCTATCCGACTAGTCAGGCGAAGCAAGGGTTACGTCCTGGTGGGAGATAAGCTCTACAAGCATGGATCAGCGATAGGGATACTCATGAAGTGCATGACTACCGCTGAAGGGCGCGAAATCTTGGAAGAAATTCATGAGGGCGTTTGTGGCAATCATGCAGCCTCCCGTACACTAGTCGGGAAGGCTTTCAGGTCCGGGTTCTATTGGCCTACGGCTTTGGTTGACGCCGAAGATGTCGTTCGCCGATGTACGAACTGCCAATTCTTCGGTAAACAAGCTCACGTCCCTGCCCACAAGCTGATCACCATCCCACCTTCTTGGTCGTTCGCTTGCTAGGGCCTAGACATGATCGGGTCATTGACAACAGCGCATGGAAGTTTTACTCATGTGTTGGTGGCAATCGACAAGTTCACAAAGTGGATCGAGTATAAGCCAATCACAACACTGATGGCGGACAAAGTTGTCACTTTCATCCGTGACATCCTCCACTATTTTGGTTTTCCTCATACAATCATCACTGACCTGGGCTCCAATTTCACATCACATGAGTTCTGGGAGTTCTGCAAACGAAGCAGCATCGAGGTCAAGTACGTGTCGGTCGCTCACCTGAGGGCCAATGGCCAGGTGGAGCGCAAGTGGATTCACGAGTTACCCACAGTTTTCTAGGGGCTTCGTAGTCAACCGAGTAAGGCCACAGGACAGTCACCTTTTTTTCTCGTCTATGGGCAGAAGCAATTCTTCCAGCGGATATCATGTGGGAGTCACCCAAACTAGAGATGTATGACGAAGGAGAAGCTGACGAGGCAAGGCATCAGGAACTCGACTGTGCTGAAGAAGTCAGATGCAATGCCTTGCTTCGGTCAGCTTGTTATTTACAAGGCGCTCACCGGTACCATGACCGCAACATCCAGGAAAGATCCTTTAACGTTGGAGACTTGGTCCTACGTCGCATCCAAGACGAGACTGGGCTCCACAAGCTCAACTCTAGATGGGAAGGACCCTTCATCGTAACAAAAGTCACAAGGCCAGGGTCTTATCGACTACAATACTCTGACAGCCAAGAAATTCCAAATTCCTGGAACATCGAGCACCTACGCCATTTCGATGCCTAAGAAACTTGTACCAAACCTGTCAGCTGCAGCGCAGCACAGTATAATAATACATAGTAGTTTCGGTTCCCTAAACGACTATTGTGTTTTTATTTTTTCCTTAGCAACATTGAACAAACCCGGGGGCTGTCGTCACAATTTATGTCAATACGCTACCTCTCATTAATCTTCGGAAATACTTGGGGGCTACCTCACGAGTACCTTCCGTCACGATTAACCAACATATAGTCTATCAGGCTATACCTTTGAGCGTGTTACGCGTTCTTTCCGACTACCTCTGTTCACGGCTTAGTCAAGCTACGGGGCCAGGCCTTACAGGGTAAAGTCAAAGAGGTTCTCACACCTATAAATAGAGGTTCTACAAACGCAACTTTGTATAACAGTACCAACTAGTATGCAGGTTACCAACTGAAACGCTGCTTTTAGGGTAACTCTACTGATGTACTCAAAAGGCTTCAATGATTACGTTTTCAGATGACTACTCTACGAGTTGGCATAACAAAACAACAATCAAACAAGAACCATTATATTACATGAGCAACTGTTGTTTTTCCAACAAAACAGACACAATTCTTCAAAGCTCAGAACAGTGGGAGGTCATCGACTATTTGGTGAGCGACGTCCTGCACCTCACTACGATACTCGTTGAACTGCTCTTCAGTGCACTCCCCGGAGGCGCCTTCAGCAAATGGGCGAACATCCATGCTTGGGAAGTACGACTTCACCACTGCCAAGGCATGTGTTAGCACAAGCTTGGCAGTGCCAGACGCATACCCGGCAATGCTTGTCCGAGCATCAACTAGTCGCTGCACTAAGGAGCGCTCGTCCATGGTGGGGTGCACAAACTCGCATAGCTGGGACGCTGCAGCCCCGAGGTTATCCAGCTCCTTTTGCTGGCGCTCCTTGTCGTGGTTCAGCGACTGGATCATCTGCATGTTCTCCACGAGCTGTTTGTCAGCATCCTTCAGCAGGCGAGTTATAGTCTTGTGCTCCTCGTCCAGATCCGAGTACTTAAGCTGGAGCTCCTCCAGTGCCTTCTTCAGTTGCTCTCTCTCCTCCGTAAGTTCGTATATGTCACACTTTAAGTCAGTTAAGGCTCTTTCAATTCGAGCATACTCTGGGAAAAAGTACACGTATGCAACTCAGAAGAAAAGCAGACAGATAACAATACTCGGGCGTGAGGAACAGACTACTTACTCTCTTTCTGGGCAGTCAAGTCCTTGACTTTCCTGATCGCCAGGCGTCCGTTGCTAGTCAATCATTGTGTCCCGATGCGAGGTCTTCAGGGCCGCGAGTTCCTCCTAGAGCTTGACGTTCTTGGCCTTCTCAGCCTCCAGGTTGTCCTCTCCATCATGGGTACGCGGCTGGAGTACATTAACTAAGTACTCGTGGATATACAACAAGATCAAGCAGCTAAGGAGTACAGACTACTTACATCGCCTGGCGACTGGTCGCTGTGTTCACAGCTGCAGCAGCCCTTCACTTCCGCGTCGCCACTTGTTGTTGGTGCGGCGGGTCCACTACAGCATCTTCCGCTGCCTTCTCGGCGGGCGGATCTTGAGCTGGCTCCTCGAAGATCAGCTCAGGCGGGTCAGACCTGAACCGCTCCAAGTCAGCCTACATTCAACAAAAGACTATTAGCAAATTGCAAGACAAAGTGACTACATCACGAAAGTACTCGAGAAAGTACTTATCGAGCTCGGTAGGTTGCTCGCGCTAAAGAGCCTCGGGATGTATGGCTCTGAGTTCACCCCCGTAAACAGGCGGGTAACTTGGCGCATGATCTCCTCAATGGATGGCACATCCCTGGCCATCCGTGATGGGTCCTGAAGGCCATGGTATTCGAAACCAAGGTCGACATGTTCCTGGAGGGGCTGGATGCGCCGCTCGATAAACGAGTACGCCACAGACTCCCCAGCGACGCCCTTGTCCTTCAGGGCCTTGATCCGCTTCATCAACTCGGGGATGTTGCAGCGTTCTTCCTCCGTCAGCTTCTTCAGCTAGCATTCCTGGCGCTGGGGCGGGGAGTTGTCCCGTCCGGAGAGGCTGGGCTGGTGATTCCCAATGTAGAACCACTGTGTGTGCCACTCGGACAGGCTACTCGGGGTTGTGTACTCGAGGTACAACGCCTTGTCGCGCAGCTGTACCCCGGCACCCCTGACTAGCGCGGGATTATTCTCGTCCGGTTGGGGTTTGAGGCAGAAGAGGTGGCGGAACAAATTGAAATGTGGGAGAATTCCAAGGAATGCCTTGCGAAGATGCACAAAAATAGAAATGTGCAGAACAGAGTTTGTGGAAGATGGTAATGCTTGATTTTGTAAAAACCAAGCAAACCGTGGAAAAACTCAGAAGATGGAAGAGAGAGGCCACGGTCAGCAGAAGGGGCGAACATCACAGTCTCACCCGTGTTCTCCCATGGCGACGAGTTCGAGCTGGTGGTCTACCACTGTACCACCCCCTCCTCCTGCAGGACCCGCTCGGCAACGAGTCAGAGCAGGTCCCTCTCTTGGATGGTCGAGGCCCTCCACTCGCCTTCCGCTGTCGTCTTCGCGACCTTCACCGACGGCGGCCATCCGTCTTCGCCTTCGCCCTCCCTTTTCCTCCTGCGATCGACGGCGGATTTCCTCGGCATGGTGGGATGAAATGTCACACAAAGCTTTGTGCGCATGCCCTGGGAACTCACGCGGGTGTGGATGAGGATGAGGAGCAAGGATTCTGGCTACTCTTAGCTTGGGATTTGGGCGGCCGAGTGGTCGACTTCGGCGCGATGGCGTTGGCTAGGGTTCTTGGCTATAGATCTGTTTTTACTGCAGTGAAAATAGAGGCGAGTGAAAACCATAAGGGGTAACGCGGGGTTATTTATAACCAGCGGATCCCCATTTTTCTATTGGAAATCGAAGAGACTTTCTTGGGATAACGATTCGATTTCGAGCGGTTTTTACGGGTTCTGTGCAACGGACAATGGAAACTAGCCGTTTCTCAGGGATGGGCTCCCCAGAATTCGGACCTTTCAACTTCCAGAGCAAATTAACCCTAAAAATCATCAAATTGAGTTCAAAAACATACGTTCTGTGGCACGACTCTTTAGATCCTTTTTTCCAAACATTGGAATTTGGATTAAAGGCTTGGGGGCTGCGGGATATGTGTCATCAACGGCTTATTTTTCAAAAATTCTTGGAAGATACAGATGGAAGATTCAAGACTAATTTGACCCTCAACCTGATTCTTCGATTCAACCTAAGGCTCGGGAGCTACTCCATATGGAGTGCGAGTTCATCGCACCCCATATAAAAGAAGACTTGAAAACAACTCGGGGCTTGAGCACCTCACAGCCTTGATGCAGCCAAGGAAGTACTCAGAAGACTCCTTCTCAAGGGGACTCAGCAGGGACCTGAAGACACCTTCCAGAAGTACTTGGAAGCCTGCAGTACTCGGCTATGAAGAGCTCGGGGGCTTGTCAGACCCGGGGTAGCGGGACTGCACACTTGGTGTACATATTCTTGTAGTAGGGGATGGCGCATGGGCCATATCTGATCCTCATTGTAACTAGTCGTATAGAACTAGGACTAGTCGGACGTAAGGAAACTACCCGATAATGTACCCGGGTAGGACTCCTCAGACCGTCCCTGACTAGGACTTCCATGTAACCTTGTCCCCCCAGACTATATAAGGGCGGGCAGGGACCCCTCCAAAGCACATTGTGCATACGCATAACCCCTAAGGCAATACAAACCACACAGGACGTAGGGTATTACGCTCTCGACGGCCCGAACCTGTCTAAACTTTGTGTTCCTTGCACCTTCGAGGTCCTGATCTCAGCGACACCCTACCTACAACCTACCGCCTCAGGGGTATCCCTCGGTGGGCTTGGCGGTAAAACACCAACAGTGTTGTGAAGCTGGTTTTGTCTTCGTCACACTTCCTCATCCAGATCTGATGATAGCCGGAGAAGCAATCCAACATGCTCATCATTTCTGACCCTACAGCTGCATCTACCAAAGTGTCGATTCTTGGCAATGGGTAGTCATCCTTTGGGCATGCCTTGTTGAGATTCGTAAAATCTATGCACATTCGCCATTTTCCGTTCTTCTTCTTGACCATGACAACATTTGCCAGCCATTTAGAGAACTGGACTTCTCGTATGACGCCGGCGTCTAGGACCTTCTGGACTTCGGCTTGAGCCGCTTTCTTTCTTTCTTTGGACATAGTCCGAAGCCTCTGCCTTACTGGTTTGTGCTTCGGGTTTACTTTGAGGACGTGCTCCATAACATCCCTGCTTACCCCCTTCAAGTCTGCCGAAGACCATGCAAATACATCTTGATTGTTCCGAAGGAAACGGAGAAGTCTTTCCTCTTCGGCTTGCTCTAGGCCCTTGCCGATGGTCACTGTGCGATCTGGGACATCTTCACATAAGGGCACCCTTTTGGCGTGCTCTGCTGGTTGCAGACTTGCGGTAGCCTCTTGGGCTTCGGTCTCCTGCTAACTGCCTTTGTCCTCGGTTTGCTTTTGGTCTTCAACGGCATGCAAATTTTTTGAGGATTGAGAAGTATTGTCCTGACACCTTCGGGCTTCCTCTTGACTGTCGAAAACTGTTACGACCCCTCCGGCCGTGGGAATCTTCATGCACAAGTATGGCTGGTGGATGACGGCAGCAAACTTGATGATAGTGTTTCTGCCGAAGATGGCATTGTATGGGTCCTGGATGTCCACGATGTTGAAAGTTATGACCTCCGTTCTCATTGTTGGGCATTGACTGAAGGTTACATTTATATCCGCTTTGCCCACAGCTTCGATTCTCTTCCCGCCGAAGCCAATCAGCGGGGAAGTGGATTTTTCAAGTCTTTCTCCGTGAACCCCATCTGGACGAAGCATCGCCACAAGATGATATCCACCGAACTGCCATTGTCCAAAAGGATTCTTCCTACATCGTTGCCAAAGAAGTGTACCGTATTTTTGCCAATGTTTGCTCTGATGACCAGAGGATCATTGTGTGGATAATACTAAAGCCTGAGATCTGCTTCGGTGAAAGTTATGGGGATGTGGGACCATGTGGTCTTGAAATGCTTGCCTGCACAGACATGATTTACTGCACGAAGCTTTTCTCTACCGCTTCATCTCATGAACTGGCTCGTTTGACCCTCCGGAGATGGTGTTGATGACATTTACCATAGGGCCTCCGGAGTTGTTGACCTTCGGCGAATCAGAGGACTTTGGGATTTGTCCCGGCTCAAGCTTCGGTGCTGGCGGGAGCTGATAGTTCACGGGGTCGTAGGCCGGAGTTGTTGCAGTGCGAGTCCAGCTAAGGTGATATCCGGAAGATGCTGGGGTGTGGTAATTCACGGGGGGAGCACGGTGCCCCGAAGTGGTTGCAGCGTGCTAGGGAACCGGTGGTGCCGGGAGCTGTAGGTATGGCGGAATATATGGTGGAAGGTTGTTGTTATACGGTGGGTAAGATGGTGCCCATTGGTTTGATGCCGAAGGTGCTGGCTTATTCTCTTGTGATGTGTAGTTGACAGACTTTAGGTGCTCTGAAGCTTTCTTGTCGAGCTCTTCTTTCTTTTCTTTGAAGGCGGTGCACTCATTTGTCCAATGGCCCTTGTCTTTGCCATGGAGATAGCAGAAGGGGGTCTTCTGATGCTGGCCCCGGCCTCCATGGCCCCCTTTGCCTCCTTTTCCCCCTCATCCTAGGATGGACGGGGTGTGTGATTTGTTGGGCTCAGTGCCCTCTGACATAGTGTTCACCTGCTTGTGATCGTTTGACTTCGGTTGGTCCGGGTGCCATGGCTTCGGCTGGTTATTCCACTGATTCTTTTTAGCCTTCTTCTCTTAGTTCAATGCATCGAGTCTTCTCCTTCGGCCTCAGTCAGACTTGCATTACGCTTGCATGATGTCGAAGAGTTCGCCCATAGAACGTGGCTTGCATTGGTCGAGGAGTTCCTGACAAGCGCCGCCCGAAGGCCGCCGATTGTGGCGTCAATTATGGACAAATCTTCGATGTTGGGCGCTTTTTCTCGCAGCTTGATGATGCGCTGCATGTAGTCTTGGAGAGGCTCGTCTTGGCCTTGCTTGCAGTTGTGAAAGTCACATGATGTCAACTCTTTGCAGCCCTCGGAAGCTTGTCAGCAGCTTTGATCTTAGTTGGCCCCAGGAGCAGATGTACCCCTTCGGGAGACTTGCATACTAATGTTGTGTTGAGCCCTTCAGTGCTAGAATGAAGGCCTTCGCCTTGATAGCCGGACCACCCCCATTTGATTCTATTGCAGCTTCGTATTTGAGCAGAAACTCTCTGGGGTCTGTTTCTCCGTCGTACTGTGGTAAGATTACTGCATTGAAATGGGGTGGCCAATGTTCCTTCTCTAAGTCCACCGAGAGTGGGATGCGAGGCTCCTCGTGATGTCGTGGCCTTCGGTGATCCGCCCTTCGACTTTTGTAGTACTCTCCTTCAGAGTCTTTGGGCTCTTCCTCAATGTGTATGGGGCTTGGCCTTGGTGCTGGTGGGCGATCATGAGTGGCCCTCATTTGGTGTTCATGTTCTTGACTCTCGGTTCTATCTGGGTCTTCGTGATGTGGGGAGAGTGCATATTCCAGCGCTCGCTTCTTCTCTTGTATCTGCTTGTACACGAGCTCCAGGCAAAGCTCGTCCTCTCTGAGCTGCCTGTATTGTGCTGCGGCTTCATTGCTTGCTCCTTCGGCTTCTCTGCCCCTTCCTCTCGTCATCATCTGTGCAGTGGATGGTTGAGCTGCTTTTGCGGCCAGTCTCGCGTTCGCGGAGACTTCGGCCAGCTTGGCTTCGATTCTACGGTAGGCTGCTATGTCTTCGGTTGAGACTCCACACTCATCGAGCTGGACCTCGAAGGTGCTATGTCTTTAGCGGCTTCGTTGCTCTCGCGGCCTATCTCTGGCGTAGTGACGATGGCTCCGGTCTCTTCGGATGATGGTGCCCAAGTCCCGCTGGCCTTCCTCTTCTGGGCCATGAGGTGTGTTGGAACAAATCACGGTGGGCGCCAAAACTGTTGGTGGAGGGTACCCTTCGGAGGGAAGAAGCACCACAACAGCACGTGGAAATAACTAAACAATGATAGACAACTAAAAACACATCGGACGTTCCAACAAAGAAATTTGTATTAAACAGAGATCCGTCCCATCAGTTACAGTTACAGGGGTATTTATAGGGGTGGTTACACCTATCTGAACACAATTACACCTTTTTACACCCTAACGGCTATATTTCCGGAATATTCCAAGGGTATTTGGTAAATTCCTCTTTTCACACACTTTACAACTCAGCACCCTCAGTGCTTCCGGCCGAAGCCGACTTCATTGACCTACGCGCTTCGTTTTAGCTTCCCCTTCGGCGGGCTTCGGTCCTGTTGCCCTTCGGTCACGACCGAAGCTTTTCCTTCGGGGCTTCGATCCTTGGGGTCGCTCTTTGCCAACCTTCGGTGTGGAGTCCTTCGGTCTCCCTTCGGTGAAGCGTCCTCCGGTCGGGCACCCTTCGGCGTGATTCAAAAGTAGCGCTCCCCAACAGTAGCCCCTCGAGGCCCAGGGCTCTCGTGGGCTTCGGTGTTGTTGATGAAGACCGGTAGCTTGATCAAACGCCCGAAGGAGTCATCGACCTGGGTTCCGATCGCTCCAAAGGCAGCTCCGAAGGTGGACCGTCTGCAGACCCGATCGCTCGGGAAAAGCTTGGTCACCGAAAAGTTTCCTCGGGACATGGTCCGGCATGGCTACATCATCGTAGGCGCCGGTCGAGCCCCCGATCCTGACGAGGTTGTCGCCCATCCTGAAGATGAAGAAGTCGTGGTGTTCCGCCACCTGTTCACGGCTGCGCTTCGGTTTCCCCTGGACCCAATCTTTGTCGATATTCTTCAGTCGTGCGGGATGTACTTGCATCATCTGACACCGAATTCGATCGCTCGGCTGAGCATGTATCTGTGGCTATCGAAGACCATGTGGTGCATTGAGGTATAAGATAAGGAGAGATGACCCTGGAGAAGTGGAGGGGGAGCGTCGTCCCAGGAAGAGAGTTCCTGCCAAGGTCATGTGGTACTCTCGGATAATATCATGTTTGAAGCATTTGTTTAGGAACAAAGATCATGCTAAGTTGATGCGATGGCACAAAGAAGAACGCAAGCAATATAATATGTTGCGACACCCAGCTGATGGCTCCCAGTGGAGGAAAATAGATTAAAATTACCCAGACTTTGAACGGGATGCGAGGAACATAAGGATCGCGTTGAGTATGGATGGCATGAATCCTTTTGGTGAAATGAGCAGTAGCCACAACACTTGGCCTGTGACTCTATGTATGTACAATCTTCCCCATGGCTCTGCATGAAGTGGAAATTCATTATGATGCCAGTGCTTATATTGGGGCCAAAGCAACCTGGGAATGATATTGATGTGTACCTAAGGCCATTGGTCGACGAACTGTTATTGCTATGGCGCGATGAAGGTGTACGAATGTGGGATGAATACCGACAGGAGAACTTTAACCTACGAGCATTGTTGTTCGTAACAATCAATGATTGGCCTGCTCTTAGTAACTTGTCAAGACAAACGAACAGGGGATATAGAGCCTGCACACACTGCTTTTGATGAAACTGATAGTGTATACTTGACCCACTGCAAAAAGGTTGTATCCATGGGTCATCGTCGGTTTCTCCCCATCAAACATCAGGTACGAAAGAAAGGCAAACATTTCAAAGGGCAAGCAGACCACCGTACAAAGCCGATACATCGTAGTGGTACGCAGATCTACTATGGTAAAAGATATTGAAGTTGTTTTTGGGAAGGAACCTGGTAGCCAACCTGTTCCGAGCGAAAATGGAATGGCGCCCATGTGGAAGAAGAAGTCTATATTTTGGGAGCTACCATTTTTGGAAGTCTTAGATGCTTTCAATGCAATTGACGTGATGCACCTCACGAAGAATCTTTGCGTCAACCTGATAGAATTCATGGGAGTGTATGGGAAGACAAAATATACACTAGAAGCACGACAGGAATTGCAACGTATGGAAGAACGAGATGGCCTACATCCACAATTGAGAGAAAATGGACGGTACTACTTAAGTCCTGCCAGCTATACTCTTAGCAAAGAAGAGAAGGAAAGCATGTTTGAATGCTTGAGCAGTATCAAGGTCCCATCTGGATACTCCTCAAACATAAAAGGAATCCTAAATGTGCCAGAGAAGAAATTCACAAACCTAAAGTCTCATGACTGTCACGTGCTTATGACTCAACTTCTTCCGGTTTTGTTGCATGGAGTACTGCCTGAGAACGTTTGATTAACAATCATAAAGTTGTGTTCTTTCCTCAACACAATTCCTCAGAAGGCAATTGATCTAGACAATCTCATAAAGCTGCAGAACGATGTGGTACAATCTTTAGTTGGCTTTGAGTTGATATTTCCACAATCATTCTTCAACATCATGACACATCTTCTAGTTCACCTTGTCAAAGATATTGATATTCTCGGACCTGTATTCTTACACAATATGTTCCCTTTTGAGAGGTTCATGGCGGTACTAAAGAAATATGTTCGTAATCGTGCTCGTCCTGAAGGAAGCATCGCCAGTGGATATGGAACAGAGGAGTTCATTGAGTTTTGTGTTGACTTTATTGATGACCTTAAACCAATTGGGGTTCCTGAATCGCAGTATGAGGAGAGACTACATGGAAAGGGCACACTAGGAAAGATCATATATCTGTAAGCATGATTACTCATTCAAAGAAGCACATTATGCGGTACTTCAACAATCCTCCTTGGTGGATTCGTACATCAGGGAACAAAAGAACATTCTGTGCTCCGAATTCCCTGAAAAGTCAGAGGTCTGGATTACACGTCGACACATCGATTGTTTTGTCGGTTGGTTGCGGAAGCATCTAATGCATAACATGGATATACCAGAACAGTTGGCGTGGTTGGCCAGGGGACCATCTTGGCATATCCTAACATTCTAGGGGTATGAGATAAATGGGAACACATTCTACACGATAGCCCAAGATAAAAAGAGCACCAACCAAAATAGCAGTGTCTGTATGGATGCCACGGACAACAACAGTAAAAAGGAGACATATTATGGTTACATAGAGGAGATATGGGAACTGGATTATGGACCCATTTTGAAGATACCTCTGTTTCGGTGCCAATGGGTGAAGCTGATTGGAGGAGGGGTATCAAAAGATTAGTATGGAATGACAATAGTGGATCTCAACAATCTTGGGTATAGAGATGAGCCATTCGTCTGAGCCCAGGATGTCGCTCAGGTTTTCTACGTGAAGGACATGTCCAGCAAGCCGAAGAAGGGGATAAACAAGCAAACAGATGAGCCAAAACGACAATAGTTCTTTCAGGAAAAAGAAACCTCGCTGGAGTCTAGGACAAGACAGACATGTCAGAGGATTGTAATAAGTGTGTTGAGATTCCACCTTTCGCGGTGAATGTTGATCCATGCATCCTGTTAGCCAATGAGGAAGCCCCGTACTTACGCCATGATCATAATAAAGGGACATCTGTGAAGAAAAAGTTTATTACCATACGAGTAGTAGATGCTGGTCTTTAATGTATTACAATTATTATAAATATGTGATGAACAGTAAATTTCAATTATATGTTCGTCATCATTGTTCGTTGGGTTTTACATATTCATGGATTTATTATAGTGACTAAAAGAACGAAACAATTTATGGATTCCATTAAAAAGCTTATTATTAACAATAATATTATGCCAAGGTTCATTTTAAATGTTAATATGTTGATAAAACTCATTTCCTATCGAAAAGCAATGATTTCAAAAATTTCATTTAGCTAACACATATTTGCATGATCAAATTACAAAATATAATGTGTACCAATTTATATATTACATGGATCAATACACATGATTATAAACAAAATATTTTACATGTGTATATCAAATTAAAATAAAGCTAAAAACGTTATTTGGAACTCTTTTGGACCCATAATTTATTTTTTTTGCAATTAAGAACAAATGACTTATTTATTAAAATTAACAAAAGGAGATATGAGGAGAAATGGAAAAGGACCTTTAGTCCTGGGTTAATCAACAACCCGGGACTAAGGGCAGCCTTTAGTCCCGGGTGGAGCCATGACTCGGGACTAAAGGTGGGCTGAAAAATTTCCCCGCGGCCCGCCAAAAAAACACCCTTTAGTCCCGAGTGGTAGCTTCCCGCCAAAAAAACACTCTTTAGTCCTGGTTCTTTGCTCCACCCGGGACTAAAGGCCCTGCCCTATTTAGTTCCCGGTCACTCCTCTCCTCTTCCTCCTCCAGCACTTGGCCGTTTTCTTGATCTCCCGCTGCCACTGCCATCCTCATCGTACTATCCTCGCCCTCGCCCTCGCTGCTGCATCGGCACCATCCTCGCCTCTCGCCCATGCGTTGCGCCCTCGCTCAGGGGCCATCGTCGCCGCCTTCCTACTCGAGCTTGCGCGACATTCTTGATCCGTCGTCGCGCCGCCGTGCGTCTCCCTCGCCCTCACCGGCGGCCCTTCCTCGCGCTTGGGTCGTCCTCCGCCGCACGCCCTCGCCTTGTTGCGCCGTGCCCTAGCGCCCTCGCGCCGTCGCGGTTCGTCGCTGGCCGCCCGTACACCGCATCCTCCGCCACCCTGGCCCGCTCGTGCACCGCCGCACCATGTCCTCTCCCTCACCGGTGCTCCGCGCCCTCGCCCGTGCGCCGCCGGCGTTGTCCTCCCCGCCTCACCGCCGGCCGACGACCCCTACGCCACGGCCGACCCTTGCGCCGCCTCTACCCTAGTTGTTTTTTCCCTTGTTAATTAGTTAATTAATTAGTTTTTCCTTTACATTTTCTTGTTAATTAGTTAAATATGCTTTTACATTTTCCTTTAAATGTGCTAGTGTATAATTATGTGTGTGTATGTATGTGTATGAAAATTTAACCGATTTAGGATATTTTTATTTATGTAGTCTCTCAAGCCCCAACGTCCAATCCTCACCGCCGTCGTCGCCTTCGCCCCCATTCTCGGCCTCGCGCCTCGACGTCCGACTGGCACCGCCGCCTTCTCCCACAGTGCTCCGCCTCACACCCCGACGTCTACGGAAATGTACATTTCTAGAAATTTTCTAGATATCTGTGTATTGAAAATTTAGTGACTTTAGTGACTAGACATAGTTCTTGAAAATCTAATGGATATTGCATAGTGACTTTAATGATTAGAAAAGTTTCTAGAAAATTTTATGTGTGTAGTGTATGTGTGTAGTTTATCTTTATTAGATGAAAAGAATTCTAGAAATTTGTATATGGGCCCCAGTGACTAGAACAAAATTCTAGAAATTTGTATATGTACCTTAGTGACTAGAAAAATTTCTAAAAATTTGTATATTTGCCTTAGTGACTAAAAAAATTCGAGAAATTTGTAAATGTACCTTAGTTACTAGAAAAAGTTCTAGAAATTTGTATATGTACCTTAGTGACTAAAAAAATCTAGAAATTTGTATATTTTTGTGGATTTATTGCTTATTTCATATAAGATGGACCCCAGGGGTGATGAAGACAATCAGCTGTTGATGGACATGATTGCCGGTGGTGATGCTCATCATGTTGAAGAAGAAGTTGATGCCAACAATACGAACGTATACCTCAATGAAACCAGTGACGGAATTGAGCAATCCGAGGATACTGCTGAGCAACAAACCCTTGTTCCCCCGGCAATCATACCTGAGCTTACAACGCAGTTACGCAGGTTACATGATCGGTACATGCTCGCGGCTTCCAATAACGACATTATGTGGGGTGCACTGATTAAATATGATGATTACTTTCATGGTGAGGATGTGATGTGGCTGTATTTCGAAGAATTGTACGTATTTCATACTCACCTCGAACAAGTGTGTAGGAGCGTATTGCAGTAATATAACAGACTTCTTAATTTCAAAAATGAAAATATAATTGAAATAAAAAAATAAATGTAATGGAAAACAGAAAAAAAAAGAGAGAAGGGGACCTTTAGTCCCGGTTGGTAACAACAACCGGGACTAAAGGTTGCCCCTGCCACGCCGTGGCGCGGAACACCTTTAGTCCCGGTTGGTGGGGACTAAAGGTCCCTTTTAGTCCCGGGTCCCTGACACGGAAGGCCGAGGCCTTTTGCCCCGAATTGGTAGTCCCGGTTGGGAAACTGGGACTAAATGGGGTTTCCCAACCGGGGCTAATCAAGGGTTCTGTACTAATGCTCACTAGCCATACATACAGAGTCTGTTGGAGTACTATATTATTTGTTTGTCAAATCTATTTTTGAGAGTAGCTAAATAAGTAAATTTGGTTAGTCTTTTTGGCTAATCTTCTTGAGATGCTCTAAAATAAATGATTACCCATAGTAGAATAAAGAAAAAACTCCATGAATCTTAGACTCTAAACACTCCGGGCCGGCTCTAAGCCTAGGCCAAATGGGGCCAGGTTTTGCTGGGTCGATTGCTTCTCGTGAAACGGAAGCAGCCCTCCTACGTCCTACTTACATGTCGTGATTCCCAAACTTTCGATGAATCACAGAGCGCACGTGCTATTACCTATCGCAGCGAGGTGTCGCGCTCGAATCCTCGATACAGTGTCATGCATGGTTCGTGCATCACACCGACGACCTTTTTTTTCTTGATATGACTTCAAGGTATGAATGTCCTCTTGTAATCCTGTTCTGTTCTGAAGTCAAATTGTATAAAGTGAAGTCGAATTGTCTAAAATTTATCTTCAGGATTTGTTCAGTGGATTTGATGCACAATTTAAGTAATTATAAGGAGTAGCTGCCTATAGACGTGCCCTCAAGTAGTGATTCCTTCAATGGCTCAATCCTTTGCTAATCTTTTTCTTAGCATGCTAGATTGTTAGGGTTCTAAACTTCATTTTCTATGTATTTATTTTTCTTCGTAATTTAATCGTTAGAATGTGCCCAACAAGAGATCTTTGTCACATACTGAGAAAAAAAACAAGAGATCAATTATCTTATACTGCTACTCAATCTTAAGGGGTTATGGTGTTGATTTATCCCTAGGGCCCTCCAAAACATAGAGCCGGCCTTGTAAACACTGGCATGCTTTGACAAACTTCTCATTTCTGTCGTCAATACGCTACAACAGACCCGAAAACCGAAGCCAGTACATCCCTTTAAATATATTTTTCTATCATAATCCTCCAAATATTTGTGTGCTTTAAGTTTTGCTGCCTTCTCAATTGAGTCTTGGTATGCAGTCAATGCATTCCTCTTGCTCTTGAAAGTACGAGTTATTGAACGGTCCATATTTATATGGGGTTGATAGTTTGTATGGTTTTATTAGTCAGAAATTAGACTGAAATAAAAAACACGTTAATATTGTGTACTAATCTTAAATACGAGAAGATATGTAGGTCCCGTATGTTTTCTATTATAAGTAGTTTATTGCGAAATAAGCGAAAGCCCACCTAAATAGTTGTCTAAATTCTGGTTTCACTTTTTCCCAGTAAGCACGCTTACAGGAAAGTTTGGAAACAACGTGCATCTTGATTTTCTTACACGGCCTCAACCCCATGTATCAGCTAAGCGGATGATTCCCCCCGCTCTTTAAACATCGCGTTCTTTCTCCCACTGCCCCTAGGCCTGAGCCACCGCCCAGCACCCCCCCTCCCCGTGCCGTTTCCATCCCTCCCATGTGGGTTGCCGCCCTCCCTCCCTTCCTCATGGGCCACGCGCAGCCCATCCGCTACCATCCGCCCTCCCCTATGCTGTCGCTCTGCTGCTTGCCCTCCCCTGCTGTCGTGGCACCACCTGCCGCCCTCCCTCACTCTTGTGCTCTCGATCGGCCTTGCTCCCTCCCTCCCTCCCTCTACGGTTGGTGTCCTGTACCGGCAACCCCCCTCCCCCCCTCCTCGTCCCTGTTTCCCTCCTGCAGCATGGCGGTCTTCCTTCCCTCCCTCTCTCCCTCCCTTCCCCTTCACCATAGGTGACCATTCAAGGGAGCTGCTCCAATAGGACTCCAGCGCCCGACCCTCTCCCTGCCTTTTCAAGGACAGTTACAACCTTTCACCCTACGAAATAAGAGATTGAGAGATTGTTGATGCAAACATTTCGTACTGCAAATTTAGAGATTGTTGATGCAAACATTTGGTACTGCAAATTCAGAGATTGTTGATGCAAACAATCAAGGGCAAATGAAGAATCAGAGGCACTCTATCAGCCTCAAGGGTACTTCAGATATTTTATCACTCGTCACAAAGAATCGACTAAAATTAATCATAATTAACTCTCAACTTATCCACACAGCCGATTTTCCAGATAGCTAGCTTATAAGAGAATCTTGCTTCACAGGTAAGTGAGGTTTAGATAAGCGGAATCAAACAAGATCCTAAGCCTTTCTACAAGGAAGATATGTAAGCCTTACATTGGACAGATGGGGATTCTAATTTAGGCTGGTAGAAAGCTTGGATGTCCACATGGTTGGGTTCAAAGATGACCATACTTCGACAGCAATTTCTGCCCACAAAGTTGGGCTGGCTTTAGTGCACGTCTTGGGCTAAAAGCAATGCGAAGCCCATGCCTGCCACAAATGGAAAAGGGAACGCAGCCTATGTATGGCACGAATCCTAATGGGTCGGGCTGAATTTTTTAGTTATAGCCTTGCACACTAACTTGAATTTTTTAGTTCAAGCATGGGAAAAACATTGAAGGGAGTGCTTTTATTCCTGTTGAACATATTAGTTGTCCTCTAATTGGGTCATCTATTAAATGGAGTGCTTTGATGCTCCCACCACCATACATATTGCTTAGGGAAAGTTCATATTGTTCTTCAACTAAGAGTCGCACTGATCTCTAAATAAATAATAATGAAAATAAATTGAAGTCCATGCTCACTTTGCATGCTATAACTTCTTCCAACTTCAGCTCAGTTTCCACACTTCTAACTCCCGCAAGCAATCACCATTTGCACATATTGCTCACTGCAGAGAATAGATGACATTGTGGTTGTGTGAATCGGCATCTCTCTTAAGAATGATCGGCATCAGGAAAACATAATCGACGGACCAACTCTTGTGGTGAATTTGACACCACAATTGGTGCTCCACCACGCGGTCAAGTACTGCAGGGTAGAATTTCCATGCTACTGCCGTGGTTGATTTTTGGTATAGAGTAATGAGAAATAGTTGTTGTCAAGATACATATATGGTGGTGATTTGGTTGCGTTAGAAATGGTCAGCTCAGTTTTTCCAATAGAACTGGATGATGATTCGTTTTATTGAAGCATACTATGTAGATAAGAAAACATGGGGGAGGAACTTGAAGTACCTTAACTCATCTTTATGGAAACATTTGGATTTTAGTACTGGCAATGCTGTGTTATTTGAAGTCTTGGGGACAATAACCGAAGGGAATATGTTCTTTCTTAGAAATGCTCAACACTCCTAAATTTTATTTGAAGTCCAGACGCAGTAGAAAATTTGAGCTGTCGACTCCACCGCGATCAACAAGAAGCTCAAGCGCAGTTTGCTTTGTGATAGTTTGCTGCGAGGAGATTCGTGGAGCAAGGTGCTCGGTGTCTTTATTATTTGGTACAGAAAAGCACGGGGAATGCATTGAACGAAGTGCTTTTTGTCCCCTTCTGTTGAACATATTAGGTGTCTTCTAATCGGAACATGTATTTTGTTAAACGGAGTGCTTTGATGGTCTGACCACCATACATATTGCGCAGGGTAAGTTTTATGCTGTATTTCAAGTAAGAGTTGCGCTGGTCTAATAAAGAAAATAAATTGAAGGCCATGCTCACTTTGTGTGATATAACTACTTCCAACTTAAGCTCAGTCTCCACGTCTAGATCCTACTATCACTTGTGCTGTCTGCCCTTATCCTCATTCTTCCCACCTATGCTCACCGCAGATAACCAACATCAACGTGGTGTGTGAATCCCATCTTTCTTAGGAATGATCGGCATCAGGATAGAATTTCCCTGCTACTTCCAAGATTAATTTTTGGCAGAGTAATGAGACTGGCGTCAAGATATACTAGAGAGAAGAAACGTTTCATTTATGTCATATAAACTAGTTTATTTGTCATGTTTCACAATCTATAGCATTCACATGATGAAAATTCGTTCGTCACCTATCACGCATAGCTAAAGTTGTTTTGTGATGAAAGCATATTGTTTCGTCAGAATTTTTATGATGATCCTTGTGTCATCACTAATTTATAACACTTGTTGTTTGTCATTATGAAGCCAAGAGTATGTCACAAAACCCTAGGTATGAATGACTGTATAGATGCCACGTAGGATAGAAAACGTCATAATTTTACTAATATGTAACATGGCGATGATTAAGATCTGGCAGGTTTGTTGTGACTATTTAATTCGGCATAAAATGTTTGATTGCCTAACTAGTGGGCGAAGCCCAACTAGAGCCCCTCGTTGAATATATAAAACATCCATTTCCTTTTTTCCAAGCCCATTTTCAAGCCCATCATATTCAACCCCATTATTCTATTTTGAATGAGACCCGTTTCTTTTGTGGGCCTGAACCATTCTGGCTCACAGCTGAGCCATTTTATTATAAAAATTTAAAGATAAATACATTAAATAATTAATATATTACTCAACTACAGCGATATATGAATTACATCTTCAGAGGTATATGTTGAGAATATAGAAAAGATATAAAAAAAAATGAAAAACATTTAGAGACAAAGAAAACATGAATTTCTCATATAAACAACAAATAGACAATCATGTTGTTCTAATAACACTTCCTATAAGGAAACACACCTGCAACAATGCTCCATCTTTTCACGTACATGAACTAGCCATGATTTCCATCCTTGCTTTTCTGTCAGATCCGAGAAATGGCAAACACAATCCTTTGCAACGACACTGCAAATAGGAAACACATATAAATTCAAATAAGTCTTAACAGAAGAATCATAGCTATGTATTCCTGAAATACATATTATTTCATCAGTGCAGAAACATGTGAAATAATTCTAATAAATGGATATAAATGTATATTTAGTGTGTTTAAATAATTCTCAAAATTGTATATGTTTTTTTGCTTATAATAAATTATATTCTTGTGAGACCATGTGCGCAAGAGCATGATGACATCAGCAATTCTGGTGAGTACAGCTGTCTTTCTAGTTGGACCTTCAAAGTAGATGAAATATATATTCATTTGATCATTTTGACCAGCTCTTTGATATGTTGTTGACCAACTTGGTATTTGGACTTACTTTTAGATTTCACTATGCGCCTATTTGCACAATGATTATTGTATATGCACCATTTATTTATTACTCCATTTTTGCTACAAAACAATTTGAATTAAAAAAAGAATTTCTAATTCAGCCTTATGAACTAACCATTAAAAATTGAATTGTGGGATGAATGCAACAACCATTTTTATATACCAAGTCATATTAATTTAGTTATAGAAAATAATTATTTTCATTCACTAATATATTGATAATTAATCAGCTTAATCATGTAACAATAGGACCCACTTAACCAGTTGGTAGTGGGATCTTCATTAACAAGCGGGCCATCCTTGCAAGCATGGATGATATAAGCATGTGTCGGGAAAATCACAGAAAAACTTATGTTAGCCCAATATTGTCATAAATCCATGATGCTTGCTAATTGTCATTGAAATAGAAGAGCATTCTCACAATATGATTCAGGAATAGTTTATGATGATTTCTGATTGGTCTTAATGACGAACAACTTATTTTAATCACTCCACTATGCTAGCCTATACAAAAAATCATAAAAGAAAATGACCTTATGACGTTTTGTTCTATTGTCATGTGGTATTCGTCATTGAAGGCCATATATGTTGTAGTTAGGGGTGGTTGGTGTTAGATTGATCTCCACCGGGCCGGTCCAACGACAGGGCCGGGCCTTGACTCGCGCCCTGATCGGGGGCGCCCAACCCAAATATGGTTGGTGGGGCCTGTCGCGCAGCACAATAAAGCTAGAGGGGGGGCAGGGGCATGCAGGCCAAGAATGCCCGTGCCCCACTCGCCCACTGACAACCCTAGCTCCACCAATCGGAGAAAGTGCTGAAGCGGCGGAAGCCTTGATGTCGTCTAGAGGGGGGGGTTGAATAGGCGTAGCCTGAAATCGTCGCCACTTAAAACAAATTTATTAGCGATTTTCTGAAAGGACCTTGATGTCGTCTAGAGGGGGGTGAATAGGCGTTTCTGCAAATTACAAAACCTAATTGCAAATGTCAGCACACAAACCGGTCAGACCAGTTTGGCAGACCGGTCAGACCGGTCTAACACTTGGAATAGGCTGAAAAGATCCCAACCGGTCAGACCGGTCTCTAGCAGAGAATACACAAGATCAGAGTTTCTTCCCTCCTCGAGCTCTAGCACATACCAAACTTGGTGTAGAGCTTCTGCAGATGATTCCAAGTACTTCTAACAAGACACTGCATCCAGAAGCAACACACCAAAGTAGATCGATGCGGAATTAATAGGTAAATTCTAGAGAGTGAGATATCAAGGCAAACTAAAAGGAGGCACGAGGATTTATTTCCCGAAGTTCAGATCCACCGCAGTGAATCCTACATCTCCGTTGAGGAGCTCATTTGGCTTGAGTCTTTTTCAACTCGGTCCCTTGAGCTTGGTCTAATCCAACCAATCCTCGCTTCACTATCTTGATCCTTTCCACCAAGGGGGCTAGATCACAACCCTTACAAACTTGCCGCTGCTCACCACACCTTGGGAGCTAGCCGGCGACGCCTAGCCGTATAGGAGGCTTCACCTCCAAGAGTAACAAATACTTCAAATGTTGTTTCAACTTCAACCACAGGTGCTCAAGCTATGGGATGCTCTCTGCAGCTCTCTATTTCTCACACAAGATGCTCACACAAGATTTCTCTCTCAACCCAACACTAGGATAAGCAATCTAGTTAGCACAACTCACAAAGAGTGGTTGGGGAGAGCTTGCTGGTCAGTAATATGGCTTTGGAAGGCTTAGAAACTCAAGGGAACCAGCAGCCCTCAAAGGAGAGGGCTGAGGGGTATAAATACCCCACTCTCAAAAACTAGCCGTTGCTCTGTCAGGGGCCAACCGGTCAGACTGGCCCCTCAGACCGGTCAGACCGGTCTATTTGATCCTACTAGCCGTTAGCGCTTAGACCGGTCAGACCGGTCCCTCAAACCGGTTCGGTTTGAGCCAGAGCAGACCCGAAACAGACTTCTCTCTAGGCTTCTCACTTAGGTAGACCTATGAGCACTTTAGGTGTTGTCAATCAAACAATGTTGCATCCCTCTTGATAGTACGGCATACCTATACTCAAGATAAAATATGAAGTCCAATTCAACCACCTAAGCTTTGTGTCATTTCAATCTTCCCATACTTAGTCTTTCTCATTCTTGGGACTTTCAACATTGCTTATAATCTTGAGCACATCCATACTTGAGCCAATGACTCAGGATTTCCATCTTTCATGAAAACATGCACTTGAATCCTTAAGTCACTCCATTTTTTCAACCATAACATATATGATGCATTGTGTTGCTCTTCTCTTTAAGACTTAGGTATGATACTTCGAGAACCCCACGGATACTAGCCACTTCACCTTAGCAATATGCACATGGTCTCAAGCCATCGCTTAACCAAAGCTTGCTTAGTCCCTCGCTCTAGTCATCTCGGTTGGTTTCTTCACCACTTACCCTTGCCTTATTGAGTTAAGCTTTGCACATCAATAATGAATTCCCACTTGAATCTTTTTCTTCAAATGTTTGTTCTTGATTAATAAAAAATGTCACATATGTTGAAAGCTTCCAATAGTAAGACCAACATGTAAACATATGTTCTTGTCTTTTGAACATTTACACATGAAGCCTTCCAATATTCATTTGTATATCATTGTATCATTCTTGATGATCCTTTTCATTTGTTGACCAAGATTTGCTTGTCATTGACCATCCAATATTCATCACGAGATCACATACTTATTTGATATCATCATTGTAAGCCAATTCATGTTCATCAATATATGAAGCAACATCATGCTATGAACATTAATAAAAACTTGCTCACAATCTTAATCCAACAAGTTAGTCCTTTAATCATTTTGTCATTCAAACCACCAAAACCCACTTAGGAGCCTAGATGCACTTTCAATCTCCCCCTTTTTGGTGATTGATGACAACCCGATTAAAGCTTACAAATAACTTTCGGATATTCTGAACAGTGACTTCGAAAATTATGTAACTTAGAGAATTTCTGAAGAAATCTTCGGAATACCCAAATAAGAGAAACACGCGCCTTCCGCAGCGGACAAGAGCACTGCATCCAAAACCGGTGCCACCGGTTTTGCAAATTGGCAGGCTAGTGAGCCCTCAAGTAAGATGTGAGGCTAGGATGCTAGGAGACAAACCAAACTTGGAGATAAGGATTGTGTTGACTTTCTCAGCTGTATCTCCAAGTCCCTGCACGCAATGCTCAAACACACAAGATATAGCAAATTCACCAAAATATCAATTTATGCACAAGAATATCAAACCAGCGAGGAGACACAAGATTTGTTTCACCGAAGTTCAGATTCACCACTGTGTGAATCCTAGTCTCCATTGAGGAACTCTTTAGGATACGAGTCTTTTCCAACTTTGTTCCACCGAGTCGGGTCACACCAGACCACTTCCCCACTTCACTAGTTTGCTTCTTCCCTTTCAGAGGTGAAGCACGACCTTCACAAACTGTGCCGCAGTTCACCACACCTTGGTATCTCACGGGTGACACCTAGCCGTCTAGGAGGCACACCTCCAAGAGTAACAAACGCTTCACACGGGCTTGATGACGTACAACAGTGCTCAAGGTTTTGAGTGCTCTCAAACTGCTCACTATGGCTTCTCTCTCTACTACTCAAATCAAAGATCTCACAAGATCAATCAACCTCACAAAGAGCGGTTGGGGAGAGCAAGAATGGCTTTGACTTAGCAAGAAATAGCAAGGAAGCACGCCAGCAACCTTAGGAATAACAGCTTGCCACTCAGGGGGTCTTGGGGTATAAATACCCAACTCCCCAAAAACTAACTGTTAGAGATCCAGTAGAAACCGGCGCCACCGATTTCCTAAACCAGTGCCACTGAAATTCAAACCAACTAGCCGTTGAGACGGCTGACACAAAAACCGGTGTCACCGCTTTCCCAAAACTGGTGCCACCGGGTTTTGCTCTGGCAGAGCCGAGAAACGTGTACGTATGACTTCTATGTCTCTTAACAACTCTCGTGGATTACTTGAGCACTGAGACATAGTCAAGACACTTTGTGATGCATCCCTCTTGATAGTACGACATTCCTAAACTCAAGATCAAATTTAAATGCATTATCAACCACTTAAGCTTCAACAATAGTTACCGTGCCATACTTATCGCTTTTAAATGAGCACTTCAACCTTGAGCTAGTGACTTAGGATTTTTCCATCACTTAATAAGATAAACTTGAATCCTTAAATCACTTTGATTTATCAATCACAACACTTGATGCAATGCATATCTTCCCTCACTAAGACTTGGATATGATACTTTTAAACCCTCCAAATACTAGATACTTCACCCTAGCAATGTACACAGTCTCAAGCCACCGTTTTACCAAAGCTTGCTTAGTCCCTCGCCCATCATATTTGGTTTCTTCATCACTTACCCTTGCCTTACCCTTGCCTTGTTGAGTTTAGCATGCTTTGCATATGTATAAATAAATTCCATTTGAAAGACCTCTTCGAATGCGTGTTCTTAAGAATATCCATGAAACACAAGCTTCCTAGAGAGACCAAAATGTAGTCGTAGACACAAGTCTCCTTCACATTTATTTGCCATAGAACATCCTTGTTGAATTCACCATATGAGCCATTTAACTCAACTTTTGTCACAAAATACTTGACTACTTATTTTGCACCTGCTCATACGCTCAACAAATTCATTAGGTCTTTAATCTTGTTGTCATTCAACTCATCAAAACCCACAACGGGCCTAGATCCCCTTTCAAGCCCACTGCACCGCATCGCCGTCGTCTCCTCCGCGCCCCCTTCTCCGACTCGCCGGCCACATCATCACGGCTTCACCGACCTCATCGTCGCTGTGGGCTACCTGAGATGCAAACAATATTCAGTCAGCATAAGAACCCGACCGATCTACTCCTAGTGATCCTTTTAATTCTATCAATGGTATTAGTTAGCCTACTCCAGCGACGTTCAGGGTAAGAAAGAAAGAAGAAGAGAGAAAGGGATTTCGATCCAAAATCAAAGAAGAAAGAAAGAAAGATCCCTAACCCTAAACCATGAGAAAGCCGACTCACCTCGATGAGCCGACTCACCTCGATGAGCCGGCGAAGCTCCTTGACGGAGCCGCGCATGATTCAGTCGCACGCGGCTCCGCCGAGAAGGCCCGCAAGGGCGCATGGCCACGGCGGCGTGAGCTGCACAGAGCCCTCGCTAGAAGAGAGAAAAGGGGGAGCTCGAGGTTGCCGGCCATGGCGCGGCGGCCGGACCGAATGGCGGTGGAACAAGAAAGGGAGAAGAGCACTCGCCGACTTAGGCCGAGGGGAGGAAGATAAGGTCCGTCGCCGGCAATGGAGCCGGTGACCAGAGGATCGGCACGGCGGCATAAGGCCGCCGGCGGCGCACCCGCGTCGGGCCGGAAGGTAGGGAGAAACCCTAGGGTTAAGGTTCCCAGGAGGGGGCGCAACCCTTTATCCCTCCAATCCCCGCGCTCGACCGTCGGATGCGAGCGGACGGCTCAGATCCGAGCGGGCGGGGGGGTGGGGGGGGCGCAGGGCACTGGGCCGAATCGGCGGCCCAGCCGTCGGTTGTCGAGCCCCGGGCAAGAAGCCGCGCGCTGGTGGGTTGAGCGGAGCTACAATGGCTGGCGGCTAGCAGGCCGAGCCAACGAGCCGAGGCGCTTCTGGGCCGGCTGAGCCGAGCGAGCCGCGCGGGCCGCAACGAGCTGGCCGAGTAGAAACGTGCCGCTGCTGGGCCGAGCCATTTTGGCGAATGGGCTGCTTGCACAATGAAGTCTAAGTTTTAGTTTTATTCTTTTCAGAAGCTATGTTTAGTTAAATTATGGCTAGTTTATCGATCCGTACTCAATTTTGAATCAACGAGATAAACTGTTTAGAGAGTAGATGAGATAGAATTGCTTCTGAATAGAATTTTTTTCCCGCTGCTATGATGTTAATCTCCCAATTAAATTTAAACCAACGGAAAAATTTAATTAGAAGAGTGGTTGAATTTTTTGATATTGTTATTTTTCTGACCAAAGTTGATGATAGCAATATTATAATTTATTTCATGAGTTTTTTATGCATTAGTTCTATTTCTGCCCAACGGTGATGTAGAATTAATATAGAAGAAGAAAAAAAGATAGTCAGCCGTTGATTTCTATCAACACATGAGATTACTAGCTGCAAGCAAACAAGTTGCTTTTGCTGGGAAAGGGCCTTGGGCCAAAATAGGTTTAGTTATTCTATCACTAAAGCTTTCGCTATTGTTAGTTTGTTAATTTTCTAATTAAATTGGAACCAATGGGAAGATTTAATCAGAAAATGAAATAGAGTGAATGTTTTTGGTCATCATGACGAAATTTTGTTGCAATAAGTCAGCTGCATGTTTAATTTGACCAACATTGAATTAAACATGTGTATAATAGAGTATTCAGAAATAGATGTAAACATCTCCTGTGTCCTGGGAGATAATTCTAGTCCCTCATAGGAAATTATCCAGCATGGCGTGAGAAATTTGGTATAGTACTTATGCTACACATATCCTGTATGGTAGGAGAAGTTTGGGATGACTCATGTGTTTTTTGTGTATCGAGCACAGAGAAAGAAATTTTGCGGTACCTCTTATGCTATCCTAGAATTGACTATGCACTTTTATTGTGTCACGATAATTAAGCACTTGATGAGTTGAGGCCATAAGGGGAGCAATGCCAAATAACACTATTGCTAAACCTTGAGAAGGTAACTGACTCTTTACATACGTACGCGGACCCTCAAATTGAGTAACCCGCTGCAGAGTAGTCAAGTAATGGTGGATTGAATATATAATATGGCAACTAAGATGGAGTCACTAGACATGGGTCAAAAAGAAAGGGAAAAATTAAGGCTTGACAGGTTGAGTCCATCAACCGAGCTCAGCACATCCATAAGAAAGTTTCAGACCCTTCTTTGAAGCATCATATTGATCTGAAATGAGTTTCGGGATAAAAGGAAGTTGTACAAAATAAAAGATAAGAAAAATATGAAAGCATGACTTGCAGAAGTACCGCTGATAAAGAACTCTGTTAAGTTCTTGAAGAAGAATGATGAAAGAGTATATGTCTTCTCGTTCATGAGAATTCTGAAGAGTTTTCGAAATTATGGTAGTAAAGTTTATACCATATTTCGAGGGGGAGGATTGTGAGATTATTTAAGGAAGATACTCTCCATTATAAGATCAATTAAGAAAGATACTCTCCATTCCCCTATACTTTAGAAAGAATGATCTATTAAAAATGATCATGACCGTCAGGGGGAGTACAATGGTCATGAAATTGATACCCCTATGCAAAGAAATAGCTAAGATTCTTGAACTTTCTACAGTTTCAATATGAAGATAGCGTAGTTGATCAGTAATCATATTGGACAAGCCTCACCAGAATGGAGTAAGTTGCCATTTTACTGGCTATCCAGATAAGTAAAGGTGATCATTTCATCGTTAGTAGAAACAATACAAGTTGTCCTTTTTGAGGACGAGAAGTTCAGGGGGAGAAAGGTACCCCATGAAATTAGCCTTGAGGAGAAGCGGGTATACGCGCCTACTCCGATGAATTAGGAGCTATCAGGGGGAGCACCTGTTGTTAGTTCTCCTATGGCAACAACAAATGAAAATAAGGAACCCATCCTTCAGGAGCCAATAGAAACTGTTGTCGCACATTAGGAAGAGCTGGAACAACCTCATATGGAAGATGTGCCAAATGTTGAGGCCCCAGAAGTTCTTAAAGAGTAAGAAAGTCAGTCACCCCTGATGACTGCAAAGTCTATGTTAACAAGGAAATCCAAATGGTGCTTGATTCCACCTTATTTGAAGAAGCCATGAGAAGCACTCACTCACAGAAATGGTTTGAAACCATGCGATCTGAAATGAGATCAATGAGTACCAATAAATTTTCGGACTTAGAAGATATTCCTAAAGGAGCCAAGACAATAGACTGCAAATGGGTCTACAAAATAAAATGTGACTACCAATAATGGAATGTGAAAGATAGAAAGCGCGACTCGTGGCGAAAGTCTTCACGCAAGAATAAATTATAACAAGACATTTTTCTAGTTTCATGCAAGGATTCTTTTAGAATCATAATGGCGTAAGTGGCGCATGACGATTTAGAGTTACATCAGATTGATGTATAGATAGGCATTCCTCAATGGGGATTTGTATGAAAATGTTTACATGGCACAACCTAAAGGTTTTGTCATGGAAGAAAATGCACGCCTGAAGAAATCCATTTATGGATTAATATAAGCTTCTAGACAGTGGTATTTAAAGTTTGATGAATTAATAAGAAAGTTTGGGTTTTAAAGAGAATGAGGAGGACAATTGCATTTACGCAAAGTTCAAGAATGGGAAATTCATTTTCCTAATCCTCTGTGTGGATGACATCTTACTCGCTAGTAGTGATGTTAATCTGCTATTGGAGATGAAGAAGTTTTTGTCCCCGAATTATGATACGAAAGATTTCGGTGAAACTTCCTTTTGTTTTAGGAATTGAAGTTCGCCGAGGTAGAAGAATAGGGGTATAGGACCACTGCAAAAGACATACTTAGAAAAGGTTATAAAGAGTATGTATGCGAGTAAACCTACGCCTGCTCCTATAGTCAAGGGTGATAGTTTTGGGAAATTACAAAGTTCCAGGAGCCAAGAAATGATCGATCAAATAAAAGTAGTTTCATGTGCTTCAGCTGTCGAAGCTTAAGGAGTACTCAAGTAAAAACTCACCCTAACGTAGCTCAAGTATCTGGGATATTTTGGCAGAAGTCCACTCCAGATATAGATCACTAGAATGGAGTTAAGAATGTCTTGCTATTTTTGCAAAGTATTACAGGCCTCACGCTAAGTTAGAAAGAACAAGTACTCTCAAATAGTTGTGGGTACGAAGATAAAACTGCTACGAGATGTGTAGAGAAATCCACAGTAGTTGCTGACACTCGCAGTTGGAGTTTTATTGTGGAAAAACTCCAAACAAACAGATAGTTGTGGTATCATCAGTGATGCATACTTTTTAGTATAACATGATACGAGGCCATCAAGCAGGCGCTTAAAGTCATGCCCGGAATTAAGTATTTCACTCTTGTGACAACAGGTCAAATGTGCTGCCAAACACATTAACATTAATAGATACATTGTCAAGGAGAAAATCCATAATCATATTGAAAGTATTGAACGTATAAGGACCAAGCACGTGTTTGCGGATCCGCTTACTAAAGGCTTACCGTCCAATGTGTTCAGAGAACACTCAGTCGACATGGGTCTTTGGTAGAGCCTATAATCTCTGGATAGTAAGGGCCCAGTATTGTGGCTGCTAATTAAATGGTACTAAATATTGTGACGAGGCATGCCCTGTATACTTATCTGCGATGAAATGAGTTGAGTTGAGCATTATAAGTAGAAAGTATGAAAGGTGAGATCAAGGGGAAGAATGATAGATTGATCTTCACCGGGCCGGTCCAACGACCCGACCGGCCTTGACTCGCGCCCTGATCGGGTTGATGATTTGCTTTATTGAAGCATTTGTAGACAAGAAACATGGCGTGAAGCATGAAGTACAGTGTGCGAATGTAAGATTCATAGTATCTTAATTTATCTTTATGAAAACATTTGGCAATAGTGTTATTTGAAGTCTAGGGGCGAAAGGGCCTGTAGCCTAGTGGTTACAAGAGCCTCAGTAGCACCTGAGGTTCTGGGTTCGATTCTCCGTGGGAGCGAATTTTCTAGGATTTGAGGGCGTTGTGCTTTCAGGCAACGTTCCCGTCGACAGCGAGGCGCCTGTGGTGACTTCATCAACCTCGAGGATTTGCCGGCTCAGTCTCTCGGAGGTGCTCATAGGGGTAGGGTTGCGTGCGTGTATTCATAGGGGTGAGTATGCGTGCGTGTTATGAGCGCCTGCGTTTGTACGGTGTTTCTGAAAAAATTGAAGTCTAGGGGACAACGACTGAAAGGAATATATTCTTTTTTAGAAATGCTCAACTCCTAAACTTTATTATTTGAAGTCTAGACGTAGCAAAATATTTGGGTTGCCGAGTCCACCAGGAACAACAAGAAACTCAAGCAAGCGCAGTTTGCTTGGCCATATATAGTTTGCTGCTCGTCTAGCTACCCGTCACCAAGCTGTTAACTGCAATCTGTATTAATGCCCACACATGCATGTACGGCGGCAGAACTAATATATATTTAGATGAAAGGTAAACATGCACATCGCTGGCCTTGGTTGTATAAAATGATACCCTGCGCATCCAACCCTGCATTGCTTGCTTGAGTGAAAAAGAAAATGAGAATATGTCCTGCTCTGCAAGATCCCATCCTGCCACCCTCTTTAACCTAAAATAAGCTTCGTCTCTCTTTGGCTTTCAAATGGTGAATTGGCCTCCGATGGTGTATAGGAATGTGTCTAATAACGAATCTTGGGGATGGGCGGCAACAGGAAAACAAGTTGGACCGATGTGCTAGAAATCTTCCCTCTTGCGCTGATTCGCCCTTTGGTCGATGTAGAGTGCGTTTTGTTCCTGAAGCATGATGGTGATAGTCTATTGATCCTTGAATCAAGCGAATTATACGAGGGCTCTGTCTGATGACTCCTTGAAGACATGTATGTTGTGAATCTGGTGTGTTTTGGAGTGGGATCATCTGATTAATGAATATTGATGTGAGGTGACAGATACTGTAAATTATTCCGTAATAATGTGAAGATTCCGTCGCATTTGTAGTTGTTTACTTGCGACGTACAGTACTCCATTACATCAAAAATTGAAACCCTTTCTCACCAAGATTAGGCCCACCGTACTACTCATGAAGGTCCCACTTGTCAGCCTGGAAGGTTTGACGAAAGAGGGTGGAGTCCTATTTTTTGATAGAAGCAACATGTTTCTACCAAAATCCTAATAATTTTTTTACCAAAGCCTTCTACTTACCCACCCGGTGTACCCACCACATGGAGCACCCTCAGGCGCACAATTAAAGGAGAAAATAGATCCCTACATATTTCTTTCCTTATGTATAAATAGAAAATAGAGTAGTATAAATAGAGGGGTATAAATTATGTAGTATAAATTTTTTCTATACTAAATAAATCAAGATATCCCTATCAATCAATCAAGAGGCTAATTGCAACATCAAGACATGCACAATTAATGGAGAAAATTGATCCCCGCATATTTCTTTTCTTATACACAAACTTGACTTATGAATATTTCTTTCCTTACTTATGAATCACTTATACGGACAAACAAAAAATAGAGTAGTATAAATGGAGGGTATAAATTAAGCAGTATAAATTCTTTCCATATTAAACCAAGATACCCCTATCAATCAATCAATCAAGGGGCTAATTATAGGTGCCCTAATTGCCGCATGAAGCCTTTCCAAAAGCATGATGTCTCTCTGCCTTTTATCACCACACCTATAAAGCCATACACCTCTATGGGTTAATTATTCACCCCATTGCTGCTACCATCTGATTTCTTCTTCCAAGAAAGGACCTCTTCGTCGTTCGGAAGGGGGCTAAACCTACGCCAAGCATCTGCTGCCACAAGAGAAATAGGACGTCGCATCCAACACTAAGGTCTATCTCCTACCCATGTTGCAATGTTTGTTATGAATAACAGTTTTATATTGTTGGTTAGGCATGAGATGTTGTTCATCAGAGCATTTGAAATCATGTCTTAGGTCACTAGTGTCCCACATCGTCCACATTTTTCCAAGTCGTCGCCGGTGGCGTTCCCCGTTCTCCCTACCCTCCTAATATCGCACATTGCATGGTAGTCGACACCAGTGCCCGTTCGTCCACCTTCTGATTTATCTTGCAACCCTGAGCAGATAGCAGGACTCCTCCGTCGGAAGCTAATCCACCAGCACAAGGATGTGGACCGATGGCGGCGAAAAGGATCCAATGGAGCACGATCTGTCAGTGTTTTACCGGCAAGCCTACCTAGGGATACCCTAAGGTAGTAGACTTATGGTTAGGGTGTCATCAAGATCAGGAACTTGATGGTGCAAGGAACACAAGGGTTTAGATAGGTTCGGGCCACAGTATGTGTAATACCCTACGTCATGTATGGTTTGTATTGCTTTGCAGGTTATGCGTATGCACGTTGTGCTTTGGAGGGGTCTCTGCCCGTCCTTATATATCCTGGGGGGACAGGGTTACATGGAAATCCTAGTCTGGTATGAGCTTAGGAGTCCTAACTGAGTACTTTCGGGTAGTTTCCTTCTGTACCGACTTGTTGTACTTGCTCACGAGTACTTTACAGTATGCATAAGGTATGGGACATGCCCCACCCCTTACTCTAGAATGTTCTACGCCACGCGTGCAGTCTCGTTGCCTCGGGTCTGACAAGCCCCCGAGCTCTTCGTAGCTAAGTACTGCAGGCTTCGAGTACTTCTTGAAGTCATCATTCGGTTTCTGCTGAAACTCCATCTTGAAGATGTCTTCCGCGTACTTTCCTTGGCTGCTCGAAGCTGTGAGGTGCTCTAGCCCCAAGTACTTTCAAGTCTTTTCTTTCTATGGGGTGCGATGCAAATCGCACTCCATATGGAGTAGCCCCCGAGCCTTAGGTTGAATCGAAGAATCAGGCTGAGGGTCCCACTAGTCTTGAATCTTCTTTACTTATCTTCCAAACATTTTTAAAAAAATAAGCCATCGATGATACGTGTCCCGCAGTCCCCGAGCCTTGAATCCAAATCCCAAGGTTTGGAAAAAAGGATCCAAAACAACGTGGCATACTGAACAGTGTTATGTACAAAATGTGTGTAGATAATGCGTAATCTGCCTTGATGGTTTATTTCGGAAATCAATTGGTTCAAAACTCGAAAAATCCCTTTTTTCGGGATAAGGTCCCTGAAAAAATGGTTAATTAAATAAACTCCCCAAAACTCTTCCCAAATAACCGCTCAAAACAAATCACACACTTTTCTAGGGGAGAAAATTCTTTGGCTTCCGAACAATAAATCTGGGCCTACCCGCTGGCTACTTAACCGCGCGGTGGCTCTAGGGTTTTTACCCTTTCACTTTCTGCCTTAGCCATTTCGCTCTCTCACCCTCCTGCGCCGCCAGTCACTGTTAGATCTAGGGTTTGAGAGCCCCATTGAGCCCGTCCTCCATGCCTAGCCAAACTAGTCGGAGAATCCATCCGCTCCAACAGTGAGTCCTTGCACCCCTCTCCCGAAGCCCCCGAGCATATGCGAGTGAAGCAACTCATGACATTCAAGATGGGTAACAAGAAACTGGCGTCTAAGGGGAAGAAGGAGGAGTCGACCACCGGCGATTGGGAGAGAAGTAAGACCCGTGCTGACCTTCTTAACTTAGTTGCTCAAGGTCTTCTTCGATCGGAGGAAATGGTTCAGTGGACACCTTCCTTCCGCCAGTTCGTTCCGCAAGAAGATGTAGATCAGATTGTCATCTTCGAGCATTTTGTCGAACGGGGATTGGCCCTTCCCGCATCCGATTTCTTCCGCGGCCTCCTTTATCATTGGGGTATTCAGATCCATCATCTGAACCCTAACACTATCGTCCACCTCTCCATTTCTGTTCATTTTTTGAAGCTTTTCTTGGCATTGAGCCACATTTCGATCTTTTCCGCTACTTTTTCCATCTCTGCCAACAACCATCTGAGGAGAAGTAGTACCTTGTTGGTGGAGCCGGAATCCAGTTCAAGCAGGGGAAGGGGAAGGAGTATATTGAGTACTCGCTCCCCACAAACCACTCGAGTTGGAGGTCCCTATGGTTCTACATTTGAAACCATCCACCCACACTGCCCGAGAGGACTCCAGGGAAGCCAGTGTGGAGGCCCAAGTGGAATGAGAAGTTGAATTCCAACCAAATGCCGCAAGTCAATGAGCTGCTCGAATTGATTAGCAAGTAGAAGGAGTTAGGTGTAACCGGCGTGTCCGTCTTGGCCTCCATGTACAAGAGGCGTATCATGCCACTTCAGAAGAGGTGTCGATTTGGATTCGAGTACTTAGGTAGTAATGATCCATCTCGCCTTTCCATAGAAGTTCTTCCTTCGCAAACGGCTCTGGACCGTGTTCGCTGAGTACTACTTGATGCGAACATGGTTCCTTACGTCTCGAAGCTTTTCAGTGCAGTGAATCCGCCGGCACCAGTGAGTAATTTGTCTGTCGATTACTTACAGAACTTGTGAAGTATCATTGAGTATTGACTCTTTGTTGTTATTTTCTGCAGGGGTACATTGAACTGTACGATTATTCTGCTCCAAATCCGGACTTGCCTCGTGCGGATCACCTCAAGCCAAGTGCGTTCCAGATGCTCAAGACCAGTCGTTTAGATTGTGATCCCTTAACTGATGAGGAAATGACGGATTCTGACGACGATCTTCCTCTGACAGCTTACTTGAAGAAGTCTGGCAAGGAATCAAGTAGTAGCATGGAGCTCTCGAGCCACCCGACCAAGCTGCGGGTGGGTGTGAGGAAACGGAAGCTCACCCTTGCGGATCAGTCAGACGACAACTCGAGGTAAGCAATGTCCTCAAGTACCTTCCTTGTTGCAGTTTTGATGTTCTTTGCTGAGTTTTCCTGTGTTCTGTTTGCAGTCTGCCTGCCTCCCCCCTGTTCAAACGTCCCAAGGATGGGGGAAAGTCAGGCCCTTCTGGGGATGATGCTGCACCAGTGGTCGACGTCCAGCCTGGTGCAGCGGACCCTTCCGCTGTTGACGCTACGCCGAGCCCCAGCAACCCAATCCCGACGAGTGCCCCGGAGGCTCAATCAAAGGAGCCTGCTGGCAGCTCGGGGAAGTTGGGTACTCGGGGGCCCCAGCTTCTAAAACTGAAGAAAGTGGTGACCAAGAGATCCTCCACGTAAATCTCGAATACTTGGACTTGTACCGTTTTGTAATTTATCTTATCGAGTAGTTGATATGACTGTCCTTTGTCCAACCCTTCCTCTGCTCTGGGCTTGGGGGAGCCTGACGATGCCCCAGCTGCCCAAGCCCCCGAGTCTGGAAAGGACACAGATGCTGCAGCATTGGAGACCAGCGCTCCTCCTCCTCCTCCTCCTCCTCCCCCTCCTCCGGCCACTAATGTCGAGGCGGAGAAAGAAGTCAAGCCGGAGCGAGTGGAGGTGGAGACCACTGCGCTGGAACTACCCGAAGGTGAGCCCATCCTGCCTCTTCCGTCTCCCAGCACCAATCTGGCCGGGGCCAGATTAGTGACTGCAAGTGGAGTGGCAGGCGAGCTGCCCAGGGAATCCAGCGCAAATGACGCCCAAGCCGTGGGTACTTCGGGCCCTGGCACCAGCACCGTCGAGGCCACGGGGACAGAAGGCCCTGGCATGTAGCAACCAGTGCGGATGCGGCGGAGAAGGATGATCTGTTGGTGACGTCGTACGGCTGGCAACACACCATCGCGGTAGACTTGATTGATGACCCTTATCTGACCACTGAGAAGAGAAAACAAATCAAAGGGGTCTTCAAGGACTTGTACGAGTTCACCACCGTAAGTTTTCGTCTTCCTCGAGTAGTTTTCTTCATCCCCTGTTTCTCTTTGAGTGGTGATAATTGATATACTCTGCTTTGTAGAACCAGATGGACCGATCCCAGGAGAAATCCGAGAAACCTAAATTCATTGAGGATGGCCATCGTAAGTTGGCGGAGAAGGAGGACTGCATTCGCGAAGAAATACGGAAGAGGATCGACCTCCGCAACGAGCTCGACCAGTTGAAGAAAGAGCGCACTCAAGAAACTTGGCTCCTTAAGAATGAAATCCAGAATCTTGAGAAGGAAAAAGCCGAGCTTGTTGAGAAGAACAAGAAGATCTCCAAAGCGCACAAAGGTAACTTGTCGCCTTGTCTTGTTGTCTTTGATTTGTTGTTTGTTCGAGTAGTTTCTGAAACTTCTCGAATACTGCTTCTTTTCTCTTGCACGCAGAACTGAAATCCACTTTGCAAAAGAAAGAAAATATGATTATAGATCTAAAGAACCTTGTTTACCGTGGCGCAGATGACGTCGAGCGTCTTGAGAAGGTCCTTGAATATAGAAGCGTCTGATTCCGCGATGCCATGCAGCAAATCAAGAATATGGTTGAGGAAAAGGATGTCATCCAAAAAGAACTCAAAGAATTCAAGACTGTTGCATAGGTTGTCGTGGAGATGGTGGAGTTTCCGGCTGAAGGTGATGCTGGCGAGCTGTCTTTGTTAGAGAAGCTTCGTGCGACTCCTCAAAAGGTTGCCAGCTACATCTCGGAGGCCACCAGGACCTACATAGCTCAGGCACTCGCATTGGTGAAGTCATACTGGCCCAAAGCGAAGCTAGAACCACTCGCTGAAGGCATGGTGGCCGACTGCTCTGTTGAGCAATTCACGAAGTTCCGTGAAGAAGTCGAGCCCCTTGCTGACAAGATAGCTGAGAGCCTCGAGCAAGATGGTTAGTAGCAAAAATAATGTGTACTTATGCCACTTGTCGATATGTATATAAATTTTCCTAATTGATCTTTCTTCAGCGTATATCTTTGTATGATTTTTGCTGGTATGATCGTAGGACTTAGAGTAGTTGGAGACCTTTGGGTTAAGCTACTCCAAGAGCATCAGCTTGGATGTAGTCAGTAACTTGATGTTCCGTAGAAGTGCTCATAGAGCAGAAGGACTTAGCCTAGATTTACCCGATCATGCGGTACGCTAGGCTAGCCTGTAAGTTTGAGAGCCTGAACGGTTAAGTTATAAACGTCCCGCTTGTAGCAGGGAGATAACGTGGTCATGTGATGGGCTTGGTGACCCCTTCGGTGGGTGTTCTTAGCGCTCTCTTTAGAGTAGTCGTAGCAGCAGCTGGAACTATGGGAGTACATCAAGTGCTCTGCCTTATAGGTTGTACTAGACGCAAGTACTCATGGCGGAGCCCCCGAGCATGAGCGAGCTAAGTACAGGTACTCGTGGCGGAGTTCCCGAGTATAAGTAGTCGAGGAAACATATAAACTCATGGCAAAGCCCCCAACTTTAATGTAGGTGAAAAAATGTAGGAACTCGTGGTGGAGCCCCCGAGTTAAAACATGCAGAAAGTAGTCGAATTACGATGAAATCAACTCTTATTTATAAAAATGCTGACATGCAACTGGCGAATTGCTTTTACAGCTTCTACTACACGTAGAATTTTCGGAGATTCTCTATGTTCCAGGAGTTGGGAACTTCCTGGCCATCAGGGTACTGCAGGCGATATGACCCTGGTCTTGTGACTCCCGACACGTTGAAAGGACCTTCCCACCATTAATTAAGCTTGTGTAGCCCAGTTTCATCCTGAATACGGCGAAGGACCAAATCACCGATATTGAATAACCGCTCTCGCACATTGCGATCGTAATAGCGCCGGATGCCTTGCAGATAACGGGCTGACTGAACGAGGGCACTGCATCTGGCTTCATCAACACTATCCAATTCTAGTTGCCGAGCTTCGTCCGCTTCCCCTTCGTCATACATCTCGACTCTAGGAGAGAGCCACATAAGATCTGCTGGGAGTATAGCTTTGGACCCGTAGACAAGGAAAAAAGGGGTATATCCTGTGGCTTTCGATGGTTGAGTTCGAAGGCCCCAGACAACATGAGGCAACTCGTATATCCACTTGCCACCCTTTTTGTTGTTCTCATCGTAGAGTCTCTTCTTTAGGCCATCCAGAATCAAGCCGTTGGCCCGCTAGACTTGTCCATTGGCCCTTAGGTGTGCAACTGACACGTACTTCACTTCAATCGAGTTGTTTTTGCAGAATTCCCAGAACTGGTTTGCCGTGAACTTTGAGCCCAGATCTGTGATGATGGTATTGGGATAGCCAAAACGGTACATAATATCCGAGATGAAGTCGACTGCCCTGTCTGGAGTGAGCTTGGTAATCGGCTTGTACATGATCCACTTGGTAAACTTGTCGATGGCCACCAATACATGTGTAAAGCTTCCTGGAGCTGTAGTCAGAGGTCCAATCATGTCGAGGCTCCATCATGCGAAGGGCCATGAGGGCGGTATGGTGATGAGGTTGTGCGCTGGGACGTGGGACTGTTTGCCAAAAAATTGGCACTTTTGGCACTTTCGTACGAGATCCTCGGCATCAAAACTGCTGTTGGCCACTAGTAGCCTACCCTGTAGGCCTTCCCGACCAATGTCTTGGACGCTGCGTGGCTTCCGCATGTACCCTCATGTATCTCGAGTAATATATTGTGGCCCCATTCCCTCGGAACACACTTCATGAGTACTCCTGAGCTTGCTACACGCTTGTAGAGCTTATCCCCGATGATGACAAGCCCCTTGTTGCGCCTCAAGATGCGTATTGCTTCTGGTCTTTTCTTTGTCACACCAGGGGGTAACTTCTTTTCCTTGATGAATTCGATGAAAGTCCCCCGCCAATCGACCTCCGACATCATGACCTCCCGGCTGGGGTCCGAGGACCCCAAACCGGTGGTTGCTTGATTCGTGGTCTTGATCAACGGTTCTTTGAGTTCCTGGACAAATACTCCTGCTGGGACATGTCCTCGAGTAGATCCAAGCTTGGAGAGTACATCTGCTCCAACATTGTTGTCCCGGACGACGTGATGAATCTCCAGGCTAGCAAATTTGTTCTCCAGCTTGCGCACTTCCATAACATATGCGTCCATCTCCTCCTTTGTGTAGTCCCACTCTTTGTTGACTTGTTGCACAACTAGCAGCGAGTCACCGTACATGAGTAGTCGTTTGATGCCCATTGAGACTGCCAGGCGGAGACCATGTAGTAGTGCTTCGTACTCGGCCTCATTGATGGACACCTTCCAAAGGATTTGTAAGACGTACTTGAGTTGTTCACCCTTTGGAGAGATGAAAAGGACTCCTGCCCCGCCACCCTCGAGCTTGAGCGAGCCATCAAAGTACATCGTCCAATGCTCTGGGCGGCTGGCTGGGGTTTGTATTTGATTTTTCCGCCACTCAGCTATGAAATCGACCAATGCTTTGGATTTGATGGCTGTCTTTGGCTTGAAATTGATTGAAAGAGCCCCCAGTTCTACTGCCCACTTGGATATTTGCCAACAGGAAATCAGTAACAACTGAGATCATGTACTCGTCGAAATAGTGGCGGAGCTTCCTTGATGTTATCAGTATTGCGTAGAGTAGTTTCTGAATTGAAGGATAGCGTACCTTTGATTCAGAGAGTACTTTGCTGATCAAATAGACTGGCCTCTGCACGCCAAATGCATGGCCTTCCTCATTTCACTCCACCACAATTGCTGTGCTGATCACATGAGTAGTTGCTGCGATATACATCAACAGGTTCTCCCTGGGACGTGGTGCTGTGAGAGTAGGAGGTGACTGCAGGTGTTCCTTGAGATCCTGCAAAGCCTACTCAGCTTCCTCCATCCAGTGGAACTTGTCTTTCTACTTCAGGAGCTTGAAGAAGGGAAGGCCCCATTCTCCAAGTCATGAGATGAATCTGTTTAAGGCCGCCATGCACTCTGTTAGCTTCTGCACATCCTTGATCATTGCTGGAGCCTTCATGTCGGTGATGGCGGTAATCTTCTCCGGGTTAGCTTCAATCCCACTACGACTGATGATGAACCCGGGTAGTTTTCCGGATGGTACGCCAAAAACACACTTGGTCGGGTTGAGTTTCCATTGGAACTTTCGAAGGCTACTGAATGTTTCCTCCAGGTCTGCAATTAGGTTCTCGGGAATTCTGGTCTTGACGACCACGTCATGCACATAGGCCTCGACATTGCGGTGTAGTTGGTCTGCAAAGCACATTTGGATTGCCTGCTGGTACGTAGCCCCCGCGTTCTTCAGCCCAAAGGACATAGTCTTGTAGGCATAAGTCCCGAAGGGCATGATGAAGGCGGTCTTGATTTGATCTTCTTTCTTGAGGACAATCTTATGGTAGCCCGAGTAGCAGTCAAGGAAACGGAGGAGTACACAGCCGGCAATGGAGTCGATTACTTGATCAATGCGCGGTAGCCCAAATCCTTCGGGCGGTGCTTGTTGAGATCGGTATAATCAACACACATTCTCCATTCATTATTCTTCTTCTTCTTTACAAGGACAGGGTTGGCAACCCACTCTGGGTGGTACACCTCTTTGATGAAACCAGCCGCGAGTAGTTTGGCCAACTCCTTTTTGATTGCTTCCCTTTTATCCTGAGCGAATCTACGGAGTCGCTGCTTTTTGGGGGTAGCATCGGGATCTACTTTCAAACTATGCTCGATCAGTTCCTTGGGCACCCCTGGCATGTCCGCTGGTTTCCACGCGAATATGTCTCGGTTGGCCCTAAGGAAACTGATGAGCACGCTTTCCTATTTTGGGTCAAGCTGTGACCTGATCATGGCTGTCTTCGACATGTCTCCTTCCTGCAGCTGGATGGACTTCAAAGCGAGTTCTCTAGTGGGCTGCAGCTTCGAGTGGTTCGCCTTCTTTGTGGGAATTTCTAGCCCTATTTCGGAGAGCTGTTGCACAACCGCGAGTACTTCACCTGAAGTATCTGGTACACGCGTGGTTGGGGCGTACTCGATGGCCTTCTAGTCGCAGTCATACGACTTCTCCAGGTCGCCGCGGAAGGTGAGGACCCCACTCGTTCCTGGCATCTTCAGGAGTAAGTAAACGTAGTGTGGTACGGCCATGAATTTGGCCATTGCAGGTCTGCCCAGAATGGCGTTATAGGAGGTTTCGAAGTTGGCCACTTCGAACTTGATGTACTCGGTACGACAGTTTTCCCTCATCCCAAAGGTGATGGGAAGCACCACCGTGCCAAGTGACATAGTTGCGTTCCTAGGTACGATGCCGTAGAAGGGAACCTTGGTGGGGTTAAGCATGTCGATGAAATTTGGCCCCATCTTCCTTAGAGTACTCGCAAAGATGATGTTGAGGCCGCTGCCTCCGTCGATGAGTACTTTTGCGAGCCTGACATCCGCGACCACCGGATCTAGGACGAGCAGAAGTTTACTCGGCTCAGAAAAGGTCGTCCACTGTTCAGCCCTGGAGAACGAGATGGGGACCTCCGACCACCTGAGGGTTGTGGTACCGCCAGCTCGATGGACATGATCTCGCGGCAGTGCAGCTTCTGAGTCCTTTTGGAGACAAATCCTGACTCGCCACCAAAGATGACGTTGACCACCTTGGATACGTTCGGGAATTCGCCGGCGTCTGTCTTGATCTTCGGATCTTCCTCGTCCTTGTCCTTCTTATTCTTCTTGTCTCCCTTCCAAAGGGCGGGGCGTTGAGGGACTTCCGGAGCTGGTAGCACTCGAAAGCAGAGTGATTTGAGTGTGGGTGCCACGGGGCGCGATTGATAGCCGCAAAAAGATCGTCTGGCTTGCGCTTTCGAGAGGATCTCGAGTAGTCCCGCTGGCTTCTATCGTTGCAGTGGTCGTTGTTGCACTTGTTGTAGTCGTTGCTGCGTTTCAAGAACCGATCACGCTCCTGCTCCTCTTGGTATGACCAGGTCTGCATCATGTCGCGGAGGGCAGCAACAGTCTTGGGGCGGTTGCAGCCAAAGTCTTGGAACACAGCCTGGTCGGTGAGGCCGTTGTGGAAGCAGTCGATGACGTCACTCTCAGAGATGTTGGCGATCGTAGCTCAGGTGCCGAAGAAGCGGCAGGTGTACGAGCGCAGGAGCTTGTTCCTTTCTTGCTTGCATTGGCACAGGTCGTGTCGAGTACCTGCCCGAGCAATCGCCCCCTGGAAGTTGTCGATGAAGACGTTCCGCAGTTGCTCCCAAGAGTCGATGGAGTTCTTGGTTAGGCTCTCCAGCCAAGTGAGTGGGGCGGTCTCCAGGGCCATCAGGAAGAAGACGACCTTGGTGGTGTTGGTACCGCCTGCGACTTCAATGGCGGTGGAGTAGCATCGTACCCACTGTTGAGGAGATTACTTACCATTGTACATTGTGATGCCGATGGGTTTGAATCCCTCTGGGTACTTGTAGTTGTCAAAGCAGGAGGAGAAAGCAGGGAGGCGGTCGTTGTCATCTCGTGTAGTGTTTCCCTCGGCTCCGGCGTGTTCCTTCCTCCGATTGTCGATGATGGAGCGAGCATTGCGCCCCATGTTGATCTTGTCCCGGAGGTCACCTATTGGAAGCTTTTCGAGCTCCGAGTGGTGGTAGTTGCGAACGGAGCCTTCCGGATGTGGTGCATGGGTCACTGGTCGGCTTCCTGCGGGACGGCTTCCTTGCGGACCATGGCTTCCCTGTTGGTTGTTGGAGGGTGCAGCTTGTCGCCTGGGGTGGCCCCCTGGTGTTCTGCTAACTTGGCTTTCTCCCTCGCCCTCGCCCCTTCCATGGGAAACCGAGGGCATTGGGTTCTGCTGGTTGATCTGCAGCAGTGCCCGCTGCGCCATGCGAACGACAGTCTGGACTTGCGGGTCGGGGTTGCCAGCTAACACTGCGGTTATACCGGCAATGTTGGCAGCAGGAGTGTTGAACCCGGCATTCTGTGCTGCTGCGAACTCGGCGTCGAGGTCGCGTTGAATCCGTGCGCGCCGATCGTCGGCATCCCTTCTGCACTTGGCACGTTTCCTGTTGCGCAGCCTGCGGACCTCACGGTCCTGAGCGGACTCGTTGGCGGCATCTGCGGTGTGCTCATCCTCAGAGATCTGCTCAGGCCTTTCGTTCCGGTGCCTGTCGCTGTATTCGTCAGATTCCGCCATGAAGGCGTGGCGGTGTGTGGATGGATCGTCGGAGTTGTAGTCTACGAGTACAGTTCCTCCAGGGGTGGTCTCACCGAGTGGTCTGCCCTCTTGGAAAGGCAGAGAGTCAAGGTGAGCGACCAATCTTTCATCGTCTTCGAGTAGATCAGACGGTTTCATGCCCTTCCAGTACACGAAGCTACCCTTCGGTGTGGAGGTTATAACCAAGCCCTGGCCACCCAAGTAGGGTTCGGCCTCGGGATCGGAGTCCACATCATAGTCGTCGAAGATAGGTGCCTCCCGGCATGCGGTGGCGTCCTTGTCCCCGAGCTCGAGTAGTTCATCCAGATCCTTCTCCAATGCGGAGTAGAATTTGGACTTTATGGCCTCCTGGTAAACAGTGGCCGTATTGCGTAAACCGAAGGCGAATTGGTCACGCTGCTCCTCAGATGGAGTCGAGTCCAATCCGAGGAAGCTTGATGCAGCACGAGTCAGAGTCCCGTGAAAAACGGACAGCTTCTCGATCTCCCTGGCGAGGTCAGGGAGCAGCATCTCATCGAGGTTGTCAACAAATTCATCGAGAACACTGCTTGGTGTTGTTGCAGATCCTTCCGGCTTGTTGTCGACGAGGTGCTGACGAAAGTCGCCTGTGCCATCAGAGACACAGACCCAGGATTCGAAGACGAAAGTAGTGCCCGCAGGGGGCATGGCACTGGTGAAGCTGAAAGTTGCCATCGAATTCGCCAGTGGATCTTTGATAAGCACCCCTACCTGGCGCGCCAGCTCTCAGTGTTTTACCGGCAAGCCTATCTAGGGATACCTAAGGTACTAGACTTGTGGTCAGGGTGTTGCCGAGATCAGGAACGCGATGGTGCAAGGAACACAAGGGTTTAGACAGGTTCGGGCCGCAGTATGCGTAATACCCTATGTCCTGTTTGGTTTGTATTACCTTGGAGGTTATGCGTATCCACGTTATGCTTTGGAGGGGTCCCTGCCCGCCCTTATATATCATGGGGGATAGGGTTACATGGAAATCCTAGTCTGGTACGAGCTTAGGAGTCCTAATCGAGTACTTTCGGGTAGTTTCCTTCTGTACCGACTAGTTGTACTTGCTCACGAGCACTTTACAGTATGGATAAGGTATGGGACATGCCCCACCCCTTACTCTATAATGTTCTACGCCACGCGTGTAGTCCCGTTGCCCCGGGTCTGACACGATCCTCTTCCCATCGAGCACCTGCAGGTTTGGCTCCCTCCCATCTCAATTGTTGATTGGTTCAAAGGATCGCGAAAATCGTTCTTGATCCTTTTGTCCCCATATTCTGCAGAAATTTGTTGATTTGATTCTTCCTCTAATATAGCAAAGCGAAGCATGACCTTCCCCCTCAAGCATCTACAGGTCTGACTCCCACTGGACCAAGCATTTTGTGCATTGTTTCATTTTTTTCTTCTCTAAGTTCTTGATTGGTTCTTCAAAGAATCACACGGATTGCCTAATTTTTCTTAATAGGTTCTTGGGATTGAAATCATATGTTCTTGATAATTTTGTTCCCCTAAAAATGCAGGAATTTGTGGATTAGGAAAATTGGTGTACACTTTTCCTTTAAATAGGACATATTATGTAATGTTTAGTTTGCTCCTTAAGTAGGAAAATGCACAAATCTGGTTTTAGAATTTATTTTTTTTAGCGCAAGGCGAGCGAGACCAGCTTTTAAGCGTGGTTTTCCAATGCTCTTTTGAAATTCTGAAATTACACATTTGAGACACCATTTATGATACCTTTGCCACATTTGATGATGATGGTGTGGGTTTGGGTCCATTGAGCTCCTTGCGCTGAGCCAGCCTGTGGGCTCGTTGCGGGTCGAGCTTGGTGGGCTCCTACCCCCAAAGGCAATTTTTTAATATTTTCAATCTTTTGCACCAAGTCTTCTTGTTAATGTAGTCTTCATGCAATACAATTTTTAAATAATTTTTCTTTAAACGTGCTTGTGGCACGTACATCTCTACTAGTCAAAAAAAGATACTCAAATCTGTGACGCGAAAACTAAACATGTCACTAATATGAGTTTAGTGACGGACATTGTTACAATGCAACATGTCAGTAATGTGTTGACCACAGCAAGACATATCCTTGATACAGACATATCGGTGACGTCTTATAACAAAACACGTCACTAATATTAGCTAGTGTGTCAATAGGATGGGTCTCGTCACTGTCGTCTATTTACATCTGTGACGGCTCCAACCTAACCGCATCACTACCTGGTTTCTCGGACCCGAAATAATAATTAACATTAGTTAATAGAGATATCCTCGTGTCCGTCCACCTTCCCAACACCCGACGCCCCTCTCGGCCTCTCCCTCTTGTCTCGACGGCAGCCTCGCCTGATCCAAATCCTAGGGTTTCGAATCAAGCATGAACAACCGATGGCGAATCTATCCCGGAGCGTGAAGGATATCGCTGCAGTCCTCTTCTTTCAGCCCTCCCTTGCCAGTGCTCACGCCAGGTAGTTTTCATCTCTTCTCCCCCATCTCTCCCCATCGTATTCTATCCCGGTAATACCTTCCCTTGGTCGCTTGCAATGAGTTTGTGAAGAACTACGGGCCCCTTCCCCCGAGATGCCGCCATCCCCTTCCCCGAGCAGATCGAGAATATGGAGTTGGGAGGAAATGACACAACTGCTAAAGGCTTAGAAGTAAAGATGCAAGAGCCATAAAAATTGGTGAAATGATTGTAAGCAAGATAGGCAAGCTGGAACTCATATATTGGTAGTGCTAGCTGTTATCTGGTGTTGTTTATTGGTTCATGTGGATAGCAATGCTCTGTACATTCTTTTTTAGATACATTCAGTCAATCCATTACTTGCTGCCCGACCTTGTAGTAGTCTAGAACTAGTTGATCTCACTTTATGTGAAGTGTATAATGGATGAAACATGTTTACTTGTGATGTATATGATAGATAAAACATGTGTATTTGTGATGCACATAAGATATATTTTATGTCCTACTTTTTTGTTTTTTAATTCAACATTGGTGACGCGTGTTGGTAAGATGTGTCACTGATATCTTCTCATTAGTGACGCGTAAATCCTACAGCCGTCACCTTTCTTTGTCATTAGTGACGCGTAAATCCTACGGCTGTCACCTTTCTTTATCATTAGTTACGCGTAAATCCTACGGACATCACCTTTGTGTGTCATTAGTGACATCTAAATTCCGTGTCACATCGGTGATGCGGAATTTAGCCATCACGAATGTATACTACAGCCGTCACTAATTAGGTGTTTCTAATGTAGTGCTCTAAGGTGTCTTCCCAATGTCTTAAACTAATTATGTGCATGTGTATATTATTGTCCCATGCCTATATACATGCACTACATCACCTCGTGGTCGCGTGCATAGTCCGTACTCCGAGTGGGACATATATATATGGAAGTTACTAAAAATAACTCCGATTTTTTGTAGTGCTGATAAGTGTACGTATCATGTACCAACTCTGCCGCTAGTGCACTATATATATAGTGCTACTACACCTTGCTTTCTACACACCATCCTCTGCATGATCATCGTTTAATTTGTACACACGCTCGCTCCTTGCCTCAGCTCTATGGTTCGTTAAAAAGTTCTCTCCACCAAGAAATTAATGGACGATGCTTCAGATCACTTTAATTAGGAATTAGCGGTATCCAGGAAAAATATTCAAGGAAATAGTGATTGTCGGCAGCTAACCATCATGCTCCAGCTTGTGGCAAAGATACCAGCCGGGGAAGACATAAACGAGGCCGAGGGGCAGGACTCTGGCCTAGATACACGACACAAAGATGGAGTTATTTGCCACCTAGTCGGCGTCGCCTGCGGAGGTAAAAATGCCGTCGATGTGTGTCATGTACGGGCGCCAGTACGTGAGGCGCCATAGGGCCCGCGACGTCCGTCGTGCGGGCAGAGCGCGCTGCGCGCGCGAGAGTCCGGACGGGCGACGTCGGTGCCCAGGCTGCGGCCTCTGGATGAGCAGGGGAGTCCGCAAAGGATGACGCGTGGCTAAAAATAGAAAGATTGAGTCGGTTTTGGCTAAAAATAGGAAGAGTCCAAGTCGGATTAGGGAATTTAGCTTCTAGTCGGTTTGCATCCAAGGCTATTTATACATGTACGTGAACTCAGAAATAAAACAAGCAATATCAGAGTTTCTGAATACATCTCTCTCTCAAAACCTCTCAAGCCTGCGGCAGGGGACTCACCCTCGCCGGAGAAGACGGCAGGCGACTACGAACTCCGTAGCCGAGGTCCAGCTACCCTAGGGCCCGACGCCCTTGACAACCTGGTATCACGGTCACGATCCTCCTCTTCCCGCTCAGCTGGTCCACATATAGCCGCACCAGCCCTAGCCGCTGCGCCTGCTCCATCTGCACCCGCTACACCACCACCAGCCGCCACGCCAACCTCATCTCCAGCCGCTGCGCCGCCAACCCTCATGGCGGACCCATCCAACGCCGACCTCACCAAGCTGATCGCGGGCCTCGCCAGCACGATCACCTCCCTGCAGGCTGACATCTCAACGCTGAAGAAGGACAAAGAGAAGTCCTCCTCGTCGTCGGGTCCGGGACCGGGCGGTGATGGACAACACCACAACGACCGGCCGCCGCGATTTCAAAAGCTGGATTTTCCACGTTACGATGGCAAGACCGATCCGCTGGTCTTCGTCAATCGATGCGAGTCGTACTTCCATCAGCAACGCATCATGGAGGGGGAGAAAGTCTAGATGGCTTCGTATAATCTGGAGGACGTCGCCCAATTGTGGTACATCCAACTCCAGACGGACAAGGGCACTCCCCGGTGGAGCCGCTTCAAGGAACTCCTCCACCTGCGCTTTGGACCGCCCCTACGCTCAGCGCCGCTGCTCGAGCTCTCTGAGTGCAGGCGCACGGGCTCCGTTTAAGAGTACCAGAATCGCTTCCAGGCCCTTCTTCCCCGCGCCGGTCCACTGGATGAAGCCCAGCGTGTACAGCTCTTCACTGGAGGACTCCTTCCGCCGCTGAGCCACGCGGTGCGGATTCACAACCCGCAGTCGCTCGCGGCCGCCATGAGCCTGGCACGTCAAGTGGAGTTGATGGAGCTCGACAGGCCGACACCGGCCCCTGCCCGGGCTGCTCCGCGTGGCCTGCTGACAGCACAAGCTCCACGGCCGGCCCTGCCCGCCCCTACTGACAAGACTGCGCAACCACAGGGCCGCGCAGAAGGGGCCCCAGTGAAACGCCTCACGGTGATGGAACAGGACGAACGACGCCGCCTTGGGCTGTGTTTTAATTGCAACGAGAAGTATTTCCGGGGTCACAACCGCGTCTGCCGGCGCCTCTTCTTCATCGGGGGAGTCAAGCTCTCCGACGCCGACAAGGAGGACGCCGATCCGGCACTGGAAGCCCCGATTTTCTCCCTGCATGCGGTGGCCGACTTACCGGGCTGCGACACGATGCAAGTCCATACCGCGGTCGGCGCCACTACCCTCGTCGCGCTGCTCGACACAGGTTCCACCCACAACTTCATCGGTGAAGATGCAGCACGCCGCTCCGGGCTGTCCGTTCGATCCCAGCCCCGACTTACGGCTCGGGTGGCTAACGGCGAGCGGATCGCCTGCCCAGGGGTCCTCCGTGACGCCTCCATCACCATCGACGGCGTGACGTTCCACGTCGACCTTTACGTCATGCCGTTGGCGGGCTTCGACCTCATCCTCGGGACACAGTGGCTAGCCACCTTGGGCCCCATCGTTTGGGATGTCGCGGCACGCACCCTGCAGTTCCAGCACCAGGGGCGTTCCGTCTGCTGGTCTGGCGTTCCGGCGCCCGCGCCTCCGTCCTTAGGCGCCACAACGGCGAGTCCCACGATCGCCAACGATGCCACGGCCACTGGGGAGCCCCTGCTGGACGCGCTGCTGGGGGTTTTTGGGGTCGTCTTCACGGAGCCCCAGGGCCTCCCTCCGAGGCGCGCCCACGACCACCGCATCACCCTCAAGCCGGGCGCGACGCCGGTGGCGGTCCGGACGTATCGGTACCCTGCAGCGCACAAAGACGAGTTGGAGCGTCAATGTGCGTCGATGCTGGAGCAAGGCATCGTCCGCCGCAGCGATTCGGCGTTGTCCTCACCGGTCCTCCTCGTCAAGAAGCCGAACGGATTGTGGCGTTTCTGCGTCGACTACCGTGCCTTGAACGCGCTCACCATCAAGGACGCGTTTCCGATTCCCGTCGTCGACGAGCTACACGGTGCCCACTTCTTCTCCAAGCTCGACTTGCGGTCGGGGGTACCATCAGGTGCGGATGCGTCCCGCCGACGTGCATATGATGGCGTTCCGCACCCATGATTATACAAGTTCCTGGTGATGCCATTTGGGCTTTGCAACGCCCCAGCGACGTTTCAGGCATTGATGAATGACGTCCTGCGGCCGTTTCTTCGCCGTTTTGGCCTTGTGTTTTTTGATGATATTTTGATCTACAGTGCGACATGGGCAGACCACCTTCGGCACCTCCGCGCCGTTCTCTCTGAGCTTCGTCACCACCAGCTCTTCCTCAACCGCACAAAGTGTGCATTCGGCGCGGCGTCGGTCTCCTACCTCGGCCACACCATCTCCAAGGACGGCGTTGCCATGGATCCGGCCAAGGTGCAGGCCATCCGCGACTGGCCCACTCCGCGCTCGGTGCGTGCGGTGCGTGGGTTCCTCGGCTTGGCGGGTTATTACCCCAAGTTCGTCCACAACTACAGCACGGTGGCCGCTCCGCTCACCGCCCTCCTCAAAAAGGACGGTTTCACTTGGACCAAGGCAGCTACCGCAGCATTCGAAGCTCTCAAAGCTGCGGTCACTTCGGCCCCCATCCTCACCATGCCGGACTTCTCCAAGCTATTCATAGTCGAGTGCGACGCCTCGTCCCATGGCTTTGGGGCGGTGCTGGTCCAGGCCAGTCACCCAATCGCATTCTTCAGCCGGGCCATCGCTCCTCGCCACTGTGCACTGGCCGCTTACGAGCGTGAGCTCATCGGCCTTGTCCATGCGGTCCGGCACTGGCGACCGTACCTGTGGGGGTGCTCCTTCCTCATCAAGACGGACCACTACAACCTCAAGTATCAGCTTGATCAGCGGTTGGTGACGATTCCGCAGCACCATTGGGTGGGCAAGCTCTTGGGCTTCGACTTTACCGTCGAATATAAGCCCGGGACGACGAACGTGGTGGCGGACGCTCTCTCCCGTCGCGACACTCCAGAGGAGGGCGCCATTCTGGCTCTCTCAGCACCCCGGTTCGACTTCGTCGACCGTCTTCGCCACACCCAACTCGCGGAACCGGCCATCATCGCCATGCGCGATGACGTGATAGCGGGCATACGCACAGACCCTTGGGCTATCGTTGACGGCATGCTGCAGTACGTGGGCCGCTTGTACATCCCGCCGGCCTCCCCGTTGCTACATGACATCTTGGAGGCCGTCCATGCTGAAGGCCATGAGGGAGTTCAGCGCACGCTGCATCGACTACGCCGGGATTTCCATTTGCCTAATATGAAACAAGTTGTGCAGGATTTTGTCAGGGGGTGCGCCACTTGTCAGCGCTATAAGTCCGAGCATTTACACCCGGCGGCTGCTACTTCCTCTACCTGTGCCACGGGGGGTCTGGACGGATGTGGCGCTTGATTTCATTGAAGCACTTCCTCGCGTTCGCGGCAAGTCGGTCATCCTGACCGTGGTGGATCGATTCAGCAAGTACGGCCACTTCATCGCGCTGTCCCACCCCTACTCGGCTGAGTCCGTGGCACAGGCCTTCTTCGCCGACATCGTCCGTCTCCATGGGGTGCTGCAGTCCATGGTGTCCGACCGCGACCCAGTCTTCACCTCCAAGTTCTGGCGTGAGCTGATGCGGTTGATGGGCACCAAGCTGCACATGACATCGGCATTCCACCCACAGTCCGACGGGCAGTCCGAGGCGGCCAACCGCGTCATCACCATGTACCTGCGCTGCCTCACTGGCGACCGGCCACGCCAATGGCTTCAGTGGCTTCCGTGGGCGGAGTACATCTTCAACACCGCCTACCAAAGCTCTCTCCAGGACACCCCGTTCCGGGTTGTCTACGGGCGTGACCCTCCGTTGATCCGGTCCTATGAGCCGGGGGACACCAGGATGGTGGCTGTTGCCCGCACCATCGCTGACCGCGACGAGTTTTTGGCGGATGTACGACATTGCCTCGAACAGGCGCAGCAGGTCCAGAAGCACCATTACGACCGGACGCACCGCGACGTCTCCTACGCGGTGGGCGATTGGGTCCTTCTTCGCCTCCGACACCGCCCAGTCGCATCTCTGCCCGTCTCTAGCACCGGCAAGTTGAAGCCCAGATACTACGGGCTGTATCGCATCACCGAGCTCATCAACAACGTCGCTGTTCGCCTCGACTTGCCGGCCGGAGCTCGCATTCACGATGTGTTCCATGTCGGTGTCCTTAAGAAGTTCCACGGGCCTCCACCAACAGCTCCTCCACCACTGCCAGTCCTCCACCATGGCGCCGTGACTCCAGAGCCTGCGCGTGCTGTCCGGACCCGCTTGGCCTGTGGTGTACGCCAAGTCTTGATCTAGTGGAAAGGCGAGACAGCTGCCTCCGCGACATGGGAAGATGTTGATGCGTTCCTCGCCCAGTTTCCAACATTCCAGCTCGAGGACGAGCTGCCTCTCGAGGGGGGGAGAGATGTCATGTACGGGCGCCAATACGTGAGGCACCATAGGGCCCGCGACGTCCGTCGTGCGGCAGAGCGCGCTGCGCGCGCGAGAGTCCGGACGGGCGACGTCGGTGCCCAGGCTGCGGCCTCGGGAGTCCGCAAAGGACGACGCGTGGCTAAAAATAGAAAGATTGAGTCGATTTTGGCTAAAAATAGGAAGAGTCCAAGTCGGATTAGGGAATTTAGCTTCTAGTCGGTTTGCATCCAAGGCTATTTATACATGTACGTGAACTCAGAAAAGAAACAAGCAATATCAGAGTTTCTGAATTCATCTCTCTCTCAAAACCTCTCAAGCCTGCGGCAGGGGACTCACCCTCGCCGGAGAAGACGGCCGGCAGCTACGAACTCCGTAGCCGAGGTCCAGCTACCCTAGGGCCCGACGCCCTTGACAATGTGTTTCACGAGCTTCAAGGTTGAGGGAAGGACGGAGAACAACTCGCTCCTCTCGAAGTAGTTGGAGGGGTAGAATTCAAGACAGAATGGAATCACCGACCTGACGTTCTTCACCATCTGGATGGCGAGAAGGGAAGAGAAGATAGAGAGCTGGTGTACCAATTGAACTACTGAGAGAAATTAAGGGTCTGTCTATACATAATGCGAGCGAGTAGGTGCCATCCCGTCGCAGAAGCAGAAGCAGCACGCGCGGCCGGCCTCCCTCCACAGCTCCACTGCTGTGTGGGCGTGCGGCCCACGGATCGAGGAGCAGAAAAGCTCCACCGCACGGCCCATATATCAAGGAAAAATAAAAGATAACATACCATTAGCATCTGCAATCTACATTAAAAAAACAATAGCTCAAAAATAATACTCTAAATTAAATTCAGGCTGCATCATTATGTTTATTATGATAAAATCTTCAAAATAAGACCATGTATGTGTATACTTAGACAGTTCTTTAGTTGGAACAATTCAATTGTGAAGTGGGAACAATTTAAATTTTTAAGGGGAACAAATGTTCCACACTCAAAAATAGAAATTGTTCTGGAACAAATAAAAATGTTCCATAGAAAAACTATTTCCTACAAAAATAGAAAATAGTTCTGAGAACAAAACATAATGCTCTAAGGATGAGACAAAATTTTTGTTCCGAAACAAATATGTTAGAACAAATAAAAATGTTTAGAAAAAATATCATCAAAATATGATAAAAGTGCGATCTAGTTTTGAAAGTCTCGTCGTCAGAAACATAACGGTTCGATTAAAAATTGCTTTGGATAATTGTTTTGTGAACTATAGATCTTTTGAGCTCAACTTTTTATTATGTACAGAAATCTAGACTATATGAACCTGCATTTGCATGTCTGCTGCCAGCCAATGAAATAAAAAGAAAAGAAGAAAGTGTCCGGTACATCCTCGGGCATGCCAACCAATGAAATAGAAGAAAAAGGCAAGCGGCTGGTACATCCTCGTGGGCCGTGTGAAGCACTGAAGCAGAATTGAGCTTGCCTGCGCTGCTTCTGCGACATGTTGATTTCAGATAGCGCGCGCGACAAATAGAATTCACCGAAATTAACGAGGGTTATGCTGAGGAATGTGTTCTGTTCAGCAAGCACGCCTAGAATACACAGTACACAACCGAGACCCTGCAAATGTCTTTTATCCTTTGGATGATGAACTAATTTAGAGTGAATACATTCAAAGAAAGCAGAAAATATAATCGTTGCTGTCATTCAAACTGAAGATTTGATCTACTTGAGTTCTTTCTTAACAATTAAAGGTGCTCCATGGCCATTCATTGTTGACCTTTAATTTGGACGATGAAATAACGGACCGTCTAAACAAATATAGGTGCAACCAATGCAAATAAATTCACATGCGCTTCTGATAACAAGCAAATCACTCATCAGTAATCCTAAATGCAAGCCATGCATTCTGCGAGGTTCATATTTTTGCTGTGGCTGCCAGTTTTACTGGAAGCAGAGGCATGTGGTGTTGCTGTTAAACTGGGACTAGCCATGAACCCATGACAGCTCAATCCGCCATATAAAGGTTCATGGCACGAAAGGCACACGATCCAGAGTAATTTTTGATAGATTCATCGTCATTTTCACGTGCAAGCTTCAGCTGGGTAGATAAAATTTCTGAATAACATTAAATAGTCAATCCTTGAATGACTTTAAATAGTCAATCCCTCAATGACCGAGGATAGTTTCGTCCCCGTCCGCTGGGGGGTGGGGGCATCTATTTCTCACTCACGTGAATTTGCACCACCGTGTCGCAGAAGGATTTCCGTCCAGCCGCGCGTGCCTCGATCTTTGGTGGGCCGCAACAGAGGCCACCTTTTTTAATTTCATGTGTTCCCCCTATCTTGATGGCGCACCATCACCTCATCTGTACCCGTACGCGCACTCTTCTTCCCATGTAAAAATTAAGGCTAAATTTGTGGAATAAAAGAAAAAAAGTTTTGGAACACTTTTCTAGATTTGGAATGATAGAACTTTTCATACAGTTTTTCATACTTTTTTCAAAAATTCTGGCTATATAACAAGAAAATGTTTTCTGGAATGTTTTCCAAAGTTTGAGATTGTCACAACTTCTTTGACAGTTTAGAACAAAGTAAACTTTTTTTTTTGAATTTTTATAGAATAAGATAAGAAGTTTTGGAATGACGGAACATTTCATACAGTTTATAAGCTCTAAAGCGCTTTTCATACTTTTTAAAAGTTCTGGCTATGTAATGAGAAATTGTTCCGAGCAAATAAAAATGTTTTAGAAAAATATCATCTAAACACAACAATGCATTCAAAACTTAATTTTGATAATTAGTTTGTGAGATAGAGATTTTTTATTTGAATGTATGTATTGCACACAAATCTAGGTAGGTAAGCTGCAGTAACCTCTCGCTGGTAACTCTTTCTGCAATGCATTCGCACCGGCCAGCGCGCGTGATAAATAGAAATCTCCCGTCCGCTGCCATCCACCCTCCCTATATGGCTATGCTGCCGCTCTACTGCTTTCCCTCCCTGCTGTCGTGGCACACCGCCTGCCGCCCTCGCTCACTCCTCTACTCTCAATTGGCCTCGCTCCCTCCCTCTACGGTTGGCCTCCTGTACCGGCACCCCCCTCCTCCTCCCTGCTTACCTCCTGTACAGCGGCCCTCCCTCCCTCCCTTCCCCTTGCACCGTGGGCCTGCTTACCTCCTGTACAGCGGCCCTCCCTCCCTCCCTTCCCCTTGCACCGTGGGTGACCATTCTAAGGGAGCTTCTCCAAGAGGACTCCAGTGCCCGACCCTCTCCCTGCCCTTTGAAGGGCAATTACAGTCTTTCACCCTACAAAATCAGAGATTGTTGATGCAAATATTTGGTACTGCAAATTCAGAGATTATTGATGCAAACAATGAAGGGCAAATGAAGAATCAGAGGCACTTTATCAACCTCAGGGGCAATGTAGATATTTTATCACTCATCACAGAGAATCAACTAAAAATAATCATGATTGCCGAACTCTTAGCTTATCCAAATAGCCGATTCACTGGATAGCTGGCTTATAAGAGAATCTTGCTTTGCAGGTAAGCGAGAAGGTCTAGATAAGCGGAATCAAACAGGATAGCCTTTTTAAAAAGATATGTAAGCCTTAACTTGGACAGATGGGGATTCTGATTTAGGCTGGCAGAAAGCATGCGTGTCCACATGGTTGAGTTTGAAGACGATCATGCTTCGACAGCAATTTCTGCCCATAAAGTTAGACTGGCTTTAGTGCACGTCCTGGGCTAAAAGCAAAGCGAAGATCATGCCTGCCACAAATGGAAAAGGGAACGCAGCCCATGTATGGCACGAATCCTAATGGGTCGGGCTGAAGTTTTTAGTTATAGCCTTGCACACTAACTTGAATTTTTTTAGTTCAAGCATGGGAAAAGCATTGAAGGGAGTGCTTTTATTCTTGTTGAACATATTAGTTGTCCTCTAATTGGGTCTTCTAATAAACGGAGTGCTTTGATGCTCCTAAGACCATGCATATTGCTTAGGGAAAGTTTTATATTGTTCTTCAACCAAGAGTCGCGCTGATCTCTAAATAAATAATAATGAAAATAAATTGAAGGCCATGCTCACTTGGCGTGCTATAGCTACTTCCAACTTCAGCTCAGTTTCCACACTTCTAACTCCTGAAAGCAGTCACTATTTCCACATATTGCTCACTGCAGATAATAGACCCCGATGTGGTTATTTGAATCCACATCTCTCTTAGGAATGATCGGCATTAGGAAAACATTATCGACGGACCAGTTCATGTGGTGAATTTGACACCACAATTGGTGCTCCACCTCATGGTCATGTACAGCAGGATAGAATTTCCATGCTACTGCCTTGATTGATATTGGTAGAGTTAATGAGAAATAGTTGTTGTCAAGACGATACATCTGGTGGTGATTTGGTTGCGTTAGAAGTGGTTGCCTCAGTTTAATTTTCCAATAGAACTGGTTGATGATTTGTTTTATTGAAGCATATGTAGACAAGAAACATGTTGAGGAACTTGAAGAGTTGAAGTACAGTCTGCTAATGTATCCATATTGAGTACCTACCTTATCTTTATAAAACATTTGGATTTGAAGTCTTGGGGACAATAACTGAAGGGAATATGTTATTTTTTAGTAAAGCTCAACTCCTAAATTTTATTTGATGTCTAGATACAGTAGAAAATTTGGGTTGCCGAGTCCACCAGGAACAACAAGAAAGGACTCAAGCGCAGTTTGCTGCTGTTGTCCAGTTACCCCTTCAACAAGCCGTTAACTGCAGTCTGTACCACACATGCATATATGGCAGCAGAACTACTATTCAGATGAAAAATCTCCCTTTAATTTTTTTTCCTGCACTGCCTTGTGACTTCACTGGTTTTGGTTGTATAAAAGGTCATTCTGCGTATCCAACCCTGCATGTTTGCTTGCCAAATGATGAAAAAAAAATGAGAATATGTTGCGCTCTGCAAGATCCAATCCAGCAACCCTCTTTAACCTAACATTGCTTCGTCTGTCTTGGGCTTTCAAATGGTGAATTGGCCTCTGATGGTGTATACCAACACACACATAAGTGTGTAATAATAACGAATCTTGGGAATGGGTGGCAACACGAAAACATGTTGGGGTGGTTCAGGAAGTTGGTGTGATAGAAATCCTCCCTGGTGCGCTGATTTGCCCTTTGGTCCATGGAGGGTGCACGTATTTTGTTCATGAAGCATGACAGTGACAGTCTCTTAATCCTTGAATCAAGTGAATTATATGAGCGCTCTATCCGATGGCTCCTTGCAGACATGTTGTGAATCTGGTGTGCACGTGAAGCGTCAAGTAATGCACATGTTCTGATTTGTGCTTTTGGAATGCGATCATCTGATTACTGAATACTGATGTGAGGTGACAGATACTGTAAATTGTTCCATAATAATGTGAAGATTCCATCGCATCTGTAGCTGTTCAGTTTACTTACTTGCGACGTACAGTACTCTGAGATCTTGCCAATAACTTAAAACTAATTATGTGCATGTGTATATTATTGTCCCATGTCTATATATGTGCACTACGTACATCACCTCTCCCCCCCCCCCCCCCCCCATCATGGTCGCATGTAAGTGTGGTAGTGCTGATAAGTGTATATATTATATGCATCATAACTCAGCTGTTAGTGCACTATATATACTGCTATAGTGCTATTGACATTTACCTTGCTTCCTACACACGCTCCTTGCCTCAGCTCTATGGTTTGTTAAAAAGTTCTCTCCATCAAGAAATTAATTAATGGACGGTATCCGGGAATGAGCGGTATCCGGGAAAAATGTTCAAGGAAATAGTGATTGTTGGCCGCTAACCATCCAGCTCGAGCCTGCAGTAGAGGTATTTGCAGGGGAAGACATAAGAGGGGCCGGGGGCCAGGGCTCTGGCAAAGACAGAGTCATTTGTCACCCAGTCGGCGTCGATCATCGATGTAACCTAGCAGTCAACGTGTTTCATGAGCTTGAAGAGGTGAAAAATGATGGAGAACAGCTCACTCATTGAAGAGTTAAAGGAACTAACGGTATTCAAAACAGAAGGGAAACCACCGACCTGATGTTCACCGACTGGATGGTGAGAAAGGAAGAGATGAGAGAGCTGGTGTACTAATTGAAGTACTGAGAAATTAACGACGGTTATGCGGAGGATTGTGTGCTATTTGACCAGCACACCTAGAATACACAGTACATAACCGAGACCTTTTGTTCTCTAATGAAAGTGTTGGCGCAAATTCAGGGCGAACACACGAGATGCACTAGTGCGTGCAGCGAGCAGGGGGGCGTGTTGCAGCGCCGCCGCTCAGACCCGGTGAGACCGGTTTCGCCAGGGAGGCCGACGAAGATCCAACGAACATCCGCTCAGGAGGGACCCCATTGGGGCAGGCGCACCTTGGGTTGTTCTAGGGTCGGCAAGCTACCGAGAACGCCTTCAAACGCCCGTTGAGACAAACGAAGAACAGAAGATTGGGGTTGGAAAAGCTAGGGTTTGAAAAAAAAAACAAAGTAAAGGTAAAAAAGATAAAAGATGTATTTTTGATTGATTGGATACCCTCAATCGACCGTGACCCTTTATATTTATAGGGAGGGATGGTCTTCCTCCTTTAGGAGTCGAAACCCTAATTACATTCGTGTCAAAATACAACTCCTAACTCGGACTGGGCTTTCAAAACCAGGCTGACCGCCCTAGCCAACCGGTCTGACCGGTTCGGTCTAGGTCAAATCTTCCCGAGATCATAACTCTCACATCCGAACTCCAAGACGGACGTTCTACATATGCATTTTGATCGTCTCGACGAGAGCTACGCAATGGTGAAGTTAAATCTGAATTTAGGCAAAGTTACCTAAATCGGTCTGACCGGTTTGTGCATACCGGTTGTGCCAATTTTGGTCGTCAACAGAAAGGTGCTCCATTGCCATTCATTCTTGATCTTTGGATTGCTTAAGAGTGGCTTGGGCTGGCCACTTACTATTCTTAGCCAGGTTCTAGCTGGGAAGCGGAACCAATCACCACCATAACGGACTGTCTAAACAAATATAGGTGCAACCAATGCAAATAAATTCATATGAGCTTCTGATAACAAGCAAGTCACTCATCAGTAATCCCAAACGCAAGCTATGCATTCTGCGAGGTTCATATTTTTGCTGTGGCTGCCAGTTTTACTGGGAAGCAGAGGCATGTGTTGTTGCTGTTAACCTGGGACTAGCCATGACAACTCAATCTGCCATATAAAGGTTTAAAGAAATTTTATGGTGGTTGAAAAAAATAGGAGCCATCCATCCGGTGATATCGAACGGTTGAAACAGAGGTACCAGAAAAAAGGTACTGGGAAGTGCTAAATCGGTGGAACCAGTACCAAATATGGTGGGACCGATGCTTATATTAATTTAGTTATTCTAATTCAGTGAAGGGTAGGTCGGTAAATTCACTTTCTCTATTTTGCGGCAACCCGCACATCAATCAAAACTGGTTTGCTGGCTGCATAGTTGCTGCTTATTAAGCTCTAATAAACACGAAATCAAGATCAATCAGTCTGGAGAAATGACGAAGCGAACTTTGCAGTAAATCCACAACCACGAATCTGTTCACGGTGGACGTGATGTGGTTGCTGCACATCAGCAAATACTCTTCGTGATGCAGACCTTCTCCTGCACCAAATGGAGCTACGTCCAAGGTCAGCATCTTTTTGTCCCTGACTATGTTGGTGAGGGAGGCAACGTGCGTCGGAGGAGTGGGCACCAGCGGCGGCAGGTGCTCGGAGGAGCGGGGAACCGGCGGCCGCGGGTGCTTGGAGGAGCGGGGAACCGGCAGCTGCGTGCGCTCAACGAGATGCGCAGAGATGGGAGTCGAGCAGATCGTTTTCTTTTTTTCCCAACGTGTACAAGTGGATCCTCAAAGGAAAAATAGACAAGGACTGAAATACCCTTTAATTATTTTTCAACTCATTAAATTAATCTGTCTCGTATCAACAGTTAGAAAAAATCGGAGAAAAAAAGTACCATTAAGTACTTTTCGATGGATTCTGAGTAATTTTCGATGGATTCATTGTCATTTTTCATGTGCACGCTTCAACTGGGTGGATAAAATCCCTCAGTGACCTTAAATAGTTAAATAGTCAATCCCTCAATGACCAAGGATAGTTTCCTCCCCGGTCCAAAAATGCTATTAGAAATGACATTCGAACGAGTCAAGAATTTGTGAATCTCTCAATGTTGTATAAAAGGACATAGTTGTATCACTGAATCTACCTGCACTTTTTCCTTATATCCTCGCAATTAGAAATCCTATAGTAATCAGCAAGTGTATGCACTGAGTGTCTGATCCTTCTCATCCAACTCATCTCGTTTCTTCTATTTTTCTTTCTAAGGTTTGATCTTTATCTGATGATGAATCTGTAAGGAAAATGATCCTATTAGGCCATATTGTGATTTTGGTGATTGAGTGACAACATGATCAATGGGACTAACGAATTTGTGAGCTCTACAAACTAATTTTTAGGTTCCATGGATGGAGTCCAAACCATCTCCAAGATAGTCCAAATTGTCTCCAAGACACCAAATGATCTCAGAGACAACTTGGACAAGTGGCAGAAACAGTCTACGGGTTGGTTGAACCGACGACATCGAGTTTACATGGGTCGGTGCAATTCTTATTAGCATGTTGATCAAGTGACGTCAATCCAACATGGGTCGGTTGAACCGACTGGTCTATTTCTGAGGCGTCGGTAAATTAACAGTTGCATCAGAGAGTTTGGGAACTGAAGGGCTGAGAAGATCCTACACGACCGGTTGAACCAACGGCCAACTATTGCAATGCGTCGGTGCATGTGCAGGTGCATCAGAGACTCTTGAAAGCTTAGCTCAGAAACTCCTTTAGGACCGGTTGAACCAACGACCCATCGGTGCATTGCGTCGGTGCAAATGACATCAGCAGAAGAGACATTGGGAATTCAACGGTCGGCATGCAGGCTCAGTGTGACCAGTTGAACCGACACCCCTAGTCGGTTAAACCGACACCAACATACTTTTCTGGGTAAAAGTATGTAACGGCTCTATTGAGTTGGAGGGCTATATATATGCCTCAGCCCGGATTATTTGAAGGTGCTGGAGTCTTAAGGAACCCCATACACACCACAAAATATCTCCAAGCCATCCAAGAGCATATTGATCACATCCTTAGGTTAGCACAATCTTTGTGAGACTTAGTGCTAGGATTCGCTCTTGTAAGAGTGAGAGAAGCAAGATGTGAACCTTGTGTGCTAGTTCTAGAAGTGAACCAACAAGTGTATCTTGGTGTGCCGGCCCCTTGGAGCTTTAGTGGCTCGCCGACAAGTCTACGACCCTCCGGTTTGGTGTGGAGCAACGTCAACGTCTTTGTGCGGGGGACGTGGAGACCCCCTTCCTTGGTGGAGAAGTTCCTTAGTGGAAAGCGGGATCAAGGTGACCGTGGTGACTTGACATAGCCTTAGTGACAAGTTAAGAAGAGTCCTGGAAGAGATTTGGTTGCCGAGAAGCAATACTCTTTGTGAGTGCTTCAACAACGTGGATGTAGGAGGGGCTTTGTGCCTAACCGAACCACGGGATAAATCCTCGTGTCAAGTACTTCCTCTCATCCCCTCTCTTAAGCTTCCGTATTTATTGCTTGCAATCTTTGTGTGCTTTTACCTTCATAGAGTAGCATCTTGATAGGATTGGCTATAGGTTGCAAAACTCTTTGGGATGTGAGTTTCTCGCTAGAAGAACCTTAGTTGCACATCTAGATAGCATGATCTAGTTTAAATTTTGTGCAAACTAGTTGGAGTAATAGGTTAAAGTTTTAAGTTTGTCTAATTCACCCCTCCCCCTCTTAGGCTATGAGAGCACTGATTCCTTCCAGAATCACCACATAATGTTTATGAATGAGTGATATCAGGAAGACGAGTCATCAGATGGCCTGATTTGTGCAAAGTCCAATCATCTCTAACCTTGCTCTCTACACCTTCTGCCGAACACGTGTAAGACTCAATTACGGAAGAAGTATCATAATGGGACCTAGGCATCTAGCAGAAGTACTTCTTGTTCATGTTTTGTTAGGGATTAACAGTGGAAAGGGCAACCCGTTGGTTTGTTAGGGATTAACAATGGAAAGGGCACGTTGGTCCCTTTAGAGCCTCACTCATTGGGAGCACCTACCCCACTCTAGAAAAATTGCCTCATCTGTTGGAATGGAGCAGTGGGAACCCGTGGTGGTCTGGAGTAATGAGGTGCTAATAACCACTTCTCATTAAACTCATGGAGAAAATAAAGCATCACTACGAATGGTTTTGCTTCTCAATGCCTACCATTCCAATTCTTATCTTTTTGAGTATCATCGTCTTTCATGAGTGTGTTGTTGTTACTATATGAATATTTTTAATGAAAAACAATATCTAGACCATGAAGATGCAAAGCTACTATACATATATAAATGCACAAATGCTCTCTTTTTGCTGTAAGATAAGTTATGCAGTGTCATTTCATAAAGCTGGGGTGATGATGCAGCTAGTCTGACTAAACATAAAGGTCCAATCAAAACATTACTGCATCCTGGACAATAAAATCAAGCAAGGAGTAACTTCTAAAAATGTTTATAAATGAACTGTACCATGGGCCCACTAGCTTTTTCACATGAAAAAGAAGCACAAACGTATCAAATTTAGTAATTTATTACAGGTATAATCTAATGTATAATATAATTAATACAGTTTTGGCGATGAATGCCCCGGCCGCCCGTACGGCCTGTATGTTGGCTTCTATTATTCACTCTCAAAGCTAGTGTCTCCAGCAAGGAGATTACATGACCATTTATAGGCCTCGGCAACGCAACGTGCATACTTATCACTCCACTCCGGCGGACTCGGCGCCAACGGACGCACGATCAATGGCGACCCGGCTTCTTCACGTTCGTGAGCAACTGGCTCCCCACGCAAGAATCGGTCGCCATCTTCACTACCAGGGCCGAAGCTAGAGCACGGAGAACCCGAGTGCACACCTCAATATACACATGCAAAATAAACCTTGTCTGTATGCTTTCTAGCAACAGCTACAACCACTAGTTGAAGTTGATGAGCAAAGCAATGGATATAATATGCACTACTATTTTCTCTCATGATCAATGATTGCAAGCCATTGAATACACCTCGCATATTGCTAGCAACATCATATCCTTGACCTCTTACTTGTTTCAGGCTCAATTTTAATTTAGCAAACAAAGAATCAATACATGACTTGAGGTTGGCAGCCGTTGTATCTTTCACATGAACAATCCCAACAAAGCTCTCTTTCACAACTCCACATTTGTCAACATATCTCAGCACTACTGCCATTTGCTCCTTGTAAGAGACATCTCTAGATTCATCAACTAGCAAGCAGAATACATCTTGCCCAATATCTTCAAGAATAGAATGTAAAATCTTCATATGCAAAACACTGTATGATGTCTTTTTGTATGTCAGCAGATACCAAAAGGCTATTGTCTGCAGCATCAACTGTCAATGCCTTGGCTAAAGCCGCATCATGCTGGGCCAAGCAATCATAAACTTCCTTGTAATTCCCTCTATTGTAAGATGTCTTTGATTCATCATGTCCTCGAAAAGGCAAGCCTTGTTTGAGTAGCAATGTGGCAGTATCAATTGCACCATTAAGTCGAACAAAATATGCATTCTTAGAAGTCTCCAGCTGGTTATGTAAAGCAACATCAATGTGCTGTGCTCTTTTTAACAGATCTTTAGATTTCTTCTTAGCTACATTGTGAGGGTTGCTAACACCACCAACATGTTCCTTTAATCTCTCTTTATTATTCCAAGAATTCCAACCATCTAAAACGAATGACTCGTACCCAGCCTCTTTCTTAGTGGGGTCTCTAAACAAGAAACAAATAAAACAATAGGCTATATCGGTGGACTCACTATACTCAAGCTAATTTCCAAATTCATCAAACCATTCAGGATTAAACCTTCTATTTTTATCTCCAATCCGAGGAGATGGAAAATTAAGAGTGCGAGGTTGGCAAGGCCCATTGACCAAATACTTTCTTCTTACTGTTTCTCTAAGATTAGGATGATAAGCACTTATTTCCTTCCTTTTGCCTGGATCAAATTGGATCTCCTCCTCCCAATTGATATCCTCAGGAGCTGATGGCATTGGATGAAAAGTAACATTGACATCTTGCTGCTGAGAATTACCAACATTGTTAGCATCATCTGGCGCTTTTTTTTTCAACCATCTTTCCATAAATGCACCTGCAACACATTGCTAAAGATTTTAGTCACATGCTTCGTTCCTATTTGCTCATGTTCAAGAATCAAGGGAAGAAAAATAAAGAATCAATTAATCATGCACTATAAACTTACTTGACATGATTTTTGTATATTAGATCAATTTCCAGAGTCTCTAATCTCAACGAATCCTTGCAAAAATAAACCCTCAGGTCTCAATTGCAGATCCTAATAACCCTACAGTTCGATTGAAGGAAGGAGAACCTGTAACCAATAAAATAAAACACTGCCTTAATACTTCAAAGAAAATGATTAGCAATAAAACTCCAGCTTCTAGGACCTGCTGGTGCAGGCGTGCAGTGCAGCAGCAGCGGCGGCGGCGGAGAGAAAAAGGAGTTGACAAAGAGCACTCAAACCTGCTGCAGTGCTGGTGCAGATTCCGGCGAGAAGTCGTGCCGCGGCGAGCCGGTGACGGTGAGCCGGCGACCAGCGCGAGCAGCCGAGCGCCGCGCCGCCGCCTCCCTACCGCCTCTCTGTGATTTTCTTTTTGTTGATTGGATGAACGAGCATCTTCGCGGGCGTCGTTTTGCCATCTCGTGCGGCACGACGCACGAAGCAGCAGAACAAGCAGCGCCGTTTTGCCTTCTCTTGTGGGCTTTAATTTCTTAAATTGATCAGCAAAGCCGTGGGCATCAGGGGCCTGGTGGCACCGTGGCAGTGGGCTGCATGGCTGCTGTTGGGCCTGGGCCGGACGGTGGTGCACCTAATTGGTGTTTAGGGAGTGCACATGTGGTAAAATTTAGATGTTAATCACTGAAATTCTATTTTCTCCATGGTGCAGGTGCACTCGGCAAGCCCGACGTGGCTTCGCCCCTGTTCACTACTACAGAAATGATTTGTAGAAGCAGGTAAAACAACATTTGTAGGGGTGGGTGCTGCACCCGCCCCTGTTTCTCGCTGCTAAAAATACCTGTTTGTAGGGGCGAGTACCATACCCGCCCCTGAAAACCGATTTCTAGGGGTGGGTCATGCCCTAACCCGCCCCTAGAAATCGATTTTCACGGGCAGGTCAGCCCATGACCCGCCCTTGGAAATGGTATTTTCAGGGGTGGGTCATCGCATGACCCGCCCCTGAAAATTGATTTCCAGGGGCGGGTTAGGGCATGACCCGCCCTTGAAAACATCCTTCCCCCCTAAGATTTTACTGATTTGAATTTAAATTTTTCAAATCTGTTTTCCGCCACCTTTTAAATTTTTGTTTCCTGCCAATTTTGACCTATCAAGCTAGTGCGCGATGGAATTCATAGTAATCGATATGGAATACGTTTCATGAATATAAATAATTGCACATACAAAATTAAATTATAATGTAATAAAGCATATATATATATATATATATATATCAATATAGTGCACCATTAGAGTACATTATTAAACATGCTGCTTAAATAAATGTTTTTCCACTATTTTCTAACACTACTAGATGAGGCGGAACGGTGCTGCTGGTTTGGCTAGTCACGAAGACCAATATATTTAGGGTTCGTAGCTAATTCGTGGTCCTTTTGAAAAAATTTTCCCTTTTCATGGATCACTTCATGCATAATGGCATAAATCGGCTACTACTTGTAGGAGTTGTTTCTCCTGGAGTTGTTGGTTGTGCTTTTTTGGATGAATCTACAATTAATGAATCCACGAAAAGATTAAGAAAATATTAGAGATAGATGCAAAAATAATGTACACATACACATCTATCCCTAATAAAGAGTAGCCCCTTACACGTTCAGAATCTATTGTGTATCTCCCTTGCACCCTCATATGCTCGCATATGTAATACCCGCAGTCCACGGAATTTGCAGGTTGCTTGTGGCACGGGAAGTGTGTGCGTATACCAAATGTTTCTCCTCTATCGGCGGGATGATCACCTCTTTTTTAATGTAGTAGCCGTATGCCCTGTTTAAAAAAAGAAAGAAAGAAGAAGTTAGTTTATAAATATTTACTTTTATGGAAAAAATAGCATGATGTACATATGGAAGAAAAGAAATTTGCTAATATTTTGAAGATGAATAAGAATTCACTGTATCTACTCGTTGGTACATCTAAAGAGTCCAATACAAGGAGCACACCAAGCTTTGGCTATATTACAAAAGCAATCCAGTGGTTCCTACAAAAATATTACATGCGATTTTTAGCCATGGATCGGAGCAAGTGTATATTGTAACAAAAGATTGAAATTAGACTTACCTGTTGTGGTATGGCGCATATATGATATCGGCCTCGTCTTCCCATTTTGCCATCATAACTCCTATATAGACTGCAACCCTCGTCATGGCCTCTTTGTGAGCTGTTATTCGTTTCTCATACTTTTCCTAGAGCGTTGCAAACCCAGCTAGCATGTCATCATCGTCCCCCCACTTACTTGGGCCGGCATGCCTGCTCTCGCAGATAGCTGTAGGATCGAGATATCTCGTCCTTTCACCTAAAGTAATGGCATTATTTGTTTGCAAATAGCACCAGAGTCTAACCATTTTGATGTCTAGTTCACCGAGGCGAAACATGTTGTGGATGTCTTTAAAATCGAAGATGACATCCAAGATGTGTCTACCTTGAAGTCCGAATACTTGTAGATGGTACGAAGCGCATAGTTTACGGAGCCCAAGTCTACATGCCCTCGGGTACCAATTATGCATCCTCTGCATTTCACTTGGAACCGCTGTGATAGCCCATTCGAGTAGAAGTGGTTTACCGTACTCAAATTTTTTAGGACAATCCGGTGAATCTCCAAGTGTATCAACCCCAACATCCTGTTCGAAGTCTATGTCAGTGCGGGGCAAGGAATAGCCTCGTTGTCTGCTGGGACCAGAATTGGATTCATCCTTTGACTTTGACTTTGATTTTAACTTAGACTTGGACTTGTCCTTTTTGTTTGCTGCATGCCATAACTTGGCAATCTCTTTCCCTTCCGGATCGTTCCCGTAAGCCTGTATCACTTACGGAACAGGCAATTGCGAATCCACTGGTGGAGCCAGTGGAGTATGCTCTCGTGATCGGGTAACCTAAGCCGGGCTCTCGTGATCGGGCAACCTGAGGTGGTGGTGATGGCTCTCGTGATCGGGCAACCTGAGCTGGTGGTGATAGCGGGTACGCTCTGGTGCTGCCTCCTCTTGTGGTGGTGGTAATGATGGTGGGGCCAGTAGAGTCAGCAGAGTCGGAGGAGTATGCTCAGATGTTGCCCCCTCTTGTTGTGGTGGTGGTGGCAAGGTATGATCCGGAGCAGCAATAAGTTGTGCACCAAGCAGTACGATATCTCATCTATGCCACAGAATGGTACTGCCGAGGCATTGTCCAAGGCAATTCTTCCCATCTGCAGTGGGATTTCTATCTCGTTACCCTCATAGCTTGATTTCAGGAGTTGCTCCACTTGTACGCATGCATATAGGGGCGGGATCGGTTTTCCCTCAAACAAACCCCCACTCAAAAAAATCTGAGCCTTGGCAACTTCCTTTGTGTTCCAACGTCTGCCGATCAGATACAACAACAAGCAGGGAGTAGCCACAGATATGCAATCTATCGGGTATGGCTGTGCTATGCTAGATGCGACACTGCTCTGAGCACCTGGCGTATTCGCTTGGCTCAATCCAAAAGGGGGCATCATCACCATTTGTTGCCCCACCTCTTGCGACGGGTTAATCCATAACAGCCTGGACTGTTGCTCCTCTACACCTGCTGCTCGAAAATATTGCCTAAACCTACTTTCTAGGGCTTTCTCTGCCGCTTGTTGCAATTCTTCCTTGTAGCGGTCATGCTTCCTATAGCTAGCCCGGTCCTGCTGGAACCGATCCTTGATGGTCAACTTAGAGGACAAGCCTCTGACGCGGCCTCCATGCTCTTTGGACCCAATGGCTGTACTGAGTATATCCTTATCCCCCTTGGCTTTGAACTTTCCTTGCTTCTGGAGCTCGGCAAGTTCATACATTTTTTGTGCAATGGCTTCAGTTTCGGGTTGGTCAAACTTAGGCTTGCCATCCACTATAGTAGGTTTCCTTGCTTGAAGCCACCACCAGCCACGTTCGTTTAAGCCTTCAAAAGGGCCGGGTTACCCGGCGGCTATTGCTGCCTCTCTTTCATGCCGCCACTGATCGACCTTCCTTTGGTATCCACCCGGCCCAAGACGAACTCTATGATGTTGCTCTGTGCAAGTTCTCTATTCCTTTGGCTTAGGGCTAGAGCTTCCTCAGAAGTCTTTTGCCGAACAAACTCCTCCCATTTGTGCCCGTGTGAATTCCCGTAATCTGCGAATGGCTCTTGACCCTTCTGGACATACTTGGTATTCAGATCACTCTTCCACCGGCGGAAAGTTTCACCCAGCATCTTCTTAGCATAATGCTTAACTCTTTCCTGAGTTCCTCGTGGAAAAATAAATGTTTTGCTCAATAGTGCCCACATCGCTTCTTTCTTCCCCTCAGGAACCATTAGCCAATCGGGTATCGTTGGATCCAAAATCATCTTTGTTTTGATAATAGAACCGATTGCGTTCCAAAACTTTGCACGCACCTCTGGAAGCTGTATGGGCTCGCCCGCCGTGTTAACTACATGGACCGTCCAATGGCCTTCGGGGTACTGGTTCCTTCCTCGTTGACCCCATTTCCTCTTGCTTTGGCTGCTAGAGGTCGTATGTTGACATTCCGGACCGGAACTATCATTGCATTGAGGCTCTTCCTCTGTGGGGCTTAGGGTCGGCGTCGGCGTTTACTCCTTCCTGTCGGAGCCGCCTACACGGATCATAGGATTTTGACTAGTCATTACGCGTAGTCTTTGAAAAACATATACTAAAAGCTAGATGGTAATTAATCGTGTGTAGTCATTACCCGAACTGGATTCAGAATGTAGTCTGGATCATACTACGACCTTGAATGGCGTTCGCTTGGAGCGGTCGGGTGTGAATCTATCGGATCATGCCACACGCCATCTACCCAACCCCTATGTCCAATCCCAGGTCCTTCATTTTCCACGTCATCGGCATCGTCGGCATCATTGTCGTCCCCAGATTGCATACCATCGTCGGCATCGTCGTTACCGGTTTGCACACCGACGTTGGCCAAGTCGTCCCACGACACCTGGGATGCAATTCGCTCGATTTCGTCAATTTCCGGTGCTGCATGCTCCCTTTGCGGGGATGATGACGACAGTTGATCCATCTTTTTGGGCAGAAGCACAAAATAATACCTTATATTACATCATTAGAGTGCCACAATAACTAATTCATGATACAAAATTACACTAAGCTCACAACTTTTTTAAAAAAGTAAAATGCTTGAAATATACACTATCTCATATTCAGAGTTGAACTAAAATTAATTTCACTAATTCAGTAACATTTCACTAAAAAGTAAAATTCATATAAAATTTCATCCAACATTCCTCATATACATGAATAATACATGTTTACAGAAAAAATAAAAAACCTTAGTACACTGAAATATACACTTCTCATATTGAAAGTTGAACTAAAATGAATTGAAACATAATTTCACTTACCATCATTCAAATGAATAACATGCATACTTTCATATTTGACATCTTTTTTCATTTATAATACAAAATAACGTTCACATTCACATTCAAATTGATTCATCTTTAAAATAAAATAAAAGAACTAACTAATTCAAAAATTATCGAATACACTTATCACTAACTAAAGAACTAACTTACTGACTAATTTACTCACTATTTCAGAAGGAAAAAAAGATCAAGAACCAAACCTACTGACGAATGGAGGGCTTGCGGGGAGGGGAGGAGGGGAACTGCCGAGGGAGGGAGGCCGCCGGCGAGGGGAGGAGGGGCGCCCGCCGAGGGAGCCCTCAAATCCAGAGGGAGGCGTGCGGCAGCGGACCAGGGAGGCGAGCGGCAGTGGGTCAACGACGCGGTGCGAGGCGGCGGGTCAAGGAGGAGGCGCGAGGCTACAGGTCAAGGAGGAGGAGGCGCGAGGGAGGCGCGGTGCTGGCCGCTCGGGGCCGGGCGGGCGGATCCGGGGCTCAGCGAGGAGGAACGGCGGCGCGGGGCGGCCGAGGAGGAGGAGCGGCGGAGAGGGTCAGGGAGGAGGAGGAGCGGCTGCGTGGAGTGCGAGTGTGGAGGAGGAGTGACGGTGCCGGAGGAAGTAGCTGCGGCGGCGGCGCGGGGAGGTGCCGGAGCTCAGGAGGGGGGAGTCAAAATTTTGGCAGCCCGGCGGCGTCCCGCGCGAAGAGTCGTCCCGGGTCTCGTCTCGGTTATATAGAAGGGGCATCTGTAGGGGCGGGTGACGCACCCACCCGCACCCACCCGCCCTTAAAACTCGATTTGTAGGGGCGGGTGATGCCCCCACCCGCCCCTACAAATGGTTTTCCTATTTATTCCAAAAATTCATTTGATTAAAAAAATAGCAAAACACATAAAAAAATATGAAATTTTTACCATAAGCATATTGTGACGTGTATAACATAATAAAATTTTCAAAAACCACATTTGAATGTATATAAAGGTTAAAGGTGTTGAAACCATAATGTATAGCTAACCCACATACTATCTGATGCTACACATGAAAAATTTTATATTTTTAACACTCTTAATTGTTACATGTATTGAAATATTATTGCCGTATTTTTTACCAGTTCTATAAGCCACAATATGATTATGGTGCAAATTTCAGTTTTTTGGATGTGTTTTACTATTTTTCTTGTATTAAATGAATTTTCGGAATAAACTGAAAAAACATTTGTAGGGGCCCGGTTTTCCTATTTATTCCAAAAATTATTTGATTCAAGAAAAATAGCAAAACACATCAAAAAAGGTGAAATTTTTACCATAAGCATATTGTGATGTGTATAACATAATAAAATTTTCAAAAACCACATTTTAATGTATATAAAGGTTAAAGGTGTTGAAGCCATAATGTATAGCTAACCCACGTACTATATCATACTACACATGGAAAACTTTGTGTTTTTAACACTCTGAATTGTTACATATATTGAAACATTTTTGCCGTATTTTTTCCTAGTTCTATAAGTCACAATATGCTTGGGGTGCAAATTTCACTTCTTTTGATGTGTGTTACTATTTTTCTTGTATTAAATGAATTTTTCGAATAAACTGAAAAAAACATTTGTAGGGGCGGATGAGGGCCTAACCGGCCCCTACAAATCTATTTCTAGGGGCGGGTTAGGCCCCCACCAGCCCCTACAAATAATTTTCCCATTTATTCCAAAAATTCATTTGATTCAAAACAAATAGCAAAACATATTAAAAAACGTGAAATTTTTACCATAAGAATATTGTGATGTATATAGCATAATAAAATTTTAAAAACCACATTTCAATGTATATAAAGGTTATATTTATTGAAACCATAATATATAGCTTACTCACGTACTATCTCATGCTACACATGGATAACTTTGTGTTTTTAACACTCCTAATTGTTACATGTATTTGAAATATTGTTGCCATATTTTTTCCTAGTTATATAAGTTACAATATGCTTATGGTGCAAATTTCACTTTTGGATGTGTTTTGCTATTTTTCTTGTATTAAATGAATTTTTGAAATAAACTGAAAAAACATTTATAGGGACGGGTGGGGGCCTAACCCGCCCCTACAAATCTATTTCTCGCCACCCGCACCTACAAATGGTTTTGCAATTTATTCCAAAAATTCGTTTGATTCAAAAACAAATAGCAAAACACATCAAAAAATGTGAAATTTTTACCATAAGTATATTGTGATGTGTATGACATATTAAAATTTTCAAAAACCACATTTCAGTGTATATAAAGGTTAAAGGTGTTGAAACCATAATGTATAACTAACCCACATACTATCTCATGCTACACATGGATAACTTTATGTTTTCAACACTCTGAATTGTTACATGTATTGAAACATTGTTGCCATATTTTTTTCTAGTTCTATAAGTCACAATATGCTTGTGGTGCAAATTTCACTTTTTTTTTAATGTGTGTTACTATTTTCTTGTATTAAATGAATTTTCCGAATAAATTGAAAAAACATTTGTAGGGGCGGGTGGGGGCCTAACCCGCGGCCCCCACCCGCTCCTAAAAATTATTTTCAATTCATTTGGTTCAAAAAAAACTACCAAAACAGCCTGGCCCGCCCTGCAGGGACGGATGTCGAACATCCCTGCCGAAGCCTACTTTCTTTAGAGAAAAGAGCTGAGGTGTCAAAAGGAAATGCTTTTAGGCAGGCTTACTTGCTTAGTATGTATTTGTTTATACAATCAAAGACCAAGATCGTACGAATAGCAATTCTGGACCATAGGCATAGCAGCACATAGGTATTCTCTCTTCTTTCTCATTTCAGGGAGGACACTATCTTAATTCTAGTGAAAAGGCAGAAGCAAGTGAAAGGGCAGCAGTATTATATGAGTTATATAAATAAGGGAACGTCCCGGCAGGGTTGTTCGAACTGTCCCGTCATCCCGGCAGGGCGTTCGGACGTCTGAACGTTCGAGAAAACTTTGTTTAATTCAAAGAATATAGCAAAACATCTTTAAAAAAATTAAAATTTACGGTAATCCTATTATGACTTATAGAACTTATAAAATAATTGAAAACTATATTTTAATTCAGTGAAATTTTTAACCTAAGTGTATTGTGACTTATAAAACTAGAAAAATAACAAGCATATTTTACTATATTTAATGAATACATTTAGAATAATTCATTTAGAATATAAGGATGCACTAGCTAGATATTAAAGAAATGATTAAATAAATCCAAAAATAATGATAAGTAGGATTTCAAGTAAATGAAAATCACATCCGGGGTTAAACTATTCTATTAACCATTTTCATGTGCTTGTACTTGTTTTCATTTTAGGATTGCACAAGCTTGGCCCTTGTCCTTGCTTTTTTTATAAAAAAAAATGAGAAGTAGGATTTCAAGTAAATGAACGAAACAAAATCAGGCTATACAAACTATACTACTACAGAACACATATATTGCTCATCCTTAACGTGCAGCCAACGACTTAACTTTGACTCAGAGACAACCAAGGAGACAAAGATAAATGCGGTTTATTTACCCAATTAACTACTTTGGATAATTATTTGAGGTAAACAAAGAGTATTACCCAAATGGTTTAAATTTTATTATGATTTTCTAAACTTACTATTCGCATGAAACTTTTTAATAATAAATTTGGCATCACCTATGTCTACATGTGGATCAGGTCTCACATGTCATACACATCAATAATTCATATCTAGCTTGAGATTTTTTCCATGGTAAATAAAGAAATATCAAAAAACAATTTCCCCATGAAGGAGATGCAGTAGATGGGAAATGAAGGAAGCAGCTTTTGTGTTTATATGCACGTGAATGAAAGGAAGAAATGAAGATATCCAATTCTCACATGTCATAATCAGTCTAGTGTCCTTGCACTTGTTTCAATTTTAGCTACCATACAAGATTGGTCCTTTTTTTTTTCTTTCTTTCTTGCTCCTTATAATTATATGATGATTCTTACCATGGTTCAATGAACCAGCTGGGAACACTGGCTATATATGTAATCGACTCCACCTGACCATGTATGGTATCATTCATTACAAGATGGGAGATGAAGGAAGAAGCAGCTTCTGAGTTTATTTAGACAAGAAACAGTTTCAGTTTTCGGTTAGGTCAAGTGGAAGATCACCTCCGTGATGAGAGAGTTAGGCATGGGAGGTAGCAGAATATCCAGCCGGCCCACGCTTTAGATTTCTGGCCCAAGGCACCCAAGACAAGATTGTTACTTGCTTCCGCCAGGCAACTTGGTGAACACTGTCCACCTCTGCATTGGCCACAAGGGTAGACCGAATCCATCAGTGAGGCGTCACTTTGGTGCTTTGCTGATCTAGTTACTACTTCGTAGCTGAGAGAGACAAGCAAACAGACGATGAACGAGATGGTAGGCCACACTTGGTGTGTGGGGAGACAATTTTTGATTTGTTCTTGATGTGTGAGGCCATCCCTGCATGCTTGGCGACTGAACCATCTATTTGGGCCTCGTTGTAGTAGCACTGCCCATGCGACTGAGTTAACGCAGTATAGGAGACCTCAGAAGTGAACAAATGACCTCCATGGCAGTGCATTGCTCCTCACATAAAACGTAAAGGTAAAGTCGTACGAGCTCAGTCACCGCTTGTCGGACCTCGTCCATCCGCTTCGTGTGAGTATGCAAGTTTTAAGAAGATTTGTGCTCTTCTGAATGTGCATTTAGGAATCCCGTGTATTGGTAGGGAACAGGAATCAAATCACATTCATGTACTGGCGTGCCTGAGGCTACATTGTGACAATTTCTGACTAGTATGAATATTCAATGTGACAAAGGAGGAAAAGCCCAACTTCATTCTTGTGTAGGAAAATATGTACTGTAAATTGTTTGTGTACAATCCCATGTGAATGGTACCAATTTGATTCAGCTGTAATGTTTCAGCTCGAATGGTTCCGTGTAATAACCTTGTAAACATTCAATTGACGAAGCGTGTCAATCCCATTATTGTCTGTGTAAAGTTTGAAACTCTGCTCGAATCATGTGTGTAATTCGACCAAAGTTCCTTCAATTTTGCCCAGCTTTACCTTGTGCATTAAAAACCGGTGAACTCTCTAGCTTTTTACAGCAAAACGAAATTGAGAAAAATAAGCACTCCAAGCTTGTATCAGCAAAGCTGGAAGCTCCATCTCTCTATTCTAAGCACCTCTGAACCAACAAGAAGCTACAGCCAGGGGACCAAACGTTGATCGAGTTTGGAACTGGCAGTTATTGCAGACCAGAGACAAAACTGAAGAAAGAAGATTCGGACAGGTGCTAACATCTGGATCACTTTGACATATCGCCAAAAGTGAAAAGCTCTCGCCGATGTGAACTCATTGGACCGCGGGAGGAAGGCAACTGTCAATAGGCATCAGCTGATCTTGGGAGGCTTAACTGGCATCCGTCTGCATACTTCTTGAACAAAAAAGAGCGGGGCATAGGCTCGTTGGTCCGATCCAGAGATCTGGTCCATCACCATCTGCACTATAGATGATGTAAGCGTGGCATCCAAAAGCCTCGCCTTCTTTTCTCCCCATCTTGTTTGCTGGTGCTTCTCATGCCCAGGTGCCCCCCACATTGGCAAGTTGTCTGGATGCAAAGTTTCGAACATAAAGCAGGGGCGAAAATGTGTGTAACATGACTCACAATTTGCGCAAGAAGCCGTGGTTTCTGAAAATACACAAGAGCAATGCCTCAATCTTTATAGGCAGCTCAGCAAATCAGTGCAACTCACCGTTGTACCAACCGTGTGCCTCTTGTTGTAGGACTACTAACTTCATCAGTCCGTCAACCAAGATGTTATTTGAACAAAAAAGCCAAAGATCAGGGAGATCAATAATGTGATAAGAAGCACCGACCGCATGCCACTGATCTAATCTAACATCCCGTGATAGAGAGACATCCTTTTAACATCCAATGGTATGCCTGTGAACAAATCCTACTTCATTGCATATCTCTTTAAGAAGACACGTTTAGTTTCATTCACCAACTCTACGGTGTCCTCCACGAGATTTTGTTTCATCTTCGGTTGAAGAATGTGTGTCCGAATTTTCTGAAATTTCAACAGAGTGGAGATGATCACTGCTCGCAGGATTAACATCCTATTGATGTGACGTCTCATCATTTGAGTTTTACATGGGCATGCTGATGCTGTGGCGCTGTGCTAGTGCTACTGCGATAGCACACGGCGGTTGATGTTGCATGCAGGCCTTCGTGGGTACTATTTGGAGTGATGACAGATTGAAACCGTAACGAGATCACGATCTTGCGTACCAATTCTCGTTGGTCTGCCATCGTCCTCCAACATCTAGTCTCCATGTCTATAGCAACCTGGAATATCCGATCCACCTTCCTGATCTGTCTTGGAGTAGAGGAAAGTAACTTGAACTCTGCTACCTTGTTGGGGACAACAAGGCCATGATCCCCTCCTTTGCTCACCGTCTTCTTTCCTGATGCCTCACACGCCCCGACGAATCAGTGATTCGATCCAGAGGTCCTGGCCTAAACATGAGAAATAATGATGCCTTTGATTTGCATCAGTTTTTGCGACAAGCCACATGTTCAGAAGGCACAGATGGAGGATGGCAGTGCAGGTTATCTTGCCTCTTCGTTCTTTCCATGTCAATATAAGGTACAAGATGTTCTTGTCAGTAGCTTGCCATTTTTTTGTGTGTGTGTCGATCCAGAGGCAATTTTTATAGGCAGCTCAGCTCAGAAGTACTTGCTACAATTTTTACCTACACCTTCATCCTGCCATGTGCTTTACTTCTAAACTACTATTTCATCAATGCATCAACCAGGACAACATTCCGGAAAAAGAATGCAAGGGTCCATGATGTATAAGAAGCACTAACTAGTTGTCAGAATTGTGGGGATTTCCCAGTTTTTGCATGCCATTGAATTTAACATCTCGTTGTTGATGAAACAGAAGATATTTCAACCACAAAAATTCTCAATTTTTGCATGTCCTAGTTTAATGAAAAATTTATTAATGCTGTCCGGTTCTTGGGGGCTCAGTTGTATGCCTGCAACCCAGAGGCTCGTTCAGAGTCTCGAGATTTTTCATCTCTGGAGTGACGATCGGCTGAATTGCAAATAAATTCTCTTGAACTGCCTGCTGTTACCCTAAGTTGCCATGTGTACCTAGACCAATTTGGAATCGTCCAGGAGAATCACCATCCTTCGTGGTACAAAATGCATTCACCGCCGATGAGCTGCCGTGCTTGTTTAGACACCTCACAATTTGTCTGATTCATTGCACGTGGTGAGGCCGACATGCACCAGCTGATCTTGGAAAGCCTAAATGCGGTCGGGGGCATCGTACTCGTGGAGCACAACACTTCAGGGCGTAGGCTCATTGGTCCTAGCACATGAGAAGGACATGACCATTGGGAATGTTTGGCCCATGTCCAGCGGCACCATCAATGACGAAGATGTGCTGCTGAGCAGCGTTGGCGGTTTCTCTTCTGCCTATCCCGTTTCCTGATGCTTCGCATGCCCAGATGCCCAAAGAATGATAGGACGCTCACAGTCACAAATTGACTGGATCCGAAGTTTTGAACCTAATCCAGGGGAGAATGTGTGTGGCATGCCTCAATTATCGTAAGAAGCTAGCTGCAGTTTCGAAACTACAAGGGAGAAGAGCAATACGGCCTACCTCCTCTCTCCATCTTTTCAGATCAACATAGCTTGCCATCCAGTGGGCCATTTTATAGGCAGCTCAGCAAATCAATGCAGATGGTCGTTCTACCTATTGTGTGCTTTTTGTTGTACTGTTCCATCAATCAAGGCGTTATTCCACTTCAACAACAATAAAAAAAGAGGCTCCAAAGATCTGTTAGATTAACAATGACTGTGGTGCTCTTTTACAGTGCACAATAATGCCACTTACTGGTATATAGTATAAAAAAGATCTAGCCATCCATCCGAGAGGGTAATTTAGTAATTATCGTATCGATATTATTTAAGGGTTAACTTTTTTTTTCCACGTTTGCCCCCGCCTGCCTCCTATCGCACCAATTAATTGACACCGCCGCTGCCCGCCTCCCCTGAATCCCTGCAGCGCTGAACAGGAGCAGAAACCCCGCAACGTCTGTGCCCGTACATCGCCGTCGAGGCCCAGAGCGCACACATCGTACATCAGCGCGCGGTTTGTTTGCATTGCAGGCAGTGCCGTCATCGCCCTAAAAACCTTTTGGGAAAGGCGTTAGCTCGATCATTTCATAGAGATCTTTTGGGAAAGGATTCACCATATGGTAGAGAAGCTACAGCTCAAAAATCTTTTGATTTGGATCACATTTGGTTGGATTTCACGTTTTGGGCTTTGAGGTTGTTCTTGAGTTCTTCATCCTTTTTCTTGCCCCTTTCCAAAAACTCGCGAAATCCAAGGTGAAGGTCTTGAGCTTTTGGAGAAGATCTTTTGAGCAAAGACTCACTAAGTTGCTGTGAATCTATGGTTAAAATTTTGTTAGATTTGGAGTTCGTTTGGTCCACTTTTGGGTGTTGACTTTGTTTCATGTGCTATTTTTTTTCTGGATAGTTCGGCTGAGTTAGTACAAAACCGGTTGAACCGAGTCATGTAGGCTGAACCGAGTTGGGCTCTCGGGTTTGACACAAGCGGAAGTGAGTTACATAGGTTGAGCCGAGTTTGTACATCGGCAGAGCCAGTCCGGACCAGCTAAACCGAGTTGAACTCTCGGTTTATATGTAGGTTGAGCTGGTCCAACCCGGCTGAGCTAACTTGTGCTCTCAGTCTACACTTCGACTGAGCCTTTTCAACCAGGTTGAACTGGGTTTTACCCTGACCTTTTGCTGGTTGTTTCTCAAACCTTTTGGTGCTTGCTTCCGCACTTTTCAAGTTTGCTTTCTAGCTTGATTTCAAAGTGCACTAGCTCTCACATAGCTACGTGTTCTCGATCTTGTTAGTTGAGAGTGGTTTTACGGTTGATTAAGGATAAAGGCCACATTTTTTATCGAGAATTTTTGAGGCTCCTATTCACCTCTTCTCTAGTCGCCATTATGATCCTTCAAGTAGCACGTCCATCTCATCATACATTAGCTAGCAACGCCTTTTTCTTGAATCTGTTTCATGATGCTTCGCATGCACAGCACGTCTAAGTCAAAAGTAGGGATAAACCTACCTAGCATTCGCATACTCATTCCACCAACCCTTTGGTTTCTGTATCTGGCTCACAGGGAGAAGAGCGCAACTGCGGCAGTTTCTGTAACTAGCTACTAGCTGTGCTGAGATCAAGAAAAAAGAAGCTATGTTTATTTATAGGCAGCAGCTCATGGACGCAGCTGACCTGAATATGGTAACCACTAACAGTGGCTTATTACCATGTGCTTTGTATAGGACCATTTCATCAATGTATCAATCATTGTTTTTCTTTTCAGGAGCTGTACATCACATACTAGCTGAGTTGAGATCCAAAGAAGCCACTTAATTTTATAGGCTAGAGCGCATGGATGCAGATAACATTGACATACCATGTGCTTTCTATATGACCACTTCACCAATCTATCAGCCATAGTTTTCAGGAAAAATTAAGAACACTTGAAAAAAGGGTCAATATGACAATAAGGACTTAGGGCTTGATTGGTTGGCTATTAAAATTTGCCGTGACAAAATGTGGGCATGCTAAAAAAATTTGGCACTTGTTTGGTTGGAATCCAAAACGTAGCTCACCTTCTAAAATTTTCAATATTTTGGTAAAAAAGATTGGTATGCCCACGTTTTGGCAACCCACATTTTGATAGCCAACCAATCAAGCCCTTAATTACTGTATGTTTGTGGGAGCCATCTAATTTATTATCCAGTGATCCGGAACATGCAGATGCAGATGAAGCGACCAAAAGTATTAATTAGCCACTTTCAACACTGCATTGCACTTCATACAAGTCTCATAATCTACTGTGTAACTTCACCCACATTTTCCTATAAATATTCTTTGCAATATTTAGGTTCATCCATCTACAGTAGTGCCATTTTCTATTCATATGTCCAGGATAACTAGTCGACCCTCTCCTCCCAGTTGTCATTTTACATCTCTGCCTGTCCAATATGTCTCATGATGATCGACTTTCTACTTTTCATCAGGGGTGGAGCTAGAAACTCCCTCTAGCCCGGGCTAAACAATGGACAAGTTAAACATTGACTAAATTTATACCTAATGCTACTACTTTGTCCCTAAATGTCAAAGTAGATTTACAGGGCATGAACAAGCTGGGCCCGTGCTGCAGCACGCCCAGCACGGGCCCCGGCTCCGCCCCTGCTTTTCATTACTGTATAGAGATGAGCAGTTTTGACAAGCTTATCATCCTGATGCCTCTGATTCCTAGATAGACTGCCTCTTAGCATCAAATGACTACAAACTGTTGCGACATCAATCTGCACGAGATTGGACTGCCTGCTCCTGTCAATGATTTACCTGTGACTTTGGATTGCAATTTGCAATGTCGAGGCATAGGAGCCATTTTATACTAAGGGGGTGCATTGAACATTTACTGCATCTCGTTCAATGAAATGTTATAGCAAGCAATGTGATTCTCGGAGACTACAGAAAGTTACCAAGAGTAGCTATATATTCCAGCCAGGAAGCAATTTTCCATATCTGATCAATTATTTCAGTAATCCAGCAAATTTAAGTTATGATCCAATCCCTCGAGAAACAGCCGAGCATCCGTACAGAAGATGATACTTATAACTCATTCGGCTAGATATATATAGAGAAGAAAAAAAGGCACCTCACATTCTAAGTTCACCCGATGTAGAGGCAATGAGGCATCAAACACGTTTTTCATAGTAGTAAGATGTGATCAGTGAATCAACGAGATATTTCTGTTTACTCTTATATATTCCTTCTATGTTTTGCTATTTTATCAACAACGAACCAAGATATCATCTGAAAAATACAATATACGGGAGCCACTTACAAATAAAAAACTAAAGGCAACAGGTCCTTTTTAACTGATAGCTAGTTTTACCACTTTATGGACTAGTCAAACTGTCAAAGAGCACCTTTCTTGTGAGTGTCCCTGATGGTACTACAAATTCACTTTCGGGGGCGTGTTGCCACCTCCCAGCTGCCATGTCTAGTTGGCAGTTAGCAACGACCATCTAGGAGCTTACCAAACCCTTTGGGGGCAATGGGTAGCAACTAAGGGGCCATCCCTGTGGTTAGGTCATTTCAGAATCGCGACGGCAGACAATCGAGATCTGCTGATCTTAGAAGGCTTGTCTGCCTTGGTATGAGCAGGACTCGTGGTACATCCCAAGCTGCGTCATCAGTGTCTACATTTTCACACTGAGGACCAATGGTGGTCACCCTTGGATGATGAGTGATTGATAATGTTGTGTGGATTTGATATATCTCTTGGCTCGTGATGTGCAGGTGTAGGATGTGACGTGGCGTCGAAGCCACGTGGTGAAGGTCAAGCGAAAGGTTCATGCCGATGGACCGAGGATGGTGAAGGACGAACGCGAGTAGGCTTGGACCGAGGGACCAGAGGAGTCCGGACGGAGTCATGGGCGATCCACGTGGTGCACAGAAGAGCAAGAGTACATGACGTGATGGAGACGGCGTCGGCCGAGTCACGGAGGATGGCGATGGCAAGTTTAAGTAGGCTGCCCGTGCGGCGGGAGTGCGAAAGGCTTGAAGGCGTCGTGGCACTTGGCGGGAGGTCGGACACGCGTTGCCATCGAGGGTTTGACCGGTTTGGCCTCAAAATCGGGGGTGAGTCACGCCTTGCGGGGCGTGCGAGAGGGTTTGACCGGTTTGGCCTCAAAACCGGGGGGCGCGTCCAGTGCGGCCAGGTGACGGCGATGGAGGGCATGTGGCGTCATCACGAAGCTTGCGTCGAGGCGAAGCAGAGTCGTGAAGGCGGCGTGTCCGTCCGATGGTCCGATAAAAAGTTGGACGGTTTTACCCTAGAGGATATTTGGGTTGTGTGCTTCATGTAAGAGTATTTTGGTCATTCGCCAAATGCCTATATATACGTGGAGGGGTTGTGTGAGTAGTCCACCTCTTTGCCGTCTCTCATTTTCTTTGTGAGAGAGTTGGCTAGGGTTTGAAAGAAGGAGACGGTTGGATCTTTAATTTGATCTTTTTCCCATCTTAACTTTGTTTATTCTCAAGATTGGATTATAACCGAACCTCATGGAGTAATCCAAACATCAATCTTGTGTTCAATCTTTCATCCGGAGTGTTTTTCTTTTTCTCTATTTTCGGGTGAATTTCGTGCGAATTTTTGTTCGTCGGATTAGACAGCGATTTGGGCCAAACTTCTTGAGGAGATTTGTTGCTAGGATACTTGTGAACATCTTTGATTCAATCCCCCTCTTAAATCTCCCGCGAATCGGCTCGGATTTTGAAGTTTCCCCAAATTTGTTGTTAGCCCGTGTTCTTCGGTTCATCACGAAATTCAAGAGATTGACTTGAGCTTTTCTTGATCTACTTCGTGGATCTATTAGCCATTGGGGTTGTGCTTCTATCGCTAAAGTTTCGTTCGAATCCGTGGGGTTTTGAGGAAGTATTTTGAAATCGGAGTTTGGAAGTGTTCTTGGTCTTTCTTGTTTTCTCTTTTCTGTTCTTGTTCTAGGACGAGCGAGTGGTGTCCGAGCGGGAGAGGAGAAGGCGGCGCGCAGCATGAAGCAGCAGCAGCAGGCGCTGCCGGCCAGGCAGCGACCGGCGGTGCGTGGAGGCTCGTGCGGCGCTCGCGGGGTGCGCTGACCAGACGGCGTGCGGCGGCGCGGCGCTTGCTGGCTCCTGCGCACACGGCAGGCAGCGGGGGCAGCGCGAGGCTGTACGCCTGCGCTTGTGGGCCCGCGGCCAGCCCAGCAGCCAGCAGGAGGGGGCAGGCGGCCCAGCAGCTGCCCGACGGTGCTCAGCTAGCAAGCTGCTCACGGCAGCAGGCAGGCCGAGCGTCTCGGCAGCCAGCCAGGCCAACAGGCCAGCTGCTAGGTTCGCAGCCCAAGGTTGCTGCACCAGGCCACCCAGCCCAGGAGGGGCTCGTGCAGGAGGAGGCCTGCGCTGCAGGACAGGGACGAGCAGGCCGACAGCAGGAGCTAGCCCATTCGGTTTGCATTTCCAGTAACCCTTGCTGTCCTTTCTTAGACCAAATGCTTAGCTAGTGTATTAACAATTGTTGTTACTAATTTCTACTAGTAATTTGCATGCTTAATTAGCTTGAGTTAATTAGTTGTAATTGTGAATCTTTGCATGCTTCGTGACCGAGGTTAATTTGTGCTAATCATTTTGGTGAGACTTCTGATCGGTCTTTTAACAAGCTTTGCTTCCACTTGGTTTTGCGGTATACTAATTATTGTTAAATCATCACATGCTTTGTTAAGTGGATTTGTTGATATCTTTGCTCGAGTGAATCGTTTTTTGTTTGCTTCCGCTTGTGTCGTGCTTTCGGCGTTTTGATTAATCGTCGCTTCCGCTTTGCGCTGAGCTTTGCGAACCGTTCCTAGGGTAAGCTTGTCACTAGTTGACTCGTGTGCGAACCGTTCCTAGGGTAAGCTTGTCACTAGTTGACTCGTGTCATCCTGACGAGATGTTGTGGAGTAGCAATCGGGACATAGGCTTTGTTCTCGGATCGAAGAGAATTTTTAAATGCTCCCATTCACTCCTTCCTCTCTGGTCGCCCGTTTCGATCCTTGACACACCCAGCGGTGCCGGTGCCTTGGTTGCTCCCCATTTTGATTCATGATGCTTCACATGCTCAGATGCTCCTCTCAAGTAGGAAGTTGTGATCGACCGATTCAACAAGCTCACATTCACTGACCGACTGGAGTCAAATATTCCGACCACCTAAACAAGCAAAAAAAAAAGCGTGCAACATGCCCAGAGCACTGCAGTCTAATTCCTACATCTCTTTTCATTCTTTTCACATCAATAATATATATACCCAGTAGATGTCTTGTAAATAGCTTGGTATCTTCACATAAACATGCTGAGAGAACAAGAGACCATTTTATAGACAGTCGAGTACATGGACGGGCGACAGAGTACCTGACTGTGTACCTACCATGTGCTTTCTCTTGTACTATTTCATCAACCTCTTGACCACAATTTTTTTAAATTTAATTACAAGGAGAAATTGCTGCAATGCTGCAATTTTTCTCCCACCACTAATACCGAAAGGCTTTGATCTCCCACCACTACTTAATTTTCTCGATTTCAGAATTAGCACTGCCACCACGCTCCGTGCCTCCCAGCATGTTACTCCTATGGTGCACGCAGTGTCGTTCTTCACTAATGCAACAATGCAAGCAAGGAAGAGGACAAGCCACAGAGGAAATTAAAGTCCAATCAAACATCCCAAGGCGTCGAAGCGAAGCATTATCAGAAAACATTATCAACGTCGAGGTTGACAATTTGTAGTATAGCTTTCCACCCCTTGCGTGCACAGAATCGCTCTTGAAACCACTATGCAATGATTACCACGTATATATTCCATCCTAAAACTGCAAATTTCGTCTTCTTACAACGCCAATGCAACTGTGAAACATGCAAGCTGCATCTGCTGCACAACACCATTATTGCGATGCACAGGTGGAAAGATCTTGTCAATAATAGGCAGAGCTCTATTCTTGTGACGAGGCACCAACGAAAGCTGCCTTGTAGATGATTTTCCATGGAAACAACAAACTGAAGTGCCGAATCTTTTATCCCGATGCCTCACATGCCAAAACTACCGTTAGGGACGTACTAGTGACTGTCTTGACCTAAAAGTTGAAAAAGCACTGACTGTCTTGACCTAAAAGTTGAAAAAGCACAAAAGATTGTAAATCCACTGCTTTCTAGAACTACAGAGTTTTATTTGTCTCCTGTCGTCTTTCTTTTTCACACCTACAGTCTAGTATGTAGCTACTGGATGATCTTCACAGCAGATAGCCAGTTATCTTGTAACGTGATATGCACAGAAGCTATATTATAACCAACCCAACACATGGATGTACCTGACATTTGAAGCTATACTGTGTACTTGCTTGTGTCACTATTTCATCAACCCATCAATGCATCAACCATGCCATTGCAGTTCAGAGAATCTGGAGAACATAATGAGAGTTTCCTTCATTTTCTGATCTTGTTACATATAATCATTTTATCTGCTTATTATTTTATTCAGCTATGACCAATGCTGGGGGTTCATGGGAATTTCCAGTTATAAGACTCATTATATGCTTATTAAATATAGTGGCACTGGGATAAATAATCCACTTGCCAATCTAATATTTCAGTTGGCAATTTTTTTCCTATGGTTGGGGGAAAAAATGGATGGCTCACGTCGCTCGATCCGACGGCTGATAAGTTATGGAGGTACCAAGAGGTACCCAAAAGAGAGGTACCTAGCATGCACCAGGTGCATGCTAGATGGCGGCCAAGTATGCACCAGGTGCATACCGTTTTGGTGGGGTCCGCATAAAAAAGAATATGTGGGGTAATTGCCATTTCGGGATTAATTTTTTGTATCAAGGGTAAGATGGTCAATCTATAATGATTGGAATAATGTTTTGGTAATATAGTTTTCATTGAATGGTTGTTTTAATATAGTTTGAGCCCACTAAGGTTAGACCCTAGGTTGGACCTAGGGTTCCTGACGGGCCTAGGATTCTTGCTAGCGAGGCGGGCGCCTTACGGCGACGGAGGGAGGGAGGGAGGCGGCACGCGTTCCAGCGGCCCGGAGCAGGAATTGCCCGGCGTGGGAGGAGGGAGGAGATGCGGCGTTCCCTCGAGAGAAGGGAAGGATGCGGACATGCGGCGGTCCAGGTGACTCGCGACAGCAGCATCGACGGAGAAGGGGACAACATCCAGGTCCTCGTTGGCCCTCATCGTGGACGGAGATGACTGTGCCAGTAGAGACGATGCCCTTGGCAGTGGAGGGGCGGAGTAATGATATGATCATTGCTGAATTTGATATGATTGCGCTCTATTTGCAGGTAATGTGTAATACACAGTTGATGTGATTGCATTAGAGAGGAAACAATCGACGAACTGTTGCATGTCTTGAATTTGTGTTCTTTGGTTGATGACATGTCAATGCTAACAAGTGTAGGTTAATGCAAATGACAGATGATGAATGGCCTCCCATGGCGTACTTTCCAAAAAGTGGGGACACGGAATGCAGGTATGCCCAAGCTGATCTGGTGATTGCAATGTCCATGAGAAACGAAGCATTCCAAGAAAAATTTGCCTTGCAAGAGGAGAATGGAACATTAGTTACTAAGAAAGAAGCCCTTTTGAGGGAGGAGCAGATTGCAAGTTTGAAGATGGAAGCTCGGCCTTGCAAGAAGGAGGAGATTCACGGGGGCCTGAAAGAGGAAGGATGGTACTTTGTGTGCCTGATTTGTGAACTTATTAGTATGTAGTGATAAACCAAGAACTTCGGTGGTTTGTAATGGTTGCGACATGTTCTGAACACCAGCATTCACCATAGCTATATTATGAAAGTACTTTCATCTTCAAACGATACAAGGATAGACAATCCATGCTTCATTTACTTTGCATCAACTGCTATGCTTATTGTTGCATTCGTAGAATTCATGGTGCCATGCTAGTAGATCATGACAGGTTTCACCAGAGAGACTGTTGAGCTCACCGGATAGACAATACGGTCCGTTCTGTGCACGCAAACACCGGTTCCTTGGTAGAATTGTAACCAAAGTATTACCGTGATATGAAGCGCCTGTTTGCATTTGTGAATTCTTTCTGTACCATTTGTTGCAGTGAAATGTGTGGCAACATCATATCTTACTGCACTCACAGGTCAGACCCGTGGGCTCACCGTACAACATCACCTCAACGTTTTCTTGTACATCAAAATTGCCCCTCCTACTCTTCAGGATGAGCCCCACTTCATGGGCCGCTAGTTGGGCTGTGCGTGTACATGGCTCGCACCTTGTTGAACAATTGCATATTCTTGCTCCTTTGCGTGGCAGCACGAGTCTGACCGGTGATCCCTCCAAAGGTATCCGGTGATTGCGGTGTTCAGCTATGTCGTCCTGCGTTGGTTCTACTAATGAACGTTTTCCATTTGGATGAACCTCCATCTCAAACTTATTCCATTTGGATGAACGTACATCTCAAAATTGTGCGATTAGTTCATTCTGGCGCAAGCTGTTTGTGACCCATTTTGCCATTACAAGCTCATGACATTCAGTTATTAGAATTGCAAACAGATTATTATTGCCATTCAGTCATTAAGTTGTATTTTCATAAAATAAGGCCATGTTTAGATTCACAATGTTGCCAAACGTTTTGGAGCTGGGCCAGACCCACACCTAGGGCCACTCAATGTAGTTGTTGGTCTGGCTGAAATAGGACTTCTTGCTACAATAGCCTACAATGTATAGAAATCAGCCCAACACCTAAGGCCACGGCCCTAGTGGCCCATGGCCTGCATGCATGGCTGGCATGCATGGCTTCCCATGGGTACCATCTAAACACAGCCTAACATCACAAAAAGACTGATGATATTTCCATTCATTGTAAGTAGCATTACAAACACAACACCTACAGCTACGAAAACTAACACCGGAGATCTGGACATTCCAAACACAACACCAACGGTTAAAACAACACACTGGAGATCTGCAACACAACACCTACAATTCACCAAACTCAAAACTACTTAAAATCTATAGCCATCCTTGATCTCCAGTTGCTTCGCGATCTCGTAGGATAGGTACACGTCTGTGGTAGCATACTTCACCTGCGAGGGTAACAAATACCACGAGTGCCAATTATCGTGGTCGGCGCCCTCCGGCTTGCAAAGACGAGGTAGGCACAGTACCGCTCTTGCGACCTTCTTGAGCGATGAACGCCTTACTCCGAAAAGTGGATGGGGTCCGCCGAGGTACTCATATCTGGGAGCGGCTTTGGGGACTACCAATTGGAGGTCAGTTGGATTGCTTATTGTGATGCCGAAATCGTCCCGTAGCCGCTTCACGTCGTTCTCGATGTGTGCACCCGTGAAGATGTGGTCCTCCTCTGTCAGGAACCTCTTCAAGTCTGCAGGGAGGTCGCCGCCGTCGGCATAGAGGACCTAGAACACAAGGACATGAATTCCAACGCATAACTGCAAGAGGGTCGTCGTGAAGGCGCCGCCATCGAGCTTTTTCCACTCGGCGTCAAATCCAACGATCATGTCGTATTGTGGTGGGTTACCTCAGATTTCTTCAAGATAGCTCGCTGCCACCGCTGCATCACATGTTACCGTCATGTGGAGGTGCTTCTCCTAGAATGAAACCCATTCATGTTGTTGACGCTCGATACAGACCACTTTTCGACTGTCAAAACCCACATTAAAGCAGCATTTACCCAAAGACCAACACTAGAATAGGGCTTTATGTGACGAATTCCACCAGTGCTGGTCGATTTTTGTATGCAGGCGATTACGGGATGAAATTGCAGGAAATGAGCAACTAAGATTCAAGGCGTAATTTCAGAATGCGCAAACTGGCAAGGCAAGAGCAAAAGAAGCCCAACAAGATAGGAAATTAGACTCAACCAGGGCCCACTCACGTGCCAAGGGCCTTAGGACCCACCTACAAACCACGTGGCCAAAGGAGGAGCTGAGCCGGGCCAGGCCTGGTTCGGCCGACCTACCCAGATTGGCCGACCTAGGGAGGAGGCAACCGACCTTCTCCTTCGACGTGGCGCCTCCTGATTGGTTGCTTAAGGCGGTTTGGGAAGGCTTCGGCGCATTGCACGGCAGAAACACCCCTCACACTTCCCTATAAATATAAGGGGGTGCTTCTAAAGAGAACACACCTTCTCATCCCTCTCAACTCCCTCTTGGAGTTTCTCTTGTGTTCATGAGCTCTAGGCTCATCTCTAGAGGTGATTAGAGTTAGGGAGAGAGTGGGGAGGAGTTTGGGGAAGTGCCGGGTTTGTCGGCACTCTTCTCCAACTTGTACCTCGACGGATGCTTATCAATCAAAGTAAGTGTTCGTACTTTCTTATGTGCTTAGTTTCTTAGTTAAGTTATAGTTCTAGCTCTTTAGTTGCTTAGTTGGATCAGTAGTTCACTAGTTTATAGTGGGTGCTCATTTAAGGCCATAGGCTAGAGTAGTAATGATAGTGTAGACGTGGCGTCTAGACTAGACTTACCTGTTGGTTGTGGTATATCCCATGGTTAGATGAGGTAGGTAGCAGGTGGTGACAGCCCTGTCTATCCAGCGGAACCCTCCCCGTTCGAGTATATCCCAGTGCCGAAATACTAAAACTCACCAATCTTATTCTGTGGAAAGCTAGTAGCCCGAAGCAAGCAGCTAAGACTGTTCTATCTTACCTTTGAACTCAGCCTTAGGAAACCTCTCTACCCTCACCTTTAGCGGGTGTGGTGTCCTTGGACGAACCTGGACCGTAGAGAAAGTACACACGTTCCTCAGTGGATACGATACCCTTGGAATACTCCTGGGTGAAAACTACAACGTTATCCATGCGCTTGTGGATTTATTTTCGTGACACTAGGAAACGTCAACAAGCTTTCTGGCGCCGTTGCCGGGGAACGGTTGCTATTTTCTCTTTGAACCTAGTTCGCCGTCGTATTCTTTTCTTTTTTTTGATTCTATCTCTACCCCCGCTACCCATGGAGCAGCTATCCATGTTTCAGCTCTGCGCACCTAAGAGTGAATTTTGTGAACTAGCCTCTTCATCTGATCCAATTCTTTCACCTGGTTATGAAATTCCCTCCGGATTCATAAGCAAAGTTCAGGAAAGTACCTTCTCGGGATGGGGGGATGAAAATCCCTACTATCATCTGCGTGAATTCGAGGTAGTGTGCTCGTGTCTGAAAATCTCAGGCATGACACATGAGACTCTGAAGTGGAAGCTATTTCCCTTTTCTCTAGTAGGAGAGGCGAAGCAATGGTACACGTTTAACGTAAGACTTGCAAACGGGGATTGGAAGAAGTTGCGAGATCAATTTTGTCTCAGATACTTTCCGATCACTCGTACCTGCGCCTTACGAGCAGAGATTCTGACTTTCCGTCAGAACGAATGGGAATCCCTTGGTGCAGCTTGGGCCAGATTTTCTCTTCTAGTTCAATCTGGTCCCGACTTGTCTTTACCCAACCATTTGTTACTTCAACACTTGTATGCGGGACTGAACAAGGACGATGCACAGTACCTCGATAACACAGCCAAAGGTTCATTGTTGTACAAGACCTCGGTCTAAGGAAGAGAAATCCTCAAAAAAATCTTAGAGAGAACTTCCTACGTCTCTTATCGGGAACCACCTCAGGTAGAACAAGAGGTAACCCAAGAGGAAACCAGGACAGCCGAATCCAAGCCCGTAGAACTCCAACCTTTAGATTCGAGTCCCGTATCTCTTCCTGAACAAGAATCCAAAAAACCCAAGGTAGAGGACCCTCCTACTTCTGTTTCCTTGATGGCTATTCTGGTTTTCATAAAATCCCAATCCATCCCGACAACCAAAGCAAGACTACGTTTACATGCCCCTATGGAACCTATGTGTACCGACGGATGCCATTCGGGTTGTGTAATGCGCCCGCTTCGTTCCAAAGGTGCATGATGTCCATCTTCTCGGACATGATCGAAGAAATTACGGAAGTCTTCATTGATGACTTCTCGGTCTACGGTAAGACTTTCGATCATTGCCTCAAGAATTTGGATAGGGTCTTGCAGAGATGCCAAGAGAAGGACCTGATGCTGAATTGGGAGAAGTGCCACTTCATGGTCCGTGAGGGCATTGTTCTCGGACATCTCATCTCTGAGAGAGGAATCGAGGTGGACAAGGCTAAAATCAAAGTCATTTGAATGACTTCCGCATCCCACCAATGTGAAAGGAATCCAAAGCTTCTTAGGTCATGCAGGGTTGTACCGGCGTTTCATAGCTAACTTTTCTCATATTGCTAGACCCCTCACAAACCTGCTAGCTAAGGACGCCCCTTTCCAATTCGATGATGAGCGCCTAACAGTATTTCATACTCTCAAAAAGGCACTCATCTCAGCTCCAATCATTCAACCCCCGGATTGGAAGCTTTCCTTTGAGATCATGTGTGATGCTAGCAATTATGCGGTGGGGGCCGTACGTGGGCAAACTAAGGACAAGAAGCATCACGCGATCGCCTATGCGAGCAAGAAACTAACAGGAGGTCAGCTTAACTATGCCACAACTAAGGAGCTCCTGGCAGTTGTCTTTGCTATAGATAAGTTTAGATCTTACTTAGTGGGTGCAAAGGTTATTGTATACACTGACCATGCAGCTCTGAAGTACCTTATCACTAAGAAAGATGCGAAGCCAAGGCTCATAAGGTGGATCCTTCTACTCCAGGAGTTTGATTTAGAAATTAAAGATAAAAAGGAAGTAGAAAATTCGGTTGCAGATCATTTGTCGCATATGATTATCACTAACACGCAGGAACTGCCGATAAATGATTTCCTCTGGGATGACATGCTACTCAAGGTAACGGCTTCGAACCCCTGGTATGCAAATATTGTCAATTTTATGGTTTCAGGGTACGTCCCACCTAGGGAGAACAAGAAGAAGCTAGTGTTTGAGAGCAGACAACACCTATGGGATGAGCCATACCTCTACAGAGTCTGTGCAGATGGATTACTCCGAAGATGTGTCCCTACAGCAGAAGGGATCAAGATTATTGAGAAATGCCATGCAGCACCATATGGAGGGCACTATGGTGTGTTTCGCACTCAAGAGAAAATATGGCAAAGTGGTTTCTATTGGCCAACAATGTATGAAGACACCAAGGATTTCATTCGAAGGTGTCCTAGTTGCCAGAAACACGGAGGAATCTTAGCTCGGGATGCCATGCCTCTCACATATAACCTTCAAGTGGAGCTTTTTGATGTATGGGGCATTGACTATATGGGACCCTTCTCGAAGTCCCATGGCTGTGAGTATATCTTGGTCGCTGTGGATTATGTCTCCAAATGGGTAGAAGCAAGGCCATGCAAGGCTGCCGATGCAAAGCACGCCCGGAAAATGTTTCAAGAGGTAATCTTTCCAAGGTTTGGGATACCCCGAATGGTAATTAGTAACGGAGGATCGCATTTCATCGATGCGGCTTTCCGAAGCTTCCTCAAGGAACTTGGGACTATGCATAACATCACAACCCCGTATCACCCTCAGATAAGTGGTCAGGCAGAAACATCGAATAAGCAAATCAAGAATATTCTGCAGAAGACTGTCAATGAGATGGGTTAACAATGGAAGCCTAAGTTAGAGGATGCATTATGGGCATATCGCACAGCTTACAAGACTCCCATTGGTATGTCACCCTATCAACTTGTCTATGGGAAGACATGTCATCTACCCGTTGAGTTGGAGCATAGAGCACATTGGGCTATCCGAAGATGGAATATGGACTTGGATCTAGCAGGAGAGCATAGGAAGAGGCATATATCAGAATTGGAAGAGTGGAGAGACAAAGCGTATCATAGTGCTGCATTACACAAAGAAAGAAACAAGCGATGGCACGTTAAGAGGCTAAAGCCGAAAGTCTTCACGCCCGGAGATAAGGTATTACTTTTCAGTTCCAAGGTAAAACTTTTCGGCCATGGGAGGTTGAGAAGCAAGTGGATGGGACCTTACCTCGTCATCGACACATCAATGCATGGGGCCATAACAATCCAAGATGATGAAGATAACATTCATAAGGTAAATGGCCATCATCTAAAATTATTTTTAGATCATGATACAGCTATAGATGAAGATATAGACGTGATCGAACTCGTTCAACATAACTATATACTAGATTAAAGTCTCTGTAGGCCATATCCTAAGGTAAGCAACTTGTATAAACTTCCTAGACTCTCCCCACTACTATCCAGAAAAGAGAGGAGGCCAGCTGGGCCAAGCCCAGGTCGGCCAGGCCACCCTCACGTTCTAGCCTAAAATCTGGTGGCCTCGGGTGCTTTCGACGATAGAAAGTAGGGTTTCTTCCCTTTTTCTTCTCCCTTGAAAACCTTTCATCCTCATCTCAACCTCTCTCCATCTACCTTCACCTCTCCACCTCCAAAACCCATCTGCACCACTTGAAACTTCCCCATGGCTGGCAAGGAGATCATTTCGTTCTTCAACTCCGACACCACTGACCACCCATTGGTAGCCCCGACACCGGCCAACAGTCCAAACTCCCCAATTATGATCGAGTCGGAGGTTGAAGAAGTCCACGCACTCTCGGTGGCACCCCTAGCAGTGGCACCTGCCGTGGTGCACAACGGGGGGCTGAGGGGGGCCAACCCTGGGTCGGCCTACCCCCCAGGTCGGCTGAACCGGGGCCGTGAACCCTCGCGCCCCTGTTCGACGGCGCGCTCTGCCTCGCCGCACAAAAGCCAGAAGGCAAGGGCTCGGGCCCCGAGTCCCTACTAGCGGCCACCAAAGGGGGCTCCAACTCAGCGGAAGTCAGGAGCGCAGCGGAAGCCGAAGGAGAACATCATGCCCGGAACATCTGCACCTCTCACAATAGACTCCAAGAGCCCACGACCAGAGGACCAGATTCCGGTATTCACCTCTTCATGTGCTGCCAAGGGGAAGGAGTCAGAGCAGCAGGTTCCCCCAGAGCGAGTCAAGAGACACCGGTCACAGCCTGCAGCCAAGAGAACCGGAGGCTACTTTGATAGTAGCGATGAAGAAGTCCCTCAGGAGCTCATGCTAGCTGGCCTCACGGTTATGGCCAGGGAGCTTCGCCTGGAGAACAGGCAGCTCAAGGATCAGCTAGCTGAGCGGAAGCTAGAGGTCGAGAAGCTCCATGACGACCTCCGCACTTTTCGTTGTGGCCTGTGCTCTAGGTTCAAGTGCCTCTACACGGCGATAGGACAGGAAGACCTATACTAGTATGGATGATGAGGACATCACCATGCTGGACATGCACGAGCCAACCTCATCACCAAGCTACAAGTCGTCACCAACTTGGACTGCGAGTTCGGTTCGGATTCAGCCGACCACCCTGCACCAAAATGGCGATATCTCCGTCATACGACGTCCAAATAAGGCGTTCTTGGATGCGTTGGAAACTTGACGATGATACACTTGTTTTGGTTCTGGTCCTAGGTCCAGAAGCCAAGTGGATCATTCTGTGTGACCATGATAATGTGCTGCATCACCAGTTTTGGGCCTTCTCAGGCCTTGTATCGTGTCGGGCTTTAAGCCCAAGTTGTGGGCGTCCCCCCCTTGTCGCCCCAACCCTAATTCGTCCTTCTCTGCATAAGAACTCAGTAGCCGCTGCTGTTTAGGGTTGGATTTTGTTTAGTTCTAGTTTTCTGTTAAGAAACTAAGATTGATCATTGTAACTGTGGCGACAAGTCCTTTTATTGTGATCCAGGGCCCCTGTTCTTGTTCTCCTCGACTGTGGCGATTAGTCCTTTCGAACCGAGTGCTTGAACCCCTCTTTGCGTGTTTATACCTTCTTGCTTGTGTCCTTCGATTCGCTTGCAGGAAAAGCCTTCTCGGCGAGGTCACTCAAGTTGTGCTTGGTTGATAACCAACGGAGGAGTGGTGTAGCGGTTGTAGGGTTCGAATCTTGCTGATTTGAAGCCAGATCGTCAACGTTGAGTCCTCCACCAATCGAACTTGTCCTACCTCTCGGAAGATCGGGCCTTGTCCTCATCAATAGATTATTTTGCTTCATCTCATTTTGATTTCATTGTAAGCACCCCTATTTGCTTTGAATAATTCAACCTTTGGCTCCCTGATGTTAATGCCGGCAGAGCCCCTTTGCATTTTACGTTTTGTTTTGATTGAATAAAGATAGGTTCGAAAACAAGTGTGGGGGAGATCCTCGCCGCATCCAGTTATACACCCCCACGACTCACGTGCACCTCAGGACAGACTCGTACGCAACTAGATATCCAATACCGTCTCGTTCTGGACTCACGGTTTGCACGTCCTCACTCGTTTTCTCCCTGTTCTCTGAGTTTTAAACATGCTATTAAAACTTCCTAATCTAAAATGGTTAAACTCATGAGAACCCGCTACACCGCTGGGTGATTCACGCATAAATTTTATTCTTTACCATGCTTGAGTTTGCGAACCACCAGTTAGGGGACCCATAATGCTAAAGTTGTTGTTTGATGAGATATGGTTTTGATGAAAGTTTCTCTACCCATTTCTCTTGCTGAACTTGGGAATTTCTTTTTAACTAAAAACAAAACTATCCCATGGTGTGTATATCCTTCTACCTACCACAGCCATATGCAGTTACTATACAATATGAGAAACCCCACATAAAAGTGCCTTGCTGTTACATTGAGCTTTATCAAATGTTGTGACCCAAGCGAGATCTGTTTCTTTATGTGTTTGATCGAGGGGCACGTGCATGGATTATCATTCAATGTCATTAATAAAGTGTCCTCAGAAGGTATATGATCGCTCTCCAAATATTCCCCTGAAAAAAATGAGAGAGAGAGAAACAAAAGATGGCATGCCAAAGAAGCATGACCCGAAAAAAAGAGAAGAAGGAAAAAAGGGGGAAAGAAGAGAGGAAGAAGGTCAATACCAAAAGAGTTCACATCGGCCACACGTGCACTCTCTTGATCAAACAGGTAAATGATACAAAATCTTCGTGGATCCAACCTTTGATGTTGCAACAGATGTAGCTTCAAGAATGCCTTCATATACCTCCTACCGAGCTCCACTTTAGCTTTACACAAAAGGAGAGAGGGTTACAGTTCGGAGCTAAACAAAGAAATGAGTGACTGAGAGTGCTGCACGAAGGTAAGGCCATGGAATATTTGCTTTTTCAAAAAATCTTTCAAAAACATCCCAAGGTCAGCAGGTGAGCGGAAGAGGAAACCTAAGTCATCATCATTCCATCCTTCAACCGCCTATATCATAATGGTATACACTTCAAGGTTCGGGAACAAAGGTAAGGGTTTAGAATAACTTTTATACAGAAACCTTACAGGAGCAGCCGTTCCGCCTTGGTTCTGTTGCCTTCACTCGAGGACGAGTAGAGGGCCAAGTGTGGGGGATCTTGTTGACGCTCGATACGGACCACTTTTCGACCGTCAAAACCTGCATAAAAGCAGCATTTACCCAAAGACCAACACTAAAATAGGGCTTTATCTAACGAATTCCACTAGTGCTGGTCGATTTCTGTATGCAGGCGATTACGGGACGAAATTGCCGAAAATGAGCAACTAAGATTGAAGGCGTAATTCCAGAATGCGCAAACTGGCAAGGCAAGAGCAAAAGAGGCCCAACAAGACAGGAAATCAGACTCAACCAGGGCCCACTCACGTGCCAAGGGCCTTAGGACCCACGTACAAACCACGTGGCCAAAGGAGGAGCTGAGCCGGGCCAGGCCTGGTTCGGCCGACCTACCCAGATCGGCCGACCCAGGGAGGAGGCAACCGACCTTCTCCTTCGACGTGGCGCCTCCTGATTGGTTGGTTAAGGCGGTTTGAAACAAATTTGCCTCTGGTATGAAAACAACTTGAAACAAAACAAAGACCGGATTTGAAAGTTGAAACATTCTGATGCTTCTTTTACTTTGCATCGGCTGCTATGCTTGTTGTTGCATTCATAGAATTCATGGTGCCATGCTAGTAGATCATGACAGGTTGCACCAAAGAGACCGTTGAGCGCACCAGATAGGTAATGCGGTCCGTGTCCATGATGGTGCCATGCTAGTAGATCATGACAGGTTTCACCAGAGAGACTTTTGAGCCCACGGTTAGGCAATCCGGTCCGTGTCCATGAGAAATGAAGCATTCCAAGAAAAACTTGCCTTGCAAGAGGAGAATGTAACATTAGTTTCTTAGAAAGAAGCCCTTTTGAGGGAGGAGCAGATTGCAAGTTTGAAGATGGAAGCTCAGCCTTGCAAGAAGGAGGAGATTCACGGGGGCCTGAAGAGGGAGGATGGTACTTTCACCATACCTATATTATGAAAGTACTTTCATCTTCAAACGATACAAGGATATTGTGCTTATTGTTGCATTCATAGCATTCATGGTGCCATGCTAGTAGATAATGACAAGTTGCACCAGAGGGACCGTTGAGATCACCTGATAGAGAATCCTGTCCATTTTTTATGGACTCGGCAGATATCCTGATGGAACTGTTCTTTCCATAGACCATTTGGACGAGCAATGGACCATGGCCCTAATGCTCTCTTCACAAACCAACTTGGACCTTAATATTGTTAGCTCAAATTTTAATAGGATTAGAGCCTGGCCCTTAGATTACGTAGGCTAAAAAGTAAGGCCCTTTACCACCCTGCAAGCGATTGATAATTGCCCCTCCTACACTTTGTGGGCTGGGCCCGGCACCCGCCCCCATCCAGTCCATCTTTCTCACGACCTGCGTCGGTTGCTTCACAAGTTCCTCTTTTATTGCACGCACCAATCAGAACAGGGTGGGAGGCTGGGATATCACCGGACATGTTTTCATGTAGGTTGTTTCACGTGTTCATGTTTTATTGCACGCACCAGTTAGACCTGGGTGGGAGGACGGGATATCACCGGACATGTTTTCATGTTCACCGGACACGATCTTGGATATGCAACGCCACTGCGCTTCAACTCACCAGTTGGACCATTGGCAGATGGAGTGTCTCCCTATGCGCTGGGCCTGTTGCCTCAGAGGCCCACCTGTCTGCAACTTGATAATTTTGGTTTATGGTGTGATAATTTTGGTGCACGCGATCATTTGTGTTCTGATTATTCATGAATGTGGGTGGGAGGATGCATGACTATCTCACCATGTACATATGATCCCTCAAGTGAAATCCAATGAGAAATGAACGTTCCTAAGTGTGGGTTCATTTTAAAGGTGCATCATAACTCATATACGCACGGACGTCTAAGTTATGCTTAGACACAAAAGCACATTGTGTCTATACAGCTCCATTGGCTAGATATTAATTGTTGCATAAAATAAGGAAAATGTGATGGTAACAAGCTACTAAATTCTACTTGATTAACACGATTTAGATGAGTCCATGTGATAGATAATGTTGTTATAAGAAGGCCCAAAAAAACCACATGATTTGGACATCATATGTGAATTCTATACATGTTTGAAGTTTTTATTACGAATCAAAATACAAAAAAAAGAAGATCAATGAAGCACTGAGGAAGAACTGATCATGGGGTCGGCGCCGACAGGACGGTCCTGCATGTCATATATGTGTGGGATCCGCATGTAAGTGGCTCTGGGTATGAAAAGACTCTACGCTTTTAGAAACAAAATCTACTCTTTGTCCCCTCCGGTTCCTGGATGCGCCTCCTCCGCAGGGTGACTCGTTTGACTGTCGTGTGGGCCCAATCGCTAGTAGGCGCGCACGTCAGTGATATCTGCTGACTGGACTGGAGCGGTTGCGAGTGGTGGAATGGAAACTTCTCCCCTTGTCCCCACATTCCTTTTATTAATGAATCGCCAAGTCCGGAGTCCCCCAAACCGTTCGCATTCTCCCCAAAGTCCGGAAGCGAGGGTTTTCTCCTCCTCCCATCGCCGGTGAATCCTCTTCCCCTCCCATATCGTTGACGAATCCTTTCCCCTCCCATTGCCGGCCGCATCCTCTCCCCTCCAATGGACAAGGAAAAAGACCAGTCCGTGCCGAGCCCTGGTGCGGCCTCGGGGCCGCCGTCAAGCGGTGGCCCACCATCCCCCAAGCGGAAGGTCGATGGCGGCCCATCATCCCCCAAGCGGAAGCGCTCCGCTCTGTCTATGCTGTAGATGGATTTGTACTACTCCTCTGATGAGATAGCTCAGAGGGCCAAGGATCCTCCCTCCCCTCCTGCGCCTCCGTACATTTCGGCGCCACGGAACCGCCGCTTCCTGTCGAGGATCGTCGTCTTTCCAGATGGCGAATCCGATGAAGATTCGCCTCGGCAGTTGGCGCCCCCCATAGGATTTGCACATAGGATTGATATACCACTATCAGATTGAAATATTATTTTCTCTAGGATTAGTATTATTTATTTTTCCCACATTCTAGTCGTCAACATTATACTCTGTTTTTCCAACATTATAGTCATCAACATTATACTTTGTTTTTCCAACATTATAGTATCCTAAATGTGCCTAAGGTGTTCTTAGATCAATCTTGCATGTTATACTAAATGTGCCTAAGGTGTTCTTAGATTAATCCTGTGATGCAAGATTTTATAAACTAACATGTGCATGCACTAATAAATTGAAGGAAGGTGAAAAGTATAAGGTCCTTTTTCGAAGGCAGTTCCTCGTGAACATGTACCACTACCCAAACAGTGATCCCAAAGAGGATGGAACTCCTCTTCCTACTGACAAGGAGGTGATGGTCATTCCCTTGATTACGCTAGCAATCCCTGATTTCTTAATGCTAATTGGTTTCCTTCTATAATGTCAGGTTTGGGATGCAGCCGAGAAGCTTCGACTCATGATCAAGCGCTACATGAATTCTCGGAAGTGGGACGAGCTGAGGTGCGGCTGCTCTGACGAGTGAAGATGAAGGCCGTAGTTATCTTAGTCATCTTAATTATCTTAGTTATGTAGAAGTAATGAGTGGCAGGAACTCTTAGTTATATTTAATGGATGTAGATGTAATGAGAGGCATGAACCTCTGCTTTTGTCTGATCCATGCACTTGTATAAAATGGATGCAGTTGGTTTGAACAAAGTCCTATTTATGGGAGTTCTATCTCGTCTGGTTTTGCAGTTGATAAAGTTGATTAGTGTTCATGGTAGAATATCTCAATGTTTTGTAGAAAACTATTGCACACAAATACATGGTGTTATTAGTTCATGAAGTAAACTTTGCAACACCTACACAAAGAAACTATCGTCATCTTCTCCAGGCACAATGTGGATCATATATAAACTTGAATGATGCAAGAATGTCCCGATGTGGGAATGTGGCTGAGGTTGTGCTGAACCTGATGAATGAAGCTATTGCAATGAGATACAATGCTTTGAATGACCATGCATATAGACAATTTGTACACTGCATAACAGGGTGAAACAGAAATAGCTAACAACACATTATATTGTGTCCATTGCATACAGAACAAACTGGGGCACCATCTGGCCATGACCGATAGGTTTTGGCCTTTGCCCCAGTACACTGAATGTCTCAAACTTTGGCCCATTACAAGTTGGTTTGTTGCCCATTACATTACATAAGTAGGCCATACAAAATACAATTTGAGGCCAATTGCAAGAGTTTATGCTCTTGGCAAAATAGGACTTCTCAGTAATCCCTTCCCTTTTCTAGTCTTGCTCTAGTGATCTTCTTGGCAGGGACTGTTCAAGCCTGCATGAAGAGGAAGCTGATCGACCTAAGCATGATCCCCGAGAATACGGAAGATGTCCTTGCACAGGCTTTGGATCCTGCATTCCTTGCTGCAGAAGTACGACCACTGGTACCGTCCGTCGTGGCCGGCGGGCACGCCGCACCAGCCCTGCAGCCATCCGATTGGATCCCAGAATGGGGATGTGCACTGGTGAACATCCGCGCGAGGCACTAGGCCAGGCACGGGGACTTGCTGGTCGACGTTAGGTCATACCTCCATCCATAGCGTGTCGAAGGCTTCCTCGACTAGACGTGCAAGCCTGCGATCATTCCAGACGGCTAGCGCCGGGTCGTCATATGCCACCTTGGCTAAGAGCTCCTTTGCCCGGAGGTCGGCCTCGGCGCCACTATTTGCTTACCACAGGAGCATAGCGAGCATGTACACCACCGGCTTGTGTCCCTCGCGGGCAGCCTGATCTAGCTCGTCCAGCGGCGCATGAAGAGCCCCACCGTGCTCTCGGAACACGACCCTCATCCCCTTGATGAAGCGCGCCTCCAGGTTGCCCTCGGCGTAGGTGTTCGCGATCAGTCACTCGGAAGTCTCCGCATCGTCCGACTGCCACAACGCCCGCCTTAGGTTGAGGCTGCGGTGAACCAGCGGCGCACCCACACTCTGTCTCGCACGAGAGAGCAAGCCCCCCCTAAGATGACGGAGATCGGCCATGGGGAAGCTGGATGATGCCGCGATGCGGGCGGCGACGTTGATGTGGATGTCTTCTAGAAGCTCTATGAGGGATCTCGCAGGCGCCATAGGTGAAGGGACGAGTGTTTTTTGGAAGGAGGGGGAGAGCGCAATGGCGAAGGGATGAGGGTTTTTTGGAAGGAAATAGGGCAGGGCGCGACAGAGGTGCCGCAGGTAGGGGTGGAGGCTGCTTCGCGGAAGCTTCGCGCTAAAGGGAGCGGGCAGGGAGCGGAGGGTCTCTGCGCTGGCCGTTGCACAGAGAGCATGCTCGCACCGGCGGATGAGCGCCAAGTGGCACGACGGACGGACCAGCTGCTGCTGCGGCGGAAGATGGCATGCTCCAGGCGCATTCCAAAGGCTGTTGGACCAGTTGGATGGACCCTGTGGCACCGTCATCACCGGCGCGCCGTACGCCAGTGCAGCAGCCGAGGCATTAGTGGTGATGGGATGCATAACCCCCTCACCACCCTATCCGGACACGCGTCCACGGAGAGAGAAGGGGAAGGGGGGCCGGCCGGCCCGAAGGGGGAACTTGTGGAGCGGCCCAAGCGAGGCCTAATGGCCGAAGGCCCAGCGAGGGAAAGAAGCATGGGTTGGGCAGAAAATCAATCCCGTGATTGGTTCTGGTGGCGCACCGGTCTGCGTTGTGGTAAGTGAGATTTTGCATATGATGTTCCTCTCTTGTCCTCGAATCTGCTCACATTTCTGGCCATCGCCCTAAATATCAGAAGTTCAATAGTAACAAACACAAGTTCAACAGTAACATACGCAATTTCAAAAGTTCTGTCAAGCTAGATAAATGGCTAAATGGGCGTATACTTAGTAGCATTACAGCATGCATGCACTCAGACAAAATGTTCGCACTCGAGACAAAGATTCAGGAGTTCTAAACATGCTGTTCTGAGTTCGCACTCGAGACAAAATGTTCGCACCAGCACCAAATTTTCCACCTAAAATTATGCATGTATGGCCATCCCCCTACTTGCCCTCGCTATTGTCCTCCTTCTTTTGAGTTCTGAACACGTTGTTTTTTCTGTGCATGAGAGGGACTCCCTGTTCACAATCCAAATGGCTACCCGAAGATTCGCGTATTTCAGCACCATGTATGTTTTGCATTGCAAGTTCATTAAAGGTAATAACATCAATGCATTGCAAGTATTCAGTAGAATTCTGTGAACAGGAGCCGGTACTCACGCCGTCCAAATAAGCATAAGCCGTTTCATCTTCATCTGAATGCATGATACAGTCCCGACTGTTCACTACGTAGAGATGTCAAATCCTGGTCCCCTGCTCAGCATGAACAAGTCACCATTTTCTTTACATCTTCTTCTCCATTGATAAGTACTAGTCCTGTTGGTGGCTCACTCAAGGGTGGGAGGTAGTACAATTCTGCGCTTCCTGTGTATCCATGAGTACACAAACACTGCACCATAAAGTGGTACATTACACAGTACGGGGCTTTAAAGTTGAAAACTGAATAAGTTGGTCTCGACTGTCGCCGTACAGCCGTAGATCAGAATATATTTCCTGGACATGGTGAACCTTAAAATCCATGACCACATCCTGCATGTATTGTGGATTAGAAAAATTGAGGTAATGTGAGTACAATTCGTTGTTGCAAAATAAAATTCATTTACCGGGGGATGCTTGCTGTTTGATAATATGTAGAAGTTTACTCGTGACATAGAGATAATATCGGATTATTCCTAAAAGTGCAAACATTCGAGGAGTTCGAGATATTTTTATACATATTGCAAAATATAAATTAATATAGTACCGTAGTTACCTCGACTTTCTTCTTGCCACGAGCCTTCTCCTGCAAGATGGAGGACTCAACTAGGTACTTCAGGTTCGAGTGCTCCTTGGCCAAAGCATCGAACTGTGATTTTAACTAGGCAAGAGCCGAGTCCATTTTTCTTCATCTTTCTTGATGTAGGCATCATTTTGTTCAAGGAGCATACTATACCCAGTGTTTGCGATGGCGCGTTCCTCCTCTACATTGTAGTAGAGCAAGTCATCACACGCTTCTTTTGTTGCTTCTTTCACAAGGTGTGCCATTTGATGCTCCAACTTGAGGGCCCATTTATCGTATCTAGTCTGGTATTATTTGTCCAGATTGGCACGTTCAGCTAGTATGTACTGGTCAGTGACCTTACGCTCCCATTTCCTGCTCACGCTAGTTTTGCTACAGTCTAGAATTATCTTTAGATCCAAGTCATCCCGGTCCGACTTGAACTGTTTAGGGACTGCTGAATTGGATCCATGATAACTAGGGATACATGCAACCAAAGAAGTCATATGCTATAAGAGTCCCTTTTAAAACAACATTTCACTATAGGTAGACAAAGAATTACAATATGTAGATGATAAAAACAAGAACTGAGTAAACAAAGACAAAAAAGGCCTCTAATAATCTTCTTGTTGCCTGGCTTTAATGTGCATAATTCAAATTAACATCTGAAGAGTCCACGTAGATTCCTACACAATGTGATTGTTTACAAACTAATTGCTCGTTTGAAAATGAACGGAATGTGCGCTGCGCCGAGGGCGAGGGCGACGCGGAACGACGGCGCGACAGATTGAGGCATGACGCGCGTCGCGGCCGGTACGGTGTGCGGCGTGATGACTCGGCTGGGCGAACAACAATATTGGAAAGACGGTTCTCACCACAGTCTTGAGGAAAGAGAGGCGAACGGCGGTGTGACGTCGAACGAGTGGACGACGATCTGCGGCGCGAGGTCGGTAATGGTGAACGCAGCGCGACATCGGGCCAGAGGCGAGTGCAGCGAACGAAGGGCTCCTGCATACTAAGGTGATTAGTGCCCGACGCTCGGCGGCGGCGGCAAAACAGAGATGGCGGCGGTCGATTACCGAGGCAGGCGCAAACAGAGATGGCGGTGTGAGGTACGAATGGCGTCAGGGCTGAGGGTTTCGTAGGTGCAGGGGCATGGACCTAGGGCTCCCAATGACTCGGTGGCGATGTGGGCTGGTATTTCCCCTAAATTTCGGGCGTGGTTGGCGGTTTAAGGTGCTGGATCGATTGAGGGGCTGCAGGGACGCTGCACAGTGGGGCGAGGCAGGGCGTGGTGCTGCGTGTGGTGCCTGGCTGCCGGAACGCGCGGCAACTTCATAGTTCGGTGCGTGGAAAGACTGGTAGTGTATTCCGGTTCGTGGAGTAACCAGTTTTGATGCATAACTCCCAATAACGACCCGTGCTACCAGAACATTTCTCCCCGGTCCAACTGGTGAGTTGAAGCACGTTGGCACTCGTCCGTGTCACCTACTTTGAGTTTGAACTCGATTGCTTTCAACTTATTTGTTGTATCTGAGATACCTAGTTCTATAATCAACAGCGTGCACCATACTAACATCTAGGCTCATCTTAGTTGAAGCTACTATTCTTGCCCCCTCATATTATTATAGCCAAAGGGGGGGGGACCCTATATTTTTCAAGAGGTCAAAGATGACGGCAGGGCCCGCTGGAAGGTGGTGAGAGGGGAACACCGTCTGGTGGTGTTGTCCGGTGCGTAAACAGTTTTGATGCAAAACTCCCAATACCTTACACATTTGATCGGTGCTACCATAACGTTTCTTACCGGTCCAACTGGTGCGTTGAATCATAGTGGCGTTGCATATCTAGGATCTCATCCGGTAAACATCCACTGACTTCAAAGGTTCATCTGGTGAGTACAATTAATATGGAACTCGTAAATACTGCAAGCTTAAATGGTATACATGGGCTGGCCAAGCTCAACCAAGCCATGTCGGCCCAATAGCATACATGGTGCAGATTTAAATTTTTAAAATGCAAAACTTACCATTGTTGACGCTCGCTACGGACCGATTTCAAGCGTCAATTTGATCAGAAAATTGGGCTGACTAGCATACTTAACTTGCATATTTATCTAGAATAATACCGTTTCCACATTCCCCTTGGAGAATTTGCAATGTAGGGAAATTGAGCAGAATTCAAGTGTAAACAAGCACCTAAATCCAAGGCAAGTGACGTCGACAATTTAGAGCACGCTATTTGGACTCCCATGGATTGAAGGGCCCACCAAAGCATGCAACCGACCTTGGACAAACCCCACTCACGCACAGGAGCAACTAGAACCCACAGGGCAGCCATCCAGAGGAAGCTGGACCTGGGCCAGGTCAGGCCCAGGTCGGCCGACCCATGTAGGTTGGCCGACCCAGCCATGCGAACCGCCTTACCTCCTTCGACGTGGCTGCTCCCCATTGGTCCCTTAGGTCGGTTTTGCAAGGCTTCGGGCAATTGGGCGCCGAGGAGCATCTACACCCCCCCCTCAGTCACCTACTATAAATATGAGGGGGGGGGGGGGGTGCTACAATAGAAGACACCACAAGTTGCAACCACAAGTTGAAGCCTCTCTCAAGTTCCTCTCTTCCTTAGTCTTCGGCCGACAATATCCTAATCGGGCCAAATGTTAATGCTGAAGCTGAAAATTTCGAGATCAAGACAGGTCTCATTACGATGGTGCACGCCAGCCCATTCTGTGGCAAGGCCAATGAGGATGCCAATGCACATCTCCAATAGTTCCTGGAACTGTGCAACACTTTTGTCATCAAGGGAGTCACAAAGGATGCAATCCAACTCTGTCTGTTTCCGTTTTCTCTTATGGGGAAGACAAAATAGTGGTTCTACACCAACAGAAGTGCGGTGACCACGTGGGATGAGTGTGCTAAGGCATTCCTCACGAAGTTCTTCCCGTTGGGTAAAACCAACGCTCTTCGTGGAAGGATTTACAGCTTTCAGCAGGAGTCAAATGACTCAATAACTGAAGCTTGGGAGCGGCTTCAGGAGTACATCCTAGCATGTCCTCACCATGGGATGGACATTTGTCTTATTTTGCAGAACTTCTATAACGGGCTGACTCCAACAGCCCATGATCATATAGACGCTGATGCAGCTGGTGCCTTCTTCTCTTTAACCATTGACAGGGCCAAAACTTTGATCCAGAAGATGGTGTCCAATCAAGGTTGGAACGACAAACGTCTCCAACCTCGCTAGCGGGGCATGCACTCCGTCAAGGAGACGGACATGATCACGGCTAAGCTCGACCTCCTCATCAAGAAGATTGATGAACGCCCTTAAGAAAAGGCTCAAACTCAGGTACTCCAAGCCTTAGACTCTCGTATGACTTGCAAGGCCTGTGGGAACATTGGACATTCAGGGAACGATTGCCCTGAAACCCAGGAAGAAGTCATGTACATGAACAACAACAACGGGTTTCGTCCACAAGAAGGTCAGGGGTGGAACCAGTCGCGCCCCTACTACAAAGGAGGTAATGGTAACTCAAATTCGTTTAATCCTAACCAACCTTCCTTGAGGGATCTTGTCTTAAGCCAAACAAAGACCAACGAAGCAAATCAGAAGAAGCTTGCTGCTAACAACAAGACCTTGGAGACTATCCAAGTGAAGATGGATGGCATCTCCTCAACACTCAAGAACCAGCTGAGCTTCAACAAGATGCTTGAGACTCAATTAGCTCAGCTGGCCGCTGTTGTTCCTTCTGCAGAGACAGGGAAGATCCCGGGGCAACCCGAGGCTCCCCTGGAGAGCGTTAATGCAATAACCACAAAATAAGATAACCCATCACGTGGTAAATTCTTTACTAACTATACAAAAAGGCTTGAACGCCCATGGAAGAGTTCATGGGGTGATCTAGTGGTAACCATAAAGGATGATCCCGGAACCCCAATGATCAACTGCTCAATATACGACCGCTATTACGAGCATGACCTCTGCGACCTTGGAGCAAGCGTCAACATCATGCCCAAGGTAACCTTCAAAGAACTAGCTTATCCTGCTCTTTCCCCTACTTGCATGTGTGTGCAGCTGGCCGACTCCACGATATGATATCCCGAGGGAATTGTGAAGAATCTCCTGGTGTGAGTCCAAAATTCATTCGTCCTCGCGGACTTTGTAGTCCTCGACATGGAGGGTGATTTGGGACTCTCGCTTGTTAGCGTAGATGTGGTGTCTGGGCTAATCAGTGTTGCTGGATGTGGCTCTATACCATGGTTAGATGAGGTAGACGGCAGGTGGTGACAGCCCTGTCCGTCCAACATAACCCTCCTCATTCGTGTAGTAGCTGTAGGAGGTACATAAAATAGCCGTGATGATCTAGTGGCCACCTAGCCATATCTTGTACGGTCTCCAGGTGATGCCTGGGAGCCTAGAGCCCGTTCCTAATCATGTGTATGTATATGAGTGCTTAGTATAGACTGTATGCTTAGTTAGGAGTACATAAGTCCTTAGATTAGCTTTCTTCTTCCTTTCTCCCTTCATGTAAGCTTTGCTTAGAGATAGATCTTGAGTAACTTGTGTGTCACACTACCTTTCTACCATATATATTATCTTACCGCTGTTTATTTAATAGAATATCCATGCTAGAACTAATCAACATACTAATCTATTCCAATAACTGCCGTCTTCCCTGCAGAAATATAAATATGACCCCGTACTCACGGGTAAAATGCTACAACGGTATTCCGTGCGCTTGCGGATCCTTCTGTAACGTAAGAAATACCCCACGGCATTTCTAGCGCTGTTATCCGAGAATGGATTCTATGTCCATACTTGGTGACTGTGTTACAAAATGCCAACAACCATCTATTAACTTCATCTGGAATCTCCCGTAACCAATCCGGAGATTACGCCTGCACTCTTTCTGTTTCCATCTATACCCGTTATGGATATCGTGGCAACTAGCAATCCAAAAATTACTCCTTCATTCTCTCTCTCTCCATCTACGCGTACTCAACCATCGAAGATGCCACCCTGCAGCTAGAGGTGCCAGCCGCCAGCCAAATTTGTCCACGAGCTCACACCGTTCTTCCCTCCTTGGTGATAAGGAAGGCCGACCTCGCCGCCGCCGAGCCGTGGTCACCACGCAGTCGGTGATCTTCATCTCATTCCGGCCAGTAGTCAACCCCACCTACTGCGACAGCCGCATCTCATTCTTTCTCTCTCCATCTACACGTACTCCACCGCCGAAGACAGCGCCCTGCAGCTAGAGGTGCCGGCCGCCAGCCAAATTCCTCCACGAGCTCATACCATTCTTCGGTCCTTGGTGATACGGAAGGCCGACCTCGCCGCCGCTGCACTGTGGTCACCACACAGTCGGTGATCTTCGTCTCGTTCCGGCCAGAAGTCAACCCCACCTATTGCGACAGCCGCATCTCCAGGTCCTCGTTTGCACGCTGACTCCATAGGTATGAAATTTTCACGCCGGTGACCTCCTCATTACTACATTCTTGATTGTAGCTTCACCAAATTTATTTGATTTTTCAAATATTTGATAGTGCACTGGTTTCTTCTTGGTAGCATTAACACACGCATGACTACGGACGTACAAAGTGATGTGCACGGTCATCCTTCGCCTACAATTGACACCGTCAACACAACCAAGGATGGCAACAATATTAGAGGTATGCATTGTGCTAGTTCAGTCATGCACACACAAAAGTGGGACAATGATAGATTGTCGCCCACTTCTAGGTAAGCATCGCGCTGCACAAAACATCCGGCTGTGCTCTAATCACTCAATTTGATGCAGATAACAATAGCAAAGTACCTACTACAACGGAGCTTGAAAATACTCCGCAGTCGGTAATCTCCACATCCAGTTTCAGTTATTTTCGAAGTGCACTGTTCTTTTTAGCAGCTTATCATCGTCCAAGTAGTTGCTGCAAGATTCCAAAAAGCCACATTTAACAAACTCAACTGTGAAGTTTGCAAACACCATAGCAAAGTTGACACAAGACAAACTGGATGCTATTAACAAAATGGGATTTGGGGAGCTGATTAAAATGCCGAACACATGTCTCCGAAGACAAATGTTAATTGACATTGGAAAACGATTCGGCGTGGCCAGCCAAAGCTTCTACATTTGTGGTCAGTATGTTCGAATTCTTCTAGGGGATGTCAAGGATATATTGGGCCTTGAAATTGAAGGCCTCGATGTTGCCAAACATCTTGGCCCAAAACAAACCAAAAAACCGGATTTGATGCACGACGATGTGTTTGCAAGGTTAGGCGACTTAAAGAAAAACGAACTGACCATAAACAAGCTGTAGAAGTTTACTACAGACTCCGCCATTGTGGATGATGACTTCAAAAGAGCCTTTGTCTTGTTCACAATTGGTGTTATTCTAGCACCAACAACAAAGGATTTTGTTCATTCCCGTTATCTGCCTCTCGTTAGAGATGTATCACAAATTCCGAAGTTCAATTAGGGGGAATTCACTCTGAACAATTTGTTAGAGGCTACTCATACCTACAAGGCAAAGGGGTCAGGCCACATATCGGGCAATTTGGCTTTGCTACAGGTTCTATATGTTACAGACAACACCTATAAACAATGTTTATTTTTGATCTTATATCTTTATTGCATTTTGTTCGTAGTTTTGGTACTGGGAGCGCGTCATCTCGTACGCCAACCACGCAGTCAAATACGTGCCAATAAAGCCACCACTGATGGCGAGGTGGGAAGACAACAATGCTAGACTCAGATGGCTTGCTTATTCTAAGGACCAAATATATGGAGGAACTATAAGTTTCCAAAAATTATATCAACATGTGGTTCTTGTTACGTGTACAATCTAACTATCTTATCAACTGTTTGCAGCTTGTCATGCGCCCTGGTTATTGGACCACCCAGTCAAAAAATAAAGCAACATAGCCACCAAGTATACCAGCAAGAGAGGGCTCTGGTGGACGTATGCCAGAACGTCAGCAGGGTGTAACCAAGCGCCAAGAAAGTATGGAATCTATTTATGGGCCCAACCAATTTTGTGTGCTTAATTCATCTTTTCCTATTTATGTGGAGGAAAATCCTCAAATTGTTGGCGAACGATGCCCGAACGAACATTGGACTAGAAATGGACAAAAGACTTTTGCATATAGAGCACAAATTTGATAAGAAACTGATAGCTCAAAATGAGGAGTTAGCTAAGCTTAAGAACAACAAAATAATGGAGGATAAGGTGAGTGGAATAGAAGATGATATTGCAGAAATGGAAACCGATATCAAGGTAACCAGCATGAGAGGAGTGATTGTACTTATAGATATCTAGCCATCCTTCATTCTCTCACATAATTTTTCCAAAAATAGCAAATGCAGCAGGAACAACAGGAACTCCTGCAGATGGTGCAACATTTTCTTCAGTCATGCACACCTTCACCAGAACATGTTCTGCGTCCTATGCCTGCACCTACACATGTTATTCAGCCATCTATGCCTACATCTTCACATGATCATGTATCGCGCCAGCAGTTAGGATTAGATGTCACATTACCTTTCTTCAAGGCAAAGGCGAGACTAGAGTCTGAAGCAGAAATTGCACCAAACGGAGAGATGGGATTTAACATGCAGCATCAGGGCGGCCCCTCCACACAGCAGCTTGTTGACCCCTCTCCACACATCGCCCGAAGGGAGCCTATTATCGACCACAATTATAAATTGACTGAAGACGACAATGTCGCTGCAGCCTTTGTAGAATTGAGTTATGACAACGCAACGGTGGTTGAAATAGAAGGCCACCTTATTGCAGCGAAACAATTGCGCGCAATTGTGAGTGAAGGATTTATGGTTGGTGAGGTACGTACTGTCATTTCAGATCCCATGTCGAAATTAAGATCATGCAAACACATGTACTAAATAAACCCTTTGCAGATCATAGATGCCTATGTTGATATCAGCAATGTGAAGAATGCTTCAGTGTCATTCATAAGTACTTTACAAGCCATGATGTTGCTTACAGATAATCTACGCAATGACAAGTACATGCAATTCAGGAAGCTAATAAATGATAAATGTGTCAGAAGGCATTTGGTGTGTAATGCTGATTTTATTTTGAACTTCAGTATTTATCAATATAGTTATTTTTCAAAGAGTTGTTAACTAGGACATTCCATTCAATAGTTTTAAATTTTGTGATACAGATTTTTGTGCCAATGAATTTTAAAAACAACCACTGGGTTCTCATAGTTCTGAATTTCAAAAAAACAGAGGTACAAATCCTTAACTCTATAGCCGAAATGCGAGACAAAGAAAAAGAAAAGGCATTGGTAAGTACAGCTCGTCTGCGTAACACGTGCCACCTATTCAACTTTGGTCGATCAAAGTTAACATGTATCTCACCATCCACTAGGTACAAGGCATACGATATTGTCTTGACTCTTTGGGCACACCAATTGACTTGTGCGGTTGGAAAACAGTTTCCTACTTGAACATACCGCAACAAGAAGACGGGTACTCTTTTTCGGTTCTATATTAATGTTGCACTCCAGTTACTTACGTTTATGTTCCGTTGCAGACATTCGTGTGGGGCATTCGTGATAAAGTATATCGTAGCATGGGATGGAAACAAAATGGCCCATAATTTCACAAGTGTGAGTCTTAGAATTCTTTCGATTCCAAATTGTTACAGGCTGATAAAAACTTTGCTAAATGATGTGCACTACTTTCCTTGCAGACACAGATTAATCTATTTAGCTGGAAAATATGCTCGAAGCTGCTCCATTCTAATCACAACAAGAGACGCTTGGACTCATACAAAGTGCCTTTGTCGGTCCGTACATTTACTTTGTATTCAAAATCTTCAACCTTGTACAACTTATTCCAGGCTGTACAAAATAAACCCGGTGTATAATGATTCTTAGGAGGAAGCTTACTTTGCGAAGTATCTAGAAGAACAACACAAGGACACAAAGGATGAAGATGATAACGGTGTGGAGATGGTTGTGAATGGAATTGGAAATACATCAACCCCTGCTGACAGCAAAATAGGAGGGAAGGGAAGTAAAGGAACCCCTTCAACCACTGCGGCCAGCACGGAAGGAGGAACAGGACCTACGAAAGGAAAAGAGGACGGCTAAGGAAAATACCTCCACCTACTCCTGGAACTGCCTCATCACCTGTCTTAGAGAAATTCAGCCCTGAAGCTATCTCTAATCAAATTAAACGAGTAAGTCGCCGGAGAGAAAAGGGACATCAAATTTGGGCCACAATTGAAAAGCCCTTATAAGAATTATTAGATGTCTGTTGACAATTCTATTTGTTTAGTTTGAAATCTTTAATGATGAGTTAATATGTACAAGTTGAATTGCCGCAGATTTTTTGCATACATTCCTTGATGATTTTGAGAAATTTTTGTGCGAGTGCTAATTTCTTTGCATCCAGTTGCTCCATAGTTTGTTTTTACCCTTGTTCACTAATTAGCAGCAGGAAGCACTAAATTGTTCTCACAACCCGCATGAACATATGATGTTAGAACTAGGTTGCTCGTACAGATCAAATACGTTGAAAGAATTTGGGCTGCTCGTACAAATCAAATTCGTACAGGTCTTCTTCATTCACCGGTTTGGCTTGTGGTGTCACCGGACAGCTCCAGCGGGTGAAGTTTCAGTTAGCTGTAAAAAGGTAGGACCATTTGGACCCCACCCCCTAGGCGACCATTTGGACCCCACCCCCCTAGGTGACCATTTAGACCCCACCCCCCTAGCCTCGACAACTGTTTGGACCCCAACCCCCCTAGGCGACCATTTGGACCCCACCCCCTAGCCTCGGCGACCGTTTGGACCCCACCCCCCTAGGCGACCATTTGGACCCCACCCCCCCTAGCCTCAGCGACTGTTTGGACCCCACCCCCCTAGGCGACCATTTGGACCCCACCCCCCCAGCCTCGACGACCATTTGGACCCACCTAGGTGACCATGAATAATAATCTGGTTGTGCGTGACCATCCTGCGGTTGCAGAGCATCGAGTTTTAGAAAATCATTCCGATGATTGGTTCCGATCTTGCACCGGTCTGGATTTTGGTAATGTGAGATTTTCCATATGATGTTCCTCTATTGTCATCGAATCTGCTCACATTTCTAACCAACGCCATAAATACCAGAACGAGAAATGTTGGATGACCTAATCGTATAAACACTTGGAGATTGTAGACAGAGTGACACCATCCAATCTTTTGCTACCTTTCATAAAACCAATTGTCTGAATAAAGACAAGACAATAACTTTGTAATCCCTCGTGTAGGGCCGGATACAAGTAGCACTCCTTGAAGATCACTATATACACGCTTAAACAGAAGTCAAGGGAGCGCTCCCTTAAATAGCAAAATGTGAATAGAAGTCCCAATGTGGATCACTGTCAGTAATGAAGGGCTGGCCCAATGGATTACTACGAGCATAAGTTTGAACATCATCTACAGCAGTTAGGCTCTGCAGATACACGCGAAGGTATCCACCGGGCCCTGCTTGTTAGGAATAAAATTTGTTGTAGTAAAAAGCTAGGTAGTTGTACAGAACAATAATAAAATTTGACACATACCCAATGAATTATCTTTCAGGTTCATATAACTGTAGGGGTGAGGAAAAATTCCAGTGTGTGGCTGCACATGATTAAAAGAGTGTGTCATTTCAATATTGGTGAACATATTAAAAAGATCGACATAGGGAGGTGTTTGGACAAATACAGGATTGCGAAGAGCTTTGTAAGGAGAGTAATCCACAAGCAATGTATTTGAAGGCAAATAGTCCCCCTCTTCCCATGGAAGATCAGGGTCTTCGTTCTGTCACAGTTTCCTCAACTCTTTCAGTAGTAAAGGTTTGTCCCTATTCTCCGGTATTTTATACCCAGTTACTGTGCATTTAGACATTTCCAACAAATATTACAACCATAAATATTAGGATTTAAACACTGAGAAATTGGAATATACATGGGTATAGTTGACTAACCCAACAAAATTTAAGGCGCGGTTTGAAATCTTTCATAACGATATCAACCACCGATTCCACATTGTTTCTAGACAAATTAGAAAGGCACAATAAGCACAAAGTAAAACAAAATGGGAAAGCTCGAGACTACAAGCCCAGAATTGTAAAGAGATCTTACTTGTCTCTTGAGGACCATATAGCTACGTCAAAATTCTGGGAGCAAAAGTCAAGAAACTCAACATAGTAAGGCCTTCTAAACACTAGTAAAAGGTGCATCAACGTAAATTAACATCTTTCGTTACAGTCTACATCAGCATATGTGCAAATAGTAGCAATGGGAGATAATAATACATGATATTTACCTAACTTCCCTCGAACCTTGCCAACAGCCATGATACTGTTATGGTGGTCGTTGTTAATATCCGCAAGCACAACGTTAAGATCTAATATAAGAAGCTTCTTCTTTGAAAATGTTGTAAAGGACTGTCTCGGTGAAACAGCACCTAGCACACAATTATCTTTGTCATCAAGGTCTCCTAAGAATCATTGTATCTAAATTTAGATCTTTTTCATACCAAAATGAAACTCAAGAAAGTATCAGAAACCATTACTTAGAACGAATGCTGTAGGATAAGAAGTGGATGCAGGTTCCGAAGACGAACGATGCTCAACTATGAAGGCGTCGGTGTCTGAGGTACCGGAGACTGAAGGTATCTGAGATGGCTGCTCCTACTCTGAAGACTTATGCTCTGCTGTTGTCACACCCGATTCTAGAAAGAACCAAATGCATCTCATGTGTGCGCCAGGATCATGTTCACACACACATGATAGACGGACAACTGTAATATGTCAAAGACAATGCTCGTAAAGTAACTGAATAAAGTATTTAACAATATTACACTCCGAATAAAAGAGACACAAAGGTCTTTAAACGATACACCGATATACCCTAAATGAAGTCTGCAACAACTCCGTCTTCCACAGGCGATGACTGGTGAACGCAATGCCTAGAACTCCTCGAAGTCGTCGAAGTTCTCCTCTTCAAAGTTCTCTTCTGAACAATAGTTGGGCAAGGGTGAGTACTCTTATGGTTGGTACTCAGCAAGTGGGGAGAATATGCAAGGCCATCAAGGATAGGCTAAGGTTTACAGGAGCGAGCACTTTTAGTTGGTCAAGTATTTATTAGCAAGCACCTATTAACTAGGTTTAAGTTTATACCATCCCACTTTGGCAAAAACATAAAGGTACCAGCAACATAAACATAAACCAAGAACCACAATTTAATTAATCTTCAAGTTTCATTATCATGTGAGGTTCCAAGCCACTCTTAACCGTGAGTACGGCTGTTATAACAGTTTTACACTCTGCAGAGGTTGTACACTTTACCCACAAATTGTGTTCCCTTGAGTCACCCGGGTTTGCAAGGCCCTTAAACACTTCCGAGGTGAGTGGCGAGGGTACACTACGAAGCCTTTACAAAGACATGTTGAGAGCTAGGCAGCCCGCTAGAGTTTCAGTAGCAGTGTGGTCCATAAACCTCCCTAATGGTCAGCTCCTTAGCAAAGGCAGCTACCCCAAGAGGACCGGGCTACGGCCCCTATCATTGACCCCCTCCTTGCCCTTTTGATAAGGCCACCCGCTAATTACACATCTAATTAATTGGCTAAGGTCAGAGCCATATGACTTTGTGGTTGCACTGTTCACTTGGGTGGTTCTCCATGTTCCCATTAAACAAAGTTGATCTTGAATTAACGCAGTATAACAACATTATGAAACGTGATCATAATTATCATAAGAGTAAACCAACACCAATCCCAAAGTTTGCAACTAAGCGTGTCTACCCAACATGAATAGTAAACCCAGGTGTTTCAAGGCTTTGGGTAAAAGACTAGGTATGTCCTTAGTATAGGTAACCCATCAAGTTTATGCAAGCAACATTAAAGTAACGTGAATTATCATGCTATTGTTGGGATAAAATAGGATATGCAGGGGGGAAATCCACTTGCCTTCCTCAAACAGCTGTTGATTCTCTTCCTCGTAAGCTTGCTCTTGGTCTTGCTCGAACGTCACATTGTCTACGTGATCACACAAATAAGCATACACAAACAAATAAGAAACAGTACAATAAACAGTAGAAACAGAGAGTAAAAAGATGATAATATTGTAGTTCATGATGCAAGGATCGCGTGAGCGCAAGAATCGGTGAAATCGGAGTTGAAACAATGAAGATATGGCTAAAACAGTGATTCAGGGACCTAACTGCGAGAGTTTTGAACTTCCAGGGGCTAGATCTGAAGAAATCAGGGGCTAAAACATAATTAAACCTTAAACAAAGGGTCGGGTTGCAAAACTAGAGGTCCTGGACGGTAGGTACTAATTCTGGAAAAGTCAGGGGTCGGGACAGAAAAAAAAAGGGCTCAACTCTAATTATTTTTCTACTGATCTGGACTACGGGTCGATTCCTGGAAAGCCTAGGGGCTTTTCTGCAAAGGTTCCGGGGACGGCTAGGGTCCGACGAATCTGGTCTGTTGGATCAGAATCGGGTGGTGGGGTAAGGGTCGGGAGAGGGCGGCAGCTCATGCGCGGCTCAGATTTGTTCTGGCCGTGAGATCTAGACCGGGCGGCAGGACGAGGGTCGGCTCGGGTCGGCTCGCAGAGTTAGGGTCGGGTGAATCGGTAAGTGGCGCTGGGCGCCGGCGGCGAGCGAGAGCGGCGGCGGACGGCCGGAGCTCACCGATTCCGGTGCTCTGGGGCTCGGTTCAGGCTGGGGTTATGCCGGGGAGAGAGAGGGTGGCACGACGAAAGTGGTGGGGGTCACGGGACGGCCGTGCGGCGACTGTAGACCGGCGGCGAGCAGAAACAGAGCTCCGGCACGAAATTGGGGCTGCGATAGAGTGAGAGAGAGGGGGGAAACGGGGGCAGCTTGGTGCGCACCACCTCGCGGAACTCCGGCGAGGGTTGTAGGCGTTGGAGAAATAGAGGGACAGTGAGTCGATGGAGGGGCGCGACACGGGGCGGCGGTGTTCCTCCGGTGTGCGATTTCTAGCGGCGTGCAACGGTGCGGAGTAGAAGAAGAGGTTGACGACAGCTCTGGGTGCAAAGCGGGGTTCCGGCGTGGGTTTTATAGGGGAGGGGAGGAGGCGGAGCGGCCGGGGAAAGGAAGGCGGCGGCTCACGCGGCGGCCTGCAAAGGAAAGGGGCGGTACCGCGGGGAAGGAAGGAGGAGACGCGGGCGATGGCGCGGGGACGAACTGGATTCGGGGTGAGGAAGAAAAAGGAAAGGGGAGGGAGGCGCGGACAACGGGCGACGGCGCGGCGCGTCTGGTGTCGCGGCGGAAAGGAAAGAGAGAGAGAGGAGCGGGAGGAAGAAGAAAGGAAGGTGGGAGAGGAGACCGACGTGTGGGACTCAGCTGGCGGTGAGAGGGAGGTGAGGGAGAGTGAGGCGGGTTGGGCTGGCTGGTTTGGGCCGCGGGGAGAGGAATGAAATAGAAGAGGAGGAGAGAAGGATTTGGGCCGACTGGGTTGGGCCACGGGAAGAAGAAAAATAGAAGGAGAAGAGAGAGAGGTTTGGGCCGGGCTGAAAGAAAAGAGTGGGAGAAGAAAAAGAGAGAAAGATGCATGCATAATTTCATTTTGTGGCTTTTATAAAAATGTTTTTTAAAAATTTTATTTCCTATATTTTTGGGTGTTACAGCTATCTTCTCTGCGTCTCATTGCCGGTCTCCTCTATTGCCCGATCTGCGGTCTGATCAGGCTCCACCTCCGGTGAGTCATTGTGCAAGGGAGGGCTACGCTCAATCGATGGAAGAGGTATAATAGGGTCAGTGGAAGCAGCAAGTTCCAAAGATGAACAATGCTCAACTATCAATGCATCAGTGTCTGAGGTACTGGAGACCGAAGGTATCTGAGATGGCTGCTCCTCCTCTGAAGACTTCTGCTCTGCTGTCTTCTCTGTGGTCTGATTGCTGGTCTCCTTTGTTGCCGATCTGCGGTCTGATGAGGCTTCACTTCCGGTGACGGTGGTGAGTCATTATGCAAGGGAAGGACCGCCTGCAGATCTGGGAGTGTAGGAGAAGTACCCAGTTGCAGTGGCGACTGTCCTGGCAGAACTGGGAAGTGAGCAAGAGGCACGGAGAAAGACAGTGGGGCCGCTACTGGAGGTTGCTCAATTCTAGAAGCCCGGAATAGGTGGCCGATCAAGAGACGCGTACTCTCGGTCTCTCTCCGAAATGCCAAGCTCATCTAATGCTGCTGTTGTTGCATAGCGTACCACCTGTTTGACTCGCACTCCTCCCTGACTGCTACCGCCTCCTGCATCTTCCGCATCTGCGTCTGCATCAGCTGCATGTGCGCCTGCATGTTGGACAACAACTGCAAAGTATCGAAAGCCTGAGTCGGCGCTGCAGGTGGAACTGTAGCGGGAGGTGGAGCTGGCTGAGCTGAACCGGAACCACCTGCCTCTGCATCATGAGCTCTAGGAGGTGGGGCTAAGATCAGGACTTCATGGTCTGAGTCTGAGTTTGAGTCATCGGAATCGTAGTCATCCCACAAGCCATGCACAACATCCAAGTCCTCCATAATATCATCCTCTTCAATAGCAGCTGCTGGATCTTCTGGAGCCATTCCACTCTAAGTAGCCACTAGGGCTCTCGGGCCACGGCGAGGATCCATGGAAGGTGGCGGTCTATAGACCTTGTCAGCAGTGGTGGTGTCTGCAAGCGGGTCACGAACCCGATGCCTTGTTATCTGATCAATGGCCCTGTTCAGCAGATAACTGATGATGTGAGCATACGGCTGCTGTCTACGTGCCCGTAGACCATCTGCTATACAGTCCTCAATCTCACATAAAAGAAAGTCTACAATGTCGAATGGTGTATGGGATAGGATGTGAAGAAGGAGCCACTATTTTATGCTGGTGACTGACTCTGCAGCCCCCATCCTGGGTAGAAGAGAGCGTCTCAGAGCCTTGTGCACGGTCTGAGCCTCGTAGTGAGTCTGTCAGGTGCACGGGAGGACTCGGGCCTGAATGGTGGGCAAAAGGAGATACTTCTCTCTCAAAAGGTGGAAGAACCCCGCCAACAAGTTCACATCTGGGAGGCTCGGCACCTGGGTAGGCCAACTCGTGAAGCCGGGTGTCATGTAGATCAACTCCTAGAGCCTCTGCAATTTTGCGCCGGTAAAGTCTGTGCTCCCTGCCTCTGAACATGAATTGAATAAACTCCCTGTTGTGCTCAACCCAAACTGTGGCATAGAAGATTTTGATCCACCGCTCCACATATCGGCCTGACTGAGAGAGTAGCTAAGAAAGTCCTCTCAAATAAGTGAAGTGTGCCTCAATATTATCTCCTCCTACAGCCTGTGTCAACCATCGGTAGTCCAGCATGTTTTGTTTGCTAAGCTGAATCCCTCTGAGTTCATATGCTTTGTAGAAACCTGCCTGAAGGAGTGTATGGAAATCTCTGCCGGCATCATCGTCTCGTGGCTCAACAAACCACTTCTCAAGAGACATAAATCACTTCTTCTTCACCCAGCTCGCGGAGGAATTAATGGGAACTTGAATCAACCTCTGTGTTGCATGCAATAATGCCTCTAGCTCTGCATCTGACTCTGACTCTGACTCACCCTCAGTGCGTGCCCTCTTCCTACCAGACAGAGTCGTAGGTCGACCGCGAGTGGATCTCCTACGAGGTGGAGACTGTCCTTCCTGAGAGTCGGGGTCCCTGAACGTGAAAGCCCCTGCACGGCCACCCTGTCTTGCTGCATCAGCTGCATCTGCTACTGCTACAGCTCTCTGCATGTCCCTCTGCTCTCTATACAGCTTCTTCTTCTTCTTCTTCTTCTTGGGAGGCTCTTTGATGGCCTTGCCCTTGTCCTTGGCTGCTTCCTCCTTTGACTTCTTCTTCCTCCTCTTTCCGTGGTCCTTGCTCGGTCTGCACGGTGGGTCACTGCCTTCACCCCCGCTTTCACATCTGGCAGTATGCTTGATTCCAGTCATCGATGACAATAAAAGAACTGGCAATTCAGGTGGAAGATGTCCCCTGCCAACCTCAATTGCAACTGCACAAAGCAACTAGCTGTCACTTCAAAGGCTTGGCAAATAGAATAAAATTGCTTGTGAGAATCAAACAGATCTATGAATGTGTGAAGGGTTTCTACTTCTGCGCATTAGAAACATTAAATAGATTTGAGGATGAATTAGGAATAGAGAATAGCAACCGTGTGTTGTATCTAAAAGAAAGGCAAGTACCCTTTATGATCGCATCACATAAATGAAGGCTCTCAAAAAGGCACAATCTACCCGAATGAACAAGGCACGATCACAATAATGTACATGTAAAAATTGCAAGAAAAATACTTCATTCGGTCACAACATTGGTTATTTATAGCACCATTAATAGAAATAAAGATAGCTATTGAGACCGATAGTGCAGCAAAAAGGGGAAATCCTCACCCACAAGCCGTCGGGAGGCGAGTCCTGACGGCTACGGAGAACGACGGATGCGCGATGAAACGATTGGGTGTCAGAGTCGTGGAGAGGGCGAGCAAAGAGGCGACCAACAAGGGAGGCGACAACCTGGGGTGGCGGCGCGCTAGGGTTTGGGAGCGGCGGCGGTGCTGCACAGCAGAGATGAGGCCGCGGCGCTACGCGGGAGAGATGGTGCCGCGGAGCTGCGCAAAGGAGAGTCGAGGGTGGCATCGTGGCATGCGGCCGCGATGGTGAGGGAGTGCGGAGTCGGCGATCGCGGCGGCGGTGGTGGGAGAGAGACACGGGCGCGCGGAGTGTGAATTCGTGAGATATAGGGTTAGTGGTCCCAGCACAAACGGTTATGGAAGGACGGACGGCTCACGATCTGGCAATTCAAAGTGGATGGCTGAGATGCGCCGAACAGAGCCATCAGCACATGCCAAGCCGGCGCATCCACAGGATAATATTACAGGCCCATCCGGTGAACACAGGAATCCAACCACCGCCAAACACCATCGAAGCCGCCACCACTACTTCTTCCCCTCGTTGGGCCGTTTCGGCCATTGGGCCTTGTTTGGGCCGCTCCGCATATTCCCCCTTTGGGCCGGCTGGCCCGCTTTCCCCCCTCCGTGGACGCGTGTTTGGGCAGGGTGGTGGAGGGGGTTATGCGTCCCATCACCACTACAGTATCGGCTGCTGCACCGGCGTACGACGCGCTGGTGATGCCGATGTCACTGGAATCCGTCCAAGAGCCTCTGGAATGTACCTGGAGCACGCCATCTTCCGCCGCGGCCGCTGCTGGTACGTCCATCATGCCACGTGGTGCTCATCCACCGGAGCGAGCCTGCTCTCTGTCCAGTGGCCACCGCATTCCCCCCGCTCCCGGCCGCTCCCTTCTGCGCGAAGCTGCCTCCACCCCTGCCCGTGGCTCCCCCACCCCCTCCCCGCAATTTCCAAAAAACCCTCGCCCCGCTCACCTCTGCCGCTCCCGCCTTTCCACAACCGTTGCTCCCGCTGCCTCGCCAAAGACCATCTGACAACAAACGCCATGCCGGGTCTCCCCTTCGATGGAGCCCTTCCAGGGTCATCCTCACCGGGGCTCGTGATGTGTCGCACCCTTGCCTCGTCTTCCTCCTCGGGGGAGACCCCCACGTTCACCACCCCTACGCCGGCACCGGTGCAGGCGCAAGTGGAGCTCGACGAGGCGGAGCTGCCGCCTGCCGGAGAGAGCACTGCCGCTTCTGCTGGAGACGACGTCGTAACACCCCAGCCCCAAGGCTACACCGATGTCTACATGTCGCCCGTCAGGCTCTCACGCTTCTCCCACCTGGCGTTTGCGGTGGTCGACACACCCACCACGGCCCCGGCTCAAGTGGTCCGTGACGCGCTGGTCGGCCAAGAAGGTAAACCCTATGTCACCCTTGCGCCGTGCACCTTTGGTGCCATGCTGGTGATGTTCCAGAGCAACAACGGCTGCGAGAGTGCTGTTGAGCGTCAGCCATTCCTGGGGCGGGAACACATAGTGACCCTGGTGCACCACGATGACGACACTGTCAACCGCCACTACTTTGAGCACAAGGCATTCATCACGGTGGCCCTCAAGGACTACCCGCTGGAACACTGGAACCGCGAGCGCATCATCTTCTCCGCCGACCCCTACGCCAACCGCCATTTCACTGACCCTGTGTGCATTCAGGGCGTCGACGTCTCCGCCGTCATTCTGACCGTCAAGGCGGAAGGGGTCACCGACATTCCTTTTGAGGAATACTTCAAGAACCATTGCGGCGTGGGTGCCCTGGCGCGCCTCGAGATTGTCAACGTCGAGCTCCTGGGAGATTCCGGTTAAGACTCAGATTCTTCTGGTCCTCCGTCTCCTGGGCCGCTGATCCCCAACGGTGCTGGAGATGGTGCTAGGCTGCCCACTCCGGCGCAGTCGAGCGGCTCTGTCCTTGGTGCTGGGCTGGGCACGCCCAACGCGAACTGGCCTCGGGGTGGTGGGGCGCTCGGCTAATGACCCCGCCTCTGCACATGCGTTCCTGGAAGGTCCTGCTGCTCTGCGTCGAGGTGCTGGGCTGATGTCGCTGGACGACATCCTCCCGGCTCCCTTCGGGTGCCACAAGGGGGAACGCATCATCCCAAAGGTACGTGGGCGCCCAATCCTCACCAAGCCAAGCAAGGTGGGCATCCGTGCGCGCTGCGGTGCCTTCTACGAACTTTGGGCGATCGACGACAGCGGCAACTGCACATACTTCAAAGTCCCCTGCCAGCCCCTCTGCACCGACGTTCGTGGAGACCAAGGTATGTTGGTGGTCAACTTGTGCTCGGCCACCATCGGCTTCCTCCACCAGGTCAGCTCGGTCGGCACAGGCGGGCACACCACCTTCTCCGTCGACGTCATCTGCTCCGGGCCGACGGCTCCTCCAAGGAACCTGTCCCTGCTGGATGCGGCCAACCTTTGCGACGCCGGGGGTCTTCCGCGCTCCTTCCCTGCTGTTGGGCCAATCCCTGTTGGGCCTCTACCTTCGGCCGCCCTCTCCAGCTGTGCCGATGACTGTGGTCACCACTCCCACGTCACCACTTGCTCCCAGTCTGGTGCGCCAGACCAGTTCCCCTACGGCCCCCACTCCCCTAGGTCAGGGGAGTCCGCGCAGCCGGAGCTTCAACTCCCTCGACCTCGACGTGCAAGCTTGCAACAAGGCCGGCTCCTTCGACGATGGGCTCAACGTGGACAACATCATCGGGATGGACCCGTGGTTCGGTGACACGGCGCTCTTCGTCCTAGCCTCGCCTGGCGCCGTGGTCCCGCCCGCTCCAGCTGCAATGGCCATGTCGCGGGCACCTCAACCACTATCGGGCCCAACCATGGTGGACCTGACCACCCTCAACGCGGTGGCGTCTGTGGAACTTGACTCCCCCGACCTCCACTGCTACGAATCCCTGGAGCCGGTTGCTGCTGCTGCCGTCCGCCTCAAGAAGCGCAAGCATGGGATGGACTAATGTCACCCCATCAAGACTGGATCAGTGTCTCCTTTTGCTTCCGCTGCCCCTGGCCAGCGATGAACTATGTAATAGGGCTAGTCGTTGAACCTTGCCGGCCAGCTCCGTTCTGTGGCGAGGCCCTGTGTGTGCTGGGCATATGTTGCCCCGTTGAAATCAGCTGTTCGTGGTTGCTTGTGTTGTACTTGTTAGGTGCTTTCTTAGCTATGCTATTCATAGTCCTGTGAAGTCACTGGATGTTCGCCGGAGGAGATCCTAGATATGCAACGCCACACTGTGCTTCAACTCACTAGTGGGATCGGTGATAACCATTCTGGTAGCACTGGTCGAATGTGTAAGGTCTTTGGAGTTTTGCATCAAAACTTTTTACTCCATTCACTAGACTACACCACCGGTCCAACTAGTGTGTTCACATCATAGTTCCAACGAAATCTTTCCTAAAGGTAAACTAAACGGTAATATTGTCCCACCAGTCAGACTGGTGGGCGTGGTAAGAGAGGAACTAATCAACTCCATCGCATGTGAAATGCTTTCACATGATCAGATCTATCCACACATTTCACAGCATCAAATGTTACACAAATAATTCTTGGGGATTCTTTGTACCACAAAGATTTTACTTAACTCTTAATGGCAAACAGGCATTTCATATCGGTGTAATACTTTGGTTACATCTCTAGCTAGGAAGGTGTCTAGAGATACACCCATGGTAAACTGAGTATAATGAATGTGCTAGCAAAAGGAGAGTAAGAATAATGAAACCCAGCTCCACTGATCACCATTGCTACCATCGAACCAACTCTTGATTAGAAGTACATGATATCGCAAGTCGCATACGAAGAAGATGTAGATCAACAGCCATGTTTTGTACAAGCAGGAAAAAAAAGGATAATTTAGTCATCGTAAAGAGGAGTTTCTCAGCGAATAAGAGAAAAAATTGTATGATGAAAAATATACAGTTCTGCACCACCTTACCTACAAATCAGTCATCTAGCACATCTTCAGGGAGCTTTGTTACCTACAAATGAAGAGGAACATTAGTCATAACTACTCATATCTCACAGACGGCCTGCTGTCACCTATGATAAACTGAGAAATACCTCTTCTCTCATGGAGCATGTTCACCGATCGTGACCCTCACCCTTACAAAAGGAACATTTAGTATTAGATTTACTGTAAGTTGACTTCAGCTTTTACTTCGGAGCCCCCTCTGCCATGCACATGCATGGGATCCAAGACATCTCTGATGTCTTCACAATCAGCCTCCGGGGCTTGTGGCAGCACCGGTCCATACATATTGGTTTCGTTCGCTCCCACATTTGGCAGGATCATATCAGCTTCCTGAAGAAGGGCGTCTTTGAGCCGCTCATATCATTCAGTTGAACGAGATGCTGCGAAGGATGCAACACGACTGATATTGCATAGGTCACGGTACCTCATTAGGGTTGTGGAATACTCATACATGGTGCTCTTCCTTATCGGCGGAAATGCACTCTTCGCCCCCCTTGTCCACCTTTCCAAAACACAGCAGTCTGGAAACTTGTGTTCTCCCCGATGTCCCAATACAAAGAATATGTGTGAGCAGGGGGTTCCAACGGATTGCAACTTACGACAAGAACAAGAAATCCCCATCAGATTGCCCTCTACAGTAAATTCACATTTCACATAGATCATGATGTCTGGTTTGTCCTTCCTGCCAACATAATACTCTTCTGTATCATCGCCATCTAGGATCTCAATCAGATGACACTTTCTGGCTGCTTCTATGCTGAACTGCACCAACATAAAAACATTAGGTGTGAACCTTTTCTTCGCATCTATCTCAAGAGTTGACGCATCTGGATCTGAGAATGGCTCAGATTGCAAGGCTTTAATGTCATCATCCGCCTCATTTCTGCCCACCCTTGAAAGGCGGGTCTCATAGTGCTCTACCATTTCTAACAGCGTCATTTTACCATCCAGTTGCATCTAAAGCCTAGCATTGATGCTCTCACTCCGTTGGTTGCTCCTCAATCCTAAATAGCACTTACCCGCATGATACGCAGCACACCAGATTTTCCTCACCTCATACATCTAATAAAGCCACGAGTCCCTTTGTGGGTAGCCAACTTTATCATACCCACCGTACTGCATTTCCTGAATTTCAAATATCTAGTGTTTGCGGATCCCACTAATCTCCATCTCGAGAATATCAGCTTTCTGGTCATGGTTGATTCTTCGATGTGAACGCAACAGGCAACTAAGGTCTTCTGGCGCCAGAGGATGGTTGTGTTCATCGATGAAATCCTTCACATACCACTGCCCCGTGTTCTTATCTCGTGCAATCACAAATTTCGCACGGCATCCAACATGAGTTATATTTCGTGGCCTCCGCTGCTTATTCTCCCTCTTCACGTGCTTGTCTTCACAGAAACCTTCATGACTGCAAACAAACTTCCGAAGGGTCAGCTCATTGTGGCCAACGTCCCACTCATCATAGCTCCTCACATTAAATACTTTCTCAAGACCGTATGCATTATAAAACTGAAATCCTTCATCTTCACTAGCGATCATCTTCCTAACAATTTCATTGTACTCCAGCAAAGACTCAAGATCTGCCATTGCCTCCTGCATCCATCAATAGTGTTATAGAAATTAGATATCCACATAACAAATTCACACCAGCCTGGATATGAACTAATGATAGCTACTTGCTTTTACTAGATAGTGTTTATTTGGTGGGGGAGGGGCAGTGGAAGTATATGACTGATAAGGCTCATTGTGATAGTAGGGATTGTTGCTTCCTGTATATTGATTTTGTTCCATGGGTACCCATCACTGACTGGCCAACTTAAAAAAATATGGCCACATTCTACATGTACATGGATGTGAAGATTCTTGATGCATACAATAAGATAACAGACAATACCTTTTTCAAGTAGTAGTTGGTGGTACAAAAGCTCTGTTCTTTTTCAATTTTAATGCCCTATTTTGAACCAATTAGTTTCAATGGGCCTAGATGTTTCATGCTTAGTCTAATTCATTGTTTTTTGCAGGCCAACATGCTAGCTGCATTGAGCGGAAGTTTGCTAACATTTTTCATTTCCATGTCCATGCTTCTTGGGCGATCTATCTCTAGCATCATTAGGAGACACTGGAACCAACAATCACCGAAGTATGCAATCTCTGTTGTACTGGCATATGTTTGACATTAAGAGCCATCAACAAACACCTATCGTGAATTACTATACGGACAGTTCTAGGAGGAGATTGAATCAAGAAACAGGGTGATGAACACCAACATATCAAGAAACAAAAAATTGAGGAGAAAGCAGAGTCCAACCTGTGGAAGGATGGTGGTGGACGAATCTGGTGCAGGCGGCCGCAAGGGCGCGATGAGGTCGTAATGGGATCCTTTGTGGAAGTAGGGAACACAACCGGCAGGGAGGCGGTGGCGGCGGAGTGGGGTGACATCCTCTGGCGGCGGCTAGCGAGTGTAGGGTGGTGCGCAACAAGCGAGGGCGAGGGTAGCGGCAGCGCCGCGGCGGATAGGGCACGGAGGAGGAGAGGGCGACGGCGACCTGGCAGCGGCGGCGCCGGCGGGGGCTAGGCACAGAGGACGCGCGGGCGGCTAGGCAATGCGTGCGGTTTGGGGTACGTGAGTTGGGGTGGGGGTGGGGTTTTGGGGTGGACAAATGACCATACTATCCTTGCCGGATTAAAATTACCTAAAGGGATTAATTCAGGGAGGTACCTAGAGGAACACCCTTGGACTCTTCAGTTGGTAAAAGAAAATGCATTAAGCAATTGATTGGGCATAGGCTGATGGTCAACTATACAAATGAACATAAACGACCAATCTTTACTACCATCATTACTAGATCTCCTGACCAACTGGCTTACCACGGTGCTGAGTTCGGTAATGCTTGCTCAAAGCAAGAAAGGATATTGATCGATGGATGCACATTCAGATCTTCAGTACTGTGAAGCAAACTTCATTACAGCAAACACTAGGCCGTCTGACAGTTCGGAGGATCACATCACATATTGCTGAGTTTAACATGTCCCAAGGTAAAACCATCATTTTAATAATAGAGGGGTTGTTGTTCGAGAAAAAAAATAATAGAGGGTTGTCATTAGTTGCAATGACCATGAATTCGTTCTAGACACATGCACTGTTCTTGCCATTCCCCACAATAGATTTCTAGAACTTGTGATCCTGATCTCTCTCATCCCTACTACCAAGTATGCACTAGTAGCCTTGCCCGAACCAACAGATTCGTGACGTAAGATTTTAGCCATTGTTGCTTTGGAACGTGCAGATATGCCAGGGCCATTTTATTTATATCTACCGTGTGCCTTTTATTGTACTATTTCATCAATGTGTCAAAGGTGAGGCCATTCCTACCCTTCCAGATGTTCCAGAGCAACGCTGTGATAGATGAAAGGAATTGCTTTACAGTGATGTTCAGCCATTTGCAGTAGGAGAAGAGGGCAGCGAAGACAGATGCCAAAGGGCGTTTCACCTAGCCAGCGATCATGCGGGAGAGGTGGAGAGCAGTACCAGCATCGCGGCCATGATCGATGGACATACGAACAATCTCGGAACTCAAACAGATGCTTGAGAAACCTCTGCGCCATTTTAGCAAAGAGATGCGCAAACACAACACCGGACGCTCCGATGCTGCACCAACACATCGGTCTGCGGCAGACTGCCGGAGGCGGCGAAGCACGTGCCGGCCGGCGGCGGCGGCGGCGAACATCTGAGCATGACGAGTTGACGACGACGATCCGTCGATCCCCAAACGCCGCTCATCAGTCTGTTTGCAAGACGCTCAGCCTGCCACTGCCTCTAGGCGAGGAAGAAGAGCTCCAAAGCTCGCTCGCCACAAGAAGCCAGTCAGGCTGCAGATTCGGACGATCCACAGGACGCGCCGCTAGTGGCGCTCTCGACGGCGGGCAACAAGCTAGTGAGAGTCCCTCCCGTCGCTTTGCTTTGTCGGAGCCGGCGGAGCACCCGGCCACAGCCACCGGCGTGGCGGCGCCCGAGCTCGAATCTGACGGGGCAGAGTACGCCCGCTCGGCCTTCTTGAGCGAGTCAGTCAATCTGTACCGCACACATCGCATCCGACAGCTTCTAGGCACCGAGGCGGTGGACGGTATTCGAAACACCGTCCCCGCCCTGTTGGGATACTGGGATCGCCAGAACGCCGTTTCCGGTGCGCGCCGCGGCTCGCTGGCGCTTCGCCGACTTCCGATCGTGTCCCCGCTTCTCCATCCCTCATCCACCAGCCTTGAAGCCGCCCAAGCCTGCACCACGCACGGCTTTCAGCTTCAGCTTGGCATCATCTCCTACGACGCCAGGCTCCTTGCTCCCACCGGCCACCGGAGGTGAATGAATGGCTGCTGCCAGGGGCGAAGCATGTCAGACATGGCCAGCGGCGGTGGCGTCCAAAGCTCAACCAAGATGCATGGGTCTCGATTCTCGAACAGGATAGAACAGAATGGAAAGATTCTGAGTGTGTGTTGTTGGGGGGGGGGGGGGGGGGGGGGGGGGGTGTGGCGGACAGGCGAGCAGAGGAGGAGCCGACCCCCACCACGGTGCTATTATGCAAAATGCAAAATTATAATTGTAAATATTCGGATCACGATTACTCGTTCGAAAGTAGGAGCTTATTTGTAAATTGTCTGAAAGTTATATACCGGATCACAATTATCAGTCGCGATCCAATTTAGGGCTTATTTTGCAAATAATGCAAACAAATCTAGGGGTCGTTTCTGGTTTGTTTGCAACTGCGACGCGTGCCTCGGGTCGCGCCTGTGCCTGCGTTATTCAGCCCTCCTCTGTTTCTCCGGAGGTCGCGGACCGCCACGGCACCAGCGTCCAAGTCCTGCAACCTGAACCGGTCTGCCGTGATCCGGCCCCAGCCATCCGTCTCCTTCCTTCCCCTACAGCAGTCAGCCACCATGGGCGACTCCACCTCAACCATCCAAAGCCAATCCTATCAATAATACGGTGATCGATCAAGAGGATGTAGCCCGGTGGAACAGGCAGTTGCGATTTGAGTTCCACCGTACCGATTCACAGACTTGTGAATAACTGAGCATTGCACTGCAAATGGCTTACCTTCCTGGCGGAGATACCTTGTGGGCTGGAATGCTTTTTGATGGAGAGACACATAGTTCAGAGCAGCAGTGATGATTGTATCAACAGTATAGAGCAACCAGTCCTAATAATTTTGGCATTGTCGATTTCTTATATAATCATGTGTTGCACTGTTGCTACAATGCCGAATTCTTGAATCTCGACCGAATAATGTGACACCTCAAATCTCTAACAGCACAATTGATTTCCATCTGCTAGTCTGTAACATTCTCGTCTTGCCATTTAGTCTTTCAATTTCCGTATATTCAGATTTGAAGTTCCACAATAGCAACACAAGTATCGAAAAATATTCAGGACAATTTATTTCCATACTCGTGGTTTCTCTCTTTTTCATGATTCGACGTGCTGCTTTGTACAGAGCTAGTTCCTGAAGTACAAAAGCTTTTCATGTTTTCTCTATTTTACATGATGCCATTTGTTGATGCTATCCACCCGCGGGCATGTCCACATTCTTGATATTCATCTGAAAGGAATCGATGCTCGTAACCTACAGGGGGAGGGGGTGAATTAGGCAAACTTAAAATCTGAACCTATGCTCAATCTAGTTTGCACAAAACTTATACTAAAACATGCTATCTAGATGTGCAACTAGGGTTATTCTGGTGTGAAAACCTCATCCCAAAGAGTTTTGCAACCTGTAGCCAATCCTAGCAAGATACTACACTAAGAAAGTAAAGGCACACAAAGATTGCAAATAATAAATGCGGAAGGTTAAGAGAGGGGATGAGAGGAAGCAAACTCTTAACGCGAGGATTTATCCTGTGGTTCGGTTAGGCACAAAACTACTCCTACATCCATGTTGTTGAAGCACTCACAAAGAGTATTGCTTCCCGGCAAGCAAGTCTCTTCCGGGAGTCTTCTTGACTCGCCACAAGGCTACGTCAAGTCACCACGGTCACCTTGATCCCGCTTTCCACTAAGAAACTTCTCCACCAAAGAAGGGGGTCTCTACGTCCCCCGCACAAAGCCGTCGACGCCGCTCCACACCAAGCCGGAGGGTCGTAGACTTGCCGGCGAGCCACCAATGCTCCAAGGGGCCAACGCACAAAGATACAACTTGTGGTTCACTTCTAGAACCAGCACACAAGGTACAAACCTTGCTCTCTCACTCTCTCAAGAGCTAAACCTAACACTAACTCTCCCAAAGCTTGTGTTAAACCTAAAGATGTGATCAATAAGCTCTTGGGTGGCTTGGATGTGTTCTCTGGTGTGTATGGGGTTCCTCAAGACTCCAGCAACCTCAAATGACCCGGGGTGAGGCATATATATAGGTCACCAACTCAAAGTAGCCGTTACTAGTCGTTTTTCCTTTTCTGCACAAAGCGTCGGTTTAACCGACCGGGTGTGTCGGTTCAACCAGTCACACTGACCCTGCCTTGTAGCCGTTGAACTTCAACGTCTCTCTGCATGCTTGCGTCATTGCACTGACGCAATGTACCGACGCCTCTTGGTTCAGCATCGGTTTAACCGATCGTGAAGAAACAACCTAGGCTGCAGTTGCATAGCTCTCTGATGCTATGGTTAATGCACCAACGTAGGGTGGTTTAACCAGTTGTACATAGCAAATCCAGGCATAAGATACAACCTCTCTGATGCGACTGACATTGCACCGACGTAGCTGAATCAGATCCGTCGGTTCAACCGACTGTGAAGAGATTTTCCTGACATGATCAGCATACTAATTGCAATTGCACCGAGCCGTGCAAATTTGCTGCTGTCGGTTTAACCGACCCGTTGACTGTATCTGCATTTTCACTGCGTCCATTGTGTCTTGGAGATGATTTGGACTATCTTGGAGATGGTTTGGACTCCATCCATGGAACCTAAAAATCCTACAAACTTAAGCTCACAAAATCGTTAGTCCCATTGATTATATTGTCTCTCAATCACTAAAATCACAATATTACGTAATGAGGCCATTTTCCTTACAGCATCTAAGTGCCATGAAACTCAAACACAAGTACAAATTCTCTGAGATGGTCTGCTGTCTCCTATGGCACGGCGGCACGTCTATCTGGAACACTCCGGGGTCTTCTATGAGATTCTGGATCATAGTGTCTAGCAGTTGGAGCTGGTGCCGATGCAAACTCGTAGCACCGCGGGAGGAATGCAACTAATAGGCATCAGCTGATCCTTGAAGGCTTAATCTGAGTCAGTCTCTGCGTACTCGTGAACAAAAAAGAGCAAGGCATAGCCTCGTTGGTCCGAGCTGGAGATCTGGTCCGTTACCATCTGCACCATCCACGACATATGAGTGGCATCCAGCAGCCTCGCCGCCTTCTTTTCTCCCCATATTGTTTGCTGATGCTTCTCATGCCCAGATGCCCCTACATGTTATATGACAGGCGCCTCACACTCACAAATTGACTGGATCCGATGTTCTGAACGAACCTGAACCAGGGGAGAATGTGTGTGACATGCCTCAGTTTTTTCATAAGAAGCTGCGGTTTCTGGAACTACAAGGGATAGGAGCAATGCGGTCTACCTCATCTCTCCATTTCAGATCATGTAGCTTGCCATCCAAGGGGCCATTTTATAGGAGCAATGCGGTCTACCTCATCTCTCTACCTGTCGTGTGCTTCCTGTTGTACCGTTCCATCAATCCATCAATCACGGCATTATTCCACACACAAAAGAAGAGCCAAAGATCTGTTAGATTAACAATGACTGATAAGGAGCACCCGAATTACATGACAGAGAGGCTGACGATACCTGGACGGCAAACAAGATACCGAGAAATCAGGGGGGGAAAGCGGAATTTCATTTATGCTTTGTTTATGGTTTTACGAGCGTTCTACCAATCTCTATCAACAAACACTGAGAAAACACCATGTCCACTTGCAGCTCTTGACCCGTCCTTGTGTAGACGGAAGTAACTTGATAGTGGCCATCACGCTATGGACGGCAAGGAACAACGGAACCTCCTCCTTCTCCCTCCATCTTGTTCCCTGATGCTTCGTATGCTCAGATGCTTTCAAAGATTTCGATCTAAACATGAGAGATGTGTGTCATAGGCTCATACCCTCATAGGCATCAGTTTATGTAAGGAGCTGCAGTTTAAGAAACCACACAGGGAGAATGCAGTGCAGGTTATATACCTCGTCTCTCAGTGACGTCAATGTAGCCACAAGATATCAATTGCTGAGATCCAGAGGCCATTTTTATAGGCAGCTCTGCTCAGCAAAACCTAATAACATTTGTACCTACACCTACCAATTCATCATCAGTTATTCAATCTATCAACCGACAGACAGTAATATTCCGAAAAAAATGCAAAAGACAAATGGGGTCAATGATTTATTATAAGCATTAATATTGAAAGGAATGTGGGGGTTACTAAGTTCGCCTGTTTTTTCATGCCACTGAATTTTTCATGTTATAGGAGAAGCAGAAGATATTCCGACCACAAACAAGAATACTAATAAATCAGGGGAAATGGATATCTTTTTGTGTTTCTGTGGATTTAAATGTGTATAGCGCAGTGCCCGTGCGTTGCTACGGGTTCATGAGACCATCAAATTTATGCTCCTTCACTCCGTGCCCATGTACAGGTCGTGCCGTGACCGGGTGAGGCATTGATTGCTCAAGTTTCGATTGGGATTTCGATTAGGATTTCAATTGACTGACCAAGGAATCATTGCTTGCTTTAGAAATAATAGAGATAGAGATAGAGATTGTGTACTCTAGCTCCGTCAGTAAAGATGGCAGAGTTACTAAGCATGCACTCAGTTGCACTGAACACAATATCCCTGGAAGTGTAAGAAAGATGCATCGATGCAAGTGTCATATTCTACTTTGTAATCAAGTTTTATTTAATTGGAAACATTGCTTACATGATTCTTTGTAAAGTTTAGATTCGTACATCAATGGTCATCATATAATCACGGGGTTGTACAGAGTGTCTCAAGATCTGATGCTTATGGATACAACATAGTAGGGTGGCTGGTAAGCTTATCATCCTGACGCCTCCATTCCTAGCTAAACAACCTCTTAGCACCCGCATGGCCCGTAGTAGTATCAGCACGCAGTCAACGCCACGGTTTGTCATCTTCGGCTTTCCATGTGTTGAGGTGTATGAGCCATTTTATATAAGGAGGGGTCTTAAACAATTAATGCATCCTGTACAATGAATTTTATCAAGAAAAGTGATGCTTGTTGAGTATAACAAATTAAATAGAATAGTTGCATCTAGTTTTCATCCTTCTACAAATCATTTTTTGCCACATCCCATCAATTTCTGTATTTGAGAAAAAGCAAGTGCTTTCTTTTACATGTAGTCTCACGGCTTAAATTGACGCAACAAGATTTTGGCAGATTTTTTTTTTCAAATTATATGCCTTTTCAAAGAATCCAAGATACCAAAAACGAAGCATACTATACAATAATGACACCACGTATGTTTACCTCTGTTCAGGTTCCTCCCCATCGAGTCCAGCATTTACCCTTTTTACTTCTAGCACTCATCCACGTCTGATTACAGTCCTGACGCCTCTCATACCCACCAAGACAGCACATTAGATTCTACATTTTCTGCTGCAATATCAAATTGCTAGGGAGATTAATATCTTTTTTCTTTTGACTTCAAATTTTCTGAAAGGTTGAAGACATTACCATACAGTGCACCTCAACATTTAATCGAGATCGACATCTGTCTCGGGCTCGATCCGCTCTGACATTTCGGACCCGACAACCCCTGCCATTTCCATTTGCTGTCGAGTTGAAGTGTGTTCCTGCTGAGTGTAGATCAACACTTTCAGGTGCCTAGGCACTGACATTAGGCTAATCGGTATGAGATGGGGTTGATAATCAAGGACCAAAGATTTGTTGCCATCAGCGATTGTCTCTCCTTTGCCCCCCTTCTTATTCCCTGATGCTTCACATGCCCGGAAGGCCCCATAGCATGATCGATGGGCCGATCCATGTATCAACCAATACTTTGATCAAAGGGTGAGTTCTTAAACAAGAGAAAGAGGTGTGTGGCAAGCATCGGTTTTTGTAAGAGGATGCAGTTTCTGAAGCCACGCAGGGAGAAGGGCACCAGGTTACCTCATCTTCTCTTTCTTTTCACATCAATATATCTACTGTGTACACAGGGAAAATGGCACCATGTTGCAACTTACCAGATGGTGAGTTATGCTTTTTAACTATGCATAAACGTGCTAGGACAGGAGAAGCCATTATATGGGAAGCAACACATGGATGCACCTAACATACACTTAATGACATCTATCTATGTACACTTGTATGGTACCATTTCATCAATTCATCAACCGAGATTATCTGTTGCTCAGAAAAATTTTGCAAGACCAGTGGGGCCAGTGGTATGACAATACGCCACACTTATGTTTGCCTTTGTTTTTCCTTTTGTTAGGGTATACGTTTCCCTATAATTTGTCATCAGACACTACCAAAATTGATAAAATGACTTGCCTTTTGGGCCGAACCCTCCCATAGTTTCCGGTAAAAACAAACTTTTGACCTCTGATTTCATTTTTGAACTGAGGAACCCAACTTTTAGCTTAACTAAATTGGAACCTTCACCGTAAAAGAAGAATAATTTTTTGACTTGTAGCCTCAACATTGACATGAAACTTTCAACTGAAAAATCTGACTACGTAGTCCAAATAATCACTCTATCATATTGGAACTTAAACAGTAATTATCCTGCTGTCTTAGTCTGAATTCTCTCTGTTGACCTCACGGCAACGCCAGCAACGGACTGGTGATCCTCACGGCAATGGCCAAGGTGTCCTCTGGCTCCAGCAGTCCGGCTACGTGTTAGCAGCAGGGTAGTGGGGAGAGGAATTGGAAGAGTAGAATGTGGGATCTGAGAGCAAGAAAGGGGATCAGACAAGAACATAATGTTTAGTTTAGAGGTCAGCATTCTTTGAAGGCAAAGTTAATGAGTTCATACATGAGTTACTCTCCTGCTCATCCCTCTCTCTTAATACAGTCACACTATCAGATTCTCGACTACAATTTCACTCGTTGGTACATGCCGGATTTATGGAACATCCCCAGCCGCGCCATCAGTGCCTACAGATTCACACACAGCAGCGCTGGTTGCTCCCCATTTCGATTCATGATGCTTCACATGCTCAGATGCTCCTCTCAAGTAGGAAGTTGTGAACTTTTGATTGACCGATTCAACAAAAGCTCACATTCATTGACTGAGTAGATTCAAATATTCTGACCACCTAAACAAGCAAAAAATGTGTGCAACATGCCCTGAGCGCTGCAGTCTAGTTCCTACATCTCTTCATTCTTTTCACATCAATATATATAGCCAATAGATGCCTTATCAATAGCTATCTTTACATAAACATGCTGAGAGATCGAGAGGCCATTTTGTAGGCAGCCGATCACATGTACGGAGTACATGACTTTGTACCTACCGTGTGCTTTCTCTTGTACTATTTCATCAACCTCTTGAACATATTTTTTAAAATTTAGTTAGAAGGAAAAATTGCTGTGATATCATCGTACCACTAAAACTGTTGGGGTCCAAAGGACTTATTCCCAAACAGAGAAGTATAAAATTCCTCTCTAGTTCGATGGTGTAACCTTATAGTACTTGCAAAAGCTTAAAAAATCATCCCGGGAGGGGGTATTTATACCCCCGCCTCCGTTACATGATTCCTAGAATGCCCCTACCTGTCCAAGAGGGCATTTACGGCACTTGGAGTGTACAAATTGTCTACCCTTACTGAATCACGTTTCTTCCATGATCCCGAAGGTAATCTCCGATCGCCAGGCTCGCCCTCATCACGCTTTGTATCTTCGATCATATTTCGCCATAGTCGGAGGTCTGCATGCCCGAGACTGACTTCTCTCCAACAATCACCCACCTTCGACTGCTTAGAGCTTCAACGCTAATATCAGAGGTTGCCACCTTTGAGAGCATTTTCGTCTGGGTCCTGGGAGGACCTTCGATCTCCCAGGCGTTGTTTCCTTCAAAAACAAGTGTTGTGACCAAGGTTATGCCGACAGAAGGTCACCATTGTGAACTTCTTTATGTTTTGACTCGCCCACCACCTCCGACGGTCCTCATCTGAGGTAGCGATCCCCAACAAAAACCGAAAGGGTTTGATCTCCCGCCACTAAATTTTCTCAATCAGAAATAGTACCGCCGTCATGCTCTGTGCGTCCCAGCATGCTACTCCTTTGCTGCACATGCAGTGCCATCCTTCGCTAATGCAACAATCCAAACAAGGAAGAGAACAAGCCAAAGAGGAAACTAAACTAAATCAAACATCCCAAGGCATCGAAGCGAAGCATTATCGCAAAACAACATCAGTGTCAAGGTCGAAAGATCTTGTTAATCATAGTCAAAGCTGCCTTCATCTCCTTGATCTCCACGGAAGTAGGCATGTCCTTGTGGGGACACCGGTTTAACTAAAACTTGGTGTTAGCAGCCAGGTAGATCGGAGAAGGGAGAGGGAGATCGAGGCTAGAAGAGTGGGGGATTCGGAGGAATGAATCAATTCATTGCGAATTGTTCAGTTCACACATGCCGAGTTCTTCCCCTGCTTCCCTTCTTGTACTCGGAAGCCAGGGGAGCACGCACGGCACTTACACGGGCTGATCCCACTCTGGGCCTGACACACGCACACTGGACATCCTGGGCCAAGACGAGCAACGAGGCCCAGCTGGACTAGTTGTCGCGCCGCTGGTGATAACATTTCCCCTATAAAGAACACGCTTGTCCCCATGCGAAAGCAGCCGGGAAGCGTTGTCGCAGAGCTTCCATGTCCTCCCAGGTGGTGAGGGATGCAGGCTAGCCAACCTGACCATTTGATTAGGACTTGCTGGACAGAGTGGATGCCCTTGGCCACCAGCTTCTTGGCTAGGATTTGCTCAGGAAGCTGCAAGTCAGTGGCAAGGTCAGGGATAGAAGGAGACATCTGATCAGTTTCAGAGATCTCTTTCTACAGTTGGGAGACTTGAAAAATGTCGTGAATGGATGCTGAGGAGGCAACTTCAATCTGTATGCGACAGGACCCACTTTGCTGATGACTTGGTACGGGCTCAAGAATTTGAAAGCCATTGGAAGGGCACTGCGCTTACGATGGTTGTGGCAAGCTTGGACAGTAGATCATAAGCCTTGGGCTGGCATAGAAGTACCTTGCAACACAGCTGATGACCAACTCCTTTTCAATGCCTCCACAATTGTTACAATTGGAGATGGTAAAGAGAGCAAAATTTTGGCACCATAGTTGGCTCGATGGTGAAGCTCCACGGAATCTAGTGCTGCACCTCTTTGAGTTGATCAGGAGAAAGAACAAAATGGTCGAGCAAGAATTGAGGAATAACTCTTGGATTGAAACTCTACGTGACAAGATAATGGCAACCACCCATATTCAGGAGTTTGTTTCCTTATGGATTCGGATTCAAGGGGTGCACTTACAACCTGGGACAATGGACCAAATAAAATGGAGATGGACATCAGATGGAAAATACTCCACACGTTTGGCATACCAGGCTCCATTTTTCAGCTCCTATAATCGGCGATGCACACATCTTATTTGGCGGGCTTGCACTGAAAACAAGTGCAAATTATTGTGGATTCTAATACAAAACAAGATCCTCACCTCTGACAACCTCGCGCTTCGTAGATGGCCGCACCAGAGACCTCATGTGTTCTGTGCAATGGCCCAATGAAGACTAGCCTTCATCTATGTCTAACTTGTCCCTTTTCCTAGGTGGTCTGGACCTAAGCGCTTGCTTGGGAGAACTTCAATGTCTTTCCAAATGCACATCCAACTCAATTTGACAGCACTGGGGCTTGGTGGGAGTCAGCTATCCGGTCAGTTCCAAGCGACAAGGAGCGTCATTTCAACAGCCTCGTTATGTACATTATGTGGAATATTTGGAAGGAGCAAAACCGAATAATTTTCAAGAATCAATACCTTACAGCTTAGGGTGTGTCAACTCACTCCAAGGAGAACATTGATGAGTACAAACGGGCGTTTCAAAGATATTCTTAATCTCCCTTCCGTGCTTTCTTGTGCTTTGTGCTTGGGCTCTCTTCCTTTTCTGGCTTTTCATTAGCTGGAGGCCTGGAGTTTTGAGTTGCTACATGTCCTGAACCACTTGTATTTCTTAACATTCTGTTCTTTTCTACTTAATTGAAAGGCAGAGCTCCTGTCATGTTCATTCAAAAAAAAAAGAGCTGGTGTACCAATGGAAGTACTGAGAAAAATTAACGAGAGTTTTGGTAAGGATTTTGTGCTTTTTGGCGAGCGCGGCTTGAACATACAGTACTTAACCAAGACCCTGTAAACACCTTTTCTTCTCTAATAATAACGTGAAGCTCATGGAGTACTGCAAGGAGACATCGTAAGATGGCACATAACGCTATGGATTATTCTTTGTATGTAACATGTAGTTTATGGATGATACCTTGCACGAGCGAAAGGGGAATATTGTCAACTAAGAAAAGAATAGTGTCATGGGTATTATTCAAGATGGCAAATGGAAACTAATTACGGAGAGTGAATACATTCAAAGAAAGAAGCTAATATAACCGTTGCACGCATTCAAACTGAAGGTTTTATCAACTTGTGTTCTTTCATTTAACGAAGGTGCTCCATTGCCATTCATTCTTAACGAGAGGTTCATATTCTTCCTGTGGCTGCCAGTTTTACTTAAAGCAGAGGCATGTGGTGTTGCTGTTAACCTGGCACTAGCCATGAAAGCTCAATCCGCCATATAAAGGTTTATGGCATGACAGGCACATGATCCAGAGTAATTTTCATATATTCAGCAATTCAGGCACTTTAGATACGATCCATCATCGTCGATGGTGACTCATTATGATTTTCAAATGCATGCTTCAATTGGGTAGATAAAATCCCTCAGTGTGACTTTAAATAGTTAATAGTCAATCCCTCAATGACCGAGGATAGTTTCTTCACCGGTTCCAAAAACTGTACATGCAATAAATTAAGGACCACAACACCAATGGAACCAGTCAAGAATTCATGCCCTTCACTCTCCGTTGTATAAAAGAGACATAGTTGTGTCACTGAATCTACCTGTGCTCTTTCCTTATATCCTCGCAATTAGAAATCCTACAATGATCAACTCATCCTTGTTTCTTCTGTTTTTTCTTCTTCTGAGGTTTGATCTTCATCTGATGATGAATCACAACATAACGTTTGTGAATGAGTGACATCAGGAAGAAGTGTTGTACATCAGATGGCCTGATTTGTGCAAAGTCCAGCCTCTGACCTTGCTCTCTACACCTTCTGCCGAACACGTGTAAGATTCAATTACGCAAGTATGAAGGTTTTGCAAGAATGTTGCTGATTGCGTGCTAATTTTGAATTTCAGGAACTTCCGGAGGTACGGTGCTAGGCAGCAGGCAGCAAGCTTCACAAAGTGCTGATGGATTAGATTTATTTTGGGCTTCCTGGCTTCATTGTTTTGTACTCGCTTGAGATATCTTTTGTACAACAAACCTAATGGTTGTCGCAGTCAATGTGAGCTTCAATGTTTGATGAATAATCAATGTTGTCTGTATGGTATTGATCTCGAAGCGGCCTGTTATCTAGGCAAATATCCTCCCAGAACCTTACTTGTGACCCATCTTTTATAATAAAATTTTCAAATCTTAGGAAATCTCTTTTTATTTTCATTAGGCTTGCCCAGAAATGAGAATCCCCGCTCTTCCATTGGACTTGTACTAGAGGCTTAGTCCCGAGATATTTATTGCGTATGATGTGTTGCCAAGTTGCATCGGTCGTTAACAGACGGTACAACCATTTATTGAGCAAAGCTATATTCTTTAATTCTAAGTTATGTATCCCTAGTCCCCCTTTGTCTTTCGGTTGACACAGGATGTCCCATTTTGCTAACCGATATTTTCTTTTTTTCTCATCACACTGCAAAAAAAATCTCGAGCGAAAGTAATCCAACTTTTTGCAAACTCCTTTTGGAATTTCAAAGAAGGACATCATGTACATCGGTACACTACAAAGATTAGAGTTGATGAGTGTAAGATGTCCCCCAGTTGAAAGATTTTTACCCTTCCAACTACCGAGGCGTTTCTCGAATCTTTCTTGCACCCTCAACCAATCGTTATTTTATAATTTCCTATAATGAATAGGAATTCCTAAATAACGGATAGGGAAGGCACCCGTGTTGCAGCCAAATAGTTGCATGTATTGATTTTCAAAGTTCTTTGCATCACGAAAGCAAAAGATCTCACTCTTGTGAAAATTAATTTTGAGACCCGATAACCGCTCGAACGCACAAAGGATCGTCTTCATGTTCTGAGCTTGTTCCAGGTTATGTTCTAAATAGAGTATTGTGTCATCAGCATATTGTAGTATGGAAAGGCCACCATTTATCAGATGGGGCACCGCCCCACTCAACTGATGCCCTTCTTTTGCTCTATTGATAAATAGTGTGAGCATATCTGCAACAATATTGAACAATATCGGTGAAAGTGGGTCACCTTGTCTAAGACCTTTTTTTGTTTGGAAATAAGGGCCTACTTCATCATTTATATTAATCGCTACACTTCCGCCTGAGATGAAGGACCTAATCCACTCAATCCATTTGAGTGAAAATCCTTTCAGCCGAAGCGTTTGCAGTAGGAAATTCCATCTCACTTTGTCACATGCCTTCCCAAAATCAATTTTAATAATAACCCCACTAAGATTTTTCCGATGTAACTCATGTACCATTTCATGAAGGATAACAACCCCTTCTAGGATGTTCCGACCTCGCATAAAAGTTGTTTGTTTAGGGCTGATTAAATGATTTGCAACTGAATTGATACGAATGGTCACCACTGTTGTAAAAATGTTGAAACTCACATTAAGCAAGCAAATTGGTCTAAATTGCTGAATCTTATTAGCTTCTTGTGTTTTTGGCAGTAGGGTTATGACGCCAAATTCAAGCTGAAAAGGGGAATGTCGCCGTTATTTATATCATGAAATATAAGCATCAGATCTCCTTTAATGACATCCCAAAAATGCTGATAGAATTTAGCCGGGAAGCCATCTGGGCCCGGCGCTTTGTTGTGTTCCATATCGAAAATTGCATCCCGAATCTCTTTTTCGGTGAATGGAGCCGTCAAGAATTCATTTTCAGAGTTGCTGACTTGAGGGATATCATCCGTCCTATCACATATGGTGAAATGATTGTCCTTAGAAGGTCCAAATAATTCTTTATAAAATTATGTGATGTATCCTTTTAGAGTTTGTTGTCCTTCAACTTTATTCCCATCATGCTCTAGGGAAAAAATATGTTTCTTTCGATGTTTGCCATTGGCAATCATCTAAAAATATCTTGTATCATTATCCCCCAAGAGAACGTCAGTCGTTTTTGCACGTTGATAAAACTTGAGTTCCTCTTCACTAAGAGCTTTATCAAGTCATCACGTGCCTTTTCTAGTTGTTCCCTTTCCCCATCAGTGAGAAGTCCGGTTTCAGCTAAAGTATCAAGGTTTCTTACCATGGTTTGGAGGGTTTCCTTTTGAGCTTTATACACCCCATGATGATGGCGAGCCCATCCCTGCAGGTGTTTTCTTAATGCCCCCAACATTTTATTCCAGCGTTGCACTGAGTTCTGGTTTATTCCAGATTTCTGTAACACGTTCCCTAAAATCCTCATGAGATAGCCAACCAAGTTCCATTTTGAACGGTTTTGCAAAAGTGGCGTATGGTCTGAGACGCCTCTGTCCAGTGCATGTACCATTACCATCGGAAATTTGAATTCCCCCTCAGTTGTCATTAAAACTCTATCGAGTTTCTCATAGGTCGGATCCGTTAGAGAATTTGCCCAGGTGTATTGTCTCCCTGTCAAATCTATCTCTCGAAGATCAAAACTATCAATGACAGTGTTGAACAGAAATGACTAACGTGGATTGAAATTATTTTTGTTCTTTTCTCTACTATGTCGCATAATGTTACAGTCACCCCCGATTAAAGTTGGCCATGGATTTTGTTGGCATGTACAAACGAGTTCCGACAGAAAGACTGACTTAAAATCATCCTGCGCTGGACCATTGACTGCCATCAGAATCCATTTGAAATCATCCGCTTTACTGCGAAGATGAAATTTAATGAAAAATTTCCCTTCCACAATTATTGATAGATCAACTATTGTTGAGTTGATTCCCAACAATATCCTGCCAGAACGCCCTCTAGGATGGAGACAGTACCAAGTTAAATCCGCGCCCCCAATAAGACATATGTATATTGGTTGATAAAACTCGAGCGTCAAATAGTCGGTCAATAAAAAGATGTTGGCCTCTAGTCGCCATATATCTTTACCAACGGATGGTTGGTTCCTGAAACAACTTGTATTGACCTCAATGAAGTCGTTGATTTGAGGCTGTGGTATAGTGAAATTATTCTTAAAGGCAAATAATTTAGTCCACAAAAATAGCAACTATTTTAACATCACGAGTGACATGACACCACTAGAAAGTCAGTGACTGGCTATATTATTAGCCATGCTCTTAACGTGTGCGAGCAGCGATTTTTAGCCAGTTAAGGGGCGCTGGGCCATGATCAGGGAACTAGCCCACACACTGTTATTTCTGGAGGTTGCACAGCACACATCGTTCGTGACTGAACCGGCTCCATAAGCTATTAAATGCTAATCCTCCAAATGAAAGATGCTCTGACATGTTTCAGGGCAAGTTTTATGTCGTGCATCAAGTAAAAGTGTAAAACTCACTCTAATCTTTAAATAGCATATAATAAAACTACGTGAACAAATAAGGAATACTCCTTCCAGTCCAGCGCGTATGGTCCTATATATAACTGCTATGAACTTCAGCTAAACTTCCACATGATCGACCAGCTCCTACTGTTGGGGTCCGAAGGACTTAACCCAAACAGAAATGGAGAAATAGTGAAAACGCAGGGAAAATTACACGGAATGGGATTGCAATATGCGCTTTCAATTATCGAAAAATCAACCCGATTGCAGTAAAAGTCAGGGTATTTATACCCCCTCCTCCGTTACATGATTACAAGAATGACCTTTCCCACCCCGAATATTCTGAGAATGTTCGGGGTTTTTTGGGCTTTTTACAAGCATGGCATGTTCGAGTTGACTTCGGTCAGGGTAATCACGTTCTTCTCCTGCTCCTGAAGGTAAGCACGTAACATTCGGGTTCTTCACGGAACCTTCAGGCTCTTCACGGAACCTTCGGGCTCTTTATGGAACTTTCGACTTCTCGTGGCTACCTTCGAAGGTCATATGAGTCCTCTCTGTTCCCGGGCGCCTATAAGGCTTCAGATGTGTTCCTCTGCAGGCCACGTCCAAAGGTCCCCAAAGGTCCGGCTGAACCTCCGATCTGTTGCGGTTACCTCCTTTCTATGCTCGTTGTGTTTGTTGTAGTGCAACCCTCATGAGTCGCATCCTTTGGAGGGTGTAATCCCCAACAGTAGCCCCTCGCGGGCGAGGTCCGACTCCGACGGTCCGAACCCTCGATGTCCGAGTATTGAACACCCTCCGAGAAACCGTCTCCCGATCGTCGGAGGATGGGGCGAGACGAGGGTTACGTGTCGGTCTTTGATTTGGCGACCGTTGGTATTCTCCTCGGTTTTATCGTCAGGCGTTACTGTACCCTTTACCCCCCTATATAAGGGGGGAGGGGGTACCCGTGTCGCTTTCACGCCTTTGGTCATTTGCAGCCTTCGCCTCGTTCTCTGAAGCTTACTTGTCTTCAAGATTTCATTCGTGGAGAGAGCTTTGGTGAAGCTTTGACCGGAGGTTTTCGATCTTTGTAAGTGTTTGTCAGAAATTTTTTCCCTTAACATTGGCGGGAGTTGGTTCGACGTCTTACTCTAGTTTTATAGGGATGGCCTGTGTCAAGCAGACTGCAGAGCTCATCGATACTTCGGAGGAGGTTGGTGCTGACGAAGGTCCGCGCCCTCAGGTCGAGCACGAAGAAGATATTTCTCACGTGCAAGCGAGTCCGTCAGAGCTGATGGCACGTGAGAAGCCCGAGCCTACTCTCAGATTCGGCTCTTCAAAGGTTACTCAGAGGTTGATTGATTTCTACATCACAAAGGGGGTTTTCAAGGCCGGGGATTGTCGTCCCCCACAAGATGAAGATACACCCAACCCTCAAGAAGGAGTGTGTGTCGTGTTCAGGGACTTTTTCACAGCTGGTCTTTGCTTCCCTCTGGACACGAAGTTCTCTGAGATCTTGTCACAGTTTAATGTAAAAATGCATCATTTGACTCCAAATGCATTTATTCAATTGTCCAAGTTTATCTGGGCCGTGAGGACTTTCGAGGCACCTGCGTCCGTTGACACTGTTTGCCGATTTTACGAGCTGCATCCTCAAGGGAGGAAAATAACCTTTGGAGATGATGAGGAAGTTTACAGCGCTCAGAGCAGTTGTTGGACCTTCATTCCTCGAAGGAGCAACAAGGTTCTAGGTCTCGACCGGGTCGAGATTTCATTTAGTCAGAAGAACAAATGGGATGATGATTGGGCACAGTACTAGTTTTATGCCAAGATTGAGTTTCCAGGTGTCGAAGGTGGGGCATTTCTTCTTGCTTCGAAGGTTGAGCCCTTTGCACACAAAAATCAGGCTGCCTTTGACAAGTTTTTGCCTGGGTTCAATGATTGCGAAGCTGCGTTCAGGTTGGTCGCAAAGTCAATTGGTGGCCGGGACCTTGTTGAAGAATACCTCGCGGTGAAGGTCTGCCCTCTGTCATCCGGTTGGGAGATTGCCTCTTTTGCGAAGGTAAAGTTTGGCTCAATGGAGGGAGCAATACCTTGCCCGCACTTTGGGCTTCAGCGACCGTCGGACAGGAGCGATGAGATGATAGTTTTTGAATTGGAGTGGGAGGCCAATGAACTGCTTGGCTTTTATAATAATAAGGAGCACAAGTCTTTTGTTGAGTGCTGCCAGCATGACAGCAGAGTGAATCGGATCTTGCATGAGATGGGTGTGCGGTATGAGAATCGTGCGGTTCCTCCGGAGCCCACCAAAAGAGGCCAAGGGACCAGCAATTCCGTTGTTGAGCTCGTGAGCAAGAAGGGCAAGGCTGTGTAGAAGGTCGCCGAACCTTCGGTGCAAATTGTGATTGGAAAACCTCCGAGCCAACCAACCTTGAAGGTTGCGGCGAGACGAGCAAAGGCTCAGAAGAGGAGAACTGCAGATCCAAGTAAGTATTGCCGAGGCTGGTATGGGGAGTCCCAACTTCATGGAGGCATTAACGGCAACTGAACTTTAGGGTGCCTAGGGGCATAGGCAGTAGGGGTCAACCTGTAGACTTGTATTTAGATCAGTTTGGATCTTTTCGTGCAAGCCCTGACAGTGTTGGTGCTGTTATTATAGATTTGCATCGGGGACAAGCAGAGTGAAGCGCATGATCAATTTGGTTGATGATGATAGCGACGAGGAGGTGCCGAAGGTTGTACCAAGCTTTTCACCTAAGGGAACGGCAACGGACCCGGTGGCCCAAGCTTCTGGAAAAGTTGTATTACCCTTTGCGATGGAAGGATCTGAGCCGTTGCCGGAGAAAGCGATTTCTCCCAAGGTCTTGGAGACTGCCGAGGAGAATGTTTTCTCTAGTGCGGCTGCATTGGAGGGGGAGGGGATTTCTGCAAAGCTTAACGAGCTAGGTAAGTCATTGGTTGTACCTCTCCTTCCATTCGAAGGTCCTGACGATGACCCCTATGACCCTTTCATTCATTATTTACTTAAAGTAGATATAGCGAATCTAACGGTCGAGCTCGGTGACTTGATCGGCGGTCCAGCAAGAGCTAAGGGAGATGCGGGTGTCGGGACCTCTTCTCAAGCTGGTGAACCTTCGACCCAAGCCGAATATTTTAGCTTCGAAGGTTCATTTTTTCCCAGAATTCTTTTTCTTAGTTCTTTTGGATTGTTACTGAACTCGATTAGGATGCACAATTTCGAAAAGCTCTCGAAGGCTATGGCGCCAAAGATCTTGGGCGAGTTGCTGCACTTTTGAGTTTGAAGGTAGGATAGCATTTTTGTCGTATCCTTTGCATTTTCCTTCGCTGTGAGGAAGCTGATGGTAAATTTATTGCAGTCCCTGATGGAGAACAAGGCCCTTGCTGAGAAGATCAAGCAGGGTAATGAGTTTCTTTTGAAGAAGTCTGGTGAGAATCTGCAGTTGATGATGGACAATCAGAAGTTGAAGGATCAAAACAAAGTTTTGGAGAACCTTCGAGTGCTACAATCTGAACAAGTTGAGAAGCTGCAGGAGAAAGCGGAAGAGCTAGAGAAGATTGTTAAGAAGTTGCGCGAGACTGCTGCTGACAATGAGAAGGTTCTTGATAACCTTCGCGAAACAGTGGAAAAAGATGCTTCAAAGGTTGCAGCTCTTCATCGGGAGGTCAGGGAGCTGAAAGCTGAGGCTGTCAGGAAGGACGAGCTTATACTGAAGTTGACCGACGAGGCTGATACGGATCGAAAAGTGATGGACAAGGCCATTCGGGAGGCGTGTGCACAAGGATAGTTGATTTACGAAGAGTACAAGAAAGCATCGGTTCCCTTCAGTGCTAAGCCCTCACCTGTCCCCGAGGATCCCGAGGGTGGTGTAGCTAGTTTGTTGAATTGGATTCTTGGCGAATTCACCGTACTATCAGAGCTTCTAGGCAGCACAGCTGACAATGCTGCGGTGGTATCCTGCGAAAGTGTTCTGACCATCCTTGATCGCGAAGGGAGTCAAGATTTGAACTGACTAAGCTCTAGGGATTTTGTATATCCTTCGCACACAGATCTGAGCCAGAACATCGAGAATATCCAAGTGGTGAAGAAGTCCTTTGTTTGGAAGTTTTGGAAGGTGGCTGGTCAAGGGATTATGCGAGACATCGCCCGGAATCGTTTGGATGCGGTAAGTTTCGGAAAGCTTATGGTTTTCGTTGCTTTGTTTGTCTTTTTTCTCACCCCTATTTTTTCTAGGCGAAGGCTCTGGAGGCTGAAATGGCGAGTGTTTTGGAGTCTACCGATGCCGCGGGGACCTTTGATGTAGGGCCGGCTGATGGTGGTGACCAAGAGGTGTAAATCGTGCATCCGATGAAGGAGTCGAATTTTGAACTCGTCATGTAAAGGAAAAACTTTTTAGAATGTAATATTCCTACTATTTTGGGCAGGCGCTCATGGTTGCGAGGCCTGTGTTTGATGCGGCCCCCATGAACATTGGATGTGAGGGCTTCATTGTGCCTGGGAGCGCTTGGGAATGGTACAACTTTACCTATCTCGGAGCTAGCGTTGCTGAGTTTTTTATTGCGTGTAAAGAGGATCCTTCGATTGCGAAGTGACTTGAACTCTGTTTATGTTTATCTCTGTGTCCCTGTCCATCAAGGCTTTGGGAATCTTATGCATTTGACATCTCTGGCTTCTCCTCGTATATTTGGATTCGGGAGGAATCTCTTCATGGTTCTTGTACTCGTGTTGAAGCTTCGGGTCACGAGGACGTGTTTTCTGTTCTTTGGAGAAAATGTCTCTTGCTTTTCCCTTTGACGATCGAGGGTTACATGGCTTCGAAGCCCCTAGGCATCGCCAGGAAGCTTCGAGTCATGAAGACTTTTTCTTTTGGATTTTGGAGAAAACATCTCCCCCCCTCTAGTCTTTATGACTTGGAGGCTATAATTTTTCCCTTCGTCGATCCAAGGTTACATGACTTCGAAGCCCCTGGGCATCGCTAGGAAGCTTTGTGTCATTAAGACTTTTTCTTTTGTTTTTTTTGGAGAAAACATCTCCCCCGTATAGTCTTTATGACTCGGAGGTTTTAATTTTTCCCTTCATCAATCAAAGGTTACATGGCTTCGAAGCCCCTGGGCATCGCCAGGAAGCTTCGAGTCATGAAGACTTTTTCTTTTGGTTTTTGGAGAAAACGTCTCCCCCCTCTAGTCTTTATGACTCGGAGGCTTTAATTTTTCCCTTCATCAATCAAAGGTTACATGGCCTCGAAGCCCCTAGGCATCACCAGGAAGCTTTGAGTCATGAAGACCTTTTCTTTTGGTTTTTGGAGAAAACGTCTCCCCCCTCTCTAGTCTTTATGACTCGAAGGCTTTAATTTTTCCCTTCGTCGATCGAAGGTTATATGGCTTCGAAGCCCATGAGGGTTGATATCCCCTTAGCTTTCTGGTGCTTATTTTTATTTTTGCTGAGGGTTCTTTGGCTTCGAACCCCCTTAGGGTCGACAGCCCCTTGGCGTTTGGGTGCTTGTTGCACATTTTTAGATAAGTATGTAAAGTTTGCTCGGAATGTAAATTTTGCTGACTTAAGCATGAGTAGCCCCTGAGGGGCGATGGTCGATTTTCGCAACTCTTGGTTGCTTTGACCCAGAACAAGCATTTGGGGAAATTAACTCTTTATTCATTTGGAGAGTTATTACAAAGGATCCGCATCGTTAAAAACCTCTCCTCCGATGTGGAGTCCCCTTTGTGAGGAAAAAAGTACGGTCCTGAGGGTTACAAAAGGGAAAAGAAAAACGTCTACAACTGTGGGAACCGAGATTGCTTATTATTTGACAATCCGGTTCTCTTACATTGAGTTCTACATGTAATACTTTTTCAGGTTGTCAGCATTCCATGAATGTTGCAGCTCTTGACCTTCACTGTCTGCTAGGTAGAAGGATCCTGGTTGGTTGCTTCGTACAACAAGGAATTGCCCTTCCCACTTAGACTGCAGGTTTCCAACAGTTTCGGCGTTTGGCTTCCTCTTTAAGACCCAGTCACCTATTGATATTTCTCTTTTGATGATTTTCTTATCTCTCCATTTTTTGGTTTCTTGCTGGTATTTGCTCAAGTTGTCAGCAGCTTGCAAAATGTCAAGTTCAACATAATCAGCATCGCTTGCCGGGTGCGTATCTTCTTCTTTCGCTTGAACTCACAAACTCTTGTTTTTGAGTTCCTCTGGACTCATAGCTTCGGGTCCGTAAAGGAGTCTGAATGGGGTGAATTTGGTTGCCCTAGACTCAGAGGTGTTGTGGGACCAAATAACCTTCGGGAGCTCATCAACCCACTTGCCTTTCTTCTGATCGAGCAAGCATTTTTTGATGCTGGTGAAAATGATGTTGTTTGCTCTTTGGACTGCCCCATTGGATTGTGGGTGGTACACCGATGCGAACATAACCTTCGTGCCTATGCTGTGGCAGAATTGCTTGAATAAATCAGAGTCTAATTGCTTCCCGTTGTCAATGGTTAGCTCTTTAGGTACTCCGAATCTGCAAATTATAGTTTGCCAGAAGAACTTTCTGACTGCTTCTGATGTGATGTTTACTAGTGGCTTAGCTTCGATCCATTTTGTGAAGTATTCCACCGCCACTACAGCGCATTTGTAGTTTCCTTGGGCTGTGGGCAATGGGCCAACAAAGTCCATGCTCCATCTTTGAAGTGGCCAGGTGGGAGGTATCAGCTACGAAGGTTGTGATGGCCTGCTTGATTTGGGTCCCATCATCTGACAAGCTTCGCATGTTTTGACAATATGTTCTGTGTCTTTTAACACCGAAGGCCAGAAGAAATCCTGCCTAAATGCTTTAGCTACCAGAGGTCTTACACCAATGTGTGAGCCACATAGACCTGAGTGGATTTCATTTAGTAATTCTTAGCCTTGTGCTATTGGAATGCACTTGAGTAGCACAATTGTTACGCTGACTTGTATAGGTCTCCTCCTTCGGATATGAAGTATCCTCTTGCTCACTGGGACATTCTTTTCTCTTCTGTTTCGTCGGTTGGCTCGAAGTGACCTCGAAGGTAAGCCATGATTGGCGACCTCCAATCTTCGCTGAAGATGGCATTTATTTGCTTTTCTTTCTTTTGGCGTATCGAAGGTGTGGTGATTTCCTCGAAGAAGACATCTGGTGGTAAAGGTTGTTTATTGGCTGCTGCCTTTGCTAACTTGTCGGCTTCGTTATTTTTTGATCTTGGAATGTGCTCGACTGAGAAATCAGAAAAAATATTTCTTCATGGCTCTCACGGCCACAAGGTAATTTATCATTTTAGGCCCTTGTGCATCTGACTCCTTCTCAATGTGATCACAGATGACCTTCGAGTTTGTTTTTACTGTGAATTGCTGATGCCCTAGTGCCTTCATCTTGTGCAGGCCTAAGAGCAGAGCCTCGTATTCGGTTGTATTGTTTGTGCATGGATCTAGTTTGGCGAAGCTTAGGCAGGCTGCATATCTCATCTTTGCTCCCGAATGTGACTCAATAATAGCCAAGATCCCTACACCTGCTTTGCACCATGCTCCGTCACAGTATATGACCCATGGTTCAATTGGTGCCTCTTCTACTAGAGTTGGTAATGTCTAATCAGCTACGAAGTCAGCTAGGACTTGTGACTATTGCTGTTATTCTCTCAAAATCTAAATAGAATTCGGAGAGTTCTGCAGCCCATTTGCTTACTCTGCTTGACGTTTCTCGATTGTTGAACAGGTCATGCAGTGGTTGGCTTGTGACTACTACAATTCTGTGAGCTTCGAAGTAGTGGTGAAGCTTCCTGGAGGACATGATTACCGAAGATGTGATCTTTTCTAGCTCTGAGTAGAAGAGCTTTGATCCCGAAAGTTCTTCTGAGACAAAGTACACTGGGACTTGTCTGACAGATCCTTCGATCTCCTTCTCGACTACGAGGGCCGCATTGACAGCTGACTGTGAAGCTGAAGTGTACAATAAGAGTGTATCCTTTGTGTTGGGGGCCGTCATCTTGGCCAGGCTGGTTAGGTATGCCTTGAGTGAATGAAAAGCCTTGCTTTGTTCTTCACCCCATTCAAAGTTTTTTTGCATTGCGAAGTACTTTGAAGAAGGGGAGGCTTCGATCAGCACAGTGAGGGATAAATCTGTTTAGGGCTGCAATTCTACCTGTAAGTTCCTGTACATCTCTAACAGATCTTGGCTCTTCCATGCTGGTTAGAGCCTTTATCTTGTCTAGGTTGGCTTCGATGCCCTATGTGGAGACGAGGCATCCTAATACCTTCCCCTTATGAGCTGCAAAGATGCATTTGTCTGGATTCAAACTTAGATTCGCTGCGCGGAGGTTGGTGAAGGTTTCTGCCAAATCTGTAAATGTTTTTCTCTTTCGGCGCTTGCTACGACAATGTTATCAACATAGACCAGCATATTTCTTCTGAGTTGGGGTCGTAGGACCTTTTTGGACATTCTTGAGAATGATTGTCCTGCATTTTTGAGACCTTTGGGCATTCTGACAAAGCAATAGGTGCCCGAGGGTGTGATGAAGCTTGTTTTCTCCTCGTCCTCCTTTCTCATCCAGATTTGATGGTACCTAGAGAAGCAATCTTGTAGTGACATCATCTGGCTATTTGCCGCATCATCGACTACTTTGTCGATTCGCAACAATGGGAAATCATCTTTTGGACAGACCTTGTTTAGGTTAGTGAAATCAATGCACATACACCATTTCCCATTCTTTTTTTGTACTGGTACTGTGTTTTCTAGCCATGTCAGATATTTCACTTCTTTGATGACGTTTGCATCTAGTAATCTTTGCACTTCGGCTTTTACGACTTCGATCTTGTCATCGGACATTTTGCGAAGCTTCTGCTTTTTTGGTCTGATCGAAGGATCTATGCCCAGCCTGTGCTCAATTATGTCCCTGCTAACTCCACGAAGGTCACTGGCGGACCAGGTGAACACATCTTGATTCTTGAAAAGGAACTCGAGGAGTTCTTTTTCTTCTGCCTCCTCAAGGTTTGCACTGATTGTTACCACTCTGTCAGGCAAATGCTTATCGAGCGGCACTTTTTTAACTTGGCAGTCTTCCTGAAAGTTCACTTTTTCTTTGTCCCTTGTAGGCTCTTTTGTATGGTGGTGGCTGAATGAAAGCTTCGACATGATGCACATTCTTGAGGCCTGGGGTTGCACCACGTTCTATATCTCTGGCCAATTGTTGGTCCCATGGACCGTGATAATTCCTTTGGATGCTGGCATCTTCATACACAGGTAGGTTTGATGCACAATGGCTTCGAATTTGTTTATAAATCCTCGCCCAAATATGGTGAGGTAAGGATAGTTCATCTCTACGATGTCAAATGTGACATGCTCGGTTCTTGGATTGTTCATGTACCCGAAGGATACTGGGATGGATATTTTTCCCAAAGCATTGACCTTTTTGCCATCAAAGCCAATGAGTGGTATTTCTGATGGCTGCAGAAGGTTTCTACCGATGTTCATTCTTTTGAAGGTGTTAGAGGAGATGATATCTGCGGAGCTACCAGTGTCAACTAGTATTTTACCAATTGTCCACCCCTGAATGTTTTCCTCGATGACCATGGCGTTAGTGTGTGAACAACAAATGAGCTTGATGTCTTGTTCAGTGAAAGTTATTGGCATGTGTGACCATTGGGTTCTGACAGTCGGGCCATCTAGCATGATGCTATGTACTTGCCTAAAGTAATCACGCCTTTGCCTCTTGTTCTCGAATTCGAGAGATGAGCCGCCAACAATAGGCATTATCATGCCGAAGGAGGGCAGTGCCAACTGGTTGTTTGGTTTTTCTTCTTTTGGAGTGGGGAGCGGCGGAGGTGGAGGTAATTCCTCCTTTGGAGGGGGGGGGGGGGGGGAAATAGTTTGCTGGCAGCGAAGGTGCTGATGCCGAGGTTGGTGGGTGTTTTGCCAAGTTAAGGCTTGGGGTTGGTAGTGGAAATTTTGGTTTGGTGTGAAGGTTGGACCCAGAGCGAAGGGTTGTGTGGGTGCGAAGGTTGCTGGATGAGCGAAGGTTGGGTTCAGAGTAAAGTTTTGGTTTGCTGGTTGAGTTGCCCATGAAGTGTGGCTTACAAGCTTTTGGGCATTTTTCTTTGCCTCCATCCTCTCGAGTGTTTTCTTTTTCTCTGGGCAGTAGTTGGTTGTATGGTCTGAGTCGGGGCCATGGAAATGGCAGAAGGATTTTCTCGGCTCATTTGGGTTTTGGTTTCGGTAACCTCGACCGCTGCCTCGGCCTCGGCCTCTGCCTCTTCTATTGTTCTGACCTCCTCTATGTGAAGGTTGGTTGAAGGTTTGGCTTTGGTTGTTTTGTGGTGGGGTCATGCATGGTTCTGGGTTTTGAGGTTGGTCTTCCTGTCTAGGCTCGACAGGCAAGACAAGGTGGGGGATTTGGTGTCTTGGGTTTTGGTAGTTTTGGTTGTGCCAATCTTGCTAGCTAGACTCGGTCTGCCTCATGATTTTTCTTAGCTCGACCTTTCTTTTGTGGTCAGCCTCGGACCTTGCATACTTCTCCATCTCAACATAAAGGACGCTGAGGGTTGCTGGGGGCTCTCTTGACAAGTGGGATGCTAACTGGCCTGGCAGCAGGCCCTCCATGCACTTTTTGATCGTCTTCTCCTCAGAGAAGTTGTGAGTTTGTGCTCTTTTCTGGATGAACCTTCGGAAGTAGTCATACTGTGGTTCTTTGTCTTTCTGGTAGCACTGGAAGTTTTCCGTTGCTTCAGCGTCGTTTCTTCTGAAACCCTAAAAATCCTGCCTGAGTTTGAGTTTCATGTCCCCTCGAGTTTCTGATTGATCTGGGTACCAGGTATGAGTACCAAGTTAAGATTGGACCTTCGCAAGCCATAACGAATGACTTTGCCATTATGAGGTCATCTCCTCCTACGGATGCTATTGCAGCTTCATAAGTCATTAGGAATTGGGTTGGATCTACAGAGCCATTATACTTTGGAAGTGGGAGGGGTTTGTAACTTCTCGGCCATGGGAGTTGTTGCAGTGCTACAGATAGTGGTGAGCATGGGTCGAAAGTTTGCAGAGGTGGCGAAGGTTCACGGGCTCTACGAAGGTGAGCTTGATTGAATACTTCGATGCTGTGGAAATGGTGGTCAGTTTGACTGTGGGTTTGGTTTGAGGGGATGGCCTACTCTTGCTCAAACTCGTGCTAAGCTCTTTGTAATTCTTCGAGCTCTACCTGCATGGCTGCCAGTTTGACTTTTTCATCTGCTAGCTTCTTTTCCTCTTGAGCTTCTTTCTATTTTGCCACTACTTGGGCAATGATTTTGCCCTTTGCGTGCTCTACTGCCTTCATTTGAGCTTCGATCTAAGCCAGGGTGAGCTCAGTTTCTGATTGAGTGGATTCTGGGATAAGTTCTAGGATAGGTTCTGTAATAGGTTGGTTTGACTGATCTTCAACTGGTTGGTTCTGTGCCAAGGATGCGACACCTTCGTTGGTCTTGGGAGCACCCAGAGCAATGGTCTCAAGTTCGCTGCTTGCCCTGGCAGTTGCGGTCTTTTTCTTTGGTGGTGCCATCGAGGGTGGTTTCTTCGTGCAAAGAACACGGTGGGCGCCTCTGTTGGTGTCCGAAGGACTTAACCCTAACAGAAATGGAGAAATAGTGAAAATGCAGGGAAAATTACATGGAATGGGATTGCAATATGGGCTTTCAATTATCAAAAAATCAACCCGATTACGGTAAAAGTTGTGGGTATTTATACCTATTGACGCTCGCTACGGACCAATTTTGAGCATCAATTTGACTCGGAAAGTGGGATGACTGACATGCTTAACCTGCATATTTAACACGAAGAATATCATTTCCACATTTCCCTTGGAGATTTTTCAATGTAGGGATTTGGGCAAGAAATGCAGGTAAAACAAGCTCCAGAATCCATGCCACAAAATGCTGACAGATCGGGGCACGCCGACCAACAAAGAGTAGGTGTTTAATTACCAAATTCCATACGTGTGGGTGAATATGTGTATGCAGCTCAAGCAAAGTAAGAAACACACCTCAAGAGCATGGCAACACACTCTCAATCCAACGCAACACCCCTCCGACCAATCAGAGCGCACCGTTCGGCGTCCCACTGATCAAAGGGCCCACCAACGCATACAACCGACTTAGGAGAGAGCTAACTCACCTACCCAGGACTAGAGGGCCCACTTACCAGCCACCTGACCAAAGTTGAGCCCGGTTGGAGCTAGACTTGTGTCGGCCGACCCAGGTAGGTTGGCCAGGACTAGCTCCACTGAAAAGCTTCCACGTGGCGCCTCCTGATTGCTTCCTAACATCGGTTCTGCCTGAGTTCGCGAGTTTGCTGCCGAGACACCCCTATTCACCCCTATAAATACAAGGGGAGGGGCTTCTAAAGGAGACAACTCACCTCTCCATCCTCTCTCACTTTTGGAGTTTGGAGCTTCTCTTTAGAGGTGTAGTGCTGCCTAGGTAGTGCTTAGGAGTTAGGGAGAGAGTGAGGGGGAGTCGGGGAGGAGCGGGTGTGCACACCGGCGCTCTTCTCCAGCTTATACCTCGATGGATGCTTATCAATCATTGTAAGTGTTCGTGACTTCATTTGTGCTTTAGTTTCTTAGTTAAGTTAGATCTAGCTTTGGCTAGTTGTATGCCGGTTCAATAGTTCGCTAGTGTAGTTGATGCCTCTAGAATAGGAACGATTCTAGATTTAGTAAGGAATGGTGCAGACGTGGTGTCTAGATTAGCCTTTACCTGTTGGTTGTGGTATATCCCATGGTTAGATGAGGTAGGTAGCAGGTGGTAGCCCTATCTCTCCAACGGAACCCTCCCCGTTCGGGTATATCCCAGTGCCGCAGTACTGGAGCTCACCAGTCTTATTCTGGGGGAAGTAAGTAGCCCGACGTGAACAACTAGGATAGTTCTATCTTACCTTTGATTCTTAGCCTTAGGAATCCTCTCTACTCCTTGCCTCTAACTAGTGCGGTGTCCTTGGACGAACCTAAACATTAGAGAATATACACACATTCCGCAGTGGATATGATACCCTTGGAATACTCCTGGGTGAAAGCTACAACGGTATCCGTGCGCTTGCGGATTTATTTTCATGACGCTAGGAAACGTCAAGAAGCTTTCTGGCGCCGTTGCCAGGGAACGGTTGCTATATTCTCTTCGGACCTAGTTCGCCCTCGTACCTTTTTCATTTCTTTCATTCTACCTTTACCCCTGCTACCCATGGAGAAGCTATCCATTGAACAGCTCTCTCTCCCAAGGGGTGAGTTCTATAAGCACTTACAAACTTCAAGACCAACCCCTTCATCTGGCTACGGACTCCATCCTCGGATTATAGTCATCTTTCAAAATCGACTCTTTTCTGGAGCAATTAATGAAGATCCCGACGATCATCTGCAAAAGTTTGAGGAACTGTGTTCATGTTTGGTAATCCCAGGTATGACACAAGAAACATTGCGGTGGAAGTTTTTTCCTCTCTCTCTCACAGGGAAGACGAAGCAATGGTACACTCGCACGATAGGGTGTATGACCGATAATTGGGGAGAATTTAGAGTTGACTTTTGTTACTTGTTCTCCCTTACGGATTGACATCCTCAGCTTCAAGCAATTAGAGAAGGAGTCCATAGGTGCAGCATGGGCTAAATTCTCATGCCTTTTGGCATCTAGCCTAGACTTGTCTATACCCGAAGATGCATCATTGGACATCTTTTGCTCGGGTTCAGATATGGAATCTGCCGTTGACCTCGACATCGCCATTGGAGGTTCGTTTACACACAAAACTTTGACAGAAGGAAGAGAGATTCTAGGTCACCTCTTAGAAGACTCGTCTTTCTCTAGAGATCATAACGAACCCCGCCGAGAGGAATCCGAGTCAATCCATAAGAGTCTTTCAACAGCGAATTCCGAGCTTTCATCTACCACATCCCAAGATTCATCTGTTGAGCCCTCTCCGGAACCAGGAACATTAGAGGGCGAAGAATTTAAATCTTTGATGATCTTTTCTCCATTCGAGGATGATCCATCTAGAAATCACATAAACACCTCAAATCTCTTAGGGGAGGAACCTTCTTCTGTCCATACAGATCAATCTAAAAATCCTTTGACAGAACCTTCCCCCTAGCCTACGGTACCTCCTTCTCTTCCCGATCCTCTTAACGAAGAATTTCTCGAGGAGGCCATGAAGGAGGAATTGTCGGATGATGTGAGACACTTTTCCGAAGAAATTTGGAATAGATCATCCCTGATCATCATCCCCTTCTCTATAAGGGAAATTACCATAGAAGCCCATCTTAACCCCCTCATGGAGGTTAATATCATGCCATGGCACTTAGCGTACACACTTTTAGGCGATGTTACGCTAAGACCATCCGACAAGCTCATCAAGAGTTGTCCTTGTGGACACATCCTTGAATGTCGGGCGGTCGCAAGGGCCGTGTTGCTTAAAATAGAAAAAATCAAGATCAAGCTAGACTTCCATATCTTCGACATCCTTGATTTTGATCTTCTCCTAGGCTACCCACTTTAAGAATTTCTCACATCACATCGATGGAGCCTAGATGAATTGCTTAGGGAAACCGCTTCTGCCACCACTACCTCTTATTTAGAAAATCCAACGGTGAAGTTTCATCCCAAGCAAAACCCGCTCGAGCAGATGGTGCATACATCTCCGTTCGTATCATCTGAACCCATTCTCTTTGAACTTACAAAATTTGGGACTTCTGAAGAGTATGATTTGGAAGAAACTCTTCACCTTTTTGAAGATGAACGATCATCATCACCCTCGATCGAGCGTGAGCCTCCTCCCGCTGACTCGGAGTACGTTGTGGATGCATATGTTTATCATAAGCATTGCAAATATCGTGGATGCTCTATGGTGCTAACCTTGCAGCTAAAAGCTTCATTAAACATCAACAATTGGTGGTGAGAGGGGAACAACATCACCAGTGATAGCTACAAGAGGAAGATCCTATGGTCGAGCTTCTGACCATAAACAAAGCACAGCCGGGAGATAACCCGGATTATCATTTTATTTTCTCCTTCTGAATAAAAGCAAGAGCATGTTCTATGATAAGCTTTTCCTTTGGGTATTTTTGGTCGCTAACCATTTCAAGTGGAGATTAAAAAGAACAAAGGATAGGTGATGCCTAAGAACATGAGAGATACACTGACTACAACACCTTGGTAATTCTTGATGAGGGGACGACTACGAAGGGAAGCTTGAACTCCACACACTTGAGTTGTGTTGCCTAGCAATGCAAACTCCAAGTGTGGGGGAAGAATGTGAGATCCCGAGTAAGTTCCTTTCATGCCAACTCTTACCTTGGTTTGGAGATGGTGTTGGTTCTCGCATCTTGCCCCATAAAAGAAAAGAAAAAAAAGAGAGGAGTTACCACGACGGCAATTATGTTCTTCATCAACAAGACGCCATGGTAAGCACCTCCAGGTATGTCCTGCTTTTGACTTTCAACAAAGCCCTTCCGGGAGGTAACCCGAGGATCACCAGTTTCAAGCTCGTGCTTTTCTCTCTATTTGAATAAAGCTCAATCATGCTTTCATGCTCCCTTTTTCTGTGCTCTTCTGCTCTGGTTTGAATATATGCTGCAGCATATGTTCACAGGCTTTCTAAATTAAGTGTGGTGACTTGGTGTCAAGTTTGATTGATGAACCTTAGAGTTAATACTTGTATAGATATCGGTTGTATATGTGGACTAACCCCTGCAGGAAAATGTTCAAATCCAAATGGGTAAGTCGTTGAGCTGAAATCAAATGGAAAGGTATGCCAAGGCATCGAATTCATGTTGCACAACATAGGAAGGAGGTATTGTGAGTATACCCTCTTTTGCTCATGTTGATGCACCGTTAATTCTGCCTTGCTTGAGTAAGTCTCATGCAGAGATTAAACTTTAGTTCCAATAAATATAAGGGCTCCTTGGTTCTTAAAATCGGTAGAGCCATTATTTTGTTTCCACCCTTTTTGTTTTTGAATAAGCACCAGGTACAAGAACAAGTGTGGGGGAGATCTCACGAAATTTTGACGCACATACGTTCGAGATCTCCCACAGACAGATGCACAGGACCGAAAACACCAGTACGCAGAAGGCCTAGACCACACTGCGACGGTTTGTGCACTCTAGCCCTCAAATCTCCCTAATCCATGAGTTTAAATGAAATTCTTTGCTAACCACAAAAATTAAACTCAATGGTGCTCACTGGTCGCATACTTCAAGTTTGATTGGCTTGCATATATTTTATTCCCTGCTAAACTTGGGCTTGTGAATCATATCTTAGGGAACCCGTAATTGTTAAGTTGTTGAAAAGTGAGATATGGTTTGATGAAGGAATCCTTGCTCTCACTGTTATATGTCTAGGAAATTTTATTTTAGAAAGAAAACCCCTACATAGCTTTACAAACTCCATATGTTTGTCCTACCAAAGTCATATGTCGATCTACATCGTGAAACCATTTACATATGTTCCTTGTTGTTGCATTGAGCTTCATCAAATTTTGTGACCCTAGTGAGATGCCTTTAATACTTGCTTGATCAAGATCACGTACACTCCATAGGCTGAACTTCTACACTGGAAGTTAGCCACTACATTCCATCCATCCACAAAATAAAGCTCCATGTGTAATGATCTCTCTCTCTCTCTCTCCAGTACTCCTTGAAAGAGGCATGGGCTATATGAAAAGAAAAAGGGAAAAAAATCTGGACACATGAAGGTCCAAGTGTTGAGAAAAAAAGAAAAAAATTTGGACACATGAAGGTCCAAGGAAAAAAAAGATAAAGTATATAGCCATGTCCTCAAGTCGTCTAAATAAAGGAGAGAGAGTTTCATAAAAAGGATTCTTTCATAAAAATGAAGGTACACTCGCACAATCTTGATCAGCTCGTATGATGTGTCATCTCCATGGATCCAATTTTTGATTTTGGAATATATGTGAAATAATTGCATGCTTCTAACTTCCTACCATGAGCTCCACATAAGCTATCTTTAGAACTAGGTTGAAAAGAGGCAATGCCTTGGTGAGGATATAAACACACAGAGTGAATTGAGAGATCCTATGGAGGAGTAGAGCTATGGTAGGTCTTTTCAAAAATCTTTCAAACCCCCAGCCATACAGTAGAGAAATGGAGGAGACTCAAATCAATATCGTTCCGCTCTTAAACTTCCCAAACTTTTATGGCAGATACATCAAGATTCATAGGTAAGGTGAAGTTTGGAATAATCTATATGCGGGTATCATATCAAAAGGAAGTGGTGTTTCATCTTAGTCCTAAGCTTTGCTCGAGGACGAGCAGAGAGAGTTAGGGAGAGAGTGAGGGGGAGTCGGGGAAGAGCCGGTGTGCGCACTGGCGCTCTTCTCCAGCTTGTACCTCGACGGATGCTTATCAATCATAGTAAGTGTTCGTGACTTCCTTTGTGCTTTAGTTCGGTAGTGTAGTGGATGCCTCTAGAATAGGAACGATTCTAGAGTTAGTAAGGAACGGTGTAGTCGTGGTGTCTAGATCAGTCTTTACCTGTTGGTTGTGGTATATCCCATGGTTAGATGAGGTAGGTAGCGGGTGGTGACAGCCCTGTCTATCCAGCGGAACCCTCCCCGTTCGGGTCCCAGTGTCGCAGTATTGGAGCTCACCAGTCTTATTCTGGGGGGAAGCTAGTAGGACGTGAACAACTAGGATAGTTTTATCTTACCTTTGATTCTTAGCCTTAGGAATCATCTCTACTCATTGCTTCTAACTGGTGCGGGGTCCTTGGACGAACCTGAACTTTAGAGAATATACACATGTTCCTCAGTGGATACGATACCCTTGAAATACTCGTGGGTGAAAGCTACAACGGTATCCGTGCGCTTGCGGATTTATTTTTGTGATGCAAGGAAACATCAACAATACCCCCTCCTCCGTTACATGATTACAAGAATGCCCTTTCCCGCCCCGAATATTCTAAGAATATTCGGGGTTTTTGGGCTTTTTACAAGCATGGCGTGTTCTAGTTGACTTCGCTCAGGGTAATCATGTTCTTCTCGTGCTCCCGAAGGTAAGCACATAACCTTCGATCTTCTCGGAACCTTCGGGCTCTTCACGGAACCTTCGGGCTTTTCATGGAATCTTCGGGCTCTTTATTTGAACCTTCGGCTTCTCGCGGCTACCTTCGAAGGTCATATGAGTCCTCTCTGCTCCCGGGCACCGATAAGGCTTCAGATGTGTTCCTCTGCAGGCCACGTCCGAAGGTCCCCGAAGGTCCGACTGAACCTCCGAGTCTGTTGCAGTTACCTCCTTTCTATGCTCACTGTGTTTGTCGTAGTGCAACCCTCGCGAGTCGCATCCTTCGGAGGGTGTAATCCCCAACACCTAGAAACTACAATTAATTGAGTTGTGTGCCTCTTCTTACTCATTCTTTCCACTTATGGCTCACTGCAAGGCATTAGATAAACCGAGTCCAATGTGGTGTGTGAATCTGCATCTCTCTTATGAATGAGCGGCATCAGGAAAAAAATTTCAACGGACGAATTGGTGTCATCAATTTGACACCACAATTGGTGCTTCGCCTTGCAAACAAGTGTGCTAGGATAGTACTATTTCTCTTCTACCATGATATTTTTGGCACAGTAATGGAATGAATAATCATCGTGGAGAGACCAGTTGTGGTGATTTGGTTGAGTTGGAAATCGTTGGCCTAGTTTTTCCAAGAGAACCAATTGATCATTTTGTCTTACTGAAACGCATGTAGTCAAGAAACATGGCATGAAACATGAATGGAGTACAGTCCACATTTGCATTTTGGTATTGACAATAGTGTTATTTGAAGTCATGGGGACATAACCAAAGGGTATATGTTCTTATCTAGAAAAGGCCAATTCCTCATTTGTATTTGGCGACCACGTCTCTGTAACATCCCGTATTTTTACGGAATGTTATAAGTCAAAAAAGGTGAGTTTTCAAAAACTTTTTGTGTGTTTGTGATAGTAGCTGGAATAATTTAAGAATATCTTCTATCTCTCTCAAAGTTCTAGAAAATAAAACCTATTTAAATATAAGGACCATAGTGCTAATGTGAATTATTTGGGCTTTATGTGGATATATTAAATTCACCTTGTTTAATTTTGGTTCGAATTGTTTTTTAGTTTGAATTGAATGGAATTTAGTTTGAATGTGGCCATTCAAACTAAATTCAAAAGCTAACCAAAACCCTAACTACTAACAGGCCTAAACCCAACCCACCTAGATACTAACCCGGCCCGCTCACCTCGCGCGCGGCCCACAAGCCACTCCAGCCCAACCAGTAGCTGCCAACCCAGCTAACAAAACCGGCCTGCCAGCATCACGCTCTGCACGGCCCGCTCGCGGCCCAAGTTCCGCACGCTAGCCGGCCTGCCCGGACACCGCCTCACCACCCCTTCACCTTTACCCGCTGACAAGTCAACCCCACACGTCAGTCACACACCTCGCCTTCCCTGTTCCCCTTCTTCCTCATGCACCCCCGGCTGGACACCGCCGCGACCACGTCACCTCGCGGCGCTCCGCCCCTCCCCCACGTCGCGATAGGAGAGCGCAACGGCGCGCCTGACCCACCGACGTCAGCCGCAACCGCCCATGCCTCCCTTGTCGGCCACTAACCCCACGCCGCACCATCAAAACCCTATCACCGCGCCACACCCCCCTCGGATGCGCGCCACGCACCCCTGGCCCGGATGCCGAAATCCGCCGGTCGTCCGTGCTCCCTTGAGCCCTAGCCGCCACCAATATAAACACCACGACCGATGCCCTGAAACTCTAGGAACCTTAGGGGAAATTTTTCCCCTTCCACTGCCGCCACAGAGCAGAGAGGGAGGGAGCCAAGGGAGGAGCAAAGAAGGAGTAGAGAGAAGAGGCTGAGAGGATGAGAAGGGAAGGCGAACGCCGTTGTCGCGCCAAGGGAGAGGAGGTAGAGGAAGGAAGAAGGAAGAAGAGCGGGAGCCGAGAAGGAACGCCGACACCGGATCAGCACCCCGTACGATGACATCAACACCCGTGCGCTTCTTGCACCGCACCACTTCCTAGAGCCAACTGGTAGGTGCCGCATCCGCGTTCCCCGCCTCCCTCATGCTGACCGGCGAGCAGCGGCCGCCGATGAACCTTCTCTAGGGAGCCTAGGACCACCTGCCCTACCCCTTTTGCTCGGCCTTCATGCCGCCACATTTGCAGGGACCCGACGCGCCACCGCAATCCACCCGCAACTGTCGTCGCCCTGTGCCCTTAGCGCTGCTGCACCGTTGTGCGTGCCCGGGGCGCCGGTGCCTCGCCACGGCATGGCCGTGCGTGGCCTCGAGATGCCGAGGACCCGTGCGCGTGCGCTGAGCCCTGCTGGCCGCAAGGCCGAACCTGCGATCTCGCCCGTCCATGTCGAGCCCCTTTGGCTTGCCGCCGGTGGTGCGCCACCGCGGGCTTGGAGCACCAGGGCCCCGCGCGCACGCTCACCCACCCGAGGCCTCACATTTAGCCTCGCTCGTCCCGCCTAGGCCATCACCGCCGTGCCATGGTTGTGCCCTGGCCATGGCGATCGCGCATGACACCACAACATCACGTTCGCGGCGTGGCCATGCCTTTGTGACATTTCGTCGAGCACCTCCCGGACGCACACACGCACACACACCTCTCCGCCGCACACACACATGGGTCCGCACGGGATCCAGGCCGCCACACCGGATCCCTAGGGAGACTGACAAGAGGGACCCACTCGCCAGCGGAAGGAGGGATGCTGGCCAACGGGCCCCGTCTGTCAGCAGCAGAAGGAAGGAGAGAGAGAGGGAGAAAATGGACTGTGGGCCAACCTGCGTAGCCGAGCCGGCCCAAAAGCCGACACCCGAGCCAAGCCTGCCTAGCCAGCCCATAGAACCCTACCGGCCCGTGATAACTAGCCGCTTGCCCGAGCCGGCCTGCTGAGCCATAGGCCGAGCTGGTCTGCCTAACTCAGCTGAAGCTGTTGGGCCAGCCGAGTTGGCCCAACACTTTGAGCCTAATAACCAAGCCGCCTACCTTAGCCTTTTTCTTTTTCGGCTAAACCAAACTGACACGTGGTCCCACCTATTGGTGAGACCCAGACACTTACCCGCGGGCCCCTTTGACTCGTGACTAAGACCTGTTGACCTGGTCAACGCTGACGTCAGCCGGACCCACGCTAACGTCAGCAAACCCAAGCCCCTGGATGACATCATGCTGACGTCAGCATGACACGTTACACGTCCAGAGGCTGCCACGTGGTTGACTGAGTGTTTTCTTTTTCCGAATATCCTTTATTAATTTCAGAAAATGATTTACGCTTAGAAAATTCTTAATAAATTAACTAGACCTTCAAAAATTATGAAACCAGTTTCATAATTCTTCTAAAATCATGATCTACCTGTTAGAGTAGGTTTTTTTTCATTTGGTTCTTATTTGGATACTTTTGTGCACTTTTGCACTTTGTCCCCTGTATTTATACGTGTTTACGAATAGGACCTGTCGCCGAGGAGCTGACCTACGACTAGGACAACTAGAAGATCCAGGAGGACTTCCCGGACACTAGAATACCTCGAGAGGCTACGAAGAACCAACAGGTTCATGCCCATCTATGAATCGAATGTCTATTAGACATTGCTTGCTAGAAATGCTAGTGCACTGAGATGTGTTGCAATGAGATGAACCTGCATAGCCTATTTTATACCTAGACTCCTTGTTCCCCTATGTTTACCTTGAATGGATTTATATGAGATGCTTTGGCTACTGTTGCATGTGTATGTGTGGGGTATAGGGATATAGTCTTGGCGTGAGTGAGCCACATATATGAGGAGTTGGTGAATAGGGCTATTAGCTGGGGGCGAGCAAGTTAACCTGATCCTCGGATCAGGGGCTTGGGGTGTGTGTTGGGCACACCCTACGGAGTGCCTGTTGCGGACAAATGTCCTTTGAGGACGATGGTCCTTTGTGGACGGTTGGTGAGACTGGAGGAGTTGGAGTGCCATACTTGTAATGGGTGCCAACGACGGACCATTGCGCCAGATACATCACTTGAGGAAGATGCTCGCCTCAGCATATGAGGACCTGTTGTGGTAACTATGATCAGTGGGACCTTGTGAGCATGCACACCACTTATCCACTATGCGGGTGGATCCGGTCCGAAGCTAGCAAGCGTGGTGCCAAGCTTGTAGGAGGATAGTGTATCAATGTAAGGGGAGGAGGTGATGACCTCACGTCCCCCAAATGGCAGGATCTTGCGTGGTCCAGGTGCAGAAGGCTTCACAGTCCCGGGACAACATCTTGCGGAAGAAGGCACCCAAATCTGGGAAAGCAGGATGGTGCCATGGCTACTAGTTCTCATTCTCAGTAGACCGGTGTCTCATCGTCAGTCGGCTCATTACCTGCTGATGACGATTCGAGTGGGTCTAGGTGTACAACCCGTGCAGGGTGAAAATTATACGTATAGCCGCGTACTCGGTCATGTACATCCCTACTTTTCTGTTACTTGCATTAGTTAGTGTTACTATTTCTTCTACCTCCCCCTAGTTGTGATATATCCTGCCTGGGGTAGTTGAGGTGTGAGGAGAGGGAGTTCTCGCATCGACTTGGTGGTTATGGAAGGTGTGTGTGGATCGGGAGTCCGGGATTCCGGAATAGCCTGAGTCCGGAGATGGATGTTGTTATAAACATGCTGCTGATGCATAGGAAAACCCCAGCCTTATTGTTTGGCTACTTTTATACCTCTTGCATTCCACTTAAAGCTTGCATACGGATGGTGACGTGAACCTATCCCACTCCTTGGGGATAGTTGGTAGATGCTGGATTCGACCCGAAGCTCAATCCCCGACGCTGAAGGATGTTCCAAGATGGCTGGTGCTTCGCTCAAGTTTGCCTGTGGAGAAGTGCTCCCTCAAGATGGAAGATGGCCCTGAAATTTAGCTACCGCTTCCACTTTCTGTTTGGACCTTTTAGCCCAAGGCGATTGTACTGAAAACTCGTAATACAATCCTTCGGATTATGTAATATTTAAATCCCTGTTTGAATCTATACGATGTATGACTGTGATATTGGCCTGAAATGAGTTCTGTATGTGATAGCTACCGATCCAGGGTTTATCACGACGATACAGGGAGTCGGGTTCTCATTTCGAAACCCGGTTCGTTTCGGTCTGATAGAGCAAACACATTGATTTTCGAATTGAAGGATGCATGTAGTAAAAAGATTCGGGGTGCCGACCTGATTAGCTTGTAAATTCAAGTGCACTGGCTTTGTGATTAGTACCCAAATTCTGATCTGGCGGCAGCCGTAGTTTGTTGCTGTTGCGCCCATTCACCCCATCAGACTTCACTTTCACATGTGTCGCCCCCATGTCCCACACATAAGCAGCGCCAGAGTATATGTATTGACCAAGATGTTAACTGCCATCTGTATAATAGCTCACACATGCATGTACTGCAAAACTGTTTAGATGAAAATCTCCATTAGCTGGAGAGTTAGTCACAGTCTACCCTCCTTGTGTACACTGGATATAAAAGATTATCTTGTGCATCCAATCGAACATTGCTTGTCGAGTGAAAAAGAGGTGAATATGTATTATCCCCATCCCACTCTACCAGATCTATCCAGCCGTCCTCATTGACCTAAAATTGCTTTCTTTCTCTTGATCTTTCAAATGCTGAATTGACTTCTGTTGGTATGGTGACATGTATGTATATAGCAAATCTGAGAATGGGTGGCAACAGGAAAACACAATGGACAGTAGTTGGAACTGATTGTGATGAAAAAATTCTAGAATGTGCTACTTGACTCCGTGGCTGATTAGTGTTTTGTCGGTGAAGCATAACAGCGACATTCTCTTATTCCTTGATGTTAAAGTGGTTGCACATGTTCTGTATAGACATGAGGATTGGATAGCTTTATGTTGGCTTTTCAGTTAGTTGCCGCTGGCTCCTTTGTAACTCGCCTACACTCTCGGTCCACGATCCGTTTTCTCAGGAGATCGTTGGCACACAATTGAGCTGCACTGGCGTATATATCTCCACGTCAGGTTGTTTATGCGGAGTCGTTCAGCCGGGTAGCCGTCTCTACTCGGTAGGGAGGTACCTGGGTCCACCTCCGTCAAGCTCCAGAGCGCCGCGTCGCCGAATCAAGCCTCAACCGAGCAATGAGGCCAATTGATGATCATATAGCAATCTTTTCATCCTCGAGCTCATGCAGTAACTTGACTTCAGTAGACTCCTACTTTTATATTTCTTCTTTAACGGGATGCGCCCCTGGGCGCACCCATTGGGTGTAGCCCCCGAGCCTCGGAAGGTTTCGCAGAAGCGTTTCGAGGGTCAAAAAAGGAAACAACCTCTTAAGCCCTTTATTCCGAGTTAACCTCCAGTCTTGTGCCTAGGCTCCATCTGGGGAACCAAGGAACGTTATGCTAGATTGTGGCGCCTAGCCTCCAAACAGGGTCGCTGGCGGAGTCACGGAGACACGCCGAGTCAAATAGCGGCGCCCAGCCCCCGAGCAGGGTCGCCGGCGGAGTCATGGAGACACGCCGAGTCGAATAGCGGCGCCCAGCCCCCGAGCAGGGTCGCTGGCGGAGTCCCGGAGACATGCCGAGTCCAATAGCGGCGCCCAGCCCTCGAGCAGGGTCGCTGGCTGAGTCACGGAGATACACCGAGTCTAATAGCGGTGCCCAGCCCTCGAGCAGGGTCGCTGGCCGAGTCACGGAGACACGCCGAGTAAAATAGCGGCGCCCAGCCCCCGAGCAGGGTCCCTAGCGGAGTCACGGAGACACGCCGAGTCGAATAGCGGCACCCAGCCCCCGAGCAGGGTCGCTGACGGAGTCACGGAGACACGCCGAATCCAATAGCAGCGCCAAGCCCCCGAGCAGGGTCGCTGGCAGAGTCATGGAGACACGCCGAGTCAAATAGCGGCGCCCAGCCCCTGAGCAGGGTCCCCGGCGGAGTCACCGAGACACGTTGAGTCAAATAGCGGCGCCCAGCCCCCGAGCAGGGTCGCTGGCGAAGTCACGGAGAGACGCCGAGTCAAATAGTGGCATCCAGCCCCCGAGCAGGGTCGCTGATGGAGTCACGGAGACACGCCGAGTCATTTAACATCGCTTGGTACAGAAAGGAATATTCCGAACCAACGAGCAGATCCAATCCGATCCGAAAATCCTAGGATCCGCTCCAATCTTTACTCAGCTGCACAGCCTATCCTTCGGAGCCATTTTTCCTTTTACTGCCGCCATCAAATCCTTTGTTACTATTTCCCCTCTTGCCTCGGGGAAAGGAAGGGACGCTCCTGGAGTCAATTCAAAATTCAAAAGAGGGGAGAAGCCGAATGGCCAGCTAGGGTTACAGCCGATACGAAAATGATTGGCTCAGCACATCCTTATCCGTTTACACCCTTTCGTCTCTACCGCCACCGTGTCTTCCAAATCTCTCCAGCCCTCTCCTAAGCACTCGCCTCCCAAGGGCTTGACCGCCCCCTCACCCGCCGCCACTCGCCTCGAGCAGAAATGACCAGCGAGGCCCTTGCAACAGCCGCCACCGCACCGCCAGCCCTGGAGCTGGCCTGGTCCCCGAGCACCATGATTGACGCTGACAATGAGGTGCTCGTGGCGTAGGGTTTCCTACCGGAGAAGGCGATCTCTGGGTGGCGGAGCTGCACTGGGGAGTCATTCCTCTCGAAGGACCAGACGGAGACGATCGTCTGCCGGTCCTTATACGGTCCTTAAGTTTTACTTTTGTTATATTCCATAGCCGAGTAGTTTTCTAATTTGGCCGAGTGGTTAGGGCCGACCCTGTGTTGTGCCCTTGCCCATTGTGCAGAGAGCTGGTCATCAGACACGTGATCGGCGCGGGTGGCGCAGAGTGGTTCCAAGACGCACCGGGTTGTGATCAGTCCACCACTCCGTTAGATTAGTTATTTGACGCGAACGATACTGGTGCGAGTTGGCATGGATGAGTTGCAGCCCCCGAGCGTGCTAGACGAGTCGAAAAGGGCTATACCAGGTCATTTTTCAGGAGCAAAAAAGAAATAGAATATAGAAAGATACAGGCAATGAAATGCTCTTATTATTATCAGATAGGTTGGGGTACATAGCTGCGAGCTCTTCTCACAGGTAGAAGCGCCGAAGGTGTTTAATGTTCCATGGATTGCCTATGTTCGTGCCATGTTCCCTCTATAGGCGGTAGGTGCCGGGGGCGACGACCGCGCTGTCGACAAAGGGACCTTCCCATGGGGAAGATAACTTGTGTGCACCTGCAGTAGACTGGATGCGGTTTAGTACCATGTCGCCTATGTTGAAGTCTTGCTCCTGCACGTTTTAGTCGTGGTAGTGCCTGTGCTGCTATTCGTAGCGTGAGTGCTGCAATGCAGCTGTGATGCGATGTTCCTCGACTAGGTCGATGTCATGGCGCCGAGTCGTTTCCGCTTCACCTTCCTCGTAGTTTTGGATGCGTGGGGCACCAAAGGTTATGTCACTCGGGAGGACAGCGTCCGAGCCATACACTAGGAAGAAGGGAGAGTAGCCGATGGCCTGGCTCTTTTGGGTGTGTAGGCCCCAAATGACCTGCGGCAGTTCTTGGATCCACTTGGGACCGAACTTCTCGAGTGGGTCAAAGATACGCGCCTTGAGCCCCTGGAGGATCATGCCATTGGCGCGTTCCACTTGACCATTGCACCTTTTGTGAGCCACAGAGGCGTAGTAGACATCGATGCAATTATCCAAGCACTGGTCCCAAAACGCACCCCTAGTGAATGATGTGCCCAGGTTAGTGATAATCCTGTTAGGCACACCAAACCTGTGAGAGATCTCCTGGATGAACTCGACCGCCTTGAGTGTTGTGGTGGCTGCGACTGGTTTGACTTTGATGCACTTGGTGAACTTAGCGATGACCACAAATATGTGGTTATAGCTGCCTACGGTTGTCTTCAAGGGTCCAACCGAGTCGAGCCCCCACTAGGCAAAGGGCTGTTGACACTCGCTATGGACCAATTTTGAGCGCCAATTTGACCAGAAAATTGGGATGACTAGCGTACTTAACTTGCACATTTATCGAGAATAATATCATTTCCACATTCCCCTTGGAGAATTTGCAATGTAAGGAAATTGAGCAGAATTCAAGTGTTAAACAAGAACCTCAATACAAGGCAAGTGACGTCGACCAATCAGAGCACGCCATTTGGACTCCCAAGGATTGAAGGGCCCACTAGGCATGCAATCGACTTAGGTCGACACCCACTCACGCACAGGAGCGACCAGGACCCACATGGCAGCCACCCAGAGCAGGTTGGACCAGGGCTGAACCTGGCCCAGGTCGGCCGAACCCCCTAGGTCGGCCGACCCAGCAGAGGCGCCACCGCCTTACCTGTTGCACGTGGCGGCCCATTGGTCGCTTATGTCAGTTTGAGGAAGCTTCAGTTATTTGCAAGCCGAGGAGATGCTGCACACCTCCCACACTCACCTCTATAAATATTAGGGGGGTGCTACAATAGAAGACACCACAAGTTGCAACCCCTCAGGTTGCTCTCTCAAGTTACTCTCTTGCTTAGTCTTTAGGATAGTGGAGTTTAGGTGAAGTAGCTCTTCTTCGGTTCCCGAGTCTTGCCTAGGAGTGCTCGATATGGGTTTTACTCTTCCTCTCCTTTGTAATATTTGGAATTCCTTAATAGAGTTATCTTCTAGTTTAGTGTATTCGTATAGTATATGTTCTGTGTATTCAGATGTGTGTGCTATGCTTAGTTTATATCTAGGTCTTATATCTTGCATGATTAGATGTGGTAAGACATCTAGGCTACGGCATTGGTTCCAGTATACGTATGTTTGATCTAGTGTGATGTCTGTCCATCCGAAGGGTGGGGACTCCACGTGGGGCATTAGAGTATCGCTTATTAGAGTAGACGTGGTGTCTGGGCTAATCAGTGTTGCTGGGTGCAGCTCTATACCATGGTTAGATGAGGTAGGCGGCAGGTGGTGACAACCCTATCCGTCCAGCGTAACCCTCCCCGTTCGTGTAGTAGCTTTAGGAGGTGCATAAAATAGCCGTGAAGAACTAGTGGCCATCTAGCAATATCTTGTGCAGTCTCCCGGTGATGCCTGTGAGCCTGGAGCCCATTCCTAATCATGTGTATGTGTATGCCTGCTTAGTATAGACTGTATGCTTAGTCAGGAGTACATAAATCCTTAGATTAGCTTTCTTCTTCCTTTCTTCCTTCCTGTAAGCTTTGCATAGAGATAGAACTTGAGTAACTTGTGTGTCACACTACCTCTTTACCATATATCATCTTATCCCTATTTATTCAACTGAATATCCATGCTAAAACTAATCAACATACTAATCTATTCCAATAACCCGCCTTCCCTACGGAAATATAAATACGACCCCGTACTCACGGGTAAAATGCTACAACGGTATTCCGTGCGCTTGCGGATCCTTCTGTAATGTAAGAAATACCCCATGGCATTTCTTGCGCCGTTGCTGGGAAACATCTATCCTAGTGATGACTCTATGAAACGCCAACAAGCATTTTTGGCGCCGTTGCCGGGGAAGGCACTGGTTAAAAGAATAGATCAAGTGGTTGATGAAATTCTAAAATGGTATTCAATTGTCTAAACAAGCTAACCTGACTTTGTCTTCTCTCTTTTGTGTGAAGATAGGGTAGTGTATGACTGGTTTTGATCTTCCTCAAAATTTCACTCAGAATCTGGAGTCACTTTTGAGAAGAGTTCAACCTCGTGTCATTCCTCCTCAGATTACTCTCTCGAGAGGCGAAACAGTCAATATCGCACCATCAACTTCCAAGACTATGGCTCAGAAGACTCTCCATGATTTCTCAGCTCCTTCAGCCAACAATGTCCCAATCGGGCCCAATGTGAATGATGAAGCTGAGAATTTCGAGATCAAGATGGGTCTCATTACGATGGTGCAGGCTAGCCCATTTTGTGGCAAGGCCAACGAGGATGCTAATGCACATCTCCAACAGTTCCTGGAACTGTGCAACACTTTTGTCATCAAGGGAGTCGCAAAGGATGCAATCCGACTCCGTCTGTTCCCGTTTTCTCTTCTGGGGAAAGCAAAACAGTGGTTCTACACCAATAGAAGTGCAGTGCCTACATGGGATGAATGCGCCAAGGAATTCCTCGCGAAGTTCCTCCTGTTGGGTAAAACCAATGCTCTTCGGGGAAGGATTTCCAGTTTTCAGCAGGCGTCAAATGAGTCGATAACTGAAGCTTGGGAGCAGCTTCAGGAGTACATCCTAGTGTGTCCTCACCATGGGATGGACGCTTGGCTCATTCTGCAGAACTTCTACAACGGGCTGACTCCAACAGCCCGTGATCATATCGACGCTACTGCAGGTGGTGCTTTCTTCTCGCTAACCGTTGACAAGGCCAAAACCTTGATAGAGAAGATGGTGTCCAACCAAGGTTGGAACGACGAACGTATCCAACCACGCCAGCGTGGCATGCACTCCGTCAAGGAGACAGGCATGATCGCCGCTAAGCTCGACTTCCTCATCAAGAAGATTGATGAACGCCCCCAAGAAAAGGCTCCAACTCAGGTACTTCAAGCCTTAGATTCTCGTATGACTTGCGAGGTCTGTGGGAACCTCAAACATTCGGGGAACGACTGCCCCGAAACACAGGAAGAAGTCATGTACATGAACAACAACAACGGGTTGCGTCCACAAGGAGGTCAGGGATGGAACCAGTCGCGCCCCTACTAGCAAGGAGGTAATGGTAATTCAAATTCGTTTAATCCTAACCAACCTTCCTTGAAGGAATTCAAAAGAAGTTGGCCGCCAACCACAAGACCTTGGAGACTATCCAAGCGAAGATGGATGGCATCTCCTCTACACTCAAGAACCAGCTCAGCTTCAACAAGATGCTTGAAACTCAAATAGCTCAGCTGGCCGCCGCTGTTCTGTCTGCAGAAATAGGGAAGATCCCGGGGCAACCCGAGACTCCCCTGGAAAACTTAAACACCATTGGCACATGTTGGGGTAAGCCAGCGCAGGGCATTTCTACTACTAACAATGTAGGGAATCTGGCATGCCCACGTAGGGCGCGGCAAGGTGAGCTAATAGCACCAAGAGTGGAAGATTCAGGATACCTGATGATCAGTTGTTCCATCTACGACTGTCACTTTGAGCAAGCTCTTTGAGACCTTTGATCATGTGTTAACATTATGCCCAAGGTAACATTCAAAAATCTTGGATGCCCTGCATTGTCCCCGACTTGTATGTGTGTGCAGCTTCCAAATTTGACAATCCGGTACCCTGAGGGAATCGTGGAAAATCTCCTAGTACAAGTTAAGGACTCATTTATCCCCACGGGCTTCGTAGTCCTGGACATGGATGGAGACTTGGGGATATCGCTCATTCTCGGGCGACCGTTCCTAAGAGACACCAAGGCCTGGATAAATGTCGGAACAGGAAGGATTCATCTCTGAATCATGGGTAGAAAGATGACATTTAGGTTCCAAACCAAGGTAGAAAAGATGTACCTGATCCATCAAGACCATGAAGGAAACGGGCTGTGGGCAGAACCATGGTCCCCATTGGAAGATCGGCCTCCCACACCACCAACAACAACAAAGAAGAAGACCAAGAAGGTGTGGAGAAAGAAGAAGACTTCATCGTCCTCGACATCCTCTCCAGGTATGGACGATCCGACCTCAAGATAAACAGGTATGGAGAGGGTCCTGCTCATCGAACTTTAAACCAAGAGCTAGCTTGGGGGAGTTCCTCCACCAAGTGAATTGTATCCTTTACTGCTTTAAATAAATATTATAAAAAAACTCTAAAAACCAAACAAATATTTCCTGCTTTAATTTCCCTTTTCCATATGCATGGTAAGAATGCTTAGTCTACCTAAGTTGAAAGGATGAATAATTGTTATGGTCTTGCTTGTCTGTCTTACTTAGTCCTAAAGCATGGTGTTTCCTAAGTTTGAGTTTGATGGATGTTTAAACCTTTGTGCCATGAACCCGAACGTCTCGTGGGTTGCATAGGCTTTATCCAAGTCTAGGTTGTTGTGAGTTTAGATATGGAAGATGGAGCTTTATAATCTTGTCCTAAGTGAAGCATGATGTCTGGAGTATTTTGTTTTCAAAAATTTAAAAGGGAAAGACAAGTTCCTCAATGATGTTCCAAGTCCTACCAGAGCCATATGTTATTTACATTGAAAAACCCTACACATATGCTTCTTGCTATTTCATTGAGCTTTGTCAAATTGTTGTGACCCTAGTGAGATGCTTTTCATATCCTCTTGATCAAGATCACGCACACGTTACACTCATTGCAACATTCCTACACTGGGAATTAGCAAATCCACCCATCCACCAAATAAATGCTCCATGAAGCTTGTGATCTCTCCTCATGTTATCCCTGAAAAAGAAATTAGGCTTGGTCATCCCCGAAAAACAAAGAGAGAAAAAGAAAAGATGGCGTGCCAAAGAAGCATGACCCAAAAAAAAAGAGAAAAGAAAGAATAAGAGGGGGATAGCCATGTCTAAAGAAAAATGCAAAAATAAAATAAAGAGGAGAGGGATCACAAACCAAAAAGGAGTAATCATACGTCTCATACATCCACACACATGCACCTCTTGATCTTGGGATATGACTAGTTTTCTCCATGGATCCACTCTTTGTCTTGGCAATACATGAAATGCAGGTATGCTTCATCCATTCCGTACCTTGAGCTCCACAAAAGCTTTCGTTATGAGAAGGGAGAAGTGCCTTGGTAAGGATTCATACACCATTGAGCGATCCGAGTGAATCATTCGAGGAACTTAGTCTTGTTTTACTATTTCCAAAAAGAAAACCTACAAATTGATTATTGAACAAAGGGAAGGTAAGTACTGCTCTGTCGACTGTTCTAACTCCCAATAGCTCAAGATGAGAAGAAGCCCATAAGCCCCATAGATGATGAAGGTAACAAGGGTCGGGTACTCATACCAACAATACTCATTCTCAAGGAAATGAATCTTGTATCTCTGTCCACTGGGTCACGAAGTCAGCCAGGGTCTGAGACTTGATCGTGGACCGAGGGGAGAACTGCAGATTGAGCGCACCGAGCTCGACGGACCACTTGACAACTCGGCCATTTGCGTCGTGGTTGTGGAGGATGTCGCCGAGTGGAAAGGAGGGAACAACTCTGACGCTGTGTGCTTGGGAATAATGCCGCAGCTTCCTAGACGTGATGAGGACTGCGTACAGGAGCTTCTGAACCTGAGGGTAGCGCACCTTGGACTCGCCGAGTACCTCACTAATGAAGTAGACGGGTCGCTGCACCTTATAAACGTGACCTGGCTCGCCTCGCTCAACGTCCAGGATGGTACTATCCACATGAGTGGTTGCTGCTATGTAGAGAACGAGTTCTTCATCGGGCTCTGGAGCCGTGAGGACCGGTGGTTTGGTGAGGAATTCCTTGAGCTCCTAGAAGGCTCTAGAAGCGTCATCGTTCCATACGAACTTGTCTGCTTTGCGAAGTAGCTTGAAGAAGGGGAGTCCTTTGTCACCGAGTCGACTGATGAATCGACTCAGGGCCACCATGCACCCGGTCAACTTTATCAAGTCTTTCTTGAACCGAGGGGGCTTCATTCTCCTGATGGTGTTGACCTTGGTGGGGTTGGCCTCGATGCCTCGGTTACTGACTATGAAGCCGAGTAACTTTCCGGAGGGGACACCGAAGACACACTTGCTTGGGTTCAGCTTCGACTTGAAATTCCTGAGATTTTTAGATGTTTCGACTAGGTCGGCTATGAACTAATCATAAGACTTGTCGCCTTGGTTGTCCCAATCTCGCTTGGGCGAGTCGTTCCGGCGTCCTCGACCCTTGGAGGTTTTGGAGCTGCCGGGCTTGTCTCGGTCGTCGTAGCGAGGGCACTTGGGGTCATCCTTAGCCACACTGTTGCGGAGTCCGTGACACTCGCGCGCTGTGTGGTTGGAGTCCTTGTGCCTAAGGCACTTGCCGTCGAGGAGTCGATCTAGCTCCTCCTGGTTGAGGGAGGTGCACTGTCAGGGTCGATCTGCAACTGCGACGGTGTTGTCGGGGCCACGCTTGCGCTCCTGTTGCTTAGACGACTCGGGTCAGTCGTTATTCTTGCTAGAGTTATGGCGAGGCGGTCAACGGTCGGGTCATTGGGGATCATCGTGTCGCTGCTTCAGCTGGTCGTCGGAGTGACGCCGGTCCTTGTGGTGACGGTCCGCTTTCTCAGCATCTTCCATGTCAGCGTGTTTGTTGACGACGACCATTATCTCGGAGACGGTCTTGGAGTTGCTCTCAAACATCTTGTGCCAAAGCTCGATGTTGTGCAGCCCTTGGTGGAAGTAGTGGATAACATCTCTGTCATCAACATCCGTAATCATGTTACGGTTGGTGAAGTACCTCTTGTTGTAGTCACGCAAGGATTCGTTGGTTTGCTGGGTGACGCTGCCTAGATCCCATCTGGTTTTGGGACCCGGGCATGAAGCCTGGAAGAGGTTGATGAAGGCGGTGCAGAGGTCTTGCCAGCTGTTGATGGAGCCTGGGCGGAGTCCCTCGAGCCAGTTGAGAGCCTGGTGACTCATCATGACTGGGAAGTAGGCTGCCATGATGTCGTTGTTGCTGTTCGCCGCCCGGACGGCAATGAAGTAGGTGCGCAGCCATGTCTTAGGGTCGGAGTCACTGTTGAACTTGTCGATGCCGACTGGCTTGAATGTAGATGGCCACGAGACTCCACGGAGTCGGTTGGAGAAGGCGGAGAAGCCATCCACATCCCCGGTGACGTCATCGTTGAGGTTGATCGGAGCCTGCTGGGGTCGATGTAGATGCTAGTCGGCGTTGCCGTGGCGAGCCCGACCTCCCCGATTGGCGCCGGGTGGACCGTACTCCTCGTTGTATCTTTGGTGGCACTCCCGCTCGGCCTCCTCGCGTTCGCGGTGTCGATCATTGATGATGGGTCGAACATCGCGGTTGCGGAGGTTGGAGCGCAGATCCGGCTGGTTGACCTCGTTGTTGTCGTGGTGGTGGGCTGTGGAGTGGCGAGAGATGCTGGATTGGGCTCGTAGAGCTGAGTAGTCCTTCCTCAAGCACTGAACCTGAGCAGCAGCAATGTGCAAACGGGTCCGGGCTCGTTCGAGCTTGGGTGAGTGGGGTAGAGTCTCCAGTACCTCGAATGCGGCAGCCAGGTTGGCAGATGGGGTGGCAGAGATGTTCTGGCCATCACACTCAAGGACGAAGTTGTCGTCGAGGTTCTGTGGACTCGCTGGCGCGCCGCGGGGTGTGACCCGCGGGTTACGACCATCGGCGTTGTAGAGATCCTCCCTGGCTTGCTCGATGGTGGCCTCGTTGTTGCGTTGCTCTTGGCGGTTTTGGTTACGTTGGAGTCGTTGACGCTTCTCCTCCTCGTCCTCTCCTTCGACAGATGCCTCATCAGAGGAAACGATGGAGATCTCCCGCCAATCTGGAGAGCTCACTGGTTTGGGTGGAGGGTGAAGAGAACCTCCTAGTAGCCGGCTTCTGGTCCTGAGACCGTGTCAGATCCGATCTGGTCAACACTAGGTTGACTCAGATCAGAAAGAAGTAGCGTCTCCATCGAAGATCGGATCTGGTCCAAGTAGATGGAGGAGCTAGAGCGGAGTCCGAATGGGGCCTGATGGGCCTAGTCGCGAGGATGGCGGAGTGCCGATCTGCAAGCCCGATAGACTCAGCGAGGGAGGTATCGACTCGGTCCAGGCCAGCGAGGATATCGTCGATGTTGATGCATGGACGACGGGTCATCCACGCAGGGTTTTGGGCCTCGTACTGGATTATGAGTACCCTACGTCCTGTGTTCGGGGGTTTGTATTATGAGTAGCAATGGCTAGGGTTTTGGTAGTTGTAGGAATTGTCTTCTATGGGTACCACCACGGCCCCCTTATATATCCGAGTAGCCGTGGGTTACAAGTTAGGGTAAATCTACTCGGGTTTGTTACAAGAAATCCGATCGGTTGAGATACACAAGATCATGCCTATCCAGTTCGACCTAGATCCTGACCCCTGGAGGATCCTGCCCATCGTTCAGCCGAGGGGCTGTACGCCGGGTCATTTATGCGGAGTCGTTCAGCCGGGTAGCCATCTCCACTCGGCAGGGAGGTACTTGGGTCCACCTCCGTCACAAATAAACTCACCAAAATTCTTCCCAAATAATCGCTCAAAACAAATAACACTTCTAGGAAAAAAATCTTTGGCTTCCAAATAGTAAATCTGGCCCTACCCGCTGGTTATTTAAACGCGCGGTGGCCTTAGGGTTTTCACCCTTTCACTCTCTGCCTTAGCCATTTCGTCTTCTCACACTCCTGCGCCATCAGCCTTTTAGATCAAGGGTTTGAGAGCCCCATTGAGCCCACCTCCCTCCCTTGGTCGAACTAGTCGGAGAGTTCATCCTCCTCATCAGTGAGTGCTTGCGCCCGTCTCTCGAAGCCCCCGAGCGCATGCGAGTGAAGCGGCTCGTGACTTTCAAGAAGATGGGCAACAAAAAGAAGGTGGCAAGGGGCAAGAAGGAGGAGTCCAGCACCGGCGATTGGGAGCGAAGTAAGTGCACCCGCGAGAACCTCATTAATTTGGTTGCTCAGGGCCTTCTTCACGGGGAGGAGGTGGTTCAGTGGAAGCCCTCCTTCTGCCAACTCTATCCACAAGAGGATTAGCCCTCCCCACCTCTGATTTCTTTCGCGTCCTTCTCTTCCATTGGGGTATTCAGATCCATCATCTAAACCCTAACTCCATTGTCCATTTTTCCATCTTCGTCCATCTCTGCGAAGCTTTCCTTGGCATCGAGCCACATTTCGATCTCTTTTGATACTTCTTTCATCTGCGCCAACAACCTTCAGAGGAGAAGCAATATCTTGTTGGCGGAGCCGACCTCCAGTTTAAGCAAGGAAAGGGAAAGGAGTACATCGAGTACACACTTCCCACAAACCACTCGGGCTGGAGGTCTTTATGGTTTTACATCGGAAATCGTCAGCCCACATGCCAAAGAGGACTCCTAGGAAGGCAGTGTGGAGGTCCGAGTGGAACGAAAAGCTGAACGAGCACCAGATGACGCAAGTTAATGATCTGCTCGATCTAATTGGAGCACTAAAGGTGATGGGCGTAACTGGCGTGTCCGTCCTGGCCTCTATGTACAAACGGTGCGTCATGCCACTGCAGAAGAGGTGTCGATTTGGATTCGAGTACTTAGGTAGTAACGATCCATCTCGCATTTCTACAAAAATTCTTCCTCCACAGAGGGCCATTGACCGTGTTCGCCGAGTACTACTCGATGTGAACGCGGTTCCATATGTCCCGAAGCTCTTCAGCGCGGGAAATCCGCTGAAACTGGTATGAGTAACATACTTGTCGAGTACTTAGAGTACTTTGTAGATGCGAATTGTTACTGACTACTAACTTGTTTTTCTAATTCTGCAGGGGCACACAGATCTGTACCGGTATCCTGCTCCAAATCCTGATGTTCCTCGGCCAGATCATCTCAAGCCAAGTGCGTTCCAGAGCACCAAGATCAGTCGACAAGACCGTGATCCTGTAACTGATGAAGAATTAATAGATTCTGACGATGATCTTCCTCTAGCAGCTCTTCTGAAGAAATCAGGCAAGGAGCCGGCTAGCAAAATGGAGATGCCGAGCCATCCAACTAAGCCGTGGGGAGCTGTCAGGAAGCACAGGCTATCCCTCGCCGGCTTGTCAAACGATAAGCACTACTCTCGAGTACTTTCTTTGTTGATATTTGGAGTTCCTTGCTGATTTTTTCTTGTTCTGCCCTCAGTCCTCCGGCTCCCCCCATCCAAATAGTCCAACGACGGGGGAAAGACCTGTCCTCGCGGGGATGATGTCGCACCAGTGATCAACGTCCAGCCTGGTGCGGCGGACCCTTCAGCTGAAAACGTTGCGCCAAGCCCAAGCAACCCTATTCCACTGAGCACCTCGAAGGCTCCACCAAAGGAACCTGCTGGCGACTCAGGGAAGTCGAGTACTCGAGGGCCTTGGCTTATCCAGCTAAAGAAGGTGGTAACCAAGAGGTCTTCCAAGTAAATTTTGAGTACTTTGACTTGTACTTTTTATAATTTTTGTTGTCTAGTATTTCATGTAATCACCTCTTAATGAGGCCTTCCTCTGCTCTGAGCTTGGATGAGCCTGGCGATGCCTCGGCTACCCAATCCCCCGAGCATGAAAAGAGCTCAGATGTTGCAGCGATTGGGATGGGTGCCCCTCCTCCTCCTCCTCCTCTTCTGGCCACTAATGTCGAGGCGGGGAAAGAAGTTATTTCAGAGCGAATCAAACTGGAACGAGCAGAAGTGGAGCCCCCTGCACCCGAACTACCCGAAGGTGAGCCCATCGTGCCTCCTCCACCACCCAGCACTAATCTGCCTGAGGCTAGGCTAGTGACTGCGAGTGAAGTGGTAGGCGAGCCACCCAAGGAGTCAGGCGCAGAAGGTACGAGTGTCGTGGGTACTTCGGCCCTGGCACCAACACAGCCGAGGCCGCGGGCACAGCAGGCCCTGGCGCGGGAGATGCCAGCGCCGCGGGTACGTCAGAACCTAGCGCGGATGCTGCGGAGAAGGAGGACTTGATCGTGACGCCGTATGGTTGGTAGCATACCATCACGGTGGATCTAATCGATGATCCCTATCTGACCAAGGAAAAAAGGAAACATCTCTAGGGCGTCTTTAAAGACTTGTATCAATTTACCACTGTAAGTATTCATCTTCCTCAAGTAGTTTTCTGGTTCCTCTGTTTTTTGGCATGATCAGTGCTGACTGCCGTATTTTTTTCTTCCAGAATCTGATGGACCGGTCCTATGAGAAATCCGAGAAACTCAAGTTTATTGAGGGAGGCCATCGCAAATTGCATGAGAAAGAAGAGCGTATCAACGAAGAAATCTGAAAGAGAATTGATCTGCGCAATGAGCTCGAGGAGTTGAAGAAGGAGCGTACTCGAGAGACTTGGCTTCTCAACAACGACATCCAAATTCTTGAGAAGGAGAAAGCCGAGCTGCTTGAGAAAAATAAGAAAATTTCCAAGGCCCATAAAGGTAACTTGTCGCTCTGTCTTGTTGTCTTTGATTGGCGGTTGTTCGAGTAATTTTTCTAAAACTTCTCGAGTACTTCTCCTTGTCTTGTGCTCGCAGAACTCAAATCCATTTTGAAAAAGAAAGAAAATATGATCATTGATTTGAAGAACCTTGTTTACCGTGGCGCAGATGATGTCGAGCGCCTCGAGAAGATCCTCCAGGACACTGATGTCCGATTCCGCAACGCCATGCAGCAGATCAAGTCCATGCTTGTGGAAAAAGATCATATGCAGAAAGAACTTGAAGAATTCAAAGCTGCTGCTCAACTTGTTGTTGAGATGGTGGAACTTCCGACTGAAGGCGAGGCTGGTGAACAGACATTGCTAGAAAAGCTTCAAGCAACTCCCTAGAAAGTCGTCAGCTACATCTCGGAGGCCACCAGAACATATATTGCCCAGGCGCTCGCATTGGTGAAGTCCTTCTAACCCAAGGCACAACTTGAACCACTCGGAGAGGCCATGGCAGCCGACTGCTCTGTTGAGCAATTCACGAAGTACCGTGAAGAAGTTGAGCCCGTCGCCGATAAAATTGCTGAGAGCCTAGAGCAGGAGGGTTAAATGTAAAAACAATGTGTTATGAGAAACACTTGTACTGTTAATATGTATATAAATTTTCCTATTGATAGTTTTCAGCGTATATCATTATTCGATGTTTGCTGGTATGATCATAGGACTTAGTGTATTTGGAGATGTTTGGGCTAAGCTACTCCAAGAGCATCGTCTTGGATGTAGTCAATAACTTGACGTTCCGTAAAAGTGCTCGTAGAGTGAGAGGACTTAGCCTGGATTTACCCGATCAAGCGGCACGCTAGGCTTGTTTTGAGTCTTAGAAGCCTGAAAGGTTTGGTTGTCGACATCCTGCGTGTAGCAGGAAATAACTTAACCGTGTAATGGGCTTGGTGACCCCTTCGGTTCGTGCCTCAACGCTCTCTGTCGAGTAGTCATAGTAGTGACCGGAATTATAGGAGTATGAGAAGTACTTGAGTGCTTAGCCTTGTGGGCTATACTAGTTGCAAGTACTCGTGGTGGAGCCTCCGAGTATAGGTAAACTAAGTATACATACTCGTGGCGAAGCCCCTGAGATAAGGTAGTCGAAAGAACGTAAAAATTCGTGGTAGAGCTACCGAGTTTAACGTAGGCGAGAATATGTAAGAACTCATGGCGAAAGCCCCCGAGTTAAAACACACATAAAGTAGTCGAATTAAGGCGGAATCAACTCTTTATTTATAATAATGCTAGCATGCAGCTGGCGAATTGTTTACAACTTGCACTAAGCGTAGAATTTCTGGAGATGTTCTATATTCCAGGAGTTAGGAACTTCCTGGCCATCAGGGTATTGCAGGCGATATGACCCTGGTCTTGTGACTTCGGACACTATGAGAGGACCTTCCCACCAGGAATTAAGCTTGTGGAGCCAAGCTTCATCCTGGATGCAGCGGAGGACCAAATCACCAATACTGAAGGACCGCTCCCGCACGTTGCGATCATGGTAGCGTCGCATTCCCTGCAGATATCAGGCTGACTGAACGAGGGCACTACATCTAGCTTCATCGACTGAGTCCAGTTCCAGCTGTCTGGCTTCGTCCACCTCTCCTTCTTCATACATCTCGACTCTGGGAGAGCAGCACATGATGTCTGCTTGGAGTATAGCTTCTGACCCATAGACAAGAAAGGAGAGAGTGTGACCTGTGGCTTTCGATGGTTGAGTTCGAAGCCCCTAGACGACATGAGGCAGTTCATAAATCTACTTGCCTCCCATGTTGTTGTTCTCTTCGTAGAGTCTCTTCTTCAGGCCATCCAGAATCAAGCCGTTTGCCCTCTCGACTTGTCTATTGGCCCTTGGGTGTGCAACTGACACATACATCACCTCTATTGCAGAATTTTCGCAGAATTCCCAAAACTGATTTGCAGTGAAATTTGTGCCCAGATCTGTGATGATGGTGTTGGGGAAACCAAAGCGATACATGATGTCTGAGATGAAGTCGACTGCCCTGTTTGGAGTGAGCTTGGTAATCGGCTTGTACTCGATCCACTTTGTAAACTTATCAATGGCTACCAACACCTGTGTAAAACTTTAAAGGCCCAATCATGTCGAGGCTCCAGCATGCGAAGGGCCAGGAGGGCGGTATGGTGATGAGGCTGTGCGCCGGGATATGAGACTGGTTGCCAAAAAATTGACAGTTCTGGCACTTTCATATGAGATCTTCGGCGTCAGAAACTGCTGTTGGCCACCAAAAACCTGCCCTGTAAGCCTTCCGACTAGTGTCTTGGATGCTGCATGATTGACACAAGTTCCCTCATGTATCTCGAGTAGAATGTTGCGGCCCCAAGCACTCGAGACGTACTTCATAAGTACTCCAGAGCTTGCTCCATGCTCGTAGAGTAAATCTCCTACTATGACGTGGCCTTTATTGCGCCTCATGATGTGGATTGCTTCTGCCCTATTTTTGGACACCCCAAGAGGTAGTTTCTTTTCCTTGAAGAAGTTGATGTAAGTCTCCCGCCAATCGACCTCCGCCATCATGACCTCCCGACTGGAATCAGAGGGTCCCAAGCCTGTGGTTACCCGGGGCATGGTCTTGATCAAGAGTCCCTTGAGTTCTTGGACAAAGCCTCCCGCTGGGACTTGGGCTCGAGTAGATCCAAGCTCGGAGAGTACATCTGCCCCAACGTTGTTATCTCGGATGACATGATGAATCTCCAGGCCTGCAAACTTGTTCTCCACTTGCGCACTTCCATGACGTATGCATCCATCTCCTCTTTATGCAGTCCCACTCTTTGTTGACTTGTTGTACGACTAGCAGAGAGTCGCCGCACACGAGTAGTCGTTTGATACCCAGGGAGACTGCCAGGCGGAGCCCGTGTAGTAGTGCTTCGTACTCAGCCTCGTTGTTTGACACCTTCCAAAGGATTTGCAAGACGTACTTGAGTTGTTCACCCTTTGGATAAATGAAAAGTACTCCTGCCCCGCCGCCCTCCAGCTTGAGCAATTTGTCGAAGTACATTGTCCAGTGCTTTGGGCGGCTAGCTGGAGTTGGTACTTGATTTTCCCGCCACTCAGCCATGAAATCAACCAATGCTTGGGATTTGGTGGCTGTCCTTGGCTTGAAGACGATAAAAAGATCCCCTAGTTCTACTGCCAGGTTGTGAAGAATATCCGCCAACGGGAAATCAATAACAACTGAGATCTTGTACTCGTCAATGTAGTGGCAGAGCTTCCTGGATTGATGAGTATTGCATAGAGTAGTTTCTGAATTAAAGGATAGCGAACCTTTGACTCAGAAAGTATTTCGCTGATGAAGTAGACTGGCCTCTGCACGCCAAATGCATGGCCTTTCTCGTTGTGCTCCACCACAATTGCTGTGCTGATTACCTGAGTAGTTGCAGTGATGTACATGAGCAAGTTCTCGCCTGGACGTGGTGCTGTGAGTATGGGAGGCGATTGTAGGTGTTGCTTGAGGTCCTGCAGTGCTTTCTCGGCTTCCTCGGTCCTGTGAAACCTGTCTTTTTGTTTCAGGAGCTTGAAAAAGGGAAGGCCCCATTCTCCAAGCTGGGAGATGAATCTGTTGAGTGCTGTCATGGACCCTGTGAGCTTCTGAACGTCCTTGATCATTGCCGGAGCCTTCATGTCAGTGATGGTGGTGATCTTCTTTGGGTTAGCTTCAACCACCCTGTGACTGATGATGAACCCGAGTAGTTTCCCTGATGGTACGCCAAAGACGCACTTAGTCGGGTTGAGCTTCCATTGGAACTTCCGGAGGCTGTTGAATGTTTCCTCCAAGTCTGCAATTAGGTCCTCAGGAATTCTAGTCTTAACGACCACGTCATCCACATAGGCTTCCATGTTGCGGTGCAGCTGGTCTGAAAAACACATTTGAATTGCCCGCTAGCCCCCACATTTTTCAACCCAAAGAACATAGTTTTGTATGCATAAGTGCCAAAGGGTGTGATGAAAGCGGTCTTGATTTGATCTTCTTCCTTGAGGGCAATCTGATGGTAGCCCGAGTAGCAATCAAGGAAGCAGAGGAGTACATAGCCGGCGGTGGAGTTGATTACTTGGTCAATGCGCGGTAGCCCAAAGTGATCCTTCAGGCAGTGCTTATTGAGATCATTATTATTCTTCTTTTTTACAAGGACAGGGTTGGCAACCCACTCTGGCTGGTACACCTCTTTGATGAAACCAGCCGCGAGTAGTTTAGCCAACTCCTTTTTGATTGCTTCCCTCTTATCTTGAGTGAATCTACAGAGACGCAGCTTTTCAGGGGTAGCATCAGGATCTACTTTCAAACTATGCTCGATCAGTTACTTGGGCACCCCTGGTATATCCGCTGGTTTCCACGCAAATATGTCTCAATTGGCCCTAAGGAAACTGATGAGCCCGGTTTCCTATTTGGGGTCGAGCTGTGTACCGATCAAGGCTGTCTTTGACGCGTCTCCCTCCTACAGCTGGATGGTCTTCAGAGCGAGTTCTCCAGTGGGCTGCAGGTTGTTCTTGTTCACCTTCTTCGTGGGAATTTCCAGCCCTGCCTCGGACAGCTGTTGCGCAACCGCGAGTACTTCTCATTGCTTTTACGACGGTAAGGCGAGGCGCGGCGACCCACCCCCTTCTGGACGCCTAGGCGAATAAGGCACTGTTGGGTATTTTAGCGATGTACGCATAATTCTGTAAGCGCACGGATACCGTTGTAGCTTTCACCTTAGAGTATTCCAAGAGTTATCGAATCCAAGGGAACGTGTGTGTACTAACTTCTATTCTACTCAGTCCAAGGACACACCAAGACAGGTGGCAAGGGTAGAGAGGATTTCAAACATAACACTAGAGGTGAGTTAAAGGTCGGTCTCTCGGGCGAAATACTCGCTTCAGGCACCGGCATACCCCTGGTCTACCAGGAGACTCCGGCCAACAGCTCTACGCTATATCCAAACATGGAGGATTACAAAGGACCGATAAGGCTGTCACCACCTATGGCCTACCTCTAACAATCCGTGGGATATAAGGCAAACAAAGGATAACCCCTAGCCTAGACACCACGTCTACGCTATTGATTACTACTGTAATCTGACTACGTATGATATCCCGTAGAAAACTACATCACTCTATATAAATAAAGAGCGACGAACCCGCGAGTAAGAGAACTGATCTCACTCAACTACTAGAACTAATAGTGTATACTATACACATACATGAGAGCACTCAAGCCTATACTATGCTAGCAAAGGACTAAGTCTACTCATGCAACTAAGTACAACACTAAGAGAAGGAATCACGAACACTTACTAACCCAGAAGAATGTAGCAGCATTCGTAGAGGTATAAGCTGGAGACGAGCGCCGACAGGCCCGGCGCCCCTCCAATCTATCCTCTAACTCTCTCCCTACTCTAACACAAGCTAGGCAAGGCCAAGACTCACTTGGATGGTGTACCTCTATTGTAAGCCTCTCCCCTTGTATTTATAGGGGTGAATCTGCAGCTCTCGGCCGGCAATTGAGGTGCTTGCACTTGGAATCGCCATTGAGGCCCAATGAGCGAGCTATACGTGGAAGGGGAAGGTCGGTGGTGCCAAAGTTGGTTCGGGCGACCTCATGGGTCGGCCGACCCGTGGCTAGCTCCCCTCGCGCCGCCTTTCGTACACGACGCTGCCAGGTGGGCCCCCAAGTGGGTACATGTTGATTGGAGATGAGTTGAGGCGGTTTATCCCTGATGTGGGCCCTCCAATCCTTGTGCCAACGCCTGATTGGTCGGAAGGGTGTTGCCACGGATTGATTGGTGTGTTTCCTTACTCTTTAGGTGTGTTTTCTCCTCTAATTGACCTGCATACAAATATTCACCGACACTTTTGGAATTTGTTAGTAATAACCCCTACCACTAATGTTGATGCTTGTCTTTCTAGTGTTTTATGCAGGAATTGACGACCAAAAAGTTGTACTTAAGCACCGTCAACAAGACCCCCACATTTAGCCTTTGCTCATCCTCAAGTGAAGAAGAAAGGTCTAAGGTGGAACATGAATTCTTATGGTAAGGATCAAATATGTAAGATATTCAAAGCCATACCTGTACTTGTGAACTTTTTGAACTGTCTATCATGTTACCTTGGGCAGTTGATGACTGGAACGGTCTTGATCAAACTCCCCTCCACTCCTTCTGTCTAAGTAACTTGGGTTTTTGGCAAAGTATTTTTTTTTCAAAAGATAACCTTACCTAGCTCCTCAAATGATTCTCTCAGATCACTCAATGTGTATAATCCTCACCAAGGCACTAACTTGCCTTTCTTCACCCTACTTCTAAAAAGCCTTTATCTGGAGCTCGGGGTAGGGATAAAGATGAGGCATACCTGCATCATATATGTTGCAAAGCCAAAGACCGGATCCGAGTAGAATACAAGTCATACAGTCTGATAAAGATGTGCGTGTGTGTGGATGGAACATGGTGGTTGACGAATAGTGAATGAAATGAGAACTCCTTTTGTATGATCTCTCTCTCTTTTTTTTATAAATTCCCTTGAGAACATGGCTATCTTTTTTCTTTTTTTTCTTGGACCTTCATGTGTCCAACTTTTTTTTTCTTTTTTTTTTACTTGGACCTTCATGTGTCCAATTTTTGTTTGATAGCCCATGTCTCCTTTGTGACATTAACTGAAGAGAGAGGGACCACACATATTGTGGAGCATTTATTCACTGGATGCATGGATGGGAAAATACTAGCTTCCAGTGTAGAAGTCTAGTATGTGGAAGTGGAGTGTACGTGATCTTGATCATGAAAGTATGAAAAGCATTCTACAAGGGTCACAAACAATTTGACAAAGCTCAAAATGACAGCAAGCAGCATATGTGTATAGTTTTTTTTCAATAAGATCATCATATAGCTTTGGTAGGACGGAGGCATAACATTGAGGAGCTAGCTAGGTCATTGTTTTTTTAAGATAAATTTCCCAAGTACTTTAGACAGAATAGAGCAAGGTTCATTTCAATATGCCATATCTCAATTATCAACAACCTGGGCAGCATGCTTTCCTAAAGATTTAGGTTCACAAGCGAACAGGAGCAAGCCAGGAATATAGCACATGTATGCCAACCATTAAGATCATGTTTTGAGTCGAGGTTCATTTTAATTTCTTTAATGATCAGAGATGAGGTTCATTTAAACTCATGAATCAAGGAGACTAGAGAGCTAGAGGGTGCACATACTATCGCTCTTGAAAATTTGGGGATCAAGGTGGACCAGTGGTGGTTTCGACCAAACCACGGTGGTGGCCGACTCACTCGATTGCCCTTGCCTTATCCCTTGTCATGTTGGCATAGTCGATGTTGTGCGACATAGTTGTGGGAGATCTCGAGTATCCATGTCGACGATGATCCTGAGAGATTTCCCCCACACTTGTACTTGTACCTGGTGCTGTACTCGAAACAAAAATGGCGGAAACAAAAGGGAGGCTCTGCCAGTTTGACAACCAGGGAGCCTTTATTTGAACTCAAATATTTTTGTTTTTCTATTTTTATTTTAGTGGGGCAAGATGCAAGAACTAACACCATATGCAAACCAAGATAAGATTTGGCATGAAGGAAACTTACTTGGGATACTTACATACCTCCCCCACACTTGGAATTTGCATTGCTAGGCAATACAACTCTAATGTGTGGAGTTCAAGCGTCCCTTCATAATCGTTCCCTCTCCAAGAATTTCCATGGTGTTGTGATCAGTGTAGCTCTCATGTTCTTAGGATTCAGCTGTGGGTCGTTCTTTTTAATCTCCACCTAAAATGGTTAGCGACCAAAAATACATGAAGGAAAATTTATCCTAAAGACATGATCTTGCTTTTATTCAAAAAGGGAAATGATAATCCGGGTTATCTCCTGGCAGTGCTTTGTTTATGGTCACAAGCTCGACCTCGGGAACTTCCTCTTGCAGCTAATGTTGTTGATGTCGTTCCCCTCTCACCACCAATTGTTGATGTGTCATTGAAGCATTAGCTCCAAGATTAGTGCCACAGAGCACCCACGAAATTTGCAATGTTTATGATAAACAAATACATCTACAACCAACCTTCTGAAGATTTTGCAAAAGAAGACCTTGAGGTGGTTGCAGTCCTCATGCGTGCTTGAGGCACAAAGCGTGCCTGACTCTGGAGAGGCATTGAAAGAGCATGGTTCTTGGGGTATTTCAAGAATGAAGCTCCCATGCTCATCTATAGAATCCTTTCCTTCAGACTCCAGAGTTGGTGCCTCACAAAATTCCATGGCCCATGTATACTCCATCTCAAGAGTTTCATCATGAGAGATCATGGCTAGGTCTCGATCATGGTCAAGAACAACATATTCCGGGCCAGCGGGAAGAGGCTCAAACTCGATCGAGGGTGATGATGATCGTTCGTCTTCACAATGGTGAAGGATTTCTTCCGAGTCGTACTCTTCGGAGGTGGCTGATTTTGCAACCTCACATAGAACAAGCTCGGATGATACGAACGGAGATACATGCATCATCTTCTCGAGTGGGTTTTGCCAGGAAAAAGGCTTCACCATAGGATTTTCTAAGCAAGAGGTAGTAGTGGCAGAAGCGGTTTCCCTAGGCTTTTCGTCTAGGCTCCCTTGAGATGGATTGAGAAGTTCTTCAAATGGGGAGCCTAGGAGAAGATTAGAATCGAGAATATTGAAGATATGGAAGTCTAGGTTGACCTCAATTCTGTCTATTATGAGCGGCACGGCACTTGCGACCCCCCGACATTTAAGGATATGTCCAGATGGTCAACTCTTGAGGAGCTTGCTGGATGTTCTTAGAGAGACATTGCCCAAAAGGGTGTACGCTAAGTGCCATGGCATAACATAAACCTCCATGATGGGGTTAAGATAGGCTTCTACGGTGATTCCCCTTATAAAACAAGGAATGATCATAGAGGGTGAACTAATCCAAATTGCTTCAGACAAGTATCTAGCTTCATTTGACCATTCCTCCTTCATGTACTGCTCGAGAAGTGCTTCGTTAGGAGGATCAGGAGGAGAAGGAGGTTCCGTTGGCCTAGGGGAAGAATCTGTCAAGGGAGTTTTAGATTGATAGATTTGGACAGTAGAGGGCTCCTCCCCTACTTGGGCATCAAAAAGATTCGAGGTGTTTCTGTGATTAGTAGATGGATCATCCTCGAACTTGGAGTGGAACATTGGAGGTTGAGTTTCTTCTTCCTCCATTCGTGGTTCGGGTCTGGGCTCAACAGATAAATCTTGAGGTGTGGGAGGTGAAAGCTCGGATTCGGCTGTTGAGATACTCTCATGGCTCGACGGGGTTTGCTACGATGGGTAGGGAAGGGAGAGTTTTCTAAAAGGCGGTCTAGGATCTCTCTTCCTTCCGCATAAGTTGCGGGTGCAAACAAACCTCCAGCACTGATGTCAAGCTCTAGGGCAGATTCCTCGTCTAGACTCGAGCAAAAGATGTCCAACGATACTTCGTCGGGTATAGCCAAGTCTGGGCTAGATGCTAAAAGGTTTGACAACCTAGCCCATGCTGCACCTATGGACTCCTCTAATTTTTGGAAGTCAAGGATGTCAATCGGTAGGGAGTTTATGTGTTATGAAAGGGAGAATGAGTGACAGAAGTCAACTCCAACTTCTCCCCAATTACAGCCCTCACTCCCTATCGTGCGGGTGTACCATTGCTCTTCTCTCCCTGTGAGAGAGAAAGGAAACAACTTCCACCTCACGGTTTCCTGTGTCATGCCTAGGATTACCAAGCACGAGCACAGCTCCTCGAACTCCTCTAGATGATCGTAGGGATCTTCATTGATTGCACCAGAGAAGGGTCGATTCTGAACCATGGCTATAAAGTCAGGGGGGAGTTCATAGCTAGATGAGGAAGATGATGATGGCTCATTGAACTCGCCCATTAGGGTGGAAAGGCTGTGAAAGGATGGTTTCTCCATGGGTAGTGGGGGTAAAGGTAGCAGGAAAGAAAAACAAAAGATACGAGGACGACTAGGTACGCAGATAGATACAGCAACCGTTCCCCGGTAACGGCGCCAGAAAGCTTGTTGGGTATTTTAGTGATGTACGAATAAATCCGCAAACATACGGATACTGTTGTAGCTTTAACCTTAGAGTATTCCAAGGGTTATCGAATCCAAGGGAACGTGTGTGTACTAACTTCTATTCTAGTCAGTCAAAGGACACATCAAGATAGGTGGCAAGGGCAGAGAGGATTCCTAACATAACAATAGAGGTGAGTTAAAGGTCGATCTCTCGGGCAAAATACTCGCTTCGGGCACTGGTCTGCCAGGAAACTCCGACCAACAGCTCTATGCTATATCCGAAGGTGGAGGATTACAAAGGACCGATAGGGCTGTCACCACCTACGGCCTACCTCTAACAATCCATGGGATATAAGGCGAACGAAGGATAACCCCTAGCCCAGACACCACATCTACGCTATTGATTACTACTGCAGTCTGACTACATATGATATCCCGTAGCAAAATACAGCACTCTGTATAAATACAGAGCGACGAACCCGCGAGTGAGAGAATAGATCTCACTCAACTACTAGAACTAATAGCGTATACTATACACATACATGAGAGCACTCAAGCCTATACTATGCTAGCAAAGAACTAAGACTACTCATGCAACTAATTATAACACAGAGAAGAAATCACGAACACTTACTAACCCAGAAGAATGTAGCAGCATTCGTAGAGGTATAAGCTGGAGACGAGCGCCGACAGGCCCGGCGCCCCTCCAATCTATCCTCTAACTCTCTCCCTACTCTAACACAAGCTAGGCAAGACCAAGACTCACTTGGATGGTGTACCTCTATTGTAAGCCCCTCCCCTTGTATTTATAGGGGTGAATCTGCAGCTCTCGACCGACAATTGAGGTGCTTGCACTTGGAACTGCCATTGAGGTCCAATGAGCGAGCTACACGTGGAAGGGGAAGGTCGGTGGCACCAAAGTTGGTTCGGGCGACCTCATGGGTCAGCCGACCTGTGGCTGGCTCCCCTCGCGCCGCCTTTCATCCAGTACGCTGCAAGGTGGCCCCCAAGTGGGTACATGTTGATTAGGGGTAAGTTGAGGCGGTTTATCCCTGATGTGGGCCCACCAATCCTTGTGCCAGCGCCTGGTTTGTTGGAAGGGTGTTGCCACAGATTGATGGGTGTGTTTCTGTACTCTTTAGGTGTGTTTTCTCCTCTAATTGATCTGCATACAAATATTCACCGACACTTTTGCAATTTGTTAGTAATAACCCCTACCACTTATCTTGATGCTTGTCTTTCCAGTGTTTTATGAAGGAATTGACGGCCTAGTGGTACTCAAGCACCATTAACAGGCACGCGGCGAGGTGACGCCATACACGTACCCTCATTTAGAATGGAGCAGCACAAACCACACATTCACACAAATTTTTATACTATCTGAACAACAAGCACAACATAGAAATTCAGAGATTAAACTAAGAGACGGGCACACACCACACATTCACACAAAGCTATCTACTTATATATCAGTACTACAGCAGAGCAGAGCACCAACTCCAAGCACAAGCGGATGTGCTAGCAGCCTAGCAGAGGGAAAGAAGAGGAGAGGAAAAGGAACATGTGTTCGTGTGATGCAGCAGCGGGAGGGGGTGCCAGCAGGGAGGTGGAAGAAGAACTAGGCGCACCTGGATTGCTTGGAGAAGAGGGAGAAGATGCGGATCGATTGGAGGGGAAGGAGCTGGAGCCACGGGATTAGGGGCAGGGCAAGCAGGCACGGCGGAACCAGACACGAATCGATGGGGGGCAGAGGAGGAAGCCACGAATCGATAGCGGGCAGAGCTGCAGAGGTCGGAGGAGCCGATCTGCAGGCGGAGCCTTCAATCGGCGGATGGGCGGAGCACAGGTCGGAGGCTGTGGAGGCATGGAGTAGCAGCGGGAGGATGGAGGCCGTGGAGATGCAAATCGGCGGAGCGGAAGTGGCAGAATGCTGACTGCGTGCCACCAGATTCCAGATCCTGCCACCGCCCTCCCCCCTCCTCTATTTCCCTCTCTTCTCTCAATTGGTGCCCTGCAGCGATGGGGCGTGCCCGCGCGGGCTAGTAGGCACGCGACCCGCCCCCCCCCCCCCCCCCCCCCCCGCGCGCAACTCCCTCTCCCTGCCCCCGCGCGCGCATCGCTCCGCGCGTTTATCCCCGGCGCCCTTTTTGCCCCACGCGCATTCGCCTTGCGCTCTTGTGGCGTCTTTGCGATGCCTGGGCGACGCTTTTCTGCCCGAGGTGACGGCATAGGCAGGAAGGTCGTGGTGGGCGAGATGCCCCGATTGGGAGCCCGACTAGATGACCCGGCGACGCCATAAAAACAATTGTACTTCTCCCAAAAGTATCTGTTACACGCGTAGTCGAGGCGTACTCGATGGCCTTCTAGTCAAAGTCGTAGGACTTCTCCAGGTCACCGCGGAAGGTGAGAACTCCACTCTTTTCTGGTATCTTAAAGAGCAAGTAGACGTAGTGCGGCACGGCCATGAACTTGGCCAATGTGGGTCTTCCTAGAATGGCATGGTAGGACGATTCGAAGTCGGCCACTTCAAACTTGATGTACTCGGTATGATAGCTTTCCCTCATGCCAAAGGTGATGGGGAGCACTACCGTGCCAAGGGGTGTAGCTGCGTTCCCAGGTACGATGGCGTAAAAGGGAGCCTTGCTGGGGGTGAGCATGTCGATGAAGTTCGCCCCCATCTTCCTCAAAGTACTCGCAAAGATGAGGTTGAGGCCGCTGCCACCATCAATGAGTACTTTGGTGAGCCTGACATCAGCGATCATTGGGTCCAGGACGAGCGGGAGTTTTCCCGGCTCAGAAAAGCTTGTCCACTGATTAGCCCTAGAGAACGAGATGGGGACCTCCGACCACCGAAGGGGTCGTGGTACCATCGGCTCGACGGACATGATCTCGCGGCGATGAAGCTTCCGAGTCCTCTTAGAAGCGAATCCTAATTCCCCGCCAAAGATGACGTTGATGATCTTGGACACGTCCGGGAACTCAGCGGCGTCTGTCTTGTTCTCCGGGTCTTCATCATCCTAATCCTTCTTCTTCTTCTTGTCGCCATTCTCCAAAGGCGGAGCATTGAGGGACTTCCGGAGCTGATAGCACTCGAAAGCTGCATGCTTGGAGTGTGGGTGCCACGGGCATTGTTTTTGCACGAGCTTATCGAACTCCTCTTGTAGGTTGGACACCTTCTTGCCGCGCGGGGCGCGATTACTAGCCACGGCGAGATCATTTGGCTTGCTCTTTCGGGAAGATCCCGAGTAGTCCCGCTGGCTTCTGTCGTTGCAGTGGTCGTTGCTCCGCTTGTTGTTGTTGTAGTCATTGCCGAACTTCGACAACCGATCGCGTTCTTGCTCCTCTTTGTCTGCCTAGGTCTGCATCATTACGCGGAAGGCAGCAACGGTCTTGGGGCGGTTGCGGCCGAAGTCGCGGAAGAGTGCCTGGTCGGTGAGGCCGTTGTGGAAGCAATCGATGATGTCGCTCTCCGAGATGTTGGCGATCGTAGCTTGGGTGTCGAAGAAACGGCGAGTGTACGAGTGTATAACTCCGGCGCGTTTCCTCCTTCAATTCTCGATGATGAAACGGGCGTCACGCCTGACGTTGATCTTGTCGCGGAGGTCGCCCGTTGGCAGCTTCTCGAGTTCTGAGCGGTGATAGTTGTCAATAGATCTTTCTGGTTGCGTGTGGGGTGCTTGGGTTGCAGGGCGACTTCCTTGAGGAGCCGCGGGGCGGCTTCCCTGCTGGTTGTTGGAGGGAGCAGCTTGTCTCCTGAGTCGACCCCCAGGTGTTCTGCTGACTTGGCTTTCGCCTTCACCCTTGCGTCTTCCACGCGAAACCGAGGGCAGCGGGTTTTGTTGGTTGATCTGGAGTAATGCCCATTGTGCCATACGAAAGGCCATCTGGACTGCTGTCCAGGTTGCCGGCAAGCACCGCAGTTATACCGGCAATGTTAGCGATAGGAGTATTGAACCCAGCATCCTGCGCCGCTGCGAACTAAGCATCGACGTCGCGTTGAATGCGCGCACGCCGCTCGTTGGCATCCCTTCTGTGCTTAGCGCGCTTCCTATTGCACAGTCTGCGGGCCTCACGAGCTTCAGGAGTCTCATTGGTAGCATCTGCGGTGTGCTCGTCTTCTGAGATCTTCTCAGGCCTCTCATTGTGATGCCTGCTGCTGATCTCGTCGGACTCCGCCACTTCATGGCGGTGTGAGGAGAGGTCGTCGGAGCTGTAGTCAATGAGTACAGTTCTGCCCGGGATGGTCTCGAGTGGTCTGCCCTCTTGAAAAGGCAGAGAATCAAGGTGGGCTACTAGTCTTGCGTCGTCTTCGAGTAGTTTGGAGGGTTTCATTCCCTTCTAGTACACGAAGCGACCCTCCGGGGTGGAGGTTATAACCAAGCCCTAGCCACCCAAGCAGGGTTCGGCCTCGAGATCTGAGTTCGAGTCGTAGTCGTCGAAGATAGGGGCCCTCCGACATGCGGTGGCGTCCTTCTCCCCGAGCTCGAGTAGTTCATCCAAATTTTCCTCCAATGCGGAGTGGAATTTGGACTGTATGGCCTCCTGGTAAACAGTGCGTTGCGTAGACCGAACGGGAATCGGTTATGCGATCTCCCAGATGGATTCGAATCCGATCCGGGGAAGCTTGATGCAGCACGAGTCAGAGTCGTGTCGAAAACGGATAGCTTCTCGATTTCCCTAATGAGGTCAGGGAGCAGCATCTCGCCGAGATTGTCGACGAACTTGTTGAGATCGCTGCTTGGTGTTGTTGCAGATGCCTCCAGCTTGTTGTCGACGAGATGCCGATGGAAGTCGCCTGTGCCATCAGAGACACAGACCCAGGAGCCGAAGACAAAAGTTGCACCCGCGGGCGGCACGACACTAGTGAAGCTTAAAGTCGCCATCGAATTCGCTGGTGGATCTTCGATGAACACCCCTACCTGGCGCACCAATTATCGGTGCTTTACCAGCAAGCCTACCTAGGGATACCCTAAGGTAGTAGACTTGTGGTTAGGGTGTCGCCGACATCAGTAACTCGATGGTGCAAGGAACACAAGGATTTAGACAGGTTCGGGCCGCGGTATGCGTAATACCCTACGTCATGTATGGTTTGTATTGCCTTGAGGTTATGCGATATGTTTTGGAGGGGTTCCTGCCCGCCCTTATATATCCCGGGGGACAGGGTTACATGGAAGTTCTAGTCCCGTACGAGCTTAGCAGTCCTACCCAAGTATTTTCAGGTAGTTTCCTTATGTACCGACTAGTTATACTCGTGTCCGAGTACTTTTACAATATGAATAAGGTATGGGACATGCCCCACCCCTTACTCTAGAATGTTTTATGCCACGTGTGCAGTACTGTAGCCCCGGGTCTGACAGCTCTGACACATCAATTTTCTTGTAACCCTTTGATTCCACTCTGGTGTGGTGAAATCCTGTGAATGTGCTAAGGTGGGTCCCACCACAGTAAAATATCTGGTCCCTTCCGTCTTTTACCAGACCGTCCGCTCCTTCCCTTGGAGACCGCCCGTGTGCCGTTCCTTCCCGCAGAGACTGCGAGGCCTGTTCTTCATCCCTTTCCGATCTATTCCAGCAATCTTCTCCCTCGCCATCTCAGGCTGCCCATAATACTAGGCAAAGGCTTCTCCATGCAAGCAAAAGACATGTGATTGGGGGCGACGAGAAGGAGATGCAAATTAGCTCATAATACTAGGCAAAGGCTTCTCCATACAAGCAGAAGAATGATGAATTGAGAATGTTTCGCACAAGCAGACTGGGGAACTCGGCAAATTAGCTGAATCCCGTAGTGACTCCTGCGAGCAAAGAGTAACTGGCTATCAATGGAGAGATGCTTCTTTGATTTTCAAATTATCTCCTTTGGAATATAGATGGCCAAATGGGCTGCCCGACTAGCAAGGCGCGGGCCCATCGCGGCACGGCCCGATCTGGCACGGACACATTAACAGGCCGTGCCGGGCCGACCGATGTGCCGCTCCAATGGCCTAGGCATGGCCCGTGGGCAGGAGAATCATGCCGGGCCGGGCCGGGCCGGGCCAACGAGCACGACGGGCCGTGCTGGCCTGCTAGCCCGCAGGCTGCTGGAGCGTCGAGCGGAGCTGAGTGGATTAGCGACCGGCGGAGCTACCAGGGACTCGAGCGAGCTCCACCATGAAGGCACAGAGCTCCGCCGCAATCTTCGCGGCTCCGTCCGGCACCCTTAGATCAGCCACCCGTCGTCGTCCTCTCCTGCCCCGCGAGGAGGAAGTTACTAGCGGTGGGGAGACGACAGGCGATCAGCCGGGGAGGGCGAGAGGGAGATGGGGAGGGGAGCCACGAGTTGCTGAGCTTGACCCACGGCGAGGCAGGAGGCGCGCGAGAGAGGGCCGCAGGCAGGCGGCGGCGTGAAATCGAGGAAGAGAGAGTGGTTGCGAGCGTGTGGCTTGGTCATGGATTGATCCAATTTTTTTTTGACAGGAGGGATTGATTAATCCAATCGAGGGAGGGGAGGTGGGGAGGTTATGGGCTAGATTGGCTAGCAGGCCAAGGCCAACGTTTAGCAGGCCGGGGTATGGGCCGCCATCGGGCCTGACCTTTAGTCGGGCCGTGCTCGGGCCGTCATTGTGGGTTGTGGTGGCGGCCCAGGCACGGCCCGCTTGATCGTGCCTTGATGGCCCGGCCACTATGGCAATAGTGCCAGGCCATGCCTGGGCCGTGCTTTTTCGGGCCCTGCTTCGGGCTGCCTATTTGGCCCAACCCATTTGGCCAACTATACTTGGGAATGAGTGTCGGCAGGAATGCGTAAATGGCAGTGCTTCAAGATTATGCGGGTGCCTACGAGAACTATATAGCTGAGGTTCATTCACCTTGTTAAGGGAATACACTGTTTGAGAAATCTGAGGCACGTTGCTTGTTCCACGAAGCCGAAGACTATTGTGTGCTTACCACGCCGTGGTTTCCTTAAATCATACAGAAGTTGCTTATATATTAAGGGAATATACACTGTTAGACAATTAGGCAAATTTTGGTAATATTTAATTCCAAATATTATTATCAATTCTATGATGTAAATTAGTGATCGATCTTGTGACAACGAAGTAGGTGCTTTTGTTCATGTTAATTTCACTAATAAACATAATAAACATAAAACAAAGATAAACCAGAAAGTGTTTAAGTTGTAGCCTGAGGCGGGACTAGTGCCGGACACCACATGAAAACGTGTTTTAGGTAACATGGTATTGGTAACAGGCGTTTGATATCCGTTACAAGAAGAGTTAAAGGTAATAGCTATTGTTTAAGCCCGCTACAAATAAGTCTCATCTGACTTGGCAACACTGACATCCGTTACTATTAAGTTGTTATTGGCAACGGACATTAACAATGTCCATTTCCAATGATATTGGTAATGGACGTTAACAATGTCCTTTACCAATGTGACACATATTGGTAACGGATATTAACAATATCCATTATCAATGTGACATACATTGGTAACGGACGTTACCAATAACGGGCATTGTTAATGCCCGTTACAAATATGGTGTATGGTGCATATTGGTAACGGGTATTTGATGCCGTTACCAATGTGATGCACATAATTTTTTTTATATTTTTTCTATTACTTTTCTGATATTTTTTCATGAACTACGAGAGCATATAAGTGACGACCATGACAAAAAAAACACCAATAGGACTTAAGGTGTGACCGGTATAAATTCAAAAAATTAAAAATGTTAATATAAAAGGACTGCATCCCTCTTTCAACCACAAGTGATTATGTGTTGTAGTGGTTAGGGGAGGCATGCGTGAGGCAAGAGGTCGTGGGTTCTTATCCTAGAGGAGGCAAAAAAACGTATATCTTTGAGGAAAAAAAGGTCAAGCAGGGGTGCTGCTCGTAGGTATAGAATTTTGCTGCCATTTTGCATTTTTAAAATGCGATTTTTATTGTTATTGGTAACATGCATCGACGTGTTGTAATGGGAACGGACTTTAACAACTGGGTTGATGCAGTGCAGATGGATAGCAGAAAACGGAGGGAGAAAGGGAGAGGTCTCCCGTCACACCTCTTGAGGAAAAGAAGGTCAAGCTGGGGTGCTGCTCGTAGGTATAGAATTTTTTCTGCCATTTTGCATTTTTAAAATGCGATTTTTATTGTTATTGGTAACATGCATCAACGTAATGTAATAGGAACGGACTTTAACAACTGAGTTGATGCAGTGCAGATGGACAGCAGAAAACGGAGGGAGAAAGGGAGAGGTCTCCCATCGCACCTCACCGGCCGAGCCGTGGCTCGGTGAGCGAGCGTGTGGCTCGCCGATCTCCTTTTACCGGCATCACAAGTGGTGTACACAAAGCCCACCATTTAAGTCAGTTGAGATCCTCCTCAAATATCCATATGGAATTGTACACATAACTCCATAGCATTTATTGGTAGGCTTTTAATTCTTTTATTGTAAATGAATCAAATGGGCCAAGCCCATAAATTCCAACATACATAAGTTCTTTGATAGCTGTTATAACCTGGCCGCCCCGTCTGCAAGAGGCAAGACAAAGACATCCTCAGCAACCTTCTAGAGTATGTACTGCTATATAGTAATAATAAGGATATATAGAGCACCATTTAACCCATGCCTATAAATGAGTGGCATCAGGAATATTTGTTCTAGGGTTACCTTTCTCTCATGTGTCTTTGCTTGCTCAAAAATCTCAAGATTATCTGCAAGTCCACAGCAAAGACTAAGTTGTGTAACAAGATATCGGAGGATGGCTGCATTTTGGACTTTTTCATCCCTCCCTACTTTCTTTTTCTTTGAAAACTGTACAGCGGAGGAAGTCCCCGCTGTGGTAGGGTATATAAATATATATATAAAAGCAAAATAAACTGTACAGAAGTTCGACAACCCCAAAGAGCTAAGGAACCAGGAAGGGGATAGATCCCCAGAGAAAACTCCAAGAAAGGAGAAAAGGGTACTTTCTTCCCTTTCACTCCTGTAGAGATCTTTTTCTTCTAATTTGACCGTTAGCAAACCAAACAATAACATGATTTCGTTCGATATATAGTGGTTATACTACATATATTTCGTCCTGATACATCATAAGTATGTTTCACCTAAGGATTCTTGCTAATTAAGGATACCCTGCTATATTGTCGTGCCTGGTACATTTAAAATTAAACGTGAACTCCATCTTGATGTTACCCATTCTAGTTTGCACGCCAGGGGACAAAAAAAATTTGAGAAGAAACAATTATTTCCTTTCTTAGAGCACGTTGGTCATTAAAATACCAAGGATAATTTTAAGTTAACTACCTTTTTGTATAAATTTATGTTAATTACTATGCTAAACCATCTATTCATTTTTTTTGAGGTTAAACCGTCTATACTTACACAAAGTCCCCACATTAACAAGAAAGATCTTGCCATTCACGTTAATGGATTCAATTTTAATGGTATGGATTCGTATTGCCAACCTTTAAAGTAATAATAATAAAGAAAAAACGGAGAAAGTTCACTGGTCCTTCCAGCACGAGGCTTACTAAACAACGGTCGAAATCCATGACCTTTTTCGCGTGTCTATGGTCTGGATTCATTTTGTTATGCATTATAATAAGTAAAAGAATAAGAATCTTCCAAATCATATTACTCAAAGCGAGGAAAAAATGTATAAGATATGCTATAACAAAAGTGGGCTTGGTCGTCCACCGGAGGAGCTAGACGTAAGCAGATTTTAGACATGGAATGCTACAGATGGTACTAGAGCACATATCCTCGCTAGTCGCTACATGTGAGCATGTACGAGTGGCTAGGCCCGTGGCATGACCATGCATTCAGGTGGTTGTGGATATCTTCTGCCTATGCAGTGAGCTATATATTAAGCATATTCCAATAAGGCGACAATGAAAAGTTGTTGAACTCAATAAGTTATGTGGATGATATATAGGCTATTAGCCCTATTTCGACATCTAGATGACTAAAATAAAAAAAAAGTGAACATAAAGTTATATTCTCACCAAGAGATATAATTTTATACAAATTTATATATATACATCCTAGCCCATATGGGACATTTATGAAATTCGAATACAAGATGCAAATTTGGAACCAACAATGTTACTTCATATATATTTTCATTGAAGGTTTTTTATTTTTAACTGGCATGATCGGTAAAAATTTATTATCCAATTACATGTTCTTTCTGATCAGCCTTGCCTCCATTACTATCTGCTATAATTTTTAAAACCAACGGTATGATTATAGTTTTTACTGATGTTAGTCTTACCGTGAATGAGTTTCTCTTGTAGCAGTATATAGATGCCGCTACGAATCTATACCATAAAGTTTAAACTTTGAAAACGTTTTTTACTCAGATTGGGTCCGTTGTGCACCTCATGTTGGACCCACCCGTTACAGTCGACGGAGGTGGGAAGCAGGGGCGAAGCCAGACCGGAATGGCATTGGGGTCTTATGTATGAGAGGAAGGGTCATAATGGACCATTAACAACTAGCTACAGTAATTTGCCACTGAATTTTCAAAATCCGTTGGGGTCGGCGGACACCAATGGCAAGCCTCAGCTCGGCCCCTGGTGGGAAGAAGAGCAGATCCATAAAACCACGAGATGGTGGATATCTGTGCCAAAATCTGACACGGGCCTCCCACTCTACCCGCTCGCCGTACCTGCCCCTCCCGCTTATCGCACCCCGCACAGGCTGTGGCCCACGGCACACTCTCCCAGCCCGTAGTCCTATCCCCGCCCAAGGCACGTCTTGGCCCCTCCTGCTCATTGCCCACTCTGCACACGACGGCACTCATCACCCTCCCCCTTCTCTTCCCTTGCATCGCATTGCACCCTCCCCGGGCCTTCCCCTGCTTCATGAATTTCTCCCCTGCCGCCGTCTCCGACGAGGCTGCAGAGGCCCCACAAGACGTGTGCCTCCCTCATGGATGCCGACTCGGGGCAGTAGGTGTTCGCCGATGTGGCGCCAATGCTAGTGTTGTCACCTTGCCATCATGGTTGAAGACCAGGTATGCCAGGACGAGGCAGCCATGTTCGATTAGGTCATCAATCGACGCATGGTCCAGGACACCCTCGGCGCCAACGCTCTCAGGCACCATGAGCGGAGGTGTGAAGGTGAACTCAAATCCTGGGGTGGTATCACCGAAGCTGAGGATAGAATCGAGGCGCGGGGTAGGCGCCACCTCCATTCCAGGCATGAGAGGTGAGAGGCTACATAGTGCATACAGGGAAGGAGGGCAGGAGCTCATGCTCGTGCACGCGGTGCGAGACTTGCATCGTGGAGGTAGTGGTGTGGCGAGCCGAACGTTGGCGCGCGCATTTGCATCTCCCCCTCCATCGTCATCGGGCTCGGTGGTGGACCAAGAGGAGATGACGACTGTCGGAGCTCAACGACCAAGAGGAGACGACGCCTTCACGGAGCGCGAGGGGCGCAATGCTACACAGATGTATCCTCCACGGTCTCCTCCCTCCCGTGCACCTCCCATCCTTGAACCCCACCTGCCGGAACTCTGGCATGACCGACAACAAGTGTCGCGTCCTCCCCAAGGTTGTTCGCCATGGATAAAGGATAAGGCATGTTTTGCAAATAGGCCCCTAAGAAAAATCTAAAAGAGAATACTATAGTCTGTATCTTGATTGTTTTACAAAAGCCCTATAAAGATATAGAACCTTGAGATCCAGTCCAACATAGACTATTTGCACAACTAACCCTAGGTTTTTCTCAATTCGTGAGCAATATTCAATGTGTCTTATGAAACCTCCTACAAACCTCCGAGGTGTGGAGTTAATCACGTTTAAACCCACCTACTCCTGTATCTTTAAACTTCAGCCGCTTAACTGTTTTCCGTTCCTGTTGCAATATGTTTGTGTCGACCTAAGCTACAAGATAGCAGTGACGTCTTTCATGGTACATATTTTTGAAATTTAATTTGAATATTTATTTAATTAATATTTAATTCAATGCATTTTCAAATTAAAATCTAATTAGGTTTATAAATCATGTGTGTGTTGTACGTGCATCTTTGCTAGCAGGTGCACAAAGGAAAAACAAAATGCTTAAGACAGCACCGCACGCATGCCAGCTGTTGATGGTACTAGAAAGGCAAAAAGAGAGACACATTCCTTGATGAAAGTGTACGCTAAGGATCGTTCGCGCACCCTAAGGATTAGATGCGCCCTTGTCTTATATTATAAGATTTTGCATGTCTTTATAATTAAATTGAACGCCCTTCATGCATGCAGATGCAGAAACATTATTAAGCTCCCTTGTCTCAAACTCGCGAGAGAGGGATGGCTGCAGTCACCGTCCCTATGCCAGCAGCAAACTCCGAAGCTGCGCCATCGCCGGCGAGCGGCGACCATCCATGGGCGGCTGCAGAGAAACGGCTCAACCGCTTCGTCCGCGCCGTTGCTCTCGTGGAGAGGATGGGCAACGGCCTCGGCACGCTGGCGTTCACATGGGCCACCGTCGTCGTCCTCGGTGGGTTCTCCACTGACCTGCGCGAGGATTTTTGGTACGCGACGGCGATTGTCTTCCTGGAGGCTTTCAGGTACCCAATAATGTTTGCATGTAACTACGATGGCATGTTTTTGATGTTTGGTTTGAGAGAGATGAGGTGGTCCACATCCAATTAACTTTGGCATGATCGATATGACCATGTTTCTCATATTAAGATAATTATGTGCATACGGGAAGAATTTAAGAACTGAGAGATGGAGGACACGTCATCGCTCAATCCGACACATCTTAGGTCAGTCTTAGTGTATAGGTTAATTGCATAGTTATCAAGACTGAAAATTTGATAACCAAGCTGCATGAGTTTTCATAAGGATAAAACTCTCCTATCTCATTATAATGATCGTGCCATGTCAACTAGCGGATAGACAATGACGTGAAGACAATATATCGTTGGTTTGGACTGAACCATCATGGATGCAAGCCATGGTTTATATAGCAGCCTACCAGACAATTTTACAATGATATTTACTTCATTTAAATTATTTAAATTATAGATCGTTTTAATTTTTATAGATACTTAACTTTCTCTATGCCCTATAATATTTTAGATACATATATGTTCTAGTAAAATTTAGAACAGAAGAACGGGGGACAAATGTTTTCCTCTTTTATGTATTTGGAACTATTCACAAAAACTAAAGTTCGGTTTACCTTTATAGTGAGAAAAGAGAAAGATTATTTATGTATTCAAATAAAGTTTTTAATAATATTAAATAGGCTCTATAAAATCACAAGAGTACTTCGGTACAATGTCCAGTTACTTATTTCTACTTATTTTGACCGTCCATTGCTACTATAAAATAAAAGCATAGTAATGCTGTGAGTTTCCAAATAGTCATAAAAGGCAAATCCAGCTGTGCCACTTTTAAAAGTTCAATCACAATATTTAAAAAGACACCGAGATTTAATGCTTGAAAGGGATCCCCTACGCATGCCAAAATATCAATTCTTTTCCATATAGTGGTGTACTATCTCTGTCCTTAAATATATATACTCCCTCCATCCACTAAATATAAGGTATTTTGGTTTATTCTATGTCAAAGTAGTCTAAGTTGGACCAACGCACTACCACAAAAACAATCTGTAGGGCCGATTGAAATGGCATTTATCAGGATGGATGTGCTACCAGCTCCTGCTTTTCTTAGATACAAATAGCTATTTCGCAGGAGCAGATAACGTGCCCGCCCTGTAAAACTATTTTCAGGGGCGGGCCACGCAGTCACTGGTAGAAACGCCATGACACACTTCTAGAAACGTTATTTGCAGGGTCACGTCATGGCGTCATCTGCTACTGAAAATTTGTTTTCGAGGTTGGGTGACGGTGTGGCCCGCCCCTTAAAATACCTGCCCGCCAAAAAAATTCAGCAATTTATTTCTGAATTTTTGGGAGGACCGCGCTGCAGGGAGGGTGCCGTTCGGGGTGGACGACCGCGGGGAGGACTGTTGCTGGGAGGGCGGACGACATTGCAGAGAGGGCGTTGCGTTGCATGGAGGGCACCGCCGCAGGGATGGTGCTGCCGCGGGGAGGTCACGGCAGCAGAGAGGGTGCCGCGCGGGTAGGATGGCCGCGCGATGTCAGACCCGGGGCCACGGGACTGCACGCGTGGCGTAGAACATTCTAGAGTAAGGGGTGGGGCATGTCTCATACCTTATCCATACTGTAAAATACTCGGATGCAAGTACAACTAGCCGGTATATAGAAGGAAACTACCCGAAAGTACTCGGGTAGGACTCCTAAGCTTGTACGGGGCTAGGACTTCCATGTAACCCTGTCCCCCCAGGATATATAAGGGTGGGCAGGGACCCCTCCAGAACATAACGCATAACCTCAAGGCAATACAAGCCATACAGAACATAGGGTATTACGCATACTGCGGCATGAATCTGTCTAAACCCTTGTGTTCCTTGCACCATCGAGTTCCTAATCTCGGCGACACCCTAACCACAAGTCTACTACCTTAGGGTATCCCTAGGTAGGTATGCCAGTGAAACACCGACAGTTGGCGCACCAGGTAGGGTTGCACATCGAAGATCCACCCGCGAATTCGTTGGCAACTTTCAGTTTCACCAGCGCCGTGCCTCCCACGGGCACAACCTTCGTCTTCGGCTCCTGGGTCTGCGTCTCTGATGGCGTAGGCGATTTCCGTCGGCAACTCGTCGACAACAAGCCGGAGGCATCTGCAGCAACACCAAGCAGCGATCTCGATGAGTATGTCGATAATCTCTACGAGATGCTGCTCCCTGACCTCGCCAGGGAGATCGAGAAGCTGTCCGTTTTTGATGCGATTCAAACTCGTGCTGCATCAAGCTTCCCCGGATCGGACTCAACTCCATCCGGGGGACAGCGTGACCGATTCTCGTTCAGTTTACGCAACACGGCCACTGTTTATCAGGAGGCCAGAAAGTCCGAATTCTACTCCGCATTGGAGAAGGACTTGGACGAACTACTCGGGCTTGGGGAGAAGGATGCCACCGCATGTCGGGAGGCCCCTATCTTTGACGACTATGACTCGGACTCCGGTCCCGAGGCCAAAACCTATTTGGGTGTCCAGGGCTTGGTTATAACCTCCACACCGGAGGGTTGCTTCGTGTACTGGAAGAGCCTGAAACCCTCTGAACTACTCGGAGATGACGCAAGACTAGTCGCTCACCTCGATTCTCTCCATTTTCAAGAGGGCAGACCACTCGAGTCCACCGCTGGTGGAACTGTACTCGTTGACAACAGCTCCGACGATCCATCCACACACCGCCACGTCTTCATGGCGGAATCTGACGAGTACGGCGAAAGGCACCGCAATGAGAGGCCTGAGCAGATCTCTGAGGACGAGCTCACCGCAGACACTGCCAACGAGACCCCTGAGGCTATTGAGGCTCGCAGACTGCGCCACAGGAAGCATGCCAAGTGCAGAAGGGACGCCAATGAACGCTGCCTCTGCATCCAACGCGACCTTGATGCAGAGTTTGCGGCACCACGGGACGCGGGATTCAACACACCCCTCAAGCCAATATCACCGGTATAACGGCGGTACTTGCCAACAATCCCGACCACCCTCAAGTCCAGACATCCTTTCGCATGGCCCAACGGGCACTACTCCAGATCAACCAGCAGAACCCGCTGCCCTCATCTCGCGCGGAAGACGCGACGGAGAAGGCGAAAGCCAGGTCAGCGGAACACCAGGGGGTCACCTCAGGCGACAGGCCGCTCCCTCCAACAACCAACACGGAAGCCGCGGAGATGGTCTGCAAGGAAGCCGCCCTGCAGCTCCTCAGGGAAGCCGCCCGGCAACCCATGTACTCCATCCAGAGGGGTCCGTTCACAACTACCGTCGCTCGGAACTCGAGAAGTTGCCAACGGGCGACCTCCATGACAAGATCAATCTCGGGCGTGACGCTCGCTCCGTCATTGAGAATCGGAGAAGGGAACGCGCCGGAGCCAAGGGAAACACCGCACGGGATGACAATGATCGTTTCCCTGCATTTTCTCCCGCTTCGACAACTACAAGTACCCGGAGGTATTCAAACCAGTCGGCATCACAAAGTACGATGGTAAGCAATCTCCTCAGCAGTGGGTCCGATGCTACTCCACTGCTATTGAAGTCACAGGCAGCACCAACACCACCAAGGTCGTCTACTTCCCGATGGCCCTGGAAACTGCCCCGCTCACATGGTTGGAGAGCCTCACGAAGAACTCCATCGACTCTTGGGAGCAACTGCCGAACGTCTTCATCGACAACTTCCAGGAGGCGATCGGCATGACCTATCCCAGTACAAACAAGAAAGGAACAAGCTCTTGCGCTCGTACACCTGCCGCTTTTTCGACACCCGAGCTACGATCGCCAACATCTCGGAGACTGACATTATCGACTGTTTCCACAACGGCCTCACCGATCAGGCTCTGTTCTGCGATTTCGGCCGCAACTGCCCCAAGACTGTTGCCGCCCTCCGCGACATGATGCAGAACTGGGCGGACCAAGAGGAGCAGGAGCGCAATCGGTTCTCAAAGCGCGGCAACGACTACAGCAACAAGCGGAGCAACGACCACCGCAATGACAGAAGCCAGCGGGACTACTCGGGATCCTCCCGAAAGCGCCAGCCAGATGATCTCGTCGCCGCTATCAATCGCACCCCGCGAGGCAATAAGGCATCCAACCTGCAAGAGGAATTCGACAAGCTCCGGAAGTCCCTCAACGCTCCGCCCTTAGAGAAGAGCAACAACAACAAGAAGAAGAAGGACAAGGATGACGAAGACCCAGAGAAGAAGACAAACGCCGCCGACTTCACGGACGTGACCAAGATCGTCAATGTCATCTTTGGCGACGAATTGGGATTTGCGTCCAGAAGGACTAAGAAGCTTCATCACCGCGAGATCATGTCCGTTGAACCTGGGGTACCACGGCCCCTCCGGTGGTCGGAGGTCCCCATCTCGTTCTCCAGGGCTGATCAGTGGACTAACTTTTCTGAGCCGGGAAAGCTCCCGCTCGTCCTGGACCCAGTCATCGCGGACATCAGACTCACCAAAGTACTCATCGATGGGGGCAGTGGCCTCAACTTATATCAACTTCATCAAGGAAAATAAACTACCTCCTAGGGTAACAAAGAAGAGCGCGAAAGCAATATGCATCATGAGGCACAGTAAAGGCCTTGTGATAGTGGAAGATCTACTCTACAAACATGGAGCAAGCTCTGGAGTACTCATGAAGTGTGTTCCGAGGGCCTGCGGCCGCAATATTCTACTCGAGATACATGAGGGAACTTGTGGCAACCACGCAGCATCCAAGACACTAGTCGGAAAAGCTTACAGGGCAGGTTTTTGGTGGCCAACAGCAGTTTCTGACGTCCAAGACCTCGTACACAAATGCCAGAAGTGCCAGTTTTTCAGCAAACAGTCTCATGTCCTAGCGCACAACCTCATCACCATACCGCCCTCCTAGCCCTTCGCCTGCTGGAGCCTCGACATGATTGGACCTTTGACCACAGCTCCAGGAAGCTTTACGCATATGTTGGTGTCTATCGACAAGTTTACCAAGTGGATCAAGTACAAGCCGATTACCAAGCTCACTCCAGACAGGGCAGTGGACTTCATCTCGGATATCATGTATCACTTTGGCTATCCCAATACCATCATCACAGATCTGGGATCAAATTTCATTGCAAATCAGTTTTGGGAATTATGTGACAATAATGCAATAGAAGTGAAGTACGTATCCGTGGCACACCCAAGGGCCAACGGACAAGTCGAGAGGACAAACAGCTTGATTCTGGATGGCCTAAAGAAGAGACTCTATGACGAGAACAGCAAAAAGGGTGGCAAGTAGATTTATGAATTGCCTCATGTCGTCTGGGGGCTTCGAACTCAACCGTCGAAAGCCACGGGACATACCCCCCTTCTCTCTTGTCTATGGGTCATAAGCTATTCTCCCAGCAGACATCATGTGGCGCTCTCCTAGAGTCGAGATGTACGAAGAAGGAGAGGCGGATGAAGCAAGGCAGCTGGAATTGGATTCAATTGACGAAGCCAAATGCAGTGCCATTGTTCAATAAGCCCTCTATCTACAGGGCATCCAACGCTATCATGATCATAATGTGCGGGAACGGTCTTTCAACATTGGTGATCTAGTCCTTCGCTGTATCCAGGACGAAACTGGGCATCACAAGCTTAACTCTCGTTGGGAAGATCCCTTCATCGTGTCGGAAGTTACAAGACTAGGGTCATATCACCTGCAGTACTCTGATGGCCACGAAGTTCCTAACTCTTGGAACATAGAGAATCTCCAAAAATTCTACGCCTAGTAGAAATTGTAAAACGATTTGCCAGCTGCATGTCAGCATTATTATAAATAAAGAGTTGATTTCGTCAAAATTCGACTACTTTGTGTATGTTTTAACTCGGGGGCTATGCCACGAGTTCTTACATTTTTCGCCTACGTTAAACTCAGGGGCTCCGCCACGAGTCTATACATTCTTTTGACTACCTACGCTCGGGGGCTTCGCCATGAGTACTTGTACTTAGCTTGCCTACACTCGGGGGCTCCGCCACGAGTACTTGCGTCTAGTACAGCTCATGAGGCCAAGCACCCAAGTACTTCTTGTACCCCTATAATTCCGGTCATTGCTATGACTACTCGATAGAGAGCGTTAAGGCATCTGCCGAAGGGGTCACCAAACCCATTACACGGTCAGGTTATTCCCTGCTACACGTAGGACGTTAACACCTAAAACCGTTCAGGCTTCTAAGCCTAAGGCTAGCCTAGCGTACCGCTTGATCGGATAAATCCAGGCCAAGTCATTTTGCTCTGCGAGCAATTTTATGGAACGTCAAGTTATTGATTACATCCAAGACGATGCTCTTGGAGTAGCTTAACCTAAACGTATCCAACCACTCTAAGTCCTATGACCATATCAGCAAAACATCGAATAAAGATACATGTTGAAGAAAGATCGACAGGCAAATTTATACATATATTCACAGACAGCATAAGTGTTTTTTCATGACACATTGTTCTAGCTGCACCTAACCCTCTTGCTCCAGGCTCTCAGCTATCTTATCAGCAATAGGCTCAACTTCTTCAGGATATTTTGTGAATTGCTCAATAGAGCAGTCGGCCACCATGCCTTCACCGAGTGGTTCAAGCTGCGCCTTGGGCCAGAAGGATTTCACCAGTGTGAGCGCCTGAGCGATATATGTCCTGGTGGCCTCCGAGATGTAGCCGGCGACCTTCTAGGGAGTTGCGCGAAGCTTCTCCAGCAAAGTCTGCTCGCCAGCATCACCTTCAGTTGGAAACTCCACCATCTCCACGACAGCCTGTGCAGCAGCTTTGAATTCTTCGAGTTCTTTCTGGATGAGATCTTTCTCTACAAGCATATTCTTGATCTGCTGCATGGCATCATGGAACTGGACATCAGTATCTTGGAGGATCTTCTCGAGGCGCTCGACGTCATCTGCGCCACGGTAAACAAGGTTCTTCAAATCAATAATCATAATTTCTTTCTTTTGCAAAGTAGATTTGAGTTCTGCGCGCAAAAGACAAGAGGAAGTATTCGGGAGTTTCAGAAACTACTCGAACAACAACAAGTAAAGACAACAAAGACAAGGCGACAAGTTACCTTTGTGGGCCTTGGCAATCTTCTTGTTCTTCTCTATCAGCTCGGTTTTATCTTTCTCGAGATTTTGGATGCCGTTCTTGAGGAGCCAAGTCTCTCGAGTACGTTCTTTCTTCAATTGCTCGAGCTCATTGCGCAGATCAATCCTTTTTCCGATTTCTTCATCAATGCGCTTATCTTTCTCATGCAATTTGTGATGGCCATCCTCAATAAACTTGAGTTTTTCAGATTTCTCCTGGGACAATAAACTCAGCACAGACACAGATTATACCAAACAAAGGATTTAGAAAACCACTCGAGGAAGATGTATACTTACAGTGGTGAATTCATACAGGTCTTTAAAGATAGTTTGAAGATGCTTCCTCTTCTCCTGGGTCAGGTATGGATCGTCAATCAAGTCCGTCTTGATGGCATGTTGCCAACCATACGGCGTCACGATCAAATCATCCTTCTCCGCTGCATCTGCGCTGGGTTCCGATGTACCCACGGCACCGGCATCCCCAACGCCAGGGCCTACTGTGCCCGCGGCCTCGGTGGTGCTGGTGCTAGGACCCAAAGTACCCATGGTACTCGTATCTTCTGGGCCTGACTCCTTGGGCGGCTCGCCTGCCACTTCACCCGCAGTCACTAGTTGAGCTTTGGGCAGATTAGTGCTGGGGGTGGAGGAGGCATGATGGGCTCACCTTCGGGCAATTCGGGCGCAGGGGTCTCCATGTCTACTCGCTCCGGCTCAGTTTGCTCCGGTACAGCATCTTTCTCCGCCTCGGTGCTTGTGGTCGGAGGAGGAGGAGGAGGAGGAGGCGTAGCACTCTTCTCCAATGCTGCAACATCTGAATCTTTTTCATGCTCGAGGGCTGGTGTCACCGAGGCATCGTTAGGCTCACCTAAGCCCAGAGCAGAGTAAGGCCTGGACAAAAAGCAGTTACATTAACTATTGGACAAGAAGATTCACAAAAGGTACAAGTTCAAGTACTCGAGTCTTACATGGAGGATCTCTTGGTCACCACCTTCTTCAGTTGGATAAGTCCCGACTTCCCTGAGCCGCCAGCAGGTTCCTTCGCTTGAGCCTCCGAGGTGCTCGCTGCGATCGGGTTGCTCGGGCTCGGCGCAACGTCAACAGAGGAAGGGTCTGCTGCACCAGGCTGGACGTCGACTATTGGTGTAGCATCATCCCTAGCAGAGCCTGTCTTCCCCCAATCCTTGGAACTCATGGACAGGGGGGAGGCCGGAGGACTAGAAGATAGAGCAAGCACAATTCAGCAAAGAACTTCAAAATCGACAAGGAAAGTACTCGAGGTGAATGCTTACCTCGGGTAGTCATCTGACAAGCCGGTGGGGGACAGTTTGCGCTTCCTCATGACACCTCGTGGCTTAGTCGGATGGCTTGGAATCTCCATACTGTTGGTCGACTTCTTTCCAGACTTCTTCAACAAAGCTGCCAGAGGAAGATCGTCGTCAGAATCCATCATTTCTTCATCAGTTAAAGGGTCACGGTCTAAACGACTGATCTTGGGCCTCTGGAACGCACTTGGCTTGAGGTGATCCGCCTGAGGCACGTCGGGATTTGGAGCAAGACATCGGTACAGATCAGTGTGTCCCTGCAGAAATTGACAACAACAAGTTAGCAGCCAGTGATAATTTACACCTACAAGTACTGTAAGTACTCGACATACAGATTACTCACCGGTTTTAGCGGATTCACCGCACTAAAAAACTTTGGACAATAAGGAACCGTGTTCACATCGAGTAGTACTCGGCGAACACGGTCAATGGCCGTTTGCGGAGGAAGGATTTCTGTGAAAAGGTGAGATGGATCGTTACTCCCTAAGTACTCAAATTCGAAGCGACACCTCTTCCGTAGCGGCATGATACGCCTTTTATACATGGAGGCCAAAATGGACGCGCCGGTCACACCCAACTCCTTTTGCACTCCAATCAGCTCGAGCAGTTCATTGACTTGCATCATTTGGTTTGGATTTAACTTCTCGTTCCACTCGGACCTCCACACCGCCTTCCCTGAAGTTCTCTCTGGCAATGTGGGCTGATGGTTTCCAATGTAGAACCACAAGGACCTCCAGCACGAGTGGTTTGTGGGAAGTGAGTGCTGAATGTACTCCTTTCCCTTCCCTTGCTTGAACTGAATTCCAGCTCCGCCAACAAGATACTGCCTCTCCTTAGACGGTTGTTGGTGCAGATGAAAAAAATAACGAAAAAGATTGAAATGTGGCTCAATGCCAAGAAAAGCCTCGCAAAAATGAACGAAGATGGAGAGGTGGGCGATGGAATTAGGGTTCAGATGATGGATCTGAATATCCCAATGATAAAGAAGGCCGCGGAAGACATCAAAAGCGGGGAGGGCCAATCCCCTTTTGACAAAATGCTCGAAAATAACGATTTGATCTACATCCTCCTGAGGATAAGGTTGACGGAAGGAGGGTTTCCACTGAACCATCTCCTCCCCGTGAAGAAGACACTGAGCAACCAAATTGATGAGGTTCTCGCGGGTGCACTTACTTTTCTCCCAGTTGCCGGTGCTCGACTCCTCCTTCTTGACCTTGGCCGCTTGCCGCTAGTTCCCCATCTTCTTGAACGTCACGAGGTCGCTTCACTCGCATGCGCTCGGGGGCTTCGAGAGGAGGGGCGCGAGCACTCACTGATGGCAAGGATGGATTCTCTGACTAGATTGGCTGAGGATGGAGGACAGGCTCAATGGAGCTCTCAAACCCTAGATCTAAAGTGACTGGCGGCACGGGAGGGTGAGAAAGTGAAATGGCTAAGGCAGAGAGTGAAAGGGTAAAAACCCTAGAGTCACCGCGCGGTTAAATAATCAGCGGGTAGGCCCAGATCTACTATTTGGAAGCCGAAGAGTTTTCTCTCCTAAAAAAAAGTGTGATTTGTTTTGAGCGGTTATCTAGGAAGAGTTTTGGGGAGTTTATTTGATTAACCATTTTTTTAGGGACCCTATCCCGAAAAAAGGGGGTTTTCGAATTCTGAACCAATTAATTCCAAGGTAAATCATCAAGGAAGATCACAAAATTTATATGCATTTTGTACATACCATTGTTCAGTATGCCACGTTCTTTTGGATCCTTTTTTCCAAACCTTGGGATTTGGATTTAAGCCTCGGGGGCTACGGGACACGTGTCATCGATGGCTTATTTTTCAAAAATATTTGGAAGATAAGGAAAGAAGATTCAAGACTAGTGTGACCCTCAGCCTAATTCTTTGATTCAACCTAAGGTTCGAGGGCTACTCCATATGGAGTGTGATTTTCATCGCACCCCATAGAAAGAAAAACTTGAAAGTACTCGAGGCTAGATCATCTCACAGCTTCGAGCAGCCAAGGAAAGTACTCGAAAGAAATCTTCAAGATGGAGCTTCAGCAGAAACCAAAGGATGACTTCCAGAAGTACTCGAAGCCTGCAGTACTCGACTATGAAGAGCTCGGGGGCTTGTCAGACCTGGGGCCACGGGACTGCACACGTGGTGTAGAACATTCTAGAGTAAGGGGTGGGCCATGTCCCATACCTTATTCATACTGTAAAGTACTCGGATATGAGTACAACTATCCGGTATATAGAAGGAAACTACCCGAAAGTACTCAGGTAGGACTCATAAGCTTGTACGGGGCTAAGACTTCCATGTAACCCTGTCCCCCCAGGATATATAAGGGTGGGCAGGAACCCCTCCAGAATATAACGCATAACCTCAAGGCAATACAAACCATACAGGACATAGGATATTACGCATACTGCGGTCTGAACCTGTTTAAACCCTTATGTTCCTTGCACCATCGAGTTCCTGATCTCGGCGACACCGTAACCACAAGTCTACTACCTTAGGGTATCCCTAGGTAGGCTTGCCGGTAAAACACCGACACGCGAGGAAGGGTGCTGCTGGGAGAGGGCGACGCAGTGAGGGCAGGTGGCGGAGGTGCAAGGAGAGTTGAAATTTTTGGCAGCCTGACGACACCCTGAGCACAGTGCGAAAAATTTCCCCATATCCCGACCTAGATTGATTTTATATCGCCCCTGCTAATTATTTCCAGGGGGCGGGTGGTGGTGTCACCGGCGTGCTAGTCGTTTTTTGATACCAAAAATTCTTTTATATAGTAGAATATAGCAAAATATATAAGAAAAACTTCTAACTAAGGTTATAGTGAACTATAAGTTTAGAGAAAAATAAGCCAAATATATTTCAGTACATATAAATGTTAAGAGTGCGGAAATCTTAATGTATGACTTGAGTTATGTGAGATATTAATGTGGGGAGTCAAGAAGTTTATGAAGAATGTACAATCTACTCTATGTAGAATGTTATGTGTCTTTTATGAAAATGATACACACCTAAACTTCAATGCCATGCCAATTTACCGAAGTTTTGGATCTCTTCTAAGGTATTATTACTGATTTTTTTCTTTTTTGATGCTAAAAATTCGTTTATATCGTAGAATATAGTAGAATATAGCAAAACACATAAAAATGAAACTTCAACACCAAAGTGAACTATAAGTGTTAAGATAGTAGGAAATATGAGGCTAATGGAAAACTTTTTTAAGCTTGAGGACCATTTCCAGGGACAGGTTTACCGGTAGCCCGCCCCTGGAAATGACCACCATTTACAGGACGAGTGGGGCCATCACCCACCCTTGAAAAGTTCATTTTTAGGGGCGGGTGATGGCATCACTTGCCTTATAAATGGTGGCTATTTTTAAGGACGGGTCGCCCCATTGTCTGCCCCTGAAAATACTTCTCCAGGGGTTGACCGAAACCTAAAATAAAAGGGCGCGTTTGCAAATCTTTCTATTTCTCATCCACTCTAACTAGCCATGTGACAAGATTGTTGATGACGTTCAGATAACGAATTGTATATCTTCTTCCTTGCCCACAAGATCATGTAAACAGATCACTTCATGTTTATTATAGATAGTGTGATCCTTTTTGTCTTTGTGCTCTCAAGTTGCCATTCATGTTTGTTGTGTGCAGGGTGTTTAGCCGCGAAAGCAGATCGGATGACCAATTGCTATTCAAGACAACAGGTGGTGTCAGGCTGAAAAGAGTGGTATTAGGTAGTGGGGTACTGTACTATCTGAATGCAGTGATTGTGGTGGTATGCTTCTCCAATGCCCTAGTAATTATCACCAATCACTACTTTCCACTGGGACCAAACAAAACTCTTGCACTAGCAGCATTACTGGCGCTAGTGAGCAAGCTGGAGTTTTCCACATACATCGAAGGCCTGAGCACCTCAGGGCGCAATATATTTGCCACTGTTTTCTTTCGTTGTATCCCCATAGTTGCACTTGTTCTACTAGCTGTTGGTATAGTATATTTGGGAGACCTCAAGCCAGCAAACGCTCTGTTGCCTCTGATGCCACTTTTTGCTTCTTGGATAGTTTACAACCTACTAGTGCTTAGCCTCCAGAACCATGAACAAAAGTTTGTTCAGGTGACGAAGATTTTGTGCACTGTAATTTTCCCTCTCTGGGTGGCTATATCTCTTGTTGTAGCGTTCAAAACTTTAGGTCTCTTGATACTATTATCCACAGCACTCCTTGGAAACATCCAGATTCCAGTGGCTATTGCACGTATTGTGCTATCGTCGATGCGCCTTTTCAAGGTTAACGGCCATCACAATGGAAGCAGTAACGAACACCTTATCCCAGCACTAAAGATATTCTACATCATGGTGTTTCTTCAAGGCATATCATACATTATGGCATGCATGTTGGAGACAGCATTTTCCTTCTTGTTTAGAAGATTGCTGGCCAAGGAATGTGGACTTGGAGAAGAGCCGGAAATGAAGTCTATCAACCTCTACTATGAGCATGCTTATGACAAGTGCATGCAAGATGGCGTCCTTTCTCAGGAGGACCTGAAGCTTGTCAGGTTTGCGGTTGATTCCCTGAGCTCCAACTCCCACGCCCAGAACCTCGCGGCTGTCCGAACTCTGTACTCCCTTCTGAAGAAAACAGAAATTACCAGAAGCAACACTGGATTACTTGTCTCAGAAGTCACAACAAGCAAGAACTCGGTTGGCACCTTGATCAGCATGTTGGGTTGGACAGAGCCAGAAGATGAAGGTATAAGGCTGTTTGCTGCTGAGGTCATTGCCAAGATCGCTGGCAATCTCAGGATTGTGGGCATCCCTGGAACAGTGCAAATGGTGTCTTCTCTCCTTGATTATGATGCTCGAGCTTCAGAAGTGTGCATTAATATGGAGGTGCCTGGTTATCTGTCACCTTCAAGAATACAGGCTCTCCCAGTACAAGTAACAGGAAACAATGTCCTGAACACCCCAAAAAAATTCTTGCAGTGCATAAAGAATCTGATTTCAATCCCAAAAGAAGATAAGGAATTTTGGATGGCCAAGGATTCGTTCCCTTCTCAGGCACTAGAAATTCTTGAAAAGCTGGCTCATGATCTTGACAATTGTTCCGAAATCAGCAGGGCAACAGGACTCATTGCAAAGATCATAGGGTTCATGAGCTACACCATAGACACTACAAACATCCCTGGGCCACAGAAACAATTATGGACTACTTCATTTTTGAAATTGATCATCAAGCTTGCAAGCACCAATGGGGAAATTGGTATGGTACTCCGGCAGAAAATCTCAGAGCAACCCTTCCTGCTAAGTAACCTCGCTGAGATCTTGGAGGACAGCTGCAGTAGCCAGTTCCAATTGGAGCTAGTGATGGGTATCCTTGCCAAACTTGCAATCGACATGGAAGCAAGGCAGGAGATTGGCTCATTGCAAGTGTTCATCACTAAGTTGGTGAATGCTTTTGTTGGTCGAGATCAACCATCATCAATGCGAAAAGTGGCAGGAGAAGCATTGTCAATGCTGTCAATGGGGAATGCTAGAAATTTCTCTGCTATCTTGGAGGCAATAGGGCCCAACTTTATTGTTCTGAAAGATATGCTCATGTATGAAGAGTACACATATGTTACAGCAAGTTTGCTGCAAAATGTGTGTGGTCTCTCTCAAGAGAAGCTAAGCCAATTAGGATCCAGCAAGCACCTGTCATCTTTCTTGCCAGTGGTGAGTCTTTGAGTTATCTTTAGAAAGAAATTCTTATTACCATTTATTGGCACGTTGTTTTTATCTATTTTGCAGTCGTGACAATAATTTGAATCTTCCACATGCATACTAGAGCAGGGTTTTGTCTTGTACTAGAGAGGTTATGTGTATCTGCTACTTCTGTTCTCAAGCTATTTGATGGACACTGATAAGTAGGAGAAACTATATAAATATATAACAAGGGTCGTCTGACATCACATATATGTGTTATTTCATTGACTTGAAACAATTAATAAAGAAAAAACTAACTTACCAATGTTGTAGGTTTTCACAAAAATGATGAATCGCGAGCTCCAGGGCAAGAAACTGGAGGCTTTGATTAGTTTGGCTTTACAGATCTGTAAGGTCTTCCCTCAATGCTTTGCACAAGAGCTGGAGTCACAATACAATGGATTAGCTGACATTGTCCAAAAGTTGGTGGTTACACTCAACTCCAGTAAGAAACCGAGTCTTGAATACCCAAGGATGAGGAGGGTCATTGTTGAGATGACCATATGCATATTGGAATCATGTCCTCGCTATGCAACCATTTTCAGAGAAAAAGGAATGATGGCCGCGCTGTCCATGGTGGAGAGGACCCCATCTAAAGTGGAGAAGTATAGGGTCTTCTCTGGTAATGTAGGGGTGGTTCCAGAGAGTGGCTTACCTCTCCTTACCCCAGTGGCTAGAGCAAAAGAGTTGGTTGCGGGGACAAATATTTTTTTATGATGCACAAGAATTAGCAACGAACTCTAAATACATTTCTCTTCGTGAGGGGAGACTCAAGAGCACCCTGCCGGCTCTAATAGCGTTGGTAGGGGATAGGGGAAAAATATGTATTCAATTCGTACTCTAATGATGTACTCTAATGATGCTCTATAATGGCGTTTCATTTCCAAATGATTTAATTTTGTATGCGTAAGTATTTATATTTATCAAACATGTTCCATGTCTCGATCATTGTGACATTCGATCACGAACTACTTTGATAGATCAAAATTGACGGCAATCCAAATTTTTAGAAATAGCAGAAAAAAAATTAAAAATTTTAAATTTAAATTGGTGAAATTTTTGATGGGCTGGGAAACTATTTTTAGGGGCGGGACATCCCCTCACCCGCCCTGGAAATCAGGGGCGGGTGAGGGGGTGGCCCGCCTTGCAAACGAGCATTTTGAGTAGCGAAAAATAGGGATAGATACGGTACCCGTCCTTAAAAATATATTTTTATCCACCCCTAGAAACTTTTTCATAGTAGTGCCGGGATGTCAGGGAAGGTGGCCTAGGCAGAGTCCAACCCAGCCACGACCGTGCAGCCGAGTTGGCCCCCCACTGGCTCTGCTCTTCTCCACCAGCACACACTCCTTTCTTCCATGCTTCATCCATCGCAAGTAGAAGCAGCCATCTCCAGCAGGTAGCTTCCTATCTTTTTTTGCCCACCGAAGCAACACCAACTGCAGAGACTCCCTGTGTTCCGATCAAAATCAAATTGCAACCCAATCCAATTTCTAGCAGTAGCAACCCACAAGTCTTCTTAGCTCCTCATGCCACTTCTCTGTTCTTTTCCCCGCCGTGCAAGTTTAATATCAGCAGAGCAAGCCGCAGTGTGAGGAATTCAGCCTTTGAGATTTTCACCATGCTGTAAATAAACTATGTCTGGATAGCTTTCTTCCTGAATAACATGATGAGTCTCTGCTTACTGGAGGTAATGGTTATTGGATTGGTCTCATAATCTTTCTGTTCTTTGTGCAATAGGTAAAAGATCAAAACAAACTCAGAAGCGCATAAATATTCTGAATACGTGTGAATTTTAACAGTAGAGTGATCTTCAGATGAAAACTTTCTTTATTATTTTTCTCATGTGCAGATGTATCACTAACAAACTCGGAAGCGCAGATCATTTTTAACTCAGATGTGCTTTCACATGTATGAGGTATTACTTGTATTATTATGTGCAGATTAAGCTATATGGGAACTAAGTTGCAGAGTGAATTTTCAATTCGCATCACTCCTCAATTAAGCATACACCAATCTCTTCAATGGTTGTAATGTACATCAATGCAATTGAAACAAACTGCCTTTGTTGTGCAATGGATAGATAGATCTGAAATGTGCATTCATTTCTATTATAATATCGTGATGGGGCGCGCCTGATGTTCTAGTAACAAAAAGAGCGAGAGAGAGAGAGAGAGAGCGCAACACAAAAGGGTCATGCCTTCATGGCATATGACAGCCTATGGTTAGGACACAAAAAACGGGAGGTGTAAAGGCTGGCTCTTCAGTTGACAAGGAGGAAGAGAATTCGGAGATGGAAAGCGATGAGCAAATTACTATTCATATCCATAACGGTCCTGATTACGAAGAAAAAAAGAAAAATTTTAATATAAGAAATATAGCAAGGTTTCTTTTTCTTTAAACATGATATGTGTTTTAAAGAGTATTCCAACAATAACCTTTTCCTAATTAGACTGCTTACTATTGAAAAAGATGTGCTCCAGTGGTTCTTCAATATTTGCCACTTTGCTAAATATTATTGATTTATCCCGTTACTTCACCTCAACTCCTCCTAACTCCCCCTAAATAGAAAGAGTTATTGCTCTTCCAATAGGATAGTTGTATTGGGATAAGATTATTTAAGAATTACACCTCCCCTAATAAGAGTATCTCTAGCAAATCCCCATCCCAATCCAACTAATATATTGCGAGACTTAGTGCAAAAGTAGTGTTCTAGCAGATCACCTTTACATTTCTACTTTTCTAATAATTATTGAGATAAACCAATAATCCATCCCATCTCTCCCAAATAGAGAGGGAGAGTCTCCCGATATGGTAGTTGAATTAGAAGGGGATTAATGGGAACCTGCAAAAAACAACTTTTTCAATAACCATAAAAGTAATATTGGAACATCCCCATTAGTTAGTTATTGAATCTGATTCATTAAAAATTTGTTGTAGGTACTCTAATCGATGAAAGTGATATTGGTACCACATCCTAATTTTTTCGAAGCATTTTCTAAACTATAGGTATGCCTTTAGTCTAGATAACAATAGTCATGTAAGGAGGTTGGAATTCAGCGGAAAATTTGCAAGTGAAGTTACTAAATGCCAAAATTCCAATTGTGCGCGAAATATGCAATTTGCTCCAAGTTATATAGACATGTTCTTTCCGGGAAAAAAAGAAATAATCACATGTCCAAATCAAGCCGAAGAAAAAGAAAATTGAGCAAAATTTGAATTACTGGTGAACGATCGAAGGCCCAAACAGAAGAAATCAAGGCCCAACAGGCTGACAAACTGGCCCTAGCCTCAACGCAATCGCCGCCGCTCTTTCTCGACTCCAAGCCCATAGCCACCCGTCGCGGCGACCCACGCCGCCCGCCGGCGCACCGCGCACGCCCGTTCTCGAACTCCACTGCTCCAGCCGCCGCAGCACCCAAGAATCCCATATCGCGAGAGCACCCGAGCGCCGACGACCTCCGGCCGGCGTCGCGTCCAACTCACCAGCGGATACCGCGCCCCGAGCGCCACCACCTCCGGGCCCAGCCGCTGCCGCACAGAAAAAGAACCCACGCCACGAGAAGACCATGTGGCGCCGTGGGGCCGGACTGCTCCGTCCCTACCTCGCCGCCGCCGCCGCCTCCTCCTCCTCTACCCGTCGCGTGCAGCGACCCTCGGCGCCCCTTGTACCCGCCGCCCCCACTCCCTCGACCGCCTCTTCCTCCTGCCGCCAGATTCTTGGAATCTTCCAAGGTTCCATCGGGGCGCCGTCTCGGTGCCTGTCGAACCAGGCGGGCGGCGGCGGCGGCGGCGGCGCGTGCTGGAGCTGCGGCGCGACGGGGGCGTTCCTGTCGTGCGGGTCCTGCGGGAGCGTGCAGCCCGTCGACCCCTCCGTCGACTACTTCCAAATCTTTGGCCTGTGAGTAGCCCGGCAGATCCCGAGCCTTTTAATTGCGTTGCTGTGGTCAATTAGGCGTTCACAGATTTACTCTAATTCCGTCTTTGATTGTGAATCATGCGATGTCTTTGGAATCACAGTGTTTGTTGTTTGCTGATTAATGAGTTGTACGCAGCAATCGTCACACTAGTATACTAGTAACCAATGTTTTAAATAGCGGGCTAAGGCATTTAGCTTCAAGCCTCTAAAAACGGCTAATAGCCGGGCTAAATAGAGCTATAGCTTCAAATAGCGGCTAAATTACACATAGAAAGAAATAGCGGCATCCTCCTCAATCAAGCTATAGCCAGCTATAGCAGAGGTTATAGCCAGCTATTTAAAACCTTGCTAGCGGCTGGAATTTCATTGTTTGCACTGCAGAGTTGAAGCATATTGTTCCATGTATTTTTATGTGCCCTACCCTTAATATTGTTCCATGGGAATCCTGAATGAATTTTGTGTTCCATGGATGCTTGGAACATTTACTTATCTGTGGCTAGGATTGATCTACTACTCTCTCCCTCTTACATTTGTCGTTTATGATCTTAAGGTCACCTGCAAGATGATACATTGACACTACTCTGTGTATCACTTAAGAACTGGTGAACCAAACACTAGCACACTAGTAACAGGAATTTTCAGTGTTTGCATTGCAGAGTTGCAGCCTATTGTTCCATGTATTTTTTTTTTTGTGCCCTGGTATGATCTGCAGTGAAAATCATCGGAATCAGGAATGAATTTAGTGCTCCATGGATGCTTGGTACTTGTACTCATGTGTAGCTAGATTTGATCAACTACTCCCTCTAATCCAAAACATGTCATTTAAGATATTAACATCACCCACAACATGATACCTTGACAATATTCCTCTGTATATCATTTTACAATGGCTCAACCAATGGCATTCTTGGCAGGTTGATAGGTGCTGTTTTTTGTTATTAGTTCTTGTGAGTACCATAGTTACTTAGTTATTAACTCATTTATCTGGTAATTAGTTCAGAAACTTGTCTTTCTTACCAAGTAGATTTCTATGCTTATGAAAAGCTAATGACACTTCAATATGTTTTAAGATTCTGCCATTTGAGCTTTAAAAATAATGTTTCTATGCAACTGAACATATGGTACTTATGTTTTTTTCTTGTTGGTTTCTTCAGAAAAAGAGAATACGACATAAAGGATAATAACTTGGAAGGGAGGTACAAGGACTGGCAGAAGAAGTTACATCCTGACCTGGTTCACTCGAAATCTGAGGTTTTCTACCTGGCATTCATATCTGGATAGTGTATATCCATATTTAATGTTAACCTCTCAAAGTCACTTCTGATATGGCTTTTTTATTATTTAGAAAGAGAGAGGCTATGCAGCGGAGCAATCAGCGCTTGTTATTGATGCGTATCGCACACTTAGCAAACCTTTATCAAGGGCATTATACTTGGTGAGTTCATCCAGTAGTGCTTAAAGTTTCAGTGATGTAGAATTGTGAATCACGTACCTCTAGATTCATTTCTTTTTAATATATTTTGATGTAATGCTTTCTGTACATGAAAAGAAATAATAAATAATCACAATGTTATGCTAGGTGTGTTAGTAGCAATGATGTGGTCATTGCATCCTTTGTCTTTCTCTGTTGGATGTTTATCCAGCACAAATAAACACAAGCATTTTCCTCATATTTGGAATCTTCTCATCTGTATAACTTGTTGGCAGCTAAAACTTGAGGGAATACATGTTGATGAAGAAAAAACTATCAACGACCCAGAACTTCTTATGGAGGTAACTTTATTCATTATCTTACTCATTTCATTCATATATCCTCTCAATAACTATGAACAAGCATTGCAATGATCGTGACACACAGTCAATTTTTTTAAAACATCCAATGCAACTCTGAATTGTGACGAATACAGCATCAACAGAAATGGTTTTTTTATACACCTTATTCCAGTAACTCCAAGCAAAATGAAGAATGACAATGTTCTTTTTATATAAATCAATAAGAAACAATCTAACATTAGACAATGCGCATATTATACAGATGATGGAGATACGTGAAGCTGTGAATGATGCCAGTGATTCTCAAACCCTGGAGAAGATCCAATCTCAGGTTCTTCTATCTCTTAATAAAGATGCACATGTTTTAACCAGGGAGCATAATTATTATTTTAATGATTACTGGGCTCACATTTTTCTTATACCTTTTTCAGGTTAAGAAAAAGCTTGAAACCTGGTCTCATTCCTTCCAGGATGCATTTGACAAGAAGGATTTTGACCGTGCCGTAGAAGCAACACAGAGGATGAGGTACTATGAACGTGCAGTGGAAGAAATAGTGAAGAAGCTCTGATCTTCAATTACAATTGTCAAAGATGGGGAGGCTTGGAAATTTTTCGTACGTTCCGCGCATCTCCACTCTGAGAAGAGCATATATTGTGATAGTGTCTTCATGGGAAGACTGGTACAGAGTAGAAGGTCATTTCACTCATAACTCCCACAATTCTAAATGCATCCATGGCTGTCCACAGAGATTAAAGAGTAGATAGAGATTTAGAATAAGTCTTTGTTGCAATAAATTTAGAGAGTTAGTGGCAACACCTGGCATTTATGGATGTGTTTTGCTGGACTGCAAATGCACCACAGCTGGTTATGCGGCAGGTGTGATGCTGCTTTTTATTTTCCTGTTTTGACATGCGGTCTCGCACAAAGACCTGATGGATCCTGTAATCATTGTCAGGCTATGGAAAATGCTAAGCTCTGGACAACAAGCTGTCAACAAAGCAGAACTACGAAAGGGGCAATTTCCATATACTATGCTTTGTCCAAACTAATCCTTCACCTGGTATGGAGACATATTATCTCAGATGGCTACAACGGCTTATTTACAAGGATGTTCATTTGCCTTTTTGGTGAACAGAGGCATGTCCTCGTCTAATGAAAACTAGGGGGCTGACGCTTTGGTCTAAAAGAAAAGGTAGGTGGTGAACTGAGGCATGTCCTGCGATTTGGTGAGAAGCAGAGCTAACAGAGCAGCTTTAGCACACGCGAGCCAAAACTTAGCGCTGATCCCACGGTACCGCCTGCTCACGGTCCACGCCAACATTTTGGCCAGGCATCTGGTGTCCAAAGGTATAGTCTATTTTACCTCTTGACCTATTGAGGGTTGTCTAATTAACCCCCTCACCTATAAAACTAGATATTCTACCTTTGAACTATTGAAAACTGTCTGAATAACCTCCTAGGGTGGTTTTGGAGGCAGTTTTGACTACATTGCAATACATGTGGATAGTGACGTGGCAAGAACACTTTTTAAAATCTACTTCACCCCCTAAACTATTAAGGTTCATCTACATAACCCCCTCAATTATATAACCATATGTTTGGCCCCTCAAAGTATTTAATACCGTCTAAATCATCCAATGCACACGGAAGATGGCTTGGCACTTTCCCATCTCTCTCTCACACACACACCACAAGCATATCCTACTAGTCATCTATTCGCTATTTTAGCTCATTCACAAAGTATGATAAGAACTCAAAATGGAGGCGAAGTTGATGTCAAGTTGTCAAAGAGCTAGAATAATGTAGAGATGACTAGTAGCAGGACATGCTTGTGCGCATGAGAGGGGGATGTTGTTAGTGCCAACCTTCCATTGTAGTGCTCCACATCAGCGAAACAACATAAAAACCGTTAGTGGATAATTCAGATGGCATTTAATACTTCAGATAGTTACATACCTGATTATATAGTTAAGGGGTCATGTAAACGGATCTCAATATAGTTTAGGGCCTAGGAGGCAGCAGGAACTCTAGTGTTACTACTCAACAGCATGCAGTGTTACTGAGTCTGCCGGGTGCCGTAGATAATCATAATTCGTGCGCCCCTCCTTGTGCCAACGCAATAGACGTGGATCTTTGCTTGTTGCAAACAAAACGCCTCAGACAAGAAATTAAAAGGAAATACCATGCAATTTTCTGAGGAGCTCCACTCCTTCTTGTCTCATCACACGTCCATCGTTTCTTCGTTTGTAACGAGGGGTTACACACCTGGGGTATTCAGTTACATCTGCATTATGACCATAGAATAAGATGTAATCATTCTTACGAGTATGTATTTTTTTCCACCTCCAACCCCAAAGGGCAAATATTTTGCTTGGACTTGTAGGTGGTCTTGGGTATCTCATTACCCTTGGGCAGCATGCTTTTAGCAAATCCAACATTGACTTGAAGCTGTGGCCAGTCCAATGATACATTGTCTTTAGCTGAAGAAGCTTAAGTGATGAGAAGAGCTTTTTTGTGCTTTTCGTTGCAGCTCGGATAAAGTGGTGTCTTCATATCGGTCATCAATCTTTCTCATCATACCCCATGGCATCACACACCATTTTCAAAAGATAGCATCTATAGAAGAATCACCATGAAATTCCAAATATCTCTCTATTTTCCATTATCTCTCTATTTTTATTCCGGAAGTTAAAAAGGTATAGCAGCAGCTCTGGTTTTCTCGTCACTCACTTCTTTTATATGAGTTCTCATCATTTGCCATCAGACCCTGCTTGGGCCTTTGTTTATTCAGATGCACAGCAGGGTCACACCGGACGGCCCATGTCCTGCACCAGGCCACCCCACCAAACCGGCCAGAATCTGGTTACAGTTGGGCCACCAGCGCCTGCAGCTTGAGCCAGGCAAATGCAAACTCTTCTTTTCAAAGCTACCGCATCAATTCATCCTGCTTGTATAGAACACCAGATCTTGCTATAGAAAACCCAATTCAAGCCAGGTTAGAGCTCGTTGCAAAGCTATGTAAAATCCAGGCATTATAGACCACAACCAAACAACTGCAAACTACTCCAATTCAATTATATTGCAACCTCCTGCCAGGAGTAGATTGGACTGCACATCCAATTCAATTATATTGCAACCTCCTACCCCGTAGATGCATGTCAATTGTTATCCCCATATGCTTCTATTCTTCTCTAGTCTGAAACTTTGCTCTGAATCTCACTTCCGACTCACATTTTGCAATGACTCAGGTCTGTCCACAGAACAAATAATGATATCTTGTATATGTGCACAGTGAACATGTATGCCTGCATATGTTGAACAACGGCATGAAGTCAATTGGTGCGCATTTATGCAATTGTGATATTATTTTTGGCCTATATATAGAATTCATGATGGAGTTTGTCATGTGAAATGAGTCTCATTCATGTGAAGGAGCTCATCGTGCATCGGTTTGATATGGTTGCAGCAGTTTTCGGTACCTGTCCAGAAGCATTATATACTAAGGTTGTGTTTGTTTACCCCTCAGATTATATAATCTAACTTATTTAATCTAAGATGGTCAACAAACAATTTATAGATTATAATTTAGATTCTAACAGCATAGATTATAATAATCCTATAAGCTACAAAACCCATCTTATTTCAGATTATTTTTGGCTATAGACCAAAGAACACTTCCACTTAATATTATTTACCCCCTATTGCTATATTAATTGTTAGATATTGTGTCGAATATTCGTACAGTCCGATTACGACGGGACTTGGAGTTAAATTTAGCAGTATAGGGTAGAGTTCGTGTCAAACTCTGTAACCCAAACCTCCTCATAGATATGAGAGGAGGGCTGTTGTTGTAACCATGCGACATAGCGACAGGCTCGCAGGAGGGAGGCGGCATGATGTCGTAACCTTGGAGCAGGTGTTGCAGTATTGGGGAGGAGCGTCCGTAGTCATGCCCCGAGGATGTAGGCTTTGGCCGAACCTCGTCAACAAAGATCGTGTCTCTGGTGTCGTCTGTGATCTTGCAAGTTCGTCTCGATAGATTCAATTGTCGCTTCCGCTGGTGGAGATTAGCAAGCGGCTCGTCGCCGGTAAGGCTAATTTTCTAACAATTGGTATCAAGAGCTATGGTTTGATTTGAATCTAGATTTTGCGGAAGATCATCTGAAGATTCGAGGATTATGCATCTACAGAGCGACATGCAATGCACGGGCGGTGCAGGCGGATTTGCTGCAAAGTGGAGCATGCTGTGCGGGTCGATGTGAGCATTGGCGGCGTCTGGGATTCTAGCTGGATGGCGTCGCCGAAGTGGTTGTTGAAGGAGTAGTAGTCATCGACCGTGCTGCGGCGCCGCAGGGCAACACGAGTGGGCAGCGGTTTTCTTGTCGGGTGGCAGTTGGAGTCATGATCGGCTTGGTCTTCTGTGAGGCACGGTATGCATGGTGGTCGGACACGGACTCAGGATGTAGCTGCGTGGAGTTCGAGGCTATACAGAGAGCAATTAGACTTCGTGTCATGCATGAGAGGATTCAAGACCAGAAGCATGTTGAAGATGATATGTGTTTGCAATGAATGCATGGCTTCACGTTTGTGCTTGGAGCTTGGATTATGCATGCAGTTTGACCAGATTTGTTTATTGCGTGTGGTTGGCTTGTGCATGGCTGGCATTGTGTAGAGCAAGGTTCAGAGGGACGTGTGCTCATGCACGCAGCATGCCTCAGGAAACCAGCTCGGCAGGTGATGATGTGTACTACTGGATGTTTCAACAATACGGAAGGCTCAACGGTGAACCTGAACAGATATGTGATGATGACCGGCGCGCCGTGCCGGTCGGATCAGCGTACAACAGCATAGGGCATGAAAAGACGTTGTGGAAGCTGATAGAATTTACAACAGGTGAAGGAGAGGAGCGTTTGGCAGGCCAGAGCTTCAGGCCGGTGTTGCAGGCTCGTTGGCGACGAGCAGAAGCTGTTGATGGTGTTCGGTCATGGTGCACATAGCGACTGATGGGAGTTCAACAGCGCAGTGGGTGCTCAGGAGGAACAGAGTTAGGTGGCAAGCTGGCATGGTCGAGGTGTTGAGCGACTTACGTGTGATGGATAGACTGGGCCAGACAGTTCGTGGGGCACGTAGCGGACAGTCCACGATGGCTGGCGGACAGTTCACTTGGAGGGTGCACATACCGTGGTGCATGGCGGAGAGACTGGCGGCAACAGGCTAGTCAGACCGTGGTCAGAGACGATGATAGGATTAGCGACGACGACATAGGAGCATGGCGGCTGATGGGGTTGTTGTTCTCTGTGACATGGCAACACATCGCGAGCTCAGGATGCAAGTTTGCATGGGAGGAGTCTTGCGTGCTTCCAAATCAGCAAGGGCGCGGATCGATTCGAGTTGCACATATGGGGTTCTGAAGTATGGGTCGATGGGCGTGAAGAAGCTTCTAGGGCTGAACTTGAAGGAAGTATAAACTGTGGATGTCTGTATTTGCAACTAGAGTAATTTGGTTGGATAGGGCTGCAGGAGACTACGGTGTAAGACGTCGTGCGTAGTATGGTAGCGGAAATAGAAGAGCAATGCTAATGTGGCAATTCTTCTATGTGACTCAGATAGCGACAGTGAGATTCTCAATATCAAACAGTCAGTTAAAGCATGGTGTTAGATTCAGTTAGTTATTAAAACTGGAATAGAATCTAAAGGTTCGCACATAAGAGCTTCAAGGTGGTGGAATATTCATCAAGGTGGAGTTTGTTAGATATTATGTCGAATATTTGTACAGTCGGTTACGACGAGACTTGAAGTTGAATTTAGCAATATAGGGTAAAACCCCACTTTATCCTGATTTCAAACCCCCTTTACTCCCGGTTGTAGCAACCGGGACTAAAGGCTGGGACATTTAGTCCCAGATTCGTAGTCCCGGTTGCTACAACCGGGGCTAAAGGGTCACAAATGCTAAAGAAAAATTTGCGCCCCGTGGGATTCGAACTCAAGATCTCTTGCCTCATAAATAGCTTCCTCACCACCCCACCTACACAGCGCATGTGACTCTAGTTGGGATACCTTCCTTTTGAACTAACCCGTGGAGGACCCCTTAGTCCGGGTTGGTAACACCAACTGGGACTAAAGGGGCCTTAGGTTTGTCCTGTTGGAGCCATTAACCGGGATAAAAGATAGACTTTTAGTCCTGGTTGGTGGCTCCAATCGGGACTACAGAGCTCATCCCACCCCCTAACCATTGGGCCCGGGACTAATGCCACTATTAGTTCCGAGCCCAACCAAACCGGGACTAAATGGGTGGATATATTTGAGGTTCTGTAGTAGTGAGCGCCCGTAGTCATGCCCCGGGATGTAGGCTTTGGCCGAACCTCGTCAACAAAGATTGTGTCTCTGGTGTCGTCTGTGATCTTGTAAGTTCGTCTCGGTAGATTCAAAAGTTTGTCTCGGTAGATTCAATCGTCGCTTCCGCTGGTGGAGATTAGTAGGCGGCTCGTCGTCGGTAAGGCTAATTTTCTAACAATAATCCATTGAAATTTTTTCTTTTGTTTTTCCCAATGATCTTCCGGACGCTCCCGACGCTCCACCACTGCCTTTCCTCTGTTCTTCGTTCTTCCCCAAATCACTAACCATAGGCTGGAAATCCCTCGGATCCAGCGAGATTCGACGCGCCTCCACCCTCGAAGATGCGGAAGAGCGCCTCTCTAGTTCTCTGGAGTACCGGAATTCGTTGAAGAAGACGGCTTCCATGGTGCCCAGCGGTTCGACGACCTTGCTCGGTGGCGCGTCCATCGGAGGCGCGAGCGCATCGGCCCCTCTGCTGTATGGTATCCATTGTCCAGGCTGGGGCGGCGTGTGTCCGGCGATATGCCATCGCTCAGGGCTGCTGCGGATGTGCGGATGTGTCAGTAACTTCATGAAATCAAATAATGTTGGACTCTTATACAGTTGTGATCCCTTTTTTGTCTATAAAATAAGTAGCCGCGAAGAAATACGAGAGAGATGGCCACCATTCACTGAACTAGGATAGGAATGTGATGCATCGGTTGCTCAACAGTTCCTTAGGAGTAGGATGTAAACCCCTGCTTCTTCATTTCTCCTTCATAGTTTTTCAGCCAACAATCAACTAAAATAAGCGTCATGACACCTGTTATAACATCTATAAATTTACATCTTGCAGGTGATTACGTAGCCCTCGGATGGCACAGGGCTTTGTTGCACTAGGATTTGGTCAAAGATGATCAGCATTACTTACTGGTTAGTATGGTTCAGCTTTTATCTGGCTCAATCTCATCGCTCGGAGCCTCGGACAATGAAGCTTAACTGGACTTTGGACCTTGAATAATTGCATTTTTCTATGGTTGACTGGGAATCCCATCTTGAGATTGACAAGTACAGGCATTCATTGTGTACCTACTGCTGTCTTGAATCGCGGTTGTGCATTTCAAGGCATGATGCAGTAATGAATAATCTCTTTCTTGGATGGACTATAAAAAGTATGTTATGAGGGTGAACAAGAAAAACTTTTCAGAACTTGATGCTCTTGCAAAGCTTTATATGGATCAGACTCATGCTCATAATGATGAAATAATAAACCCACCGTAAACAAGAATGAGCACGCAAACAAGGTGCGTAGAGATTAGAAAGACCATTAATTAGTTTACACAAAGATGTGAAGATAGCATCTATACAATCTCCATCGTATCACAAGCAGGGTCCCTTTTATCTCTCCATTTTTCTTTCGGAAGATAACAAACAACTCTGTTTTCCTTCATCATCCTGCTTGGGCCTTTGTTTATTCGGATGTACACCTGGCTGGCGGCCCATGTTCCTAGCACGAGGCCACTGCAGTGGCCACAGCTGGGCCACCAGCTAGCTCAGCAGCTTGAACCACCTCGTGCGTCTGTGAGCCGGGCCTCTTTTTCTCCAAAATGCTCTGAATTTCACTTTCGATACAAGGCTTGCATTGACTTAGATGAGTCCACCCAATCCATTTGCAACCCATGCACTTAGACCACCCATTTGTTTCAGGCTGTATGGATAGTGCCTATGCAAGTGACTAGCTGGACTTGGTTCATCAGTGACCATCTTCCTCCGTTTGTGGGCGGCAAGTGAGTGGTAGAGCTCAACAAGGGGGCGTGGAGGAGCTCGAAGGGGTAGGGTAGCACTGATGATTGGCTGCTCACGAAGCTCAACTCTGATGACGCGCAGTGATGGAGGATGGTGCTTAAAAAATGCGAGGACTCGAGGGCCGGTGAGAAGCGCGAGTTTGGTGGAGGAGCTTTTTCACATGGCAGCGCTAGAAATGGTACCGGACAAGGAGCACCACGGCGTGTGGTGTGCCTAGTGTGGGAGTAAAATGCATTGTCGGCCCTCGAACTTGCCTTGGAGGGTCATGTCGGTCCTATTCATATCCTCAAACTTGCTAATTGTTACATGTGAGGTCCAAATTTCTATAGCTTCCATTAAACATGTCTAAGTAGCAGGCTGATTAGGTAATGATGTGGACCTGACAAGTGGGACCCACATGTCGGACCCACCTCTCTTCTTCCCACCTTGCTCTCTCTCTCATTTCCTTCACTAGTGTCCCGGCGGAGCTCGCTTGCGTAAGCTCTTGCTCGCCAGTCGGAGGCAGAGCGGCACCAGAGCTCGCATCAGCACGGCTCCTGCTCGCCCGTGGAGTGAGCGGCTGAGGTCGCTCGCAGCGGCTATTGCTCGTGGGGGTGAATCGGCAGGCGTATGAAGCTTGCCCACGGCGTCTCCCGTTCGCCCGCGGGGGCGGAGCTCGCCTGTGGCGGCTCCTGCTCGCTTGTTGGGGGCGGAGCAGCGGCAGAGCACCCCCCCTGGCTGCTTCGGCTCGCCCATTGGGGGTAGAGCACGCCTGCAGCGGCTCCCGCTCGCCTGCAGGGGTGGACCGGCCGACAGAGCTCGCCGCGACGTCTCCTGCTTGCCCGTCAAGGCGGAGCACGCTTGCGGCGGCTCGTGCTCGCTCATCCGGAGCGTAGCGGTGGCGAAGCACGCCCGCTTTGGCTTCAGCTCAACAGCCGAGGGCGGAGCACGCCCGTAGCGGTTCCCGCTTGTCCGCGGGGGCAAAGCATGCTTGGGGCGGCTTCGGCCCGCCTGTCGAGGGCGGAGCAGTGGCAAAACGACCGTCGGCACCGCCGGCCTCGGTGAGGAAGAGGAGGAGAGAGAAGATAGAGAGAATAAGGTGGACCTGACATGTGGGCCCCACATGTCAGGTCCATCTCTATATGCAGTCAGCAGCCACGTAATTTAATTTAAGATAAATAATTATAATTTGGATCTCGCGTGAAATAACTAGCAAGTTTAGAGATCTGAATATGCATTTTCGGAGTTTGAGGACCTGCATAACACTCCGAGCCAAGTTTAAGAACCGGTGGTGCATTCTACTGTGGTGTGTGGTGGTGGTGGGGGGGTGGTTTGAGCATGCTGGCGGTGGCGATTTATTTTTCTTTTTGCAAATCATGGCCACCTATTTGTCATTCTGACCTATAGGGTGAACATAATAAATGTTTGTAGGTCCCACAAAATAGACACATATGCGTTGCCACGTAAATGCAGGTGCATACTAAAGAAATGTGCTGAATTATTATGTGGTTGTGATATCTTTCTCGGCCTATAAATTAAAGTGCCCATGAAGGCGAGCAAAGCACCCATTTTCTGAGAGGTGATGCACGTTGTTCATGGCATTATTGAACTCTGTTTGGCCTAGGAGGCAGCAGGAACTCTATTGTTACCACACAGCAGTTTGTAGGTTCTGCACCTCCATTTATCCTTCGATGGACATGAGTCGATTGTTGATCAAAGCATGTTATGGTCCACGCGTACCAGTTGGGCAACGTGGTTCACTGTCACGGGAGGCATATAATTAACCCAGATGTTGAACCCTGACCAATCATTCTGGTGAATTCCTAGAACGGATCCCATCGAAGGCGGACGTCTAGAGGAGCGGGAGAATAGCAAAGTCAGTGTTGCTGTTTTCGTTGACCAGGCGTGCACCGCAGTGGTTGTTCTGGAAAAAAATGCCAAAACTATAGGGAAGCTTTTAAACTGCATGAAGTCGATGTATTACACAGCAAATGATCTTTGAAAATCAGTTAAAAAAATATTCAATATGGAGGCAGCCATTAAAAGTCCAAATGCACTATAGCAATGGCTCTTTACCATCCTCCAGAAAAAAAAGGTCATTCTGGTGGAGGGACAATATCAAGCTCTTAGATTCTTTCAAGGGAATGGCAATGGTCAATATTGGAGACGGTGCTACTTGTCTCTTCTGGATGATCTCCGGGCTAATCGAGTACCCAGGCAGTCTTTCCCTGAGCTGTTCTCTTTTGCAAAACAGAATGACATTTCTCTGCAGCAGGCAATGGCAGCCACCGGTCCTGTGGCTCTCTTCCACCAGCCACTCTCGCTTCTGGCTTATCAGCAACTTTTGGAACTAACTCACAATCTTGCTGAGCTGCCTGTCTACTCGGAGCATGACTGCTGGACTTACATTTGGGGATCACCTATTTTCTCTTCATCCAGGACTTATAAGCACTTAACTGGTCATATGGTTATTCATCCGGCCTTCAAGTGGCTATGGCGTTCTGCTTGTCAGAATAAACATAAGGTGCTTTTTCGGCTCCTTCTCAAAGACAGGTTCAGCACAACAGGACTCTTGCGCAGGAAAAATATGGTTCTTCCTCCCTACACACGTGTTTGCTATTCCTTGGGGGGTGGAGGAGGACCTTCAACACCTTTTGATCACCTGCTCTTTTGCCAAACAATGTTGGGACATCATGAATCTCCATATCCTAGATGGCGACCCTTTCAGGACTCCGCAGCACTTCAAAACTCAGTTGGCGGTTCCTTTCTTTATGGACACTACTACAGAAATCTTAATGGAGGCGGGCAAAATGGCTTAACCGAGGTGGGCAAGCCAACCGCCTCGGAGCCATGGTCACGGTTAATCGTGACCTTAACTGAGGCGGGCGCCCAACCGCCTCGGTTAATACCTTAACCGAGATGGGCATTGTAAACGAACTACCTCGGTTAATAGATTGAAAATACATTAACGGAGGCGGGCATTGTAAACGCATTAACGGAGACGGTCTGTTATTAATCGACCGCCTCTATTATGGTTTTTCAGAATAAAAAAAGCAAATTTATTTCAAATTTGAATTTGAAAATATATAGAAATCAGAAAACACGCGTATGAAGGATAAACACATATATTACATTCATTCATGTGTCGCCCTTATCGTTCCACGATCATCACACACTAATAAGTTCATATTACATTCATGTTCACATAGTTCACAAAATAAGTTTATAAGATGTCCGGCAACTTGTAGTCGTTCATGTCGAGGTCGGTTCTCCAGTTGCGTAACTTCACGAACTTGTCATCCGTTCCTAGCTCTCTCTCGGCATAGAAGAATTTTCCTCCAACATAACAACATTCGTTCGTGACAAACTTACAAATATCGGCAACTGTTTGAGTGATGCTTGCATTGTCCACCCTTGCCTTTTCCCACTAGTGTTGAAATCTTTTGAGCTGCCACCAGCTGTGGCTGTAACTTCCGCAAGCCCTGAGGTACGCACAAGCATAGTATCCACACAAGACTGAGCCTGCAGGTTGCTTGGCGCACTGCATGCATGATATATGTAACACATAGTCATTAGGAGACATAGATAGCATGCACGATGTAGTAGCACATACGATTCTTCATACGTATCGGGAATTGTCGCCTCACGCGTAATTTTGTGCCATACTTCTGCTTCGTCTTCTCGGATCTCCCATCATAGCATTCGGGGTCTTCCACGTATTTCCTATAAGCGCTGTATGCCAACCACTAGTAGTGTTAACAACAAAATTGATATGTATTTTGAGTGCATTAAAGAATGTGTTGTCACTTACTACCATAGACAATTTTCAAAATCCTTGTACCCTCGTTTGTTCGTAGACCGCAAGGAGTCGAATATGACAGCCTTTCCATCCTGAGAATAGATTATAAATACAATTCAGTGGTCCATGACGCCCAAGCTACACAATTGAAACAATATGGATCTCAAATCTTGAAACATACATGAAAAGCGGTGAACCCAATATCTATTGCATGTATCATTTTAACATACCCGAATTGGTGGGCGGTAAGGATACACCCATTTCCCTAGATCTTCTTCATGGCTTGTAAGATGCACTGTCCTTTTCTATACTTGATCTCGCCTTGCAATTTAACTCATGTTATGACTCACTCTATCGGTTCCAAATTAACCAGGCTAGGGTGTGTGTCCAGTACATTGTACCCAGTGATGGCCCTTTGGGTAATATGCATAGGAGATAGGTAGATAATATTTTTGTTTAGTTCCTTGCATACATATGATTGCATCCTGCAAGCACAAAGTCATCGTTATTGCATTGTTAATTTGATCGTAATGAACGTACATTCAGCTATGTAGAAGTGTAATCACTTCCATGGGAAAAAGGGTCACTTGTGCGATGTCGAGGTCCATGCGCCGCAACAGCCTATGCATGTCGTGGAAGTAAACGGTGAAAAGACAATCATCTTCCAAGTGGAAGTACTCATTGGGGGCCTTCACAACGAAATCCTTCATTCCCAACTTCGCAGCATGCATATACCAGAGATGGAACCTCCGAACCTCCCACGGTTCCTCCTGGACGAGCTGGCCAAAGGGCAACATGAACTTGCCATTCTCGAAGTTATCAGGGCAATCTGGAGTAAGGGGCCAAACTGACGGCGGTGTTCATGGTCTGTAATTAAGACAAGGAGGAGTGGAAAAGTCCGTTAGCATCATCTCTGTCGACTATATATATATATATATATATATATATATATATATATATATATATATATATATATATATATATATATATACCTATCGAACGTCATTGTGTACTTGAAGTCTTCTGCTATATTGAACGCGGCCCATTCCTCTATAGTGAGGTGGGCGGGTTTGGCCTCATGTTCTTCTGTAGGCTTCTTGGGCGCAGGAGGACATAGCCCGGTGCCCTTTGGACCACTTGGAGGCGGTGTGTCGGGAGGCGGGCTATGACGAGGACTGCTGTCTCGGCCGCCAACATTGTCGTTGCAATTGCCATCGCCGCCATTATCATCGCCGCCGTTGTCGTCGTCGTCGTCGTCACTTGGGCCACCCGAGGGAGACGATGACGATTGCGAGAGTTTTGATGACGACTTCCGCATTTCATAGACAATATCTGCCTTGTTCCATAGCACGCGAGAGCCGAGAGCACCGCCGAGGGTTGTGACTCCTTCTTCAGTGGGAAAGTTAAGTTCATCACTGTCGAACTCATCGGCCGTCCACGCCACGTCCACCAAGGCATATTCGGGCAGGATAGGCTTCCCGTGGTACCTGGCTTTAGGGTCGGGCGGTTGTACCTCTCCCAGCGCCACATTCTTCTTCGTCCCCGTCCTGCCCCAGGGCATCTGGAGAATGCCAAGTGTTGGCTCCATGATCTCATCGGCTGGGTACCTTTGGGGTTGTGAGGTATCCGGTGGCATCTGCCCTTGTATGGCGGTTTGACCTTGTTGTGGCAGCACGCTAGACGAACATCTGCGTCCTCAGCTCCACCATCTTAGGGTCCGTGCTCGTGAAAGCATCTTGTATCATCCCCATGATCATTTCTTTCACTACCTCATCTCTGCCTTTTTGGATGAGCCCCTCCTTGTATCTTTGCCTAGTATGGTAAGAGGTGGCGTCAGATTGCCATGAGTCCACATTCTTCCAGCTGTGCCTTGAGGATATGCCGCGAACGCGGCTGCCGTGCTCGGGGTTTCCCAACGCCTCAGTCAGCACGTCGTTCTGCCTGCTAGTTCGAACGCCCCGTGTTCCTTGGCCGCATTGATCATGATCAAAGCTTTCTCCGCCTCCTCGGCCTTTGGCTCATTGTACTTGGTTCTGCCCTCCTTTAGCTTCTTTGGCCGATGGGCATTGAAGAAGTCACGTCCCCTCTCGTCGATGCCTTCTAACGGATTCTCCTGCCCGGCTACAGCTGCCTCCTTTTCCTCCTGCCGTCACTTCTTCCTCTTAGCAGCGTACCGTGTCATGCCCAGGTGGTGGGGGAGCAAGTTCTTCTTTGCAAGATCGGAAAACTGCTCCCCCTTGTCCTTTGCTTCTTTGGTACTCATCTTTTCCACAAACTCTTCCCGGACGTGACGATGAAGTTGTAGTCTTTGTAGGGTGTCTTCCCTTCCTTCGCATAGTGCCCATTGAGGTGTGACCTCAAGTTGTGAAGCGCTTTGCCTGCAATAAGCAAAGCATGACGCTTGCATAGATCTTCATCAAATTGGTCCTCTAGGTATACGAATCGCCTCTTCATCTCCCCACACGACACCCTTTAGGCCAGCAGGGACTTTCCTCCAATCTGAGTATGTGATCGACACGTGCTCCTTGACTATGCAGGAGCACTGGTTGCTGAAGACACCGATGACTGATATAGGCTCCAAGGGCTCTCCATGTGGCCCTATCTTGTGTATGGCATGCACCTCGTTGTGAACCTTATGCCTCCCTTGTTGGCCCCTCTTCTTATCACAACTCTTGGCACTAGACGTTTTGGCTGATGTGCTCGGGGTGGGACCGGATCCATACCCCTCTGGTTCTCCCGCCTCCTCGGGGTACTCCAAACACATAGGCACCACCGACACCTCTCCAGGATGAGAACTCGCATTAGTTTCATACTTAAGCGAGAAGCTCGTCATCATCTGTTGACATTGTATTAGTTATTTACTAACGCGATCATCATCATCTGCTTGTTCCCATCCTGGGGTGCGAGAACCTCGTGTTGAAAGAAGACCCTCCGTTGGAGTATAGGTCGGATCTTCGTCTTCCTCCGTACGATGTTTCTTCTCCGGAGGCTGTGTTACCACCTCCTCCTCGTATGAGGTGCTCTCATCTGATGATGAGCCTTCATTATCACTTGTAGCAGGGCTCCGCTCGCGCCATTCGTCAGTAGGCTCAATCGCCATTGGAAGCTATGAGATATAAAAAAACATGACATATAATTAACCATTGACCATTTAAATGAACACATTATTATTGAAATGAAAAAACAAAAGAACTAACTATCTTGACACTCTTCAGTTTGTTTGGACCTTTAGAGAACCTTGATTGTCAAAGGATACGGGAAAAATTCAGAATGTGAAGCACATAAGTTCATTCTGAATTCATCCCGTATCCTCGAACAATCAAGGTTCGCAAGTTTGCAAGATTAGAAATGTATACATCATTAGAGTGTCTCAAAAATTATATGAAATTTGCCAACACCAAAAACTTTGAAATGAAACTAACATTGACCATTTAAATGAACCCATTACTATTGAAATGAAAAAACAAAAGAACTAACTATATTGACACTCTTTAGTTTGTTTGGACCTTTAGAGAACCTTGATTGTCATAGGATATGGGAAAAATTCTGAATGCAAAGCACATAAGTTCATTCTGAATTCACCCCGTATCCTCGAACAATCAAGGTTCACAAGTTTGCAAGGTTCAAAATGTATACATCATTAGAGTGTCTCGGAAATTATATGAAATTTGCCAACAACAAAAACTTTGAAATGAAGCTAACATTGACCATTTAAATGAGCACATTACTATTGAAATGAAAAAACAAAAGAACTAACTATATTGATACTCTTCAGTTTGTTTGGACCTTTAGAGAACCTTGATTGTCAAAGGATACGGGAAAAATTCAGAATGTGAAGCACATAAGTTCATTCCGAATTCATCCGGAATCCTCGAACAATCAAGGTTCACAAGTTTGCAAGGTTCAAAATGTATTCATCATTAGAGTGTCTCGAAAATTATATGAAATTTGCATAAAATATAACAAAAGGTGCTACTAACACTTTTATGAGAACAAAAACTCCATTGCTATTCTATAAACAAGCCTAGAACAAGATTTAGCAAGAACTATAACTATGAGTGTGATTTGGCTTTGAAACTTTTACACAGAGATCAACATGCAAAGACTAACTCAAGTTCCAAAGATCAACTTCATTGTTGTTCTATAGTAGCAAGTACATGCAAGAGTATCTATGTTAAGATTTAAAGAATTTAAACTTGGAAAATTTAATTGAACCAGATCTAGTGGAGAAAAAGGTTTCAATATTTTTCTACTTTATTTAGTCACTCATATCAAGTTACTGTAAAGATTTGAGTTCAAGATTCTTAGCAAAGCACCTAGAACAAAATGTAGTTTCTAGATCTAGCATATAACAAAATATACTCCAAACAAATAGTTGTAGTTGGTTTTTGTGCATGAAATTTTTATATAAAGTTCATATCCTAAGAACTAAACTACTGACCAAAAATCACCCCTAGTACATGTCCAGAACTTGAGGTACATTTAAATGCTATTTTTCACAATCTTTAGCCTAGGTATAAATAGAATGAGAATTTCAATATGTGCATGTAACAACAGTTGTAGATCTTGTTCCAAAGATTCCAGAACAGTTGGGTTTGTATTTTTACGATTGTTCTATGATTTTATATGGATTTTACAAGTTCGCAGATTCAACACAACAACACAGTTTCTATCCTTACGAACAGGTCCCTAGCTTTAGCAGAAAACCCCCTGGGAAGATCTAAATTAGTGCAATATCGTCCTGGACACTGTTCATGGCTGGGAAGAGCTCTGGACAGTCGAAATCTGGCCATCTCGGGCCACGGCGGCGAGGGGGAAGTGGGGGAAAAGGAAGAGGGGATCAAGGGTCACCGATTCGTGGTCTTGGGCGGTCCTAGGGTGGTCGGACGGGGGCTCCCCACGGCAGAGCAGTAGCGGCAGGAGGAGGCGCGGGGGTGGCCGGCGGCGGATGGGGGACGGCGGAGGAGGAGGCTCAGGCGCGAGGGCTGCGACGGCGGCAGAGGAGGCTCGGGCGCGGAGGGAGGCGAAGGCGGAGCAAGAGGCTCGGGCGCTGGGCGGCGACGGCGATGGCGGCGCTAGGGTTTCAGGCGGCGGTGCAGCAGCCCTTTAGGGTAGAGACAACGGCGGCAGAGAAGTTTGAATGAGGCAGGCGGGCGCGGCTTCATTATATAGGAGCGATTAACTGAGGCGGTTACGCAACAGCGACTGCCTCGGTTAATATTAACCGAGGCTGTTACGTTATAGCGACCGCCTCGGTTAATTCATTAACTAAGGAGGTTACCTTACATTGACCGCCTCGGTTAAGTTTCCTAGACCTTTTTTCTCAAACTCAAAGTTGTTGTGCATTTTTCTCCAAATTCTTCCACTGGACTACAAAATGTCTGAAAAGCAAAGTTGTAGGTTTGACAATTCTATACAACAATTATCACAGGGCATTTCATGATTTAGCTAATAACACATTCAAAAATAGCTCTGAATCTTGATGCATATATATCAAATGAAATATGAATTTCTTTGGACTCCATTACAATAATAAGTTACAAAATTGAGTTCGCGAACGTACTTAGTTGAATAACTCAGTACATTAATTGTTACATATATGTGATGTGGAATGCATATCATTTTGGTGCTGATGCTACCACTGTCCTCTTCTCATCGTCGGAGTGGCACCAAGGCTTCATCTTGGTCTTGTTGACGCGGCTCTCGACTTGCTTGATCTTGCGTGGATGATCGGTAAAGAGCGAGAACTCCGCGTAGTGATTGTTTCCTTCTGGACTCTGCACTCCATCAGCTCCCACGACCCTCTGCTTTCCTGACACAACCACATGCTTCTTGGAATCTCCGAGCTTCGAGTAGTAGGCTACCTACGCGACACGGTTTTCTAGTACCCATTGATCATCTTTGTAGCCGACACTTCCAAGCTCCACGGTAGTTAGCCCAAACTCGTCCATGACAACCGCATTCGCCGTTACCCACTGGCACCAGAAGATGGGATCTGTAGTTCACCGCCGTAGTCAAGTTCCCATATCTCCTCAATCTACCCATAGTAAGCTTTGGTCTCCCCATACCTCCTCAATCTGCCCATAGTGTGCCTTGGTCTCCCCAGTGGCCTCATCGATGCCCTCATATCGAATCCTGTTGTTTTGTGCTGCGCTCTTCTTGTCCTTGTCCTTCATATGGAACCTGTATCCATTGATGTCGTACCCTTGCCATGAGGTGATTTGGGTGGACAGGTCGGACGCAAGCCTCGATTCATCAGATTCGCCATAGGGAGGTATATATGCCCTGTTGTTTGATCCACATCGTGAAATTGATCTTGTGTTGTCTCTGTACCCATGCCTTTGTGCGTCCATCACGACCACGGCGGATCTCCTCCAGGTGCTTCTCAACCCACTTCTCCATGACCACTAACTGATTAAGGGTGTTGTGATGAGCTTCTTGCACCATATCGTCTTCTACATCGGTGCGTACTTTCCTCCCTGTGCACCGCATCCCTGAGGTTCTGCCTTCATGCGGATGGACGGGCAACCCAATCGCATTTCCGTCCCGGATGTATTTGGTGTAGTAGTTAATGGCCTCCTCCGTTGTGTATGCCTCGATCATAGAGCCCTCTGGGTAAGCACAATTATGGACGTATCTATTCAGGGTCGACATGAACCTCTCGCACGTCCACATCTGGTGCAGGTATACAGGCCCAAGGTCCTGTATCTGATCAACCATGTGTATCATCAGTTGTGGCATAATATTGAACAAATATAGCGGGAAGCACATCTCAAGTTGGCAAAGAGTCTCTGCAATGAATTGTTTCATGCCTGGCAGCTCAGCTTCATCGATGACCTTTTGTGTGATCCAGTTGAAGAAGTAACCGAGGCGTGTGATGACCATCTTCATGTACTCTGGACCGATAGCCCTGATCACAATTGGGAGGAACATCGTGAGCATGATGTGGCGGTCATGTGCGTTGAAGCTGGTTAGTGTGAGGTCCTTCATCGTGACCAGACTCTTAATGTTGGAAGAGAAACCGGTCGGCACATTCACAGCCCTAAGCCACTGGCACACGACCCTCTTCTCATCTGTCGTGAGGTTGTATCTCACGCTCGGAAGGTCCACTTCCCCGCTCTGCGCCGCCGGGGTCGGATGAAGTTTGGTCCTGATGTTCTGGTTCACAAGATCCAGACGTGACCTCAGACCATCCTTCATCTTAGTCTTGATGTCTAGCAGGACCCCGGCCGTGCTTTCGAAGACATTCTTCGAAAGGTGCATGTAGTCGACGGTATGGGGCATATCTAACTCCTTCCAGTACGACAAGTACTTGAAGAAACACGACTTCTTATTGAAAGGAACTAGGGTGACAGGTGGTTGTTTCTCCTCCATCTGATCCCGCTTCCTCTTCTTCGTTGCCATGGTCCCATCTTCCTTAGCTTTCTTGTTCTTCCCGAATTCTACGTTCATGCCATTCACCATGTCAAACACCTTTTGCCCATAACTCGTCTTTTCTGGCTTGTCAGTTTGAGGCTCGGGCTTGTTGTCAAAGAACTGATTCATCGAAGGATGCCAGTATCCATGCTTTTTATTGAGGAATCGTTTATGCCTCATATACACCAACTTCTTCTATGCATTAAGATAAGTGTAGCAGGTACCCTCAATGCAAACTACACAACATGACTTACTTTTGATTTGCCTCGACAATGAAGAAAGGCCAGGGTAATTAGTGATGGTGACTAAGATGACGAACTCCTTCTATATGGACGCATCCATCATCTTGACCCCATCTTACTATAGCATCTTCATGTCCTCCATTAGAGGCTCGAGGAATACATCTATATCATTGCATGGTTGCTTCGGACAAGAAATAATCATGGTTAGTAAATGATACCTACACTTCTGACATAGATAGGGAGGTAGGTTGTAGATGGTCAGGATGACCAGCCAAGTGCTGTGGGAGCTACTGAGGTCACCGAATGGATTCATCCCATCCGTACTTAGTGCGAACCTGACGTTCCTTGCCTCATCACCAAACTCCTTTGGGAACTTTGCGTTGAAACTCTTCCACTGCTTGCCATCCGAGGGGTGTCGTAGCTTGCCATCATCCTTGATACCTTCTGCCGATGCATGCCAGGACATTAGCTTGGCATCCTCTGGGTTCCCGAATAGCGCACGCAGGCGCTCGATCATGGGCAGGTACCACACTAACAGTGCAGGACTTTTCCTCTGCATGTAGCCCTCTTCTTCCTTATCCACAAGAAACGAGATCTGCTTGGTCGTCTTCTTCTTCTTCTCCTGCCACTCTTGGGTCCCTCATCATCATCGTTCGTGCGACAACCGGCATTCCTCTTGTACCAACTCGCTCCGCAGCGCGGACAGCTCTGCAAGTTCTCATACTTGCCCCGATATAGGGTACAGTGGTTAGTGCATGCATGGAACTTTTTAAGCTTCATCGACACTAGGCACATCATCCTCTTCGCGCGATAGGTATTGGCGGGCACCTTGTTACCCTCTGGGTATGTGTCAGCAAGCATATGTAATAGGCCGTTCAAGCTAGTGTCGGACCACCCATGGCGAGACTTCAGCATCGGTAATTGGAGGTTAAAACGCAACGCCGTCTAATGCTTCGGACAGTCCTGATACAGCGGATCAATTGCCACCTGCTTCATCTCCTTGAAATTCTCCAGCCACTTTGGATTCCCAAACAGAACATCATCTTTGTCCATATGGTTAGCAAGGTTTTCAAAAATCTCCGCATCTTCGGGCCCCAACAAATACCCTCCTCATCACCATCCCCATCACCATCATTGCCTCTTATGTCTTGGAGAAGATCATCAATGTTGATGTAATTTTGATTTGCACTGTCGCCGCCGTCCGTTGCTGATTGATGAGGGTTGTTGTGCTCTTTCATCCACCGGCGAGGTTGTCGACGAGATTCGTTCAGATACACCGGTGACACTCGGATCTGCTTCACCGTGAAACTTCCAAACGGTGTAATCCTTGACAAAACCATGCCGGATCAAGTGAGATTGAACCACGTTATCTTCCTAGAGAAGTTTGTTCTCGCATCTACTGCACGGACAAAAGATGCGCTCCCGACCCAAACTCACACGATGCTTTTTCGCAGTGGCAACAAATTTTCTCACATGATGCAGGAAAGTCAAATTGTTGCCAACCCTTGGTATCTTGTACAAGACCTTGCACACAGCGACAAACTAGAGTCAGATAAGTAGATCAAGATCCGGATCCATTTTTCTCTCTCCTCCATTTAGATCTAGATCTAGATCTAGAAGAAAAGCAACTAAATCATGTAAAAGAGAGGAGATGAGAGTTGGAGAGTAAGAAATCAACCTCTTGCAGTGCTCTCCCTCACCAAATCCAAGGGCAAAACCTCCCCCTCTAAAATGGTCAATTTTGGGTGTTTTGAGCTCAAAACACCCAAAAATGGAGGAGGAGCCGTGGGGAGGAAGAAGGGGGCTGGACTGTTATATATAGGGAACTTTACCGAGGCGGGCACATAAGAAGAAACCACCTCGGTTAATTGTCGTTAACCGTGGCGGTTGGTTTAAGTTGCCCGCCTCGGATAATGCATTAACCGAGGCTGTCGGCGTAACCCAACCGCCTCGGTTAATGATGATTAACCGAGGCGGATGTTTAACGTTGCCTGCCTCGGTTAACTTATTAACCGAGGAGTTAACCGAGGTGGTTGCATGGCCGGCGGCCTAGCAACGGTTAACCGAGGCGGGCCGCCGGCCTGCCCGCCTCCGAGGCCTTTTCAAAAGGTCATGGTAAATGGAATTTTGTAGTAGTGGGACATCATTGTGATCATGCCATGGTGCATCTGGATGCAGAGGAATGACTTAATTTTCAAGGGGATACAACCGTTGGTGGATAATTGTCGGAGGCACGTACTTTAAACGAGAATTTGCTCTGGTTATTCTAAGAGCAAAATTTAGAGTCAAAGCTCCTATGTTGGAATGGCTAGAAGCCCTCTTGTGATTAATCTTTCTCATTATTTTCTTTTTCTTTTTTGTTTCTTGATGTGTTTGTCGGACAGCATGCCCCTCCTGTTTCCTAAAAAAAAAATTCCAAATGCATCTTTTCTCTTTTCACGTGACGTATTCATAGGTACTGGATTGCCAAATTTGATCACATATTTTAGTGCCTCGGGGTGTTTTTGGATATTCTAAAAAGTGTGGCCACCCATTTGTCAGTCCTTTTTTTTTTTGCAAACCACCCATTTGCCAGTCTCTAAGTCAGACTGATCTTAATGTTTAGTAGGTCCCACTGAATAGATGACACAGATGCATTACCACGCGACTGTAGGTGGACATTGATGAAATGTGTGTATATGACAAATAACTGCGTGGAATTAGGTGTTGAATTATTATTTGTTTTTTCCATTTAAAATAATTATGTGGTGTCCTACTCTTTTCGGTTTATATATAGAAGTCATTGAAAGGCCAACAATAATATCTCTTTTCATGTAACGTTTCTTACTTTTGGCGCAATTTTCTCCAAAGCAAACAGTGACTACATGCAAATTTGAATGACTAAGAGGTCCTGCATGTTTTAGGAACCCTGTAAGAGGGGACACCTCGCTCGGTGTAGGATATTGGGTTGATAGGTTACTATCTTTTAGTATGAATTGGTGTTGTAGTAAGTAACTATTGCTAGAGTAATTGATGATCAAAGTATGCTTCTGGAAAGAAATGGAGGGCCGGGAGTACATATATAGGATGTAACCCTTATTCAGTTACTCCTTAATTAATCAATGGCAGCACTTTTGGGTTTTTACCTATTAAAGAAGCATTATATACTTAAAACGGATGCTGTTGTATAGAAAATATTTGGTGCTGAATATTCCATAGACATGTTCCCAAGTCACAACACACCTGTTTCCATACTGGATTGGCAAATTCAAGCTCATCATTTGTAGAATATCCAGAAACATCCTCCAGCTGCTTTTATCTAAAAAAATTATGGCCCCATCTGTCAGTCTGACCTACAGTGAACTTAATATTTACGCGGGACCCAAAGGTTGGACATAGATGCATTGACACATAATTGTAGGTGCATATTGAAGAAACGTGCTGAATTATTATGTGGTTGTGATATCCTTCTCGGCCTATAAATTAAAGAGCCGCTCAAGGAGTGAAGCATCCATTCTCTTAGACGAGATAGATGCACGTTGTTCATGGCATTATTGAACTCTGTTGGGCCTAGGAGGCAGCAGGAACTCTTTTGTTACTACACAACAGCATATAGGTTCAGCACCTCCATTTAATCTTGGATAGACATCTGCTGATGGTTGATCTGAAAGCATGTTGTGATCCATTGGCCATTGCCTACGAGTTTGGCCAACGTGGTTCATTCCCAAGGGAGGCATATAACCCAGATGAAGCAAACAGTCTTGTGAACTGCATGCTAGGACGGATCCCGTCGGAGGTTGTCAGGTGGAGGCGTAGAGAAGTGCAGGAGGATTGCAAGGTCAGTGTAGCTGTTTTTGTCTTTTTGTTGACTAGATGAGCACTGCAGGGGTTGTGCTAGGGGTTGTGCTAGAAGCATATGCCAATACCATAGGCAAGATTTTAAACTGCATGCAGTCAGTGTACACAGCAGATGGTCTTTGACAGCCTGTGTAACAGCCTAACAGACCAATACTCGAAATGGAGGCAGCAATTAAAAAGTCCAGAAGCATCTTTTCTTTTTCCATGTGATGTTTCTCTCTTTGTAAGATTTATTTGTCTCCAAAGAAAACAACTTGCTAAGTCAATGATTAAGGGGTCCCGCACTTTTTGTCGGCCCTATGAGAGTGCCCACCTCGCTCGTTCCAAGGATTGGGTTGCGTAAATTTATCTACGAACTTCTAATACTCATGTCCCCCTAAGCTTCTAGCTCTTGTACAGAGCTCTGGTTGATGGACTAGTATCTTCTAATGTTGATTGATTTTGTAAAAAATTATAATATATTGCAAAAGTAATTGATGGGCAAAGTATGCTTGTAAAGGCTTTTTCAGAATATTAATACACCTTATAAAAAGTAACAGATGGAGTACGTGTAACTCTTACTTCTTCAACCATGGGCAGAACTTCTACCTTTTTTACATGCACCTCGTGTATCTGGTTTTACAAATTGAGCAGAATGTATGACTCCCATTGAATCCACATTGACAGTAACTTTATGAAACCAAATAATGTTGCACTTATTTTGGTGATATTTTTTTCTCTATAAAATAAAGAGCCGGGGAACTAATAATATATAGAAGTGCCTGAAGCTGGGACGAGAGATGAGCACTGATCACTTAACTGAGGATAGGCATGTGAGGTATCGGGTGCTCAACTGTTTTGACCATAAGATATGACACAACGAACAAACTAGAACTTTCATTATTTGAGGATTTGACTCACACGTACGTATTAGCCATACATGGAACAAAAATGTAAATACTTTAAACAGCAACATGCTTATTGTGGCAGAACCACCTGAATTAATCCGGCTCAAGTGCGCTAACCATCACCACGAGGGCAATCAGGGCTAACTGGCACTTCAAACGGAGTAATCCATAGGTCTGTCGGGTAACCTCCCGATATAACCACAGGTTTGCCGATCGAAACCACACATACAAAGTATTCACACAAAAGTGAGTCCAGAGAATACAACATTCCACAATTTTACATCATAGAGTTCAACGGAAATTTATTGTTACAGACCGAGTTCAAATTCAAAAAAAACAAAGTAGTTCAGAGTTCAAAAGTAAATGCGCTCTTCAGAGTTCATTGCAGTGCAAAAACAACGATAAACTACTCGACGATACATGATGTCTAGATGAAGCCCGTACGAGACATCACTCGGTATTATCATCATTGGCCGGGGATGCATCCCATTCCACCGACCAACCAGGAGGAAGAGTACACAGCCAAGTCAAACTAGCAACCATGTCCTCAAAAGTATCACCTGAAAATAAGCCACAAGCAAGACTGAGTATACTAATACTCAGCAAAGCTTACCCCACTAATGGAATATACTTAGCCGACTCCTAGACATGCAAGGCTTTTGGCTTGAGGGGTTTGTTTTACCGAAAAGCATATACAACTAGGTCTTTACTTTCAAATTTTAGCTCCAGATTCTAGTTTTCTTTAACCATTCTAGGTAAATAACTATCCAATATCATACATGGTGAAAGAATTAATTTGCATCCAATAAGTTTAATCATCATCATTGTTCCATTTCTTACTCTATGTGGTAAAAGGGTCAAGCAGTCTCAATACCGCGAGAAATGGACGATTCGAATCGAATTTCTTAACCTTGCAAGGCAGACCTAAACACACGTCACATGGTTGCTCCCAGAGTCACACGTGCAATTTTTTCCTTCAATTCCCGCTTCACGGAACAGGCCCACCGCCCTTGACTACACGTCCCTATGGACCACGGAACGATGCCGGGCCATGGCGGCACATGGACCCGCCATTAGCTAGATGTGAACAAATTCAAGACGGTGGGGAGTATATTCCGGCCTCGGTTCAATCCAGTACGTAAGCTTACCGATTACCATATTCTCGGCATGTGGTTAGTACGTTCAAAGACTTAACCACCACTACCACACACTGCGGCCTTAGCATTTTTCACTAAACAGACGGGGCCTCAATCATCAACATGAACATCGCACCATAGCCCCGTCCGTCGACCTTATGATTGTAGCATGTGGTAAACATTCAACTCCAATATTCTCGCGAGTGACCGGAAATCACTCGAATTCTACCAGAGTCCTATTAACATAGCATTCTATTGAACCTTATATCTAGTGTTCAGATCATAGGAACCTAAGATCATACAACTAAGTTTTCATTCAACTCCTATAAACTTAATGCACAAGTAATATAGAGTAATAAGTTGCATAATTTGAAAAATAGGGTTCATGCTCCGGGGCTTGCCTTCTTGAGCAAAGCTAGCCTTGGGCTCTTCCGAACTCTGGTTCGGGTTTTTGAAAACTTCAGTTAGATTCACTTGAGCTTCACGCTGCTCACTCTCGGACTCAGGAACCAGCTCGTACGTTCCGTCAGCGAGAGTAGTCGATTCTATATGAATGCACAAGTATGAGTTGTAGTGATGGTATATGATATTTATTTTCTTCATGATAAAGTTGCAGTCCACAAAAACATAGATTTGGTTATAAAGTTACTTAGTTGAGATTTCTTGGGCAATCATTAATAGAGTACATCTTAAACTACTTAACTTCATTAAACAAGAAGGGGTTGTGTTATATTGGAAACTTAATTTTCTAATCACAAACATGGATTAAACACAATTACTGAACTAGGTAACTTCTGGTGATGAAACTTTTATTCAGAGTACCACATGTAGAGACAAAACCACTGCAAAAATGTCAGGCATTTTTGTGTAGCAGATCAAATATGAAAAAAGTAATACACAGCCACTCCTAGAATATAGTTATTTTTATATAGAACAAACCATGCAAGTATTGATGCTAAACATTTTACAGGGTGTTAATCTATCCATATATGTGTTACTGTAAATTTTTGAGATTTTATTGTGCATGAAATAGAGCATAATAAGTAGGACAATATACACCTATTTTAATAATGATCAATTTCTACAGGATGTTATACAGAGTTTCTGGGTATGAAACTTTTTATACAGCATGACCTAATCCAAAGTATCCCATAGTAAAAAGATGAATATTTTCCAAGCACAAAAACTGATTACTTTGATTTAATGCATTTCTCCAACATAAAAATTATATATGTAGGTTACAGAAAGGTAAAAAGTCCCTAAATATTTTTGTGGCATCTAGGTATCACTATAACAGCACAGAAAAAATTTCATAACATGAATCACTATAGAACAGTAGGAAAAATTAGTTCTATCCCTTCATGGCATTAAACAAAGTCTAACAAAATGTTTAGCTAGATATGGGTTCTGGTCCTAAACATTTTACACTGGTCTACACATCAAGAAACTAATCCACTATCCAAAAATTAGGTTCAGCCTTTGTCTACAACAGTGGGTACAAATAAAGGCTATTAAACATTCCATTTAATCTAGGGAAAAATATATAAAGCAACTGAAGAAATGCATGTAACAAAAGTTGTAGCTCTTCTTCTAGAGATTACAGAACAGTTGAGTTTTTACTTTTCTGATTTGTCTATGATTTTTAAAGCATTTTCAAAGTTCGCTATTTTTGAATCTAGGGTCAAAACACTGGTTCGTAGATATGCCCTGGAAACTTGCGTGTAGACCCTTAGAAAGATTGAAAACAAAGCAATTGGATCCCTAGCGGGGCTGGCATGGCAGTCGGCCGAATTCCGGCGAGGAGGCTCGCCGGTGGCGAGGGGAAAGGGTCAGGGGAGTACCAGGGAGGCGAGAGCTACCTCGTGGTGGCCTTGGTCGGGGTCGGGGACGGCCGGAGGTGTGTCTCCCACGGCGGACAGGGGGCGGCGGCGACGGTGCTCCGGCGAGGCTGGGATGGCGTGGTCGGGTCGGGGAGCTGCGGTGGACGGTGGAGGACCGATTCCGAGGGTCGGCTGCAGGGAAGGGAGACCGGAGGTGGCGTGCCCACGGCGGACAGGGGCGGCGGCGGTGGTTGCTGGCGGCGGCCTTGCTCCGGCGGGGCTGGGTGGCGATGGGCGGGGCAGTGAGCTTCGGTGGGGAGGTGCAGTGGTGTTTGGAGGCTCAGCTCTAGTAATGGGTGGCTGGAGAGATGAGCTCCACGGCGAGCTCCTTACGACAGCGGCAATGGCAGTGGGCGGCGGGGTTCTGGGTGCGCGAGAGGGCTCAGTGCGGCCTTTTTTAGGCAGCAGAGAGGAGGGAGGAGGGATGGGGCTAGACTGCGAGGCTGGGGAGGGGCGGCACAACGGGGCAACGCCATTGGGCTGTCGGGGCGGTGGCAGCGCCGGCGTGGCGTGCGGCAGACCAGAGTGGCCGATTGGGCACGGGGGATTTGGCGTGGGGGAGGGGGAGATCGCGCGGGCGCGGGTTGGGCGAGCTAGGGCGGCAGTAGAGACGCGCGCTGGTTGGCTTGGCGCGGCACGGGCGGCAAGGATGCCCTGCCAGGTGGCCGGCGGCCTCTGCACGGCAGTCGAGGCAGAGCAGGGGAGGGAAGTGAGGGAGGGACTGAATTGCGAGAATTTGAATAAATTTAGGGGTCTGGTCGTAAAAATTATATTTTCTCACATTTCTATGTTGCAACTCAAAATTCTCTGAACACGAAAGTTGTTCAAAATGAAAAGTTACACAAGTTTTATTTCAGGCCAAAGTTCATTTGAGTTATAGTTCAAAAGTTATTTTAAAAACTCAAAAAGAATGATTCGGAGGACACGTCACTTACTGGGTAAAATTTCATATTCTCCCCTAGGCTTCAACTAGACTTTTATTTATCATGTCACTGATGATGTGCCTATTCAATTTCGTAGTCATATTTGCATCGATGTGAAAGTTATTTAATTTTTTTATTAAGGTACATGTACTTATGCACATATATACATACTTTCAATATAAAAGCAAAATCAAATTATAATACATTTCTTTTAAACTTCTCTTAGTTCCTTATGCATATTGCTATACTAATGAGACTTGTTTAGCAAATTAAACACATGAGGTGTTACACTTATTACAAGAAATGGTCCATTTTTGGTGTCCCAATAATCACTTACCAAACATCTTAATAAACTGTACAAAACGGTGCGATACATACCAGAAGTATTTAACCGTGTAACATTGTTATCGTAACAGGCACTGTTGCAGTGATGGTACTCGCGGTGGATCCATGTGTTGCTGCCACCAGTCGCAGTATCAGATTTAGTCTGGAACTGGACCAATGGTGGTGGCACGAATGTCGCAACCGGCATCTTTGGAGCGATGCTTGCTTGGCAACTGCGCCTCCACGCGCAGCACGTTCAAAGGCTCCCTTATGGAGGGCCTCTGGGTGCGGTCAGGGTGCGCACATCTAAAAGGAATCAGTGCTCGTAGCCTAAGAGGGGGAGAGAGTGAATTAGGCAAACTTAAAATCTTAACCTATGGCTCCAACTAATTTGCACAAAACTTAAATTAGATCATGCTATCTAGATGTGCAACTATGATTCTCCTAGTGTGAAACTCTCATCCCAAAGAGTTTTGCAACCTATAGCCAATCCTATCAAGATGCTACTCTATGAAAGTAAAGGTACACAAAGATTGCAAGTAATAAATGCGGAAGCTTAAGAGCGGGGATGAGAGGAAGCAAACTCTTGACGCGCGGATTTATCCCGTGGTTCGGTTAGGCACAAAGCCACTTCTATATCCACGTTGTTGAAGCACTCACAAAGAATATTGCTTCCCAGCAACCAAGTCTCTTCCGGGACTCTCTTGACTTGCCACCAAAGCTATGTCAAGTCACCACGGTCACCTTGATCCCGCTTTCTACTAAGGAGCTTCTCCACGAAGGAAGAGGTCTCCACGTCCCCCGCATAAAGTCGTTGTCGCCACTCCACACCAAGCCGGAGGGTCGAAGACTTGCCGGCGAGCCACCAATGCTCCAAGGGGCCGGCGCACCGAGATACAACTTGTGGTTCACTTGTAGGACCAGCACACAAGGTACAAACCTTGCTCTCTCACTCTCTCAAGATCTAAACCTAGCATTAACTTTCACAAAGCTTGTGCTAAACCTAAAGATGTGATCAATATGCTCTTGGGTGGCTTGGAGGTGTTCTCTGGTGTGTATGGGATTCCTCAAGACTCCACCAACCTCAAATGACCTGGGGTGAGGCATATATATAGCCCTCCAACTCAATAGAGCCGTTACATACTTTTACCTAGAAAAATACGTAGGCGTTAGTTTAACCGACCAGGGGTGTCGGTTCAACCTGTCACACTGAGCTGCATGCCGACCGTTGAATTCCCAACGTCTTTTTCTGCTGATGTCATTGCACCGACGCAATGCACCGACCCAGTTGAAGATCCCGTCGGTTTAACCGACCGTGAAGACTGATACTGGGCCGAGCTTGCATAGCTCTCTGATGATATGGTTAATGCACCGACCCATGAGGTGTCGGTTTAACCGGTCCTGAAGGACCCTCTGCAGTGCTTCGAACATGCTCTCTAATGAACCTGAGAATGCACCGACGCCTTGGAAAAGAACCCGCCAGTTCAACCGACACTGAAGGGTTTTTCCTGACAAGACCAGCATACTAATTGCAATTGCACCGAGCCGTGCAAATTTGCTGTAGTCGGTTTAACCGACCCGTTGACTGTATCTGCCACTTGTCCAAGTCGTCGCTGAGATCATTTGGACCCTCAAAATATACTCTCTGCATTTTTACTACATCCATTGTGTCTTGGAGATGATTTGGACTATCTTGGAGATGGTTTGGACTCCATCCATGGAACCTAAAAATCCTACAAACTCGTTAGTACCATTGATCATGTTGTCACTCAATCACCAAAATCACAATATGGACTAATAGGACCATTTTCCTTACAACACCAGAGTGCAATGACCATCACACGCTCCATCTCTTCGGTGATGAAGTCGTTGTTGAGACGAACCACATCAAGGATCCTTCCCTGGCCGTAGAACTCCCAGACTCATTCGACCAGGTGCATGGTGGTATCCTTTGTGACCTCGATCCTTGGCGGCCGTCCGCAAGCAATCTCGAGGATGACAATGCCGAAGTTGTAGACGTCGGACTCGATGCTGGGATTACCGGTGACCATGCACTCTGGGTCCATGTACCCGATCGTGCTAGCGAGCACCGTTGTGTGTGTGCCCCTGCCGTGAGGTGTTGAAGCCCGCCGCGTTGGCGACGAAGGAGTCGACATCCCACTCGTAGAAGGCGATGCCGGTGTCGGCGGCGCCCGAGGCGAAGGGCGCGTCGGAGTAGCGCAAGATGCAGGTCTCGTCGTAGAAGGACCTCATCTCCCGGCTGAACGGGCACTCCTGCTGCACCCCGGCGGCGGCCGCCCGGAGGCAGTTGCCGCACGCTGTCCAGTTGAGGACGGCGTAGCACATGGCAAGGCCGAACACCGAGTCGGGCGCCTCGCCTGCCGTGCCGTAGTGGAAGCCGCGGTTGGCGATGGCGCTCGACGGGAGATCACTCATGAGCTTGACGAGGTTCACCTGGTACTGACTACCGGTGGTGTAGTTTCCGGTGGTCGAGCAGTTGGGCTCATATGCCGTGTTGTGCTGGCCAACAACAAGTACCACTGAAGCTCCGGCAAACGAGGAGACGACGGTGAGGAGGATGAGAAAGCTCCGCCGATGAGCCATGGCGGCCAATGTGCTAATGGATCGGAGAAGACTAAGTTGGTTATTGGCCAATAGCAAACAACGACTAAGTAATTCATTCTTAGCCTAGCCTCTGATGACTTCCTAAAGGTTAGAGTCGATGGTGATTGGTGTTATCTTTGACTTGAACGTGTCAAAATTAAAGGAAGAATCGTGCGAACTGATCATTGGGGTAAGTGAAGTTTGTTGTGTTGAATTTGGTGTCTTAGAGCATCTCCGAGAGTTCCCGATCTCTCTTTCCCATCCTTGTTTTTTGGAAAAAGGAAAAAACCCCTGTCCAATAGTTCTCTATCCTACTTTCTTATCTCCTAACAATTATCAAATTAGGTACCCCTATGCGTAAAAATACGCACACCTCTGTCGCTTCATATCCCTCCTGTGACTTTTTTTTTTCCGCCGCAACTCCCGTTCGCGCGTGCCTCCTCTCGTTGGCGCCATCGTCGTCCGCACGCCGCCGGCCCCGTGGCCGCTGCGTTCAGGTATTCCATTGATCCTATGCCTGTTTTTATGCCATCCTCGTTTGCGCCATCGTCCTGGTTCTGCCACCATCTAGGGCTGTCCTCGTTGGTCCGTGCGTTGTCCTCCTCGTTGGTCCGCTCCGCAAAATCGCTGGAAAAGGGGCGCCCTGGCCTGGCTGACCGATTTGACGTGGCCGTGTTCCGGTGCCTGCGCCTGGCCGGGAGGGTAGGGGAGCCCTTGCCTTGCCGACCGATTTGACGTGGGTGTCAGCAGGCTGGAAAAGGGGCGCCCGGCTGTGGTCATGGCCGGCCTGTTATACCTGCTACGAGCAATGAAATCCCAGTATTTGTCCTTCGCCATTTACTTGCTCATTTTATTGATGCATGGTTCTGGTTTGGTCGTGTTGACAAGATCGGCTAGGACTTGGGAGGAGCCGGCGTCCGTGAACAGGGAGGGGCGGCGTCCGTGAACAGGTACTCGCGCGTGGAATTGATGTAGCGGGGTCAAGATTTTTCATATTTAGAAAATTAAATGGAATACTTTTGGAGATGACATGTATCTATTTGGAGACTTGGCAAATAATAGAATTTGAGGAGAAAAAATAGGATATTCTTGAGGATGCTCTATCGAATCCTTCACACGATAAATTTAAACGGGTCCTTTGGTTGTCTAAGCATTTTAATTTGCCGTGCGTGTGTCCGAAAGAAACAAAAGTTACAGGAGCAGATAGAACAAAGAGAGTTGAATATGCGACTCTAGATATACAAGTAGTAACTTTGGGGTTAACCCAAGGGCCAAGGGTCTAGACAAAGACAAAATTGCAACTCTATTAAACTCCAACAATTGGGGCTCACACGCATTGATTGACCGGCACACGTATGATACTCTTAAGGTGTATATGCGGTTGACGTTGTTTTACCACGTGGTCTTTTTTGTTGGGGTTGAATTCTTCTATCCTTTTCAATCTGCAGCACAAGTTCACAAAATCTATTCTATTAATACAATAGTATTAAAAAAACTACCACGCTCGCCGAGAGGGTCATGTTAATCGAAAAAAAAGAAAATCATACACTGTTGAATTTTATGAAGATCTAACGGTCTAGACTAACTAAAAAATCCATATCAAATACGACTAATAACATATTATAAATTTCGAATTTTTAAATAACAGTCTATTGAAAATAGAAAGCTAAATTGTGAATCAAAATTAAGCTTCCGATAGTCTACTAGAAAGGAGCGAGACGTTGGCCGTGACACTTTCAGTTGCAAATCCAGCCAGAATGGATCACCATCATCACCCATATGGTTTAGTGACAATATGAGAAGCTGACACGACAGATACAGATTGAGACAGTCGAGCGATGGTCAACCTCTGCATGCTAGCTTACGAAGCATGAGGCCGTGATATACTGACATCCCTTGGAGGCAACCGAGACAAGATAAGGGCTAAACCTGATAGAGAAAAGAACAAGGGATAAGATTTGAGACGAGAGAGTGAGACTGAGCTGGTGGAGTTCAACGTGTCCTAGATGGTCATCAGCTCCGCTCAACGCTATGTGATAAATGTGTGATCACAATAGCAAACTCACATGCTAATCAAGAGGTACCCAGAAACTATCATGTTCACCGATAAGGTTTAAAAATTATAATATTAATAAAAAAGATAAAAATATACACCGTTAGATTTTATGAACATCTAACGGCCTATACTAATATAAAGAGGCCATATGGAGTACGACTAATAATATATAAATTTGAAATTAAAAGAAAAAGAAATTATCTACAAGATATGGTATGGGATGAAAATAGAAACATATTTAATTTGAACTTTATATGGACTCTACAATCCGACATTGATAAGGTATTGTATGGAAAGGAAATAGAGATTGATCATTCATTAACTAGAAGACAACCCGTGTGGAGTAATCAAATACATTTTTAAATATTCTTAATTTATTTTTATGTGCATATTGCATCTAGACGCTGACCCGGATGTTCTCTCCTTTAGTATAGAAGTAGATTAGTATATGAGAGCGGCTCAACGAGGCGCAGCAGCGGGCCAGTTCCGCATTGTACAACCTCCACCCAGTTTGTCGGCTTGTGCCGTTTGATGAGTCGCAGCCCCACGACACCGCCACCACCATGAGCAGCTGCGACATGAATCCGCTCGGTCCCACATCCTTCACCTCGCGCCTCCCTAGCCCGTGGATGAGCTTCGAGGTTCCAATCCGCGTTCCCTACCCCAGCGTGCGTTCCGCCACCATCACCATCAACAAATAGCAATTGTTTAGATGTCGAGAAATCTGAAAGATCATGTGAGTTGGTTATTTATTAGAAACTCACCTATGGTTACTCCGTGCTCCACATTACTCGCCGCTGGCCCGGTCCTTGATGGCAGCTCTACCATTGTCTCCAGGGCAACACCCTCTTCTGCATGTCTCCTCTATCCCGCCCCCTCCAAGCCTGGCACCAAAATGATTATACCTGGTGGGCCTGTGATACTCGAGCTCGAGCTCTTCCAAATTGGCGAGCACGCTGAAGTGGAGTGGCAGGTCACATAAATTGAGTAGCGAGGAGAGACGAGAGACTAGATGAAATGGTTTTGCTTCGATGAGCAGTATTGACTCAATGTAAAAATAGGCAAAGGAACCTTCATCTTCTGGACATTGAGAGAAAATGATTCTAGCTGAATCGAAAGGAATCAAAACTCCTCCGGCTAATCGGCCAAGTTGCGGTATAGAAATAAAACAGTCATACATGGTCAGGTGTGGCAATGTAAAAGAATATAGATCCTCCACGTGGATTGATGCATTCATTTTACTGATTTTATAGTAGACAAAGAATACTAACCTCACATGCAAAACTTAGAAATATTTCATTATAATTCCAGTAAACAGCACCGAGTTTTATGATTATTCAATGGTTCACAAAAATCCAAAGAATCAAAATTGAATCCGAATAAAGAATAAATAAAGTTGGAATTAGAAAAAGAAAAATATTTGTTGAGCAAAGAGTCCATATTAAATACGACTAATAAAATTTTATTTTGAAATAAAAAATTAGCAGTTTATTTATATACAAAATAAGAAGAAAAATAGCTAAATAAAGAACCTCTAATAAATACAATTAATAAATGATTAAGATTTGAAATGAAAATATTAAAATTGTTTTTTGAATGTCCATCTAGATTGGGAGGATAATTAGTTGCGCAAAGAGCCTATATATAATATAATTCATTAATAGAGAAACTTTGAATTAGGACTTATAAATACCATGATAATAAAAATGATTTACGCCCTTAATTTTTAGGGGCTATTGCGTTCTTACCCTTGTTTTGAACCCCAATTGTGATTTTACCCCACTTTCTTTCACTTTGCATTTTTACCCTTATTGTTTGGAAACGAAGCCTCTTTTTACCCCTACTCTATGAACTTTATGAATATACCCTTGTTTGCCATTATATTTTAGCAGCTTTTTAATAAGAATATGAACAAATTTGATAGAATTTTGACAGCATCCTGACTCACAAAAGCAAGTTCAAACCGTATGCATATATATAGATAGCTAACATTTCATCGTACATACCCAAATAGATGTACCACCAGATCACATTCCCATCATACATATCCAAAAGAGAAGCACCGAACATCGTTAATTCGTTACGGTGTTGATGAGAGCATCCCTTGAAGTCAATAGATTAGCCAACAAACTGTAGAGTAAGCACACTGCCAATGGGACCTAGTTATCTGCTTTTGCCAAACGAACACCATCAATGCTAGCATTCGGCTTACAGGGCATGCGCATGCCTCACACAACAGCAGCAACATTTCACATCTGGGGTAGATCCAAGTAGGAAAATTCATCTATTAGATGATTGTTCGTCAAAAGTCCGTTCATAGCATAGCAAATCAAATGTCGTATTGGTAAAACGTGAAGCTGGTGCTCACCCCTTACCGGATGAGCTCGATGCCGCAGAGGAGGGTGGAGGCGTAGGAGTCCTCCGTCATGTGTGACTCGTAGGGCCAGATCCTACAAGGCGAGGCATCAGCAACAGCCGAGGCACAGCAACAGCCGAGGCAAGCAAAATGAAATTCACCAAAAATTAGACTGCATTTCGAGGTGGGGGAAAGAGCCCAATCAAGAGGATGATTGCCTCCAAATCAAGCACCGGATGCGCCTGCCACGTGCGCTGCCCGCACCTAGCCTCCCCGCCTACCACGCCCCTGCCTCCGCGCCTGGCCTGACCTGCCGCGCTTGGGCCCGCACGCTCGCCGCTGGCCGGCACGCGCCGCCGCCGCTTGCTAGGGTTCGCAGCAATGGTTGAGGAGAGAAGCAATGGCTATTTTTGTCTTTTCACCATATTACAAAGGGTTTTCTCAATTTTTAAATTTTCTAAATCCTTGATGCAGCTAACAGAGTGAATTCTAGGGGTAAATGGAGGCTTTACAGCGGAAAAATAGGGGTAAAATTGCAAACAGAGCAAAAGTGCGGGTAAAATCATAATTGGATTTTAAAGTAGGGGTAAGAACACAATAAGTACATTTGAGAGATGATGAATAGCTAAATTTAGAATTTAAATAGTAGGAAGATTATTAGTACCCTATATTAACTGGAACCAAAATAGCAAAATAAATAGTCCATATTAAAACCAATTAATCGATAACTAAATTTGAGAAAAGAAATGAAAAGTGTAATTAAATTTGCATTAATCTTTAGAAGCATATTGATTAAATAAAGAGACAATATAGAATATGTTAATAGATAGATTTTAAAATAAAATATTATAGTCATATCTTTAGGCTTAGTAGATAAATTTTGAAACAAAATAATGAATCAGCATGTTCATCTAGAAGGACTAGAAACTCAACATTAAACAGTAGAAGAGGTGACATATGACAATTATGGACAAAACTATTGTCATGAACAACAAAATAAAATTATACGAAGAATTTATATTAAGTAAAAAGAAGCTGAAATGTTAGCAGAAAAAAGCTAGCTACCCACGTTATTTGCGCGGGGCACCTTGCTAGTTAAGAATATTGAAAAAGAAAAAAAAAAGCCTTATCTGAGACGGTAAAGGAGGAGGAAACCTACGTCAAATATAGTAATACAATTGTATATTCACGAGTCCATCAAACGGTGCTTGCGCATGGACTAGTAATTTTAAGAGACATAAGTATTATATATTTATAAAAATTGAGGCCTATAGCTAATAATTTAAATTGCTAATAAGCCGTCAGAAAGATAGACTTTTAAATTCTTTTTTGATGCACCTCAAATTAGCATATGACAGTCTGACAAGATCAATGGTGCCAACAGGAGTGGGTTGATGGTGCAATGTGCATAGTTTGAGTGGAAGCATTTTTTTCTTTTATATTTTTCTAAATAAAGTTGCATATTTTTTTTAGCCAGAAAAAGTTTGCTCATTCACCTGTGCTTTACCACTCTACCAATCTTGCAAGATATATGAATATTAAAACATGTGCAAATTGTATATTTGATATTTAGGACGTGCATGGCAGTAGAAAAATGTAGCTTCGTTTTTTAGTATACTAGAGGTTATGGTTTGCAAATAAAGACATAAAAAATTGTTTGACATAAAAAATATATCCTCTCCATCATCTATTCTGCATGCATGCATGACATGATGAGGTTGATGGGACTCAGGTGAATACCTATGCACTCTCTTGTATATAATGCGAAGGCCGAGCCTCCATCATTGCTGTCCATCTTGAGCCCCCTCGGCCTCCTCGCCATTGACTGTGACCGATTAAAGATGAGGGCACGCAGCCAGAGAACCGAGCATTCATCCCAGGGGTTAGTACCGACTACAATTTGAGCTAGTACTAACACCTGCATTTAGTACCGAGCCGTTGTAACAGTGTTCCAGAAAGCCATTTAGTATCGGTTGGAGCCTCCAGTCGGTACCACCGGATTGGAGAATCTGTATCTCTCCTCAAACCTTGAATCCCGTAGTGGAATCCTCAAATCTCCATGGAATCGGTACTTTCACTTCTCTCTTTACAGTGCTGAGTCGTGGGAAAGAAGAGGGGGTAAAAGTAAAGTGAAGGGGTAAGTCATGGGTATATCCTTGTTCTGCCGACAGAAACCGGTGCCACCGGTTTTTGAATACCGGTCCCACCGGATTCTACTTAACCCTTGGACTTTGTCCAAAAAATCATTTCTGGCTCTCTCCTTTCCCTTCTGTTTCCTTCTCATGTCCCTTTATCCATATTTGCACTGTTTGCCTCATATGAGAAGTTATGAGAGATTTTGGATAAGATATGAAAGAAAGAGAGTCTCCAAAGATTTAGACCTTGAGATGAGATGGATAGCTCTAATGGACTTGAGAGAGAGTTTCACCATTTGTAGCTAGCCAGCAAACAAGCAAGGATAACAATAACCACAAATGGATCAACATGGTCACAAAGACCTACATCGAATAATTTTTCAAGTAAGCACACTTCCTATCATGCTAGTTATTTTTGAAAAACTATCCTATGTCACAAAGAGTATGCAAAGAACACTAGCAAGAACAAGGCCTAGATGCAATAAATAATTACAAGAGTTTCCAAAAACATACCTTGGCCTTGAATAAATGATTTCCCCACATAGAGGACAATACATCTAGAAGTCATGTATTTTACTCATAACCAACCGCTCTTGCTTTAGAATTTGTACACTTATATATATAAATATATGATCTATTATACTTGAACTACACACATGAGAGCTTGCAAGAGTTGATAGTACCAAAAGACACAAAAATATGAAGTGAGCTCCCCCTAAATAAGTGCATCAAGGATTTGACTCTTGAGACAAGCACTCTCGGCTTTGTTAAGGCACGAGGGTATCTAGCTCAAAGGCACGAGGGTATCTAGCTCAATTTTTTGGTCAAAACACAAATAAATGCATGAATAATTGGAGGTGGTCAAGAGAATCTCACTAATATATATTCGATGAATCTGGTCGGACTTTCTATCCCATAGCTGGAAATTCCTCAAAAAAATATTTTGGTGATTCTTTTCTTGATCATCTCTTTCTCTTTTCATTCATTTTTGACCCTGCATTCATAAACAGCTCAATGCCTCTTGATGAAGCAGTTAGTAGCATCAAGTGGCATCAAATGTAAATTTTCTAAAAGAGAGCAAGACTAGCTTGTCTATCTCATATGCTTGAGTAGCACAAGAGCACATTCAAACATCTAAGTATAGATAGCTAGACAGAGATACTTATTGTAGGATATGCATTGAACAGTATTCTTCTTATTTTTTCACTTGATTCCTACATGACAAAATATCAAGAAATCCCTCTTGAGATGTAGATGATACAAGATGAAAATTCTGTCAAGTGAACCAAGCCTCCAATGCAGCTCCAAGTACCTACAGAGTCCTTTTAGACATATTTTGGTACCCAACGTGTGTTGGGTCCTACACGGTTAGTGACCAAGGACTTGGGTGCCCAAATGGCCTTTGTGCTTGTTCTTTGGGTTTCAACCATTGTGGCACACAAGAGTCATTCGAGTACATCATAGGCTTAATATTTTCATTATTAGCAAGGTTGAGCTTAGAGATCTCACTATTCGGACCATCCTTACCAAGATGTCCCTTTTTACGACATGTGTAGTAAATCTTGTGCTTGATGTTACTACTGATATTCATCTTGCTTCTAGAGTCTTTCTTTTCCTTGAATCTGGCTTGAGCCTTCAGAAAACCCTTGTTAAGCTTGATTTCAGATTTCTCAGTAGAAACCGGTACAACCGGTTTGGCAAAACCGGTGCCACTGGTTTTCCCTGAGTACAACCCTAGACTGGTTGACACAAGCTTTAATTTTGTGCCCTTTCTCATGACAACCAAAGCATCTTCTTTGTTCAAGACTTCTCTATCTCTTTGATTGATTTGGCTTGTTATCTTCCTTGAATGAACACAAGGAGGCATAATGTCCCATGTGTGAGCACTTAAAGCACTTGATGTGATCTAGATTCTTCTTCTTTGCTTGAGGCTTGCTCTTGTTAGACTTGTATATTTTGTTGCAGGAGCTCTGCACAGTTGATCCCTTTTCAAGCTTCTTCACCATGTTCTCATGGTTATCTTGAGAAGGTTGTGCATTGCTCTTGCTCTTCATCTTTGTCAAGTCTTTCAAGAGTTCCTCAACCTTTTTCTTGAGTACTTCATTTTCTTGAATTAGAACGTCATTTCAATCCTCTACAGTCACTTGCTCAAATCAAGATTTTCTCTCTTTCTTGTCATTGTGTGAGCAAGTGTTGTCAATTGGTTGGCATGATTTCATTATTGTGATCATAACTTTATGAGCTACCTCTAGCATGGCATATGTTTCCACAAGCCTTTCATTACTGCACTTGAGTTCCATGTGAAGGGCTTGCAAATTCATATGCTTGCTAGTGCAATCATCCACTTGAGCCCTGAGACCTTGATTCTTCTTTTCGGCTAGAGCAAGACATTTGATTTCTTCATATTTGTCATTGAGAAGCTTATTTTGTCTTTCAATCTCTTGATCTTGCTTCATTACCTTTTTCATCATTTCAATGATTGTTTCTCTGCCCTTCTTGTTCATCTTTCCAAGTTCACGCATGAATTCCTCCTCCTCATCATCATCACTATCATTATGTAAGTCTGATTCATCTTCTGATATGGCCATAAAGTACTCTTGATGATCATGAGGTGAATGAACAGGACTAGCTGAGATTGACTCATCATTTGGTCGGTACCTTTCAGCTTCTCTGTCAAAACCGGTACTACCGGTTTTAGAAACTGGTACCACCGAGTTTTCCTGGGCAGAGTCAGTGAGTGTGATCTTGCTGTTCAATGGCTTCTTGGATGAAGTCCCTGGAGGAAGTATGCAGGTTCCTGATGTAGAGCATTCTTCCACTGACTCATCCTCTTCTTCTTCTCCATCATCAATTTGGTTTGTACGTATCTCAAAGAGAAGCGCCCAAATGAGATGTGCGTCTTTGCAAATGGCTTTGTTCTTGAATATGACATCCTGAAGATCTTTACAAAAAGTGCTACATAGAAATTTAATAATACAAGCATTGAGTTGCGTGCGATCCAACTCCTCTAGAGAGATATAGGACTAATCTTTAGGGAGGATGCTCGCAACCACAATGCGCTCAGCAGTAGGACCCATAGCCTTAAGTGTGTTAAGTACATCAATGGACTAAGAAGCGTAATTTGAGCCATCAAGAGCGAGTGGCTCAAATGGTACCTCACATGTAGTCGACACCTTTTTCTCACGGTGGTTAAGCTTTATTGTGAGTCCTAGCTTTGATACCAATTGAAAGGATCTTGATGTCACCTAGAGGGGGGTGAATAGGCGTAACCTAAAACTTTAAACACTTTTCAAACAATTAGTAACACAAATGTCCGGATATTCTGGAAATATGTCCAGATACTCTGGACTTTTGGGTCTGGAGTATCCGAGATCTAGTCCAAAATCTCCGAGTGTGAACTTACAAAAGCACTGCCACCAAAACCTGTACCACCGGATTTGGCGGAGCAGTGACCCCTCAAAAGGATGTGAGGCTAGGAGACAAAACCAAACTTGGATTTGATGATCGAGTTTACTTCCTTAGATATATCTCCAAGTTCCCGTACTCAAAAACACAAGCACTACAAAATCGAGCAACTTCACCACAAATGTAATTTATGCACAAAGAAAGTCAAACTAGCAGGGAGACACAAGATTTGTTTCACCGAAGTTCGGATTCATTGCTTGCTACCAAAGCTGCCACCAAGGCACAGTGAATCCTACTCTCCGTTGAGAAACTCTTTAGGGTATGAGTCTTTTCCAACTCCTTTCCAATGAGTCAGGCCACACCGGACCACTTCCCTACTTCACTAGTTTACTTCTTCCCTTTCGGAGACGAAGCACGACCTTCACAAACTGTTCCGCAGCTCACCACACCTTGGTAGCTCACGGGTGACACCTAGCCGTCTAGGAGGCACACCTCCAAGAGAAACAAAAGCTTCACTTGGGCTTGATGGCGTACAACAGTGCTCAAGGGTTTGAGTGCTCTCAAACTGCTCACTATGGCTTCTCTCTACTACCCAACTCAAAGATCTCACAAGATCAAGGAACCTCACAAAGAGGGGTTGGGGAGAGCAAGAATGGCTTTGTCTTAGCAAGGAATAGCAAGGAAGCACACCAGCAACCTCAGGAACAACAGCCTGTCACTAAGGGGGTCGTGGGGTATAAATACCCGACTCCCCAAAAACTAGCCGTTACAGATCTAGTAGAAACCGGTGCCACCATCTTCCAAAAACGGAGCCACCATGATTCAATCCAACTAGCCGTTGAGACGGCTGACACAAAACTGGTGCCACCAGGTTTGCTCTAGCAAACCCAAGAAATATGTACGTGTGACTTTTGTGTCTCTCAACAACTCACATGGGCTACTTGAGCACTGAGACATAATCAAGACACCTTGTGATGCATCCCACTTGATAGTACAACATTCCTATGCTCAAGATCAAATATAAACGCAATGTCATCCACTTGAGCTTCATCAACATGAACCATGCCATACTTTGTCAATATGTCCATCTAAGAGTTGCATCCATCTTTTCCTCTTTGAAGTGAGCACTTCAACCTTGAGCTAGTGACTTGAACCTTTGTCATATGAATGAAATCCACTTCTAGTTCAACTCACTATATAATTCTTTGAATGATTGACACTTGCCCATATGAACACCATACATGACCAAGATTCATTAAGTTGAAACCAAAGAAAGTTTCTTCACCCCAGCGTTGGTTCCTTGGCACAAAACCAATTGCCCTTCTCCAAGCTTAGTTCCTCGAAACACTATCCCGAATTCCAACTCTTCATACTTACATCACATAGAGCTCCATAAAAGCTTGTATCACATTTAAATCAATTGTGAAAACCTTCTTCATAATTCTTTTGCAACTTATGTCTTCTCTTGATAGAAAATCCCTTTCTTTACAAGAGATTCCTTTCTAGTGCTATGACCTTATTAACAAGCTTTATTTAGATATAAGAAAAGGTAGTTGTCACCAAACACGTGATTCAATCCTTATAGTACTCATTGCTTGTCAGTATCATCTCTTTAGCCGTAGCCTAGTCATAGGTCTTGTCATATGAGCCTTTTATCTTTTGCTTTTAATATCTTTCATCACATGCAATCTCTTGATATGATAATCAATTCCTGCTTATTTGCTCAACAAAATCATCGGTTCTTTAATCGTGATGTCATTCAATTCACCAAAACCAACTAGGGGCCTAGATGCACTTTCAGGTTGCACAGTTTACCTATAAGTCATGTGTCCCTTACTGCCTAAGGTAGCTAGCATCTTAAACACTTTCGAGGTGAGTGGCTGGGATTCACTATGAAGCCTTTCCAAAGAGTCTCTAACAAGTTAATAGCCCGCTAAGGTTTCAGCAGCTGCGTGAGTGAACCTCCTCTAGGGCGTGAAAAAAACCAAACAAAAGAGTACACCCTTGGTAGGCAGCGAACCCCTCATCACAACTACCCCCTCATGCACCTTTCGGTAAGCTACTAACAAGCTAGAGACATCTAATTACTTAGCTAAGACTAGAGCCATATAAATCTTGTGGTTGCACCTTTTATTGAATTTTTTTCCAAACTTCCAAAATTATACCTTTTTCATATATTAACCTTTTGATTTCTATATTAAGGATATATTGACAAAGTTGGCCTAGTTTTCACTAACCCTAGATTCTATACCTTGATAAAAAAGAAATTCTGTCCTGGACCCCTCAGCCCCACCACTGAGATGTTGTTCCCTGCCCATATGAACTGTCGAAAAATATTTTGGATCAAAAAACTAAGTAATGAATCAATGGCATGACATTTCTTTTAGGTTAGGTTCGGAGTCTTCGGACATTTGTTCAGAGTCTCCAGACAAAATGTCAGAGACTCTGGAGATTTCGGATCTCGCAGCCGAAACCCTAAAAATCGTCAAGCACAACAATCCACCATGGCAATCAAATGAAACTAGAGATTCTAGTTCTAGAAGTCCTATAGATCAGTTCTATCCAAAGAGAACTACCTAGAAAAACCTACATTGGGAGATCGGGCAAAAACAAGATTAGGGTACCTTGAAGTTCAAAAACAAAGAATGTGAATCCAAATCCATGGTCCCCCAATGATTCCTTGCAATGGAGGAGCCTTCCTTGAAGATCTTGAATGTTTTTGATGGTTGAAGGCGAAAATCATCCGGAGGAGCTCTCTCTAGAGGGAGAAAGTAGAGAGAGGGCGTGGGATGAAATAGAAGTTCTAACCATTCTCTTTCACCTGGGTAAAAGTAAATAGCCTAAAATCTCCGGAGTCTCTGCTCCCCCTGAAACATAGCTGAATTTTGAAGGAAGAAACCCTATGGTTTGATTCTAGATGGTGGATAGATATTCTCTGAGAATTCTATATGGCATGAGATATTTACTTACTTGAGACTAGCCAACAAATAAACAAGGGAAACTATAGTCTCAAGTTAACGAACATAAAATCCAACTTTTTCTTCAAAGCAAAAGCCTAGAATCTAGAGAAAAGATTTTCAAAAGAATTACTCTAGTAACACTCAAGCATGTACATGATATCAAGCTAAGTTACGAGAATCCAAGATATTTAATTCACTCCTCAAAGTACAAAACCTTTGCTCATTAATTGGTTTGGTGAAGATATCGGCTAGTTGTTTGTCGGTGCTTACATGACATAGTGCGATCTCTCTGTTGGCCTCATGGTCTCTCAAGAAATGATGTCTTAAGTCAATGTGTTTGGTTCTTGAGTGATTCACGAGGTTGTTAGCTAGTTTGATAGCGCTCTCGTTATCACACAAGAGTACGTGGAATTTTACTAAAATTATAACCAAAGTCGCTCAAGGTAAATCTTATCCAAAGTAGTTGCGCACAACAAGCACCCGCAGCAACATACTCGGCTTCGGCAGTGGATAGAGCAACGGAATTTTGTTTCTTAGAACTCAAGACACTAGAGATAGCAAACAAATTGACAAGTCCCCGATGTACTTTTTCAATCTACCTTGCAACCGGCATAATCCAAATTAGAATAGCCAAGCAAATCAAAAGTGGAGCCCTTGGGATACCTCAAGCCAAGGTATGGAGTGTAGACTAAGTACCTTAGAATTCTCTTAACAACCATGCGATGGCACTCCTTAGGATTAGCTTAAAATCATGCACTCATGCACACACTAAGCATGATATCAGGCCTAGATGCATAAAGGTAAAGCAAGGAGTCGATCATGGAGCGATATACCTTTTGATCCACGACCTTAACATCTTCATTTAGATCGAGATGCCCATTTGTTGGCATGGGTGTCTTGATGGGCTTGGCATTCTCCATGTCAAACTTCTTGAGTATGTCTTTTCTATACTTGGTTTGACAAATGAAGGTCCCATCTTTGAGTTGCTTAATTTCAAACCCTAGAAAGAACTTTAACTCTCCCATCATAGTCATCTCGAACCTTTTGGTCATAATCTTACTAAAATCTTTACACTATTCTTGATTAGTAGAACCAAATATAATGTCCTCGACATATATTTAGCACATGAATATATCATTCTTAACTTTGCGAGTGAAGAGAGCGGGATCGGCTTTGCCTATTTTCAAAGCCTTTCCTTCGACGAAAATCCTTAAGGCATTCATACCACGCTCTAGGTTTTTGTTTAAGCCCATAGAGCGCCTTATGGAGCTTGTAGATGTGGTTAGGAAGCTTGGGATCTCCAAATCCCGGTGCTTGCTCAACATAGAGAAATTCAGAAATTGGTCCATTGAGAAAACCTTCATCAACTTTAGTTGCAAACTTAGAGGTTTTGGACTTCTTGTTAAGAATGAAGCACTTACTCCCAAAAACTCTAAAGTAAGACACATTCGGCTTTTTACGGGTGAGAAGCTCATAGGCAGTATTTTGCAAGACCTTGTGGAGATAGAGACGGTTGATGGCGTCATATGCCGTGTTGACTGCCTCCGCCAAAAATTGATCTGAGGTCTTGTACTCATCAAGCATCGTTCTTGCTGCTTCAATGAGAGTCCTATTCTTTCTATCCACAATACCAGTTTGTTGTGCAGTGTATGGTACCAAGAACTCATGTGCAATACCTTCTTCATCAAGATATTCTTCGATGTTGGTGTTCTTGAACTCGGAACCGTTGTCACTCCTCACTTTCTTGATCTTCAAATCAAACTCATTTTGCGCTCTTCTTGCAAATTTCTTGAAAGTTTTTTGCACTAAACTCTTATCATGCAAAAAGAACACCGAAGTGAAACAAGAATAATTAATCATTAACAATTACAAGACCGTATTTTTTACCGTCAATGCTTGTATAAGCAACGGGTCCAAAGAGATCCATGTGAAGAAGCTCAAGAGGTCTTGTGGTGGTGATGATGTTCTTCGATCTATGTGGCACACCAACTTGTTTCCCGGCTTTACAAGCATTACAAATTCTATTTTTCTCAAAGGAAAACATTAGTAATCCCGAGGATGTGTTCCCCCTTTAGAAGTTTGTCAAGTTTTCTCATCCCAACATTAGCTAGTTGGCGATGCCATAACCAACCCATATTAGATTTAGCTAACAAACATGCATCAAGGCAATTATCAGCCAATTTTGATTATAATCCATAAGGCGCAAACTAGGTCAGGCAATTATCAGCCAATTTTGATTATAATCCTTTTGGTTATTATATATCGATTGTTCATCTTCGTTTGTTCGTTAACTTTGCTTCATTAGATCTGTTACTCCTTTTGCCTCAGGTTTAATTTTTGTTGCGTTATATGTGTTTAGACCAAATGACTCATGACGTTCCATGCTAATATTTGTTACCTGCAAATTATGGTTGTTGTTAAACCCTCAGCCACTTTATATGTGTTCAAAATTTTATATGCATACAGAATGCGTACTTAATAAGCCTGTAGAAGCAGATTTTTTGCCCCATCAATGACTGGCATGTCACAGGGTACCATAACAAATCTTTTTGTAGCTTGGTAGTGTAATATTTTTTTGTGTAAATTGGTTTTTCTACATTATAGCTCCCTGCAGAAATGTGAACGACATGACATGATCAATCTGCCTGTTCAATTGAGCAGGTTTACCAGAACCACAATCTTATTCAATTTGTTATGAAAAACTAATATGAAAAGAAAAATCTTGATTGGTTTATAAATCAGTATTTCCAAATGAGCTACTTACGTAGCTTTGTTTTGTGACACAAATTAAAGTTCATCTCTGTGGTTTGTCAAACAGCGATATGCAATGCCAAGCAAACAAATACCAAGAACTGCTTCCTTTTTAGTTAGTGCCCTCACTATTACAACGCCGTACAATGTGCAGAAAACTATGCCTGCTCCTATGATGACAATGGAATTGACATCCTTTAATATAGAGGTGCATGTGTTTCATTTATGAGATGTATTTTCTTTTTTTAGAAAGGACAGTTGCTGACTACAGTTAGAAGAACATGATGAAAGGCACCTCCTAGAGCAGCATGAAGCGGTCATTAAGTGATACATAATTCATCTGTACCTTATGCCATATCTGTAAGCTATTGCTTTTTCATTTTGAACTGAAACTTTTTCTCATATATATGAGTAAATTTTGAAAATGTGAAAGATGCAATTTAAGTTCTGCAGGAACTGTACGGAAGTGAGGCTTCAGTAGTATTCTTATCACAAAGAATGTTGTAATATGTTAAAACCTCTTGATTGCCTACACGACATGCTACATTTTGTGACCGTGCAATGCTGTAGTCACTTATGCTTTGCAAATCCTTAGACTCTTTAGTTAATCGACACAACTTTCTTTAGCCTTTGCCAATCTGAATAACTTACTACTATTCATACCTTCCATACAATTCAGAAGTCTGCCTGCTGTCAAATGGCCTTGCTTTTTATTTTTTAGTACACAACTGCTGTATGTTTAAAGGGGGTCAAAAAAGCTACACTCAGATACAATCGTCAGGCACTACGACTACACTAATGCTGAGAACGCAGCCCAGGCAGCGTTATCGCGCTCACCATCCTAGTAGATCTATGTGATGATGATAGCGATTGATTTGAGGTCAACCGTGACTTTTGATAGCACAAGAAGTGTAGCCAGTACTGTGAAAAATGCGGGGAAATAAAGCCGCAGGCGAGTGGACAAATATATAGAAAACATATCGTCACAGAGACGACTACCATGATCTAAGTTTAGACCTGGTTTGGATCCATAGACTAAACTTTAGGCCTAAAGTTTAGTTCATTAGGTGATCCAAATAGGTAGACTAAAATTTAGTTTCACCGAACTGAAGTTTAGTCCATTAGTCCTCAAAACCCATCTAATTTAGAGTAAACCAACCAGTGATCTATGAAAAGACCAAACTACCCCTCACTATGCGTACGTAGGCACAACAACAACATAATGCAAAGGCAAAAATGATCTTTCTATATATTCCATATGTGTCCCAACTAAAGATTAGTGGTCCATGGATCCAAACAGTCGTGGACTAAAATTTAAGGACCTGGCTAATTTACGGTCGGCCGTAAATTAACCTGTCTTTACGGCTGACTGCACCTACACACATGCGTAGCACTTAAGGGGCAAAAAATGGCGTAAGCGCATGCATGCATATGTATGAGGAAAAGAATGGAGGGGTACACTACTAGAAACCTAACCTTGGCCAACAGGGAAGTACACTGGCCAACGGATAGTCGGGGATAATATAAGTAGCCGATAGTTACAATATTACCTATTGGTAAAAGTGATACGGTCGGTGAGTTAGAATTGACCAGTCGGGTATAGGATGGCATGGCCGACGGGGCAAAGTGTTTTCCAACAGTGTCAATGTGACACATGGTAAATAGTTGTAATAGCCATCAGTTATATAATCATTGACGGTTTTATAATGACAATCGGCTATTCCTTGAGCAATAGCCAACAGTTGCTGGTTAACCCGTCGGCTTCTGTACCAAATAGCCGATTGTTCAAAATTTTCCGATAGTGTAATATGTTGCATGGTGAATTAAGTGTATGCTTTGCCAACAATTCTAGATGTAAGTCTTAGCTTTTACCTATATCATGTGTTCATTTTGTTATTTATTTTATTCCTTTTACATTTTAGGGGCCATGACTCACGTGACTCTATTTTTTTTTTGAAAAACACAGTACAGACTATCGTTAAAGGAAACTACTTCCACATTTTTTATGTACAATTGGCATTTTTAGGAAGAAATTATATTAGAATTACATAGAAAATGGATTAGACTCATGCAACTGTTTACATTATCTTAGCTAAACTATCACCTGAATGATCGATTAGTTTAACATCAACAATTTTGAAAAGTGCACACCGTCATTGTTATGGTTAATTCGTACTATGCTAAGCTCCTAGCTACTATGAGACTCGCGGAATCTAGTTAGGGCCACTGCCCAACCCACCCACATTCGCATGGCGGGCATCGCTGCCCACCGCAATTGAATCCTTCAGTAGTTACTATAGAGGAACCACTTCAGAATATGTGAACGGAACTCCATCCATAACTTCCACGAACATGTGCATAGTGGTGGCTCTAAGGTTGAACATCCATGACTCCCGAACCTATTTTTACATGTAAGCATAGAATAATGTGCTCCCTTGCAATCTAAATTTAATGTTCCAACCAAGCTATGTGTCACATACAACTTTCTTGAAATACTGTCAGCTTGTGTTAAAATAATTAAGTGAATTCAAATTAGGTGACTCCATCACTGTTATGCTAAGCTTGGAGTCAATCGGCTGCACCGCCTCCTGCTGTCCGACGCATCAGGTTATCCTCTTCACCAGGTAAACTCAAACCCTTTTCCTGTCACATTATGTGCGCCAACTCTCCCTGGCCAAGCGTCGTTTCCATCTCCATCTCTACGTGTGTCACTCTCTCCGTCTCTCTACAGCAATTTCTTTTTATATAAGATGTATGAGTTATTACTTGGCAAATAAAATCTGTCCTAGGTTATGGCTCTGTTCTTTTATTGATTGCAGATAATGATTTTGAGTGGAATTTGTTTGATCTATAATTTCTGAACATCATGTGTAGTCTGAATATTTTGCGTGTAGAGTAGTGTTTGCCTTTTCTCGGTTTTGCAAGTAATGTGCCATGTCAATCACTATTTGATTATATTGGTTAACATTTGAGTCTGGAGTGTTTACAGTCAGTTCTTTAGGTCACTCAATTCTTATGAGAAGCAAAATGTATGCACCTAATTATACAATCTGATCATTAGTAATTGTGGACCTTAGGTGATCATGTGTCGCCATTATAGTGTTTGTATCAATTGCTGGTAGCTAGCTAATTTCTAAACCGCTTTCGCAAAAATTCCTGATAATAAAAAGACACAAAATTAAAATGCAAAATCATTTTAAATTCATCATACATCTTGAAAATACATGGTTACTTAAGAATATATAGCAGAGGGGGTGGTCTTTTGTTTTCAATCAAAATAATCTGAATTTTCCCTAAAATGTGCAATGTAATATTTAGGTGAAGTGCCATGGGTGAAGATCGTAGTTGGATGTACAATGAGCGAAAGGGTAGTTTGTTTAGTAAAGCTTGGAAAGATGGTTTGGACTCTTTTCTGGATCATGCCTTTTCCTTACCAGAAGCTGCAGTAGATGGGAAGTCCAAATGTCCATGTACTAAGTGGGATTGTCGTCACAAGCGTAAAAGGGATGAAATTGAGATGCATTTATGCCGCAACGGATTCCAGTTGGGATATAAGATGTGGACTAACCATGGAGAGACTAACATGCCTAAGCAAGTAGACTATGAATCTGCACATAGTTTAGATAGAATGGATGAAATGCTACTGGATGCTATTGGTGGAGAGGATGTTAATCCTAGTGAGGAGCCAACAACAACTGCTAAAGAGTTATATAAATTGCTAGAGCAAACAGACAAGCCACTCCATGGAAGGACGACTCAGTCCCCTTTGTCCATTGTTGCACGTCTTATGACTATAAAAACACAATATAACATGCCAGAAGCCTGTTTCAATAAAACAATGAATCTTGTACGTGAAGTTGTTCGAGATGAGGCAGCCAAGGATCTCCCTGCAAATTTTTAGAGGTCTAAAAAGCTTGTTCATAGCCTGGGCATGCACACAATTTTAAAATAAAAAAATATTGTAGTTTCAAAATCGAGCATCAAAATCAAAATCCGATTACACAGTTGTGTTTGTTCCAATAAGAGCTTCAAAACAAGATCTTACATCATCACTATATTTCAATCACTATGTTTCAATGATATATTTTTATGAGAGAAAATACTTTTTAGTGTATTCTAATTTGCTTATGATATTTCAAAAGTTGCCTACAATTTTACAGAATGTTGCTTCACAAGCTGGAGTTTAGTTAGTAAATATTGGTGTTCATGCTGTGAAGAGATAGATTGTTTGGTGTGGTTAGTGGATGGGGGTAGATAACTTTATTGGTACGTGAATATTTATTGCATGATTAATAATAGCGGATCAGTTGAGCATTTTAACTAATTTATTTTGGTATTTTTTCATTATACATAAAGCAATTTATGTGTCTTCAAAAAAATATTGTCGAAACATATGCATGTGGGATCTTGTTTTGAAGCTCTCTTTGAAAGAGATACAACTGTGCAATCAGACTTTGAATTTGATTGATGATTTAAGAACTACAACTTTTTAAAGTTTTAAAAATTATTTACAGTGCATGTGGGGTGGAAAATTTAGACTGCCGTATAATAGTGCTAACGTCTAGAACAAAGTCATTACCAAAATTTAGTCACCTAATACTTAGTTATGTAAAGTTTGTCCGGACTAAAGTTTAGTTTTACATGATCCAAACGGAACCTTAGTATACGATATATTGCCACAATGTCACTGATGATAATGTCGTCCTTGTTTATGTATACCATCAAGTGTAACGTCGACATTAGTTTGTCTCCATCACAGTGCCTTTCACATTATCTCTGGTTACACTCATTTTCAAATTGGAACTCAACTAGGCGATTAAAATGAAAAATCAGCTACATGCGTTTTCCAAACGGAACATGGCTACTAGCTTGCAAACAAAGAAAAAAGGAAGGAGTAGAATAGTATCTCCTACGTTCTCCAACAATCTACATGCATCTATCTCTCACTGTTTGTCATCTTCCTTGAGATCTTGAAACATAATAAGAGAACTCTCGCTGGCACCCTCGTGGCCACATGGTCTCAATAAACAGAGCAATTTGCAATTGTTCTTCCAAAAACCTCTCCAAGGCAGTGAAAAAATATAAATTTTGCAGTGGCCTGTGGTTGCTGGCCAGCACCTATTTGTTGCTAGATGAGGGAAACAAGTACGCTCATAATTCCCAATGCTTCACACACCTATTTTCCATGTTGTGGCACTAATGGAAACACACTAGAAAAGTACTTTGTCGTAGAGAGGCGTGAATAGAATAATATGGAGCAAAATTTATAGTTAGCAAACGTATTTGGTCCACAACCGTGATGGAGAAGATCCAATTTTAAGTTCTTTAATTGCCACATCTGTCCTGTTTATTGTCCATATACATAGATGTGATGGGTTCTGATACAAAGTTGTTCCCCGGCGTAATCATTTTACAACACAGGTCCCACAAGGAACGAGGCTACATATACATGGCACCTCTCTTTTGACAAGAATAGGACACAAGGGTCCAACATGGGTGATTGCCAAGAGAAAATATAAATGGTTTTTTTATCTAAATGCTTTTAGAAACATAGTTATCATAATAACCAGCACACCTGTGATATTGGACTGCATTCAACAATTACATCTTTTTAAACAAACCAGGCAGAAGATCTGCTGATTTTATTATAAAGAAGAATTAAACATAGTCCGGGCAATACAACAAATTGAAATAAAATATACAACAACCGCAACAAGTTGTGAACAACTCCCATGGCGAACACAGCAACTGCAATTCCACAACCTCCACTCACTGCCCGCCGATCGCGTGCCAAACATGCTTGACATATATTCCCCAACCCCGAGTTGGCTTTTCCATTGCAGCCCTAAAAATTCTTGACATATATTCCCCAACCAGGCTAGCTGCACTGGCGGCAACCAGTACGCCAAAACATGGAGAGTCGCATGCCAATAATTCCCGGTGCTTCTCGTACCTGTGTTCTATCATGAAAAAGCCAAAACTGCACTAGAAGTACGTGTACATATCCACCGAGAAAGTCAATGAGTAAGGATGTGAATGATATATGAATGAATAATCCGTATATATATTGAGCTAGCCATGTCTGTTTCAGGATGCACATGGCTATGCTAGAATGCCAGTTCTTTAATGGTCTAATCTGCCTCTTGTTCCATTGGTCAACTGAGGAGCTCTGAAATAAGGTTCTATGTATATAACTTAAAGGTGATGACGGAACTGCGTTTCAGTCCTATATCTTTTCAATAATACAAATATTATATTTTGAAAGAGGAAAATGAAAACAAACCCACAAGTAATGCAAACTGCAGTTAACAATATAACAATAACTAATCCATTAAATTGCTTCAAGTGACCTGTTCATTGCCCCTCCAAAATTTCTAAACTTTTTTAAACAAATCCAGTATTTCTCGTTAATTCAAACAAAAACTTTGTTTTTTCTCTGTTTAGTTCGTGTGCGCTCCATTCGTCCAACAATATAAGTGTTCAATATTTGCTATTTGTGCCTGAATATGGAGAATTCACTACTAGAAAACTTCACATTCGTCTGCAGCCGGTACTAAGGGACACATTTAGTACCGAGTCAGGACTACAGTGCCCCTGGGAGCCCTTTAGTACCGGTTGGAGGCTGCAGTTGGTACTAAACTGTTCCACCGACACCGGGGGCAACGGCTACATTCCCCCGGTGGCACTTTAGCACCGGCTGGAGCCTCCAGCCGGTACTAAATGGAGCCGATAAGGCTTAGTACCGGCTGGTGGCTCTAGCCGGTGCTAAATGGTGAGAGCTAGTACCGGCTGGAGCCTCCAGCCGGTACTAACTTGGCTCCTCAGTATATCAGCCAGCTTTCTTCCTCCCTGAGCCCGAGGCATTCATTTCACCTGAGCTCGGGCTCTCTTCTTCCCCATAAAGATCTAGAGATTTGTTGCCCATTTTAGTCAAGTTTTTAGGGTCAAGACCATTAGGACCAAGACCGTATTCCTTTATCATGTTGGCCCCGAATGATAGTGTCAACTCCGCTGGATCAAGGTTGACGGCATACATATATCTTAAACAAAGATTCTTTTTCTTTTCGATGGTTTTTGCATAAGGAGCTTGAATAAATGTTCTAAACTATGATTGCATCCCACATATGGTGTTGGATGACGAGTAGTCGCAAACCGAAGAGTGTCAAAATAATTAGGGTTTAAAAATAATGATTTTCTTGATATTTTCACTTTTTTGAGATATATAGCTAGAAGCGATGACTAAAAGCAATTTTTTTATGCTATGAAGCTTGTGAAATTTATAATTAGTGAATGTGAATCCAAAGACTTTATTATGTTATTTTTTTGTTTTATCCGTAGAAATGGCTTTGCAACAGGATGTATTGGAGCGTCGTGCTTTTGCTCGGGCATCGGTACACAACCATTTGAGCCGCACCGGCAATTCACTTGAGTTCCGCCCTAAAGAACGTCGTCTTGGACTTGATAGCGGTCGTATTCGTCGTTGGATTAAGAAAACATTTGATTGTCTCACACTATGAAATGCAAGACGCAAATTTGAGCGTGAATTTATTGTCGACTTGCATGGTACGGATGATGATCGCGAGTTGATGGCTCGACGTAATGCTAGGAGCGAAGCGTCAGGGATGACAGAAATTGACCGTTCGGTGTCGAGAGTGCGCGAGGCGGTTCACAAGGAATCGGTCAATAGGTTTCATGAGTAGTTTGTATTAGCATTGTTGGTTATTCTGGTTATGCATTTTAAGTAATCATGTTGCATAATGGATGATGTGTACTAATAATGTGGACTTTTTAATTAGTCATGGTGTCATGTTGTGTAATGGATAATGTAATGATAAGTAGATCTTTTAATTCTTCTTAATTATTCATATTATTTGTGTTTGTTTAATTTGAATGTAATTTAATTTGAATGTATTTGGAATATTATTTTGTCATATTAATAAAGATGTGCGACCTTGATTATAGATCATTATTAAAGAATTGTGAAACCCTATCACATTAACCTAAATCGCTTATCTATAGTGTCCCTAAATGGAAAAATATGATTGCAGATGGAGCGACAATCGATGTACGGCGACCGGTGCACCATGGCGTGGATTAATGGCCTAAAGTCTTTTCTCGATGCGGCTGAGGCTTACAGGTCATCGAAAGGTTTCATGTGTTGTCCATGCCGCTTTTGCAGAAATAATAAGGAATTTTCGAAAAGAAACACTCTACACGCCCATCTTTACAAAAGGGGTTTCATGGATAACTATACTCTTTGGACCAAGCACGGTGAACCTGGAGTTCTGATGGAAGATGATGAAGATAATGATGATGATAACAACATTCCGGACCTGGCTCACTTATATGAAGCGGGTGCTTTTAATGATGAACCAATGGACGAGGCTGAAGAGAATGCCGCAGAAGAGGTACTACAAGATGATCTAGGTCAGGTTTTGCTAGATGCACAGAAAGATAGTGAAACCGTGAAGGAGTCAAAGAAGTTTGAGAAGACGTTAGAGGATCACAAAAAGTTATTGTATCCAGATTGCAAACAAGGGCACAAGAAGTTGGGTAGCACACTGGAATTGCTGCAGTGGAAGGCAACAAATGGTGTTATCGATAAGGGCTTTGAGTAGCTACTGGGAATCGTAAAGAACATGCTTCCCGAGGGCAATGAATTGCCCTTGTCAACATACAAAGCGAAAAGGTTGTTTGCCCTCTTGGATTGGATGTATAGAAGATTCATGCATGTCCAAACGACTGTATCCTCTATCGCGGTGAATATGAGAATCTGGATGCTTGTCCTATTTGCGACGCAAAGCGGTATAAGATCAGGCAAAATGATACTGATGATGGCGGTAAAAAAATACCCGCTAAAGTTATGTGGTATTTTCCTATAATACCACGTTTGAAGCGCTTGTTCAGAAACAAGTCACACGCTAAGTTGATGTGGTGGCACCAATAAGACCGTAAGCAGGATCAGATGCTGAGAAACCCCGCAGATGGGTCCCAGTGGAGAAACATGAATAGAGAATTCCCATTGTTTGACAAGGACGGATGGAATGAATCCATTCGACGAGTGGGGGAGCAGTCACAGTTCATGGCCTGTGACTCTATGTATGTACAACCTTCCTTCTTGGTTATGCATGAAGTGAAAGTACATCATGATGCATGTGCTTATCCAAGGCCCAAAACAACCTGGCAACGACAATAACGTGTACATTCGACCGTTGATTGATGAGTTACTACTGTTGTGGAAGGAAGAAGGTGTACGTGTGTGGGAAGAGTATAAACATGAGACTTTCAACCTCCGAGCATTGCTTTTTGTAACCATCAATGATTGTCCTACACTTAGCAACCTGTCGGGATAGTCGAACAAGGGATACCAGGCATGCACCCACTGTTTAGATGAAACTGACAATTTTTATTTGAAACATTGTCGAAAGGTCATTTATATGGGCCATCGTCGATTTCTTCCCCTCAACCACCCCTTAAAAGGAAAATGCAAACAATTTAAAGAGGAGCTAGAAACTTGTGCTAAACCAATGTTCCGTGACGGAAAGCGTGTTTTCTCGATGATAAAGGATGTGCGTGTAGTGTTTGGAAAGGGTCGTGGCAGCCAATAAGTTTCGAATGACGAAAATGGGCATGCACCAATGTGGAAGAAGAAGTCTATACTGTGGGACATACCATATTGGGAATCCTTAGAGGTCCACAACACAATTGACATGATGCACCTGACGAAGAATCCTTGTGTGAACGTGCTAGGTTTCCTAGGCACGTATGGGCATGGAAAAGATACACTCGAAGCATGACATGATCTGAAAGAAATGAAACAAAGGAAAGACCTACGTCTTGAAAAGAGACACAATGGACAACACTACTTGCATCCTGCTAGCTACACTCTCAGCAAAGAGGAGAAGCAAAGCATGTTCGATTGTTTGAACAATATAAAGGTACCATCCGGATACTCCTCAAATATACAAGGAGGAATAAATATGAAAGAGAAGAAGTTCACAAACTTAAAGTCGCATGACTGTCATGTCCTGATGACACAATTGCTCCCGATTGCATTGAGAGGTATTCTACCGAAGAATGTAAGATTGGCAATCGTGAAGCTATGTGCCTTCCTGAATGAAATTTTGTAGAAGGCAATCGATCCAAATAAGCTCATAAATTTAGAAAATGATGTGGTCCAATATCTTGTCAGCTTTGAGATAGTGTTTCCACCATCATTCTTTAATATTATGACACATCTCCTCATGCACATTGTGAAAGAGATAAGCATTTTCAACCCTGTATTCCTACGCAATATGTTCCCTTTCGAGAGGTACATGGCAGTCCTAAAGAAGTACGTTCACAATCGTTCTCATCTAGAAGGTTGTATTGCTAAGGGCTACGGAACAGAGGAGGTCATTGAGTTTTGTGTTGACTTTATTGATGAGCTTAGTCCGATCGGGGTTCCCATGTCACACCACGAAGGGAGACTAAAGGGGAAGGGCACATTTGGCAAGAAATGGAATTTTAACATCCCTAACAAGGAAATCCGCAAAGCAAACTTCACGGTTCTATAGAATTCATCCCTGGTGGCTCCATATATCGAGGAGCACATGCATATTGTACGGTCTAAAAAATCGGGCAAGTCTGAGACCTAGATTACATGTCATCACATAGATACCTTTGCTATTTGGCTGAGACGAATATTCATGGGTGACGGCACAATTGATGAACAACTTCAATGGTTGGCTAGGGGACCATCAATCACTATCATGCAATACCAAGGGTATGAGATAAATGGCTATACATTTTACACCAGAGCCCAAGATGAAAAGAGCACGAACCAAAATAGTGGCGTGGGTATAGACGCAATAGGCAATGATGGAAAAAAGGACAGCTACTTTGGTGCCATGGAGGAGATATGGGAACTAGACTATGGACCTATGAAGACTCCTCTGTTTCGCTGCCAATGGGTGAATCGAGCTAGAGGAGGCATGACGACAGACCGGAATGGGATGACAATAGTGGACTTCAAAAAGATTGGATATAAAGATGAACCATTCATCCTATCCAAGGATGTGACACAGGTGTTTTATGTGAAGGATATGTCAAGCAAATCCAAGAACAATGAGCCAAAACGCCACATAGTTCTTCCAGGAAAAAGAAAAATCATCAGTGTTGAGGATATTTCAGATTAGTTAGAAGATTTTGATCACTTTGATGATCTTTCTCCATTCTCAGTCAATGTTGATCCCAGCATCCTATTATCCAAAGAGGACGCTCCTTATATACGCCGCGATCACAACCAAGGGACCTTTGTCAAACAGAAGATTATCAATGTTCCATTAATTAATGAGTAGTTTTGTGTAACCATTATGTAGTATTTTTTGATTTAGTTATGTAATATGTGTAACCATTATGTAATTTATGAAGTCATATACCAATGTTATATATTTTTCGTTTTTGAATCAATTTGTTAAAGTAAGTGCATAGAATTATATGCCATCTGATGAAAACTATACAATACTATAATTTTGGATGTTAAAAATATTATATATTTTATTTATTACAAACAAAAACTATTTAAAAATTATAAAATGTAATTTGAATAATTTTGTTGAATTAAGTGCATAGAATTATATATCATCGGACAAATTGATGAAAACTATACGATACTATAATTTTGCATGTTAAAAATATTATATATTTAATTTATTACAAACAAAACCTATTGAAAAAATAAGAAAAGGTAATTTGGAATCAATTTGTTGAATGAAGTGCATAGAATTATATATCATCTCACAAATTGAAGAAAACTGTACAATACTACAATTTTGCATGTCAAAAATATTATATATTTATAATTTTATTGTATTTATTTAATTTAGTACAAATAAAAAAGACCTAAAACATCCATTATGAAATAATATGAATTGACAGTTTAGTACTGAGCCATGGCTCTACCCGGTACTAAACTGCCTCCACCAAAATTTCCCGCCAGTGGAGGCAGGTTAGTACCGGGCGGAGGCACGGCCCGGTACTAAACCGTTCAGGTTAGTACCGGGCGAAGCCACCGCCCGCCCCGCCCTCGTCCCGGCCGCCGCGCAAGGGCTTGACGTAAGCCCCTGTGCTGACGTCAGCACCGCTATGCGCTGACGTCAGCTGGTTTATTTTTAGGAAAAAATTAAAAAATTAGAGGAAAATTGCAGAAAAATACCAGGAAATTAAGGAAATCTGTAGAAAAATTATAGGAAATTTCTATGAGCTCTATGTAAAAAATTATAGAAAATTATAGTCATTATTGGTATGAAAAATGTTTGATTATTTTTTTGGAAAAATTGAACAATTTGTTGGAGTAAAGTGAAGTATAAAATTATTGTACAACTCCATGTTTTTATGATTTGATATTTGTTTTGTTTTATTATAGTCATTATTTTTGTAATACATTTTGTCATTATAAATATTTGATGTAAAACTCCATGTATTTATACAACTCCATGTATTTATACAAGTCAATATATTTCTTTATTATCATTTGTTGGATTAAATTGATCGTAAAAATTTGCAGAAAATTATGAAATGGTACCTAGTGATTATACAAGTCATTATATTTATATAAATTATAGAAAATTAGAGATAATTTTAGAAAATTGGAGATATTGTACAATAATTTATTATTTCTTATGATCTAATTAATTTCTCATCCCCGCGTTTATTTTGTTTCATGTATAGGTCGAAGGTGCAAGAATGCCGGAGAAGGGGTTACTACAACGTCGGCTTCATGGACCCAGATGTTATACGCGAGAAAAGCGTACGCAAATGGCCTAATAGGACCATCAAAAGTATATTCATGGCCTTGGATGGGCAGAATACTTGTGAATTCATTCTGTTGCCGTACAACTTCGAGTAAGCACTTCAACTATATATCTTTTCCATGCCTTCCATTTGATAATATGTATATCGGACATTTTATATGTATATGTGTCTCAACAGCTTTCACTAGATCTTGCTATGTATCGAGATTGATAAATGTCAGGTGGTGGTGTTTGACTCTAAGAAAACATTGACGGCTAAATATCAAGACCTCGTAAATTTCCTCCAAATAGCATGGGCTCACTTCCTAAAAAAGCACATAGAAATATCAGATAACCCGGGTGAACTTTATTTCAAAACAGACTACTTTATTTCAAAACAGACTATCCGGTATGAATACAACTCTCGCACATCTAGTTCCATTTCTTTAATCACCATTAATATTTAATAACCCTTTGTGTATATATATATAGTGTATGAGACAGGCGTCTTGAAATAACTTATGCGGGTACTACGTTTGTGAGTTCATCCGCAACTTTTGTGGTCCGAAGAAAATGACGCGAAGAGCATTTGAAGTAAGTAAAAATTTAAGAAGGATTCCTTTCTTTTAATTCCGTACAAGTATTGATTTAAATAAATAATATTGGTGCGTGACAGATCTTCAGAATGAAAGAGGACCGCATCGAACCGGAAAGAGTTACGGCGGTTCAAGAAGAAATACGTGGATTCTTGCTTGATGAGGTCATAAATCCCAAAGGAGAATTTTATGCAGATCATAGGATAAGCGTGGCTAGATTAGATCCAAACAGAGAAGAAGACGACAGTAATGGTTGAACTGTACGGAAAAACTTGTGTGCATATTCTTGTATTATGAAATTGTATATCAATTGTGTATATATATATATCTAGCTACATACGTCTTTATGCTATATATGCTACATAGATACGAATACAAGTATAAATACGAATGCTAGCTACACACAAACGGGCTATAGATACGAATACGAATATGAATTGGAATTAAAACAAAAAAAGGAATTCAAAAGCAAACAAATAAAAAAAGAAGTTAGTACCAGCCGGTACTAAACTGCCGCGCACGGCGCCTGGCGTGGCAAGCAGCCCGGTACTAATATGTACTGCCTGGCCTGTACCGGGCTGGAAACTGGTACTAACCAGGGGTTCCCGCCCGGTATGTATGTGAGATTCTCCAGCAGTGATTGATGGTAAATTAAGACTTCTTTCATTAATTAACTTGCCTCACACCTTTTGCTCTTTGAAGGTCAAGATGGCTTCTTGCAGGCTTGATACTGGTAACATGTCTGGCTGGCGCCCATGCAGTGTCTAGGTCTTAAAAAACAGGCAATTGGTTCTTCCAAAATATGCGGTGCAGTGAGAACGACAGGCGATGATGTAGAACGTAAGAGGTCATATTTAGGCATTCATGGGTTCTTATACCGAAAAACTTTTATCTTTTTTCGTAAACATAAGCTACTGCTAGAAAGATTCTGGTGATAAATATGATGCACTTGAAAATTCGGTGGGCTTCAACGAATGTGGACATCCAGGATAGGATTCTGGGAGATCTGCTAATACCAAGGTTTTGGAGCTGATCTTTAGTTACTCGCGGTGATTCGGTACTGAATGCTCTGAAACAATCAGTACGACTACATGCTTACAACTCCTGGTGCCTCCAAAGCCTGTACTCTTGCGACTTGCGGAACCACAAGAAACTGATAAACCATTCTACCTGTGGCGAATGCATCCTTTTCAATGTTCCGCTGGACGCATGGACACTACCCTGAAAGAAATGTAACTTGTGTACACTATTTATAGTGAGATAGTCATCCCAGCAAATGCATTATTTACAGTCTGCAACTTTTAAAATGAATAAGCTGTATCGCATATCAACCATACAAGTAGCACATGGATGTCGTCTGGACGGAAGTCCATTGCTGCCCACTATGTAAAGAAACTTAGTAATTCTAGAAGCCATGTATCTGTGTACGGTATTTTGGCAGTATGTCACTGATCCAGGAATTAGTGTATGGTATTTTGGCAGTACGTCACTGATGACACTGTCGTCCCTGTTTACGCATACCATCAAGTATGACGTTGACATTAGTTTATCTCCATCAAACTCTGCCTTATTCACATTGTCCCTGGTTACACTCCTTTTCAAATTGAAGCTTAAGTAGGCGATTAAAATGAAAATCAGCTACCTGCGTTTTATCCAAATGGAACATGACTAGTAGTTATTTCAAACAAAAAAAAGGGAAGATGCAGAATAGTACCTCTTACGTTCTACTTGACGTTGACATCATGGGGCACTTTTTGTGGAAGCATATAGAATTATTCTATAAGGCCGACAGAAAATATTGAAGGTATCTCTTCGGTTAAATAAATCGAAGAGTAAATTTTTGAAGGAAAAGAAGTTGCTTTAAAATCTATGTGGAACGGAGCTAAATGATAAGCTTCATCACCTAGTAATTGAATCATACTTTTAGTCGATTGAAACAACGGATTATATTCCAACATTTTATATGAGGACTCCGACTGGTTGTCATGCATCATCTTCGGCGTGAAGAACACCCCGTCCAATAAATGCAGAATTTGGATACACAGCATCAAAAGAATAGGACTCATAGTCCGCAATCGTGAGTATTGTTGGTCCATGTTTGCGGTAAACGAGAAGATTCACTTTATGGTTCTCTGTTGATAACCTGAGTGCCAGAATTGATCAGGTACCTCGGCTTCTTCCTTGAAACTTAAGAACTCTGGCTGGCGTCCTAGCGGCCAGCCTGTGGAGTGACAACTTATGCACCGGCCTGTAGTGGCTGTCAACAGGGGCGAAGCTAGGTTAAATTTAACCCTGGTGCACTCTCTATTGGATATAAGGAAGCTAATGCAATTTACAATCTAAAATCTAGCTAACCAGTAGGAATTTTTCTTTTCACCGTGGTGCACGTGCACCAGGCAGCGGCAACATGGCGTCGCCCCTGGCTGTCAAGCAGCTATGTTGCTCTATCAAGCTAGGAACCAAGTCGGCTCATAATTCCCGATATGCTTCCCACCGCAGGGGATGTCCTAGAAAAATACTTTGTTGTCGAGAAAGAAGATTCGAGGTTAATTTATTTTTTGGGCTTCCTGCATGCCACAAAAATGTAGGAGGTATTAATAGAAAAATATGGAGCAAAGTTTATAGTTAGAAACGTATTTGGTCTACTACCATGACGGAAATCCAATTTTCAGTCCTTTATTAATTGCCACATCTGCCATGTTTATTGTCCACCTATGCAAATTTGATGTGGTCTGCTATAAAGTTGATCCCATGCGACATCTTTTCAGAGCACAGGTCCCACAAGGAATGAGGTCACATAGGCATAGCACCTTTTTACACATTTATCATCGCTTCGTGTAAAAAAGTTAACATTAGAGGTGCTATATTTAAAGCGACAATGGTTATAATCTTTCCGGAACCTTAAACTATTAGGTGGAACTAATTTGAAAATAATAGGACACACGATCACAACAGGCGGACACTGGGAACACCAAAACAGCATGGTTTTGTTGCCAAGTGAGAACAAGTTTTTCAGTCACATTGTTTGGTTAAGAGATGATGTTGATCATGTTCATATTTGAAGAGAAAATATAAATGGTTTTTATCTACATGCTTTTAGAAACATGGTTATCAAAATAGTCGGCACAAGATTGATATTTAAACGAACCAAGAAGATAAGGAGAGCTGTCAATCATATTAAAAAATCAGATCAAGACTGGCCAATATAATAAATGGGAAAAATACAACAAACTGTGTACAGCTCCAACGGCAAACACAGCAACCGCCATTCCACAATTTCCACTCACTGCCCCCGCCCATCGCCAAACAGGCTTGAATTGTTTTCAATGAACCAAACATGACTGAAATGTGTAGGAATACACTTTCTCATGTACATCTATAATAATCATGTCTGAACTTAACCCTGAATTTTCTTTTCCATTGCAGTCCTAAAAATGCTTGTCGCTGTCCACCAAGCTGCACTGCTAACCACGCCTCAAGTGGTTCCCTAGGCTTTGATTCTTTTATTTTACACATCTCGTCTAGGTACAGCCGTGGTATCTGTTGATACAAGTACACCCACACTCACTCTACACACGCGCACCTCACTCACACCACTATACGTGTACAAATAGCCTTACAACTACACTCAGAGCTGTACAAACAGCCCTACACGCACCTCACTCACACCACTATACGTGTACAAACAGCCCTACAACTGCACTCAGAGCTAAAGACAGCATCCTTATAGAGATCACCGGAATCCATCAAGACTCCGTAGTACACGCACACCCACTCTACACACGCGCACCTCACTCACACCACTGTACGTGTACAAACAGCACCGGAATCCATCAAGACTCCGTAGTACACGTACACCCACCCTACACACGCGCACCTCACTCACACCACTATACGTGTACAAACAGCCCAAAGACAGCATCCTTACAGAGATCACCGGCGCACCTCACTCACACCACTATACGTGTACAAACAGCCCTACAACTACACTCAGAGCCAAAGACAGCATCCTTACAGAGATCGCCGGAATCGATCAAGACTCCGTAGTACACGCACAACCACTCTACACACGCGCACCTCACTCACACACCACTATACGCACCTCACTCACACCACTATACATGTACAAACAGCCCTACAACTACATTCAGAGCCAAAGACAGCATCCTTACAGAGATCGCCGGAATCCATCAAGACTCCGTAGTACACGCACACCCACTCTACACACGCGCACCTCACTCACACCACTATACGTGTACAAACAGCCCTACAACTACACTCAGAGCCAAAGACAGCATCCTTACAGAGATCGCCGGAATCCATCAAGACTCCGTAGTACACGCACACCCACTCTACACACGCGCACCTCACTCATACCACTATACGTGTACAAACAGCCCTACAACTACACTCAGAGCCAAAGACAGCATTCTTACAGAGATCGCCGGAATCCATCAAGACTCCGTAGTACACGCACAACCACTCTACACACGCGCACCTCACTCACACACCACTATACGCACCTCACTCACACCACTATACGTGTACAAACAGCCCTACAACTACACTCAGAGCCAAAGACAGAGATCGCCGGAATCCATCAAGACTCCGTAGTACACGCACACCCACTCTACACACGCGCACCTCACTCACACCACTATACGTGTACAAACAGCCGTACAACTACACTCAGAGCCAAAGACAGCATCCTTACAGAGATCGCCGGAATCCATCAAGACTCCGTAGTACACGCACACCCACTCTACACACGCGCACCGAGATCGCCGGAATCCATCAAGACTCCGTAGTACACGCACACCCACTCTACACACGCGCACCTCACTCACACACGCGCACCGAGATCACCGGAATCCAACTCTACACACGCGCACCTCACTCACACACGCGCACCGAGATCGCCGGAATCCATCAAGACTCCGTAGTACACGCACACCCACTCTACACACGCGCACCTCACTCACACCACTATACGTGTACAAACAGCCGTACAACTACACTCAGAGCCAAAGACAGCATCCTTACAGAGATCGCCGGAATCCATCAAGACTCCGTAGTACACGCACACCCACTCTACACACGCGCACCGAGATCGCCGGAATCCATCAAGACTCCGTAGTACACGCACACCCACTCTACACACGCGCACCTCACTCACACCACTATACGTGTACAAACATCCCTACAACCACACCCACTCTACACACGCGCACCTCACTCACACCACTATACGTGTACAAACATCCCTACAACTACACTCAGAGCTATAGATGAATAGCACGTCTCATTCTTATTGTGGCTCCACGCGTGAGATGCTTCAGAATTTATTAGGAAACACTGTTCCCGGTGAGAACACCAGCATCGAACCTGGGGTTCGAACGCTGGTGGCAGCGTGCCCACTGGCTACCGCTACCAACCGAGCTAAAGCTCGTTCCCGACTTTGATTAGTTGTTGTACGAGCGGAAGCTGTCTCCTAGGTGTGAGACAGGATCCCGCTGGCCAAGCCCAACGCATGCAGTGTGAAGATGATTGGTTGCCTCCATCTATGTAGCCTAGCTAGCTGCTATGCGGTGCCGACTGGTTTTCTGCTTGTGCACGCTTCCATACCTTTTCACCTCAAGCAGGGCGCTCGCCTTGCCTCGCTCGAGCCAGGCTTCGAAGATACCCCAAATTTTTATGTATCCTAGGAGCCATGCTGAGGAGCAAGTTTTGCATCCCGCGAGCCAGGCCTAACTCTTGATCTAGGCAACAAATCAACACGGACTTGCATCACGCGAGCCTGACCAAGCTGAATCCAGCGAACCAATCACACCCCTAGTATCTGCATGGAGGACTGCATGCCAATAATTCCCGATGCTTCTCATACTTATGTTCTATCATGAAAAAAAAAATGCACTAGAAGTATACATATGCACCGAGAAGGTCAACCAATAAAGTATGCGAATGATATAGGAATCAATAATTCGTATATATATTGAGCTAGCCTTGTCTGTTCTCACGATGCACATGGCTAGAACCTCAGTTCATTAATCGTCTAATCGCTGTGCTTTCATTGGTCCATTGATGAGCTCTGAAATAAGATTCCAACTATATAATGCATGAAAGGCGATGACGGAACTGCAAGACCACAAGACCACAAATAGGTTTCTGATGTTGTGATAGCTTAGCTCTTTTCTTCTTTCTCTATTTTCTCGTTGCAAAATCCTGTTACCTACCCTTACTTATATATATAGTCCTTACTGTATACTCCATCCATCCTAAATTATTAGTTATTTTAGTTTTTCTAGATACATAGATTTTGCCATACACCTAGACATAACATACATCTAGATATATAAAAAACTATGCATCTAGAAAAATTAAAATAACTAATAATTTGAGACAAACGGAGTACTGGCTAAACCTGTGAAACTACCAACTAGTAACCGGACTCTATGCTGTTGCACGTTTATTCTCACCAAAAACAAGCATGTAACATATTCCGGCTAAACTTGATTGGCTGCCGGATTCCGTGAACTTGTAAACTATACATGTACATATACGGCAACTGGCCAATCAAATAACCGAAGCTCTCCTTTCTTGAACAACGGCGGAAGTGGCGAGGCCCCAGCGCGTTGTGTTATCGTGGTGGCGACTGCGAGGCAGCCTTCGAGAGGTCCGGTTTCGGTGGTATCACTCCGTCGTGTGGAGGGTGGTGTTACAGCGGCATGGCGGCGGAGGGTCCCGCGTGGCGGTGGTCTTTCTGGTGTGGTGCTGTCTACATCCTTCGGTTCCCTGTCGACGCAGGGTCACGCCTGGAGATTCTCGGCGACTACATGAGTGTGGATGTTTTAGTGGGTGCCGCATGCTTTGGTTTCTGCTGCTTTTGCCGCGTGGAGCAATTCCCGATCAGGCAGAGTTACCTCTGGAGACGAGTTGTGCGGGATGAGTACTGTTGAGTTCGGCATGTGTTGACGTCCCAATCCAACCCGCCGGTGTTTGTTTCCGTGGTTCTCTTCTTTTCGTTTTGCTTGGTTATGGCCTCCTAGGGATATTACCTTGTATTTTTCTGCTTTATCAATAAAAACGCACTCGTTGAGTGTTGTTCATTCAAAAAAAAACTTTATTCAAAATTGGACAACAAACTATTCTTGCGTGTACTAGAAACCACAGTCATCGATTTTGAAAGAAATCGGTGCTCATAGCCTAAAAGGAGGAGGGGTGAATTAGGAAAACTTAAAACTTAAACTAGTTTGCACAAAACTTAAACTAAAGCATGCTATCTAAATGTGCAACTAGGGTACTTCTAGCGAGAAACTTCCATCCCAAAGAATTTTGCAACCTATAACCAATCCTATCAAGATGCTACTCTATGAAAGTAAAGGCACACAAACACTGTAAATAATAAATGCGGAAGCTTAAGAGAGGGGATGAGAGGAAGCAAACTCTTGACACGAGGATTTATCCCGTGGTTCGGTTAGGCACAAAGCCACTCCTACATCCACGTTGTTGAAGCACTCACAAAGAGTATTGCTTCCCGGCAACTGAGTCTCTTCCGGGACTCTTCTTGACTCGCCCCAAGACTATGTCAAGTCACCACGGTCACCTTGATCCCGCTTTCCACTAAGGAGCTTCTCCACGAAGGATGGGGGTCTCCACATCCCCTGCACAAAGTCGTCTCGCCGCTCCACACCAAGCCGAAGGGTCGAAGACTTGCCGGCGAGCCACCAAAGCTCCAAGGGGCCTGCACACCGAGATACACTTGTGGTTCACTTCTAGAACTAGCACACAAGGTTCACACCTTTCTTCACTCACTCTTACAAGAGCTAAACCTAGCACTAAGTCTCACAAAGATTGTGCTAACCTAAGGATGTGATCAATATGCTCTTGGGTGGCTTGGAGGTGTTCTACAATATTTCTAGGGTTTCTCCCGAGCTCCAGCAACATCAAATGATCCGGGGTGCGGCATATATATAGCCCTCCAACTCAATAGAGCCGTTACTAGCCGTTGAGGACTTTCTGCACAAAGCGTCGGTTTAACCGACCAAGTGTCGGTTTAACCGGTCACACTGACCCTGTCTTGTAGCTGTTGAACTCCAACGTCTCTCTGTATGCTTGCGTCATTGCACCGACGTATGCACCGACGGGGCGTCGGTTCAACCGGTCCTGAAGGACTCTCTGCAGCGCCTCAGACATGCTTTTTGATGCACCAGACAATGCACCGACGCCTTGCATCCATGGACCGTCAGTTCAACCGGCCGTGAAGAAGATTCTTGAGTCGAAGTTCCAAAACCCTCCTTTGACCCAGCGTCGGTTCAACCGGTCCGACTGAGAACTTCTGCCCTTGACCATCGTTGTATTCCCTATTGCACCGACCCGTTGAAATCATGAACCGTCGGTTCAAACAACACGTTGACTGTATCTGCCACTTGTCCAAGTCGTCGCTGAGATCATTTGGATGATTTGGACTATCTTGGAGATGGTTTGGACTCCATCCAGGAGACCTAGAAATCCTAGCTCACAAACTCGTTAGTCCCATTAATCATGTTATCACTCAATCACCAAAATCACAATATGGCCTAATGGGGCCATTTTCCTTACAGATTTTCATCTAAATTATGAGATCCTGTCAAATCTAAAGCTGTTCATATGCTCCTTCTTTGGCTAGAATATTTGAGAGGCACATGCATATACAATTCTGTAAGAAGACAGGAGCATTTTACTCCTCATACACATGAAAACTGGCGTAAAGAAAACACTCTTATATATGATCACCACGAGGATAACATGTACTAGATGTAAAAACTGCAAATAACAAAGGACGCTGATGAGAGTCATGTGCGGCGTTAGAGTCAGATATATATATATATATAACAAGCCGCATAAGAAGATCTTTGGATGGAAACATTTCCATGTGGAGCGCAGGAGAGCAGCTAGCAGAGAGGCACCCCATCGCCTCTCAGGTCTCAGCGATGAATTATGGGAGTAAGAGGTGTCAGGAGCATGAACCATGCACACTGGAGAATAGTAGGCCAAACTTAAATTTAGTTATCATTATGTATGCTGTTCAAAACATCAACGTTTTCTAGCGGAGGACTCTCCATTCCACAAAGAATGCAATTTTAGGATTTTTCGGACAAATCAGTGTGGAAGCTAAATTAATGAAGCTAGGGTAAATATGCCTTAAGAATTAGAGTACAGTATAGGACATTGATTAGGCCCAAATAAAATGAAAAATAATTAATGCAGTAGATCCTTCTTGAGGTAGCCCAAGGTCATTCATATGTGAGTTCATCCCATCTTCTAACATCTGGCTGTCAATTCTAATTACATGCTAGTAGCATTGGAAAAATAAGCAAATCAAACCAATAGTATGTATGTGAACACAAGTATAATGTTACAGTTGCTAGATTGATAAATAAATTTAATTAAAATAATTCTGATAGATAATTAAGCATGGCATTGGAATCGTGCAGAGGCATTAGGAGCAATTCCAGGCTGTATCCATTTCTTACTGGTTGACAATGAACTACGTACAATTCCACGCCCAATTCACAATTCCACGCCCAATCAACCACTTGCCATATACTCATACAGTCACGATTCATGCTACATCCGTCATGAAACTTCTGACATCCATAGTTCACAGCAGGTGATGAGGCTCCATGGAGCCACCATGCATTCATCTTCATTGGTTGCAAGAATATAAATGTTAGTACAGTGACCGAAAGGGCTTGTTCTGATGCTTCTCGGAATCAATGCCATTTGATTTAGTCAGACAAATCCTAATAGCAAACGCTTTGCAAAGGAGGGTGTCCCCCATCCACGCCTTGTCCATTTATATGCGCGCCCAACCATGCCATCGTCTCGTCAAAATTCTTTTTGTTTTCTAGTAAATGAGATGAAGAAGGCACCCTAGACCTCGAGAGGTATGTAGTTCAGATCATGGTAGCGATTGTGGTAAACTTGTGAGCGAAATTAAGATTAGGAGGCACCATGAACTTTAAAGAAGTCCATGGTAGGTGCTGATGAAACTAGCAAGCGAGGTTAAGAGATCGATCATATCTAAAGCTGAAAAGGAATGCCACGAGTAAAAACTTGAGATGAAAACAAACAACTAACAGACCTTCAGCGGCAGGTCTCCCTGAAACCCCTTCACAATCTGCACCATGCATGCACGCTATGTTGCAACGGATGAGAGTCGCAATGGCCGTCCAGCTTTCGGTCGACCGTGCCATGGTAGTTGCCATCAGCATGGGTGCGTGACTGAACCGTCCTCTCCTGTCCATCTGATCATTCACTTATCATATACTATGTATGTGAACACAAGTATAATGTTACAGAGTACGTTTTAGCATACCCATATTTTAGTAGCCAACCAATTAGGCTCTAAATTTCCCTATGACAGCGTGTGCATGAAACCACAGTTGCTATGGTGAATCCAAATGCCATAGCAACTATGGTTTCACGCAGACACTGTTGTGGGGAAGTTTAAATTCCAGTCCGAGGAATATTTAGATTAGTGTAGCTAGTGCTAGCCAACAATTAATCGCATATACTTCGAATGTTTCTAGCTTGGAATTAATGTGTGCACGTGAACTTCCCATGGTATGTGCATTTGTTTGATAAAAGAGTAAGTGACTAAACCTGACTGCACGTCAGTGCTGAATTACAAAGTATAACAGGTGGATAGTTCTTCGTATCCGTACATTTATCAGCCAATTGCAGCCATGTTTCCATCGGCATCCATAATGTCTGAAACACAACTTGAGATACATGAATCACCCAAGAAATTAACGGTGCTCCGATCCCAAGCGGGGATATGGTAACATGTACAACTTGGTCGTACCTCCGTTAGTGATCCATTTTGTGTTCTTTAAAATCCTAGGGTGGACACAACAATGGTGGTGCTAGGAAGCCAGGGAAAGGATGAATGAATATGGATCCTGAGTTTGCTGCAATTCGAGCTCAGTTTGAAGCCAACAGGTAAAGGCATTATGATATATCTCAATCTGCAAATGGTGCGGAGCGGCGCGCTCATAATGCTTATCCGCTGCACCGTCAGTGACAAACCAGGGTCTAGGGGCGAACCGCCCCGTTTGTACACATGCCACTGCTAGGATAACTCACATATGTACAGGTCATATAGCAAGCTTTGTACCGGCAGCAACAGCCGGTATAGCCTGGCCGGTACTAAATGGTGTGCTGTTTAGTACCGGTACTAAGCGCGCCACCCAGGAAAAATAAAAAAAATACAATGAACCCCCTAAGAAGTCACAAGTCACGCGAATTTCACGCGCCGCCCCGTTTGTACACATGCCGCTGCTAGGATAACTCACATATGTACCGGTCATATGGCAGGCTTTGTACCGGCAGCAACAGCCGGTATAGCCTGGCCGGTACTAAATGGTGTGCTGTTTAGTACCGGTACTAAGCGCGCCACCCAGGAAAAATAAAAAAAATACAACGAACCCCCCAAGAAGTCACAAGTCACGCGAATTTCACGCGCCGCCCCGTTTGTACACCTGCCGCTGCTTGGATAACTCACATATGTACCGGTCATATGGCAGGCTTTGTACTGGTTGCAGCAGCCGGTATAGCCTGGCCGGTACTAAATGGTGTGCTGTTTAGTACCGGTACTAAACGCGCCACCCAGAAAAAATAAAAAAAATACAACGAACCCCCCAAGAAGTCACAAGTCACACGAATTTCATGCGTAAATGCGCATGCACGGTTCGTGGGATTTGAACTTGCAACCTCAACCCTCACACGAACTTTTCTTACCATCCCACTTACCATCCCACCTACGCATCTCATGTGACTAAGTGGGAGATATTTTCCTTTTAAAGTAACCGTGGAGGACCATTTAGTACCGGGCCAAGACACCAGCCAGTACTAAATATCGCATTTTAGTACCGGCTGGTGTTGTTGACCGGTACTAAAACACCAGCCGGTACTAAAATGTGACATTTAGTACCGGTCGGTGTCTTGGCCCGGTAATAAAATGGCTCTAGCAGCTTTTAAATTTGGACCCGGTACTAAAATAGCTCCAAGACAACTTTAGTACCGGATCAAAAGTTGACCGGTAGTAACCATAGGGACGAAAGCTCATTTTTCTAGCAGTGTGCCCCACATGACCCGCAGGTAGCCAGGGGTCGAACCTCTCACGCCACGCGCTAGCTGATGCAGTGCTGCACTGCTGCCTCGGTACATATTACCCATTTGCTGAGAGGAGCTCTGCTGCGATCGAAGCCTGCGAGGTTCGACCGCAGGATCACCAGGGGTAGATAGGGTCGCGACCCTCCCGGTCCTCTTCATTTTAGGATTGTCCCGCTCCGATCCGTGGGCTGGTTTGAGGAGCGGTCCGATTTCACAGGAGGATCGACCCGATCCGCTTGCAGGCTGAGATATATCCTTGTTTGATGAATGAACTCGAATAAAATTTATCCCAACAAGATCCGTACACTTTGCCTTGATGACAAGCTTGTCGTCCGGTCTGGTGTCGCTGCTGTGGCCTTCACATGGGTCATTACGGAACCAGGGATGATATAATAGACAGGTGGACAGGAATTATTTGGTAAAGTAACCTGGAGTTTGCTGGCCCAGCATGTGAGAAAACAATTATATTTGTGCAACAGCTTGTCTGTATTGTATCCTTATGCTTGTTTAGTCTTGTACTATGCTGTGGTTATTAGACGGCACGCTGTATGTGGTATGTGAAACTCCATTCTAGGGTGTAGGTGCATGCCTTGTATAATACACAATAAGTCAATAATAATATATCTAGAGGCTGTCACGTGTGATGCACGTCAATCGTTTACGTGCCACACGCACGTAATATATTATTGTATACATATTCTATATTTATTCAATCAATATAGATGACAATGCTACATAGTTTCTATATTTAAACTTGGTGCTTAAGTGCACTCCGAGCCCATGAAACAACCATACTTGCTTTTGAAATAGGCTAAATAGATCAAACACACGGCCAGCATGTGTTTTCAAAGATTCCTAGTGAACATTTAAATACAAGTCTGGATAGTTGAATCTCAATCCGTGGGCAGAGAGCTTGGGGGTGAGCTGTGGCAGAACCACCTGAATTAATCCGGCTCAAGTGTATTAACCATCACCATTAAGGCACTCCCGGTTAACCTTACACTTCAGACGGAGTAATCCACTGGTTTGTCGGGTATAACCTCCCGATACAACCACGGTGCACGGATCGAGCGACGTACATACAAATGCTCATGCAACGATGAGCCCAGAGAATACCACATTCCAGCAAATATTACGATATTAACATAAGTAAATATTACAGGCCAAGTTCTGAGCTTAGAAACCAAATACTTCAATTAATATAAATAAGTTCTTCAGAGTTAAGTTGCAGCGGAAAAATGAACAACGGAAACTACTCGACGATACAGGATGTCTCGATGAAGCCCGTACGAGACATCACTCGGCCTTATCTCCGTTGGACGGGGGCGCATCCCATTCCACCGACCAACCAGGGGGAAGAGTGCAGGGCCAAGTCAAGCTAGCAATCATGTCTTCGAAGGTCTCACCTGAAATGAGCCACAAGCAAGGCTGAGTATACTAATACTCAGCAAAACTTACCCGTGTAGTGGAAACTACTCCACCGACTCTAGACATGCCAGGCTTTTTGGCTCAGGGGTTTGTTTTGCCGAAAAGCATCTACAAGTGGGTCCTTACTTTCAACTTTTAGCTCAAGATTCTAGTTTCGTTAGCCAGTCTAGGTAAGCAGCTATCTAAAGCATACATGGTGAAGCATTAAATTTCTCATCCAACCAGTTCATTCATCATCATTGTTCCTCTTCTTACTCTGTGGGTAAAAATGGTTAAGCAGTCTCAATAGCCGTGAGAAACGGACGATTCGAATCGAATTTCTTAACCTTGCAAGGGAAACCCAAACACACGTCACGTGGTTACTCCCTAGAGTCACACGTGCAACTTTTCCCCTTTCTTTCCGGGGCGTGGATCGGGGCTACCCTCCGAGAGTACAAGAGCCCCACGCCACGGTTCGGCGCCGGGTCGTGACCACTCTCTGCACTCGCCATATGCACATGGGACCGAAGTTCAAAGGGTAGGATGCCGTCCCCTTGCCGGGCCAATCAGGTACTTAAGCTTACCGATTCCCATAATCTCGGCATGTGTTTAGTACGTTCAAAGACTTAACCATCACTACCACACCCTGCGGCCTTAGCATTTTTCACTAGACAGACGGGCCTCAATCGTAACCATCGTTACATAACCCGTCTGTGTCCTTATGATTGCAGCGTGTAGTAGCCATTCAACTCCTATTTTCTCGCGAGTGACAGGAAATCACCCGACTTTTACCGGATTCCTATTAGCACAGCATTCTATCGAACCTTACGTCTAGTTTTCAAGCAAGGGTTCCTAGTATCATGCAACCAAGTTTTCATCCAACTCCTATAAACTTAATGCACAAGCAAAGAGTAATGAGTTGCATAATTTCGGAAAGAATGGGTTATGCTCCGGGGCTTGCCTTCGCAGTTCGCTTGGGGATCTTCCGAACTTGGGCTCAGGTCTTCAAGAGCTTCAGTTAGATTTGCTTGAGCTTCACGCTGCTCACTCTCGGACGCGGGCACCAGCTCGTAAGTTCCGTCGGCGAGAGTCGTCGATTCTACATGAGTGTACAAGTTTAAGTTGTGGTAATGGTGCTTGATTACGATTTGAGAGTAATTACTACAATGGATAGTTTCTGGTCATGAAATTTTGGATTCAGGCACATCAAGGAAAGATGTGCTTACTGTAAAATTTTCAGCCAATTTTATGTAACAGATTAATTATGAAAAATACATTGCATAGTTGCTGTTAGATCCTTGTTCTTTTTTTACAGAACAATTGGTGCAACAAATGAGTCTAAGATTTTTACAGAGCTCTCACTTAAGTATGCAGAAGCTACTGTAATTTTTGTAGGATTTATCGTGCAGTATCCAGAGCATAGAAAATATGACACTCTACACCTAGGCTATTCAAAGATTCATTTTTACAGGACCCTACACAGGGTTTTTGTCCATGACACTTTTTACACAGCAACCTCTACCATAGTTTATCTCCCAGTAAATATTTGAGAATTTTCCAAGCTAAGATACTATTTTCTTGATTTAATGTATGTTATTAGCACATAAATCAAATAAGTAGGTTACTGTGAGATAAAAAGTCTCCTAATTTTTCTTTGGCTTGTAGGTACCAATACATTAGCATAGGAAACGTTTCAATGGGTGACTCACCACCTAACTGCAGGGATAAAACATTCTACTTACACATGAAATAAAACTAAGTTTAACAAACAGTAAAGCTAGAGATGGAATTTGGGTCTGATCTTTTTACACAGTCCTAATCATCAAGCAACTAATTCACTGCCCAAAATTTAGGGTCAGCATTGTTTAGAACAGTGGGTACAAAATAAGTCCATTAAAGCTTCTATTTAAAGTAGAGCAAAATATTTTGAGATTCTGAGAAAACTTTTGTAACAAAAGTGGTAGAGTTTGTTCTGAGGATTCCAGAACAGTTGAGTTTGCATTTTTCTGAATTTTCTACGATTTTATAAGAATTTTTCAAATTCACTGGTTTGGTTAAAACTTTCTTTACAGAGGGGTCCCTGAAAACTAGCAGAAAACCCCCTAGAAAGATTTGGGCGTTTGCAATGTGGTCCCTGGTCGCAAAATCACGGCGGGGTCATCCTGTCCGACCAAATTCCGGCGAGCTCGGTCGCCGGCGGCGAGGGCAAGGTGGGGGAGAACGGAGAGGGAACCAGGGCGCACCTATTGGTGGTCTTGGAGTGGCTTGGGATGGCCGGTGGCGGGCTGGCCGCGGAGAGCAGGGGCGGCGGCGGAGGGGCGGCGCGGACGGCGGCGCTCCGGCGAGGAGGGCGGCGGGGCTCGGGCTGGGGAGCTTCAGTGCGTCGAGGGGAATTCGTTTCAGTGCTTGCCTCGGGCGGAGGTGGGCCGGAGCAAAGGGAACCGCGGCGAGGTGGGGGCGCCGGCGGCAATGGAGGCGCGGTGGCTTTCCAGGCGCGCGAGGGGGGGCTCTGTTCGGCTTTTTATAGGCGCAAGGGAGGGAGGAGGGGTCCAGGCAGGGCTGGGCCGGGCGGCACGACGGGGGCACGCCGTTGGGCGCCTGGGCGGCGGCCAGTGGCTGGGCGGCGCGGCGGTGCAGCAGAGCGCCGGAGGTCTGGCGCGCGCAGCTGGGTGCACTCGGGTTGGGCAGAGGCGTGGGCGTGGGGGAGGCAAAGCCGCTGCGGCAGGGAGCGACGGCCATTGGCTTGGCGCGGCGTGGGGGCAGGAATCGCCGGCGACGTGGCGTGCGGCTGTCGGGCGAGCGCGCGGTGCAGCAGAGGAGGGGGAGGTGAGGGACCTGGATGCAAGAATTCGAAAGGTTTCAGGGGGCTGGGTGCAAACAGGGCGTTTTCTCCTCTTTCTGATTTGAATTTCAAAAACTTTTGAACACGAAAGTTGTTCAAAATAAAATGTTCTACAACTTTGGTTTCAGGCAAAATCTCATTTGGCTTATGGTTTGAAAGTTAAATTTAAATGTTCAAAAAGTAACCAAATGTGCTCGAATTAAATTTGAATTCCAACTGAACTCGTTTTAATTCTTTCCACCCTTTCATTGGTTTAATCATAGAGTTAGGCTAATGACATTGATTTTGGAAAAGTAATTACCAGGGTTGTCACAGCCTTCCCCCCTTAACAAGAATCTCGCCCCGAGATTCGGTAATTCTTAGTGTGGGCGGGGGTGCACATACCAGTGGTTGAGACAAGAAACCCAGGGAAATGTTGGTTCAGGTAGTTCTCCGTTTCCCAGGTGGCTTCTTCTTCCGTGTGGTGATTCCATTGTATTTTATACATTCTAATCACTTTCCTCCTGGCCTTTCTTTCTTTTTGATCCAAAATCTTAACTGGGTGTTCGATATACGAGAGGTCGGGTTCCAACGATATTTCTTGTTGTTCCACAATCTCGGTAGGGACTCGAATACACTTCTTGAGTTGAGATACGTGGAAGACATCATGGGTGGCCGTGAGCTGAGGGGGCAGTCGTAATTTGTAGGCTACGGGTCCGCAGCTCTCAATGATTTCGTAGGGACCAACATAACGGGGAGCTAGTTTGCCTTTGATTCCAAATCTTCGCACTCCCTTGGTTGGTGAAACTCGAAGATAGACACGATCGCCAACTTCGAACTTTAGGGGCTTCCTCCTTTTGTCAGAATAGCCCTTTTGTCGAGCTTGTGCGGCTCTAAGATTTGCTTGTATTACCTTTACTTTCTCCTCTGCCTCGATTACCAGGTCGGGTCCAATTATTTTACGTTCTCCGGTTTGTGACCAGCTCAAAGGAGTTCGACACCTTCGTCCGTACAGGGCCTCAAATGGTGCCATTTTCAAACTCGTTTGGTAGCTGTTGTTGTACGAGAACTCTGCCAGGGGTAGGCATTTGTCCCAATTCTTGTCATAATGAATGACACAGGCTCTCAGCATGTCTTCAAGAATTTGGTTTACTCTTTCCGTTTGTCCATCGGTCTGAGGGTGGTATGCTGAGCTGCGAATCAGCTTTGTGCCAAGAGACGTTTGCAGTTGCTCCCAAAAGCGTGCTACAAACTGAGGACCACGATCGGAAATAATTGTCTTAGGTATTCCATGCAGGCAAACAATACGATCGAGGTAAATCTCGGCATATTTCTTGGTAGAATAGGTGGTGTGTACCGGAAGAAAATGTGCCGTCTTCGTGAGTCTATCAACGATAACCCATATGGAATCATGTCTCTGGGACGTGTTTGGTAGTCCAACGATGAAGTCCATACTTATGTCTTCCCATTTCCATGATGGTATAGGTAACGGTTGAAGTGTACCGGCTACCTTTAAGTGGCTAGCTTTCACTCTCTGGCACGTGTCACATTCGGAGACATACGTAGCAATTTCTCTTTTCATTCTAGTCCACCAGAAGTTTTGCCTTAGGTCCTGATACATTTTGCTACTGCCGGGGTGGATAGAGAATTTGGAAAGGTGTGCCTCATCGAGAATTTGCTTGCGGAGTTCACGATTCTTCGGAACGACTATACGACCTTCGAACCATAGAACTCCCTTATGGTCCTGGCGGAAACATTTGTACTTCTCCTCACCTAGAGAGAGTTTCTGTTTGATGATCTTAATTCCTTCATCATGTAGTTGTGCCATGACGATTTGGTCGTGAAGAGTGGGCTCAACTGAGATGTGATCTAGAGTGCCTTGGGAAACTATTTCCAAGTTAAGCTTCCTCATGTCTGCACATAATGTCTCATGGTAGGACTCCATGGATAGGCAATGGCAATGGGACTTGCGGCTTAGTGCATCCGCGACTACATTAGCCTTGCCGGGGTGATAGTGCACTTCAAGGTCATAATCCTTGATTAGTTCTAGCCATCTCCGTTGTCTCATATTCAGATCGGCTTGTGTGAAGATATACTTGAGACTCTTATGATCCGTGTAGATATTGCACTGTGTACCCATGAGATAGTGCCTCCATATCTTCAGAGCGTGAATGACGGCTGCGAGCTCAAGGTCATGCGTGGGATAATTCTGTTCGTGGGGCCGAAGGGCTCGTGAGGCATATGCAATTACTCGATTCTCTTGCATAAGCACACATCCTAGACCAGTACCTGATGCGTCACAATACACATCGAATGGCTTGGTATTATCGGGTTGAGCTAACACAGGTGCAGTAGTCAGATGCTCTCTGAGAGTGTGGAAAGCTTCTTCACATCTCTCGTCCATACAAACCTTACTTCCTTCTTCGGCAGTTCAGTCATGGGCTTAGCAATTCGAGAGAAATCCGGGATGAAGCGGCGGTAGTAACCGGCTAAGCCGAGAAAACTGCGAATCTGATGAACAGAGGTAGGGGGTTTCCAATCCATCACCTCTTGTACCTTGCTGGGGTCAATAGCTATGCCTTCGCTGGAGATCGTGTGACTTAAGAACTTTACAGTATCCAACCAGAATTCACACTTAGAAAACTTAGCATAGAGCTGATGGTCTCTGAGTCGCTGAAGAACAATGCGAAGGTGCTTGGTATGCTCTTCCTCATCCTTGGAATAGATAAGGATGTCGTCGATGAACACTACGACGAATTTGTCAAGTTCGGGCATGAATACCGAATTCATGAGATACATGAAGTAAGCAGGGGCATTGGTGAGTCCAAAGGACATGACCAAGAATTCATATAGTCCATATCGTGTGGAGAAGGCAGTCTTAGGAATATCGCACGGGCGAATCTTGATCTGATGATATCCCGAACGAAGATCAATCTTTGAGAAGACTCTGGCTCCAGCTAATTGATCGAAGAGCACATCGATGCGAGGAAGGGGGTATTTATTTTTAACAGTTACCGCATTGAGAGGTCGGTAGTCCACACATAATCTCAAACTGTCATCCTTCTTCTTTACGAATAGGGCTGGACATCCCCAAGGTGACGCGCTAGGGCGAATAAAACCTTTGTCCAGTAGTTCTTGGAGTTGAATTTTCAGCTCTGCCAATTCTTTAGGGGGCATCCTATATGGTCTCTTGGATATAGGTGCAGTGCCTGGCTGTAGTTCAATAACGAACTCAATATCCCTATCCGGGGGCATTCCTGGTAAGTCATCCGGGAAAACATCGGCATACTCGTTTACCACAGGAATATTATCTGGCTTAAGTCCTTCCATCTTATAAGCACAGGAATTCGTACAATCTAGGAACGGTAGGTAAAGGGTAGTGGCTCCGTGACTAGGTGAATTTATCTCCACGGCTCGTGAAGAAAGGTCCAGTGTGACTCCATGTATAGCCATCCAGTTCATTCCCAAAATAATGTCCATGCCGTCAAGGGGTAAAAGGACAAGGTCCGTGTCGATGGTTTTACTACCCAATTTGACTGGTACTTGTCTGATCATTTGGTTTGAAGCAATTTTACCACCCGGGGTTGATATCATGTATGACCCTTTGGTGTGACAAACATCCAAGCCTACTCTTGCACCGAATTTTGCACTTATGAAACTATGCGATGCACCAGAATCAAATAATATAACTGCAGGCTTGTTATGGATAGAGAATGTACCCGACATCACTGGGGCTCCTTCAGGAAGCTCTGCAAGCGTGGTGAAGTTAATCCGTCCTTGCTTGACTTGCAGGGTCTGTCTCTTGCCCCTGTTCTTGGCGTTCGGGTTGGATCCTTGACCTTGGTTGGGCTGTCCAGGCTGAGGGCATTCTCGTGCGAAGTGGCTGGAACTCCCGCATTTGAAACAGCGATTCGCGGGGCTAGGTCGAAGAGACTGTTGAAGAATGGGCCTCGGACCATTCTGTGAAGGCATCGGGGGTCGTACCATGCCTGGCTGCTGTGGGGGTCTGGCAATCCATCTTCCTGGCTGCGGGGCCCTTGGTGGAGCTGTGGGTGCGGTATTTTGCACGATGCGATACCTTGGTGGTTGGACACTTGATGGTCCCGCGGGTGCCTTTCTCTTCTTCTCTGCCCGGTGCGCCATGATACAGTCTTCCTGGGTAATGGCCATATTGACCAACTCGTTGTAGGTGTCAGCCCTGGCTAGGTTCAAACGTTCCTTGAGCTTGGTACTCAGACCTCGGCGGAAACGATCACGCTTCTTGGCATCCGTATCAGCGTGATAGCCCGCATACTGACATAAGTTGTTGAACGCTTGGGCGTACTGCAGCACGGTGCGGGTGCCCTGGGTAAGTGCCAGAAACTCGTTCAACTTTCTCTCCATGAGACCCTCGGGGATATGATGTGCCCGGAACGCGGTCTTGAATTCATCCCAGTCGACCACATGATCAGCCGGGAGCATCGCAAAATAGTGGTCCCACCACAGTCGAGCGGTACCGCGAAGCTGTTGCGCGGCAAAACGAGCTTTGTAGGCTTCTGAGCATGGGGCCACAAGTAGTGTGAACTTGGATTCTATGGTGCGAATCCATGCATCTGCGTCAAGGGGTTCCTCGGTCTTATGGAACAAGGGCGGCTGGGTCCCCAGGAAATCCGTGTATCCTGCAGCTTGTGGTTGGTGAGCATTGTTCCCACCCCTCTGCTGGTGCTGTCCTTGCACGATCTGACGCAGCAGCTCGGTTTGAGCGGCCATCACTTCCACCAAACTGGGCGGGGGTGGTGGCGATTGTCGCGAGCGGCTGCTTCCGGCACCAAAACCCTTAGGGTTGCCACGTGTTGATCCAACCATCTGAAACGTGAAAGGTTACCATTAGCAACGCGATCCATATTACTTCCTTGATTCATAAATGATTGGTGTAGTCAAAGACTTCCGAAATCACAGCTAGAAGTATGGACAGAATCCCTGTTTGCTACGAGGAAAATCATAGCTTGCTGTGGGTCCATCTAAAACATCTCAGACTTTTGCAGTAGTCAGAGAATTTAGGAATGCACCACTTTGGTATTTAACTTCGGTGCTAGAACTGTAGCTAAGGTGGTCGAAAAGCTCGTCCTTTGCCTTGCTGCCTTAGCTGTTTTTCAGCAAATTGATCGGTACGGTTTTGCCTATATCTTAAACTAGCGAGATCCAATGATGCTGAATTTTTATGAGAACCTAGATCACAAAATTTAGCACAAGTCTGGTATTCAACACTCAGACAAGAAATGCAAGGAGACATGGATAAAAATTCCGACAAGTCTCAGCGATTGTGGATTCCGTCGTTTACCCAATTACAACGAAATCATCCAAGTTTATCGCCGTTCCTTACATGCTGAGGGTATCCACATGGTTCAGGTGTACCCAACACAAAAGAGTTACTCAACTCCTAGTTAGCCTATTACAACACTTGCCAAAAGTTAGGCTACCCTATCGAGGAGTATGTGCAAAAGTCCTCCTAGGTCGTCCTCTAGAAATCATCCAAGTCGTTGACGGACGACTCGCTGTGAGCAGGAGAGTGAGCTCCCATCTGAGGTGCCTGTGGTACCTCACCCTCGAAATCCATACCTGAGATACCATCAATCTCCTGTGGCTCCTCCTCATCCTCCTCCATGTCGTCCTCATGGGGATGGTCATTCTGATCATGATGCCACTGAATGTGCTCATTAGCATCCTCCAACTCAAGGCTCAGATCATGGAGCTCCTCCTCCAACTGTGCTATCGTGGTATCTCTCTCACCCATGAGAGTGTCCTGCTCCTGGATTTGGCCCTCAAGTTGGCCAATCTGAGCATCTCTGTCCTCAAGATCCTGACTGAGCTCCTTTATCTGCTCATCCCTGGTATCTGCCATCATGTGGTAGGCCTGAGCAAGATCAGTGAGCTGCTCAAGTGCCTGACTCTGGAGAGTCTGAAGCCGGTAGAGTGCACTCATGCACCGCACGGAGGTATGGATAGTCTCCTGGGCATGAAAGTCTACCAAGTACTGTGCGTGCTGCACCCTGTTGAGCCAAAAGGGGTCGTTGTCCTGGGCAGTAGGAAACAATCCAATGGGAGTGAGTGTGACAACCTCGGGATGTTGCGCACAAAATGTGGTGAGCGCCCTCATGGCTGCAAGCTCCAAGGCGGGCCACTCCGGGTGTAGCGGGTGTGGAAAGATAGTCACGTTGACACGGCACCGGGTAACTCCATTTTCTGCAAACTCCAGTCCGGCGTAACGTGGGGGAATTAGATAGCCCGCGGTACGCAGAACATCCCACAAAATAGAGGGAAAGCCCTCCCAGTGGAGACACTGCGAGTGTACGCGTCCATCCTCATCCACCATCATATCAACAGGCTCGGCCATCTGAACAAAAGATCAAATGGAGTGAGATACCGAAAAACTGTGAACAGCACAAGGACAGATTCTGTATAGTGTGCAAAAATAACCATAACTCCCACAGTTCTCATCCAAAAATTCTCAAATTTCACCAGATCACTCCTAAGGTATTTGTGAACAACTTTTCTAGTCAACTCCAGAGCTAATTGGGTCTCTAAGATGGTCTTTCTTTTCAGGTTTTACCTTACTGTCTACCCAGAATTTTCAGTGAACAGAGGGCTAGAGTTTCGTACACCAGGGAAAATCTACCCAGCCAAAATTTACCAAATTTTAACAGAAGCTTCCTGGGTAAATTTGGAACAAGTTTCGTGTTGTGCTCTTTTGCAGAAAACCGCAGGAAGGGGGCCTAAAAATTTAAGGGGCAGAAGTGCTTATTCTGGACAGAATTCTGACATTTCAAGGTTTCTGTTATTTCTCACTCTCCATAAGTTCAGAATTTTTCGTTTTTGAACAGAAGATAGAACACAGAATTTGGGACAATTTCTTCAACATGAACTTTATCAGAAATGGTCATTTTCTTTGGCCAATAAATCGCTCCTTTTGGTCACGGCAGAATTCGGACAGTTCCGCTAGATGGTCCTTATGCAAACCATGCTTTAGACACGCAAGAACCTTACCACTCTCATACAACGCATTTTTAATTTCAGATACATATGTTTATGATGTATGCACGTCCTATTCGTCCTCACAAAATAAAACAATTGCCAAATAGTTTTGGTCTTACGAAGATAGCTTCGGTGGCTTACACAATACGGCTCTCCTATAATAGCTAGTCGAGCCTTTCTACTCGTCCCTTAACTTATCGTAATCGCGGTTAGTGTACCTGCAGAAAATTAACAAAGCATATATATTTCATGAACCTTTCATGCCAGCACTCATGAAAGCGTCCGTATTCATTACCGTTTACTTATAGAAACGATATCTGTACAATTTCCACCGTACAGACGACGTTAACATACGCTATCGAGATAGCGTATTCACGGGGGTACCGTCATGAGACGGGGGTATGAACAGCGATCGCCATACCCTGCGCCAAACCTTCTACTCCCAATATGTTCAACCATCAGTTGGCATATTGGCAGCACCTCAAGTAAGCCACTGCTTGAGGGCAGCGTTCGGTTCGCATCACCGACAGGAAGGCCAAGCTCCCTCAGTTGGCTGAGGATCCTTACCTTCTTACCTTAGCGACGAGTGCGTCGTTACAGAATTTAAGGTCGGTTGTGCATGAAAGTAAGTTTTGACAGAAGGTAATGTGCTGGAAGTCAGTTGATACTATATATAGAAGTTAGATAGCCACCTAGTATCTTTCCCATAATCCCTTAGGGCTTTACGAACTAGGCACCATCCTTAACGTACCAACGCATTTCGCAACACAACCTTCTAGTCAAGTTTTATGAAAACAAGTCTTTAAGGCTTGTCGCATTCTCTGGCGTATGTATTTCGGCTCTGGTGTCCGCTGTTGCCAGCTGTGGCACCAGCTACGGCTCTGATACCAGCTGTGGCAGAACCACCTGAATTAATCCGGCTCAAGTGTATTAACCATCACCATTAAGCCACTCCCGGTTAACCTTACACTTCAGACGGAGTAATCCACTGGTCTGTCGGGTATAACCTCCCGATACAACCACGGTGCACGGATCGAGCGACGTACATACAAATGCTCATGCGACGATGAGCCCAGAGAATACCACATTCCAGCAAATATTACGATATTAACATAAGTAAATATTACAGGCCAAGTTCTGAGCTTAGAAACCAAATACTTCAATTAACATAAATAAGTTCTTCAGAGTTAAGTTGCAGCGGAAAAATGAACAACGGAAACTACTCGACGATACAGGATGTCTTGATGAAGCCCGTACGAGACATCACTCGGCCTTATCTCCGTTGGACGGGGGCGCATCCCATTCCACCGACCAACCAGGGGGGAGAGTGCAGGGCCAAGTCAAGCTAGCAATCATGTCTTCGAAGGTCTCACCTGAAATGAGCCACAAGCAAGGCTGAGTATACTAATACTCAGCAAGACTTACCCGTGTAGTGGAAACTACTCCACCGACTCTAGACATGCCAGGCTTTTTGGCTCAGAGGTTTGTTTTGCCGAAAAGCATCTACAAGTGGGTCCTTACTTTCAACTTTTAGCTCAAGATTCTAGTTTCGTTAGCCAGTCTAGGTAAGCAGCTATCTAAAGCATACATGGTGAAGCATTAAATTTCTCATCCAACCAGTTCATTCATCATCATTGTTCCTCTTCTTACTCTGTGGGTAAAAATGGTTAAGCAGTCTCAATAGCCGTGAGAAACGGACGATTCGAATCGAATTTCTTAACCTTGCAAGGGAAACCCAAACACACGTCACGTGGTTACTCCCTAGAGTCACACGTGCAACTTTTCCGCTTTCTTTCCGGGGCGTGGATCGGGGCTACCCTCCGAGAGTACAAGAGCCCCACGCCACGGTTCGGCACCGGGTCGTGACCACTCTCTGCACTCGCCATATGCACATGGGACCGAAGTTCAAAGGGTAGGATGCCGTCCCCTTGCCGGGCCAATCAGGTACTTAAGCTTACCGATTCCCATAATCTCGGCATGTGTTTAGTACGTTCAAAGACTTAACCATCACTACCACACCCTGCGGCCTTAGCATTTTTCACTAGACAGACGAGCCTCAATCGTAACCATCGTTACATAACCCGTCCGTGTCCTTATGATTGCAGCGTGTAGTAGCCATTCAACTCCTATTTTCTCGCGAGTGACAGGAAATCACCCGACTTTTACCGGAGTCCTATTAGCACAGCATTCTATCGAACCTTACGTCTAGTTTTCAAGCAAGGGTTCCTAGTATCATGCAACCAAGTTTTCATCCAACTCCTATAAACTTAATGCACAAGCAAAGAGTAATGAGTTGCATAATTTCGGAAAGAATGGGTTATGCTCCGGGGCTTGCCTTCGCAGTTCGCTCTACCATAGTTTATCTCCCAGTAAATATTTGAGAATTTTCCAAGCTAAGATACTATTTTCTTGATTTAATGTATGTTATTAGCACATAAATCAAATAAGTAGGTTACTTTGAGATAAAAAGTCTCCTAATTTTTCTCTGGCTTGTAGGTACCAATACATTAGCATAGGAAACGTTTCAATGGGTGACTCACCACCTAACTGCAGGGATAAAACATTCTACTTACACATGAAATAAAACTAAGTTTAACAAACAGTAAAGCTAGAGATGGAATTTGGGTCTGATCTTTTTACACAGTCCTAATCATCAAGCAACTAATTCACTGCCCAAAATTTAGGGTCAGCATTGTTCTAGAACAGTGGGTACAAAATAAGTCCATTAAAGCTTCTATTTAAAGTAGAGCAAAATATTTTGAGATTCTGAGAAAACTTTTGTAACAAAAGTGGTAGAGTTTGTTCTGAGGATTCCAGAACAGTTGAGTTTGCATTTTTCTGAATTTTCTACGATTTTATACGAATTTTTCAAATTCACTGGTTTGGTTAAAACTTTCTTTACAGAGGGGTCCCTGAAAACTAGCAGAAAACCCCCTAGAAAGATTTGGGCGTTTGCAATGTGGTCCCTGGTCACAAAATCACGGCGGGGTCATCCTGTCTGGCCAAATTCCGGCGAGCTCGGTCGCCGGCGGCGAGGGCAAGGTGGGGGAGAACGGAGAGGGAACCAGGGCGCACCTATTGGTGGTCTTGGAGTGGCTTGGGATGGCCGGTGGCGGGCTGGCCGCGGAGAGCAGGGGCGGCGGCGGAGGGGCGGCGCGGACGGCGGCGCTCCGGCGAGGAGGGCGGCGGGGCTCGGGCTGGGGAGCTTCAGTGCGTCGAGGGGAATTCGTTTCAGTGCTTGCCTTGGGCGGAGGTGGGCCGGAGCAAAGGGAACCGCGGCGAGGTGGGGGCGCCGGCGGCAATGGAGGCGCGGTGGCTTTCCAGGCGCGCGAGGGGGGGCTCTGTTCGGCTTTTTATAGGCGCAAGGGAGGGAGGAGGGGTCCAGGCAGGGCTGGGCCGGGCGGCACGACGGGGGCACGCCGTTGGGCGCCTGGGCGGCGGCCAGTGGCTGGGCGGCGCGGCGGTGCAGCAGAGCGCCGGAGGTCTGGCGCGCGCAGCTGGGTGCACTCGGGTTGGGCAGAGGCGTGGGCGTGGGGGAGGCAAAGCCGCTGCGGCAGGGAGCGACGGCCATTGGCTTGGCGCGACGTGGGGGCAGGAATCGCCGGCGACGTGGCGTGCGGCTGTCGGGCGAGCGCGCGGTGCAGCAGAGGAGGGGGAGGTGAGGGACCTGGATGCAAGAATTCGAAAGGTTTCAGGGGGCTGGGTGCAAACAGGGCGTTTTCTCCTCTTTCTGATTTGAATTTCAAAAACTTTTGAACACGAAAGTTGTTCAAAATAAAATGTTCTACAACTTTGGTTTCAGGCAAAATCTCATTTGGCTTATGGTTTGAAAGTTAAATTTAAATGTTCAAAAAGTAACCAAATGTGCTCGAATTAAATTTGAATTCCAACTGAACTTGTTTTAATTCTTTCCACCCTTTCATTGGTTTAATCATAGAGTTAGGCTAATGACATTGATTTTGGAAAAGTAATTACCAGGGTTGTCACATGAGGGGTTGGCTTAGGGTGGTCTGTGTGGCGGAGTCGACGGTGCTGATGGTGTAGGAGTGGCCCGTTGGCTTGTTGCTCACTCGAACAGACCGGAACGCGCGCGACAACCATGGCCGAGCCACGGCCATGGAGATCACCGTGGCACATGGTACTCTGGTCCGTCTGCGGGCAAGCTGAGGGCCGTGGCACAGCCTAGGAATGGTGGAGGTGCTACCTAGGTCGACGGCCGGTGTTGGGAGCTAGCTACTCGCGTAGCTGGCCACCATGTGTCGGGCCACTACCCAACGCCGGTGGCGGCGTTCTGCGTCGGGCTTGGCCGTTCGAGATGGGCAACAGAGCTAGCACTAGTACAGAAAAGCTCTATAGTCCCGTTTGGAAAACCACTTTTTGTTCCGGTTTCCAAACCGGAACTACCAATCCGGGACTAAAGGGGTTCCCAGCACATGCCTAGCAGCCCCCCCTAGTCCCGGTTGGGGTTACTAACCGAGGCTAAAGGTCCATTCTTTTTTTTTCTTTTTCCTGCTTTGCTTTGCATTCATTTCTTTTTCATTTCTATTATATTTTTGTATTTGAAAATTACATATTCTTCCACAGTACTGCTATACATTGGTACACGCTTATTCGAGCTGAGTATGAAAATCACCAAAATATATACATACACATATATATAGAGTTGGTTGGATTCACCACTAAGTACGTGCAACAAATTGAAACATGCATATATATATATACACATATACATACATAGTGCGATAAAGTTTTATATATCATCTATGATATATTTGCTGCTATTATCAAGAATGTGCCCATCATAGTGGAATTCACCATCTGGTTTGACGACTTGCTCAAAAATAAATCCTGATCGGACTTTTTGAATCGCCAAAATTCTTTCCATCGGAATGAGCTGATCTCGCATCCTTTCAATCTATAAAAAGTGAAACTACTAATTATGCCAATTTTCAAAAATTAGTTGACATTGCAAAATAATATTGTTTATTACTTACTTCCGCTTCCCAAGCAGTATATGTCTTGTAAGGACCTACAAGACTGTGAATGTTCTCGCAAACATAGTATGGGCATAAATTATTGCCCTGTGCGTGCCTCATACACTTTAAGACATAAGAAGTCATTAGGTATATATCTATAAAAAAATAAAACGTGCAATACAAGTTGCTTGCATCAATACGTACCGGAAAGTCTGTCTTGATTCTAAGTTCGCCCGAGAACATACTTGGACGTTTTTCACTTAATCTTTTCCAAACACTGTGCATGTCGACCGAGAACAAATAAATATATTTAGCACTAATAAGCGCATGTAAGAAATTACCACAATTAGTAATTACCTTTTCAACATGTCGGTCATGTTCTTGTAAAGGGCTAGATCTTTCCTCAATGAGTCCATAACAACCGCTAAGCACAAGTCAGGCATTATCAAAATTAGTATCCAGTGATTTCTATAAGATTATACAGAGCCACATTTTGTTAGGGTTAAAAAGTTGAATTATACAAAAGTAACAGGGTTACACGGCACAAAACACTCACTGAAAGTTGTAAGGAAATAATACAGTCTGCTTGTAATGCTGAATGGCTAACAACTTGTATAAGTTTTTAATTGTATCATAAGGCTCGTCCTTTGGATTAACGCAATTCACAACCACAGGGTCGATGAAGCCCAGAAGAAAGTAGTTATTTTTTTGCAAGTTTGGATCTCCATTCTACATGATATAAAAGAAACAAGAAATAAATTGAGGGCATGTAATAAGATTCGCTAATTAAGTAAATGAAAAATTAAAGAACACTACTTACAGAAGCCACATGCTGACCAAAGAGATGTCGAGGGAGTCTTGATGGTAGAGTTGGTATAATTCTTAGAAATTCAACCATATCAAATCTTCACCACGAAAGTAATCTTCATCCTTATTCTTTACAGCCAGCATGCGTTCACCACGATGCGCCGCCATCATGTAGTAATCATGTAGCTTGCGCATTTGTGTTGGAAGCTCAGGTAGGAGTTCATTGGGAATAAGAGCGTTGAGAAACTCATATGTCCATCTAGCAACCCCGCGGTGTGTTTCAATTTTTGTACGCTCTGCAACTTGCGCCGTCAAGAGACCCGAGGAGCCCAGAAACTCAATTGGACCTTTCTGTTCTGCTGGTAGCACCACGAGCGGTGGTATTGATTGCTTGCTTTGGGCTCCGAGCTGTGGAACATCAGATGAGGACCTAGCAGATTTCTTCTTCTTCTTATCATATGATTTGGTAATGGAGCGGCCGTAATCTGATGGTGGAATGAACTTCTTCCTATTTAATTCAGCCATTCCAATAAAAAAGGCCGACTTGCTTGGATCTATGATAACTTTCTTTTCTGGCACTTTCGGTGCGAAATGTGCTTTAACCATGATTGAGTCTTGGATTACGGATGCTTTTGCTTCTTTGCCGGCGGTGGCGGTGGAGGAGGTGATGACGCGGGAGGCGTCTGCCTAGGAGGAGGAGGTGAAGCAGGAGATGGCAGGTGCCCAGGAGGTGATGATGTGTGGTGCAGCTGCCGGAGACGATGGATCGGCGCTGGGTGCCCTAGAAGGATGTTGCGGAGATGCTGGCCTTGATACCTAATCCGTAGGCGTCTTGAGGATGATGTGACGCTTGTCCCATAGGATCCAACCATGAGTTGCCTCTACAAGTGTCATCTCCCCGTCACCTTCAGGAATGTCGAGCTCGAGTGTCTGATAACCCTCGCACGCCTCCTCCACACATACTTTTGCGTATCCAACCGGGATCGGTTGCCCATGGTAGACGTCTCCTGGTGAGGTGAGCATTGCAATACCGAAGGCAACCGTGAAGTTTATGCCCTTGTGTCAACTTTGTAGCTCACAAGGTGTCCGTGAGTGATATCATCAACAGGATAGCGTTGCTGGACGGTTTCAATCGCCTGGATTGCGGTTTCGACAGGGAGATCCGTGGAAGCGCAGTTGCATCTTCGCTGAGACAGATTAACTTTGTTGACATTAGGCACTGGAGCTGGTTGTGATTGCTGGTGTTGGCTAATTGCTATGGCAACTTGTCATTTCACTTCATCTGCCTTTCTTGCATCGTGAGATAACAACTGTTCTTCGAGCCTTCTCAAGTGCACTTGCTCCTCGTTCTTCCTTCTTTGTCGACTTCTGTAAGAGTCGATGTACTCACTGAAGCAATATTTCCACGGAATCAAGCCTTTGCCTCGTGTTCGGCCTGGATGTTTTGGATTCTAAAGGGCGTAAGTCAACTCATCCTTTTCTCTATCTGGCTGGAATGTCCCCTAGCAACTGCTTCTATTGCATCTTGTAGCCTAGCGGCTGCCTCCTAAATTTTTGGCCAAAACTGGGCTTGCCATTCTCTAGGTTCAAGCTTCCGCCATGACCATAAAACCAGGTCCTTGAACGTTCAGGCCAGTTGAGGGTCGCAGGTACGATACCTCTAGTAAGCAAATCTTGCTCCATCTTCTCCCATTTAGGTATCTCGCGCCTGTAGCCACCTTGCCCTAGGTTATGTTGATATTTTTTCTTTGATGAATTTACTCTGTTCCTTTGCCCCCATTTAATACCAAGATCCAAACACTTATATTCCACAAATTCATCCCAGTGGTCCCTTAACTTTTCAAGGACTCCGGTAAACTCTGGCGTTTTCCCTTCCTTGATATACATATTGGTCAAATTCTTCTTGAAGGTTTGGAATTGTTCAGCCATCTTCTTAAGAGTCCACTGCTTAACTATTTCTTCAGATCCTGTTGGAAGTGTGAACTGCTGCTTTAATTCATGCCAAACCATTTCCTTTTCTCTTTGAGGCACCACACTTCGTTCGTTTCGATCATTGGATTTCCATAACCTAAAGCTGATTGGAATATGGTCCCTCACAAGACGTCCACATTGTCTTATGTATTTCCCGACAATATTGGCGGGAGTAAGTAGTTCGCCATCCTGCGCCACTTCTGTGATAATATATCGCCTTTCCAATCTTTTGGTTGGTCCTCGTTTGCCTCCTTTTGGCTTGTTCGTTGCCGAGGGCTACAAATAAAATATATATTATTCATGCTCAATAATACACATTGTCGATATTGTTTGAGATATATACATATATAGAAGAATGAAATGTTAGTAATATACATTCTCGGTTTCTTGATGATCAGCACCATCCTCGGATTTCTCAATTCCATCACCGAAAAAGGTATATGTTGGTATTGCTGGCATCATCATCGTCTTCTTCTTGTACATGATGATGAGCTTCATCACCGGCAATCATGTTCATTATGAGCTCATTATTATCATCTTCATCACCTCTCGGGTCCATCTTAACTAGTTATGTAAAATAACGCTAAGGATCAGCCATATATGATTTCTAAGGACTTATATGTAATTAACAAAAGACTTCAGTGCTAGTTATGTAAAATAACGCAAAGGATCATTCATATACAATTTCTAAGGATTTACACATGAAATTTCTAGAAATATACACTAAAGTAAATATGCATGAAATTTTCTAGAAATTTTTATAGTCATTAAAGTCACTAGCAAATTTCTACAAATTATTCAAGTCACAATAGAAACAATACAAATTTTCGAGAAATTTTCATAGTCATTAAAGTCACTAGCAATTTTCTACAAATTATTCTAGTCGCAATAGACACAATACAAATTTTCTAGAAATTTTTATATTCATTAAAGTCACTGGCAATTTTTTATAAATTACTCTAGTCACAAGAGACACAATACAAATTTTCTAGAAATTTTTATAGTCATTAAAGTCACTAGCAATTTTCTACAAATTATTATAGTCACATAGACACAATACAAATTTTCTAGAAATTTTTATAGTCATTAAAGTCACTAGCAATTTTCTACAAATTATTCTACTCACAATAGACACAATACAAATTTTCTAGATATTTTTATAGTCGTTAAAGTCACTATCAATTTTCTACAAATTATTCTAGTGACAATAGACACAATACAAATTTTCTAGAAATTTTTATAGTCATTGAAGTCACTATCAATTTTCTACAAATTATTCTAGTCATAATAGACACAATACAAATTATTCTAGTCACTATGCAATATACAATAGATTTTCAATAACTATGTCTAGTCACTAAATCAATAAAGGCAATAAATATTCAATATACGAATATCTAGAAATTTACTAGAAATGTACAAGTTTGTAGATGTCAAAGCACGAGGCCGAGCACGAGGGGCGAAGTCGGCGGTGCCGGTTAGACATCGGCGCGCGAGGCCAAACACGGGGGGCGAAGATGGCGGTGCCGGTCATATGTCGGTGCGCGAGGCCGAGGACGGGGCCGAAGGCGGAGGTGCCGGTGAGAATGGACGACGTCGGTGCAGCAAAGACTTCATAAATGAAAATATCGCTGTTAGCTAAATTTTCATACAGACATACACACACCCGCACATGACATATTCTGCAAAAATTACAATGTTTATATCCTGCAATGAAACAAAATAAAATCTAATTACACACAACACACACAAACACACACAAGGCAACACTCACGGGAGGCCGGCAGGCAAGGGGGTCGGTGGCGGCGAAGGGCGACGCGACGGAGGGAGACGGCGAGGAGGCTAGGGGCACGACGTCGCGGAGGTGGCGGCGGTGGGCGACGGTGCGGAGGAGCACGGCGCGGGCCGGGCACCGTTGGAAGGATATGGCGCCGCCGACGTCGGTGGCGTGGAGGGGCACGGTGAGGAGGGGCGGCGGAGGAGGCAGCATTGGAGAGGAGGCCGGCTAGGGATGCCGCGCGCCGGCCGCGAGCGCCGCGCCACTGCGGATCTAGCAGACTGACGGAGCGAGCACCGAGGGAGGGGCTAGGGCAGCTGAAGAGGAGGGGGACGTGCAGCGCGGCGGTGTTGCGAACGCGCGCGCGGTGATGCGGAGCCGACGGCGAGGAGGCGGTGGTGGCGATGGCGCGGCCGGGCTGGGGACAAGAGAGGAGAAGAAGATGGGAGGGGGCTCCAAGGCCTGTAGGGATATATAGATCCGACCTTTAGTCCCTGGTTGATGCAAGAACCGGGACTAAAGGACCTTTAGTCCCAGATCGTAATACCACCCGGGACTAAAGGTTGGGCTTTAGTTCCGGGTGGTCTCATGACCCGGGACTAAAGGGGGGCGGCTCTGGCGGGAGATGAAAACAGGAAATGAGTTTTCTCATCATATTAACGTTAAAAATAAGTCTTGCCATTCCATTATTGCAAATAATAAGCCTTTTTATGGAATCCACGAGTTTTTGCGTTATTTTAATCAGTATAATAAATAATAAGTATATATTAAATGTGCGTGAGTGAGTGAGTGATTGTGTGTGTGTGTGAGTGAGTGAGCGAGTGATTGTGTGTGTGTTAAAACAAATTCAGAAAATTATCTATACGTTTTATTTCAACTAGAAAATTAAGGTAGCAAACTAAAATAATTATATAAAACACAACAAACAATAACGAAGTACATATAATCGAAAATATATAAATTGTTCATCACACAAATTTATAAAACACATACATAATGATTGTAATACATTAATGATCAGCATCCACTACTGGAACGGTAATAGACTTCCTTTACACATATGTCCCTTGATTATGATCCCAGCGCAAGTATGGAGCGTCATCATTGGCTAACATGATACATGGATCAGCATTCACCGTGAAAGGCGGAATCTTAACAAACTTATTATAATCATCTGGCACGTCTGTCTTGTCCTCGACTCCAATGATGTTTCTTTTTCCTGAAAGAACAATGTGCTGCTTTGGTTGATGTGTTTGCTTGTATACCCCCTTCTTTGGCTTGTTGGACATGTCCTTCACGTAGAAAACCTGAGGGACATCCTGGGCTAGGACGAATGGCTCGTCTCTATATCCAAGATTGTTGAGGTCCACTATTGTCATCCGTACTGATCTTTTGTGACCCCTCCTCCAGTCAGCTTCACCCATTGGCACCGAAACAGAGGTATCTTCAAAACGGGTCCATAATCCAGCTCCCAAATCTCATCTATGTAACCATAATATGTCTCCTTTTTGCCGTTGTTGTCTGTGGCATCCATACGGACACCGCTATTTTTGTTGGTGCTCCTTTTATCTTGGGCTCTCATGTAAAATGTGTTTCCATTTATCTCGTACCCTTTGAATCTTAGGACATTCCAAGATGGTCCCCTAGCCAAATACGCCAGTTGTTCGGATATATCCATGTTATGCATTAGATACTTCCGCAACCAACTAGCGAAAGAATCCATGTGTCGACGTGTAATCCAGGCCTCAGATATTTCTGGGAATTCGGAGCACAGAATTTTCTTATGTTGCTCGATGTACGGATCCACCATAGAGGATTGTTGAAGAACTGTGTAATGTGCATTTTTCAACAAGTCATCTGTACATACATAAGCTTTCTTTCCCAGTGTCCCCTTTCCACGTAGCCTCCCCTCATACCGTGATTCAGGAACCCCAATCGGTTTAAGGTCATCAATAAAGTCAACACAAAATTCAATGACCTCCTTCGTTCCATATCCACTGGAGATGCTTCCTTCAGGACGAGCACGATTATGAACATATTTCTTTAGTACCACCAGGTACCTCTCGAAAGGGAACATATTGTGCAGGAAAACAGGCTCGAGAATATCAATCTCTTTGACAAGGTGTACCAGAAGATGCGTCATAATGTTGAAGAATGATGGCGGAAATATCAACTCAAAGCCAACTAAGTATTGTACCACATCATTCTACAACTTTATAAGATTGTCTCGATCAATTACCATCTGAGAAATTGCGTTGAGAAAGCACATAGCTTTACGATGGTTAATCGAACATTCTCAGGCAGAATCCCCCGCAACACAACCGGAAGAAGTTGAGTCAAAAGCACGTGACAGTCATGAGACTTTAGGTTTGTGAATTTCTTCTCTGGCACATTTAGGATTCCCTTTATATTCGAGGAGTATCCAGATGGGACCTTGATACTGCTCAAGCATTCAAACATGCTTTCCTTCTCTTCTTTGCTAAGAGTATAGCATGCATGACTTAAGTAGTGCCGTCCATTTTCTCTCATTTGTGGATGTAGGCCATCTCGCTCTTCCATATGTTGCAATTCCTGTCGTGCTTCTAGGGTATCTTTTGTCTTCCCGTATACTCTCAAAAATCCTATTAGGTTGACGCAAAGATTCTTTGTGACGTGCATCATGTCAATTGCATTGCAAACATCTAAGACCTTCCAATATGGTAGCTCCCAAAAAAATAGACTTCTTCTTCCACATGGCCACCAATCCGTTTTCGTTCAGAACAAGTTCGCTACTAGGTCCTTTGCCAAAGACTACTTCTATATCCTTTACCATATCAAAGACTTGTCTACTAGTACGGTGCAATGGCTTTGTATGGTGGTCTGCTTGCCCTTTGAAATGGTTGCCTTTCTTTCATAACGGATGTTTGACGGGGAGGAATCGACGATGACCCATGTTTACAACCTTTCTGTAGTGAGTCAAGTACATACTATCTGTTTCATCTAAGCAGTGTGTGCACGCTCTATATCCCTTGTTCGTTTGTCCTGACAGGTTACTAAGAGTAGGCCAGTCATTGATGGTTACGAATAACAATGCTCGTAGGGTAAGGTTCTCCTGTCGGTATTCATCCCACATCTGTACACCTTGGTGCCACAACAATAACAGTTCTTCGACCAATGGCCTTAGGTAGACATCAATATCATTCCCGGGTTGCTTTGGACCCGGGATAAGCACTGGCATCATGATGAATTTCCTTTTCATGCAGAGCCATGGTGGGAGATTGTAAATACATAGAGTCACAGGCCAAGTGTTGTGTTTATTGCTCATTTCACCAAAAGGATCCATGCCATCCATACTCAAAGCGAACCTTATGTTCCTCGCATCCAACTCAAAGTCTGGGTAAGTTCTATCTATTTTTCTCCACTAGGAGTCATCAGCTGGGTGTCTCAACATCGTGTCTTGCTTGCGTTCTTCTTTGTGCCATCGCATCAACTTAGCATGCTCTTTGTTTCTAAATAAACGCTTCAGACGTGGAATTATAGGAGAGTACCACATGACCTTGGCAGGAACTCTCTTCCTGGGACGATGCTCCCCCTTGACTTCCCCAGGATCATCTCTCCTGATCTTATACCGCGATGCATCGCATACGGGGCATGCATCTAAATTCTCGTACTCACCGCGATAGAAGATGCAGTCATTGGAACATGCGTGTATCTTTTGTACCTCCAATCCTAGAAGGCAAACAAGTTGTTTTGCTTCGTATGTTTTGGTAAGCAACTCATTATCCTTAGGAAGCATATTTTTACATGTTTCAGTAATTCACCAAATCCCTTATCGGATACGCCATGCGTTGCCTTCCATTGAAGCAACTCCAACGTGCTACCAAGCTTCTTCAATTCATCTTCGCATCCTGGGTACAACAATTTGCGGTGGTCCTCTAACATTTGCTGGAACTTCATCATATCCTTCTCACTTTCACAATCTTCACGCTCATCGAGCAACGCCTGTCCAAGATCGTCGGTGGGATCATCATCCGTCGCCTCTCCTTCCCGCATCTCTTCCATTGTAGTATCATCATCAAAGGCACCGAATCCAGCTTGGGCATGAATGTTGTCCCCACTCCCTTGTTCTTCATTTTCCTCCATTATAACCTCTTTTTCTCCGTGCTTTGTCCAACAACTGTAACTGGGCACGAAACCATGGGCAAAAATATGGCTGTGGAGGGTGCTTGAGGAGGAGTGATCCTGGTTGTTCTTGCGATACTTGCACGGGCAGCACATGAAACCATTCCGCTTATTTGCCTCGGCCACATCCAAAAAATGATGCAGGCCATCAATGAACTCCTTGGAACGTCGGTCAGCATTGTATATCCATTGCCGGTCCACCTGCATTCTTTAAAAGAAATCAAACTAACTAAAATTCTCACCACTAAAATAAATGCAAAAATATGAATAGATTCTCATAATTTACAATATATGACATGAATAATTCAAAGTTTCCACCATTTCACATTTCACATTCAAATCCACATATTTGAAAACAATATTGACACTCTTTGGTTTGTTTGGACCGTTAGAGAACCTTGATTGTCAAAGAATGCGGGAAAAATTAGGAATGTGAAGCACATAGTTTCATTCTGAATTCATCCCGCATCCTCGAACAATCAAGGTTCGCAAGTTTGCAAGATCCCATTGTATACATCATTAGAGTGTCTACCTATTTCACATATTTGAATAAAAAATTTCAAATACTGGAGTGTTCTAGACCATGAGATCTAATTAAATGCTAATTAAAAGTTTCCACCATTTCACATTTCACATTCAAATCCACATATGCTCCTATTTTTCCTAAATAGTATTCCCCACTCTCTCTATATATATACTCCTATTCCAAAAAATTATATTGTACTCTATATACTTATTTTCATCAACTAATACAAGGAAATCACATCTACGTATGCAAACTTAACTAGATTTGAGCTCAAATGATATAAATCGAAAAAACTACTAGCTTACCTCCGGCCAGCTTTGGGTTGACCGTGCCATCATAGTTGACATCCTCATGGGCGCGTGACACAACTAGCTTCTCCTGTCCAACCGATCAGTCACTCATCATAATTTTTAGTCAGGGTATGTACTTTAAAAGAATTAAGGAGCACCGGTTGATTGGTCAGCAACAGTAGTTCATGAGACGTACTCCCTCCATTCCAAATTGTAGGTTGTTTTGGTAAATCTGAATACATAGTTTTATTGTAGGGAGAGTGTGGACGTTCTCGTTGAAACACTTTTCCTCTATATATGCACAGACAACCTTGGCAGCCTGATTTCAATATTCTTGTGTTCCACTAGTAACCTTGAGTAAAAGAAAAGGAATTGAAATACACTAGGGAGGAGCATGAGCTGTGCTAGGAATCAGAGGCATTGGGAACTGCAAACATGTTCATGGTTGGAAGCTATTAACATACTTCCAAGACATGAGCGGCGATTTCTGGCTACCATCAACATGGTTGCCAAGAATTCCTGTATGCACGGCAAGGCTGCATGCCTCCCAAGACCAGTGCTGCCGCCGCATAGCTGTTGAGATTCATTCCCACTGGCACGCCATACAGAGGATCGAGCAGAAGGTGGACCTGGAACATCCGGATGGGCTGGAGCTTGTTTATGCACCAACGGCGTTTATCCTGACATGTAGGCAAGAGACAGAGCCGCATAGAGGACTCCGGCCGGAAGCATGACCTTGACAACGATATCCCCGGCAGGGTTAAGTGATTTAAGCACAAGCGAACGGATATACTCGATCAAAAAGTCTTACTCTTGGTCAGCTCATTGAGCGGTTGCGCCGGTATGGATGCAGACATGCAGTATGCATCAATCTGGCGCCTGTGCCGATCTCCTGATGCGTTGAGCCAACATCATCAGTTTTAGTTTTATATACATAATGTTAGGTTCCCATCATTACTTCATTAGTTTCCATCTATAATATATAACTGCCACCATTAATTTCCATCTATAATATAATATATAAAGAGGTTAGGTTCGAATATGAAGCTCTTTACCTACTCTTTTTTCCATTGAGATATTTTTCTCAAATCGTCAATTGATTTATCCTACAGTAATTGAATATAGGAGAGTTATAACATGCATATTAATATTAAGGGTACTTGTCAGACTTGCGTTGCTTGTCTGAACATGTCAACTTTTGCGTTCCCCTCTCTTTACAGATACATATAGACATCCAAAGGAAGCTGACAATTATGATTTTAGCTCAAAATCTAGGTCAATAAGCATTAGAAATACCCCAAAATGAACACGACGGCGTATATTGCTAGTAAAGGATGCTGACAATTATACCCTGCATTAGAGTCGTCAGCATCCAGCGCGTAACATTATATACATTCCACGAAAATCTTTCGCTCACTGATATATATACGTCCAATAATGGAAGGCGTCAAAAAAGTGGTGAGTAGGCATCAGCAGTAGGGAAGAGAGGAAGCCTCATGGCCCATGGGTTCCCATCCGTGACGAACTTTAGTCAGCAAGATTAGGAGTTGGAGGCATCAGGAGCACCAAATCTACTCGGAGTCGATCTCACCAGGCAAGATATTTGAGGAATGCGCAGGGCTATCTGCATTTGATCCACCACACTACCAAGAGCTCCAGCTGAAGACACATCTCCGCCGCTTCTGCTGCAGTGTAGCCAGCTGAGCATCTGATGATGCAGATGCAGCAACAGCGAACCACCATGGGAAGCTACCAAGTGTGTCCATTGCATTTAGTACCTACATGAGTGATCGATGCATATACATTTGTGCATTTGATCGAGTTCCTCCCATCATATATATAACATCCTATGACTGCCCCATTCAGCTCAAATTCAGAGACATGCTAGTAACGTTAGAAAAATAAGCAAAACAAACCTAGAGTATATGAGCATAAGTATAACGTACAAGCACTGGAAGATAACGGTGACAGAAGAATTCGAAAAGATAAGTAAGCATGGCGTTGGAATCGGAGGCATTAGGAGCACAGTGGACGCAATTCCAATGTCAGACCCACTCGTTCGCAATGAAATGTAGAACCACGTCAAGGACCTCCTACCTCACATGATGCGTTACTGCATCGTATCAAACTTCAGGCATGCACTGCATAGGCGAGGCCCCATGGAGAGTCTCCATCTTCATTGGTTGCAAGAACAATAAACTTTAGTAAGCAATGATACATATACATGGCTTGCTATGATGATTGGCTCTTGTTCTGATGCTTCTGTAGGAACTAGGAAACATTATCATTTGACTTTGCCCGAAAAATTCTTATTAGCTTCAAATTGTTGCTGATGTGAGTGATGGAAACCAGAGTCCCCCACCACACACACAGCCTGTCCATTTATATATATGCACGCCAACCATATACTGTCGTGACGAAGGAGATGCCCTGGAGAGGTAGTCCAGTTCATGACAGCAACAGTGACAAAGTTGTGAGCAAAAATATTAAAATAGGATTTGGAGGCATCAGGAACATTAATGAAGTCCATGGTAGGCAGTTGCTGAGACATCTTCAAGAAAACTGCAGCACACTCTCTAACTATGATATGCACGATGTGAAAAGCATACTAATGCACTTGGCAAAATTTCTTGAGTACACAGCATGGCCATCACCCATCACCGTGGCACTGCTTAGAGGGCATCCTTCATGCTTTATTGCTTTTCATCTGGTGCCCAAAGGCATTGCTGAGCTTGGTATGCTTCAGCTCCAGCTCAGGGCTCGGAGAACTGTCTCAGCATCACCACCACCATGCACCATCGTAGTACCAAACCAGCTGCCTAGCTTGATTGCAAACCAGCCGCCTAAACCATCCGAGAAATATTTCAGTATTTTTGTTTCATTCTATATGACCCAAAAAAGATATTTAGTCAAGCCAGTTTAACAGCCTAACAGAATAACAACTCGAAACTTGTTTTTCTTGAATTACTCACGAAATTCGTTTCCTCGAAAAGAGTTAATTTTCTATAGATGTTCACCTACTCCCTTTTTATTGATATATATCTCGCTCTGTTCACGAATTTATTTGTCGTACAATAATTGATTGGAGAAGGTAAATTATTTGTGAGATTTGTCTTGCTTGTCTTGTCTGAACGTAGCTTGCAATGCTCTTAATAATCAATTAAACTTCCTTTATAAAAAAATGATTCAAAATTAACGTGCTGCTTGACTAAGGGGCTAAAATAATTGTCAACTTGTATCTAAATTTAACGATCGTATATTAATTTATCATGGGTCTCTGCAAGTGCAGGTGTATTGTCATTTTTTTTATCTGCATAGAGCAGTTACCAAATACACCATCAATTTCTTGTTACACAGATAATGTTTTTGATGAGATATTAATTAAGAGGGTCTTCTACTAGTTTTTGTGTTGTGATAAACTTACTCCAAATGAGTCATAGTAACCCTAATTGATCATACATGTTTTTTTCGATGAAGTTAGTTTTATTTTTTTTCCTCTGCGTGGGGCACGCACTCAACCATCTCTTGTTGCAATTGTCAGGCATAGAAGTAAATGACATGATTCTATGAGAAAATTTGACAGTACCACCAACAATCAAACTCTTACATGGTAGTTGTGAGACCAGCGCTGAAATTAATATTACATGCACGAGCGCGATCAATGGTGTTAGACTTGTCCATTTCATTTCCTTCAGTTATATAATATCCGTCCCCAATGCCATGAGCTTCACTATTCAGCTAAGCTACAAGAGTGCCTAGTATACTAGCACTGTAGTGAAAGAACAAAAAAAAATTAGAGCATATGAGAGCAAGACGTACGAGGAAGAAGTACTAGCAGTAAAAGTTTTGTTGTCTTGGAGTCGGAGGCGTCTGGAGCACAATGGACACCTGTTCAATCTCAGAATGTGAACTGCATAATAAGGAGCCTCATCTGGTGGCACAAATGGCCAATGATTTTTTTACCCAGACACATGGGTGGCGGTCTAGTCTACGGATTGATAGTCATTAGAGTGCCTGCTTCTTCTCTTCTTTGATAGGCTGTGCATGTGCTTTCTAGCAGAGGCCGTGAATTTTTTCAAGCATTACTGTATGACCTCGATATAACGCTACTTGATATTAATAAATTCCCCTTTTCGAAAAAAAGGAGCCTCATCTGGTACCCAATGTCTAACGTCTAGCCCAACAACACCATGGTGGTTCGGTAAGCAGTGAATACCTAAGGGAGAAATCTTTTCTTCTTCACAAAGAAGCTCCTCTTGAGGACGAGATGTGGTCATGGATGATAAGTATATGATGCTAAGGTGTGGAAGAGTAGGCACGCAGCATATCATGTATGCAGCACTACTGGCAAACCAACCAGTGTCGCCTCTACACGTTGAGGTTGCCAATGCTTGGGTCTTATGCATGTGTAAGCAGCTTTGAATCCCCAGCTGGCCAGCTGCTAGAACGCTGGTTTCATTTAATAAATAAATAAATTCTAAGAACTTTTTATGAGTACGAAGTTTGGTAGAATTTGGTTACGAGTTTGATGTATGAGATTATGGTTTGGACTTCCATATTGAGAACTAAAAAGTTGCATTGTTATGCAAGATGAAACTTTTGCCATTCTTAGTTGGATAAATTGTGAATTAAGAGTATACAGAAGTCATGAAATTCACACAAAACAGAGTATGAGGGTGACGCTTAGTTGTTTAAAACATACTTTCTTTCAAACTTATTTTCTCTCGTATCAATAAGATCAGGATTTTCGATTTTAAAAAGCCAAATAGGAACATAGCTACGAACAGCAGATGGCCGTGCTCGAGCCTCTCCATATATTGCAGGGCAACCAAGTTATGCGAGTTGCGGTGGGCTGCATTCCTAACGTAACTGAAGGTTAGACAACAGATTTTTGGTATAAATGCAAAGAACATAGATTTTTGGCAAAGAGCAGCTTGCAGCCCAAAGATGGTATAACCGCACTGGTGAGACAAGGACACTGATGACACCATGACACTAGTAGAGTTACATTGGGTTACCAATTTACGATTGGCTAATATAAAAAAATGATACCCATCTCGGTCCCATATGAAAAAATGTAAAATATGGGCCAAAATCCCGATTCATTGGCTGGCTCTTGTAAGTCACAAGTTGTGATGTGCTGCTGACATATCAGTTGGAGAAAGAAGAGCTCGATTACGCGCTGGGGAAAAAGAATAGATTATGAGGCAGCACAAACACCTCCTGTCAGAAAAAAAAAAGATACCACTATCTTCCCTCCTGCTTGTATGGTAGTTGTGAGGCCTTGCTTGGATTTAGTAGCCATAAAGAGTGATGACTTGCACATCTCAATTCCCCTCTGATCTTTATACGCTCAACATCCTTGGGCAACTTGACTCTTCACCTCAAATCTCAAGAAACCAGTATTAGGAAAAAATAGTGCATGAACACGATGGTGATGATAAATATATATTGTGGGATAGCAATGATAGTTATGGTGATTATTGCGCCGTGTGTTAGAATCAAAGGGCGTACGTAGAAACATCATCAGGTGTAATGAATTTCAAAGCGGAAATTGGATTCGGAGGCATCTGGAACACCAAACATGGCGAGTTCCACTTTGTCAGGGAAAGTGTGGCCCCATTCACAACGCTGCTATAGGGCCTGCTCGCTGCGGCGGGAGCTGCGGCTGGGCTGAAGCCGCAGCTGCTCGGCTGCAGGCCCAAGCTGTCGGTGGCTGCAGGCCAAAAAGGCCCGAGCCCTCTCTCTTCCGGCTGCTGCAGCTGTAACTGGCGGCTGCAGCTGTGGACCAGCTGCTGCTGCGGCAGCTGCATCCGCAGATGCAGCCGCAGCGAGCACACCCATAGACTTCTCCGAGATGATGCTCTTCCTATGCTTGAAGTGTTGTGGGGTTCGTATGGTTAGATTGCATGTATTCTCGCAGTCGTCTTATTGACATCCAGTGGCACCAGACACACTTAGTCGGCAGTGCAATGCAATCTCTCCAACTGGATTTCAGTGCCGGTGGAAGATCGATGTTCTCGGTACGGGTCTAGTCATCTAGTGGTGTTATTAACAACCCATGGAGGTGACCGCCTGACACTGGTAATTAATATCCTGTTGCTTTCATGGACGGCATGCTACTAGTAACATTTCAATAGATGACAGAAGACTTGATAACAAGTGTTGTTCACATGTACACCCTCTGTGTCAAAATAAAATTTGACCATTATATTTTTCTTAGAAATATGTCTAGAATAATTTTGATGCTAAAAAGTATTTTGAACATATCTACCTATAGTTTACTTTCTTATGAAAATTTTGAGTACATGCAAGGATGTCTTAGATCCAATGTAAAATTCTGAATAAATGTTTCACTACCCACCGCATTACATCCATAAGATGCAATGTCTAAATAACTACAATTGCAATTATATTCACAACCAAATACATCCATAAGATGCAATGTCTAAATGAAAGGATGGTTGAGCTCATTTATATTCACAACCAAACGTCCCACAATTGAGGTCTAGAGTAGTCCAGACACATGGTCGATCAGCACGAGTCTGATCCCTTTTTTCTTCACTTTCTTGCTTTCACAAGTTTTCAGTGGTAGAGTGTGCACAGGCTATGACATGAGACGCCTAACATCATCAGCTGTATTGAATTTGCAACGAAAATAGGATTCAGGGGTGTCAGGAACAACAATCATTCGCCAAATTCTTTCACAACTGAGTGATCATCATGGAACTGCGCCCCTAAACACCAGTGGCTCAACACACCTCCTGTTAGAACTGCTACTTCCACAGCTGCTGATGAAGGCAGTGGGGAAGATCAGGGCAGCTCCTCGGGCCACGTCAGAGCTCACGTCCTAGGAAACGCAATCCCATTTCGCCGGCCCAGATTAGTGACAACCTGTGTGATGCATTAGATCTTGGCCCAGATTGGCGTGAGTTGCATGTGTGCTCACTGTGTAAAGAGGGGAGGCATTTGAGAGAGAACTCAAGCATTGTATCAGCAATTCTTCTCTCTAGCAATCCTATACATGATATAGTTATGCATGAGACCTTGTTTGCATTTAAATACCCATGAAACCTTCTGGGGGCCAGCGATACATCCATATTGCATAATAAACATGATACTCCCTTGATGCACTTTGCAAGGGTAAGAATATAAGAGTCACTACTACAGAACCTCAAATAGATCCACCCCTTTTGTCCCGCTTTGGTTGGGCCCGGGACTAAAGGAGGCATTAGTCCCGGCTCCAACGGCTAGGAACTTTGTCGGCACGGGCAAGGACCTTTAGTCCCGGTTGGAGCCACCAACCGGAACTAAAGGTACATCATTAGTCCCGGTTTGTGGCTCCAACTGGGACAAAAGGCGTGCGGCACATTTAGTCTCGGTTGGTGGCTCCAATCGGGACTAAAGGTTGGCATTTAGTCCCGGTTGGAGCCACCAACTGGGACTAAATTCCCAGGCCTTTTTATCCCCTTCTTCGTCCCTGCCCAAGAGCCATTCTCTACTCTCCTCCCTCCTCGTGTTCTTGCTCTTGGCTCTCGGGTGAGGAGAGTTCATGCCTATTTTCCCCAAGATTTGTGAAGCTTTTAGATTTTCCCTCCATCCAAAAGTGAGAAACTTCATCCTCTCAAGTTCCATTGCTAATGGAGCTCATTTCATGCCTTAAAAATAGAGATTTTTAAGCATATTTAGATATGGTACAATGTTCATATTTTTTCGATTCATACGCTATTTGAGCTCAAAGTTAGATAAGGTTTGCATGTGTAGATGTGATTTACTTGTATTAGTTGATGGAAATGAGTATATTGAGTTGAATGTTTTTATTTTTAGAATGAATATGAATATTTAGCAAAATAAATTGAATGAAAATGGTTGTAATAGAATTTTTATTTTTGCAAAATGAGTATGTATATATGTGGATTTATTAGTGAAATGTGAATGTTTGTATGTGGTTTTTCAAAATAAAGTGAAAAAGGTGTATACTTGGTATTTAATTTGTATTTAGAAGAAAATATTTTGATACTCTAATGATGTATTTATTTAGGCTCCCACTGAAACCATCGCGAAGTTAAAAAAATCTTTATTTCAAATATGTATATGTCGTTAAGATTGATCCTGCGGTGTTGAGAGGGACATTCGGGGCCAACATAGATATCCGCGATATGGTGCAGTATAGGGACGTGATGAAGGAGTACGGTCATGGTCCCAATGAAGAAATCCTCAACTTTTTAGCTGGGAACTTCTTTATTAGGACCAAGGCCGTACTCTTTCATCACGTCCGTATACCGCACCGTGTCGCGGATATCTATATTGGACCCGAATGATAGTGTCATCACCGCAGGATCAAGGTTGACGACATATGCAAATCCTAAATAAGGTTTTTTTTTCTTTTTGATGGTTTTTGCATAAAGAGCCTGAATAAATGTTCTGAACCATTATTGCATCCCATATGACATGGGATGACGAGTGTTCGCCTCAAACTGAAGAGTATCAAAATAATTAGTTTTTAGAAATAACTTTTTTTATTTGCATGTGTAGATGTGATTTTGTTGTATTAGTTTATGAAAATGGGTATATTGAGTTGGATGTTTATTTTTGAATGGATATGGATGTGTGCACTTGGTATTTAATTTACATCGAATGGAATGTTAATGTTTAATCCGTAGAAATGACTTTGCAACATGATGGGTTGGAGCGCCGTGCGTCTGCACATGCATCGGTACGCAATAATTTGAAGCTCGCCGGTCATTCACTTGTGTTCCACCCTAAAGAGTGCCTTGGACTTGTTAGCGGTCATATTCGTCGTTGGATCAAGAAAGCATTCCATTGCCTCGCGCTTGGCAAATTTGAGCGTGAATTTGATGTCGAGTTGCATGGTACAGATGATGATCGCGAGTTGATGGCTCGACATAATGCAAGGTGCGAAGCGTCGGGGATGAAAGTAATTGACCGTTCCGTGGCGAGAGCGCGCGGCGATTCATGAGGCATCGGTTAATAGGTCTCATGAGTAGTTTGTATTTGCATGTAGTTCTTTTATGTATTCATGTTGCGTAATGGATCATGTAGTTCTTATAATTTATCATGTTGTGTAATGGATCATGTAGTTCTTATAATTTATCATGTTGTATAATGGATTATGTGAAACTTTTAATTCTGTACTTCTCAATTTTTTTTCATATTGTATCATCTATTTTTTCAATTTGAACTCTAAATATGACATGCAGTCCCTTTATGTATTCATGTTGTGTAATGGATCATGTGGACCTTTTCATTCTGTACTTCTCAAATTTTTTTCATACTCTATCATAAAATTTATCGATTTGAACTCTAAAGATGAGAACTGAAGTGGTGAAATCAATGTAGATGGATCGGCGATGGATGTATGCTGACCCACATTCCAAGAAGTTCATTGATGGCCTGCTTTATTTTTTGGATGTGGCCGAGGCAAACAAGCAGAATGGTTTCATGTGTTGTCCATGCAATATTTGCAAGAACCAAAAGGATTACTCCTCATCAAGGATCCTTCATAGCCATATTTTTTCTCATGGTTTCATGCCCAAATACATTTGTTGGACCAAGCACGGAGAAAGAGGGGTTATAATGGAGAACAATGAAGAGGAAAATTGTCACAAAAACTTTCCTGGCCCCTTTGGATTCGGTGCCTTTGATGATGATACTACAATGGAAGAGCCAGAAGGAGAGATGTCAGATCATGATCTGACCGACGATCTTGGGCAGGCGTTGCGCGATGCGTGTGATGATTGTGAAAGTGAGATGGAGAGGATGAAGTTCCAGCAGATGTTAAAGGACCACCGCAAGTTGTTGTACCCAGGTTGTGAAGATGGCTCGAAGAAGCTTGGTAGCACTCTGAAGTTGCTACAATGGAAGGCAACGCATGATGTATCTGATAAGGGATTTGGTGAATTACTAAAACTTCTAAAAAAATACTTCCTAGGGATAATGAGTTTCCTAGCACAATATACGAAGCAAAACAATTTGTTTGCCCTCTAGGTTTGGAGGTACAGAAGATACATGCATGTCCCAATGACTGCATCCTCTACCGCGGTGATGAGTACGAGAATTTGGATGCATGCCCCGTATGCGGTGCATTGAGGTATAAGATAAGGAGAGATGACCCTGGAGAAGTGGAGGGGGAGCGTCGTCCCAGAAAGAGAGTTTCTGCGAAGGTCATGTGGTACTCTCCGATAATACCACGTTTGAAGCGTTTGTTTAGGAACAAAGATCATGCTAAGTTGATGCGATGGCACAAAGAAGAATGCAAGCAAGACAATAGGTTGAGACACCCAGCTGATGGCTCCTAGTGGAGGAAAATAGATAGATGTTACCCAGACTATGAATGGGATGGCTTGAATCCTTTTGGTGAAATGAGCAGTAGCCACAACACTTGGCCTGTGACTCTATGTATGTACAATCTTCCCCCATGGCTCTACATGAAGTAAAAATTCATTATGATGTCGGTGCTTATATTGGGGCCAAAGCAACCTAGGAATGATATTGATGTGTACCTAAGGCCATTGGTCGACAAACTATTATTGCTATGGCGCAATGAAGGTGTACGAATGTGGGATGAATACCGACAGGAGAACTTTAACCTACGAGCATTGTTGTTTGTAACAATCAATGATTGGCTTGCTTTTAGTAACTTGTAAGGACAACCGAACAAGGGATATAGAGCCTGCACACACTGCTTTGATGAAACCGATAGTGTATACTTGACCCACTGCAAAAAGGTTGTATACATGGGTCATTGTCAGTTTCTCCCCATCAAACATCAGGTACAAAAGAAAGGCAAGCATTTTAAAGGGTAAGCAGACCACCGTACAAAGCCGACACACCGTAGTGGTACGTAGGACTTTGATATGGTAAAAGATATTGATGTTGTTTTTGGGAAGGGACCTGGTAGCCAACCTGTTCCAAGCGAAAATGGAATGGCACCCATGTGGAAGAAGAAGTCTATATTTTGGGAGCTATCATATTGGGAAGTCTTAGATGTTCGCAATGCAATTGACGTGATGCACCTCACGAAGAATCTTTGCGTCAACCTGATGGGATTCATGGGAGTGTATGGGAAGATAAAAGAGACACTAGAGGCGTGGCAGGAATTGTAACGTATGAAAGAACCAGATGGCCTACATCCACAATTGAGAGAAAATGGACGGCACTACTTAAGTCATGCCAGCTATACTCTTAGCAAAGAAGAGAAGGAAAGCATGTTTGAATGCTTGAGCAGTATCAAGGTCCCATCTGGATACTCCTCAAACATAAAAGGAATCCTAAATATGCCAGAGAAGAAATTCACAAACCTAAAGTCTCATGACTGTCATGTGCTTATGACTCAACTTCTTCCTGTTTTGTTGCGTGGAGTACTGCCTGAGAACGTTCGATTAACAATAGTAAAGTTGTGTTCTTTCCTCAACGCAATTTCTTAGAAGGCAATTGATCCAGAGAATCTCATAAAGCTGCATAATGATGTGGTGCAATCTCTAGTTGGCTTTGAGTTGATATTTCCACCATCATTCTTCAACATCATGACACATTTTCTAGTTCACCTTGTCAAAGAGATTGATATGCTCGGACCTGTATTCCTACACAATATGTTCCCTTTTGAGAGGTTCATGACGATACTAAAGAAATATGTTCATAATCGTGCTCGTCCTGAAGGAAGCATCGCTAGTGGCTATGGAACAGAGGAGGTCATTTAGTTTTGTGTTGACTTTATTGATGACCTTAAACCAATTGGGGTTCCTGAATCGCGGTATGAGAGGAGACTACGTGGAAAGGGCATACTAGGAAAGAAATCATATTTGTAAGGATGATTACTCATTCAAACAAGCACATTATGCGGTACTTCAACCATCCTCCTTGGTGGATCCGTACATCGTGGAACATAAGAACATTCTGCGCTCCGAATTCCCTAAAAAGTCACAGGACTGGATTACACATCGACACATCGATTGTTTTTCCGGTTGGTTGCGGAAGCATCTAATGCATAACATGGATATACCAGAATAGCTGGCGTGGTTGGCTAGGGGACCATCTTGGCATATCCTAACATTCTAGGGTTATGAGATAAATGATAACACATTCTACACGATAGCCCAAGATAAAAAGAGCACCAACCAAAATAGTTGTATCCGTATGGATGCCACAGACAACAACAGTAAAAAGGAGACATATTATGGTTACATAGAGGAGATATGAGAACTGGATTATGGACCCATTTTGAAGATACCTCTGTTTCGGTGCCAATGGGTGAAGCTGACTGGAGGAGGGGTAACAAAAGATCAGTACGGAATGACAATAGTGGACCTCAACAATCTTGGGTATAGAGATGAGCCATTCGTCTTAGCCCAGGATGTCGCTCAGGTTTTCTACTTGAAGGACATGTCCAGCAAGCCGAAGAAGGGGATAAACAAGCAAACGGATGAGCCAAAGCGGCACATAGTTCTTTCAGGAAAAAGAAACCTTGTTGGAGTCGAGGACAAGACAGACATGTCAGAGGATTGCAATAAGTTTGTTGAGATTCCACCTTTCGCGGTGAATGTTGATCCATGCATGCTGTTAGCAAATGAGGACACCCCGTACTTGCGCAGCGATCATAATCAAGGGACATATGTGAAGAAAAAGTCTATTTCCGTACCAGTAGTAGATTTTGATCTTTAGTGTATTAGAATTATTATAAATATGTGATGAACAATATGTAAATTTCAATTATATGTCCTTCATCATTATTCGTCGGGTTTTACTTATTCATGGATTTATTATAGTGATTAAAATAAGGAAACAAATCATGGATTCCATTAAAAAGCTTATTGTTGACAATAATATTATGCTAAGGATCATTTTAAATGTTAATATGTTGAGAAAACTCATTTCCTGACGAAAATCAATGATTTAAAAAATTTCATTCAGCTAACACATATTTGCATGGTCAAATTACAAAATATAATGTGTACCAATTTATGTATTACATGGATCAATACACATGATTATAAACTAAATATTTTACATGTGTATATCAAATTAAAATTAGGCTAAAAATGTTATTTGGAATTTTTTTGGATCCATAATTTTTATTTTATGCCATTAACAACAAATGGTCCATTTATTAAAAAAACAAAAGAAGATATGAAAAGAAATGAAAAAAACCCTTTAGTCTTGGGTCAATCAACAACCCAGGACCCGGGACAAAAGGTGGGCCGAAAATTTTCGTTGTGGCCCGCCGAAAACACCCTTTAGTCCCGGGTGGTGGCTCGACCCGGGACTAAAGGCCACCCTTTAGTCCCGTGTGAAGCCACCACCCGGGACTAAAGACCCTTTAGTCCCGGTTCTTGGCTGAACCCTGGACTAAAGACCCCTGCCCTATATATCCCGCACAGCCTCCCCTCTCCCTCTTCCACCTCCCACACTTAGATTTGTTGATCTCCACCGCCGCCGGCCGCCTCGACATCGTTGTTCTCCACTGCCGCGCCGCCGTCGCTGCCGTCGCCGTCCTCGACCCGCTCCCCGGCCACGCGCGCGTCCTCGCCCGCTCCCTCGATGAGCGCCCCGCGGGCGCCCCCGTCCCCGGCGGCCAGACTTGCCACCGCGCGCGTGCGACCCCTGGCCAGCGCTACCCCAACCCCGGTGGCCGCGCCGGGCACGCGATCCTCGAGGAGCATCGCGCGCCACCGCTAATCCCTCAGCGACCCCTGCACCGTCGCCGACCGGCCTCAACCCCTGCGCCACCGCCAACGGCCTCTGCGCCGCCGCCGCGTGCCCTCACCTACGAACGACGCTGCGACGCCGCACCCCTCACCGACCCCGTGCGCCGCCGCCCTAGGGTTACAGCCCTAATCCACGCAGTGGTTTTTTCCCGTGTTAATTGTTTTTTTTGAAAATTGAGGCAGGAGGAGTGCCAAATCATATTAGGACATAAAGAATTTTCTATGTTAATTAGTTAATTAGTTTTTTCCTTTACATTTTCTTGTTAATTAGTTAATTAGTTATTTTTCCTTTACATTTGCTAGTGTATATGTATGCTAATGTATGTATATTTAGTGTGTAGCTAGTGTGTGTATGTATGTGTATGCTTTAATATATATTGTAGTGTATGTGTGTATGTTTGTTAATAGTTTAACTGACTAACAAACTTTAACGTATATGTAGCTTCTCGCCGGCACCGTCGCATTCGCACGTTGTCGGCCTTGCACGCCAACGTCCAATCGTAGCCGGCACCTTCAAGTCCATCAACTTCGCCCTCCGGCCACGTCCTCGACCTCGTGCGCTGATGTCCGATCGTAGCCAGCACCGCCGCCTTCGTCGTCTAGAAAATTGTATAGTCCATATTTTATCTTTATTAGATGACATTTATTACATGAAATTCTAGAAATTTGGTATTTACCTTAATGACAAGATAAAAATTCTAGAAATTTTTATATGTCCTTAGTAACTAGAAAAAATTCTAGAAATTTGTATATTTACCTTAGAGACTCAAAAGAATTCTATAAATTTGTATATTTACCTTAGTGACTCGAAAAAAATTATATAAATTTGTACATGTACCTTAGTGACTAGAAAAATTCTAGAAATTTGTATATTTATGTTATTGTCTACAAAAAAGTTCTAGAAATTTGTATATGTACCTTAGGCACTAGAAAAAATTCTAGAACTTTATATATTTACCTTAGTGACTCGAAAAAAATTCTAGAACTTTGAATATTTACCTTAGTGACTTGAAAAAATTTTTAGAACTTTGTATATTTACCTTATTGTCTAGAAAAAATTCTATAAATTTGTATATGTACCTTAGTGAGTAGAGAAATTCTAGAAATTTGTATATGTACCTTAGTGACTACAAAAAATTCTAGGACTTTGTATATTTACCTTAGTGACTCGAAAAAAAATTCTAGAACATTGTATATTTACCCTATTGTCTTGAAAAAATTCTATAAATTTGTATATGTACCTTAGTGACTAGAGAAATTCTAGAAATTTGTATATTTTTATGGATTTATTGCTTATTTGATATAAGATGGACCCGAGGGGTGATGAAGACTTTCAGTTAATGATGGACATGATTGCCGGTGGTGATGCTCATCATGTTGAAGAAGAAGTTGCTGTCAGCAATACGAATGTATACCTCAATGAAACCGGTGACGGAATTGAGCGATCCGAGGATATTGCTGAGCAACAAACACCTAATATATATTTCTAACATTATTCCATTCTTTTATATCCTTGTATATGAAATAATGTAGACAATAATGATTGTAAATGAGCATGAATAATAACATTGGCCAGAAGAAGTAAACGAGGGCCGACCAAAAAGTTGGAAGGGCGATACATTATCACAGAAGTGGCACACGATGGCGAGCCAAGAACTCCCGCCAATGCTACAGTGAAGTACGTATGACAATGCGGATGTCTTGTGAGAGACAATATCCCGATCAGCTTTAGTTTATGAAAATCCAGCGATCCAAAGGACGAGAGTGTGGTGCCTCAAAGAGGAAAGGAAATGCTTTGGCTACAATTAAAGCAGCAGTTCACACTTCCAGTAGGATCCCAAGAATTAGAAAGAAGTGGACTCTTAAGAAGATGGCTGAACAATTCCAGACATTCAAGAAGAATTTGACCAATTCATATATCAAGCAGGGGAAAACGCCAGATTTTACTGGAGAACTAGAAAAGTTGAAGGACCACTGGGATGACTTCATGGCATATAAGTGCTCAGATCTTGGTATTCAATGGGAGCACCGAAATAGAAGAAATTCATCGTAGAAAAAATATCACCACACGCTAGGGCAAGGTGGCTACAAGCATTCAATCCCTAAATGGGAGATGATGGAGCAAGATTTGATTGCTAGAGGTATCATACCTACGACCATGAACTGGCCTGAACGTTCAAGGAATTGGTTTTATGGTCATGGCGGAAGGTTGAACCTAGAGAACGGCGAGTGTATTTTTGGGGAAAAAATTCAAGAAGCAGCAAAGAGGCTAATAGAGGCAATAGAAGCAGTAAGCCAAGGAGAATTCATGCCTGATAGAGAAAAGGATGAGTTGACTTACGCCCTTCAGAATCCAGAACATCCGGGTTGAACACGAGGCAAAGGCGTGCTTCTGTGGAAGTATGGTTTCAGTGACTACATCGACTCTTACAGAAGTCGTCAAAGAAGGAAGAACGAGGATCAAGCACGCTTCAGAAGGCTTGAAGAACAATTGAAATCTCAAGATTCAAGAATGGCGGATGAGGTAAAATGACAAGTTGCCATAGCATTGAGCCAGCAATCTCAATCGGCTCAACAGCCTGTCAATGAAACAAATTTATCTCAACGAAGAAGCAGCTGCGCTTCCATGGAACATGCTGTCGACAATCCAGACCCCGCAGTTGAAATCGGCGAGCAGCGCTTTCCTTTTGATGATATCACTCAACGGACACCATGTGAGCTGCAGATACATTTTAAGGGCTTCATCAACACGGTTGCCTTTGCTACTGCTGTGCTAACCAAAGCAGGTGGGATACGCTACAGTGGGCGTAGAGGAGGTGTGCAAGGGTTATGAGATGCTCGAGCTTGACATTCCTGGAGGTGAGAGGGAGAAGACACTAGTAGAGGCCATTCATGGTATTATCCTGTGGGACAAGCGCAATATCATCCTCAAGGCTGTTGATCAGGCATCAAGGCCAACATCTCCGCAAGGTCCTACAAGGGAACCCAGCCCGAGTCCACCATCTCCGCCAGCTGCAGCACAACATTCTCCTTCACCATCATCTCCTGGGCGGCCGATGTCTCCTGCTTCACCTCCTCCTAAGCACACGCATCCTCCATCAAATCCACCACCGCCACCGCTGGCAAAGAAGCAAAAGGTACCGCCCAAGACTCAGTTATTTCATATAGAGCCTCCAAAGAAGAAGCAGTCAAAGAAGAAGCAACCTAAGGAGCCAGTGAAGCTACTGTGGATGCGCTGCGGAAGCTCAAAGAGCGGTTGACGACCACTTCAAAAAGAAGGAGCCAGAGAAGAAGACACCCATAGATCCAAATGATAAAGCTTTTTTTTCTAAAAATGACGGATGCAAATCGACGTAAATTCATTCCGCCTTCAGACTATGACCGCTCGATTACCATGTCATACGAGAAGAAGAAGAGATCTACTGGGTCGTCGTCTGATGTTCCATAGCTCAGAACCCAAAAGAAGCAATCAATTGAACCGCTTGTGGTGCTACCAACAGTACAACAAGGGCCTAATTGAGTTTCTAGCCAGCTCGTGTCTCACGGCGGCTCAGGTTGCAGGGGGTCAAATTGAAAGTCACCCCATAGTTCGTAGATGGACAATTGATTTGAAGAAAACCCTTGTAGTTGCGCACGTTACATGATCGGTACATGCTCGCAGCTTCCAAAGGCGAGATTATGTGGGGTGTACTAATTAAAGATGATGATTACTTTCGTGGTGAGGATGCGATGTGGCTGTATTTCAAAGAATTATATCAACTATACCATCAAGACGCCCTCGACATCAGTTTCGTCAGCACCTTTATTTCGTAAGTGGTGTTCTTCAATTTTAATTTACATAATAAGCGAATCTTTTTACATGCCCTCAATCTATTCCTCCTTTTTTCTTTTGTATTATACGCAGGATGGAGATTCAAACTTGTAGAAAGAACGGCTACATTCATTTGGGCTTCATCAACCCAAAGGTTGTGAATTGCAAGACTCTACATGACAACCCTCAAGAAACATACGAAAACTTATACAAGTTCCTACACATTCAGCATTACGAGGAGAGTATTTTGTTTCCTTACAACTTCAAGTGAGTGTATCCTGCCGTGTAACGCCTTTTGCTTTTGTATAATTGTACTTTTTTAACCCTAACAAAAAGTGGTTCCGTATAATCTTGCAGAAATCACTAGATACTACTTTGTATAATTCCTGACATGCAATTAGCGATTATTATGGACTCATTAAGGAAAGATTCAGAAGATTACAAGGACATGACCAAGATGTTGAAAAGGTAATTACCAATTATGATAATTCCTGACATGTGCTTAGCTATAAATATATTTATCTGTTTCTTGGTCATGCGCAGTGTTTGGAGAAAGTTAAGTAAAAAATATCCAAATGATTTCATAGGCGAATTTAGATTAAAGACAGACTTTCCGGTACGTACTTGGATGTTTGTCTGCATGCTTCATTTATTTCATTATATTTTCATATGGACATCTAATGACTTCTTTTCTCTTACAATGTTTGAGGCAGGCACATGGTAATAATTTATGCCCATGCTATGTTTGCGAGTTCCTTCACAGCTTGGGAAGCAAAAGTAAATAATAGATAACATTTCCCAATGTTTCAGCTAATTAATGTTACAAATTATTATAATTGGTACTGTTCACTTCTTAATAGGTATCAAGGATGCGGGATCAGCTCATTCCACAGGAAAGAGTTTTGGCGATTCAAGAAGCCCTGATAGGATTTATTAATGAACAAGTGGTCAGTCCAGATGGTGAATTCTACTACGATGGGCACGTTCTTGATTCAAGTAGTAAATATAGCATAGATGAATGATAGATAAAACTTTGATTCACTTGGTATGTATATGTATATATCTATATGTTTCACTTTGATTCACCCGGTGAATCCACTTTGTATATATATATATATATGTCTATATATATATATATATATTGTACGTATTTCATACTAACCTCGAACAAGCATGTAGGAACGTATTGCAGTAATATAACAGACTTCTTAATTTCGAATATGAAAATATAATTGAAATAAAAAAGAATGAATGGAATGAAAAACAAGAAAAAGAAAAAAAAAGAGAAGGGGACTTTAGTCCCGGTTGGTAACACCAACCGGGGCTAAAGGCTGCCCCTGCCATGTCGTGGCGCGGAGCACCTTTAGTCCCGGTTGGTGTTACCAACCGGACTAAAGGTCCCTTTTAGTCCCGGGTCCCTGACCTGGGACTAAAGACCGATGCCTTTTGTCCCGAATTGGTAGTCCCGGTTGGGAAACCGGGACAAAATGGGGTTTCCCAACTGGGACTAATCAAGGGTTCTGTACTAGTGAGTTAATCTATTGTGAACCCTAGATTTTGATGCTTAACCTCGCGTGCACAACATGTAAGCCAACAGAAGTAATGCAGGCGCCTGGGTGTTATGCTCATGATTTGAATGCTGTATGATGCAAAGAATGCTGGAAAAACAACTCAGCGGCATGCCAGCATGTCCACATCAGCCCCTCGGAAATGTCATGGAATTATTGACTTGACATATTGAATTATGAAATTGTAATTATGTATCTAGCGCAGCTATGCGCTGGGCGATGCAGTGTTCGTCCAAGATGACTTGCTAGACCATCGAGGTGCTCCTCGCTGGATTGTTTAACTCTCAGCTCCAACAATGTTAAAGTACTGGATAGGTTGTGTTAATGTGTTGGAATGCAGCCCTCTCCTAGGTCTTTTGTTTCTTAGAAGAGTAAATATCATGGTCTCTTTCTTCCGGGAGCAGATCGAGAAGCTTGAGTGCTCTAACCAAAAGAGATACATGGGCTGGAACTGTCACGATACGCATATTGATTGAATCATTGTTTTCTTTCTTTGTTTCATTATTTCTACCATCGGTTGATCATTTCTTCCTGAACAGGTGATCTATGGAAGCAATAGGGCTTGGAATAACCATACGTAAAGCATTCTTTAATGTCCTTATTACTCAAGGACGCTCTCCACAGATGTCTGGACTATTGGTTAATTGCCCTCATCTTTAATTGGTCACAGTCAATGGCGAGGAGGCTCAAGATGGACAGCAATGAAGGAGGTGGCCCTCTGCATTATATATAAGAGAGTCCATAGGTATTTACCTGAGTCCCCATCCATCAACCTCATCATGACATCATGCCATGCATGCATGCAGAATAGATGATGGAGAGGACATATTTTTTATGTCAAACAATTTTTTACATCTATATTTGCGAACCATAACCTTTAGTATACTATAAAATGATGATATATTTTTCTACTGCCATGCACGTCCTAAATATCAAATATACAATTTGCCCGTGTTTTAATATTCATATGTCTTACAAGATTGGTAGAGTGGTAAAGAACATGTTAATGAGTCAACTTTTTCTGGCAAGATATAAAAAACATGCAACTTTATCGAGAAAAATATAAAAGAAAAAATGCCCACTGAAACTATGCACATTGCACCATCAACCCACTGCTGTTAGCGTCATTGATCTTGCCAGACTGTCATATGCTAATTTGAGGTGAATCAAAAAAGGGTTTAAGAGTCTACCTTTCTGATAGGCTTATTAGCACTTTAAATTATTAGCTATAGGCCTCATTTTTTACAAATTTATAATACTTATGTCTCTTAAAATTACTAGCCGTGCTGAAGCACCGGTTAATGGACTCGTGCTGCAGATGGAAAAGGATAGAAGAATTCAACCCCAACAAAAAGACTACGTGGTAAAACAACGTCAACCGCATATACCTCAGGAGTATCATAGGTGTGCCGGTCAATCAATGTGTGTGAGCCCCAATTGTTGGAGTTTAAGAGAGTTGTAATTTTGTCTTTGTCTGGACCCTTGGCCCTTGGGTAACTCACATGAGATGAACCGGCCGGGCGGCCGCTTAGCAGTGGTGAGCACGACTATGCACAGACCTTCCATTGAGGTCCATCCACTACTGCAGAAATGATTTGTAGGGGCGGATAAAATAGCATTTGTAGGGCGCGTGCCGCACCCCCCCTGATTCTCGCTGCTAAAAATATCTGTTTGTAGGGCCCGCCCCTGAAAACCGATTTCTAGGGGCGTGTCATACCCTAACCCGCCCCTAGAAATTGATTTTCAGGACCGGATCACCCCATGACCCGCCCCTAGAAATTTTCAGGGGCGGGTTAGCACATGACCCGATTTTCAGGGGCGGGTTAGGCATGAACGGCCCCTGGAAACATCCTTCCCAACTAAGATTTTACTGATTTGAATTTAAGTTTTCTAAATCTGTTTCCGGCCACCTTTTAAAATTTTGTTTCCCATCAATTTTGACCTATCAAGCTAGTACGCGATGGAATGTCATAGTAATCGATATGGAATATGTTTCATGAATATAAATAATTGCACATACAAAATTAAATCATAAAATAATAAAAGCATATATATATATATATATATCAATACAGTGCATCATTAGAGTACATCATTAAACGTGCTGCTTGAATATATATTTTTCCACTATTTTCTAACACTACTTGATGAGGCGACACAGTGTTGCTGGTTCGCCCAGTCACAAAGACTAAGGTATTTAGGGTTCGTAGCCAATTCGTGGTCTTTTTGAAAAAAAAAATGTTGTTTTCATGGATCACTTCATGCATAATTAAACGGCATAAATCAGCTATTACTTATAGGAGTTGTTTCTCAAGGAGTTGTTGGATGTGCTTTCTTGGATGGATCTGCAATTAATAAATCCACAAAAAGATTAAGAAAATGTTAGAGATAGACGCAAAAATAATATACACATACACATCTATTCCTAATAAAGAGTAGTACCTTACACATTCGGCATCTGTTGTGTATCTCCCTTGCACCCTCATATGCTCGCACATGTAATACCCGCGGTACACGGAATTTGCAGGTTGCTTGTGGCACGGGAAGTGTGTGCGTATACTCAATATTTCTCCTCTATCGGCGGGATGAGCACCTCCATTTTTAATGTAGTAGCCGTACGCTCTGTTTAAAAAAAGAAAGAAAGGAGAAGTTAGTTTATAAATATTTACTTTATGGAAAAATTAGCATGATGTACATATGGAAGAAAAGAAATTCGCTAATATTTTGAGGATGAATAATAATTCACTGTATCTACTCATTGGTACATCTAAGGAGTCCAATACGAGGAGCGCACCAAGCTTTGGCTGTATTACAAAAGCAATCTAGTAGTTTCTACAAAAATATTACATGCAATTTTTAGCCATGGATCGGAGCAAGTGCATATTGTAACAAAAGATTGAAATTAGACTTACCCCGAGTGGTATGACGCATATATGATATCGGCCTCGTCTTCCCATTTTGCCATCATAGCCCCTATGTAGACCGCAACCCTCGTCATAGCCTCTTTGTGAGCTGCTATTCATTTCTCATGTTTTTCCTAGAGCGTTGCAAACCCAGCTAGCATGTCATCATCATCCGCCCACTTACTTGGGCCGGCATGCTTGCTCTCGCAAATAGCTGTAGGATCGAGATATCTGGTCCTTTCACCTAAAGTAATGGCATCATTTTGTAGGAAAGATTTGAATTAGGTTGTGGATACGACCCACCCCTGAAAAAATGGGCGTTACTACAAATCTTTTTGTAGTAGTGATCTGGAGCCTCTATGCCAACCTCGTTCCTGATCAGATGGATGAGCATGGATTATGATCAGATGGACCGAGGGAGAAGATTGAGCAAGTTTTTGTTGCGATGGGCCTGGTAGCATGAAGAAGGGATGAATGTCCCTTGAGTGAAAGATTTGAATTAGGTTGGGGATAATGCGTAGGAGATTGTTAGACTAAATTTTTGTAATGACATTTGTGGGTAATTAATATATATAGATATAGAGGGTTATTTCAATTTAATTCTTCTTAATGGTAGAGGTCGGTAATTTCTTGGAAACAGAATTGATGTGACCGGATACTTTGCTTTTCTAGAGAATTTCTAGAATTTCTCTTTTTCAAGATTGTCCATCTAGGATTCTAGGTGGCTTCACGTGATGATCTCAAAAAAAGCCTCCAATTAATAATAGTAGGATAAGATGGGACCAAAGCCCATTTAGCGGGGGCTTACTAAATCGATCAAGAGTATTATCCACTCATCAGCACAACTAGACGTCACATACGTGCCGCAGGTTTAATTCACACTACTACCACTACCAGAAACCGGATGTTTGCCGAGTGTTTTAAGTTTGCCAAGATCATCAAAGAAGGTCTTTGCCGAGTGCTATAAGAAAACACTCGGCAAAATAATTACACTCAGCAAATCAACTCTTCACTGAGTGCTCAAAAAAAACACTCGGCAAATACGAGGGTTTGCCTAGTTCTTTCTTCTTGACACTCGGCAAAGAAATAAGTTTTATTCTCTTCCAACTTCAAAACTTTTCCTACTCTCCACATACAAGATGTGTTACTCCATGTTAAATTTCTGTAATTTTTGTATTTGTTTGCTATATTTAATTAATTGATTTATATTTCAAGCAATTTTTTCAATCAAGTCAAATTTGAACTGCAAGTGGTTCAAATAATGGAATATAATTAGTGGAAAAATGATATTCATATTATTTAGCCCAGTTTGAGGCCTTACCCATGAAATGAAAAGAAATTTCGGACATCTTATTCAGAAAACATGATCATGTCCGAATGGTTTTTAAATTCTAAAAAAACAAATGAAGTACAAAAATTATGAGATTTTTCATGATGTGATGGTATCAAACGTGGAGGTTGTGATAAAAAATTGAGAAGATTTCGCATATTTTATCATGCACGATGTTTACAAAATCGAAGCATCTCACAAGAAGAATCGTAGTGTTGGGAAGAATTCGATAAGATTTGGAGTCAGTGACGGTTGAATTGTGGGTTGACTTCAAAACTTTTTGTATAGGCAATAGGGAACATAGATTGTTTCTTTTGAAATTTTAATAATTTTATTGGATCCATTTGATAATTTTAATTTATTAAGTGCAATTATAGAATTGTTAATTGATATAAATTGTATTTGAGCTATAACTGAATAAAATAATGGAATAATCAAATATATATTGTTGAGTGAATTTGACAAGGTCAATGGAATAAATTTAGAAGAACACGTTATGGAAAAGAAGGTTTCCTGAGTTTTTTTTAATCTGACACTCGGCAAAGATGTAGGTTTGTCGAGTGTTTTTTTGTTACACTCGGCAAACAAAATAAGTTTTGTTTTCATTTGACACATCGTTGATCTAAATCTCTCAAACGGTGCTCTCCTATTGGTCCAATTAATATCCCCTGGATCCTCTCCCTCCCTCCCCATCGGATAAGGCCCCTCCCTCCCCCTCTCTCTCTCCCTCCCTCACTCTCTCTCTCCCTCCGGCAGGCACGGTGGCGGCCGTGAAGGACAGCTCGGGCGGCGGGGCGCGGACGGCCGGTGGGGCCTCGAGTGCCCGCTGGCGGGGGCACTAGTGGCGGCCAGTGGGGCCCTCCCCTCTCTCTCCTGGCGCCGCCCCCTCCCCTTCTCTCCCGACGCCGGTTGTGGCCTCATCTCCCTCCAGAGGTCCCTCTCCCTCTTGTTTTCCACAGGTGGTGGATGCGGGCATGGTAACAGCGGCGGCGGCGTGGTGGTGGCAGCGGGCGGGCGTGGTGGCACCGGAGGAGTGGTGGCGGTCGTGGGCGGCGTGGTGGTGGTGGTGGGTGCAGTGGCGGCGGCGCCGCGGTGGTGGTGGTGGCGGCTGAGGTGGGTGTTTTTTTTTTCAAAAATTCTTTGCTGAGTGTCGGTTTAGCACTCAGCAAAGTGTTTGCCGAGTGCTCGACAAAAAACACTCGATAAAGACAGCTTTGCCGAGTCTACCTTCACCGAGTGGTGTTTGCGGAGTGTAACGCTCGGCAAAGCTTTTTCCCACAATTTTTTCATGCTTTGTTTTGGCATTCGGCAAACCTTGTGTTTCGTGTAGTGGGTGGTATGTGGTAGCACGAGATCCTTACAAGGATAAAGTCTACACCCCCAATTTACTTTATGCACAATGTCCATAGGGAAAAGGAGACAGGAAATCCCTAGGAGGTCCAGATCGATCCAACAGATCGTAACTAGACAAACTTTAATATAACCTACTCGTAGAACATCTAAGTAATTCATTTGAGTCGTTGAAGTAAAGCAGAATATTACTCGCAAAAAAAAGAAGTAAAGCAGAATATTGAAAACCTGTATTTGTCTTCTGAATGTAATATAGATCGACCTGCCTTGTCTATAGACAGGAAACAATACCAATTTAATGAGGCAAAAATCATCATCACCTGCAAATGTGGCTCCATCATATATATTCGATGATAACCACACTACAAAAAAAACGTTTGTACGGGCCCGTAAAACAGAATTTGCAGGGGCAAGCACGGTCCCGGCTCCTGCTTTTTGCAGCTATAAACACCCACAAACACTGCTACAGAAAACATTTGTAGAATCGGGACCTTTTAGGCCATCCCTAGGAAAAAAAGAGGTGCTCTTAAAAATTATTTTTAGTGGTGCCATGGTTAGGATCGTGGAAAGAAGCACACGTACGCAAACTAAACGCCCACAAATACGCTATGATCTTCTAATTATAAAATTCAACATGTGGTTTAGGTATGCTTATGTTAGTTAGTGTTGCTGTGACAGTGATTTACTTACTGATGGTAATAAGTAACTAAAACTCCAGACTTTCTCATTTTTTCTGTAGTAATTTTATGATACTCCCAGTTTTTACTGTTTCAAAATTTTGTGTATAATTGAAATCAACGTCGTTGGTAGGTAGAAATGATAGCACAATCTTTTGATGGTGAAAATCTGCAACTCAGTCTTTTGATGGTATTCTTCTAAAACTTGAATCATTATGGTACACATCTAATTTTCCCTTAAAAGTATACAAGAAGCAATGGACTACTACAAACCATTATTGCCGATTCCCATCTTCAATTGTTCATTGGTCTTATAACGAAAAAAAATAGCTTTTGTCATGTAAACATTCTAAAATACTCCAACATAGATTCCCATGATCCATAATAAGCTCTTGAAAATTAGGAAGGACATCCAGGAAGGTGGACACGTTGTCCAAATGGAACTCCATAATTCGGATCCTAGGAGATACATAAAGCACAGTGGCAGGATTTGTTGAGCAGTTTCTCATGATCCTGTAGAACCTGTAAGCAGTCATCTACAAGTCTAAATGTGGCAATTGGATGGCTAGTGAATTCGCAAGAAGGCGCAAAATGCTTGGAAACGGTGCCCGGTGCTGTGAAGAATCCCTAAGGCCTAGTTTGACAACATGCACGACGCTTACAACTCCTGGTGCCTCCAAATCCTGTACTGTTATGGAACTACAAGAAAACGATAAACCGGCATGTACCAGTGGTGAATGCATCTTTTCCATGTTCAACTGGATGCATGGACACCACCCTGAAAGAAGTGTAACCAGTGGACACCTATTTATATTGAGATGGAGATCCAAGCAAGTTAAATGCATTGTAATCTGCAAATTTTGAAATAAATATGTTGTAACTTGTAATGCACATCGACCTAAATACCAAACCTTAATATAACCTACGCATTGACAATTTAATAACAAGATCCACTTGTCTTGTTGAAATATAGCGGAATATTGAACAACAAGTATTTGTCTTCTGGATTGAATATAGATCAACCCTTGTCTATCGATTGGAAACATACCTTTTTAATGAGGCGTAATGCATGACTGTACAAATATGGTTGTCATATTTAGTGACCAAGAGAAAGCAAGCATACAAAAGACAAAATGACCATTAACATGCTAGGAGCTTCTAATTATCAAATTGTACATATGTTGAGTTTATGTTAGTGTTGGTGTGATTGTACTAAACTGTTTATTGAATGCCAAATTCATTTCACGGTAGCATTTTTTATGTGGCATTTGCTTTTAGTGTTTCAAAACTTTTTGGTTGAAATCTTGATATGTGAAGTATCCAAAACTGTCCAATAAGTAAAGAACTGTCAACCATTATAGATTCTCATGTTTAGGCACTGATTGGTTCTTATACCGAAGAACTTTTATCTTTTTTCTAAACATAAGCTACTTCAAGAAAGATATCTATATGATGCGCTTGAAAATTAGATAGGCTTCCATGAATGTGGACAGGATTCGATCTGCCAGTACCAAGGTGATGGCTGACCTTCAGTTCGTCGCAGCAGTGCGGTACTGAATGCAGTGAAACAATGATGATGGATTGGTATGTCTACATGCATACAACTCCTGGTGCCTCCAAAGCCTCTACTCTTGCGAAACGGCAAGAAACTTATAAACCAATGTATCTGGGGTGAATGCGTTCTTTTCAATGTTCCGCTGGATGCATGGACACTACCCTGAATAATGAAATATAACTCGTGTACACCTATGACCTATTTATAGTGAGATGGTCATCCCAGCAAATGCATTATGTATAGTCTGCAACTTTTGAAATGGATAAGCTGTAACGCATATCAACCGCAAGTAGAATATGGATGTATGTACGGAAGTCCATTGCTGCCCACTATGTAATTAAAGAGATTATTGGTAACTCTAGAAGCCGTGTATCTGTGTCCTCTTGCTCATCTAGGATTAACAGGGCATATCAGGGCATCACAGCATCTTCTCAAGCAAAGCAGATCATGATTACAGTACAATAAACATGATACCAATGATGACAGACAAGGATGGCATTAATTAATATCTGTTTTTCGTTGATACATAAGTAGAATTGGAAAACATCTTTTATAAATCGGAATTTTAGATCTAAGGAAAAAATATCCTTGGAGACAGAAAACCAACAACCTAATTCAAATTTCACACTAAGTTAAGAGTGCCAGAAGTGTGATGGGCACTAGTTTATTAGAAAAGAATTTTACCTCTTCATGCAAAGTTCATTTCTGAATACCGGTTTGTCACCATGAACGTTTTGATGCCAAAGATCCTAATCTTTTGTTGGGCCACTGTTATGTTTATAATAATATATATAAATCTTTTGTTGTGAAACGAGCATATCATTCATTTCTTGTCATGAAATTTCATATTTGTGTTTGTGCATACATAGATAGGAGAAGGCCTATTAAACAAAAAAAAATTGGCACACGAATTCACCATCTCATATCCAAAACCTGAAACTAATATGTATAGAGGCTGGGCTATTATTATGTTTTGTTAATGACATAATCACCTAAATTTAATGCCACAGCAACATTCAAAGCAATGGCATCTTTTGTGGTACCTTTTATAACTATAGATTGAGAACTGGACATGTACAGCTTTTCATGATGCATACTAACATGTGGTCTTTCTATCACTACTAGAAAACGGGCCAAAAATCCAGGCCATAGGTACCAGCTGCAGCAAAGGAACCGAGGCAGGGCATTTGGTACCGGGTCGTGGCATGACCCGGTGCCTATGCTCCAACAAAGGAACTAGTTCATGCCACGACCCGGTGCCTAAGGCTTCACGGTACCTCAAGTGCCGGGTCGTGGCATGACCCGGTGCCTATGCAGCGGCCATAAGCACCGGCTCGTGCCACGACTCGGCACTTGGTGAGCTCAGCGGCATTAGCACCGGATCATAGCACGAACCGGTGCCTATGTGTTGGCCATAAGCACCGGGTCGTACCACGACCCGGGGGTAATGCCGCTGCCTATATATACCAACCCCCCCTCCCCGAGCTGCCATGAACGCAACACTGTTCATTGCAGCCGTGTGAGGGGAGGGGAGGGGAATTTTTGCACTTTTTTCACCTCAAGATTAGTTATAATTGTTATACGCTTGCTAATTAATTTTTGTAGTTTTACTTTGCAAGAAATTTAGATATAGTTAGATATATTTAGCTATCTATTTAGAATAATTTAATTTAATTTTGCATTCAATTATTTATTTAAAAATGGCTTGAGTTCATTGAATTTACTGAAGATCAATTAATATTTTATCCTAGAAATGGCATTGCAACATGATGCATTAGAGCATCGTGCGTCCGCTCGAGCATTGGTACGCAATCATTTGAAGCGCACTGGACATTCCCTTGAGTTCCACCCTGAAGAGCATCTTGGACTTGTTAGCGGCTGTATTCGTCGTTGGATTAAGAAAGCATTTGATTGCCTCGCGCAATGTAATGCAAGGCGCAAATTTCATTGTGAAATTGACGTCGAGTTGCATGGTATGGATGATGATCGCGAGTTGATGGCTCGACATAATGCAAGGCTGAAGTGTTAGGGATGGTAGAAATTGACTGTTCAGTGTCGAGAGTTCGCAAGGCGGTTCGTGAGGCATCGGTCAATAGGTATCTTGAGTAGTTTGTATTATCATATAGTTTATTTGGTATTTTAGACTTTTTATTAGTCATGTTGTGTATGGATAATTAGACCTTTTTATTAGTCATGTTGTGTAATGGATAATTAGACTTTTTATTAGTCATGTTATGTAATGGATAATTAGACCTTTTTATTAATCATGTTGTGTAATGGATAATTAGATCTTTTTGTTAGTCATGTTGCGTAATGGATAATTAGACCTTTTTAGTAATCATATTGTGTAATGGATAATTAGACATTTTTATTAATCATGTTTCCAGATGAGTCATCAATGGATGTACAACGCCGGTGTTCAATGGAGTTTATTAATAGCGTGCACGAATTCATCGAGGTGACCAAGAAACACAAGCATGACGGTTTGTTTCATTGTCCATGCAAAATCAGTAAAAACGAGAAGGATTACTCGTCAACAGGAACCATTCACAGTCACTTGTTTGATAGCGGTTTCATGCCCAACGACATTGTTTGGACTGAGCATGGAGAGAGAGGGATTATGTTGCAGGATGGGGAAGAAGATGTCCCTGACTTTGGTGATGATTACGGTGCTATCTATGAAGATATTGCAATGGAGACTCAAGAAGATGTTGGAGCACAGGCTCCAGAAGATGATCTTGGTCAGATGTTGCATGAAGCGAAGGACGTCTGTGAAACTGAAAAGGAATCCTGGGATTTGCAGCGTATGATTGAGGACTATAGAACATTGTTGTACCCAGATTGCAAGCAAGGCCACAAAAGGTTGGGTACCACATTAGAATTGTTGCAATGGAAGGCATCAAATGGTTTATCTGACAAGGGTTTTGAGGTGTTGCTGAGACTTACAAAAAACCTACTCCCTGAGGGTAACACATTGCCCGAAACAACGTACGAGGCAAGAAAGGTTGTTTGTCCCTTAGGATTGGAAGTACAAAAGATACATGCATGTCCTAATGACTGCATCCTCTATCGTGGTGAGGAGTATGAAAATTTAGATGCCTATTCGGTATGCAAAAAGCATGTCGTTATAAGATGCCTCGAGATGATCCAGGCGACGTTGAGGGGGTGCGTACCAAGAAGAGAGTGCCTACCAAGGTGATGTGGTATTTTCCTGTAATACCATGTTTGAAACGTCTTTTCATGAACAAAACCAATGCAAAGTTGATACGATGGCAAAAAGAAACGAGAAAGCAAGATAATATGTTGCGACACCCCGTTGATGGGTCCTAGTGGAGGAAGGTGGATAGAACATTCCCAACTTATAGAACATTCCCAACTTTTGCAAATGATGCAAGAAACGTGAGATTTGGCTTAAGTACGGATGGCATGAATCCTTTCGGTGAACAGAGCAGTGGCCATAGTACATGGCCTGTGACACTTTGTATATACAATCTTCCTTCTTGGCTATGTATGAAGCGGAAGTTCATTATGATGCCGGTTTTATACCCGGACCGAAGCAACCTGGTAACGATATCGATGTGTACCTGCAACTGTTGGTTGATGATATTATTTTGCTGTGGAAAGAGGAGGGGGTTCGTGTGTGGGGTGCGTATGCAGAGGAGCATTTCAACCTGTGTGCATTGCTTTTCGTAACCATCAATGATTGGCCTGGACTTAGCAACCTGTCCGGAGATGGCAATGCAGAATCACATCGAAACTTTTCCCACCTGGTTGCGCTCAAAACTTATAGGTAACGAGGACATTCATGAACAATTCAATCATAACATACCAAGGATATGAAATTAATGGATACACATTTTACATAAGATCCCAAGACAAAACGAGTACCAATCAAAATAGTGGTGTTCGTATAAATGCCATAGATACTAATGACCAAAGCAACTCATATTTTGGTTACATCAAGGAGACCTGGGAACTAGACTATGGGCTTTTGAAGATTCCTCTATTTCGTTGTCAATGGGTGAAGCTAACTGGAAAAGGCATCGATATTGACGCGTATGGAATGACTACTGTAGACCTCGAAGAGCTTGGCTATCGAGACGAACCGTTCGTCCTAGCCAAAGATGTCACTCAAGTTTTCTATGTGAAGGACATTTCATGTAAATGTACTTAGACACACACTCACTCACCCACACACACACACACACAACACACACACACTCTCTCTCTATCTCTATCTCTCACACACACACTTAGACACACACATGTACATACACTCACACACACACACACAACACACACACACACTCTCTCTCTCTCACACACACACATGTACATACACTCACTCACACACACACATGTACATACACTTACAATCACACACACACTTGCTAATTTGTTTATCTTTGATGTCTAAGGGTGTCAGTTTAGATGGACGGCACTGGAGAAGAAGTAGAACAGATCCTTATGGATGCAATCAATGAATGTAGTACGACCGTCTATGAGCATTATGGTGAAGAAGAGGCCAGGACTGCTGATTCTTTTCTAAACATGTCCGGAGATGGCAATGCAGATGAACAAGATGATGACTTTATGGCGATGCCTGAGCAGTCCGTTCGTAGCGATAATCCTATCGGGGTACCTATCTTATGCATATATGCTTACAGAATCTTGAATTACAATTTTGTATTAGTATTAGTTTTGTTAATAATATATCTTTTTTCAGGCCTCATCCGGATCGAAAAATAGTCATCGAAAGGGAAATGACGGCAGACCAAGAAGATGGAGGGAAGACAGATCGTCACACAAGTGGACGCAGAGAGCTTCCCATTTGCTCCTGTGGAGGCTAGTACAAAATTTACAACCCAGTGTGGGGTTGTTGTTCGGGCACGTGTGCCGATCACTATAAGACTCTAAAAAATGAAGAATCCAGACGAAGAACGCTACACTGTGCCTCCACACCAAAAGGAGATGTTATGGAGAGAACTCAAGGATATGTTCACTCTTCCTGAAGGAGTAGATGAAGAACTTGTAAAGAAATGTGCCTTGAAAAAGATGGCCCTTGCATTTGCAACATTTAAGAAGAAATTTTTTGGAAACTACATCAAGAAGGACAAGGAACCGGATTGGGACAGTTTCCCCCAGGTCAAACCTTACTGGGAGGAGTTCAAGCAATACAAGTTGTCCGAGGAAGCTCGAGAGGCATCCGAAAAGAACTAGATCAATGCGGCGCTAAAGAAATACAACCACCACCTCGTGCCGGGTGGATATAAGAAGGCGATTCAGAAATAGCAGAAGATGGAGCAGGACCTCATGGATAGAGGTATCCAGCTGGTGACATGGGACTGGCCAGAAAGATCAAAGTAATGGCTGTTTGCTAATGGTGTCACGCTTAACCAAGAGCATGGTTCTTTGGTCGTGCCCGCTGTAATGGAAGAAGTGGCCTGGAATTTAGTCACAGCACAATAGGCCAGAGAAGGAACATTCTAGCCTCACAGGGAGAACGATGAGTTGACCAGGGCCCTACAGAACCCCGAACACCCAGGATGAGCACGCGGCATCAGCGTGGTCCCTTGGAAAGTTGCTTGGGCCGGAGATAGAACTTACAAGACTCATCGCAAAATCAAGGCATAACAAGAGGACAAATTCCGTGCCTTACAAGATGAGATGAACAGAAAAGTGCAAGACCTACAACATGAGATGGACGCACGGGTCCAACAGGCAGTGGCACAAGCTCTCAGCCAGCAGCAGGGCACTGGGGCGCACCCGAAAGTTGTGATTAGCCCGACCTCTCAGCGATGTAGTAGCTGCGCATCCACAGTGGCCCCTGGTGATGAACCCACAGATAACGTGCCAGTGGTCCACACACAAAGATACCCAGTGGATGATATCACAATGCAGACAGGATGTGAGCTACATGTGAGAGTTAAAAATATCACCGCTTTGGTAGCCTACGGGTCGGCCTTACCGGTGATTCCTGGTGGAACGATTCATGGTATGCCGGTACCCCGAGGCTACTGCGTTGTCACCGTGAAGCAAATCGTCGATGCTGCAGAAAATGAAAAACTCGAGCTCGATTTTGTTGGAGGGGATGGAGAACGGACGTTGGGAGAGGCACTCCACAGTTGCATTCTATGGCGCAAAACCGACATCAAACTTATTGGGAATACACGTACAACAGCTCCCCAAGATCCTCCTTGTCCGCCAAGCTTGGATAATGATGATGATGGCGACATTGGTGGTCCTTCATCTACGCCACAATGGGCGCCCTCACTACCGTCTCCTGCAAGGGCTAGGAGTACTCCAGCTCCTCCAGCACAGGCCAAAGGAAAAAAGAAGACCTCCTCCCTCCCACCGGTTGGAACCCCGGGCCCCAAGAAGCGAAAGGTTGTTGTAAAGAAAATAGGGCCTAACAAGAAATTGGAGTACAAGTTGTCCGGTGATGAACTGGATGAGCATGTGCGCGAACGGTTGGATGAACATTTCAAACCTCAACCGAAAGAGAAGAGGGTGCGCGTTGACCCTGCAACGGTAGAAAAGGTCTACAACTGCTTGAGAGACATTCCTGAGAGACCAGTAAAACTATGCTCGGACTACGATCGCACGCTGATAAAGGCCCACCAGAGAATAAGGCGAAGTGGCAAGGGCGTTCCTCAGCTAGGAACACAACAGAAGGAAGTTGAGCCCCTCCAGGTGACGACGGAGAAAGAGCAAAAAGCCGTGGAGTTTTTGAAAGAAACGGGTTTGACCCTTGAGCAGGCAACCATAGAAGATGAGGATATCCCAATTGCCAATGCTGCAGCACATCTAGACGAGCATGGAAAACCCTTCGTCACTGATGAGGAGTTCCTCAACCTACCCACGCAGATGCGCACATTCCATAACCTGTACATGGAACGTTCGAATGCCAGCCAACAGAAGTTTGGAGTTAAGTATCGTAATCATAATTTCTACCGTGGGGCCGATGACTTCTGGATCGATTTTGAAGATGTGCATGTAATATACCGTCGAGACGCCCTCGACCTCTCTATCGTGACTTGCTGAATTCTGTAAGTATCGAGCAATCTCTACATTCATATGCCGATATTAATCAACACTCTATTCTTTGTGACATCTCTCTAATTTAATTATATTTTATCATGTAGAATGGAGCTTCAAAGGTGCCGAAAAGAAGGATGGGATCATCAGTTGGGTTTCATGAATCCCATGCTTATCAATCAGAAAAATTTACAGGACAAGTATCAGGAAACATGTAGAAACATGTACCAAGCCCTAATGGAACAACATTACAAATCCTATATATTCATACCCTACAACTATGGGTAAGTTCTAATCGATTAGTAACTCTTTTATATTACTTTAATGGTGTATATATATATATATGCTTGTTTATCTATATGTGCAGCTTCCATTGGATTTTGCTCTCACTCTGCCTGCCTGGAGACTAGTAGAAGAATAGTGTTCGACTCCATGAAATACCCTAGGGACAACATCGAACACTTCTTACAACCATTGAACATGCAAGTTTATTTTATTTACACAAAACACAACTATTTTTGGCTTGAATATTTACCTTTCATTCTTATGCGCAGGGTGTGGAGAGCTTTTGTGAAAAAGCAACCTAGTGCTTTTAAGAATCAATTGGATGTTAGAATGGACTTCCTGGTATGTGGATCCGCTACTCTCTGCATATCTCATTTACTATTCTGTATACGCATACAATTATAACTAATTTGTTTCTTTTTTAGTGTTCGAGACAAAAAGCTGGAAATATTTGGTGCGGGTACTACGTATGTGATTACATCCACACCCTAATCCATTTTGGGAGAGCTACGCCGGAGGACGTAAGAGTACGTGCACAAACCACTGATAAATATGTTTCTAGTTATGCTGACGCGAATAATTGATATATAGAGCTTTATTTTTATATAAAATGACAGATCACACAAATAAAGGATGAAGTTCTCCAAGTGGATAAGATCGTGGCCCTGTCGGAGCAGCTCATAGGATTCATTTTGAGGGAGATCTTGAATCCTAAAGGCAAGTTCTACCACGATGATCATTCGGTCTGTAGAGAACCCGAATCGACATCGTGATACAAATGATTTCTAGTGCTTGTAATAGTGATATTTGTATATTTATAAATATTATTATATCAAAATAACTTAATTACATGATTTGCAGTGACACTTAGTTATTTTCGTACATTATTTTAACTCGAACGTGACTAATGATCGTATAATGATCGTATAGTAGTGTATAGCTCGGGTACGCATATCAATTCTGCATGCATAAATAATAATAAATAATAGAAATAAAATAGGATTTGGAAAACAGGGGAAAAACTTTTTGGTACTGGTTGAAAACTCCAACCGGTACCTAAAGGCCTGCCAGCTTGCGTCAGCATGGCAGCCCTTGTGGTACCGGTTGGTCTTTCCAACCGGTACCAAAGGTGGAGTTCAAATGCCCGGTGTAGAAAGTCGAGATTTTTAGTCTCGGTTTCCTAGTACCGGGTGGCAAACCGGTGCCTAATGGCCTTACCACCCGGTACTATAAACCTCTTTTCTAGTAGTGTATATAGTGTTCCTGTCGCAATTTCTTACATGACATAGGAGGTATTGGGAAATTTAGTACAAGTTCAAGTCTGGCATATATTGGCTACAAGAGTTTCCAAATGCTTGGTGTTTCCACCAAGAACTTTTACACATCCTCAGGCTAGAAGCGCCAATTGTTGGTTGGTGAAATAGTTGTCCGCAAATTCGGAAACCATGGATAGTTGATCGTCACAAAGAAGGTGCATGTGCATGATAGTGACCTAGAATTGTCTCATACGGACACACTAGAGTAATCGCTCTGCTTTAATTTGGTCACCAAGTACAATGGAATAATTGAACCTAAAGATCAGTTCCGATCTGTAAAATATAACAGGACATACTGTCAAACCAGCAAGTAGACTCAAATGAGTACAGATGAACGCCCAGGGGCTGATAATTGTCATACGGACCACATAGATCTAATTGATGATGATAGCGATTGATTTGAGGTCAGCAGCGAATTTTAGTAGCACAAGAATTGTAGCTAGTACTCTGACAAATGTGGGGAAATAAAGCACCACCGCCATGATCCAGGTTTCAGTATACGCTATTTTGCCAGTATGTCACTGATGACACTGTCATCCCTGTTTATGTATACCATCAAGTGGATGTCAACATTAATTTGGCCCCGCACTCTGCCTTTCACAATGTCCCTGGTTACACTCATTTTCAAATTGAAGCTTAAATAGGTGATTGAAATGAAAATGAGCTACATGCATTTTCCACATGGAACATGGCTAGTAGCTATTGCAAACAAAAAAATGAAGTATATGACCTCTTACGTTCTACTTGACCTTGACATCATGGGACGCTTTTTATGGAATATTATAGACTTATTTATAGAACTGACTAAAAAGGAGTAAATATATCTCTTTGGTTAAAAGAATAAAAGAGCAATCTTTTTAAGGGAAAGAAGCTGCTCTAAATTAAAAGTTATGTGGAATGGAACTGAATGATAAGCTTCTTATGTAGCAATTGAATCATACATTTAGTCAATTCGAAAAATGAATTATATTCCTAGCTACATTTCACATGAGGACTAACTCAAAACATCCCGGTCCAAAGATCTTGCATCGATCTCTGACGGTTTGTCATCATCCTTCAAACTTATTAAGAGAACTCTTGCTAGCGCCCTCGTGGCCACATGGTCTTAATAAATGGAGCGATTTGCAATTGTTCTTCCAAACACTCTAACGCAGCGAGATCGAGAGATAAAATTATGCATTGGCCTGTGGTTGCTGGCCAGCAAACTATATGTTGCTCAATGTAGTAAACAAGTAGGCGCATAATTCCCAATGCTTCGCACACCTATTTTTCATGTTGCCGCACTAGTGGAAATACTCTAGAAATGTACTTTGTCGTTAATAAAGATGCAAGGTGAATTTGTTTTTGGGCGTCCTGCATGCCACAAAATTTAGGTGTGAATGGAATAGAATGGAGCATAGTTTATAGTTAGCAAACGTATTTGGTCCCCTACTGCATGCCAATTCCCGGTGCTTCTCATTCCTGTGTTTTACCATGAAAAAGCCAAAAATGCACTAGAAGTACGTGTAGATATGAATGAATAATCACATTCCTGTGGTTTGTCTATTTAGTATTCTTGTCAAAAAATTTCATATGACACATAAGCAAGTTATTTCCTAGGCTGTGATAGGTTCTGGTAGGAGCAGCGCAGCCAGGCTGCAAGGAATCGGTGCTCGTATCCTAAGAGGGGGAGGGAGTGAATTAGGCAAACTTAAAGCCTTAACCTATGGCTCAATCTAGTTTGCAAAAAACTTAAACTAAAACATGCTATCAAGATGTGCAACTAGGGTTCTTCTAGTGAGAAACTCCCATCCCAAAGAGTTTTGCAACTTATAGCCAATCCTATCAAGATGCCACTCTGTGAAAGTAAGGCACTCAAAGATTGCAAGTAATAAATGCGGAAGCTTAAGAGAGGGGATGAGGGGATGAGAGGAAGCAAACTCTTAACGCGAGGATTTATTCCGTGGTTCGGTTAGGCACAAAGCCACTCTTACATCCACGTTGTTGAAGCACTCACAAAGAGTATTGCTTCCCGGCAACTAAGTCTCTTCCGGGACTCTTCTTCACTTGCTACCAAGGCTATGTCAAGTCACCACGGTCACCTTGATCCCGCTTTCCACTAAGGAGCTTCTCCACCAAGGAAGGGGGTCTCTACATCCCCCGCACAAAGCCGTCATCGCCGCTCCACACCAATCCGGAGGCTCGATGACTTGCCGGCGAGCCACCAAAGCTCCAAGGGGCCGGCACACCGAGATACACTTATGGTTTACTTCTAGAACCAGCACACAAGGTTCACACCTTGCTTCTCTCACTCTTACAAGAGCTAATCCTAGGACTAAGACTCAGAAAGCTTGTGCTAACCAAAATATGTGATCAGTATGCTCTTGGGTAGCTTGGAGGTGTTCTACAATATTTCTAGGGTTCCTCCTGAGCCCCAGTACACTCAAATGACCCGGGGTGAGGCATATATATAGCCCTCCAACTCAATAGAGTCGTTACATACTTTTACCCAGAAAAGTACGTAGGTGTCGGTTTAACCGACCAGGGGTGTTGGTTCAACCGGTCACACTGAGCGTGCATGCCGACCGTTGAATTCGCAACGTCTCTTCTGCTGATGTCATTGCACCGACGCAATGCACCGACAAGGCATCGGTTCAACCGATCCTGAAGGAGTTCTTGAGTTAAAGTTCCAAAACCTTCTGATGCAATTGTCAATGCACCGACACCTCATAAATGGACCCGTCGGTTGAACCGACTCGTGTTGGATTGACTTCACTTGATCAACATGCTAATAAGAATTGCACCGACCCATGTAACTTTGATGCCGTCGGTTTAACCGATCCGATGACTATTTCTGCCACTTTGTCCAAGTCGTCGCTGATGTCATTTGGAGACCATTTGGACTATCTTGGAGATGGTTTGGGCTACATCCATGGAACCTAAAAATCCTATAAAATTGAGCTCACAAACTCGTTAGTCCCATTGATCATGTTGTCACTCAATCACCAAAATCACAATATCGCCTAATGGGGCCATTTTCCTTACACAAGCCCAACTCTTGATCTAGGCAATCAATCAACACGAATTTGCATCTTGCAAGCCTGGCCAAGCTGAATCCGTCGAACCAATCACGTCCGTAGTATCTGCACGGAGGACTGCATGCCAATAAATAATTCCCGGTGCTTCCCATACCTATGTCACTACTACAGAAAACTTATCCAAGGTGGGCATATATGCTTAACCGAGGCGGGGCAGGCCAACTGCCTCGGACGCATGGTCACAGTTAATCCTGGCCTTAACTGAGACGGGCACCCAATCGCCTCGGTTAATATATTAATTGAGGCGGTCTTTGTAAAGTAACCGCCTCAGTTAACATATTAACCTTGACAAAACCATGCCGGATCAAGTGAGATTGAACCACTTATCTTCCTGGAGAAGTTTGTTCTTGCAGCTACTGCACAGATAAAAGATGCGCTCCCGATCCAGACTCATACGATGCTTTTTTGCGGCGGCAACAAAATTTCTCACATGATGCAGGAAAGAAAGATCGTTTCCAACCCTCGGTAACTTGTGTATCCATTCTTCCATGTCCATGGACGCGACCTTGCACACACAACAGATCAATATAAGAAAAAATGCATCCGAATAGCTCCAGATCCTGTTTTATCTCTCCTCCATTTAGATCTAGATCTAGATCTAGAAGAAAAGCACATAAATCATGTAAAAGAGAGAAGATGAGAGTTGAAGAGTAAGAAATCAACCACTTGCGGTGCCCCTTCACCAAATCCAAGGGAAAAACCTCCCCCCTTCTATAATGGCCAATTTTCTAGCTCAAAACACGAAAAAATGGAGGAGGAGCCGCGCGGAAGAAAAACAGGGTGTGTTGTTATATATAGGGAACTTAACCGAGGCGGACACGTTTAAAGAAACCATCTCAGTTAATCCTCATTAACCGAGGTGGTTGGCCTAAGATGCCTGCCTTGAATAACGCATGAACCGAGGCGGTTAAGCGATCGGCTTAATGTAACCGCCTCGGTTAATGAGGATTAACCGAGGTGGTTGTGTAACGTTGCCCACCTCGGATAATGAATTAGCCGAGGCAGTTGTACGGCCGGCGGGCCAGCAACGGTTAACCGAGGCGGCCCGCTGGCCCGCCCGCCTCCGAGGGGATTTTTAAAAGTCGCGGTTAATGTTTTCTTTAGTAGTGTGTTCTGTAATGAAAAGGTAAAAAACACACTAGAAGTAGTGTGTACATATCCATCGAGAAGGTCAACCAGTAAAGATGTGAATGATATATGAATGAATAATCCTATATATATTGAACTTGCATTCTCTGGTTTAAGGATATGCCTCTTCTTTCATTGGACAACTGAGGAGCTCTGAAATAAGATTCCATGTATATAACTTAAAGGTGATGACGTCACTGCGTTTCAGTCCTATATCTTTTCAATATTACACATACTGCAAAAAATTTTAAAGATAAAAATTAATACAAACCCACTAGTAATGCAGAAAGCGTTGGTGTTGTGCGGCCACAATTAATATTGATTCGAGCAAAATAAACTTTATACCGATGATGACCAGACAAGGATGGCATTAATTAATATCTGATTTGCGTTGATACATAAGTAGAACTGGAAACCATCTTTGATAAATCTGAAGTTTAGATCTAAGGAAAAAAATATCCTTTGAGCTAGAAAACCAACATCCTAATTCAAATTTCACACTAAAGAATGACAGAAGTGTGATGGGGCACAGTTTATTACAAAACAACATTAACTGTTCATTTCTAAATACCTGCTTGTCGCAATGAACGTTTTGATGCAAAAGATCCTAATCTTTTGCTAGCCTACTGTTATATTTATAGTAATATATATGAATCTTTTGTTGTGAAACGAGCATACCATTCATTTTTTGTCATGAAATTTTATATTTGAGGTTTTTCATTTTTTGTCATGAAATTTTATATTTGAGGTTGTGCATACATAGAATGGATAAGGTGTATTAAACAAAATAAAATTGGGACATGAATTTACAATCTCTTATCCAAATCCTTAAATTAATATGTATAGAACCTGGGCTACTATTATGTTCTGTTAATGACATAATCTCCTAAATTTAATGCCACAGCAACATTCAAAGCAGTGTCATCTTTTGTGGTTTTCTGTAACTATAGATTGAGAACTGAACATATGTACAACTTTTTGTGATGCATACTAACATATATGGTTTATCTATTTAGTATTCATGTCAAAATTTCTCATATGACATACTAGCAACAAATTGCCTAGGCTGTGATTAGTTCTGGTACGAGCAGAGCAGCGCATTTTGCATTCCACAAGCCAGGTCCAACTCTTGATCCAGGCAACCAATCAACACGAATTTGCATCCCGCAAGCCTGGCCAAGCTGAATCCGTCGAACCAATCACGCCCGTAGTATCTTCACGGAGGACTGCATGCCAATAATTCCCAGTGCTTCCCATACCTATGTTCTATCATGAAAAGGTAATAAAACCACTAGAAGTTGTGTGTACATATCCACCGAGAAGGTCAACCAGTAAAGATGTGAATGATATATGAATGAATAATCCTATATATTGAGCTAGCATTCTCTGTTCTCAGGATATGCCTCTTCTTTCATTGGTCAACTGAGGATCTCTGAAATAAGATTCCAAGCATATAACCTAAAGGCGATAGCGGAACTGCGTTTCGGTCCTATATCTTTTCAATATTACACATATTGTATTTTTAAAGATAAAAATTAATACAAACCCACAAGTAATGCCAACCGCAGTAAACAGTATAACAATAATCAATCCATTAAATTGCTTCAAATGACCTGTTCATTGCACCTACAAAATTGTCTAAAAAACTTAAAAAAATCCATTATTGCTCGTTCATTCAAGCAGAAACTGTTGTCTAAAAATTCTAAAAATCAATTATTTCTCGTTTGTTCAAGCAGAAACTATGTTTTTCCTCTGCTTAGCTCATGTATACTCCATTCTTCCTAAAATACAAGTGACTCAACATTTGATATTTGTCCCCAAATATGGTGAATTGATGGTAAATTAAGACTTCTTTCATTAATGAACGTTCGTCACACATTATCTACCTCTCACACACAAGCCTTTCCCCTCTCCACACACCTGAAATATTTTCAACCGTCAGATCTAAAATCCAAATGGGCACTGCTTTTTCAAAAATTAAAACAGCACAGAGAAGACTCATATCTTATAGAATGACCACAACAGCAGCAAAAAATCGGTAAACTACGTCAACACCATCAGTTAAGCGAATTGTGATTTGGGCCAATGCCACAAATGGGTTCATAGTACAATTGGCTCACAGAGTTGTTGGGGAAACAATCTCCATCTGACCCTTGCCCCAAGCGAAGGGGTTTAGAGGATCTGATTTACAGGAGGTAATAGCAAATAAAGGATCTTGCTTAGAGCAAAGGCCATCAAGCGAAGACCTCAAGAAGCAGCAAGGCGCCAGTAGACACTAAACCCAGATTAAATGGTGAAGCCTCGAGCTGTTGAATTGCTGAGGGCTCGCAAGGAGCCAAGGTTGCTGGAGTCCCTGATCGCGAACACATCATCAATAGCGATGGATGGTTTCACATGGCAGACAGTGCCCAGTTATGATTGTGAGGGCTATACAACATCGTCATTGATAAAGAGAACAAACCAAGAGAAAACCAACTGTAATATTTCATTTTTCATTTATAAAATGACTATTGTGCCCTTAGAGTATAATGTCATTGAATGTATTGGTTGCAAGGATAATGGGTGTAATTTGTAAGGATCATGGTTCACCTTCCTCCATAAATAGAGGAGCACAATGAACTTGTCAACAAGATTCTGGAGGAATGAAATATTAATCATTAGCTTTGTTCCCACATTATTGACTCATCTAAGAAAACCGGACAACAAGACTAATTTACAAGTTGAGGGGTGTGGATGAGACAACCATACAGTACAATTTTAGAGACTAGTGGCTCAATCCTCTTATATAACTACAACCACATTATATACTTACTCTTTTATGGACTCAAGTACTACAAAACAAATAGCTGTATAGCAACAAGAAACCAAAAACATATATTGTGAAAAAGGAGACAAAAAAGGATGGCTTTCAAATTTGTACACCTACTCTTCATGAATACACACAAGAAGAGAAATCTAAATAACCCACTTCATGCAGTTACCTGCAGCAGCAGCAAGATCTAGTTTTACCAAGGCATGCTTAAGCGCCCTCGCTGCTGCCAATCCATTCACCAGTGAATGCTGTCATGCGCTACTTCCAGAACCTCCGATATATACCTATCCTTTTGTTCTTTTTACTCTAAAACATGGATTTTGGGGTTTTTTATGTTGAAATATTCTGGAAAAGGCATATACTTATGAAACGAGAAAAACTTGTTTGTTCAAAATATTTAACTTCAGCAGATAATGAAATATTTCAAAATAGTATAAACCTGTTGTCTATGAGTTGTAAAAATTCTGAAAAAGCACGCCACAGCTAAAAACATAAGAAAGAAAAAATGTTTTTAGAAACATGCAAGGTTAATCAATAATGTTGATGTTTATGTGCTCCTAACATGGCAGATGTGAATGAAAGGAAAGTGAAGCCACCTATTTTATATGGTCAGGCTCAAGACACATGCTATAAATAAATGTCAACTCTTAAAGTGCTGTATTGCCCTTCACTTTATTGCTTAACCGACAAAATATTATGGTTCTGAACTTATGAATGATTGCAAGCAAACTACATTTATACATCCACATACTTTTCATAGAAATGTTACTCTCTTGGGTGAGAAAAAAATGATAAATAACCCACAAACTCATTAAGGAAGAACATATGACATCACAAATGTGATTATGTTAAAAGACCAGCGGTTAAATTATCTTGGATACCTTATTTTTGTTGGCTTTTCACCAGGATCTAACACACAAGAACTTAAGAAACACAAGAACACAAAGGTTTTGAGGCTACGATATATATCCTAGCCTTTTTCTTCTTTCTCTATTTATCATGTAAGAAAATCCTATTACATGCTTGCTTATATAGTCCTTAGTATATGACTGGCCAAACCCGCGAGCTACCGATTCATATATCTGGACTCTATGCAAGAGCGTTTGTGTATTCTTACCAAAATAAGCATACGACATATTCGGGCTTGGACTTGATTGCACTGGCTGTTGGATTCCGTGAACTTGTAAACGTATACAAGTACGGCAACTATGCTTTAATTTCTACTATGTAGCTTGTAAAATTTCCTAACTCAACTAGAACATCCAATTTTTCCTTAACAGGCACATGCAAACACGTAACTAATCATACCAAAAATAAGCCAGCAACTCACGTGTAAAGGTGTGTGTTATCTTAACAAATGATAACCTAGCTAAATACAACTGGAAGGATAGTAAACAATGTTGCTTTTGTCACATGGATGAAATGATTGAAGATTTGTTTTTAAGTGCCGGCTTCCTCGTACTGTTTGGGCAGTTATCCACGTGGGGTTTATGGTCTTTCACATCATCATAGTGTTATCCATATGTTTGGCACATGGCTGAAAGGGACAAGTAAAGAACAAAAATATCTAGTGTTACTTGATCAGTGGTTATATGAAAACAAATAAATATCATTTTGCAGGTTATCTTCTCAATTACACACTGGTTTGATACATAGGCTATACTTCAAATTAGAAGCCTACTACGCAGGGTTTGGTTGTAGCAGCATCTTAGTTTTTGGCGCAAATGGACAAGATTGTTACCCGGGGGTAGCAGTCTAGTCTTAGGATTGATAGTCATTAACATGCCTTTTATCTTATTTCTTTTGTGCAAGGTTGCATGTAATTCAAGTATAAAGGTGGAAAGATCTTCAAGTTCTGCTGTAACATCTTAATGTAACATTACTTGAAATTTAATGAAGCTTTCCATTTCGTAAAAATATCATATAAGCTGAAAACAGGATTCCATTGTCAAGCCATCACTAGCATACAACACTAAACATTAAGACGCTATATCTTGAAGATGCATAGAACTCTCTGTATCTATCCCCTGACAGTAGCTTTAGATAGATAGGTTATGCCGGCCATTTGTGTAGGCATCCAACACACAAATCTTTGAGATGCTATCTCCAAGATAATATTATTAGATTTGGAACATCACTAGCTTACAACAAAAAATATTAAGATACCTAGAACTCTCTTTATCTATCCCCTGATAGCAGTTTGAGATAGATATGGATAGATAGACATACAGATATATCTAGCTGAGGCCGGCCATTTGTGTACGTACCCAACACAGATCTTTAAGATGCTATATCTCCAACATATATAGAACATATATCAAAGAAGATAGAACACCAATGAAATGCAAGATGCTCCCTCTATCTCTCTATATCTCTATATATATCCTCCCTAACCCTGTGAACTAGGCAGCCATCGACCTTAGACGACACCATCGCTATGGAGATGGAGCTCCCTACCATTCTCACTGTCATGCTCACCGCACTAATCATGCATCACCTCTCGCCCACGGTCACCGCCATTGCTGACCACAAAACACCAGTGCCCAGCGCTAGCTTGGCCGCCGGTTTAAGCTTCCGGCTGGTGTCCAACTATGCAATCCACCGCGGCGGAGATGGCTTCCTGCATTTGCAGCGCAGTAGCAGCAGCCTGCCATCATCCGCAGGTGTACGCCATGACCGTTGCCGTCGGCACCGGCACTGGCCAAAACGAGTACGAGCTCAAGGCAGATAGGCTCAAGGTTGACGGCGCATCGCTTCTTCCTCTATCCTGTATTAGTTCAAGTTATCGAGCAAATTGGATCTAGGTCTGGTCTGTTCACCAAGTTATCGATATCAGCTTGTTCTTTTTAGATTAATCTGTTTGGTCTAGCTTGCTCCTTGCTGTTATCACAAGTTATCAGTATTTGCTAGATTTGATAGGATTAGATTCATTTGATCTTGTTTTTATTTAGTTCTTACCACAATTTATCCAGCCTAGATCTAAATACCATCGGCCGACACGCAGCTCATCTGTTGCTCATCGCCAGGCCGATCGGATTCGGATCTAGGTGTTGTCTACCGAGGCCTCGCTAACCCGTTTAGCGCTGCCTTACCTGCACAATCGGCTGGAGCTTTGGCCGATTGATCTACTACCGTATCGGATGCTTGGCCGATGCACGTGGCGGAACGATTCGGAACACCAGCCGATAAGTTCTGGTAATTTAACGTTTTACCTGTCCCTTGTCAATTGTAGGTCAAATTGACTGGCACACCCTGCACCACCGCGCAACCGATTTGGACGCCGTGCAGGTGCAAAGCAAGAGGCTCCCGGGTCCTCACGTGTGTCAGCGTTAAAAAGGCCGACCTATGGCTTTTTGCGTCAACACGCTTTTGGCACGCCCGGTGGGACACGGCAACGAAACCACGATGACCATGAACAATGGGATGGACGGTGTCAAGATCCTGGTGGCTACAATGGATGATCTTGATGAAGAGCAGAGGTGACAAGTGGAAGAAATCAGGAAGCAAACCCAAGAAATGTGCCTCAAGTCATTCGTCATCACCGAAGAAAGAAAAGTCATACAAAGTTCACCAGTTCCAATGCCAAGAATTATTACCATCTTTGAAGACTCATTGGAAGTTCAGGGAATGTTCAGTCAATCTTTGAAGACTCATTGGAAGTTCTGGAGTACTACTCAATTCAATGCAAAATGCCATCCGGAAGATCCTTGCCAACGTCATACCATCACAGGGCATTGGCAATTATTCATTACCAATGGTGCAAAGAGTAGCTATACAGCCGATGAATACCATATCTCCATCAGCTGCAATATTTACGCCTGCTACTATAGTTAGTACTTCATCATCAGGCGGAAGGGAACGTTGCCAAGCTACAAGAGTTATCTCTGACAAGCCAGAATTCCTGCTATACCTCAGTCCGGAGATGATTATTCGATACCAAGAATCCAAGATCTCTTCCTTAGAAGTTCTGCTAGTTCCATCAGCGCAACAGGAGGAAAAGCCGATGGATCTGTTGAGATTTGCAACTTCCCAGGCTACAGATGCCATGCCACCACAATCGGAGAATAATTGGAGTAACAGAATAGCCGATGTGACAGGAGACCTTGGCTCAAAGATTGTTGAAATGGCTCGGTCATCAGAAGCCACACCCTGAGGCGTATGATTAGATTCCTCTACCGCATCAATTCAGATTACCGGACTTTGTTAAATTTTTTGGGCAAGAAGATCTGTCAAATACAGAACACATTAACAAGTTTCTGATTCAGTGTGGCGAAGTGGTAGTAAGTGATGCATTGAAAATCGCCTATTTCTATTATCACTGTTAGGATCGGCTATGGCTTTACTCTTTACCGGCTAACTCCATATTAACATGGGCCGATCTTGGGGGTAGTTTTGCAAATATTTCTATGCTATAAGACGGAAGAGCAGAGAAACGCTTTCTAGTTCTGAAAGAAAAAGCCAAATTGCCGATTCCTTCCCTGTTGAAGCTCTTGGTGTCCATTATCAAACTAAGGAAAAGGAGGTTTTAGAGGGTAATTCCTCTGAAGAGAGAGAGCATGACCAGAAATTAAATCAGGCAAATGATGTTGAAGAATTGAAAGATGATTGCTTATTTGGAAGTGAAGGAAAGCTCGGGCAAGGACTTGTGTCGGCCGATGAATTAGAAAAGGTTGATATAGGAGATGGTGCCAAGTTGTTGACGCTCGCTACTGACCAATTTCGAGCGTCAATTTGATCAGAAAATTGACATGACTAGCATACTTAACTTCCATATTTATCTAGAATAATTTCACTTCCACATTCCCCTTAGGAATTTGCAATGTAGGGAAATTGAGCAGAATTTAAGTGTTAAACAAGCACCTCAATCCAAGGCAATTGACGTCGACCAATTAGAGCATGCCATTTCGACTCCCATGGATTGAAGGGCCCACCAAAGAGTGCAACCGACCTTGGACAGACCCCACTCACGCACAGGAGCAACCAGGGCCCACAAGGCAGCCACCCAGAGGAAGCTGGACCTAGGCCGAGCAGGCCCAGGTCGGCCGACCCATGTAGGTCGGCCGACCCACCAGAAGCGAACCGCCTTACCTCCTTCGACGTGGCAGCTCCTCATTGGTCCGTTAGGTCGGTTTGGCAAGGCATCGGGCAAATGGATGTCGAGGAACAGCTGCACACCCCCCTCACTCACCTCTATTAATACGAGGGGAGTGCTACAATAGAATACACCACAAGTTGAAGCCTCTCTCAAGTTTCTCTCTTGCTTAGTCTTTAGGATAGTGGAGTTCAGGTGAAATAGCTCTTCTTCTGTTCCCGAGTTTTTCGTAGGAGTGTTCGGTATGGGTTTTACTCTTCCTCTCCTTTCTAATATTCGGAATTCTTTAATAGAGTTATCTTCTAGTATAGTGTACTCATATAGTATATGTTCTGTGTATTCAGATTTGTATGCTATGCTTAGTTAATATCTAGGACTGATATCTTGCATGATTAGACGTGGTAAGACATCTAGGCAACAGTATTGGTTCCAGTATTCGCATGTTTGCTCTAATGTGATGTCTGTCCATCCGAAGGGTGGGGGCTCTACGCGGGGCTTTAGAGTATCGCTTATTAGTGTAGACATGGTGTCTGGGCTAGTCAGTGTTGCTGCATGCGGCTCTATACCATGGTTAGATGAGGTAGGCAGCAGGTGGTGACAGCCCTGTCCGTCTAGCGTAACCCTCCCCCTTCGTGTAGTAGCTGTAGGAGGTGCATAAAATAGCCGTGAGGATCTAGTGGCCACCTAGCCATAACCTGTGCGGTCTCACGGTGATGCCTGTGAGTCTCGAGCCCATTCCTAATCATGTGTATGTATATGAGTGCCTAGTATAGACTGTATGCTTAGTTAGGACTAAATAAGTCCTTAGATTAGCTTTCTTCTTCCTTTCTCCATTCTTGTAAGCTTTGCATAGATATAGAACTTGAGTAACTTGTGTGTTGCATTACCTCTCTACCATATATTATCTTACCCCTATTTATTCAATAGAGTATCCATGCTAGAACTAATCAACATACTAATCTATTCCAATAACCGCTGCCTTCCCTGGGGAAATATAAATACGACCCTGTACTCACGGGTAAAATGCTACAACGGTATTCCATGCGCTTGCGGGTCTTTCTGTAACGTAAGAAATACCACACGGCATTTCTGGCATCGTTGCTGGGAAACACCTATCCTAGTGATGACGCTATGAAACGCCAACACAAGCCAAGGCCAGCGTTCATCAGTGCCAAACTACATCTTGAAGCCAAGCAACAGTTGATTGATTTTCTCAAAGAATTCAAAGATTGCTTTGACTGGGAGTATTATGAGATGCCAGGGTTAGACCGATCCATCGTTGAACATCGGTTACCTATTAAGCCTGAGATTCTGCCCGACATCAATGCGGAAATTACTAAGTTCGCCGTGTACAAGAAGAACGGCAAATTAAGGGTGTCCATCGACTTCAGGAACTTGAACAAAGCCACACCAATGGTTAGATATCCCATGCCAGTAGCTTACGTATTGGTGGATGCTACTGCCAGGCACAAAGTGATCAACTTCATGGATGGAAACGCTGGATACAATTAAATATTCATGGTGGAAGAAGATAACCCTAAAACAGCATTCAGATGCCCAGGACACGTTGGTCTGTATGAGTGGGTAGTCATGACTTTTGGGTTGAAGAATGCCGGTGCTACATATCAGAGAGCTATGAACTACATATTCCATGATCTCATCGGCAAGATTGTGGAAATATACATTGATGATGTTGTGGTAAAGTCAAAGGAATTTCAAGAGCATCTGGCAGACTTACGCAAGACCCTTGAGTGTACTAGAAACCATGGTTTAAAGATGAATCCAATCAAGTGTGCATTTGGAGTATCAGCTGGATAGTTTTTTGGGTTTCATGGTTCGTGAACGAGGAATTGAAATTGGCCAGAAGTCAATCAATGCGATCAATAAGGTGGTGGCTCCGGAAAATAAGCAGCAACTTCAGTCATTGATTGGTAAGATCAATTTCATTAGACAGTTCATCTCAAATCTGTCTGGTAAAATACAGTCGTTCAGTCCGTTGTTGAGGTTGAAGGCCGATCAAAAGTTCATTTGGGGAAATGAGCAGCAAAAGGCTCTTGATGAAATTAAACAATACGTGGTGAGCCCACCAGTGTTGATTCCACCCCAGAAGGATAGGCTATTTAAATTGTATTTATCAGCTGATAAGTATGCTATTGGATTGGCCCTTATACAAGAATTTGAAGGAAATGAACGAGTAATCTATTATGTTAGTAGAAGACTCTTAGATGCAGAGACCAGATATTCTCCAGTGGAAAGGTTATGCCTATGCTTGTACTTTTCATGTACCAAGCTCAGACATTACTTGTTATCGGCTGAGTGTATCATTGTCTGCAAGGAAGATGTGGTCAACTACATGCTATCTATGCTGATTCTTAAAGGAAGGATTGGAAAATGGATCCTGGCCTTGTCAGAATTCAATCTACAATAACAATTGGCCAAAGCCGTTAAAGGACAAGTGATGGCCGATTTTGTTGCTCATCATTGTGGAGCAGAGGTAAAGATGGTAGAATCTGTCCCGTGGACTATGTTCTTTGATGGGTCTGTTTGTGGTAAAGGATGTGGCATCGGCGTTATTATTATATCGCCTCGGGGGGCAAGATTCGAGTTCTCATTGCCGATTTCAGTCACATCCACCAATAATCAAGCCGAATATGAAGCGGTGCATGAAGGGATCAGATTTTTAAGAGAAGTTAAAGCCGAAGCTATGGAAATATTTGGGGATTCTATGCTTGTTGTCAATCAGCTAAATGGGACAAACAGTTGCAACAATGAAATTCTGAGAGGTTACTTGGAAGAATGCCTTGATCTTCTGAAGGAATTCAAGGGAGCTTATGTGGAACATATTCCAAGGGAGCATAACAAGGAAGCTAACAAGCTTGCGTAGAGAGCCTCTGGTTATCAATTGGCTTGAGACATCGCAAGTATGGAACCATCGGCCGATGACTGGAGAGAAGAAATTATACAGTATTTGAGGAATCCATTGCAGAAGGTTTCCAGACAGCTATGGTACAAGGCTATTAAATTTGTTCTCCTGGAAGATGATCTTTATTCACTACTAGATATTTACCCTATTGCCACGAGACGCGTTACAACAACACGGAATCTGTTGCAATAAGTAGGTGTTATTGCCACTATTTCAAAATATGGTGCAGTATGTGGACAATATTGCCACGAATATTTTGTGTTGCTATAATCTTGGTTTCCATTGCATTAGGTATGTTTTATTGCCACCATTTTGAGATATGGTTGTAATATTCGACAATATTACCACAACTATTTTGTGTGGTGATAATATTGAATTTTATTGTAATAATCTCAACTTTGGTTGCAATAATGTTTATTATTGCAATGCTTTTTTGTGCATAGAGAGAGTTAAAATAAAATTACTAGTAAAAATACAACAAATGTGCCTCTAGTGTAGTGGTAAAGGGCCTGTTGTATGTTTAATAGGTCTTAGGTTCGATTCTCATGTGTAGCAATTTTTTCCATTTTGGATTCCTGATTAATATTTTACCATGAAAATATTTGGTTGCAAAAATAACTTTATTGCCACAACATTTGTTGCTGCAACCACGACATCGGAAGTTGCAACAACTCTCAAATGCAATGCTTCATTGCATTGCAATTACAAGTATTGCAACATGACAAAAAAATGTTGCAATGCACCTATTGCCTCAAAAGTAATTGAAACGGCTCGCAACAAAACTTCTGTTGTTTCAATTTGCACCTATTGCAACTATATTAGGCATATTGTCACGTTTTTGCTCCGTTGCCATAGGCCTAAAATCTAGTAGTGATTATAGGACGATTGATGGCGTATTGCTTAACTATATTAACACTGAAGTAGCCAAGATCCTGATGGGGAAGATACATGAAGGCGTGTGCGGCGCACATCAGTCGGCTTACAAAATGAAGTGGATGATTAGAAGAAATGGGTATTTCTGGCCGACCATCTTGGAGGATTGTTTCAGATACTACAAAGGATACCAAGATTGTCAGAAATTCGGAGCCCCGGCATCGGCTATGAATCCTATAATAAAGTCGTGGCCATTCAGGGGGTGGGGGATAGATATCATTGGACAAATTTATCCATCGTCAAGTAAAGACCATAAAGTCATCTTGGTGGCGACTGATTACTTCACCAAATGGGTTGAGGCTATTCCACTGAAGGAAGTAACATCCTGGAACATGGTTGAATTCATGAGGGAGAATAATGTGTATCGGTTCGGTGTTCCTCAAACTAGTACAACTGATCAGGGCTCCATGTTTACTTCTAAGGAGTTTTAAGAATTTCTGCTAACATGGGGATCAAATTGTTGAATTCTTCCCCTTATTATGCTCAAGCTAATGGGCAGGCTGAAGCGTCCAACAAGGGAATCATTAAACTAATCAAGAGGAAAATTGAAGAGAATCCAAAGAAGTGGCATGTCACCTTGCACGAAGCGTTGTGGGCCTATAGAATGGCATGTCATGGAGCGACCAAGGTTTCTCCTTATCAGCTAGTCTATGGACATGAAGCTGTTCTTCCTTGGGAATTGAGAACCGGCTCTAGACGTATTGCCTTACAAGATGAATTGGCAGTCGATGAGTACAAGGATCTGATGATGGATGAGCTAGAAGATTTAGCATGTCATCGGCTGAGGGCTCTGGTTAATGATGAGTTGAATAAAGCAAGGGTGGCCAGGTGGTATGACAAGAAAGTAAAAATCAAAAAGTTCAATGAAGGGGAGCTGGTTTGGAAGTTGATCTTGCTTATCAGAACAAGGGATCAGAAGTTTGGCAAATGGTCTCCTACATGGGAAGGTCCGTTTTGAATCAGTCAGTGAATACCTGGCAACACATACATTCTGGAAACTTTGGAAGGTGAAAAATACGCTCGAGCCGAATGGGAAGTACCTGAAAAAATATTATCCTAGCATTTGGGTTGATACCTAGAAGAAGATCGAGATATAACATAGCCAATATGAGAAATATCGCCTTGAGCAAGGAAGGAAAAGGTATATCCTAAAAGCTGATTACAAGAGATGGGATGGATGGCCGATACGATACGTATCACCCTTAGCGCAAAAATAAATAAAGCTCTAGCATTCATAAGGAGGGGATGTTGTTCAAAATGGAAGTCGCATACATGCTACAGAAAATACATCTCAATTATTGCAGAAGACCTTGTTCACCACACTCTCGATATCAACTTCGGCACTGATGATGCCAGCTGCCTGATCAAGATCTTTGGCGAGTTCTTCAAGAACATCATGATTGTTATCTTCAGAAACGACTGGGCGGATGTTCCTGAGATTGTGGCCCAACTGAGTCTGTATGACGGCCAGTGAAGCAGTTGCTCCTTGTCAAATCCCATGCCTAGCGATGTGCCTGGCACGATTGGGAATGTCTTGCAGCCGGTCAACAACTGTGGAGCCCCTGACGTTCATTTTGTTGGTGGCGTTGATTGCGGCCAGCCGGAGTTCTCGAAGTTGAAATTCTAATGCTGGCAAATACATCGGATAGTAAGATTAGCCAGAGGGAAAGAAGATCGTTGAAAAGGGGAATCTTACCGGCAATTCTAGCTTCAGAGTCAGCAAGGAGAGCACGAGAGGTGGATGCTTCTCCATTAGAAATCAACAATGCCATTTCAAGACGATTGATTTCGCGAGTTGCCTCAGAGTAACGGTCGCGGGCCTCATTCTTCTCATGGATGAGTTGGCCAATGAGGTCTGCGTTTCCGGAACTGGTGGAGGAGTCGATTGAACCCATGGCCGGGCGAAAAGGGCTAGTGGCCTCGTCGTCGCTGAAAGAATCAATGATGAATTCAGCTTACAGCGGGAAGAGATGCAAGAGATATCAGATCTGTTACCTTCTACGACGTAGATGAGCGGCGGGAAGCCGATTAGAAGGGCCCTCCTCTACACACTTGTCGCCAACCATAGATCCGATCTGAAGGAGGCTGAAAGAAGAGAAGAAGAAGCTATTGTTTCTGAGGATTGGTGAAGAAGAATCGAGTTGCCTTGTGTTTCATTTATGAGAGCAGATGAGGGCGAAATTACTGTGCCAAGAGCGAGACGTCAATGGGCTGAGAAAGAGAAAGGAGGAGGGGTAGAATCGGCAATATAGCGATTCTGACAATCAAGAATGGTAAAGAAGGTAGAGTCGCGTTGATTAAAATTTCGTAATAAGACACTCTTATTCCAAAATTGGGGGGCATGTGTTGACACCATTTTTTGACACGTGTTTTGCCAATGCGGGTGAAGTAGCTGATAAGGAAAGATTGGCCGATGGAGTATCGAAAGCCGATGGAGTTGAAGGAGCGCTGGCAGATGATGTCAACAAGTTATCTTAGAGATAAGAGTATTTGTTATTTAGAAAAGTTTTGTTTTCTTTATTGTCAAGTAATGTATGTCGTGATCGACCTAGGGTTTGTAGCTCAGGCTATAAATAGTTGCCCTCGGGCATGTACCAGAACCATCCAATGATCAATACACAAACGCTTTTTTCCTTTTTCCTCTTTTCGGCTGCTTCGCCTTAGTTGTAGTAGATTTTTCTTTTACGAGTTCTTTCCTGCTTGTGGGGCTACATTGACTTCAATCTCCAACTTGCTGGTAAGTTCCGCGTAGAAGGAGGCAGATAGGCTCAAGGTTGACGGTGCATCGCTTCTTCCTCTATCCTGTATTAGTTCAAGTTATCGAGCAGATTGGATCTAGGTCTGGTCTATTCACCAAGTTATCGATATCCGCTTGTTCTTGTTGGATTAATCTGTTTGGTCTAGCTTGCTCCTTGTTGTTATCACAAGTTATCAGTATTTGCTAGATTTGACATGATTAGATTCGTTTGATCGTGTTTTTATTTAGTTCTTACCACAATTTATCCAGCCTAGATCTAAATACCATCGGCCGACGCGCAGCTCGTCTGTTGCTCATCGCCAGGCCGATTAGGTTTGGATCTAGGTGTTGTCTACCGAGGCCCCGCTAACCCGTTTAGCCCCGCCTTACTTGCACAATCGGCCGGAGCTTTGGCCGATTTATCTACTACCGTATCGGACGCTTGGCCGATGCACGTGGCGGAACGATTCGAAACACCAGCCGATACATTCTGGTAATTTAACGTTTTACATGTCTCTTGTCAATTGTAGGTTAAATTGACTGGCACACCCTGCCCCACCACGCAGCCGATTTGGACGCCGTGCAGGAGCAAAGCAAGAGGCTCCCGGGTCCTCGCGTGTGCCGGTGTTGAAGGCCGACCTACAGCTTTTTGCGTCAACAAATACCTACAATTGGTGGAACCTTAGACGCCTCGTAACAGCCCCAACAGTGAGGAATATTTTGGGGATGACAAGGCTACCGAGGCACACAGGTAGAAGGAAGAAAATGCGGAGATTCGAGCGTTGAGGGAGCAGCTTGCAGCCCTCAAGTTGAGGCTTAAGGACTAGATTAGAGTTTAGGTTTAGTTTTGGTGCTGCCATTTCCTTTCTTTTAATTTTCTTTCAAACAATTGTACCCTTGCAGCACCCCATTTGAATTTCAATAAAGAAGAATTTAACTTTGAATCATGCCTTGTCTCGTGCGGTTGGTTCACACTTGTGTGCCAACCACATACCTATGGACTAAAATTTTATCGAAGTGCATCAACATTCGTAGGTTTCAGAACATTACAAACTCATTGCACGAAAACGAGCACGATTCGACTCGAACCTGAGATGGGCGGCTTGAACACTAAACACGCCAAAAAGGCATGATGCACTGTCACGTTAGAACCGAGCCTGAGCCTGTGGGACCTGCCCCTCGGGGAGGTGTCACAGACCCAACCCGGCCGGCCCCACCTGGCAGCCACCAGCGTGGCGCCTTCTCACCACGACGGTTTGCACCTTTTCTACCTCAGTCCTTCCTGCCTTTGATTCAAATTCGTATTTTTGCTAAACAAATTAAAATTTGATTAAACCAAACAGGAAGAGATGAATTCCTTACATGTGAATCAAAGAATAATTGAGTTATATCTCGTTTGCAAAGTACTCTAACCCTTGGAACTTTATGATAGGATCGCCTAATCTTCTACTTATTGATTTTATGATATAACGATTTGCAAACACTGATCTTTTTGATTTCGAAGTCTTGGAGAATTCATAAGAACAAAAAGGAAACTCTCGCTTTATCAAATCCTATCAAAAGCCATATACAAAGTTTGACAAGGTCTCTGAGCCCCACATAGCCTTTCTGTGCCCTTGAGCTTGATCAAATCTCTTCACCTCATGAGAATTGTTGTGCACCCTAGTACTCTTAGTCACTCACATACACGTTCAAAGTCTCAAAGTCCAGAAGAGTGTGATCCTCAAGCAGCTCACCATCCCCCTGAAAGAAAAAGAAACCGAGTCAGGAAAGCCATCTGACTCGAGTCAAAAAAAAGAGAAAGGAAAATGGATGATGCTCGAGTACTTACCACCGAAGGGCGATCGCTTTACACATGCTCGTGACTGAGTTTCTCAAGACACATGGTTTCTCTGAGACAAAATATTTGAACTCGCAACAGAGGAGATACATAATGTGCCACAAAATCCTACCCGAGCTCCTCATATAAGCCTTTAGAAGTAGGAGGAACCATGTGAAGTCTCAGAAGATCCATACCTCGCCCTAAACGAGTGAGTGCCTTGAGTGAACGAGAGTATGCCGTGAATTTCCGAAATAATTTCTCTAAGTACTAAGAATAACAAGAATCAGGTTTCACGATGACTTGTTCTAGAAATCAATAGGTGAAAGAAAAGGCATTAGCCACCTGGAATCCAAGGTATGAGGAACAGCTTCGAAACGTACATAATTTTTTGAGGATCATGACCCTAGACTTGCTTAGTCCCCGGGTTCTATCTCTTTCATTTTGCTCGGGATGAGCAAAAGTCTAGCTGTGGGGTGTGTTGGCGGTCGGTTTCGATGATTTTTGCCGCCAATATTTCTCCGGCTTTCATGATTTATATGTCAAGACTGAGTTAAAACTAACCACACTAACAAGTTCCACAAGTTTTGCTACATTTATCATTTCAGGGACTTAGAGCTCAACTTCGTGTGGAAGTTACGTTAACCGCCAAGGTCACGTGGTCTTGACGCCCTTCACCAGTTACTGACCTCTAGCTGCTATAAATAGAGCTCCATTTCTCATTTGTAAGACACACCATTCCAGAGAGAAGTGAGATTCTTAGTAGCTCTAGTTCAGTTGTAGAATAGGGAGAGAGTGAGGTGAGAGCTTATGCAAGAGCCGAGCTAGAAAAGGAGCCGGGGTTTTCTCTTGGTCCTTCTCCACTTTGTATCCACCTCAGGGGAATATTATCAAAGTAAGTTCCTTGTTTATCTTCAGTATCTCGCTAGTCTTTCTCTTCACTTTCAGTACCTAGTTAGTTTACTTTCTTTGATCTGCGGGATCCCTTGTCTGCGTGGTTCAGCAAGCCTGGCCATTTGGGGCTTCTTCTTGCCTTAACGTGAGGTGGAAGTCAGTAACTGGATAGTTGAAGCGTGGTGCTTAGGGTTGATAGTTATCTTGGGTTGTGTTCCACCCCACGGAACTGATGTGGTAGGCGTCAGGTGGTGACAACCCTGTCCGTCCCTTGTAGTCCACCACATTCAGGTGTTTTCATAGCAGTAGATCGTTGGCCGAGTTGGACCCCCCATTTCTCCCTCAGTCTGTGGTCCTTCCACCCCAGCCGCCGAAGCAGATCAAGTTAGTGTAACAGCTAGTTATCTGGGTAACGAGTTGGCTAACTGAAGTTAAGCCCTCTACCCTCTTACCTCATCTCTCTAGGTGGGTCCAGTTGAATAGTTCAAGGTCTGGTTGCGTCTGCCATTCCTTGGATTCGATATCCTAGGTAAACTCCCTGGTGAAAGCTACATCGGTATCCGTGCGCTTGCGGATTAGCTTGTAAAGGCTAAGGAGTGCCAGCAGGCTCCAAGAATAAATCAAAATCCTTTCCAGGAGATTTTGGACCTGGGATCAGTTTGCCTAGCTCAGAATTTTTTTGACCTCATATACACCTCAAATTTCGACACAAACTTATATTGACTCTAGAATTAGAGAATATGAAGTTATATTCGCAATTCTTATGCAATATCATTTTGTTTTTTTTTCTACTTTGGTGCAAGAAACTAAGAGATATGTAAAAGATCTTAGAAATAGAAACTAGCTAGAAGAAAGACACCACTAAATGGTAGAGTGTGATTTTATAGAAAATTAGGAAAAAGAATCATCAAAATTGGAGTTATTATGAGGGAGAAATACTAGTTACAAGTTTTAATTTTGGATTAAAAAGGGAAAGATGGACTAATTACGAGCACTTATGCCTCTCAGCCAATCACGCGCTACCAAGAGAGTGACACATAGCAACGATTGGATCGAGCTTAATTTTAGATGCACTTTACAAAAAGAATCAAGTCATTTCGAGGTTGTACGAGGGAGAAAGACTAATCCAAATTTGAAATCGGAGATTAAAAAAGAGAAAGAGTCTTGTTCACAAGAAATGGTCGTAGCATTCATAAGGGATTCTAAGAACACCGACATGTGGGGTCCATTGGTCAGAGGGACACCATACTCTGAAATTTTCATTGGGCACCAACTCTGTCGCTGTAGCCGAAAACTTTCCCCTCGTAATGTCCCTTGTACCCTCAAGCAAAAGCCACATCGCTACGATGGTAACAAAACTCTAAAGGGTATTTGTGACAATCTCCTTCGCGTGCCCTCTATAAATTTCCCAATTTCCATGCCTTCCTCCAGTTCCGCCTCCACTTCTCACCTTTGCCCTTGTTGATGTTTCTTAGCATCACAAATAAATCCGCAAGCGCACGGATGACATTGTAGCTTTCACCCAGGAGTATTCCAAGGGTATCGTATCCACTGAGGAATGTGTGTATATTCTCTAAGGTTCAGGTTCGTCGAAGGACATCGCACCAGTTAGAGGCAAGGAGCAGAGAGGATTCCTAATGCTAAGAATCAAAGGTAAGATAGAACTATCCTAGTCGTTTGTGTCGGGCTACTGGCTTCCCCCAGAATAAGACTGGTGAGCTCCAGTACTGCGGTACTGGGATATACCCGAACGGGGAGGGTTCCACTGGATAGACAGAGCTATCACCACCTGCTACCGACCTCATCTAACCATGGGATATACCTCAACCAACAGTTATAGACTAATCTAGACACCACGTCTACACCATTCCTTATTAACTCTTGAATCGTACTTATTCTAGAGGCATCCACTACACTAGTGAACTATTGATCCGGCACACAATTATGGGGGACTAGCTCTACACTTTGTGCCTTGGATCCTGGAGCTTGTTTTACCTGCATTTCTTGCCCAAATCCCAACATTGCAAAATCTCCAAGGAAAATGTGGAAATGATATTATTTGGGTTAAATATTCAGGTTAAGTATGCTAAACATCCCTATTTATGGGTCAAATTGACGCTCAAAATTGGTCCGTAGCAAGCGTCAAAAAGACCCCCACGCTCAAAATTGGTCGGCATTTTGTGGCTTGGATCCTAGAGCTTATTTTATGTGCATTTCTTGCCCAAATCCCTACATTGAAAAATCTCCAAGGAAAATGTGAAAATGATATTATTTGTGTTAAATATTCAGGTTAAGTATGCTAGACATCCCTATTTTTGGGTCAAATTGACGCTTAAAATTGGTCCGTAGCGAGCGTCAACAAGACCCCCGCACTTCCTCCTTGCTCGTCCTCGAGCAAAGCTTAGGACTAAGATGGAGCACCACTTTCTTTTGATATGCTACCTGCATATAGATTATTCCAAACTTCACCCTTACCTGTGAATCTTGATGTGTCTACCATAAAAGCTTGGAAAGTTGAAGAGTGAAACGGTATTGACTTGGTTCTCCTCCACTTCTCTGCTGTATGACTGGGTGTTTGAATGATTTTCGAAAAGACCACCATAGCTTTACTCGTCCATAAGATCTCTCAAGTCACTCAGTGTGTGTATATCCTCACCAAGGCATTGCCTCTTTTCACCTACTTCTAAAGATAGCTTATGTGGAGCTCATGGTAGGAGATTGGAAGCATGCACTTATTTCACATATATTGCAAAATCAAAAATTGGATCCATGGAGATGACACATCATACGAGTCGATCAAGATCGTGCGAGTGTATGGAAAGTGGATGGTAAAAATGAAAGACTCCTTTTTATGAAACTCTCTCTCCTTTATTTGGAAGACTTGAAGACATGGCTATATAACCTTTTTTTCTTTTTTTTTCTTGGACCTTTGTGTGTCCAATTTTTTTCTCTTTTTTTTCAACTCTTGGACCATCATGTGTCCAGATCTCTTTTTTTTCATATAGCCCATGCCTCTTTCAAGGAGTACTGGAGAGAGAGTTCATTACACATGGAGTTTTATTTTGTGGATGGATGGAGTGGAATGGCTAACTTTCAGTGTAGAAGTTTAGCATGTGGAGTGTACGTGATCTTGATCAAACAAGTATGAAAATACAACTCACTAGGGTCACAAAATTTGATGAAGCTCAATGCAACAACAAGGCATATATGTATAAGGTTTCATTCATGAAGATCGACATATGGCTTTGGTAGGACAAATACAGGGAGTTTGTAGAGCTATGAAGGGGTTTTCCTTCTAAAATAAAATTCCCGGACATAAAAGCAGAGGAAGTAGGGATTCCTTCATCAAACCATATCTCACTTTTCAACAACTTAACAATTATGGGTTCCCTAAGATATGATTCACAAGTTCAAGTTTAGCAAGGAATAAACTATATGCAAGCCAATCAAACTTGAAGCAATGTGACCAACGAGCACCATTGAGTTTAATTTTTGTGGTTAGCAAAGAATTTCATTTAAACTCATGGATCAGGAGATTTGAGGGGTAGATTACACAAACCGTCGTGATGTGATCTAGTCCTTTTGCGTGCTGGTTCTTTTGGTCTTTCGCATCTGTCTATGAGAGATCTCGAATGTATGTGCATCAAAACTCCGAGAGATCTCCCCCACAATTATTCTTGTACCTGGTACTTTATTCGAAAACAAAAGGGGTGGAAACAAAATAATGGCTCTACCGGTTTTAAGAACCAGGGAGCCCTAAAATTTATTGGAATTAAAATTTAATCTCACCATGAGACTTACTCAGGCAAGGCAGAATTGATGTTGCATCAACATGGGCAAAAGAGAGTATACCCAAAGTGGACCCTCGAGGGGTGCTATGTACCTCCTTCCTATGTTCCGCAACATGAACTCGACACCTTGGCTTATCTTCTCATTTGATTTAAGCTTGATGACTTACCCATTTGGATTTGAACATTTGCAGGGGTTAGTCCACATATACGATCGATATCTGTCAAGGTATTAACTCTGAGGTTCATCAATCAAACTTGACACCATGTCTAGTTTGATTAAAGTAGACTTTTCAACCTAAGCACCACACTTAATTTAAAAAGGTCTACGAATGCACACCTAGGAACGTGCAAACAAACCAGAGCAAACGAGCACAGATAAAGGACACATGACATCATGATCAAGCTTTATGCAAAGAGAGAAAAGCATGAGCTTGAAACAGGTGATCCTCAGGCTACCTCCAGGAAGGGCTTAAACAAAGTCAAAAGCAAGACATACCTGGAGTTGCTTACCGTGGCGTTTTGTTGATGAAGGGCATAATTGCCGCTGTGGTAACTCCTCTCTTTTTTTCTTTTCTTTTATGGGGCAAGATGCGAGAACCAACACCATCTCCAAACCATGATAAGATTTTCATGACAAGAACTTACTTCGGGTACTCACATACCTCCCCCACACTTGGAGTTTGCATTGCTGAGCAGCACAACTCAAGTGTGTAGAGTTCAAGCTTCCCTCCATAATGTTCCCTCACCAAGAATTACCATACTGTTGTAGTTGGTGTAGCTCCATCACCTGCCCTTTGTTCTTTTTAATCTCCACCTGAAATGGTTAGTGACCAAAAATATCCGAAGGAAAAGCTTATCCTAGAACATGCTCTTGCTTTTATTTGAAAGGGGAAAATCAAATGATAATCCGGGTTATCTCCCGGTAGTGCTTTGTTTATGGTCAGATGCTCGACCATATGAACTTCCTCTTGCAGCTATCACTGGTGATGTCGTTCCCCTCTCACCACCAATTGTTGATGTTTCATGAAGCTTTTAGCTTCAAGGTTAGCACCACGAAGCATCCATGAAATTTGCAATGCTTATGACAAACATATGCATCTACAACCAACCTTTTGAAGATTTTGCAAAAGAAAACCTTAAGGTGGTTGTAGTCCTCGTGCGTGCTCGGGGCACTAAGCATGCCTGACTCTGGAGAGGCATTGAATGAGCATGGTCCTTGGAGTATTTCAAGAATAAATCTCCCATGCTCATCTATAGAATCCTTCCCCTCGGACTCCAGAGTCGGTGTCTCACGAAATTTGATGGCCCATGAGATCTCCATCTCAAGAGATTCATCGCGAGAGATTGTAGTTGAATCTCGATCGTGGTCAAGAACAACGTACTCTGGGCCAGCGGGAGGAGGCTCACGCTCGATCGAGGGTGATGATGATCGTTTGTCTTCACAAAGATGAAGAGTTTCTTCTGAATCATACTCTTCGGAAGTCGCGAATTTTGCAACTTCAAAGAGAATGGGTTCAGATGATACGAATGGAGATGTATGCACCATCTGCTCGAGCGGGTTTTGCTTGGGATGAAACTTCACCGTTGGATTTTCTAAATAAGAGGTAGTGGTGGCAGATGCGGTTTTCCTAAGCAATTCATCTAGGCTCCATCGATGAGATGTGAGAAATTCTTCAAGTGGGTAGCCTAGGAGAAGATCAAAATCGAGGATGTCGAAGATATGAAAGTCTAGCTTGACCTCGATTTTGTCTATTTTAAGCAACACGACACTTGCAACCCCCGAACATTCAAGGATGTGTCCAAAGGGACAACTCTTGATGAGCTTGTTGGATGGTCTTAGCGTAACATCGCCCAAAAGGGTGTATGCTAAGTGCCATGAGGGGGTTAAGATGGGCTTCTACAGTAATTCCCCTTATAGAGCAGGGGATGATCGTAGAGGGTGAACTAATCCAAATTTCTTCTGAAAAGCATCTCCTTCCTTCCGACCATTCCTCTTTCATGGCCTCCTCGAGAAATGCATCGTTAAGAGGATCGGGAGGAGAAAGAGGTACCATAGGCCTAGGGGAAGGTTCTGTCAAGGGATTTTGAGAATGATCTGTATGGACAGAAAAAGGTTCCTCCCCTAAGGGATTCGAGGTGTTTTTGTGATTTCTTGATGGATCAACCTCGAATTGAGAAGAGAACATTGAACATTGAATTTCTTCTCCCTCCGATGTTCCTGGTTCGGGAGAGGGCTCAACAAACGAATCTTGGGATGTGAAAGGTGAAAGCTCGAATTCGGCTGTTGATAGACTCTCATGGCTCAGCTCGGATTCCTCTCGACGGGCTTCATTACGATCGGTAGGGGAAGACGAGTCTTTTAAGAGGTGATCTAGAATCTGTAACACCCAAAAATATAGCAAATAAAATTTTAAAATATTTTTTTATAAAAGCCACAAAATGAAATTATGCATGCATCTCTCTCTCTTTCTCTTCACTTTTCTTTCAGCCCGGCCCAAACCTCTCTCTCTTCTCTCCTTCTATTTTTCTTCTTCTCGCGGCCCAACCCAGTCGACCCAAATCCTTCTCTTCTTTTCTTTTCTTTTTCTCCTCTCCCCGCGGCCCAACTCAGCCGGCCCAAACCGCCTTACTCTCCCTCACCTCTCTCTCACCGACGCGCTGGACCCACCTATCGGCGCCCTCTCTTCTTTCCTTTCTTCTTCCTTCCGCTTCTCTCTCTCTTTCCTTTCCGCTGCGACACCAGACGCGCCGCGCCGTCGCCCGTCGTCTGCGCCTCCCTCCCCTTTCCTTTTCCTTCCTCACCCCGAATCCAGTTCGTCCCCGCACCCCGTCGCCCGCGTCCCCTCCTTCCTCCCCCGCGACGCTGGCTTGCCATACTGGCCGCGGTACACGTTCCACCCCTTTCCTTCGCAGGCCGCCGCATGAGCCGCCGCCTTCCTTTTTCCCGGCCGCTCCGCCTCCTCCCCTCCCCTATAAAACCCTCGCCAGAGCCCCGCTTTGCACCCGGAGCTGTCGTCAACCTTTTCTTCTACTCTGCACCGTCGCACGCCGCTGGAAATCGCACACCAGAGGAACGCCGCCGCCCCGTGTCGCGCCCCTCCGTCGACTCTCCGTCCCTCTGTTTCTCCAATGACTACAACCCTCGCCGGAGTTCCGCGAGGTGGTGAGCACCAAGTTGCCCCCGTTTCCCCCTCTCTCTCGCTTTGTCGAAGCCCCAATTTCTCGCCGGAACTCTATTTCCGCCCGCCGTCGTGGCCGCCGGTCTACGGTCGCCGCACGGTCATCCCGTGACCCCCACCACTTTCGCCGTGCCACCCTCTATCTCCCCGGCATAACCCCAGCCTGAACCGAGCCCCGGAACACCGGATTCGGTGAGCTCCGGTCGTCCGCCACCGCTCTCACTCGCCGCCGGCACCCAGCGCGGCTGAGCGATTCGCCCGACCCTTTACTCCGCCGGGTCGATCCGAGCCGACCCTCGTCCTGCCCCTCGATCTAGATCTAACGGCGGCCAGAACAAATCTGAGCCGCGCACGAGCCGCCGCCTCCGCCCGACCCTTACCCCGCCACACGATTCTGATCCAACGGACCAGATTCATCTGACCCTAGCCGTCCCCGGATCCTTTGCAGAAAAGCCCCTAGGCTTTCCAGGAATCAACCCACAGTCCAGATCAGTAGAAAAATAATTAGAGTTAAGTCCTTTCTTTTTCTGTCCCGACCCCTGACTTTTCCAGAATTAGTACCCGCCGTCCAGGACCTCTAGTTTTGCACCCCGACCCTCTGTTTAAGGTTTAAATTATGTTTTAGCCCCTGATTTATTCAGATCTAGCCCCTGAAAGTTCAAAACTCTCGCAGTTAAGTCCCTAGATCACTGTTTTAGCCATATCTTCATCGTTTCAACTCCGATTTCAGCGATTCTTGCGCTCACGCGATCCTTGCATCATGAACTACAATATTATGATCATTTTACTCTCTGTTTGTACTGCTTATTGTACTGTTTCTTATTTGTTTGTGTATGCTTGTTTGTGTGATCGCGTAGACAACGTGACGTTCGAGCAAGGCCAAGAGCAACCTTACGAGGAAGAGAACCAACAGCTGTTTGAGGAAGGCAAGTGGATTTCCCTCCCCTGCATATTCTATTTTATCCCAACAACAGCATGTAATTCACTTTATCAAAATATTGCTTTGCATAAACTTGATGGGTTACCTATACTAAGGACATACCTAGTCTTTTACCCAAAGCCTTGAAACACCTATTCATGTTGGGTAGTCAAGCTTAGTTGCAAACTTTGGAATTGGTGTTGGTTTACTCTTATGACAATGTTGATCACATTTCATATTGTTGTTATACCGTGTTAATTCAAGATCAACTTTGATTAATGGGAACATGGAGAACCACACAGGAGAACAGTGCAACCATAAAGTCATATAGCTCTGACATTAGCCAATTAATTAGATGTGTAGTTAGCTGGTGGCCTTACCGAAAGGGCAAGGAGGGGGTCGGTGATAGGGGTCATAGCCCGGTCTCCTTGGGATAGCTGCCTTTGCTATGGAGCTGACCATTAGGGAGGTTTATGGACCACACTGCTACTGAAACTCTAGCGGGCTGCCTAGCTCTCGACATGTCTTTGTAAAGGCTTCGCAGTGTACCCTCGCCACTCACCTCAGAAGTGTTTAAGGGCCTTGCAAACCCGGGTGACTCAGGGGAACACGATTTGTGGGTAAAGTGTACAACCTCTGCAGAGTGTAAAACTGTTATAACAGCCGTACTCACGGTTAAGAGTGGCTTGGACCCTCACATGATAATGAAACTTGAAGATTAATTAAATTGTGGTTCGTGGTTTATGTTTATGTTCCTGGTACCTTTATGTTTTTGCTAAAGTGGGATGGTATAAACTTAAACCTAGTTAGTAGGTGCTTGCTAATAAATACCTGACAACCTAAAAGTGCTCGCTGCTGTAAACTTTAGCCTATCCTTGATGGCCTTGCATATTCTCCCCACTTGCTGAGTACCAACCATAAGAGTACTCACCCTTGCCCAACTGCTATTCAGAAGAGAACTTTTAAGAGGAGAACTTCGATGACTTCGAGGAGTTCTAGGCTTTGCGTTCACCAGTCATCGCCTGTGGAAGACGGAGTTGTTGCAGACTTCGTATAGGGTATATCGGTGTATCGTTTAAACACCTTTGTGTCTCTTTTATTTGGAGTGTAATATGGTTAAATACTTTATTTAGTTACTTTTTGAGCATTGCCTTTGATATATTACACTTTTTCGTCTATCATGTGTGTATGAACATGATCCTGGCGCACACATGAGATGCATCTGGTTCTTTCTAGAATCGGGTGTGACAGAATCTCTCTTCCTTCCGTTGGAGTTTTGTTTGTAAATGAACCTCCGATAGCGACATCGAGGTCTAGGGCAGATTTCATGTCTAAACCTGAGTAAAAGATGTCTAATGATATTTCATCGGGTATTGACAAATCTGGGCTAGATGCTAAAAGGCATAAGAATCTAGCCCATGTTGCACCTATGGACTCCTTCTCTAATTCCTCAAAGCAGAGGATGTCAATCGGTAGGGATTCTTTGCGTTCCATAAGGGAGAACGAGTAACAAAAGTCAACTCTAAATTCTCCCCAATTATCGGTTGTACTCCCTATCGTGCGAGTGTACCATTGCTCCGCCTTCCCTGTGAGAGAGAGAGGAAACAACTTCCACCGCAATGTTTCCTGTGTCATACCTGGGCCGTCCAAGCATGAGCACAGTTCCTCAAACTTTTGTAGATGAACATCGGGATCTTCATTAATTGCTCTAGAGAAGGGTCGATTTCGAAACATGGCTATAATTCGAGGATGGAGTCCATAGCCAGATGAAGTGGTTGATCTTGAAGTTGGTAAGTGCTTATAGAACTCACCCCTTGGGATTGAGAGTTGTTCAATGGATAGCTTCTCCATGGGTAGTAGGGGTAATGGTAGAATCAAAGAAAAGAAAATGGTACGAGTGCGAACTAGGTTCGAATAGAATATAGCAACCATTCCCCGGCAATGGCGCCAGAAAGCTTGTTGACATTTCTTAGCGTCACGAATAAATCCGCAAGCACACAGATGACGTTGTAGCATTCACCCAGGAGTATCCCAAGGGTATCGTATCCACTGAGGAACGTGTGTATATTTTCTAAGGTTCAGGTTCGTCCAAGGACATCGCACCAGTTAGAGGCAAGGAGCAGAAAGGATTCCTAAGGCTTTGAATCAAAGGTAAGATAGAACTATCCTAGTCATTTGCGTCGGGCTACTGGCTTCCCCCAGAATAAGACTGGTGAGCTCCAGTACTGCAGCACTGGGATATACCCGAACAGGGAGAGTTCCGCTGGATAGACAAGGCTGTCACCACCTTCTACCTACCTCATCTAACCATGGGATATACCTCAACCAACAGGTAAAGACTAATCTAGACACCACGTCTACACCGTTCCTTACTAACTCTAGAATTGTACTTATTCTAGAGGCATCCACTATAGTAGTGAACTATTGATCCGACAAACAACTAGGGGGACTAGCTCTACACTTAACTAAGGAACTAACGCATAAAGGAAGTCACGAACACTTACTATGAATGATAAGCATCCGTCGAGGTACAAGATGGAGAACGGTACCGGTGGCCACTCGGCACCTCCCCGACTACCCCTCACTCTCTCCCTAACTACTAAGCACTACCTAGGCAGCACTAAGCCTCTAAAGTGAAGCTCCAAACTCCAAAATTGAGAGAGGATGGAGAGGTGAGTTGTGCTGAATTGAGTCGGTTTGGTACTGCATGTGGGCCCATGGATCCACGTGTTTGCGCTTGATTGGCCGGAGAGGTGTTCCCTTGGATTGAAGTGTGTGCCTTGCTCTTGAGATGTGTTTCCTCCTTTGCTTGAGCTGCATACACATATTCACCAACACATGTGGAGTCTGATAATTAAACACCTGCTCTTTGTTGGTCGGTGCGCTCCGATCGGTCGGCATTTTATGGCTTGGATCCTGGAGCTTGTTTTACTTGCATTTCTTGCCCAAATCCCTACATTGCAAAATCTCCAAGGGAAATGTGGAAATGATATTATTTGGGTTAAATATTCAGGTTAAGTATGCTAGACATCCTTATTTTTGGGTCAAATTGACGCTCAAAATTGGTTCGTAGCGAGCGTCAACACCCCTCCACCTCTCTCGCCTTTCCCCTCTGCGCCAGCAGGATCCAACGTGCGGGCACTCGACACCTCCCCTCCGCCAAAGACCACCGCGCTAGAGCTTCAACCTCATCGACGATGTTGAGCGCACCGGAACTACTTCCTCATCGGCCACTTCCGCCGCACCAGATCTGCTTCCCCGTCGACGACTACCGCCGCACCGGATCTGCTACCCCTTCAATGACGGCCGCCACACTGGATCTGCTAGCCCTTCGACAACGATGATGGCCGCACCGAATCTGCTACCCCTTCAACACCGGATCTGCATAATTCCCCGACGATTGACAATGGTCGAAACCCGAGGCCACACAACAAGAGGTATGCAAAATCCATGTATCTTCTGTGGTTCCACGGTTCGGGATTGCAGGTTCTAGTGGATCTGCATTCTACTTCCAAACATGAATATGTAATCAACCTAGCTCCCTAACACTTAAAATCTGTTTCACACATGTAAGAACCTAAACAAAGTGGATACGAATCGCAAAGGGAAGCTCGTGAATATGAACCTACATAAAAGTCTAGTAGCGATGCTTGCCCTGGTGATGGGTCTGCTTTATCAGATTACATCCCTGAAGTTGAGGAGCCGGATGATGGAGATGATGATATGGATTTAGAGGAGGAGCTGACACCCGTAGGAAATAGAGTGCATATTCTGTCTTGGTTGTGGGGTGGGGGATGCAGGGACAAGATATTTTTGATGCTTAGAAGCAGCACTAGTTATTTACACTGCAGGGACTACATATTTCCAATGCTTATAAGTGTTTCTAAATTATTCACATGCTTACAACTTATGCCTTTTGAAATGTACAGGGGCCTATGCAAACTGGACATAGGAAGGCCTGTGCAAAGAGGGGGAGAAGAAGTGTTGCCATGGTTCCTGTAGGAAGACAATCAAAGAGGGCTGTTGGCGTTTCATAGCGTCGTCACTTGGATAGGTGTTTCCTAGCAACGACGCTAGAAATGCCCTTAGGTATTTCTTAAATTACAGAAGGATCCGCAAGCGCACGGAATACCGTTGTAGCAATTTACTCGTGAGTACAGGGTCGTATTTATATTTCCGCAGGGAAGGTGGCGGTTATTGGAATAAATTAGTAGGTTGATTAAGTCTAGCATGGATATTCACTTGAATAAACAGGGGTAAGATAACATATGGTAAAGAAGTAGTATGACACACAAGTTACTCAAGCTCTAACTCTATGGAAAGCTTGCAGGAAGGGAGAAAGGATGAAGAAAGCTAATCTAGGGACTTATGTACTCCTAACTGAGCATACAGTCTATACTAAGCACTCATATACATACACACAATTAGGATCGGGCTCTAGGCCCCTAGGCACCACCGGGAGACCGCACAAGAAATGGCAAGTAGGCCACTAGTTCTTCACGGCTATTTTATGCACCTCCTACAACTACTGCATGAACGAGGAGGGTTACGATGGATGGATAGGGCTGTCACCACCTGCCGCCTACCTCATCTAACCATGGTATAGAGTTGCATCCAGTAACACTAATTAGCCCAAATACCACGTCTACGCTAATGAGCGATACTGTAATGCCCCGCGTGGAACCCCCACCCTTCAGATGGACAGGCATCACATTAGAGCAAACATACGTATACTGGAACCAATGCCATAGCCTACATGTCTTACGACATCTAATGATGCAAGATACAAGACCTAGATATAAACTAAGCATAGCACACATATCTGAATACACAGAACATATACTATACGAATACACTAAACTAGAAGATTACTCTATTAAGGAATTCCGAATATTGCAAGGGAGAGGAAGAGTAAAACCCATAACGAACAATCCTAGCCAAGACTCGGGAACCGAAGAAGAGCTACTTCACATAAACTCCACTATGCTAAAGACTAAGAAAGAGAGGAACTTGAGAGAGAGCAACTTGAGGTGTGTCTTCTATTGTAGCACCCCCTTATATTTATAGGGGTGAGTGAGGAAGGTGTGCAACAGCTCCTCGGTGTGCAACGAGCTGAATCCTTGCCAAACCGACATAAGGAGCCAATGGGGAAGTGCCATGTCAAAAGAGGTAAGGCGGTGGCTTTCCTCTGGTTCGACCAAGCCAAGTGGTTCCACCGAACTAGGCCCGGTTCAGACCGGGCTCGGCCGCCTTTGGTTGGCTGACCTGTAGGCCCTTGTCACCCCTGCACGTGGCTTGGGTCCTTCTTAGGTCGGTTGCATGCCCTGGTGGGCCCTCCAATGCATGGGAAGCCAAATGGCGCGCTCTAATTGGTCGACGTCACTTGCCTTAAATTGAGGTGCTTGTTTAACACTTGATTTCTGCTCAATTTCCCTACATTGCAAATTCTCCAAGCGGAATGTGGAAACGATATTATTCTGGGTAAATATGCAAGTTAAGTATGCTAGTCATCCCAATTTTCTGATCAATTTGACACTCGAAATTGGTCCGTGGCGAGCATCAACAAGGGTGAGGTCAATCCCACCAACAGATGTCGCTCCTGGACGTTCAAATGCTAAGACACTGAAAAGGCTAGGCGTTGCAGGAGCACCTCAACAGCCTGTGCATCAAGAATTGCCGGCATTTGCAGAAACCAGTAGCAGTGGTGACAATGCTGCACAGGAAGAACCGCAAGCAGTTGCAGAAAACACTAGCTGTCATGAGGGCTTGTATGGTTGTTCAACTCCTTTTACATATTGGACACCATATATGCCGATGACGGTAATGGCCTCAACGAAGATGAGACCGGATGGAATACCGACTCTAGGCAGTCGGATTCTAGAATTGAAGGTTGGTTCGTTGATCCTAAAGCTTTTTAGCGCTGATGGTTTTATATTTGATGAATGATGAGAATTTGAATGAAATCTCTGCAGCACCTACACAAAGAGGTGGCCTGAGGAAGGTGAGGCAAGGAACCCGAGGAATTATTCTTGTTAGGATGACCAAAGCTATGGGGAGAAGGATGCCCATCTCTGTTGCTGAGGGGAACCAAAGGCCGCATGATCGGGTGCAAGCTGCCAAGTTTGCATAAGAGTCTAGTGTTGTTGTAAGGTCTCAAGTTCCTATCTTCACCCATTGGAAAGAATACAAAGCACATCCTCAACATTTTGATCGCATCGTGGGAAGGCTGTCTGTGAGTGCCTATCTACTAGTCCATATTTTACATTCAACTCTTACATGGCCCATGTGTAAGATTTAAATTCTAATCACCAGAGGAGGTTAGCAATCGACACAAGGCAGAAGCCACAGCAGATGCTTGTGTTAGTGCTTTCAAGTCAAGCATACGGCAGACGCGATACAATTTGAAGCGGAAATACTTTGATGGCATTGTTGACGCTCGCTACGGACCAATTTCGAGCGCCAATTTGATCAGAAAATTGGGATGACTAGCATACTTAACTTGCATAATTATCTAGAATAATGTTGTTTCCACATTTCCCTCCGAGATTTTGCAAAGCAGGAAATTGAGCAGAAAATGGAAGGAAAAACCACCCTTGAATCCAAGGCAAATTCTACCGACCAATCAGAACGCTCCATTCAGCCTCACATAGATCTATGACCCCACCAGGACATGCAACCGACTTAGGACAGACCCAACTCATGCACAAGAGTCACTATGTAAGAACCGCCCTATAGTGACGCGCATAAAGGTGACGAGTGGTTGTTGCGTGTCACCTGTATACGAAAAGTGACACGCACAGATTCGGTGCGTCACCTTTTTAGGCCCCCCTTCAAAAAGTGGACCGTCACCTTTGATCGAGCAAAAGTGACGCGGCTCATGAAGCTCGTCACCTATATTATACGTGACGGGCGTTATTTGGAGCCCGTCACCTGTAATCATGTCATAGGTGACGGGCCATGACCTTGTAGGTACCGGTGATGGTCTTTCATGAAGCCCGTCACCTTTGTAGAGTACACAGATGACGAGTCTAATTGATGGCCGTCACCTTTGAGCCTGACCTACTATTTCCCTCTGGCAGCCGCCGTTAGGGCAGGCAGTTGCCAGTAGGCAGCGGTTGCGGCCATTTTGGGCGATTTTGAGGTCATGCAAGGTTAGAGCTCCAAATTCCTCTCCTCTCCCTTCTCTTTTCACCCCTATTCCCTCTCCTCCCCCTCCTGTTCAATTAATTGTTGAAAATTGTTGTGTTCTTGCGGATGTAGATGGAGAATAAAAGTTGGATGGGCCTTCCTAGCCATTGTTGTCCGCAGTACTTGAGAGGTTTGAAGTCTTTCATGGAGATTGCCAGGGCCGATATGGAAGCGAGGACTAAAACAACAATCTATTGTCCGTGCCTCGATTGCAGAAATGATAAGAAATACTCTGACTTTGAAGTAGTATATGCGCACTTGATTGTTCATGGATTTGTACCAAATTACACTTGTTGGAATAAGAACGGAGAGGAAGGGCCTAATGAAAGGGGGGAATGGGTCGCCGATCATGAAGAAAGGCCCAACCGCAGGGAAAGGCCAGACGACAATCATGATGGGGAAGAAGGCAATGGTCAAGCTTATGATGACATCAATGAGGAGTGAATTTTGGAGTGCAATGATGAGCAGTTTAATGCCTTGGTCGACAATGTTGAAGACATGATCCGTGATGTAAGGGGAGAAGAAGATGAGATGACGGAAGCTGAGCTGCGTAAATACATGTAATTTGTTGAAGATTCAAAAAACCGTCTTTATCCCCATTGTGAGAAGTACTCGCGGGTAGCTAGGGACCTGAAGCTTCTGTAACTAAAGGCTGCTCATGGTAGGTCGAACAAGAGTTTCAAAGCATTGCTTCTTCTTCTTAAGGATATGCTGCCAGAGGGAAACTTGTTGCCGGATACTGTGTACGAGGCCAAGGAGATTGTGTGTCCTGTGGGATTGAAAATTGAAAAAATTCATGCATGCTATCATAATTGTGTCCTGATTAATGGAGAGAATGAAGATCTGGACCGTTGCCCTAAATGTGGAACATCGAGGTACAAGCGTCGAAAGGATGGTGGTGATGATGGAGAGGACAACATCAATGAGGAGAGGAAGAAGGGGAGTCCTAGGAAAGTTGCATGGTACTTCCCTCTAATTACCAGAATGCAGCGGATGTTCGCAAACAAGAAGGAGGCAAAGTTGTTGTGTTGGCACGAGGAGGGTCATAATAAAGACACAATGCTACGTCACCCTGCATATTATGCTCAATGGAGACATATAGATAACACCTATGGCTGGTTTTGGGATGATCCTAGGAATATCAGGTTTTCTCTGAGCACAGATGGAATGAATTCGTATGGAAACATGAGTACCTCACATAGTACATGGCATGTTCTATTGTCAATCATGAATCTGCCGCCATAGCTTTGCAATAAACGCAAGTATATCATGTTGTCAACATTGGTCTCTGGACCAAAACAACCCGGTGATAGAATTGATGTGTTCCTTCGACCCCTCATAGATGATCTTCAGCTCCTTTGGAAAGGTGTGTCCATTAGGGATGCTATCGTCAATGACCGCTTCACTTTGCATGCTATGTTGATGACCACCATTAGTGATAATCCGGCTCATCGTAATTTGTTCGGGCAGAGCAAAAGGAAGGGTCAAGGTTGCTCCCACTGCTTGTTAGAGACATGTTCATTGTGGCTGAGGAACTTGAACCAATTTGCATACATGGGCCACAGGCCATGGCTGCCGAGCAATCACCCGTGCGAAGCATGGATTGACAGTTTGATGGTAGAAGGGAGTCACGAACTCCTCCACCACATTTCTCAGGGAGTGATGTGAACAGTCAGGTTAAGGATATCACTCCAGTTCTTGGCAAGTGGAAACGTGGAGTTCATGAAGATGATGACGAAGGGATCTGGAATAAGAAATACATACTATGGGAGTTAGAGTATTGGAGCATCTAAGTAGTCTGACATTCACTTGATACCATGCATTTAAAGAAAAACATATGTGAGAGCCTTGTTGGCACATTCATGAACCTGAAGGTTAAAGGAAAGGACCACGAGAACGCCAGAGCTGATCTGAAAGAGATGGGGATTCGTCCTGAGCTTTACGTCCAAAAAGTGGAAAATGGAAAAGACCTTGTAGCCACCACCACAATGTCCAGAAAGGAGAAGAAAGAATTATACAAATTCTTGCATAGTGTAAAATTTCCCTCAGGATACGGTTCCAACTTTGCCAGGCTTGTCAACAAGAAAGAACTGAAGCTAAATTTCACCATGATGAAGTCTCATGACTGTCACGTGCTTGTCATATCATTACTACTTGTAGCAATCAGGAATGTGCTCCTTGTGAAGGTTCGTGAGACAGTCATGAGCCTCTGCTTCTTCTTCAATGCCATAGAGTAAAAGGTCATTGATGATGACTGTTAGCAGCTCTAGAGAGGCGGTTACAAGAGACACTTTCTGATGGAGGCCTTCTTCCCTCCGACGTTCTTCGATATTATGGTTCACCTCACGATTTACCTTATAAAGGAGATACACTACCTTGGCCCTTATTACCTCCACCAGATGTTTCCTTACGAGAGATACATGGGCATCCTGAAGTCATTCGTAAATAGTCATACATATCCGAAAGGAAACATCATTAGCCAATTCGGGACCGAGGAGGCTGTTGAGTGGTCGATGAGTTACTTGGATCCAGATAACCCAATTGGAGTGCCTCATTCATGACATGAAGGGAGGTTGGATAGGGATGGGACTCTGGGCAAGAAGACTACAAATCTGGAAAGAAAATAGTACGATCAAGCCCATTTTCTTATCCTAGAACATATGGAGGTGGTGGAGCCATATGTACTCGAGCACAAACAACTTCTTGTGCAGCAAAATCCTAAGAGAGGTGATTCTTGGGTTGCCAAAAAGCACATGAAAGAGTTCAACAATTGGTTCAAAGACCATATGACAACAAGCGATGTATCGACTGATGACATTAAGAAACAAGCTGCAAGCCCTATATTCACTCTGACGACATATCGGGCTTATGATATCAATGGATACATATTTTACACAGTAGAGCAGGACAAGAAAAGTATCTACTAGAATAGTGGGGTCCGCATTGATGCTTATGATGACAACATGCAAAAGGCCCCATATTATGGTCAAATAGAGGAGATTTGGGAGCTGAACTACCTAGGATTCAAGGTTGTCCTATTCAAATGTCGATGGGTTCAAGGTTCACAGGGAGTAACACGTGACAAGAATGGGTTTGTCAGAGTTGATCTTTGCAACATTGGGTACAAAACAGAACCCTTTGTTCTGGCAAAAGATGTGCAACAAGTAATTTATGTGTCTGATACAGTGAGGATGACACGGCATATTGTCCTTCTTGGCAAGAAAAGGATTATTGGGGTGCAAAATGCAGTGGATGAGGAGGAGTTTAATCAATTTGATGAAATCCCTCCTTCCGCAACTTGTGAACTTCCCCGCCTAACAGCCAATGACAAGAATCCGTACCTGCGCACCAACCATAATGAAAAAATCCGTGTGAGGTCAAAGTCTGGCCGTGGATGTGGACGTGGACGTCGATATAAAGAAACCTAGCTAAATGACAATGTCTTTTGATGTAATATATTTCTATTGTAATGGACATTAATTGTTGTTTGAAATTTGATGTCCCTAATTGGATGTTCATTTAATTTGAAGTGAGGGCCAAACCTTGAATTTTGATGTAAAGAAACCTAGCTAATTATTGTATATATGCAAATGCCTGAATTGCAGTCTGCAATTGCAGGGATTTAGACCACATAGCAATTATCAAAGGTGACGGGCTACATGTGTTGCCCGTCACCTATAGTGCATCATAGGTGACGGGCGACATGTGTTGCCCGTCACCTATAGATATTTTCTCCATTAGTAACTAGAATAGATCTCTCGGCACTTAGTCGTTTTCATTTCCCATTTCAAACCCTAGGTAGCCGCTGCCGCTTCCCTCTTCACCACCGCGCCGCCGCTCCCCTCTTCGCCACTGCGCCACCACTCCCCTCTTCGCCGTTGCCGCACCAAGGAGGAGAAGCAGTGGAAGAAAAGGAGGGGACGCCTGCTGCCTCCGGACTTCACCACGCCAGCGCCACCTCTCCACTGCACCGAGGACCCCTGCCCCAGACCCGACCCACCCTCGCCTCGTCGGAGCCGAGCTCCACCACCACCTCACCAAGAGGGAGGGAGAAGGAGCCGAGGAGGAGAATTAAAGGAAGAGAAGGAGGGGACGCCCACCGCCGCCGGACATCACCACGCCGGCGCCACCTCTCCGCTGCACGGAGCACCCCTGCCCCAGACCCGACCCACCGTTGCCTCGTCGGAACCAAGCTCCACCACCGCCACCTCCACCAAGACCCTTTGCAGGTGTGCCTCAGACCCCTCTAGCCTCTACTCCACCTGGCCTAGGGACCCAATGGCTTTGATTGGACCCCTCTAGCCTTTGTTCTGGACTCCTTGGAACAAGATCGACAACTTCTGTTACATTCACATGCTCAGATTCTCATTCTATTTTGATCTAAGATAAAGGTTAGAATAAATGGCTCAAAAATGTAGCACATGTTCAAGAGCAATGCTGCACCTGATTTTTGGAACTTAGGCTTATTTTGACATCATGAACTCTGTATAAAACTTTGAGACCCATATCACAGTTCTAGGGTGGTGTTCTTGCAAGATCTTATTCTAGGCTTGTATACATGGTTTTATTTGCTTCTGATGCTCAATATTTGTTATCATTTTTCCTATGCCATATCATGTGCTGCTGCCTATTTTGCAGGATCACTGGAAGCATCCATGTCTCAAACTGGATCCTCTAACACTTCAAGTGCACAACATGAAGAGCCTGCGCACAATGGAGCATCGTCTGGACAGACAGCTGCATGTAGCACGTCCCAATGTAGGAAGCCAAGAACATAGACAAAGTGGCCAACTGATGTTGTAAAAGTCGAGCGCATCGACAGTGAAGGGTTCCCAACAAATGATAATGGTCTGAAACGGTGGCGACAGGCCTATGGATTAATCGCTCGACAAAGGGTTGGAATCAATGTCAAATTTGAGGATGTGGACCAGCCCACGCGGCAGGGCTTGTTCGAGATCATGAAGGAATACATGGAGTTTCCTAAGAGCACATCCGAGGCACAGATGAATTGTGTAAGAGGGGCGGCATTGAAGTCAATCGCCAAGCTCCACAGGCACTTCAAGTCCAATCTGGTACGAAATTTTGTTAACAATGGTACAGAGCCCTTCGATGTGCACAAGCACTTGGATCGTCGAGACTGGGAGACATTCCTCGAGACTACCACCTCTGAGCAGTTCTTAGAGAAGAGTGAGCAGTTCAAGAACCTTCGTGGTAGGATCATGGACAACCATCGCCTAGGTCCAGAGGGCTATGCTGGGGAGGAGAAGGGGAAGTGGTGCAAAGAGGACGCGGCAATGGAGGAGGCGAGGACAGAGAACCCTTGGAGACAGTTTCCTAGATGCTCATCGCCATATTTAAGGGCCAGGGCTGATCCGACACCATCCACCGGGGAAATCACCTGGAGTAGTGACAATAGCAAGAGGCTGGCCGACCGGGTGATTGAGCTCAAGGATCAATCAATCGGTGTAAGAGAACATGACATCCTCTCCACTGCCATTGATACGCCAGAGCACCGAGGTCATGTGCGTGGAGTCTCTAGTTTGAAGGGCTGGAAGGAAGGCTACGGCAAGATAATGAATGCTTGTGGAAGAAGAAGAAAAGGACATCTATGGATGCAGACCGATTGAAAAAAGAGATAATGGATGAAATATTTGGGAAGCTTAGGGCAATGGGGATTGACGTTGATGCAACATTAGGCGCGTCCATTGGCAAGAGCAGTTGCGCCGCTAAGGAGGTGGAACAGCCCCTAATAGCACAAGCAGGCCAACATAGCCCCCCTCCCCCGGTGGACGTAGCATGCCGACCCCGACATATGCCTGGGCTCTAGTCATGATGAGCCGGACACATTCGACAGGCTAAATGGTCCAACCCCCTGCAGCCTTATAACTGGAAGTATCTCAACGATGTTGATGGAGCTAGGACAGGGGGTCGTGCTACCCGAGGAGAAGGTCTGCCACACGGTGCCGGTGCAGGATGGGTATGTCGTGGTGAAGATTGCTCGCGTCCATCAAAACGCAGAAGCCATCCCTCTCGACATCCCTCTGCCGGATGCTGAGATTTTTACTTTGGGGGATGCCTGTAACACCTGGATCCAATGGAAGAAAAGCGGTATTCTCATCCCGCCCATTGGTCGGTCCTCATCTACTGGTGGTGCACAAAAGCGGACATGCACCCCAACAACTAGTCCACTTTCTCGTATGGTACAGATGCCGCAGCCGCCGTCCAGAAGATTGATTAGACAACAAAGGAGCAGATGTCTGAACCTGTGACAGTTGTCGCCTCAGGCAGCCCCCCAAAGAAAAAGGGACGACCCACCCCAAAGACAGCAGCAGCGAAAAAGGGAAGGGGTAAGGCGACAGCAGCAAAGAAAGCAACGGAAGCAAAGGGCAAAGAGGCACCCAAGGAACAAACAAATACGTGGACTTTGGCTCACCCAAGGTTTGTAATGGGCAAGCCAATGATGACAACAGAGGAGCTGGCCAGTGCAGGGGTGAATACCAGGGGACTCCACAACCACTACATTTCTCCATTGTAGTGAATTCATCAATCATGGGTGAATTCAAGGCCCGGGACTTGCATAGTGGGCCTGGTTATTTCTCCATTGAGTGGTCTGATCTCTACGGCATCTTCAACCTCGATTCCTTGGACATCTCACTCATCCGTTGCTTGGCACTTTGAGTATATATATAGTACAAATGATTGTTCACAGTCATTAATATATTACTTCATAAGCTACCTAACGAACTAATATATTTGTATGTAGGCAATTGAACAAAGAATCAAAGGAACGTCAGCTCGGTGTTGCGATCATTGACCCCCAGCATTTCTCTGCCAACATCATTGCTCAGGACCCGGACCACGTACAGTCTACCATCTCAAAGGTCTTGAAGTCGGACACCGGTTGTGTCCTTCCTGCGCACCACACAGGCTCCCACTACTTCCTAGTCGTCATCTGTAGGAAGTGGGAAATAGTGTGGTACTTGGACTCTAACAGGCCACACAACAACGACTGCACTTTGGGATAGCGAGACTACACCAGCATCAAGGCAGTTATCGATAGGTATATCTCTGAGTTACCACATTTGCAATTTTCTCATTTGCGAACCGTCATATATTTTGCAGCTAACGACATCCATAACGCCTAATGCAGTGGTTTCTCCTCCTTTCGAGCTAACAACCATCTTCCAAAAACCGAATTGACACACATGACCGATTTTTCGGTATATCTCTGACCGCCCGCATTCTATCTTTTCATTATTTCACCAAATATGTTTGACCTAATAGTATATCATCTTGTGTAGTTCATGCAGCAAGGATTTGGAAATGAATGCGGGTTCTATGTTGCATACCACATGATCCGGCTTACTGAAACTTTCAAAAATTTTAAAGGAGCAAAGGTAAGCCTCAGTCAAATGTAATAATATATATATATATATATATACATATAAATACATACACTCATCATTTGACTCCGTCTACTTCTTGCTAGGACATGCGGGATGACAAGGACAAATTCGAGAAGCACCAGCTCCTGGCTATTAGAGAAAAGGTTGCCTCCTTCTTGCTGGTAGACGTTATAAGCGACAAAGGTGACTTCCACTATCGTTGTTGAACTCAGATCATTCATGGACTGTCGGATTCATGTTGAACTTCTGACTGACTATTGGATTCATGTGATTATTGTACAATGTGATATATGAATGTTGTTTCTGACTGACTGACTTGGTGGTTGTTTCTGATGTAACCTGTGTGATATATGAATGGTGACTATGCAGTATATAGTCTCTATTCTGTTTGTTTAATTTGCAGGATCAAGATGGCTGCCAAATCCTAGCTATGCTCCAGGATGCAGCTGGAAGCACAAAATGATCCTGCTGGGGTCTAGTACCAAAGGTGACGGGCAACAACCAAAGCCGGTCACCTTTAATATACACTAGGTGACGGCACCTGGAAGCATAGCCCGGCACCTTTAAAAATTCCAAGTGACGAGTGTTGTTCTATGCCCGTCACATATGCTCGAACCCTAGGTGACGGGCTATGTGTTATGTCGGTCACTTATTCTCGAATCATAGGTGATGGGCGTTGTTAGGATGTCACCTGTATTGGACAAAGGTGACGGGCGTAGACTTCATACGGGGGGCTTGGTCACCAAGAAAGGTGACGGTTCTCTAGTGAAGTCCGTCCCCTGTTACGTCACATAGGTGATGGGCAGACACCATCACCTTTTTGTTCAAAACAGTGACGCAGTAGAAGTGACGGGAGGGAGATGATGTCAGTCACTATAGGGCTTGTCTTTCATAGTCAGTGGTCAGGGCCCACTTGGCAGCCTCTCAGCAAAGGCTGAGGTCGGTTGGCCTCAGGCCTCGTTCGGCCAAACCAGGCAGGTCGACTGAACCAGGAGAGGCACAGCTGTGGCAGAACCACCTGAATTAATCCAGCTCAAGTGTATTAACCATCACCATTAGGGCAATTTCGGTTAACCTTACACTTCAAATGGAGTAATCCACTGGTCTGTCGGGTATAACCTCCCGATACAACCACGGTAATCGGATCGAGCGCCATACATACAAATGCTCACGCGACGATGAGCCCAGAGAATACCACATTCCAGCAAATATTACAACATTATCATAAGTAAATATTACAGACCAAGTTTTAAATTTAGAAACCAAGTACTTCAATGATCATAAATAAGTTCTTCAGAGTTTAAGTTGTAGCGGAAAATAAAACAGCGAAACTACTTCGTCGATAAGGATGTCTCGATGAAGCCCGTACGAGACATCATTCGGCATTATCTCCGTTGGACGGGGGCGTATCCCATTCCACCGACCAACCAGGGGGAAGAGTGCAGGGCCAAGTCAAGCTAGCAATCATATCTTCGAAGGTCTCACCTGAAAACGAGCCACAAGCAAGGCTGAGTATACTAATACTCAGCAAGACTTACCCGTGTAGTGGAATCTACTCCACCGACTCTAGACATGCAAGGCTTTTTGGCTCAGGGGTTTGTTTTGCCGAAAAGCATCTACAAGTGGGTCCTTACTTTCAACTTTTAGCTCAAGATTCTAGTTTCGTTAACCATTCTAGATAAGCAACTATCCAAAAGCATACATGGTGGAACATTAAGTTTTCATCCAACCAGTTCATTCATCCTCATTGTTCCTCTTCTTACTCTGTGGGTAAAAATGGTTAAGCAGTCTCAATAGCCGTGAGAAACGGACGATTCGAATCGAATTTCTTAACCTTGCAAGGGAAACCTAAACACACGTCACGTGGCTACTCCCAGAGTCACACGTGCAACTTTTCCCCTTTCTTTCCGGGTTGTGGATCGAGGCTACCCTCCGAGAGTACAAGAGCCCCACGCCACGGTTCGGCGCCGGGTCGTGACCACTCTCTGCACTCGCCATATGCACATGGGACCGAAGTTCAAAGGGTAGGTTGCTGTCCACTTGCCGGGCCAATCAGGTACTTAAGCTTACCGATTCCCATAATCTCGGCATGTGTTTAGTACGTTCAAAGACTTAACCATCACTACCACACCCTGCGGCCTTAGCATTATTCACTAGACAGACGGGCCTCAATCGTAACCATCGTTCCATAGCCCGTCCGTGTCCTTATGATTGCAGCGTGTAGTAGACATTCAACTCCTATTTTCTCGCGAGTGACAGGAAATCACTCGACTTTTACCGGAGTCCTATTAGCACAGCATTCTATCGAACCTTACTTCTAGTTTTCTAGCAAGGGTTCCTAACATCATGCAACTAAATTTTCATTCAACTCCTATAAACTTAATGCACAGGCAAGGAGTAATGAGTTGCATAATTTAGGAAAGAGATGGGTTATGCTCCGGGGCTTGCCTTCACAGTTAGCGTGGGGCTCTTCCAAACTTGGGTACGGGTCTTCAAGAGCTTCAGTTAGATTCGCTTGAGCTTCACGCTGCTCACTCTCGGACGCGGGCACCAGCTCGTAAGTTCCGTCGGCGAGAGTCGTCGATTCTACATGAATGCACACGTTTAAGTCGTGGTAATGGTAACCGATACGATTTAAGAGTAATTACTACAATGGATAGTTTCTGGACATGAAATTTAGGATTTAGGCACATCAGGGAAAGATGCGCTTACTGTAAAATTTTCAGCCAATTTTATGTAACAGATTAATTATGAAAAATATATTACGTAGTTGCTGTTAGATCCTTGTTCTTTTCGTACAGAACAATTGGTGCAACAACTGAGTCTAAGATTTTTACAGAGCTTTCACTTAAGCATGCAGTAGCTACTGTAATTTTTGTAGGTTTTATCATGCAGTATTCAGAGCATAGAAAATATGACATTCCACACTTAGGCTATTAAAGGATTCATTTTTACAGGACCCTACACAGGGTTTTTGTCCCTGGAACTTTTTACACAGCAACCTCTACCACAGTGTGTCTCCTAGTAAAAATTTGAGAATTTTCCAAGCTACGATACTATTTTCTTTATTTAACGTATGTTATTAGCATATAAATCAAATAAATAGGGTACTGTGAGATAACAAGTCTCATAATTTTTCTCTGGCTTCTAGATACCAATACATTAGCATAGAAAAAGTTTCATTGGGTGATTTATCGCCTAACTGCAGGGATAAAACATTCTACTTAAACATGGTATGAAACTAAGTTTAATAAACAGTAAAGCTAAAGTTGGAATTTGGGCCTGATCTTTTTACACAATCCTAAACATTAAGCAACTAACTCACTGCCCAAAATTTAGGGTCAGCATTGTTCTACAACAGTGGGTACAAAATAAGTCCATTAAAGCTTCCATTTAATGTAGAGCAAAATATGTTGAGATTCTGAGAAACTTTTTGTAAGAAAAGTGGTAGAGTTTGTTCTAATGATTCCAGAACAGTTGAGTTTGCATTTTTCGGAATTTTCTACGATTTTATACGAATTTTACAAGTTCACGGAATTTAAATCTAGATTTCAAACTTTCTTTTACAACTGGGTCCTTGAATCTTACGCGCAGACCCTTCTAAAGATTTAAATTCTTGCAATTGGGTCCTCGGGCGGCTCGGGTACGGCGGCCGGCCGAAATTCCGGCGAGGGGTGAGGGTCGGGGAAGGTTCAGGGGTGCGAGGGCTACCTTGTGGGGGTGTTGTTCAGGTGGGGGACGGCCGGGAAGGGCTCGCCGGCGTTGGAGCAGAGGCGGCGGCGGCGCGGCACGCGTCGACGGCGGTGCTCCGGCGGGCTTGGGGCGGCCTGGTCCGGTCAGCAAGCTTCAGGGGGATGATGTAGTGGTGGTTGAAGCTTCAGTTTGGGCGGTGGGCGGCGGCGGAGGGCTGTCCACGAGCGGGCGGCGCTCGGCGGCGGCAATGGCGACGGCGAGTGCGTTCTGGTGCGTGGCTCGCGCGGGCGGCCGGGGCTTGGCTTTTATAGGGGCAGGAAGGGGTGCAGAGGGGCCTGGGCAACGCGCGGGGCGGGGGCACGGCACGGCGCGCACTGGCCACGGCGGGCGGCAGCGGAACGCCGGCGCGGCGTGCGGCGTGCGGGCGCGGTGACTGGGCACGACGGGCGGCGGGGCTGGGCGCAGTGACGGGCGGGGAGGAGAGAGAGGGGGGGGGGCGAGGGCCTGAATGCGAGAATTTGGAAAACTTCAGGGGGCTGGGTGCAAACAGGGCGTTTTCTCCTCTTTCTGATTTGAATATCAAAAACTTTTGAACATGAAAGTTGTTCAGAATAAAAAGTTCTACAACTTTTGAACCAAATGTGCTCAAATTAAATTTGAATTCCAACTGAACTCGTTCTAATTCTTTCCACCCTTTTATTAGTTGGTTTAAGCATAGGGTTAGGCTAATGATACTGATTTTAGAAATGAAATTTTTACCAGGGTTGTCACAACAGCCGCCTTACTCCTTGCACGTGGCAGCTCCCCATTGGCTCCTTATGTCGGTTTGAGGAGGCTACAGCTCGTTGCACGCCGAGGAGCTGTTGCACACCCCCTCACTCACCTCTATAAATGAGGGGGGTGCTACTAATGAAGACACACCTCAAGTTCCTCTCTCTCAAGTCCCTCTCTTGCTTAGTCTTTAGGATAGTGGAGTTTGGGTGAAGTAGCCCTTCTTCGGTTCCCGAGTCTTGCCTAGGAGTGTTCGGTATGAGTTTTACTCTTCCTCTCCTTTGTAATATTCGGAATTTCTTAATAGAGTTATCTTCTAGTTTAGTGTACTCGTATAGCATATGTTCTGTGTATGTAGATGTGTGGTCTATGCTTAGTTTATATCTAGGTTTCATATCTTGCATGATTAGATGTGGTAAGACATCTAGGCTATGGCATTGGTTCCAGTATACGTATGTTTTCTCTAGTGTGATGTCTGTTCATCCGAAGGGTGGGAGCTCCGCGCGGACCATTAGAGTATCGCTTATTAGCGTAGACGTGGTGTCTGGGCTAATCAATGTTGCTGGATGCAACTCTATACCATGGTTAGATGAGGTAGGCGGCAGGTGGTGACAACCCTGTCCGTCCAGCGTAACCCTCCCCGTTCGTGTAGTAGAGGTAGGAGGTGCATAAAATAGCCGTGAGGATCTAGTGGCCACCTAGCCATAAACTATGCGATCTCCCGGTGATGCTTGGGAGCCTAGAGCCCGATCCTAATCATGTGTATGTGTATGATTGCTTAGTATAGACTTATGCTTAGTTAGGAGTACATAAGTCCTTAGATTAGTTTTCTTCTTCTCTTCTCCCTTCCTGTAAGTTTTGCATAGAGATAGAGCTTGAGTAACTTGTGTGTCACACTACCTCTCTACCATATATTATCTTACCCCTGTTTATTCAAGTGAATATCCATGCTATAACTAATCAACCTACTAATCTATTCCAATAACCACAGCCTTCCCTGCGGAAATATAAATACGACCCCATACTCACGGGTAAAATGCTACAACGGTATTTCGTGCGCTTGCGAATTCTTCTGTAACATAACAAATACCCCACGGTATTTCTGGCACCGTTGCTGGGAAAGACCTATCCTAGTGATGACGCTACGAAATGCCAACAAGTATTTTTGGCACCGTTGCTGGGGAATGGATTCTATGTCCATACTTGGTGACTGTGTTATAAAATGTCAACAGGCATCCCTGCCAATTAGGTTCCCACAACCTCTCCTGTCTCCAACATGACTGATGCAGAGTGGCGTAAACTTGTTGATAAGTGGTCAACTGCATACAACAAGGTAATTTCTCTTGCTATTCTTTCGAATATGTACTCATGATGGAGACTAACACATACATCTCTTGCACGAAGTTTCTAACCAAAACAAGCGAAACCGGGCTAGAGTCCTGCTTCCTCAAGCAACAGGATCTCGCTGCTACATTGCAGAGTTGCATTCATATGTAAGTGTCAACACTCTTCTAATGTAACATTTTCCATTCTTCTGCTTCCTTAAATGAGTACACACACACACACACTTGCACTTCAGTCTGTCTCTCGTGGCGAGTCCCATTATTCTTTAAGTTTGATTTATGCATTTGGTTAGTAAATCAAAGTATTAGGGTATAGTGTTTATCAACTCTTCTATGTTTTTCTATTTGTCTGACCACCATTTTGGTACATCAGAACCAAAGTAAGAACAACAATGCCGAACACACTTAAGTCAACGAGGATGAACCCCAACACCAAGATGATGAAGCTGACGAAGAAACTGATGTTGTGGAAGCCTTCAAGGTCTGCCATACCAGCAGCACTAAGGGTATGAGTGACGCGGCTAGAGACGCAGTTGTAAGTCCCTGTACTCTCTCTGTACATGTTGCATCATATATTGTTAATGTGCATGGCTGCCCCTATCTTTCGAAGGTGTGTTATATTAATAATATTTAGTACCAGTTATCCAATCTTCCTTTGTTCCCAGTTCGTTTAATGTACATCTTGTTCTTAGTATAGTCAGTAAACTAATAGTTCATCTAGATGTCAATGGAAACTATGCGGGCAGAATATGTTGCTGATGGACAGGCACCATTGACTAGTGCTGAGGTTGTTTCCAAGGTCCTCTCGCAGAACAGCTCCAACACTACATTCTTGAATAATGCTGGTATAGCCACTCCCACCTCAAAGTCTCCATCAGCTGGTGAAGCCGCGCTTCGTGAAGAACTTGCTGCTGAAAAACGAGGTTCAGCTGTTCTGCAGCAAGAAGTGGAAGAACTAAAGAAGAAGACTGAAGCAGCAAAGGTGGCGATGGTGAGAACTTAAAGGCAGTATGAGGAGCTGGGAAGCAATAGGAAGAGAACCGTCTCATCCTTTCGAAGCTATTGACCATGAACAATTTTGGTATCTGTTCTCAGGCCTGATCCTGTGTGTGTGGAACTGTTGCCATGACTTCCGGTGATTGTGTAATGTCCTAATGTGGTCCTGAACAGTCAATTAACTAATTGCAGTGGTGTCATAAACTTATTTGTTTGTATATTTGTGGAATAAATCTGCTGTATCATTTGTTGTTCCATGACGAAATGGTTCTGTATGTGGACGTGTATGATATGGCACGTGTGACATCAAGAAAAGAAAACGTGTATTACACGTGGACCCTTAGGGAAATGCCACGTGACCCAGCCCGGTCAAACAACAAAATAACACGTGGGAGAGCCAGGAAAGGACACGTGGGCCAACAAGAAACCGACACGTGGTGGAACTAGGAAAGGACACATGTGCAAACAGGAAATGGACATGTGGGCGAACCAGGAAAGCACACATGGACATACCGAAAACTGACACGTGGTAGAATCGGGAGCCGACATGTGGACGAACTAGGAAAGGACACGTGGTCATACAGGAAACAAACGTGTGGTGGAACAAGGAAATGACACGTGGACAAGTACGGAGCCGACATATGGCCGCACCTGGAAAGGACACATGGGCAAATAGGAAAGGGACACATGGACAAACCAAAGGACGACACATGGACACACAGGAAAGGCGCACGTGGGCGAACAAGAGAGCGACACCACAGGCAAACGACACGTGTCCACGTTTTGGGACGACACGTGGACCGAACACAAGACAACACGTATCCAAACATGGGCGACGACACGTGGGCTGACAAAATAGTGACATATGTCATAACGCTGGCGTGCCATGTGGCCTTATGCTAGCTCGCCACATGTCGCTCGGCTTTGCGGCATGTGCTACCCGACATGTCACTTGCCAGTGTGGACGAAGCCACATGGCGTGCTAGCGTGTACCGGCCACGTCACGTGCCAGCGTGGACCGGGATACGTGGATCCGGCTGTTTTGTGATGTTTTTTGGTTCGTCACAGAACTAAAATTTGCAATTTTTCAGGATTTTGTCACAATACAAATAACTTGACGCAAATTAGCAATTTATATGAGGAACCCATTTTAATCACAAATTCATCACAGAACTCCCTTTATGACGGATTTTGCCTTTTCAGTGATGAAAGTCGGGCATCATGGAAGCAATTATTTCCAGTAGTGTTACGTCACTCTGGATTAGAATGCGTTGCTTGTGTCGTCAATTCCGGCGTTGGCCCTATACATAAAGCCATTGCAAAATACAAATATATCCAACTTGTAGGTGCATTGCTATCGATGGGCACATCGCCTACCACTAAAAGAATAGCACCGGTTCAATTCTAAAATAAATCCAGAAAAATATGAGTACTCATGCCGAGTTGAGAACTCGAACTCTTGTGGGCATGTTCCAGTTCACTTATGTATGTTTCCTTGAACAAGTCCGGTACACAACACTACTACAAAAAGGGTTTTTAGGGACGGGTAAAAACATATTTATAGGGCCAGGTGTGGTACCCGCCCATACTTATCAAAGCTAAAAATAGCTATTTGTAGAGGCGGGTAATGCACCCACCTCTGAAAATTGATTTCTAGGGGCGCAACCCGCCCTTACAAATCAATTTCTAGAAAATAAAAAAAATTGAAAACAGCAAATAAAAAAGAAAAACAATATTCCAGCCAACGAGCCACCACCACAAGCCCCTATACTATAGAGGTACAATTTTTTTGACGAAATATGCACACTTGGAACACTCGGAGTTTGAATCGCACTACTACAATATTCTTAACCGAGGCGGGCAAAAAGCCTTAATAGAGGCGGTTTTGCCAACCGCCTCCAATGAAAGGTCACAGTTAATCGTGCATTAACGGAGGCGGTTGGCTGCCTGGTTCGGTTAATCGGATAAAGAAAACAAAAAAAATAAAAAAGCCCGTGGACAAGCCCAACTAGCCCATCCTCGGGCCCGCCGTGCCCTTCCACGGCCGCCCGTTGTCGCCACTCACCGATCCGGCCTCCCACATCGGATCTGAGCCTATGGAGGAGGTGGACCGCCGCTGGGGGAGGCTGGATCCGGCCCCTGCTTGCTGGATCCGGTGTCCACGGCACCGGATCCAGCCCGTGGAGGAGGAGCGCCTGCTTGCCGGATCTGGTCCGTGCTCGCTGGATCCGGTCGTTGCATGCCAGAGGAAGGTTCGCCGGGCCGGCTCGCGGCAGCGCCGCCACCGGAGGGAGAGAGGGCACCGCCGAAGGGAGAGAGGGGAGGGAGCTGCTCCTCCCCACGTTGCCGCGGATGAAGGGTTGGGAGGGGAGGGAGCCGCGCCGCCAGGATGAAGGGGAGGGAGGGAAGGGAGCCGCACCGCCAGGAGAGGAGAGGGCCGCACTACCTCCACTACTGCTGCTGTGGAGAGGGAGGAGTGAGGGAGGTGTGAGTGGGAGAGAGGCGCGGCTATGAGAGGGAGGAGAGGAATGAGCGAGGAAACCCTAACTCCTGCTTATATACTCCAAGCGACATATCCGACCAAGATGGGCTGTCTGGGCTCCGAGATGGGCCAGTATTATCCGAGGAGGGCCTTATAGAGTGCCCGCCTCGGTTAATGTATTAACCGAGGTGTTTACGTTAGAACAACCGCCTCGGTTAATGTCTATTAACTGAGGCAAACATTTTAAGGTGCCTCCCTCTGTTAATCTATTTTGCGAGTTGGTTTTTTGTAATCACCTTAGTTAATGAAAAATGACTACCATGATTAATCGCAGGCATTAACCGAGGCGGTTCAAAATTATGCCCGCCTCCGAGGGCCTTTTTAAAGGTCACGGTTAAGGATTTTTTTAGTAGTATCGCTTATCTCAAGCCTCGCGTGTACCTTTCTCTCCACCACACTACACAGCCATTTCTGACTCTATAGGGTATACTACCCTTTATATTAACTCTGAAATTGATTTCTAGCGGCACGTGACGCCATTAGCTGCCCCTAGAAATCCGTTTCTAGGGGCGGGTGACGCCACCATCCACCCCTAAAAATATTTTTCTATTTTATTCTAAAAATTCATTTAAATCTTTACATATAGAAACGTAAATAAAAAATAAACTTCTACACTATGTTTATTGTTAACTATAGATAAAAGAATATACCAAGTATATTTCAGTATATATAAAGGTTAAGATTGTGGAAACCTCAAAGTATGACTTGAATTGTATGAGATACTATATAGTCATAGCCATATGTAGGGTATATCTACTAAATGGTCTTGCGATTCTATAAGATCTTAAATGAATAATGTATGAACTATAAAATTTTAGATCTTACCACTACAACTTTGATAAAGAGCTACTCTCTGTATCCAAGGCTGTTTAAAAAAAACCAAAACTTCTAGATTTTAAAATTAGAGAACTTATAATAATTTTTTGGACCATTAAATGGCCTTAAATGAAAACTAAATGTTACAACTACAAAATTTTAGATCACATCAACCTCTACAATTTTGATATAAAGTTCGACTTCATGCGAGATCATAAGAAAAAGTTATGATTTTTTTTTGCGTTGGACCATTTGTAGGGGCGGATCGTGCCATCACCCATCCCCTATAAATGCATTTTTAGTGACGCCGTCACCCATCCCTGAAAATGGTGGCCATTTATAAGGGCGGGTGATGCCATCATCCGCACCTAAAAATACTTTTCTACGGGCGGGGCGGATGCTACAGTAACCGCGCTTCATTTATAGGAACGGATTACCTTTTGATCTGCCCCTAAGAAAAAAAGAGGTGCTGCTACAAAACGTTTTTGTAATAGTGGATAAAACTCTGTAATTTTTGTGGTTCAGCACTGTACTGTGAAGAAGAACTTCAGTCCCAGTACTTTTTGTGCGTGTAGATGTGACCTACAGCTCTCACACTACCACATCGCAATTCTCATCCAGTACGCCCAGCAGCCGAGTCCCTTTCATTATGTCAAATTATGCATGGGAGATCAGAATTGGCATACACAACTCCCCAACCAGTCCCCACTCAGCAGCATCAAATACTTGCTTGGTCTTATGGGGTATTCACAAGATGTTTCAAGCCACGCATGGTCTGCAGCAATCTTTGCTCAGCTTCAACTTTGCCTAGATAGTAAGGGCGCAATGAAATCCACCATGCCGCCATTCTCAAGGATCTTCTTTGCATAACTTGCCTGAAACAAATTAATTCACCCTGCATCTTGCTTCACCTCAATGCCTAGATAGTAAGTGCGCAACCCAAGATCACTCGATGCAACATCACTGCCATTTGCAGCTTGAACTTCTTGTTGCTATTGCTACTAGTTCCAGTGATCACCAAATCATCCACATAGACACCCACGTCCCCACCACGAGCCTCTCATTACCACTACCACGACAGTAGATTGCATGTTCAGATGGGACTACTCTTGAATCCTAGAACATTCAGTTTCTTTTATTCCAAGCACGAAGAGCTTGATGTAAACCATACAGAGTTCTGTGTGACCTGAATACCTTGCATTCCTGAAGCGCATCAAGACCGATAGATGCATTTGGTAAGTTTCGGTGATTAATGACAACCATATGTGACTAACGTGTGTCTTGAAGGAATTATTATTTATCGGATGTGTCACATATGAAATATGAAAGGAGACCCCTCAATTATTATTGATATGCATGCCAAAGACTTGAAATGCAAGACTAAGGACCTTTCTAATATCAAGTGCCACAAGGAGATGACAGACACTTGATTTAGTATAGGCTTTATAGTTTTACTCTTTGACCATACTATTAAGGGGGGTTCTTAAGTTAGCAGCTTGACTTAGATCGAGTTGGCCTTAAAATCATGCACACTTGCTCAATCTCAGTCCAATACAACTCAAAGAAGTCATATGAACACTTGGAAGCAGAAGGAACTGAAAGAGAATTCAAATCCAAAGTCAAATGATTAAGAGGCTGAAATTTATATATGACCGGATGATCCAACACCATATGCATCTAAGGCATCGAAGCAATTCTGGTGAAGTAGCACGATCAAGAAAGAAAGACTCCAGTGTGACCGGATGATCCAACACCCCATGCATAAGCGTCGGAGCAATTTTGGAGCATTTTCAGCCCGAGAGCATGTTTTTCGTTCTGCAAACTTGCCTTCACGACCAGATGAACTGACTGAGGCGTCGGAGCATCCGATTATTGACCGAATGAAGCGTCGGAGCAATGACGCAAGCAAAAGCACAGTGTCAGCCCCCAACGGCTACTGTTAGACTTCAGTGTGACCGGATAATCCGTAGGGTGCAACCGGATCATCGGACGCTATGTACATTTTTGGAAACAAAGTACAAACAACTACATTTTGATCTCAAGTCTATATATACCCCTCCCTCGAGTCTCATGGACTGTCTTTGCCATTCTGAACACTTGAGGCCACTCTTGAGCTGAAGAAAAACAATAGAAGTCAAGAGGAGAAGAGATTGAGCTTTGAGAGTTGATCCAATCAAAAGAAATCATCGCTTGTTACTCTTGGTGTTTGACGGCACCAAGATGGTCTTGGTGACCGGTTGCTCTTGGTGAGCTCTTGGAGATTGTGGGAGCCCCAAGAAGAGAAGATTGTACACGGTGTGAAGCCCACCATTTCGGAAATGGAGAAGGAGCATTCTTAGTGAAGCACTTGCATTCTTGGTGATGCAAGGGAGCCATACCCTTTGTGGGTGCTCCAACGTGGATTAGGGGGGAGCGTCAACTCCTCGATACCACATGAAAAAATTGGGTTGTCTCGTGTCCCTCTCTTTCATTCAAGCAATCTTATTAGCTTTACTTATTTCAATCTTTGCTAGTTTGTTTGGTTGTTTGAGTAGGATGATCATATGCTAGTGTGCTATCTTGACTAGGACATATACTTGATAGTGTGAACAAGCAACCCACAAGCGTAAATATGCAAAGGCATTGAGGGCAGGATCAAACCATGGAGGGGTGTCAGCTATCTTTGATGAGATCCCTTATCCAAATACTTTCCTCGTGCAATATGGATCAGAGTTCCAAATAGTTGGTCACATTGACAGTGCCTACCTAGTTTGCTTATCTTAGTGTGCTCTAGATGATAGGTTTTGATCTCTAGGATTGGGAAACACTAGTTGTAGGCTAAGAAATTGATAGATTTTGAAAAGTCCCAATTCAACCCCCCTTCTTGGGCCACGATCCTTTCAATTGGTATCAGAGCTTAGACTCTTTCTTTAAAGGCTTAAAACCCTAGAGAATTTCCCCCTCGGGGAGTGGACCACCCAAGTTCGATGGGAGAAACTATGGCAATTGGAAAGCTCATAAGGCGAGTTACCTTGAGGTCCAATCCCCTCATGCTTGGGAGGTCAGCAACAAAGTTGTGCCAACCATGCCTAGCAAAGATCAAACTAAGTGGAACCCTAGATCTAGGAATGCTTTGTTTGAGGCCGTTAGTGAAGAGGTCTTTGCTCGCGTGCGTAGCAAGACCACAGCTCATGAGGTGTGGAGTGAGCTTGAAAAAATTTATATTGGGTCCAAAAAGCTCTGTGAAGAAAAATATCAAGTTCTTAAGGACAAGATAAATAATTTTAAAATACTTCTTTTTGAGCAAATGTACTCTAGATTGAATGTGCTTATTGAGGATATTAATGCACTTGAAATTTCTCCTATGACCGACAGTGACATCATCCAGAAGATTCTTCATTCACTCATCAAGCCCAAATACAACAATGTCATATCTCTTCTCTATGAGAAGGACCTTAACACGCTTGAAGTGGCCGATGTGGTTGGGAGGATCCGGTCACATGAATGTTCCTCATGGGTGAACTTGTGCCATCACAAGCCAAGAAATATCTTGTACTCAAAGCCAAAAGTGACCACAAGTCAAAGAAGAAGAACAAGTGCAAGGCTCCTTCACCAAGCACAAGTGAAGATGAAGCTAGCAATGGCTCAAGTGGTGATGAGGGAGATGAAGATATGGAGTTGGCTCTCCTCATGAGGAAGACCTCCAAAATGATGTCAAGATTGAACAAGAAAGGGTACAACTATGATCCAAAGAAAAACAAGTTTCGTACCCAGAGAAACAAAGAAGATCTCAAGAAGAAGTGCTACAATTGTAGCAAGTATGGTCATCTTTCCTAGGATTGCCCCGAGCCGTCAAAGCTAAACAACAAGCATGAAGATGAGGGCAATCAACACAAGCACAAGAAGAAGGACCATGAAAAGGGAGATTACAAGAAGAAGAAGTCCTTCAAAAGAAAAGAACAAATCAAGGCTTTCCTTGGTGAGTGGGTCACCGATGGAGAAACCTCAAGTGATGAATCAAGCGATGATGACATCAAGAAGAAGATTGTGGGAATCGCCATCAAGGATGATGAACCACCTCTACCGCCACCGCCCATGTGTTTCATGGCAAAAGGTAGCTCCAAGGTGAGTGATGATGAAGGCTCTACCTCTAGTGATGATGAAAGTGTCAATGATTTAGCTCCTAATGAGTTGAGGTCGATTCTAGAGGATTATCAAATTGTGATCAAGAAGTATAAATCTAAATTCAAATCTCTTGAGTGAGATCATACCAAGCTTAAGGCCTCACATGACGAGTTGCTCGTTAGACACAATGAGATAGTTGAAACTCAAGAATCATGTGTTGTATCTAGCAAGCAACTTAGAGAGGATCATGACAAATTACTTGCTAAGTACAATGATTTGCTTGTTAAGCATGAAGAAATAGTTGTACTCAATAAGTCTCTTGATTCATGCAATAAGAAACTTAAGCTTGATTATGGGAGCTTAAACATGAAGTATCAAGAACTTGGATTTGCTTATGATGCCATTGATGATGAGCTAGAAATAGCAAAGACAAAAACCATCAAAGTCAATGCATCCACTTCTTGTGAAGATCTTGCAGAATCATCTCACTCAACTAATTGTCATGAAGTTTCTCCTTGTTCTTCCAAGACTAACCATGTAGGGAGAAGCAACTAGAAGAGGAGCTTGAGAGTATGAGAAAATGTGTGTTCTCGGTGACAAGAGGAGAACACTTGCACAAGGAGATTCTCTTCCACAATGCAAGGCATTTTGGGACAAATGGACTTGGCTCCTTCCCCAAGCCTCTGAAAAATTGTCCCAAGTCACCGGAGCTCAAAGAATGCTTCAACAAAGAAGTGGGCTCCTTTTGCGAACATTGTCAAATCACCGGGCATCACACAAGGGAGTGTCCTATTCCTACTCGCCCTCTTCCTACCTTGCCACCTAACTATAAATCTCAATTCAATGATCATCACTTTTTGTTGAGTAAACTTAACGATGGCAAGGTGAAGGCGAAGTTCACTGGCTCTCAAGAAAAGGGAAAGCTTCCACGCCAACTATGTGTTTCTAAAGTCTTAGTAACTCATGTCAAAGGACCTAAACTTGCTTGGGTTCCCAAATCTCAAAAATTATTCATTTGTGTGTAGGTGAACTACAAAGCCGGTGGAAAGTTGATGTACACAACATATGACTGACTATGTAAAGATGTTCACCTCACTAGATGAAGATGTGGCCGATCATGATCATGTCACCTTTGGTGATAACTCAAAAGGAAAATTCGTAGTTTTGGGTAAGGTAGCAATAACCAAGGATCTCTCAATTTCTAATGTCTTGCTTGTAGAGTCCGTGAGTTTTAATTTGCTTTCAATTGCACAACTTTGTGACTTGGACTAATATGGACCTTTAGCGATTGTGATGTTGTTGTGACAAGAGTCTCATTTTCAATGGGTTTCGACATGGTAACATCTACCTTGTTGACTTCTCATCTTAAGATGCAAGCTTGTCAACATGCCTCTTCACCAAGACGTCCTTGGGTTGGCTTTGGCATCGCAGCATTGCTCATATTGGAATGAGGCAACTCAAGAAGGCATTCAAAGGAGGAATGGTGGTAGGTGTGAAGGATGTGAAGTTTGAGAAGGACAAACTTTGTAGTGCTTGCCAAGCCAGGAAGCAATTTGCAACTTCACGTCCCATGAAGGCCTATTTGTCAACATCAAGACCATTGGAACTTCTCCACATGGATCTCTCCGGGCCAACCACCTACAAGTCTTGGCAGTAATCTCTATTGTCTCTTCATCGTCGATGATTGTTCTAGATATGCTTGGACATTATTTTTGAAGCACAAATGTGAGATGATAGGGCGGAGATCACCAAAAGTAAGATACCAATGGAAAACCTCCTCGGGGTGGCTCGATCTTCACGACAATAGGTTCACAATCACAAGATAAATTGTTGCGAACAGCGGGGATAACTAGCTTTATACCTGACCAAGGTTGGATGCGATCAAGCGTCAAGGAGAGAGGCACCGAAAACCACGAGGACTTCAACACGATCTCCAAACGACTACAGAACCATAAGCCGGAACTAATCCACACAAAACGGTACAGCCGTACTGGAAACCGTAGAACACGAAGTAGCGGATCCCAGAGGGATCTCTTAACAAGTCGAAGAAGAACAAGGAAGAACAAGGGGTGTGCAAGGCACTCAGCAGCTCGGGCTGCAAAACCATACATGTTATGTGTTCATTCAAATGATCAAAGATTGTCTTTTGAATCAGTACATAGGGGTATTTATACTAGTAACAAGTCTCTAAGATAAGTACAAACTGAACTCTCCACGTTGCGAAGGTGGAAGGCCAACTGGTTGAGGCATTCACGAAGTGGTCTTCAGTTCACACGCTTCTCCTGGGCTTCTGCGCAGTTGTCAGTAAAATGATCATTACTCTCTGCTCGGAAGTCCAAAAGACGTGCCATTTCTTGGGTTGGAAATTAGACTTGATAAGATTTCCAACCAGCTATAACTTGTGCCTTGGAATGTTTCAGATTAATACAGACTTGTACAAGAATTTGTATCAACATTCTGTCCCGGGAAGACTATTGACCTTCTGTGCAGGCTCTACTAAATCAGTCATAACTCTTTATTGGGAACTCCAAAATATATGAGGTTTGTTGCATTGGAAAATGGACTTGATAAGGTTTCCAATGAGTACTCGTGGGTCTCCAGATCTTTGGGGAAGCAAGAGTTATGATTGATTCTTTATAAAGTCTGGACAGCCAGAAACGGAATCAGGCAGTCCGTTTCCGACTTTTGAAGTTCACCTTCGTTGAACAGTTTGAAACGGAATCACGGAGTCCGTTGTTGATCTTAAAATGGTCATCTTTATGTAGAGTAGTGTCATCTTCTTCATGTGTGAACCTAAGCACAACAAATGTAGCACATTTACGCAGTATAAAGTTCTCATATATAGATGCATTAAATATAGTAAGGAGTGAGTTCTCCTGCTATTGTAGTTTCTTTGCATGACTTCACGTGATCGGTCCTTCCATTACTTGGTCACGTGTAGCAGTGCTTGGACTTGGTGTAGCCATGACTGGGATGTCCTCATCATCCTCCCCCTCTTGAAAAGGAGTCGTCCTCGACTCTTCCAATCAAAAAAATGGAGATAGATCGGCGACATTGAAACTTGTACTCACACCATAAGTACTTGGCAGATCACTGTCATATGTGTTGTCATTGATTTTGCGAGGCACTTTGAATGGACCATCAGCTCGGGGCTGCAACTTGCTCTTACACTATTCAGGAAAGCGATCCTTGCGTAAGTGAACCCAAACCAAGTCTCGTGGTTGAAATAACATCTTCTTGTGCCCTTTGTTGGCACGCTGCTCGTACAGCTTGGTCATGTTCTCAATGTTTGCTCTTGCTCAATCATGAAGGTTCTTCACAAATTCAGCTCGCTTGCTTGCATCAAAGTTCACACGTTCCTGTAGAGACAAAGGCAAAAGATCGATCGAAGCAATAGGTTTGAAACAATATACAATCTCGAATGGACAAAATTTTGTGGTTGCGTGTACTGCCCTGTTATATGCAAATTCCACATGAGGCAAGCTTTCTTCCCACAATTTTATATTCTTCTTTCGGACAGCTCGCAACAATGTTGATAATGTGTGTTTCACAACTTCAGTTTGCCCATCAGTTTGAGGATGACAAGTTGTGGACAACAGCAGTCTTGTCCCAAGTTTACCCCACAAAGTTTTCCAAAAGTAGCTCAAGAATTTTGTGTCACGATCCGACACGATGGTACGTGGCACTCCATGTAGACGCACAATTTCCCTGAAAAATAATTCAGCAATGTGTGAAGCATCGTCGCTCTTATGACAGGGAATAAAGTGTGCCATTCTGCTGAAACGATCAACCACAACAAAGATTGAATCCCTCCCCCTCTTGGTATTGCTGCCAAGTTTCCAAACTCCTCACAAGAGCATAAAGTTCTTTATCATAAACTGAATAATTCAGACTTGGACCATTTAGCTTTTCGCTGAAGTATGCAATGGGTCTTCCTTCTTGCATGAGCACGCCTCCAATCCCTACACTACTTGCATCACATTCAATTTCAAAGGTCTTACCGAAATTTGGAAGTGCAAGGAGTGGGGCTGATGTCAACTTCATCTTCAACCCTTCAAATGCCTTCTATTGTGCTTCACCCCATTGGAATAGTACATCCTTCTTTGTCAACTCATTTATTGGGGTAGCAATGGAACTGAAATCTTTCACAAACCGACGGTAGAAGCCGGCAAGTCCAAGGAAGCTTCGCACTTGGCTCACATTTTGTGGAGGCTTCCACTCACGAACAGCCTTGATCCTTTCCTCATTCACCTCCACGCCATAAGCCGAAACAACAAAACCAAGAAACACAACCTTGTCGGTGCAAAAGGTGCACTTGGCAAGATTAGCATACAAGCATTCCTTCCTCAAAACAGAAAGCACACATTTTATATGTTCAACATGTTCATCAAGAGACTTGCTGTAAATCAAGATATCATCAAAGTAAACAACAACAAACTTGCCAATGAAAGCTCTAAGCACATGATTCATTAATTTCATGAAGGTGCTAGGTGGGTCAATCCAAAAGGCATCACCAACCATTCATACAACTCAAACTTGGTTTAATTCCATTCATCTCCTTCTCTCATTCGGATTTGGTGATAAGCACTTCTCAAATCAATTTTTGTGAAAATGATAGCACCACTAAGCTCGTCAAGCATGTCATCAAGGTGAGGTATGGGGTGTCTATACCTTATGGTGATGATATTAATGGCTCGGCAATCAACACGCATTTTCCATGAGCCATCTTTCTTTGGAACTAAAAGAACAGGAACAGCACAAGGTGAAAGACTTTCCTTCACATAACCTTTGTTGATGAGTTGATGCACTTGGTGCAGAATTTCTTTTGTTTCCTCCAGGTTGGTGTGGTATGGTGCCCGGTTAGGAAGTGGAGCACCAGGAACAAGGTCGATTTGATGTTCAATCCCTCTGTATGGTAGCAGCCCTGGTGGTACTTTCTCGGGAAACATGACTTCATATTCCTGTAACACATCAAAAATAGCACAAGGCAAAGTAGAGGGTAAGTCGTTAGTGATAAAAGCATTGTCCTTGTACAGGAGTACATAGAACATGGCATTGGGTTCACTCAGTTCTTTTAAAGCCCCTTTCCTAGCCATCATCACTAAACCCTCTTTTCCCTTTGGATTGGTTCTTTGCAGCTGTGGAGTTTTATTTGGATTTGGAAACACTCCCTCACAATTTAAGTGGATCACTCGCAAATGGTTCTCGCTCTCTCGCTGCTTTCTTTTCAGATCATCCTTCAAAATTTCCTCGGGGGACAAAGGAAGTAAAGTGATTCGCTCTCCTTTGTACATGAAAACAACCTTGTTGGCACGACCACAAATCTGAACATCTCGGTCATACAACCATGGTCTTCCCAACAACAATTGGCATGCTTGCATGGGTACCACGTCACACTCAACATGATCATTGTATCTTCCAATAGAGAAAGGAACAGTAACAATGTTGCTCACACACAGCGTACCACACTCATTTAACCATTGGATCTTGTATGGAGAAGGATGACGCTGCTGTTTTAGTCCCATTCTCGCAACCAATTCTTGACTTGCAATATTATTACAGCTGCCATTATCAACAATGATACTGCACAACTTGTCGTTAATCATGCCTCGGGTGTGAAAAAGATTGTGCCGCTGATTATTCTCTATTTTACTGCAGCAACACTAAGCACTCGGCGAGAAACAAAACAATTATTGTCTCCTTCATCGGGCTGAATTTCCACACCTTCATTATGCTCAATTTCTTCATCATATCTTGGAGCATCTTCCTCCAGTTCACTTTCAGATTCCCATTCACCTTGCTCATTTACAATCATGGTCCTTCGACTAGGACACTGAGCAGCAACATGTCCTCATCCTTTATACTTGTGACAAACAATGCCTCCGCTATGGGAAGAAGAACCAGCAGTTGTTGCAACAGAAGGGGTTGTTGTACTTGCAGCATAACGTCGTTGTTCTTGCTGAATTGCAGGTGAAGAAGCAGTAGAAACCGTTGACTATGTAGCAACAATGGATGGAGAAGGTCTAGTAGGGACTCCTTGTGATCTTTCCCCAACAATAGAGGTACCGGGCTGCTGCCGACGCCATGGAGCTAGAATGGATCGGGTCCCATAGGACCTTCCACGTCCCTCTTGCTGAATTTTCCTCTCGGTGCACATAGCTTGATGCCCAAGGTCTTGCAAATTATGATATGGAAACATCTCAACAAAACCTGAAATTTCTTCATTGAGACCATTTAAAAATCTTGCCATCCTTTACTCTTCATTTTCTCTAATTCCGGATCTAACCAAGATTAACTCCATCTCCTTGAAATAATCATCAACAGATTTTGATCCTTGTCTCAATGCTTGTAACCTATTACGAAGGTCACGCTGATAGCTTGATGGCACAAAGCGTCTTCTCATCACTCTCTTCATGTCAGCCCATGTGTTGATATGATCACGTCCAAACACAAGCTGATTTTCTTGTAGTTGATTCCACCATGTGAGAGCATAACCTGAAAACTCAACGGAACCAAGGTTTACACGCCTTTGGTCAGAGAGATTATGCACTCTAAAAATTTGATCACATTGCTCCTCCCACTCGAGATATGAATCAGCATCTTCTCTTCCTGAAAATTTTGGGACACTCAACTTGACGCGAGTAGTACTGCCATCCGGATCATCTCTATTGCGACGGCCATGATGGTTTTCCCTGTCATAACCAGCACCACGACGGCGTTCATGTGGCTGTCCAAAACGCCCATGGTGTGCAAAAGGATTTTCATTATCGTCAAACCCTCATTGTATTCATCATCAAAATGCACATGACAATCACGTCCACGTCCTCTTCCACGTTGATCATGAAAATCAGCACGCCGTCCACCACCATGCTGATCAAAATCAGCACGTCGTCCACCACCACGACCATTGCGGAAGTGGTCATGAAATCCATTACGAAAACCAGAATTTTCATCACTAGATTCTTCGTGTTGTTGTTGTGGACCTCGACCGCCCGCTGCGGGGAGACGTTCATTGAACATCCTCTCCATCGCCTCCAAGAGTGAGTTTTCCATTTGGCGTAACTCAGCACATGCAACTGGGGGCTCTTCTTCTCCATGGTTCCCACCAAGAACACTCGAATCAGATCCTGCCATGTTAGTTTGGTAGCAAGAAAAGTGGAATAGGAAAAATTTGTGGAATCACACAATCTCACCTCTTGCTTACCCGAGTTCTTTCTTGTTCTCAAGGACCGTGAGTGTGCTTGATGTGGCATAACCAAGTTGTGATTAAGCGATCGAACGGATTACGAATCGAGAGACCTGGTTTTTGGCTTTTTGTGGAGCTATATGTGGCTGTTCAAGGGAGGCTATGGTACTACACCAAGTGATGTAAATCGTTCAAAAGATATGTAAATGTTGCTGTCAAGTACACCACAAACCTGAGATTACAAATCTTGATATTGCAGTAACACAATCCGCAAAACAACCCCTTTCAACTTCTCTTCTCTTTCTCTTTTTTTTTATCTTTATTTCTTTTTAAACTCTTTCTTTCACACTTTTCTTTTCTGATTTTTTTGATACTAACAGGGGTGCGGAAAAAAAATTAGCAAGAGTACGGCGGAAGAACAAAGATGGTGACTAGCAACAAGATGAACGCAACAAACATGAAGTAATAGTACCACAAAAAGGCTTTAGGATTTTTTTTGTTTGGCTCCGTGTGGGCTGTAGGATATGGAAAACAAATATATGAATGGAACAAGAATAGATGGTAAATGAACAGATAGATAAGTGGGTGATAACAAAACCTATCGTGACAACGATAGCTCTGATTACCACATGATAAGGTGGAGATCACCAAAAGTAAGATACCGATGGAAACCTCCTCGGGGTGGCCCGATCTTCACGACAGTAGGTTCACAATCACAAGATAAATTGCTGCGAACTGCAGGGATAACTAGCTTTATACCAGACCAAGGTTGGATGCGACCAAGCGTCGGGGAGAGAGGCACCGAAAACCACGAGGACTTCGACTCGATCTCCAAACGACATCAAGCATGAGTTTTCATGAACATACACTCCTCAACAAAATGGAGTGTTGGAGAGGAAGAACAAGACCTTGATCACCCTTGCAAGAGCCATGTTGGATGTTTATGGCATATCTCAAAGGTTTTGGGCAGAAGCAGTCAACACCGCTTGCCATGCATCCAACGGTGTGTATCTCCACTGCTTCTTGAAGAAGACGCCCTATGAGCTCCTCATTGGGAGAAAGCCCAACATCTCCTACACCTGGGTCTTCGGTTGCAAGTGCTACATTTTCAAGAAAAGGAAGCACCTAGGGAAGTTTGAAAGTCGATGTGATGTTGGCATTTTTGTTGGTTATTCATCAAAGTCCAAAGCATATAGAGTATTCAACAATGCTACTCGCGAAGTTGAAGAAACATGTGATGTGGAGTTTGATGAAACTAATGGCTCCCAAGAGGAGAGTTTCACTTGTGATGATGTAGGTGATGAACTATTCAAAATGTCATGAAGAATATGTTCATCGGGCAAGTGAAGCCAAAGGAGGAGGATGAAGAAATACAAGTTTCATCCACACAAGTTGAAGCCCCTTCCAAGGATGACTCCAAGGTTGAAGAACCGAATCCAACAACTTCTCATGTACAATATGAGTCATCCGATGAAGAAGATGGTGCTTCACATCCTCCTCAAGCCAACCAAGTTGAAGAGCAACTTCCATTTCATGACACCAATGTCACATTTGATGAAACTCAAGCTCAAGCCAAAGATGTTGATCCACCACAAGCTACATCACCTCTACCACAAGGCAAACAAGGACAACTCGGAATCATCCTATTGACTTGGTCATGGGTGATCCCTCCGGTGGAGTAAGAACTCGTAGACGTCAATATGCCTCTTTTTGTGAACATTACTCGTTTTCTCTTGCTTGGAACCCACACATGTTGATGAAGCTCTTGAGGAGCCGGATTGGGTGATCTCTATGCAAGAAGAACTCAACAACTTTACCCGCAATGAAGTTTGGGTTCTTGAAGAACGTCCTCAAGACAAGAACATCATTGGCACCAAATGGGTCTTCCGCAACAAGCAAGATGAACATCGTGTGGAGGTTCGTAGCAAGGCAAGACTTGTGGTTAAGGGCTTTGCACAAGTTGAAGGGTTCGATTTTGGTGAAACCTTTGCACCCGTCGCAAGACTTGAAGCCATTCGTATCCTTTTAGCGTATGCTTCACATCACAATATGAAACTTTATCAAATGGATGTGAAGAGTGCGTTCTTAAATGGCTTCATTAATGAATTGGTGTTTGTTGAACAACCACCCGAGTTTGAAGACCCTAGATATCCTAATCATGTTTATAGGTTGAACAAGGCGCTCTACAGGCTCAAGCAAGCACCTCGGGCTTGGTATGAACGCCTTCGTGACTTCCTTCTTGAGAAGGGATTCAAGATCGGGAGGGTGGATACTACCTTGTTCACAAGAATCATCAATGAAGAGCTTTTCTTTGTCAAATTTATGTTGATGATATCATATTTGGTTCAACTAACCCAACTTTGTGCAAGGAATTTGGATAAATGATGGCTAAGGAATTCGAGATGTCCATGATCGGTGAGCTCAACTTCTTTCTTGGTTATCAAGTCAAGCAATTGAAGGAAGGGACATTCATCCATCAAGAAAAGTACACTAAAGATATTCTCAAGAAATTCGAGATGGATGATTGCAAGCCGATCAAGACCCCCATTCCAACCAATGGACATCTCGACCTTGATGAGGGAGGTAAACTGGTAGACCAAAAGCTTTATCGTTCCATGATGGGGTCTCTTCTTTACCTTACCGCATCTAGGCCCGATATCATGTTTAGTGTATGTACGTGTGCTTGCTTTCAAGCTAATCCTAGCATAGGCTTGTGGTACCCCAAAGGCGCTAGTTTTACACTCTTGGGATACTCGGATTCGGATTTTGCCGGATGTCGTGTTGATCGTAAGAGTACATCAGGTGGGTGCCACTTGCTAGGACGTTCCTTGGTCTCTTGGTCCTCAAAGAAACAAAATTATGTGGCCTTGTGAACCGCAGAGGCGGAATACATTGCCGCTGGGGCTTGTTGTGCTCAAATCCTCTACATGAAGCAAAGCCTCTTCGACTATGGTGTGAAACTAGATAGGATCCTGCACCTTTGTGATAACGAGAGTGCCATAAACATTGCTAATAACCCACTTCAAGACTCTCGCACAAAGCATATAGATATTCGCCATCACTTTAAGAGATCATGTGGCAAAAAATAATATATCACTTTGTGGTGTTCGTTCCGAAGATCAATTGGCGGATATATTCACAAAACCTCTAGATGAGAGCACCTTTTGTAGGTTGCGAAGTGAGCTTAACGTTTTAGATGCTTCTAACGTCATGTGATTGCCTTGTCATGTAGTTACATTTCATATGTACATGTGCTAGCAGCTTGTCTAACCTTGTCAAGATAGTGATGAACATGGGTCTTGCATGAGCCGGTGGTACTTTGTTTCGCTCATCGCATGTTGTTGGTTTCATCATGAATAAGCTTGACAAGGGCTCAAACTTGACAAGATAGTTTTAATTTATGCTATGCATCTTTGCTTGTCATATAGCTTTGCATAGCATTGCATTGCGTTAGTAGCATCACAAGGGAGCAAATCATACTTTGAGATGGATATTCATGCTAAATATGATATATCAATTCAACAAGAGTGATAAGATCAATGTTGCGCTTTCATGCCTATTGAGCCATGTCCTAGCGAACTTAAAGTGTCAATCTCTAAGTTCATAGGCCATATGGTTCATATATTTCTTGGATCTTGTATTTATCCTCGCTTCGTTTTTAATTGCCTATGGTTATAGAAGCTCTTGAGCAACTATATTGTATGAGTGTTTGAGGGGAGAAGTTGTCCCTTGAAAATGGTCCAAATATTGTGTTTATTGCCTTGGATCTTTAATATTTGGATCAGAAGTAAAGATTGTAGTTCAGAACATGATTTTCTGTAGCGTCGGATAATCCGACGCGTGATCAGATATTGTGCTGGAACATCCGTCGCCTAAGGGATTTCAGCATAGTGATCATAGCCACTGTTAATTGATCCGACGCCCTATCCGATCATGTGTCAGAGCATCCAGTCACCACCATCGGAGCATCCGGTCGCCGCCGTATTGACCAATTTCAAATTGATTTAGATCCAATCAAAATTCATCCGTCTCTTACTCCGACGCCTAGGTTTTCCTCCTGTCGGTTCATCCGGCGCCTTAATGTTCAGTGGGTCCGCTTTGTCAGATCTTCCTTATCCCTGTTCATGGTCCTTAAGTGCCAAATCCGACCGTCAATGATACTCACGAAAAAAGGAAAACCATGCCTCTTACTCACATAGTTGTATCACTAACCTAGCTCCACAGTTTTTTTGGGAGACTTATCATTTCAGGGATGCAAGTCCAAAATAAGAACAAAACACGAAGAACACGTAGCAATACATGAACAAAAGATCATCCGCTACGACACACTTACAAGAAGGGCCCATTTGCCAGACCAAACCGACGTCAAATGGCGGCAAACACCCAAGGGATAAGACCTAGGCCCACCTACCAGTGACACGACCAAAGGCGGTGGCGAGAGGCGGTCAAGGGGGGTCGGCCGCACCCACGATGCGGCCGCACCTGCCCTGGAACCCATCCAGGTGCCCTTTGGCGGGAAGGCAGATCTGATCCTCCCAAGGTCGGTTAACAACGTTTCCACACCGAGAGGTATCTTGTATCTTAACTTCTTTATCGCTTTCAGAACCTTATGCATGAAACAAAATAAATATATGCAAAACTAAAAACAAATATAAATTTGCAAAAACCCAAAAAGACCAAAAAAAATATTTACTAGCTTTTTTGTGTAGTAAGCATGGTGTAATTTTCCTTGTTGAGATGATGAATAGTTGCTCTATTAATTTTCTTCACATGCCTGGTTACAATTTAGTGCTCTTCCTATGTTTTGAGTTTGTTGGCTAAAATGTTCAAACCTTAAGCTTGAAACTTGTGGGTAGCAAAAGGCATGATCCAAATCTAGGTTGTTGTGAGTTATGATATGGTTGAATAGAGCTGCTATGATCGTCTCCCAAGTGATGCTTGATTTCCAGAGTATTCATCTTTTCAAAAAAAACAAAGTTCCTCAATGATTTGAAATTCCCATCCAAAGTCATATGTTGATCTAATTGAAAACCTTCCACATATGCAACTTGTTATCTCATTGAGCCATGTCAAACTGTTGTGACCCTTAGTGAGATTCATTTCATACTCCCATGATCAAGATCACGTACACACTCCACCATATGCTACGCTTCTACACAAGGAGTGAGCAAGTATTCCACTCAACCATCCACAAATAAAAACTCAATATTACCTCATGACCACTCTCTCCAAATTCCACAAGAAAAAGGAGTATGGGCTATGTTAAAAAAAAAGAGAGAAAAAGATGCATACACAAAGAAGGTATGCCACATGCTCACAAGGCATGTCAAAAAAAAATATGCATGCCCATAGAAGGTATGCCACATGCTCACAAGGCATGTTAAAAAAAAGAAAGAAGAGATAATCCATGCTCAAAAGAAGAAAATAAATAGAGAGATGGTCCATGCGAAGGAGTTCACCCACCATCCACCAAAAATATCCACACACTTGCACATCTTGATCAAGGTTTATGACTTGTCTCTCCTCTGGATCCAGTTTTTGACTTTGCAATACATGAGAAACAAGTGTGCCTTCATATCTTCTTTACCTACAGCCCCACAAATTTTGACCTTTAAGAGAGGGTGAGGAAGAAAGGCAAAATAAAAAGCCTTGGTGAGGAATCATACACAAAAGAGTGATCCGAGAGATCATTTGAGGAACTTTGAGATTTTTTTTGAAAAATTTTACAAAAACCCTCCGGATTGACGGTTGAACAAGGGAGTAAGAGATATTAACACTGTACTAAACCGTTCCGACTCTCAACCGCCAAAGATGAGGAGAACCCACAAGCCCCACAGGAGTAAGGTAAGAGGTAAGAACAAGGCCAACTTATTAAAAATCATGGTAAGAACATTTTGTTGTGCCTAAGGTATAGGTTGGAAATGCAACATTGAAGCAACTCCTGACCAAATCCGACCATCAACGATACTCACGAACAAAGGAAAACCATGCCTCTTACTCACATATTTGTATCACTAACCTAGCTCCACAGTTGTTTTGGGAGACTTATCATTTCAGGGATGCAAGTCCAAAATAAGAAGAAAACACGAAGAACACGCAACAATACATGAACAAAAGATCATCCGCTGCGACACAGTTACAAGAAGGGCCCATTTGCCAGACCAAACCGACGTCAAATGGCGGCAAACACCCAAGGGATAAGACCTAGGCCCACCTACCAGTGACACGACCAAAGGCGGTGGCGAGAGGCGGTCAAGGGGGGTCGGTCGCACCCACGATGCGGCCGCACCTGCCCTGGAACCCATCCAGGTGCCCTTTGACAGGAAGGCAGATCTGATCCTCCCAAGGTCGGTTATCAATGTTTCCATACATAGAGATGGCGGGAACCGACCTGAAGAGCTATAAAAGGAGGCCCTCACAACACATTCCACACACCACACTTGGATCTATTCTCTCTACTCTCACTTGTGACTTGTAATCCTTAGGGTAGTGGAGCTAGGCTAGAACTTCTCTTAGCGAATCCAGTCATCCTCGGGATCGGAGAGCAATCCTCGGTCCTTGGTATGGCTTCGTATTCGACTTGTCAGTATCCTATTCATAATACAAAGCTGAGTCTTGGTTGCTTTGCTAGCCTGGTAGTCTATCTTACCTCGGTTTGTTATGCTGCCTTGCTAGTTTATCATGCCTTGACTTGTTGCTTCACTAGTTATACTCTTGATATGCTTAGACCAGATGATCTGGGTAAGGATATTGGTTCGTCGTGCTTTTGGGCTTGCCTTGCGTTTTACTTGTCCATCCGAAGGGTGGGAAACCCGGGGACGCTAGGGTAGTGACCTCATACACGAGCGTGGTGTTCGGGTATGCGGGATCCTTCGGATATGACCATGCTCCACGGTGTTACTGGAGTAGACGGCAGGTGGTGACAGCCCCGCTCGTCTGCTACGAAGCTGCTTCGTGGTTAGTGCACTCCCCGACGTTCGGGTATGGTGTAGGAGTTCATGCAAAGATGTAACGGCCCGGATGTACTTCGGAGCGGGACATTCTCCCCAGTATCCCTAATTTCCCGGCACCTGCAGTTCTAAGCATGTCTTGTGTGTAACCTTTGCTTGTATGAATAGATGCTAATAGGACCCCCTTGTATGCCTATGCTCCCACTAACCGTAGGTTTATTCGTTCATTCTTTATCTTGAGTTTGGCCCGTGTGTGTGTCACATTACCCCTATTCATTTCTTTTATGATGACTTACCCCTGTTTATGTTATAGTCTATGACTTATTCATATCATCTTGCTCTTGTACCAAGCAAACTCTTTACAATCATTCCCTCCTTTGGGAAAATATAAATAACGATACCCGAATACTCACCGGGTTAAATGCTACAGTGGTATATCCGTGCGCTTGCGGATCTTTTTCTGTAATCGTAAAGACATACCACATGATGTTTCTTTGTGCCGCTGCTAGGGATGGGACTAACACCCTCGTTCCTAGTGGTGACACTAAGAAATGCCAACAAGCATTTCTGGCGCCGTTGCCGGGGAGTGGCATTGATTAAAAAGATTTACTTATACTTGGTCATGGCAATGTGTCTAAGAAATAGCTGTACCTTTTTAGGCTAATGTTGCTTTTTGTTTTCTCCTAAATTGGATGAAAATAGGGTAGTGTATGACTGGTTTCTCCTTGCCAACAAATTTCATTGAAGATCCCGAGAAGCTCGTGAGAAGGGTTTGACCTTGCGTCATCCCTCTTCAAGTCATTTTTTCGACAAGTGAACCAGTCCTTCCAGCACCAACAACTTCAACTGAACCCATGGCTGAGAAGACTCTTCGCGATTTCTCCGTCCCCTCCGCCGCCAATGTGGCGACCGGACCCAACTATGTTGGGGATGTGAACTTCGAGCTCAAATCCAGCCTCATCAGCATGGAGCAAGCTAGCCTGTTTTGCGGCAAGCCAAACGAGGATGCCAATGCCCACCTCCAAAACTTCCTGGAGTTATGTGAAACTGTTACTATACGGGGCGTTGAGACTGACGCCATCAGGCTCCGTCTGTTTCCTTTCTCCCTGCTAGGGAAGGCGAAACAATGGTTCTACAAGAACAAAGAAGCCGTCAGTACGTGGGACAAATGTTCCACGGCATTCCTCGCCAAGTTCTTTCCGCTAGGCAAAACCAATGCCTTACGCGGAAAGTTATCCAATTTCCAGCAGACGGGGATGGAGTCGATCCTCGAAGCTTGGGAGATATTGCAAGAATACATACTCACCTGTCCTCATCATGGGATGGACGGGTGGCTCGTGCTCCAAAGCTTCTACAACGGGCTGACTCCAACTTCAAGAGCCCACATAGATGCCGCTGCTGGAGGAGCCTTCCTCGACCTCCCCATCACCAAAGCAAATGCGCTGATCGAGAAGATGGTCTCCAATCAGGGCTGGAACGAGGAGCGTTCCCAGCCCAAAAGTAAAGGCGGAATGCACATGGTAAAAGAAGTCGACATGCTCTCCGCCAAGATAGACCTCCTACTAAAACACCTCGACAAAAGGGCGCAATTCAAGGAGCGTATGAACAACTACGCTCAAGCCATAGACTCGCACCCCATATGCGAGGTCTGTGGCAATGGTGGACACTCGGGGAATGACTGCCCCGAGACTCACGAAGATGTAGCCTACATGACCAACAATAATGGCTAACGTCCACAAGGAGGCCAAGGGTGGAACCAATCAAGGCCACCCTACCAAGGAGGAGGTAACAACTACAATTCGAATTTCAATTCAAACCAACCCTCCATTAAAGATCTTGTTTTTGGCCAAGCTAAAATTAATGAATCTATAAACAAAAAGCTTGCTGCCAATGATAAAACTCTTGAGAGTTTAAATATATAAGTTGAAACTCTTTCTTCTGCTCTCAAGAACCAACTAAGTTTTAATAAAATGATAGAAACTCAGTTAGCCCGAATTGTTGCTACCGTTCCTGTTGTAGACGACGGGAAAATTCCGGGGCAACCAGAAGTTCCCATTGAAAATGTCAGTTTGGTGTCTACCGGATGGGGCAACCCGTCCTAGAGGATGCCACGTGCTAACCATGCAGGTAGATCCTCACATGCCAAAAAAAATGCATGGGGAGGACTCACAGTAGCACTACACGGAGACCTAGGGATTCCGATGATCCATTGCTCCATCTACGGTCAGCACTACAACCGAGCCCTCTGTGACCTTGGGGAAAGCATAAACATCATGCCCAAGGTGATACTTGAGCAACTACAATACCCTGCTCTTTCCCCGACACTCATGTACGTGCAGCTCGCCGATTCCACAATTCGATATCCCGAAGGGATAGTCGGAAACATGCTCGTACGAGTCAAGAACTCCTTCGTCCTCGCCAACTTCGTCGTCCTTGACATGGAAGGCGACACGGGTATACAACTCATCCTTGGGCGCCCCTTTTTAAGGGACATCAAGGCGAGGATAGACGTAGGACAGAAGACATCAGTTTCCGCATTGGGACGGAAATCATTTTCTTCAAATTTCAATGCAGGAAAGAGCAGCGCTTCATAATTTAGCAGGCCTATGATGGACCCCACCCGTCGGTCCCTCAAACCCTTTCGTCTCCTCCATCCGCCGTGCTCATGTGTCACCGCCGCCGCCCGTACATCGCCGCTGCGCCCTCGTCGCGCCCGTGCGCTCCCTCCCGTGCGTTGCCGCTCCACCACCGCAGCACCTCCTGCTCGCCGTCGTGCGCCACCACACGCCTGCACCCGCACCCAAGCCGCACGCCCACACCTCGCTGCGCCACCACACGCCTGTGCCACTGCATCCTAGCGCAGTCCACCCATGCTGCTGCAGCAGCCACCTCAAGCTCAAGCTTTTCTTCCCTCTGCCTTGCTCAGCTAGCGCCCAAGGTGTTCGATGAATTGCCACACCAGCAATTTCCTTTGTTTTTCACTCTATCTTCTCGTTTTTGCAGAGGTGAGATCTCTTTTCTTCTGTTTCTCTGTCAATAGCTTGCCCCAATTAGCTATCTAGCACGCACACATACAATCTTTTGCATCACACCTTCTGCTAGACCCTAGGGCTTCCACACTTTCGCACTTATTTTCACAAATCTTTTCTTATCACAAATCAGTGGGATCATGGCAGTGCAAGCTTACACCAGAGGCACCTCTTTTACGCTCAATCTATTCCATGCTTTGCTTAGGGCTTCTCTCAAGTCTAGCATATGATTCTTGTATTCTTATATATCCCTGTCTCATTCTATTATCTTCCACCAGTTCTCTATGACAGATGGAAAATGATAGAAAAGGAAAGGGTAAGGCAGTCGAGCAGCCGAAGAAGAAGCGGACTCGCGAGCAGCGCGAGTGGGACCACACCCTTTCAGTGCCAGATACTCAGGGATAGCCGCAGCATTCTGTCCATATCCGAGAGACACCGGCAGACACTCAGAGGGAGTCAGGGGCAGCAGGTACACCGCTACGCCGCTCAGGGCGTACGCGTGCTTCAGCAGCAGCACGACTACCACCACCGCGTCCTGGTCCACGGTACCGAGGTGGAGGCACTCAGTGGCCAGCAGTCCGTTCTCAGTAGACTCAGCAAACAGGCAGTAGCACTGGCAGTGGCAACTCTAGCAGTGAGACAGAGGCAGACACGCAGCCAGCACCAGCACCAGCACCTGAGCCTATTATGCTCAGAGACGTCCGCGGGCTTCCAGGGCCCAAGGTCCACAGACTTCGTGGAGTCGGAGAGGAGACTTGGTGGCCTTTAGCACGTGAGCCCAGAGTGGATGTTCGCTTCTGGACAGTTATTCAGGAGATTTTCTTCTACGCCTACCAGAGGATGGGGACCAGGTTCAGCGAGCACAGGTTCACTTCATGTGTCAGCTGGTGGAGTCCCTATACTCCCATTCTTTGAGAGGTACCTCGAGCTGGTTTCTTTGCTGAGCGAGAGGGCTATGTATGTTCGACAGTGGGTGCGTGTATTCTATGCGACACTGTTTGTCGCGGGCGAGAGGGAGTTCATACAGTTTATGTTTCCTGGCGGTCGGTGGAGGCTGTCTTGTGACACTCTTGCTCGTAGTTTGGGAGTGCAGCTGGCAGCTGATCACGGGAATATTATTTCCCTACACTCTCTTGCTTACCAGGACGCCGAGGCTCCACATCGGGCTCACGAGCCGCTCTTTCCAGCAGACGAGGATGTCAGCTTCCTGTTCTAGCAGCCCTTCCTACCAGGCACACCCAGGACACCTGACAGACTCACTCCTGTGGCGTTCATTGTTCACATGGCTTTGAGGAGGAGACTGCTACAGGCAGGGCTACGCAAAGTGTATCACCACCCTTCAGTAGTGGATGCTTGTGTATATCTTGGGAGGGCTGGACTTTGACATAGTGGATCTGTTTATCTGTGAGCTTGAGGATGCCATTATGGATAGCATGACAGTGCAGCGACAACAACCCTACGCACACTGGATTAGTTGGAGCTGTGCTCGGCTTGCTCAGGGTCCATACATGGATGACTACACACGCTCGAGGACTCGTTTCAAGGTCTCCTCACCAACTGGACCACGAGACGGTCACCGAGGGGCGAGAGGTCAGCTCAGAGCCGAGCAGATTATTCAGTAGAGGGCCGAGGCAGAGGGAGCTGGCGATCCCATAGCAGCAGAGGGAGCTGGCGATCCCATAGCAGCAGAGGCAGCTTCACTTGAAGCAGCAGAGGCCAGCCTCCCATCGTACCTTGACACCAACACAGAGGACTCAGAGGATGACGAGGATTTCGTTCCCTCTATTCCAGTCCACCGGGCAGCTCATGACTCCGAGGTAGGCCCATCAGGGGCAGCAGCTGCAGCAGACACCGAGGGGGGTGAGCACCACGACCTTACACCTCCTACACCCCCTCCGATTACAGCTACCCAGGTTACCATTCCGGACACACTCGCTACGATTCTCCAGGCCCTTACAGCAGAGCAGCGTCGTTCGAATGAGAGGCAAGACAGACTCCAGGCTGAGCAGGCACAGATCCAGGAGGCTCAGATGGTGATGTTTCAGGAGATGAGCAGCAGCAGGATGATATGAGGTAGTAGCAGCTCATTCAGCAGCAGCAGATACAGCAACAGATGTTCACGTTCTTCTCAGGTTGCTTTGGGAGTATCTATCAGCACATGGGTTTGCCTCAGCCTCAGCCTCCAACACCTCAGCAGCTGCAGTTCGACCCGACAGCTCCACCTCCTCCTGCTGGTGGTTTCGTGCAGACACCTTGGCCTCATTCCCGATGTCTCCACTTCTTCAGACCGGGGTGTTTGCAGTTCCAGTTCAGGCACCAGTTCAGCAGACGCAGATGACAGAGCAACAGTGATCACAGTACTTAGAGCAGCAGCACTTCCTTCAGCACCTACAGCAGAGCTCACTTCCAATCACGACTCTCAGCTTTGACACGATGCCTCCAACTGTTCAGCCTATTCGTCCTAAGGTCGTCCGTCCTTCTGCGGCAGATTCCACGATCGTATCCTCCTCAGTCACCCCGGAGCCAGCAGCGTCTTCAGCTCCTTCTGTTGCTCCGTCGACTGCGCCGGATGAGGACACTCCCACAACCACACACTCCGACACCTCAGACGACGACGACGACGATACCGACCGCTATATTACTTTGCCGTCTGTCACTCGTGCTCCTTCTTCTCCAGCTCCTTAGTTCCTTAGCTTCGCCTTCCTTTTGGTGCTTTGTTGCCAAAGGGGGAGATAGATAGGGAGAGTAGATATAGGGGGAGCAGGGAGGTTTGTGGCATGATTTGGCCTCTTCATGGCTTTTGTTGTATGGACATGTCATTTGGATTTTGTGTATGATAGCGTGTTGACATGTCCTTACATGTGGTTTTCCTTTCAGTAATGCATGCCTGTTCGGTTCGTTGCTTATCTTCTCTTGCATGTGTTGGTGTTAAGCGCTTTCAATTTCATATTCTTGCTATCTCTACTTTGTGTTGTCATCAATCACAAAAAAGGGGGAGATTGAAGAGCACCTAGGTCGATAGATGCATTTGGTAAGTTTCGGTGATTAATGACAACCGTATGTGACTAACGTGTGTTTTGAAGGAATTATTATTTATCGGATGTGTCATATATGAAATATAAAAGGAGACCCCTCAATTCTTATTGATATGCATGCCAAAGACTTGAAATGCAAGATTAAGGACCTTTCTAGTATCAAGTGTCACAAGGAGATGAAGGACACTTGATTTAGTATAGGCTTTATAGCTTTTAGTCTTTGACCCTACTATTAAGAGGGGTTCTTAAGCTAGTAGCTTGACTTAGATCAAGTTGGCCTTAAAATTATGCACACTTGCTCAATCTCAGTCCAATACAACTCAAAGAAGTCATATGAACACTTGGAAGCAGAAGGAACTCGAAGAGAATTCAAATCCAAAGTCAAATGATTAAGAGGCTGAAATTTATATATGACCGGATGATCCGACACCATATGCATCTAAGGCGTCGGAGCAATACTGGTGAAGTAGCATGATCAAGAAAGAAACACTCTAGTGTGACCGGATGATCTGACACCCCATGCATAAGCGTCGGAGCAATTTTTGAGCATTTTCAGCCCGAGAGCATGTTTTTCGTTCCGCAAACTTGCCTTCACGACCGGATAAACCGACTGAGGCGTCGGAGCATCCGATCATTGACCGGATGAAACGTCGGAGCAATGACGCATGCAAAAGCATAGTGTCAGCCCCCAACGGCTACTATTTGACTTCAGTGTGACCGGATAATCCGCATGGTGCGACCGGATCATCCGACGCTATGTACATTTTTGGAAACAAAGTACAAACGACTACATTTTGATCTCAAGTCTATATATACCCATCCCTCGGGTCTCATGGACTGCCTTTGCCATTCTGAACACTTGAGGCCACTCTTGAGCTGAAGAAAAACACTAGAAGTCAAGAGGAGAAGAGATTGGGCTCTGAAAGTTGATCCAATCAAAAGAATTCATTCCTTTGGAGTAGCAAGTGTCCTTGAGCTTAGGGCCAACTTAGTGTGGGTCAAGTGATGTCTTGATTGCTTGTTACTCTTGGTGTTTGACGGCACCTAGACAGTCTTGGTGATCGGTAGCTCTTGGTGAGCTCTTGGAGTTTGTGGGAGCCCCAAGAAGAGAAGATTGTACACAGTGTGAAGCTCGCCTTTCTAGAGATGGAGAAGGAGCATTCTTAGTGAAGCACTTGCGTTCTTGGTGATGCAAGGGAGCCATACCCTTTGTGGGTGCTCCAACATGGATTAGGGGGGAGCGTCAACTCCTCGATACCACGGGAAAAAATTGGGTTGTCTCGTGTCCCTCTCTTTCATTCAAGCAATCTTATTAGCTTTACTTATTGCAATCTTTGCTAGTTTGCTTGGTTGTTTGAGTAGGATGATCATATGCTAGTGTGTTACCTTGACTAGGACACATACTTGATAATGTGAATCTTTGCTAGTTTGCTAGGAATCATGATCATGCTAGTGTGTTTGCCTACCTAGTTTGCTTATCTTACTGTGCTCTAGATGATAGGTTTTGGACTCTAGGATTGGGTAACCCTAGTTGTAGGCTAAGGACTCGATAGATTTCGAAAAAGTTCCAATTCAACCCCTCCTTCTTGGGCCACGATCCTTTCAATTCCTCATCGGGTTGACGAAATTCCAGCCTTCCATACTCTTCATTTTTTGATATTTAGCGTTTTGGACAATCTCATTCATTGCTGGCCAATGAAAACATGCAAAACTCATCTACAATCTGCTCAGTACTGTACGTTGCTAATAATGAAAAACGATTGTCAAAACTGATGCTGTCATTCTGTGATGGCAACGATTTGGTTGTCCATTCATATAGGTTTACCACCACTTCCTTTGCTCTGCTTCTTGAGATTTTTTGTCTAGACATGTGAAAATTTGTGCCATTGGTCTTTTTGATGTCAAAATATCAACGAAATATGTTGAGACACGCACACTTCTCAGATATAATTAGTGTGTGTGAAACAAACTTAACCTTAATTGAATTCGGAAACTAAAAATCTTTCCTTTTTCAAATAAAAAGCGATCTCCCACAATAGTTTGTTGGAGCACCTTTTCTTCAGGAAATGTCAGTCATATTTTCCTTTATGTATGTGAAATTCTGGTCAGCATCGTAGTCTAGAAAACCTTAGCTGATTGTTCTTCAAAACCTCTGATAGCAGTGAGCACAATAAGCAACGCCGCGATGGCCCATGTGGATGACAACCAATGGTGTTAATGCATTGCTCGCATGCCCATCATTCCCGACACTTCTCAAACCTATGTTATACCATGCAATCCCATAACTATATACTATCAGAAAACATTTCCGATGAGAGACAACCAAAGGTTAATCGTTTGTTTTCTCTACTGGCTGTCAATGTGGTGCAAAAGTAAAAGATATGAGTAAAGATAAAATGATTCCATATTTACAGTGGTCTATCTCGCGCGTACTTGAACTGTCAGTTCCTTGATCTGACTTGTATTTGACAATCTTTATTGCTCGATCAACAGGCAGACTACTGCAGTTATAATAGTATTGAAGTTCAATTTTGGGTACCCAATTGTATATATTTTTTCACTGTGGGAGCATGGATGAAACAGAAGCAACCTTTTCCCTGAGAGAGAAAAAAAATCACAACAAAAAAAGAATAGGCAAAAAAAACTAGACTGCGTTACTGTGAAGGTCCAAAATTTTAGAACTTGGGAGGAGTCTATAGTTGGTATCCAAGATGAAAATCCCAGGCAATTTGTCCTTCTGAAAAAGTCCTTGTAGTAATAGTTTAGACTCACAAAATGTTCCTTTTGGCATACAAGAGATGCAGTCACAGATAGCCCCAACGCATTATAGTGAACAGACAACTATATATGATACTGAAAGGCATTATACTTCAGATTAATTAAGCCTGTTTATTATTAGTCAATAGAGGTGACTTCAGTAGAGAACACAACTTGAGTGCGGCAATGGCTTCAATTCCATCGAGTCCTTCAATAGTTGGTGGTGGTCCCATTTTGTCTGCGCTCATCAGTTAACCTTAAAGTGTGATTATTCAACTTGTAACAATGATTTTGTTTAGTCTAGATCTTTATCACATTCTTAACTGTACGGGCTACGATAGTCCTCTGCTAACAAACTAGGTTTAAAAGAGCCCCAAAATCCTAAAACGACATCCATCGTAATGTCATTGATTCAGCAGATTAATTATGTGGGAGCATAAATTCTAAGATAGAAATGATTTACCCGGTGAAATTAAAATCTCGACAAAGAGCAACAGAAAACAGAGCAAGCAAATGAACCAACTTGAACTGGTTTAGTTTCCAGAAAACCCTATTGCTCTGTCTCGCGTAAGTTCAGAAATTGGATTCTTCCTATGTACTCCTACTTGGGAGAAGTCGTGTAGTCATTCAAGGGGAGACCTTCATCCCGTGCTATTTGTTCCCCTAGACCCCACAAGATGGTGACAACAAGGACGGAGGTAAGGTTTCTGCTGGTTGTTGATTGGTACTCCTTTGATCATCTCATCGAGGATGTGCGGTGGCTATAGTTCCCGGTGCATCACATGCCCATGTTCTATCAAGCATAGTTCATACTTCATAGGCTGCTACCGTAGCATAACAATGTAAGATGGTGTGAATCAGTATGTCAGATGAATCCATATTTATAGTGATGTAGTTACCTCTACTCTCGAAAAGCACATGCTCCAAACTAAATGCCAGTTCATTAATGGTCATTTCTGCTCGGCCTTCTCTTGTTGATTAAACGAGGAAGCACAACAAAGAAAGATTCTGAATGAATCATTGCAAGACTACGGAACTTAGTGTCAGTCGTCTATTTTGCGTCAAAAATATCAATAAAGAAAAAAATGTAATCACAGTGAACAGAGAAGACCACGAATATAACAACCATCAGCAACACTTCCCACTTAAATGCACCAAATGATCAGTTTATTGCCCCAACAAAATTATGTAGGTCACAAGTCAAAATTAAATATATTATACGAAATTCAAACAGCCAATAGCAGTGCAAATCCTATTTCAGACCACATGACAGCAGCTCAAGTCAGAAAGCAACCAAAATGGATAAATCCACGATCACAGCCATCCACAACAATCTGCCGTCGGCCACCGTTAATCCATGGTCATCATTCCTACTTACGCCATCGTGAATGAAGAATTGACCATTCACTTCTCCTTCCTCTTCTCTTGATTGTACATCCTTCATGGGACAATCCTGAGCTGTTCTGCATCCAGGTGGATCAAGATCTTCTTCCTTATCAGATGCTTCTTTCAATACATCGCACTACAGGGAGAGCAGCAATCACGGCGGTGGCCTCTATTGATTTGTCAGGTACATGATATCTGCTCGCAAGCCCATCATTCCCGATCCTTCTCACACCTATATATGTTCTTTCAAGGCACTTCTATGCCCAAGTGCATGTCTGTCGTTAAGATACATACAAGGGTTATCCATATTTATAGTGAGAACTGGTGTCCACTACTCTCCGTTGCAGTTGTGCTCAAGTGTTAGCGCATTAATTGCATCTAAATTATCCGTTTCTACTCTTTCTTTTATATTTCTAGTCAGCAAATGCAATGGATTCGGAAAAAGGGTGCTTAATGCGGTATCCTTAGGGCGGAGGCTAGCCCTAAAGCGGTCACAGACAAGGTTGCAGCACCAGGGGTGTCGTGGCGGTGGTGAGGCGGTGGAGGATAGAAGATGGGCAGGGACGGCAGCGGGGGCATTGAACTTTGGAAGTCGTAGGCTTGGTCGGCGGCAAAGGGTGCTGAGGAAGGGGATGGTGCGCTGTTGGAACCTGCAGGATTGGAGGTGGTGGAGGTGGGGGCGCTTGAGATGCAAAAGGAGGGAAAACTTCGGGCAAGTAGGAGTGGCAGTCGCAGGTGGTGATGAAAGCGCCCCTTTAGCCAGGTGGGGCTTGTGGCAATAGAGTGTCACTAACAGAAACGGGGAGAGATTCCTGTCGGTTCGCGATATTCCTGTCAGTTTTAAAAAAAACCGTCAGGGACGTGGACCAACTCCCGTTGCAGCGTACAAACCGACAAGAACTGGTGCAACAATTCCTGTCAGTTCAAACCCAGCCCACAGGAATATCGAAAACCGTCAAGAACTGGCCCTGATGACGGAAAAAACCGACAGGAAATAGGAAAAACCATGTTTCGCGGGCCAAGAAATTCAGCATCCGGTGTGGCAGCGACCAACAGCAATGAAACCCAAATGCGGTGGCACCTAACCGCCTAGGCCTGGACACCTGGTGTGGTTTCCCCGGCCAGTAGCTCAGCCTTGGCCTCTGCTCCTGGAGCAGCAACGCTCAGTCGCCTATTCTTGGCTGGCGGCATCCGCTCCTCTTCATCACACAGTCGTTCTTCGCCAATGTATGCCGCTGCCTGCTGCTTGCAGTGGTGCAGGCTGCTGTCCATATGTCCATGCGGCGGCCGTACTGCACACAAGCAGAGGCTCCCCCACCATGCGTGCGAGTAAGCAAGGCCGCGCCGCACGGCTAATGTTCAGTGGTTAGCATTTAGAACTGTTAGTATTCATAATTCTTGGAGAGTATTACTAATTCCAGGATGTGGAGATTCAAACTTGCGACCCAAATGGCTTGGTTATTGGAAAGAGTACAGAGTAGATTTATTGGAACTCAATGACGATTTGAAAGAGTACAGATCTGTTGGAACTCAAATGGCTATTGGAAAGAGAAAACCTGCAGTAATGCATGTCAAACCTCAATTAACACAATGGTTATTCAGAGTCCAGTGTCAATGCACATGGTTATTCAAGCTAGTGCAGTAATGAGCGAGTTTTTCAGATGGCTGGCTATTGTGCTAATTGCTCACTGCTAGTCCTGATTCAATGTTATGCTAGTGCTTACTGCTTCAGAAATTCAATTTTCACATATTAGAAAGTTGGAAATATCATTGGATTTTAGTAGCAGTTCTGTTTGTCGCGCATGTCCATTCCAGCTAAAATTTTGGACCAGCTACGCCACTGACTGTAAGGACTGCAATAGTCCTCTGCTACTACGTTTCAAAAAGCCCCAAAATACTAGCACAATATCCACCATAATAATACTCATGTAGAACCTAAAAGAAAGACTACCTATTTGATTTTCTGCCCCCCACCCCCCCTCTTTTTTCTTTTTGCTCTCTAGTTCCACTACTGTCTGCTACTATATTTAAAAGATCCCCGAAATCGTAACACAACATCCGTAATAATCTTATTGATAAATAAGCAGGTTGTATAGCAGTGTAAATTCAAACATAGAAATAATTTACTGGGTGAAATTAAAGTCTCGACATACAAAAAATTTACTTGGTGAAATTAAAGTCTCGACAAAGAGAAAACAAACAATAGAAGAGGCAAATGATCAACTTAAACTGGTTGAGTTTCGGGATAATATAATCCTATTGCTCTGTCTCGAGTAACTTGAGAAATTGGATCCTTCCAATGTACTCCTACATGGGAAAAGTCTCGCAGGCATTCAAGTTTCAAGGGGTCCTCCGTCTCCGATGGTATCTGTTCCCCTAGAACCCACATTGGTGAGAGTGACATGCGGCTATAGTTCCCAGTGCATCACATACCCATATTCTATAAATGCGTGGTTCAAAGGCTGGTACATCACCGTAACACAAAAAATGTAAGATCATGTGAATCAGTATGTTAGATGAATCCAAATTTATAGTGATGTAGTTACCTCTACTCTTAAAAGGCACATGCTCCAAATTAAATGTCAGTTCTTTAATCATAACTTCTGCTCCTATTTTGTTGATTAAACGAGAGAAAGTACAACAAATTAAGATTCTGAATGAATCATTGCAAGACGATTGCACTTCATGCCAGGCGTGTATTTCAATTAAAAAATATGAATAAAGGAAGAAAATAACAATCATGGTGAACAGAATACCACGAATACAACCACCATCAGCAACACTTTCCACTTAAACTCACCAAATGATCAGTTTATTGCTCCAACAAAATACGTAGATCACCAAATCAAAAATTAAATATATTATCCGAAATCAAAATTGCCAATAGCAGTACAAAGTCTTATGTCTGATGACCAGGAAATCTAAATGATGAAGCAGCCAAAATGGCTAAACCCACGGTTACAGCCACCCACAAGAATCTACCATCTGCCAGTGCTGCTCCATATGCATCAATCTTACTCGTGTCGTAGAGGAGACTTCAGCATCTGCTTTTCTTCCCTTTTGTCTCGGTTCTACATCCATCCGGGGATAATCCCGAGCTGCTCTGCATCCAGTTAGATCCAGAGCTTCCTCCCTAACAGGCTGCAGGAAGAGCTCCAATCACGGCAGTGGCCTCTATTGGTTTGCCAGGTGCATGATATCTGCTAACAAGACCATCATTCCTGATCCTTCTCACACCTATGTTCTTTCAAGGCACTGCTATGCCTAACTGCATGCTTGGCAACAAGATACATACAGGGGTAATCCATATTTATAGTGAGAGCTGATGTCCACTCCTCTCACGTTGCAGTTGTGCTCAAGTGTTAGGTCATTAATTCCTTACAAATCATCCGTATCTACTCTTTCTTTAATTGTTCTACTGAGCAAACTTTGATGGATTTGAAAATAGGGGGCTTAATGCATATCCTTAGGTGGTAATGGTAGGTCACTAGCGTCTACACCGAAGGAGCACATACATCGGCACTTAGCATCTGGGTCTTTAAGTATTCCGCGGTTGTTGGCCTAAAAGGGGGTCACAGGCAAGCTTGCAGCACCATGGGTGTCGTGGCGGTTGTGAGGCGGTGGAGGATGGAAGATGGGTAGGGACAGCAGCCGAGACAATGAACATTGGAGATCGTAGGCTATGTTGACGGCAAAGGGTGCTGATGAAGGGGATGGTGCGCTGAGGTGGTGGAGGCGGGGGTCCTCGAGATGCAAAAGGAGAGAAAGCTTCAGGCTAGTGACTGGCGGTCGCAGGTGGTGATGAAGGCGCCACTTTAGCTAGTTGGGGTGGTGGCAATGGAGTGTCACTACTAGAAATAGGGAGATTCCTGTCGGTTTGCGATATTCTTGTCGGTTCCAAAAAAACCATCAGGGGCGTGAACCAACTCCCATCGCAGCATACAAACCAAGAACCGGTGCAACAATTCCTGTCGGTTTGAACCCAGCCCACGGGAATGTTGAAAACCGTCAGGAACAGGCCCTGACGTCGAGAAAAAACTGACAGGAAATAGGAAAAACCATATTTCACGGGTCAATAAGAAACTCAGCGCACCAAAACTCTTCGCATTTTGCTGCATGTGGCATGACCAGTGACGATGAGCCACTGAGGCTACGACCAACAACAATGAAACCCAAGCGTTGGGGCGCCTAGCCGCCTCAGCCAGGTGCGGTTGCCCCAGCGGGTAGCTCCACCTCAGCCTCGGCCTCTGCTCCCAGAGCAGCAGCCCTCGGTCGCCTGTTCTTTGCTGGCGGTGTCCGTTCCTCTTCGTCACACGGCCGTTCTTCGCCAATGTATGCTGCAGCTTGCTGGTTGAAGTGGTGCAGGCTGCTGTCCGTGTCCATGCAGTTGCTGTCCTGCACACGAGCTGAGGCTCCCCCACCACGCGTGCGAGTAAGCAAGGCCGCATGCCTAATGTTTAGTGGTTAGTATTTAGAACTGGTAGTATCCATAATTATTTGATAGTATTAACAATTCAGGGATGTGGAGATCCAAACTTTCGACCCAAAAATGGCTTGGTTACTGGAAAGAGTACACATTAGTACACATTTATTGGAACTCAATTGGCAATTGGAAAGGGTACAGATTTGTTGGAACTCAAATGGATGTTGGAAAGAGCAAATGCAGCGATGCAGTGTCAAACCTCAATAAACACAATGGTTATTCAGAGTCCAGTGTCAATGCACATGGTTATTCAGGCTAATTGCTCACTGCTAGTCCTGATTCAATGTTATGCTAGTGCTTGCTGCTTCAAAAATTCAATTTTGACATATTAGAAAAGTTTGCAAATACCATGGAAATTTAGTTGCAGTTCTGTTTGTCGCGCATGTCCACCCCACCTAAAATTTTGGACGAACTACGCCACTAGCTGTAAGGACTACAATAGTCCTCTGCTACTATGTTTCAAAGAGCCCCAAAATCCTAACACGACATCCATCATAATTTTATTGATTAATCAGGTTATACAGGAGCGTATTCTAAGATAGAAATAATTTAATGGGTGAAATTAAAGTCTCGACAAAGAGCAACAAACAATAGAAGAGGCAAATGATAAGCTTGAACTGGTTCAGTTTCGGGATAATCCTATTGCTCTATCTGGAGTAACTAGAGAAATTGGATCCTTCCAGTGATGTACTCCTACTTGGTAAAAGTTTCGCAGGCATTCAAAGGGTCCTTCGTCTAAAAATCCCATGCCATCTGTTCTCCTAGAACACACAACGGTGAGAGTGATGCGCGGTTATAGTTCCCGTTGCATCACATACACATATCTATTATCTTAATATAATAGTGTTAAAATAAGCCACCATGTTTGCCGAGAGGGTCTAGAAATTCTCATATTAATCTAAAAAGAGAGAAGAATATTCACCGTTGGATTTTATAGAGATCTAACGGTCTAAAATAATTCCCATGTTAATCAAAGAAAAAAATATTCACAGTTAGATTTTATAAAGATCTAACTGTCCAAAGTATCTAAAAAATTCACGTTAAATACGACTGCTAAGGGTACCCGCAACAATTAACGGCGGTTACTCTCTTTAGTGCCTTCGTGTGCTGCCAAAGTGCCAATACAACACACAAACGACGACCTGTCCAGCAATGTATCTTCAGCACCCTGCCCAAGACGTTATGGATCCCAGATGTCGTATGCACTCGCGCTGGCGGCCACGCTCTAGAGCCCTGCCTCGCCCAGCTGTCGACCACTCCTCCGCGCCGGCCGCATCGATGCCGCGCTCCTGCCTCACCTTACCTCCTCGGATTCGATTTGATAAAATAAACAACGGCAGCCCAATGCTCAATTTCCATGGCAAGACTGATGACCACTACCGCTTTCTGCAGGTAAGGACGAGTCGATGAGAGTCTGCCTCGAGCTCATGTTGTGCCCATATGAGATCATGTGTGATGTGTGATGAAAAATTAGTTTATTAAAATTGGCGTTGCAAAGTGAATTAGCATAATGGCATAGGATGATGTGCATGTGCGCTAATGTGTTTGAATGTGCTCGTGGTAGCATGTCATTTAAATGTAACATGCTCATGTGAGTGGTGTTGCATGGACTGATCTTGAGGCAAGTCGTGGACTTGTGCTTGTATATGGTTGTGTGTTTGGTCATGTGCACGTGTTACTTGAGGCAAAACGTGGTCGGTGACGGACTGGAACTAGGTTCGGGGGAACTGAGGTTTCGGGACTAAGTTTAGGAAGGAACTGAGGTCCTATTGATCAAGGATGTCACGCGGGATGTTCGGGCTAGAGAACGGTGCACATGAAGGATTGTCGACGTGCGAGTATAAGACTCTGCGTCGGCGGATATGTTGGTCTAATTGCGACTGCCAGCAGTTGGCCTTGGATGCGGTCACCATGTAGCATGGCATGTAGCACATCATATATGCACGGCTGTAAATGTGTTCGTGTCAATGCATGGCATCAGGGTCAGGATGCATGTATTTGTATGCACGAATGTGCTAGTTGTGTGCTGGCCGAATAAACAACAGGGAGGTGCTCTGTTGGTTTGTGATTGTGGTGGAAGTCCAGTCGGACTTGGTGCTCGATGGACTTGGAGTTAATCGAGTCCGGCTCGTGCTTAGCCAACTATGTGTGCTGGGCTGTTTTGCACGTGTTGCCAGCTTAATTAAGGAAAGGCCCAAAGGCCTGATCGGACTCGTGGTCTGGTGGTACAGATAAAAAGGAGTCTTTGCGTGGGCGAGATAGAGGACAGACGACGACGCGAGGAGGCGGCGGCGGTTATTTTCTAGGAACGACACACATTTTAGTGGAGCATCCAGAATCTATTTTTAGGGTGAAAAGTGTTCCGCTGCAGTTTGTGCTATCATTCACCCCCTCTGATAGCTAAATTAGAGGGCTTTGATCCTACAGCCCGGTCCCTCTCAGCGGTGTGCTCTGCCCGTTCATGGTAAACTATGTGCGTGGGGTCTGCTCAACATGGAAGTACGTACTAGCGGCTCTCGCTACGCCTAGAGAGACACTCTCTCCCCCCTACTTTTTCTCTAACGTGGATGTACTATAGAGAGCACTAACAAGCCCGTTGCAGGTGTTCTAATACCATATTAATCAAAAAAATATATTCGCCGTTGGATATTACGAGGATGTAACGGTCTAGAGTATCCTAAAGAATTCATATCAAACACAACTACTAAATATGTCTAAATTTGGAATTTAAAAAATAAAAAAAAACTAAGGTGCGCCAAGGCAACACGCTGGGCCTAGCCGATGGACAGCTCCGACGCCAGTTTGGATTATAGAGAAGGATCCAAGTCGACCAGACTCTGCACTTTGGCTTTCGGTGAGCTTCTTGCCGCGCAGCTGCAATCCATAGCTCACGTTGTATGCTACGGTTCCTGGCGTAGCACCCAAAAGGAAAAAATCAGAGCGAGATTAACCGTACAGTCGAAAGTTATCTCAAGAACCCTACTCATTATTTGGCCTAAAATATGCTAGAAATCATTTCTGTGTATATTTTAGTGAAATGCATATAGAGTCTTGAGCACAAGAATTTTCATCGATGAACTAATATTCCAGGTTTCGTAAAAAATAATTCGGAAGCACATGGTATTAATTACTAAAAAGCCTGCCATGCACGCTGTTCATAGTGTCTACACACAATTTTCTTTACGCCATCATGGCTTCTCACAAAGATGAGTCAACCTATCCTTGGACGCAACAAGTCCATTCTTGCCACCTCACAAATTAATATAGAGTTGATGTAATCATGTAATATTATAATTTGGGTCCATGAGAAAATAAGTAGGGTATTGTTTCTTTATTTCCACCAATTATCATGAGATGAGAATTTCTATCACACAAGAACCAACGTGATTGTATTTTTAATTTGAAATTATTATTCTTTGCAGAGACTGCTTCTTCTTATCCTTTTTTCTTTGTAGGTGGTTAGAACAATGCTCTTCTCCATGCTGAGGGCATTTGTTCTCAAGGACTAGAAATTGCCATGTTAATTTGTGGGATAAATAGAAAGTCTATAGTGTTTTGATTGTTCATGGGCCTATCTTACAATAATATGTTAATTACATCAACACTAGAGAGTCCATAAGATATGCTATCAAAAGTTTACAATAAAATAAAGGAAAGGAAACCAATAAATCGATGTTGTTACGTGGAGTTGTCGTGTGTTGGCTAAGTTATTGGAAAATCAACATCCAACATTTCCCCACATGCATTAATTATTTTGATTCGTAAGTGTCATATGAAGTAATGCACTCTATACGAAACACAAATTACTATGACTATTGATGTAAAAAATAGAGACTTCTCCATGGTCTATCCCAGTGGACCCATGTCATAATAGCTCGGATTATTTTGATACTGGTAAAAAACAAGAGTATAAATCAAATTTAAAATAAATCTAGACCTCATATCAAATGGATTATTTCAATACAGGAATATAGTAGAAGAATACAAATCCAACCTCTGGCGGAAGGGAATGTTAGAGATGAGAGATTAATACAATGCCAACGAAACAGGAGAGCAGAAGAAAGATATAAGGAGATTGACGCATCGAGGAAGCTGGGTGTGACCGGATCAGGAGCAGCTTAAACCGTAGCCTACAAGGAATGATGACACAAGACACGTCACAGTGATGGCCATATTTGCATAGCCGCACGAGGCACACATACTTGCTAGAAAGGGCCAAATAAACAGATTGTGGTATGATATTAGCACGACGTCTAGCACGGTGGTTCTCCAAAGCTGGAAAGATAGTGCGACAAGAATCACCCATTTGATAAGTGTGAATTTTACAAGACAACCAAGAAAGTGTGAATTTGCTAGGGAACCAGTAGAAGACTTTGGAAAAGAACAAGCCAAGAGTCATGGAAGAAAAGCTTCATTTTGTCTCTACGTCAAATTTCACAATTATGGCATCAGATGGGAAATTAAAATGAGAAGAGAAGGAGATGTCGACTGCTTTAAGACAAGGGGTTTCCCGATAATCCGGTAATTGTGTTGTTGGTAGTTGGACGTAGTAAGCATGGTGCACATGGCTGGGTGTGAGGCTTAGGTCGAAGCAATACATCAATCAAAGCTATCAAATGGTGATAGAGATGAGGAAACTACGATGGTAAACAACGGAAGAATCCCATGAGAATAAGCGATTACCGTCGGGTACTCAGGCGCATGCCAATCAACGCAAAGGATGCCAAAGGCCTTAGCCAAACTCAAGCAATGGTGCGAGCCGGCTCATATTCGGAATAGACGATTCAGTTTTCTAAAAAATTTTGATTATAAGAACTTTCACATAAAAAATCTCCAAATATTAGATGAATTAATAGGTACAGGTCTAGAGAGTCCAGAAAAAATAAGATAAAACTAATTGACACCGACCATCATGTAAATGCAACAAATATTTTTTAAGAAAAAATCATCAAAAGATCTTAATGTTACAATTGGACTTGCCATTAGGGTGAATAGAGAAGCTAAGAATTAATTTTTTTTGAAAGACCAAAACAAAGATTTTTTTATATAGGCAGAATGTGAAGATATATGACATATTATGCACAACAAACCCACTTTAATTGACCCTCCAAAATAATTATTATTTAAAAGATTAAAGAAATATTGCAGATGACGAATATAAAAGGATCAATTGCATGTTATAAAGGCTAGAGTGAATCTCATAGGATCAGTGGCATGCGGTGAGGAGTGGTGGTGAGGAGATCCAAAATCCTAGCAGCCGCATGAACAAAAATTAGTACGTAGAGATGATATAAGAAACAACACCTAGCGGAAGTTAGAGGCTTCATGCTGCATGAAAATGCTAGGAGAGAGATGGGGGATTTATTTTCCCATAGTAAAGGATATGATCAATAATAGAGACAACATAGCATCTCGAGAATATATTTGTAGTACCTTTTCCAACAATATTAAAAAGATTAAATTAGCTAAAATTGAATGCTAGGAGTTGGAACTAAAATAATAAAATAAGAGTCTATGTCAAATAGTTGTTCAAAATATAAGTAGAAGCGAGTATGGTTTGTATGTAAACCACCAATAAGCCACAAATTAATGCCATCATTCTATTAGAAAAATCATGTGGTTAGCATGACAAGGAGGTCGCATTGGTGAAAAGCTTCAAATTTTATGATGATAAATAACAACTAAAGGAAAAAATAGATAAATTCATAAAACTATATTTCTACACAAATAACCCCTATATTTCTACATCACAGAATATATGATGATAATCTCTTAGTATGGACCATTTCAATAAAAGAATGACAATGAAAAAACAAAATCATTTAAAAAGAATTATTTTCAAGTAAAAATTGAAATATTAGCATGAAAAGAAAACTAGCTACCCGAGCTATTTGCGTGGGCAACCTTGCTAGATCTATATATCAAAGTGTGGTTCATGGGCTGGTACCATTCCGCGGCACAAAAAACATAAGATCGTGCGAATTAGTATGTTAGATGAATCCAAATTAAATGCCAACTCTTTAATGATCATATCTGCCCCCTTATTGGTTGACTAAACGAGCCTGTTTGGCTTGGCTTCTCCACCATCTTCTGCTGAACCCCTACCAAAGGGATATTTTGAAAATGACTTCACCATCGAAGCCATGAAGAAGCCGCAAAACGGCTTTGCCTATGCAGCTGAAGCCAAAAATTGTGGCTTCTCACGGCTTCACTCTCACCTACCGTGATCATAAATGACTAAAGCTATTTTACTAAACGTTTTTTAGAACAGCTTCGGCTCAAACAAACAAGCTGCTTCACCAAGGAAGCCGCTGCCGGAGCCGTTTTAGGAGGAGCTGCAGCCCTGCCAAATAGTCTCGAAGTAGTGCAACAAAGTAAGATTCTGAATGAATCATTGCAAGATGATGAGACTTCGTGACATATCATCAAAGAAAAAAACAACAGTAACAGGGAACAGCGAACCACGACGAATACAACAGTCATCAGCAACAAGCCCCACTTAAACACGCTAAATGATCAGTTTATTGCCCCAAGAAAATTACCTAGGTTAGAAATCGGAATTAAGGCTCCTTTTGGATGGGCTAAAAGTGAAGGACTAAAAATTCACCCAAGGTGTGACAATGAGTTAAAACATGAGCTAATTATGGCTAATAGAATCTAAACACCCACTAGCCACTATTTAAAGGAATTAGCTAACTATTAGCCCATATTTATCCTTCCTATTTGGTACCCAAATCTGAGGACTAAAATTAGCCTTGGGATCCAATTTATCTAGTACTAGTTACTCAAGACAGAGCTCAATCACCGTGGTGCCCTCTATTGGTTTGCCAAGTTCACGAGGTCTGATTGCAAGCCCATCATTCCAGATCATTCTCACGCCCATGTTCTTTCAAGGCATGGATATGCCCAAGCACATGTTTATTAGTAAGATACATAGTAGGGTAATCCATATTTGTAGTGGGAGCTAGTGTCCTCTGCTCTCATACTATAGTTCCTCAAGTGTCAGTTCATTAATTGCCTTTAAATCAACTGTATCTACTCTTTCCTTTATTGCCTAGTGAGCAAAAAACATGCCAATTCTATAACGGTCATATCTACTATTTTTTGTTGATTAAAAGAGGTAGTGCAACAAATTAAGATTCCAAATGATTCATTGCAAGACAATTGGACTTCATGTCATGTGTGTATTTCGCTTTAAATATGAATAAGGAAAAAACAACAATCATGGTGAATTTACTGCGGAGGGACTCTCCCTCACTGACGTGTGGGCCCTACTGCACTTGCCCATACGTCAGCGGGTGAGCCCCTACAGTACAACATAGGAGACTCATCCATACAAAACCACGGATACAACCACCATCAGCAACAATTCCCACTTAAGGCAATCTCAAACTATAATATGTATGAACAGTATCCATATTGTCATATTAGCAAGACACTCCATTAAGAAACTGCATCACCAAACACAAAGTTTCTTTTGGTAGGGCCCACTGAAAATTCTACCATGCATTCATCTCTCTCCGTTGTCTCCTATCTTCTCTCTAATGTACTGATGAGGACATGGCACCCATGCATACGTCCATGAGTGGTGTATGTAATGAGAAACAAGGAGTCCAGCAAGGTTTTCCAAGTCAAGAAGGAGACCCGAGGCTAATTCAATTCGAGTCCCCAAGGTGGAGGCCCAAAGCAACTCAAGTTCAAGTCCACCTCGGAGTCCAGGAGCAGCCCACATTAAAAATGACGCCCAGGTCGCATACGGAGTCGGTTTTGGGCGTTCTTTATGTGGCTGGAACCAAAATTTCATAGAGCTTCCAATGGCACCAGGACCAAATTCCATCTGAGTCGACAGGAATCGTCGAAATAAGTGGACGTTCATAATCTGTTAGGGTGCTGCGCCACGGAATTTTGGATCATTGGCCTTTGTACCGTGTCGAGCCTTAAGCCCAAGTTGTGGGCACCCCCTCTCTGGCCGCCCCAACCCTAGCTTGCCCCTTTAGGCTATAAACTCAGTAGCCTCCACCATAGGAACTCGCATTTTCTTTAGTGCTAGTTTTCCATCGAGAAACAGTCATCTTCATTGTAACTGTGATGTTGAGTCCTTTTGCTGTGAATCAGGGCTCCTGTTCTTATTTTTCACCACTGGGGTTAACCACTATGGCGATTAGCCCTTTTGTGATTAGAGATTGAATCTAATCTTGATCTTCACTTGATACACATATGCAATCTCAGATCGCAAGTTTACCCTTTCTTGCTTGTGTTCTTCGATTCGCTTGCAGGGAATAGCCTTCTTGGTGAGGTCAATCGAGTTGTCGCTTGGTTATTAACCAACGGAGCAGTGGTGCAACGGTTGCAGGGTTTGAATCGTGTCTGATTTGAAGCCGGATCGCCAACATTCAAGTCTCCACCAATCGAATTTATCTATACTAACTGGAAGATCGGGCCAGTGCTACATCGTGTGCCCTTTAGATTCATTTCTTTTTCCTTACCTAGAGTCTACAAAAAGTCCTACAAAAAAATAATTCCGCTGTCCTATAACCCCTTTGTGTCCTACACTTTTTTAGTTCAGTTTGCTTTTCTAAATTTTAGTCCCTCGTTGTGAACAAAATATTAAATATTGAAAATATTTGATTATATAAGATAAATAGTAGAAATAAATATCATGAACAAATGAGTTAACATCATCAAAAAATTTAGTCTACAAAACAATAAATAATTTGACATTGCAAACAAATTATTTACGTCGACAAATAATTTAAATGAAGAACAAATACATCTACATCGCAAAAATAATTCTTATAAGTATATATATACATGCTAAATAAGTTAGTATATAAAGAAAATAAATTATTTTGCACACCAACTAATGAGTCTACAACACAAAAACTTAGTATAACCATGCCAATGTTTTCCTAAACGCTAAACGGTAAACAGTCGGTCACCCTTTGTTTAGTGTTTAGACTGTTAACGGTGTTTAAACGGCGTTAAATGGCCTAAATGGTTTGGCATAATAATACTAAAATATACATATTTATGTACGTAAATATCAAATATGCTAGAAAGTCTACATATTTGCACATGGAAAAAGTATGTATTCTATCAAATAATCTTTTTGGAGGAAATTTAAATCCCACAACACTTCATATATTTACGATGCTAATTAGTTTGGTATTGAATATAGTAGTTGTAATCCTCATATTAACTAAATTATAAAGTAAATGGTCATTTAGCTCATGTAATCACGTTTAACTCGACTCTGTTTAGACGGTTTAGATGGTTTTTAACGGTTTAAACGGGTTTAAAACGTTGAACTGTTTAATTCACCGTTTAGGGCATAAACGACACGAGTGACCTCTGTTTACCATGTTTAAATGAACTAAAGGGCCGTTTAGGCGAACAGAGAACCTAACATGACTCAATCTTAAATGTAGATAAATAGTTTTATACTATAATAACAGGTAAAAGTATAGATCTATTAACATTTCATTATATAAGAAATAAATATGGTTAGTATGAATTATAAAATGATAAACTATAAAATCAAATAAATATTAGTCAGAATAGAGAAAAAGGAAGAAAGAGAATAAATAATTGAACAGATACAAAAGATTAGACAAACGAAAGAAAAATAGAAAGGGAAGGAATGAAATAGAAAAGAGAAGAAAAGAACGAGAGAAATAAATATAAGAATAAAATAAAAAGGAGAATAAATGAAACAAAATACAAAGGATTAAGAGGAAAAAGAGAAAATGAAAATAAAACGGGAAGAAAAGAAATAGGAAAGACAATAAAAGAACATGAGAAATAAACATAAATATTAAAATAAATAGAAAAAGAAAAATGAAATATATAATAAAAAGAAAAAGGTAGACCATTTGTATGCATGCAGCTTGCATGGACAGCCAACGGCCTAGCATGCTGTTTGTTCACCACATCGTGGAAATAGTCCCTATTCAGTCCGATGGCACTCATGCGCATGCATGCGAAAGGACCTGCTAGCTTCTGTGCTGTTAAAATTATTATTGGGCTGATTGCTTGTGTTGGCCCATATGACGTCCTTCAGGGGACGCTTCGTGATTTTACAACATGCGCGAAGTCGCAGCGATGACCTCGCACGTTGGTTTTCGGTTTGATCCAGTTCCTTGAATAAGAAACCATGCCTTCTATTTTTTCTATCTCCCCTTATTATCCCTGCTGCCACATCAATTTTTTTATGATGTGATATTTCTATTAAATGCTATATAGAAACTAGCTCACATCAAGGGTTGGGACTTACCCTTAAATGCACCAAAAAATCAGTTTATTGCTCCAATAAAATTGCGTAGATCACCCAATCACCCAATCCGAAATCCAAATTGGTACATGTCCAATGTCTGACCAGGAACAGATGAAGCAGCCAAAATGGCTAAACCCACTATTACACCTACCCTCAAGGATATGCCGTATACCACCGCTGCTCTTCCCACCTGTGTCGTAGAGGAGAGTTCACCGTCTGCTTTTCTTCCTTTTATTTGGGTTGTACATCCTCCCTGGGACAATCCCGAGCTCCTCTGCATGCAGGTGGATCAAAAGCTTCTTTCCTATCAGACTATGCTTTTAATACATTGCGAGGGGTTCCAATCACGGCGATGACCTCTATTGGTTTGCCAGGTACATGAAGTTTGTTGGCAAGCACATCGTTCCCGATCCTTCTCACACCTATGTTCTTTCAAGGCACTGCTATGCCCAAATGCATGTCTATTGGTAAGATACATACAAGGTTAATCCATATTATAGTGAGAGTTGGTAACCACTACTCTCACGTTGCAGTAGTTGCGCTCAAGTGTTAGCGCATTAGTTCCCTCTAAATCGTCCGTGTCTACTCTTTCTTTTATTGTTCAACTAGTAAGTAAATGTGACGGATTTGAAAATAAGGTGCTTAATGCGGTATCCTTAGATGGTAATGGTAGCAAATGCATGTCTGTCGGTAAGATATTTCTGACAGATTAAATTGGATCCAACACGGATGACTAACTAATGTGAACCTGCTTTGGATTCATCTAGCACGCATGATTAGTGTATCCCTAACGGTATGTATTAAAAGTTTACCCTTATGGTTGTTGTTTGTCATACCCTAAAATTTTAATTTTGGGATGTGAATATCTTTTCGAATAAATTTAACCATTTTCTTGGTTTTATGAGAATTTTCCAGAATTTTTTTGAATTTATTCTCGTTTCTCTAGAGCTAATTCAATTCTTGAAAATATCTAGACTCCTTTTCGCGAGCCCTAAATATTTTATTCAAGCTTCTCGTGTCCTAAATATTCTACGGAAATTTTGTTCCCCAAATTTTTTAGTTGAAATTAACTAAGCTTTTTTTTTCTTTCCTTGTTTTTTCCTCAATTCTTTCTTTCTTCGGGCCCGCAAGTTCCTTTTCCTCCTCTCGGTCAAGCCCCTTTTTCCTATCAACGCCCAGCTTCTTTTTCCACTAGTGCAATCGGACCCTGCAATAATGGGTAAAAAGCCACTGCAATAACGGGCAGAGGAGCCGCTATTACGTTCCCGTAATTGCAGGCGACCCCTCTGCAATATCGGGCAAACCTGCCCGTTATTGCAGTGACAGTTTGCAATAACGGTCGGCCTGACGTCAGCACGACGGTTATTGAAGATAGATTTTAAATAACGGCCGCGACGTCATGAGGCCCGTTATTGCAGGGTTGTTTGCAATAACGGCCGCGTGACATCATGTTGCCTGTTATTGTAAATGACCACTGCAATAGCACGCATTGACGTCACGTGGCCGTTACTGCAGTAAATTATAGGCTGAACCAATTTTGGCATTTTATTCGGTTCCCGGGCCACAAAAATATAATTCAACAACAGAAAACAAAATTTATCAGAGATAATATATTTCATATAGCAACCATGACAACATAATTCATACAAAGTCATTGCTCATGCATTCAAAAACTTAAGTGTAGGTCATTCATAGAAAAACACAAATGTCATTCAAACCATACATATATAAAATTATAAAAAAACAGTTTACATATCAAGTGCCTTCACTCTCTCCTCCTCAGCCTTCCTGTTTTGCTCATATGGCATCCATGGGGCCTCCTTTTCCGAGATAATCACAAAGGTCAGGATGTTGTGCGATGTCACTAGTTTTATCCTGGTATGCACCATGTGGCCAAATGAATTCTCGCATGATGAAGCAGAGTAGCTTAGAGCCAATAAGATAGAGTGTCTACTTATCAATGTGGGAATTCTCTTGCGCGGGGTGGAGATGTGGCTGCACATATGAAGTAACCAAATCTTACGAATATGGTAAGTAAAACAAACAAATGTTGTAGGAAATCTTACATACAAAATCAAATGTATACCCCAATACTTACATTTTTCCATATGCTTGGTTCTTCCGTAGGAAATCTCGTGTAAACCCCACTGCGAGCTGATATGTATTTGCACATATAGTACCCACAATGCATGCTACCAAGCTACCAAGAGCCTGTTTTGCACACTGTTCGAAACAAAGTATATTGCTAAGTTACAACACAGTGAGATTTGAATACAATGAAATAAATTGTTGTACTAGGTATATATATATAGTAGTACCAGAAAATGTGTTCTGTACGCCATTTTTTTCCTCCGTGTCTTATGACCCTCACCACCCAGCTGGAGGTAGAACTGATAGGCACTGTTATACAAAAGGAAATAAATATTGTGCAATTAGTATGATTTTAAAGATTACAACTTCATACAATAATTGATGTTACCTATCTAGGACCCCTACGAAGTCCTTGTATGTCTTTGGATCACGATCCAGAGAGTCAAGTACCCAAACCCTCGCAATCTTCGGATAAATCAAGAAAACAATCCAATGGTTGCTATAGAAATACGTAACCATGTTAGTGTTTAAGTGAAACATTCAACTCCACAGAAAGTAACAGGATAGGGAAACATACTCAAAGTGGTAAGGAGCTATAATGCAAGACCTATCGCTCTAGTCGTACATGCGTCATCTTTGTCGCATGCCGACTACTTACTTGTACTTTCGTTGTTTTCTCTTAACGGTTCCTAAAGTACTCGGGTAGCACACGCTTTAATCCGTGGAACCTCGACTCTTCTGTACGCCTATGTTACTACGCCTGCACGCGGCCAAGCTTCTTGCGCTATGGGCTACGGCTACGATCAGGGATCAGGTGTTTAGACGCAACAGGCTAACTACCCGGGAAAATTACATGGCCTAACAAGAGCAAGATGCGAAAAATTTTACATGCATTCTACAATGCTGGGATTCACTCCCGACTTGATATCATATCAGTTACAACATATTTTTATGTTTACCTTGCATGGCACTCGCCGTGCCTTCGTCTACTCGTTTGAGTCCCTTGCTCGGGGGCTGGGCGCGACACGATGACTCGGCCTCGCCGACTACTCTGCCAGCCACCCGCTCGGCCATGACAACTCGACCTCGCCGACTACTCCATCAGCCGCCCGCTTGGCCTCGCCGACTACTCTGTCAGCCGTCCGCTCGGCCACGACTCGACCTCGCCAACTACTCCATCAGCCGCCCACTCGGCCAAGACGACTCGGCCTCGCCGACTACTCCGTCAGCCGTCCACTCGGCCACGACGACTCGGCCTTGCCGACTACTCCGTCAGCCACCCACTCGGTCATGACGACTCGGCCACGCCGACTACTTCACATGCTTTTGGCTACTCATCTGGCTCCCTCGCTCGGGGCCTGGGCGCGACAGGGCACTCGCCGTGCTTTCGACTACTCGTTTGGCTCCCTCGCTCAGGGGCTGGGCTGCAGGATACTCGGCACGATTTCGACAGCCCATCTGGCTCCCATGCTCGGGGACCAAGCGCGTGCAGAGACTTTCTCGGAAAAGATTTGGATTGAGTGGTATTTTAGATTTTCTTTTGGGAAAGTTATTTGATTAACCATTTTTTCAGGGATAGACTCCTGAAAAAAGGGGTTTTTCAAATTTCAGAACCAATTCACCCATTTTAACCATCAATTTAAACTCTATACTTCTACACAACCTATGCCACGACCTTAATTACAAACCTTGGGATTTGGATTTAAGGCTCGGTGGCTGCGGGATACGTGTCATCGACGGCTTATTTTCCAAATTTTTGGAAGAACTCGAAGACACCTTCAGAAGTACTCAGAGGCCTGCATTACTCGGCTACGAAGAGCTCGGGTGCTTGTCAGGGATAGATCCCCAGGTACCTGCAAGTAAAGAAGAAGTTGGACTCCTACTAGGATTCCTGTGTAATCCTACTAGGACTCATATCTTGTAATCCTACTAGTACTCCTACCTCGTAACCGACTGGGAACCCCACCCCCTTAAGTATATAAAGGAGGACGGAGGGCGCAATATACAATACCACCACACAAGACGTAGGGTATTACGCTACTCTAGCGGCCCGAATATGTCTAAATCTGTATCTTGTGTCTTCACGTTTACCTTCAAGTTGCAGACCCGACGATCCCTCACCAAACAATCACCTACCTTAGGGTATCCCTAGGTAGGCTGACGGTAAAAACACCGACACTGCTGACCCGTGCTCGCCTCGAACCATGCCCCCACGACAACCAGTGCCGCTGCCAGGATGGTCTTCCCCAGCAGTGCGCCTCCTCTTCCTTTCGGGTTCATTTTCGACCGCCATGGTGGGCCTCCACCGCGGGTAAGCCATCAAATCGAACCCCCTCCCTCTTCTCTTTCTTTCCCCCCTCTCCCCGCACTCTCCCGTGCCCTAGAACACGGGAATTCGTGCTACAGTACCCCCTGGCCTCCATAGTTTTCACGTTTTAGCTCTGTTTTAGTTCGTTTTTATTGCGTTAGCTTTATTTTATAGTGAGCTATCGTTTAGTAGTGTTGTTTTACCGCAGTTCATGTTTGTAAATAAATTTAGAATTAATTTGATTAATGTCTATTTCAACTAGCTTTTCTAATTAAAAGCTAATTAGAGTTCTACACTGATTTTCATAATTAATGTTAATATCATTAAATATCAACTTAAATGTGTCTTTTAATATAACTTTTTTAGTTCAAAGACGAACCATAAAATTTTACGCTAGTTGTTCTCACTTATATTTTATTTGCTAGTTAAATAATTAATTAGCTTGATTTGCACATAAACTTGATAAATAAAATAAAACTCGACTAAGTTTATCTCATCTTTACAAATATAAAATAAATTGAGTTAATTCTAATGTATTCTTTACATATTTTTTCATAATTAAAATAAATTCAGCTTATAGCTTTCTTTTCTATTATAATGCAGATCTTCCTGTAGCTGTGTCTTTTCAATCGTAGCTCCGTTTTCAGCATTTCTTGAGCTCTCGTGATCGTAGATTCGAGCCCTATCCTTTAGTGTGTCGTTATAATGCTTTTCTTCCGTTTGCTGCTATGTCTTAGTTGTGCTTGTTTGCTTGTTTTTTTATGCTTGCGTCAGCTTGTCACGAGTAGAAGGAATGAGTTTGAGAAGTTTGAGAGCTCTGAAGAACAAAAGTTTGAGGAACAAGTGTTGATGACTCAGAGCAGCTATTCTCTTAAATAAAGGCAAGTATATTCCTACTTTTGTCCTAATAACCTTTATTTGTTTATGTTTACACTTGCATGCATTAACTTGATGGGTACCTATTTATCCCTCTTGTTTATCCATGTCCTTGAAAGTCGGGTTATGTTTTTAAAAAGCTTGGGTAGTTTGCTTAGTTGCTAAACTATGGTTTCCGGTGGTTTATGAAAATAATACTTGATACATGTCACATCTTTTGGAACCTCTGATATGAATCAATGTTTTATGATAATTAATCTAAACCATGGAGCAACCACCCGAGAAAATAGTGCAACCACAAAGACTACATGGCTCTGATCTTGGCTAATTAATTAGATTTCTCTAGCTTGTTAGTAGCTTACTGAAAGGAGCAAGAGGGGGGACTAGTTTCAAGAGGGGTACTCGGCCTGCCAAAGGGGTTGGTACGCCTATGGGGTACACTCGCTTCGGGGGAGGGTGCACTCGCCTAGCGGCTGAAACCTTAGCGGGCTACTACTTGTTCGGGAGTCTTTGTAAAGGCCTCATAGTGAATCCCTACTACTCACCTCGGAAGTGTCTAAGGGCCTTGCAAACCCGGGCATCAAGGGAGACACGACTTATAGGTAAAGTATGCAATCTCTGCAGAGTGTAAAACTGATATATCAGTCGTGCTCACGGTCAAAGAGTGGCTCGGACCCTCACACGACTCAATTAAATTGAACTCATATTTTGTTCAGTTTATTAATTGTTCCAAGCTTATTTATTACTCAGTTATCTTTATTTTTCATAAATATGGGCAATCTTCACTCATAGCTAGTAAATAGGTTGTTTAATGTTCAACTATTCATTAAAATGCTTATCGCTTTGTTCGGCCAACCTTTATCCTTGTTTAAGTCTTGCATATCATTTATTTCCCAATATACTTGCTTAGTACCAACCATAAGTGTACTCACACTTGCTAAAACCGCTGCTCAGAAGAAAAAGTTGCTGTGAAGTTTTCTGAACATGCTGCTGAGTTCTAGACGTACACAACCTCCGGTCGATTGCCTATGAAGTGTGAAGCCATCGTTTCCAGGATAAGCTGTGTATCTCTGATAGTCTTTTAGTCGTTGTAAGTATCTTTATTGTGACATTATTGCTTATTATTCCATTATGATGTCGCTATATGTATGGAACTTGCTATATGTATGGAACTTGATCCTAGCATGCATATAGTTATTATGCATTCGGTTTTATTTTAAAAATCGGGTGTGACATTGTTGATTAATCACTAAAGGTGTTTGTTATATATGGACCGGGTGAGACAATGTATAAAGGTCCAAGACAAATGAAACCACTATAAGCATATTCATTATCTATCAAAGATTAGATGACCATCAGAACAATAGACTAATTTACCTAATTTACCATGAGATCCCAAGCCTTGGCCTCCGCCTTGCTCACTCACCTATGCGGCCGCATAAGCTCGGGCCTTGAACACCACTCTAGAGAAGACGATGGCTGCCACAATCGGCTGCTACCATCTTCTGCACTGAGGTGTTGATAGAATGCTGTCCTCGGCAGGGCAGTGCACTACTAAAAAAAATAATTTATCATAATTCTTTTTAAACACCTTCGAGGCGGACAGCCTCAATTAATGCCTAGCCTTAACTGAGATGACAACCGTCTCGCAAAGTATTTACCGAGAAGGGCGTTCTAATCCAACCGGCTCGGTAAATCACCGGCACACCAGCCTTAACTTTTTTCCTCTCCTCTACCTGCTCCCTCCGCCCTTCTTCTTTTCCCCTCCTCTCCCTGCTCCCTCCCTTGCTCCTTCCACCGGCGGACCGCGGGGCCGCGCCGCCCCTCCCCTGCAAAGGCGGCGAGCTGAGGGGCCGCGCCGCCCCCTCCTCTGCTCCCTCCGCCGGCGTACCGCGGGGCCGCGCCGGCCCTCCCCTGCAGCGGCGGCGAGCCGAGGGGCCGCGCCGCCCCTCCACTGCAGCAGCGGCGAACCGAGGGGTCGCGCCGCCCTTCCCTGCTCCCTCCACCGGCCAACAGCTCTGCTCCTCCCCACGGCGCCCCGGCGGTGGTGGCCGGCGCTCCCTCCCTGGTATGCCCTCACCTCTCTCCTCTCTCAGATCATTCCCTCACTCTCTCTCCCTCGCAGATTCGGCATCAATGGCGGCGGTGGATGTCGGATCTGGCGTCATGGGCATGAACTCCGGCGGCGCTCCTCCCCACATCCCTTTGCTCGCAGATCCGGTGGCCGGACGCCGAATCTGACGGCGGGCAGTCGGATCCCGAGCGGGGGTGGCCGGATCCAACGGCGAGCAGCTGCGGCGGCGGCCCCCCGGATCCACGGGTTTTCCTTTTTTTGTTTTTTTATTCCATTTACCGAGACAAGCAGGAAAAGATTTGCATTTTGATACGAGGCGGTTACAAAACGCATTTTGCCCGCCTTCGTAAAGATTTGTGTAGTAGTGGCGGTAGCGGCTACTAATAAGCAGAGGCCGGATGACGTCCCTTGCCTCTGTCACTAAGAGTGTCATGGCCTCAGCAACAGTGTTTATCGGATCTATCCTTTTCACTGCCACATTAATTTCAAATATTTGAATATAAATATGGATATCCATATTGATATTTAAACGGATACTCACGTTTACATTCTCATCCTTAGGCAGAGTGAGGGCACACAACATGGCAAAAGTGGTTAAGGTTGTGAGTCAAGTCAGGGAGTGAGAGAGCGTGGGTCGGGCCTTGTATAGACATTTGCAATGCAAGGACTTTTTAACCGTTGGCATATCGATGTTGTTTTTCTACCGACATATATGCTCAAATTCATATTAAAAAAGTTAAAAGCAATATATTTATTTACATCGTATTAGTTCAATAAATTAACTAAAAAGCAAACATTTATTGTTACTGTATAAGAAGGTCTAGTTCCTTATTTGTACTGTATCATGGTGAAGTGAGACTGCCAGTGCCATTTCATCTATTTTACTTTAATCCTACGTTGATATCTTGATGGATATCCCTGCCTTTGTGTAACATACAGCATCCTAGATAATCCTTTGAATATGATTGCAAAAGGGGAAAATAAAAACTTGTAACCAATGATCGATTTATCCATTGCCCACCAAAATCAGGTCATATAAATTAAATTAAATACAGAAATCCAAACAACCAATGGCAGAACTCCTATCTCTGACATCGCGACCCCACCCACTCAACAACTCAGGCAGCAACCAGAGCCGCCAGCGCCACAGCGACAGCCGCGCCCAAGAACCGGCCGCCGGCCGCCGCCGCCGCTCTGCCCGCACCGCTCCTGCCCTCGCCGCCGTTGTCCCCGGCGCCGTCCCCAGGCTCGACCCCGCCGGTGCCCGAGAAGGCCGTCCCGGCCGGGGGCGGCGCGAGGACGCGCTCCTTGGGCGCCGGCGGCGGGTTCTTCAGCGACAGCGGCAGGCCCCGGCCGTGCTCAACCTTGATCTCGAAGCGCATCCCCTGCTGGCACTGCGCGCCGCCGTCGGCGTCGGAGAAGAAGTAGTTGGCGCCCTCCTGGACGAGAGGGACCGGGATGGTGTTGTTCTGCTCGAGGCCGCCGCCACCGCCGCCGCCGCCGCCGTAGATGTAGGTCGCCGGGGACAGGTCGTCGGCGGGGTCGCAGAGGGCGTAGGTGGTGGCGTTGGTGGTGTGCACCACCGACGAGTTGTCGTTCGTCTTGAATACTGGTAATGGCGAAATCAAGGGCAGAGGAAATGGTAAAGCTTGGATTCAATTTTCAGTTGCTCTATTTCTTCAAAAAAAAATCAGTTGTTCTTGTTCTAGTCTAATATAGGCAGATTCAATTCAATTTACAGTATTTAGTTATAATTTGGACTGACTAATTTGAACTGACTAAAAACAGAATCTTTCAATTCGATGGATGAGCACGTGCAGCACAGGATTTCCATTTGGGGCGGTGCATTGGCGGGCGCATGTGGCATGACAGCTTCTCGATTTTGACCGGGCTGGTGCTCAGATCTGGATCTGAATTCTTATCTCCCAATTTTTTAATGCTAAATTGATCGGTGATTACGAGTCTGTCGGTGGATGGAGTCAGGAGTCCAAGATTGTTATTTGACCTACTCGCTGTGCTAAGGACAGCATCATTCAACATTGCCAAACCAGCCTTCTACCAATTTGAATTCGAGCTTCTAATTTCTGAAGACAATTCAATGTGGTTCAACTGTTCGAGTTTTCCAGCATCACATTGAATACGGGATTGAATGCCTTGCAATTGGTACATTGCAATAGTTTCAGGCTTTCAAGAGTATGGGAGTAGTACTCACTAAAGAAGTAAAGAGTAAAGACTGAACAAACCGCAGTGTACACTGAAGAAATTAAGCAGCAGGGTACCCAATTGAAACGGCAATATATGATGGGGAGAGAAGGCGGGCAAGGAAGAAGAGAAAGACGTACTTAGGTAGTCGCCGAGGTAGAAGGTCTCGCCGTTGGCCCATCCGGAGTAGTTCCCGGAGGTGGAGTTGGCCCTGGCGTCGAAGAACCAGCCGTCGGCGCCGCCCACGGTGTGGTTTCGGTACTCGGGCGCGTCGTCCGCCGCCGGCGACGCGGCCCGCGCGGCCGGCAGCGCGACGGCCACCAGGACCGCGACGGCCGCCGCCGCGGCGGGCAGTCGCAGGAGCCGCGCCATGGATCCCGCGCGCAACCAAGCTAGCTAGCTAACTCGATCGGCCTCGAGCGCGCGCTGTCGGTGGGGAGCAGCAGCAGGAGAAGACTTGACGAGTGATGTTTTCTTGGGTGGACGGGCGGTGGCGCAGGGGATTTTGTACGCGGGAGGCTCGTGCCGCCGCACATGTTGCTGCCGTATGCGCGACGATTTTTTTTTTCTTTATTGTCGACGAGAAAGGTTACGCGGGGGGGAAAATTAATTGCAACAAATGCGATGAGCATTTCCAAAAATGCCTCGAACCGTCGTGCAAATGTTCGCGTGCGCAATCAGTGGGAGCGTCAACGAGAGCGACGTGGCACCGTACCACTGATTGGGCCGGCCAAGTGTCGGTGGCCTGCACTCACAGCAGCCTCGCTCCAGGGGGCAGCGCCTGCGTGCAGCCTCCAGGCCGTTTCCTGCGAGATGTGGTGACGCGACGTCCCAGCAGCCCGGCTCTTCTTGATACAAGTACTCGTACTAGTTTAAATTTGGCACGTATTTTTCTTCAGCGTTTCCCACCAGACCAGATCTGGTTCGTGCGTGCGTGCAGTTTGTTAACAACTTGTGTCACGACCCATCTCGTCTCGTCGTGTTCCAAATTTTGCTGTCGGGTGGCCCATCGGTAGCTCGAAGCGAAGATCAGCTAGCCGAGGGGAGAGCGACCTATAGGGGGGCACCGACGGTAGTTCCACCAAACTCGGTCATACCATAAGAAAAAAAAAAAGAAAAGCTCGCTCATACAATACAAATTTTCTACATCTTCATTCCTATGATCCATTCTGTGCCGATTTTTGAAATCACATCGTGCTTACGTTAATCATTCATATAATATTACCTGCGGCAAATAAGTTGTTCCATTTCTCTTGTGTTTCCTCCTTGACATATTTAGGCTGTTTTACTTGTGCCATAAACAACCACCTCTTCAAATTTAGGCAAGTTTACAGGAAAAATAAATGAACTAATTAATGAGACGTCTTTTATGATGGATTTGAGGAAGCCGATTTGGTGTTCATAAATTTAGAAAAAATTAGAGACTCTTAAACTAAAAATTTAGTAAAAGTTAGAGACACTCGTAAACATATAATATATATAGATCCATAGAAAAATCTATAAATCTAGAAAATAAAAATGACTAAAAATTTGGGACGGAGGGGACTATGTGTACCTTGTGCTACAAATTGTAGAACCATCATCTGAAGGAAATTATGCGGGCCAGTGGGTGATTTCAGCTCATAAAGAGTGTTGGCCTATAGAAAGTGAAATATATTTAGCCCATAAGGGTGTGGTGGGCCGGTGGTAACTCTGTACCTACAGACGTACATGCAGCAGACTAGCATGCTTTATTTTTCCCTTCACGAAGACACCACATAGCATGCCACCATGCGGCACCATTTTATTCTTGTTTTTATTTTATCCTTTCAGTTTTCTTATCGTGTGCCTTACTTTTCTATATTCTGATTCTTTTTGTTTTCTTTTTTCTAATTCTATCATTTCGCAATAGAAAATCATTTCATCATTTCATTTTACTTTTTTATTTCTATTCTATTCCGCTTCTATTAATTTTATTCATATTTTTCTTTTGAATTTATTATTTTCTTTTTCTTTAATTTTTTTATTTTCTTTGTAACAACACCTTTTCTTTCATTATTTTTAACTTCGTAATTTTGACATATTTTTTATTCTATTTCCTTTCTCACTTTGTTTTCATTTTTCTTCCTTATATTTTATGGTGATTTTTCTTGATGACTTTTTCTTTTTTTTTCTTCGTAGGTTACTTTGCATTTTAATTTGTTACGTGAGTTCATATAACTGATTTTAAATTTATAAATTCTTTTCTTTTCTATCACTTACTTTTCTTAATTTTTAATTTGAAAACTATATATTTTTATGACTACAACATTTTGTTACTACTTAGTATATTTCTTTTTTACATATTGATTCACTCGTTAGTTCTTGATTCAAATATGATGATGCATAATATTTTTTATCTTTATTCTTTAGTCTTTATTCTCGTTTTCTGTTTCTTTCGGTGATACTTGTTAATCATGTTATACAATTTATGTAAGTTGTGTATGTGTCATAGTCAGTTATTTAATAATTATTTTCTTTACATACTTATGCAATTCAAATAGGTAGGAGAAAAAACGAGCTTGTGTTAGCACGTGCATATATAATTATAAGAATATTTTTTCCAATGTAGATGTGTTTGTTCTTCATGTAAAATTATTTATTTATATGTAACTAATTTGTTCATAATATTAAATTATTTGTTCGCTTTGTAGATTTGCTAATGTAACTATTTTTTTCCAATGTAGATGCATTTGTTCATAATAAATGAACTAATTAATGAGACGTCTTTTATGATGCATTTGAGGAAGCCGATTTGGTGTTCATAAATTTAGAAAAAGTTAGAGACACTCTTAAACTAAAAATTTAGTAAAAGTTAGAGACACTCATAAAAATATGATATGCATAGATCCATAGCAAAATTTATGAATCTAGAAAATAAAGATAACTAATAATTTGGGATGGAGGTAGTGCAACGTATACTTTAATTTTGAACCGATAGGGCAAGTCGTCGGGAGTAACTCTTACGCATTACTTTAATAAATTTAATTAAAGTTAGAGAAATTCTTAAACTAGAATTGAAAAAACTTTGAACGGAGAGAGACAGAGAGTACTTTGTCGGGAGTACCACTTATGCAATTCTTTAGTTGGCTCACATAGGTAATTAACTATGTGTGCGTGGTTGCCTTACGAATGATCGTATAATTTGGTCGGTGATCTGCTTCAGCAAAATAGGACGTGACTCAGTTGCCCATTCTCCTTAATCTTTCTTCATTCCCTTTTCCTCCCTGCTGCTGTTTATTACTGGCCGACTCCAAGCGTTGCCCGGTCGCCGCTCGCCAGCCCATTTCGTGTACGTCCTATTTTGCTTGGATTTGCTGATGGCTAAGCATAATTCCAGCCTACTACAGTAGCCCATCTATCCGTCCCAAGTGAGTGAGGCCGAAGGCCGGTCCAAGCCATGGTCAGCAGGCCGAAAATTAGCTAAGAATTCAGACAGGCCATTGTATTATGTAGCCCACCAACGACTTGGACGTGGGCCATTTGAATCTTTCCCTTAGCTGCTCCATGTTAAATAACTTCTAGAATGTATATTCCTTGTTCCTTGATTACTGAAATTTGTTTACGGACACACTAGCTGCAATATGGCCGAAAGAGGTAACAGAGAACGTGATATTTGGTGAGGAGAGGCCTAAGGTTCCAAAGAAGGATATAAACATGCAGAAGAAAGTGCCTCTGGAGAAGAACCATCGAGTTACATTAAAGGCTTCAACGTTTAGGGGTGTTCTAGGGGTGTTTGGATCCAAGGGGTAAAGGTTAGCCCTGTCACATCATTTTAGATGCAAAGTATCATTTTAGATGCCAAGTATAAGGACTAAATATAAGCTAATTATAAAATTAACTGCAGAAGCCTATGACTAATTTGCGAGATTAATCTATTAAGGTTAAATAATTCATGATTAGCAAATATTTACTGTAGTATCACATGAGCTAATCATGTATTAATTAGGATTAATAGATTCGTCTTGCAATTAGTCTAGAGATTATGCAATTAGTTTTATCATCAGTCTACATTTAATACTCCTAATTAGCAACTAAACATCCGATGTGATAGGGCTAAAGTTTATCCCTGCCCGATCTAAACAGGGCCTTAGAGGGCAAGAGATATGTGAGTGTGCAGGAATCGGCCAAAATTGATAAGATGTTTTTTGAAACCGGTGAGATACTTTTTTCCAGGAACGCTGGAAGCACTGTTAAATCCATGAATAATGGGAGCCTGAGCATTGATCAACTTTTGTCCAAGTATAAGAAGAAAGCAGCCGGTCATTAGGAAGAGAATCAGTCAAATAAAGCCAAGAAATTGGAACTTTCATCAACCCACCAAAATTAACCGGATCCTTGCCAATGTCAAGGTAATTATGCTGCTGCACCATATTCATTCTTTGGGCCGGTTACACGATGGTCTTGGCCATATCTTTATTACTATTTGCCTTGGGATTATAGTAGTATGCATATACAGCTATATATTATTCAATATTCAATTTCATGCTCGAATTATGGTGCATCACAATGATCGATTGTTACTAATAATATTGATCTTGTCAGAAAAGTGCATCTTGAGATAGGTGAGAAAGGTAGCAAGCAATATTTGAGATGTATGCAGCTGAGGTGGTATCCCTCAAGCTTGTCTCCCACACAAAATTGGAGATTGCAGCGGATGCGCAAACAAGGAGTCACCACTACGTAAGAAAAGCCCTATAATAGCGGGCATCATCTCCCTAAAGTGACGGGCATAAGTTGGTCACTTCTACTACATTACTGTTTTGAATAGAAAGGTGACGGATAGAAAGGTGACGGATGTCTGCCCGTCACCTATGTGACGCAATAGGTGACAAACTTCAGTAGAGAACCGTCACCTTTCTTGGTGCCCAGACGCCCCGTATGAAGTCTACACCCGTCACCTTTGTCCAATATAGGTGACGGGCCTGACACAACGGCCGTCACCTATGGTTGGAGCATAGGTGATGGGCACAGAACAACACTCGTCACTTGGAATTTTTAAAGGTGGCAGGTTGTGCTTCCAGGTGCCGTTTTACCTGGTGAATATTAAAGGTGACCGGCTTTGGTTGTAACTCGTCACCTTTGATACTAGACCCCTGCAGGACAATTTTGGCTTCCGGCTGCATCCTAGAGCACAGCTAGGATTTGGCAGCCATCTTGATCCTGCAAACACACAGAATAGAGACTATATACTGCATATTCAAATCACCATTCATATATCACACAGGTTACATCAGAAACAACCATCAAGTGTGACAAACTATTGCATCTTTCCACAACAAAACTGTACAATAATCACATAAATCCAACAGTCAGTCAGAAGTTCAACATGAATCCAACAGTCAGGTAATGTAATCCAACACATTCATATCCATTCTAAAATAAACATTCAACTCAATATACCCACTTTCATCAACTAATACAAGTAAATCACATCTACACATGCAAATAAATAAAGTTATTTATAAAATCTAATTATTTTGATACTCTTCAGTTTGAGGTGAACACTGAATGTCCCATATCATATGGGATGCAATAATGGTTCAGAATATTTATTCAGGCCCTTTATGCAAAAACCATCGAAAAGAAAAAAAATCCTTATTTAGGATATGCATATGTCGTCAACCTTGACCCTGCGGTGATGACACTATCATTCGGGGCCAACATAGATATCCGCGACACAGTGCGGTATACGGACATGACGAAATAGTACGGCCTTGGTCCTAATAAAGAAGTCCCCAGCTAAAAAGTTGAGGATTTCTTCATTGGAACCAAGACCGTACTCCTTCATCACGTCCCTATACTACACGTCCCTATACTACACTGTATCGCGGATATCGATGTTGGCCTCAAATGGCCGCATCAACACCGCAGGATCAAGATTAACGACATATATATATCAAAAATAAAGTTTTTTTAACTTCGCGATGGTTTCAATGGGAGCCTAAATAAATACATCATTAGAGTATCAAAATATTTTGTTCTTAATAGAAATTAAATACCAAGCATACAAGTAAATCACATTATTTAGTATTTCAAAAGGCATCAGAACTGGGAGAGATATGTTTGAATTATAACAATCCATGAAGATCTCAACCTCAAAAGGCATAAGCTAATGTATACTTGCCATAAACACCTCATCCTCGCTGTGTGGCATGCGCTTCATGCCTTTTGAGGTTGAGGTATTTATGTGAAAGTACACAATAGCTTATAAGCACAATCTGCTTTAATTTGTACTCCCGTATCGATCTCTCAATCTATCCTGGTGAACACTGTTGACGCTCTCTACGGACAAAAAATGAGCGTCAATTTGATCACAAAATAAATATGAACTTGCATTTCTTATACACATTCTGCTAATAAATGTACACTTTCTACACACCCTTAGAGAATTTTATGAGTGCAGGATTTGTGCTGAAAATAAAGGGAAAGGACACACCTCATCAGTCCAAGGAAACAAGCTTCAACCAATCATACGCCGCCACACGTGCATCACATGGATTAGAGGGCCCACACCTGAAGCATACCGACTTAATTCCATTCCTATCATCAACCAGGAGTGTCAAGGCCCACCAGGCAGCGACTCGACCAAAGGAGAAGCTAGTTCGAGCCAGGCCTGGGTCGGCCGACCTAGCCAGGGCTCCAACCGACTTCATCTTCCACGTGGCGCCCTCACATGTCTCCTCAAGTTCGGTCTCAGGCGCGCCGAGCTATTTTCATGGGCAGAAGCTGATGTTCCCTGCCTATAAATACAAGAGGGGGTCCTTCTAAATGAGACACAGCAAGATGTAGCCTCTCCTCCTTTGTAAAGCTCTCTAGGGTAGTGGAGTGTAGGTGAAGTGTAGTTCTTCAAGGTCTTCTAGTCTTAATGAAGAGTTTGGTATGGTTTTGTATCTCTCTCTTTATGTATGGTTTGGAGTTTAGTAATAAAGTTTAGTTCTCTATCTTAGCTTGTGTTTGGTTCATATGCTTATTTTAGTATGTAATCCTTTCATAGTCTTTCTTGTGTCACGTATCTTGCATGTTTAAACGTGGTAACACATCTAGGCTACGGCATCGGTTTCATCTCCCCTAGTCGGGGTGTTTCTAGTCTCAACGTAAGGCTAGAGCAATAATCCTTAACACGGACATGGTATCTGGGTTATCGGTTATGTTTGAATGCGGCTCTATACCATGGTTAGATGAGGTAGGCGGCAGGTGGTGACAGCCCTATCCGTCCAGCGTAACCCTCCCGGTTTGTGTAGTAGCTGTAAGAGGTGCATAAAATAGCCGTGAAGATCTAGTGGCCACCTAGGCATATCTTGTGCGGTCTCCTGGTGATGCCTAGGAGCCCGATCTTAAGCATGTGAATGTGTATGTGTTCATAAGTATGTTCTATGTTTGCTTAGATAAGAATTATCCTTTGTATGCCCTTGAAAGCTTTCTTCCACCTTTCTTTGATCCTAGTCATTCTTTCCTAAGGATGGTTGATCTTGTGTCACACTACCTCTCAATTATATTATCAATCACCCCTATTTAGTACTGGATATTTGAACCATGATATTCTCCTAAGCTTAATAAATCCATTTGAACCACCGCCTTCCCTGCGAAAATATAAATACGACCCCGTGCTCACGGGTAAAATACTACAGCGGTATTCCGTGCGCTTGCAGATCCTTCTGTAACGTAAGAAATAACCCATGGCATTTCTGGCGCCGTTGCTGGAAAACACATATCCTAGTGATGACACTACAAACGCCAAGAAACACGGAGCTATTGAGTGCTTCACTCTCCCATATCATCATTTGCCAACAAATATTAGTAGGCTTTTTTTAACTTCGCGATGGTTTCAATGGGAGTCTAAATAAATACATCATTAGAGTATCAAAATGTTTTGTTCTTAATAGAAATTAAATACCAAGTATACACTTTTTCACTTCATTTTAAAAATCCACATTCAAACATTCACATTTCACTAATAAATCGACATATATACATACTCATGATGCAAAAATAAAAACATTCAACTCAATATACTCATTTTCATCAACTAATACAAGTAAATCACATTATTTAGCATTTCAAAAGACATCAGAACTGGGAGAGGTATGTTTGGATTATAACAATCCATGAAGACCTCATCCTCAAAAAGCATAAGCTACTGTATATTTGCCATGAACACCTCAGCCTCGCTGTGTGGCATATGCTTCATGCTTTTTGAGGCTGATGTGTCCATGTGCAATTACACAATAGCTTATAAGAACAATCTGCTTTAATTTGTACTCTCGTATCGATCTCTCAATCTATCCTGGTGAACAGTGAGGTGGAGGTTGACATGGATATTATTTGGCAAAGGTGGCAATGAGTGCTTCACTCTCCCATATCACCATTTGCAACAAATATCAGTATGATTTCTAGCTTTGCTATTTTTGTGATGTTCATTCAATTAACGACGAAAAGTATCTAGATCTGTCTAGAAACAATATCAAATACTGACAGCGGCGGAGAGGAACGGCAGGTGGGCACCTGGTGGCGCGACGGCGTGCCCGACTCTCCTCCTTGCCTGCGGGCGGCGGCTCGGCGCCGGCGGGCGGGCACCTGGTGGTACGACGAGGAGACGCGACGGCGTGCCCCGGTCTCGTCCTTGCCTGCGTGCGCGACGAGGAGGCGAAGAGGTGGGCACTAACCTAGGGTTTCAAATGGGAGACGTAAAGAACTAAGTCAAAGGGGTTGCTTCAAATGGGAGAAAGGGGAAATAGATGACGGACTACGTATGTGTGGCCCGTCACCTATAACATCAATTAGACCCAACCTACGTCATGAATACAGGTGACGAGCAACATATGAAGTCCTTCACCTATGTATCGTTCTATATTTTCAAACGAAAGAGAAAGGTGACCCGCGATATATGTTGCCCGTCACCTATGTCACATGAAACTGTATGCTGGGAACATTCAAAGACGCGGCTACTGGGAATCGCAACCGCCGGTACCCTCTCTGTGCACGCGTGCGCCATCTCGGCAACCGCGCGCGCCCCCTCGGCAACCGCGTGCGCCCCCTTGGCAACCGCGCGCTGTTTCGCATTGAATTGCTGGGAATCGCAACCGCTGGTACCCTCTCTGTGCACGACTGCACGCGCGCGCGCCCTCTCTGGTCATCGCCATTATATACTGCGAGGTCGGCCGTTCTCCTCACACCCCTGCTCTCGCTCTCTCCTCACACCCCTACTCTCGCGCGGCTTAGGTACAACGACGATGTCGGGTTCCGGCTCAAGCTCTAGGTGCCGCCGCTACGTCCAAGTGGACTCCTCATCGTCGTCGTCGTCGTCGCCTTCTTCCTCTCCTCGCCGCCGTAGCCATCGTCGGTCGCCTCCTCCTGCTGCGGCTCCGGCCCCTGCTCCCCTACTCCGGCGCCTGGCGATCCGGAGTTCGATCCGGACCACCCCTTCAGCTTCGGCGACGCCTGTGTGATCAACGTTATGAGGGAGTTGAACGAATAACTCATCCGCCTTGGGAAGCTGACGGTGAAGCCACCACTGGTGGGGAACGTCACCGGATACGTCTACGTCATCTTCAGGGTGGCGGAAGTTATCAAGGAGCTGCCATGACTATGCATATATATCGTAGTTTGTATGTAAGTTATATATATATAACACCCTTAATCAATACCCTTGGTATGGAATAGCTTATTCGGTACCCGATATATATATATATATATATAACACCCTTAATCAATAGCCTCGGTATGGAATAGCTTATTCGGTAACCGAGCCACCCCGCAGGCCACGCGCGTCCGAGCGCTCCGTCCCCAGTCGCTCCGCGCGCCAGCTCGGCAGCGCCCACCCGAGGACCGCGTCCGATTTTTTTGCGTGAGGGACGCGCATGTCCATGGGCTGGTGGACCGAGCGGCTTAGCGTCTGATTTTCTTTTGCCCACGCGCGCACGTGTCCATCTTCTCTTCGCTTCTCGTTGGTAAACGCTGCAGGAAAATGAATCGCCCAACATTCTGGATCGCTCGCACGTCGGCACTAGTGCCGAGACCTGTAGACGACGATACCAATGTTTTATGAGAAATACCAATATCGTGCACTGTTGGTATGAAGTTGAATGACTGATGCACAATTTTTTGTTGACACGCCATTTTTTGGTCAAAACATATAATATTCTCATTTGAGAAAGAAAATATATTAATTCCAGCTGATACGATCGTTCAGGTCATTGAGTAAAACCGTAACCATTTTCTATCAGATCATAAAGACGTGGCTGAAGCATGTGCGATCATAAAAATTTCAATTCTATGCAAACTAGCACCAAGTTAGTTCTCTTAGGCACAAAACAAATTTGCATACATGAAAATGCAAATTGAATAGTGATTTTTGTGATTGATTGATCTCAATTTCAATCTAAAACTGAGTACATTTTACAATTCCATTGACCATATTTAAACCGAGCACACAATAAGAGTTCATAAAAACTCAATGCATTTTACTATTTCATTGACCCTGTTTTTACAATTTGGCGGAACAATAAACAAAAAGGAATCAGCAACTATCTAACCAATCAACCATCTCACGTGCAGGTAACCAGCATGCATATTGCAATCTGCATAAGAGCTAAGAATTATTAGTATATGCAGGTTAAAGACAGACTGTACACATTACATAAGAGCAAAACTATTATTAAGTAATAATAGATTGGAATTGTGTTGCAACAAACCCCATAGATTGGATATAGTCAGGTGCACGAACTAGTTGCAAGGGGTGGCAAAGGGCCGCAAATTTTAGCCTACATAATCTAAGGGCCGGACCTAAAAGGACCGGGCTCTAATCTTATACAATTTTAAGCTAAAAATATACAATGGTCAAGTTGGATTGTGAAAGAAGCACTAGGATCATGATCCGTTACCACCCTAGCTGCAACAAATTATTGAGTCAAAATCAGCAGAAGTGCAAGAAAAAAAATATTGTTCACACTTGATACGCATGGTTAAACTAATTATCCCCTGATGCGGATAGGACCTTCAGGATGTTCTTCAGCATCCTTCATCTTGTTAAAAACACAAGATATTGCCCTTGCTGCGAAGCTACTGGCAGGAAAAGAACAAGCTAGTTAAAAATTTTGGACACACAGAGTGTGTTAAGGGTCCATTTGGTGCGGCTCTGGCAGCGGCTCCGCCTGGCAGCTTCAGCGCCGAACACAGAGAGAGTGCTTAAGGGTCCGTTCCGCTGCCAGGCAGCTTCTGTGCCTAAGCTGGGGAGCCGCACCAAACGCCCTGAGGAGGTGAAGCGGCTCCGCCGGAGGTTGTGAGAGCCGCTCCCGCGGCTTTGCCTGCGAGAAGGCGGAGCAGGCGGAGGCAAAACAAAAACCAGCTCCGCCTGCTCCAGCTCCAGCTCCGCCCTCGGAGCAGGGAGCGCTCCCAAAGGGGCTCTAAATCGAATTGGCTACCTCAAAACTGTTGAATCAGTTAATACTCTGAAGAAGGAAAAATAACAACCTGAGCAGTTGCAGGTAGGAATTTGACTTGCGAGTCCACCAGTGAAAGAGCCTTCTTGAATTCTTCGATATTCAGCTCCACAGACTCCTTCTCAGCATCTCCTTGGGCACTCACTAAATTGACAATACTGTTCATTTGCTTGCTCTTAAGGTAGAGCTGCAATTGTGGGTATCTAACGTAAATATCAACCAACACATCTTGAATCTCTTTGACAGTCAAGGTTCCAGAGTAGTCCAGACTTATCTATATCTGCAACTCTGAATATTTCTGCAATATCTTCCTGCAAGCATTATTAGTTTATTACATATAATGATCAATAAGTACCTAAATTCAAGTAACAGTTGACCAAAATATTTATGGTTAGTTGGCTTAAAGGATGTATTACGGATACTCGATGCTGGCCAATTGTCAAATCAATATGCCGAGTTAAATTACCTAGGAAGTACTGACCGCATGTCCATATGTGATGAAAAGGATCAAGCGAACTAATGTCATTCACGGGTGTTTAAAAAAAATGTCATTCATGGGTACTCCTATATTCCTACTGAGACATTAGCTTCTACTTAGGGAATATATTTTTCAGAAGATTTTGCTCCTTATGAGTCAATAGACAAAATCTTAGGAATGCTAGTAATGAAAGTCTTTTTTATTTGAAAAGCAGTAATAAAATTCATATGGGTTCGCGATTAAACAAGATTACAATACAATCATACGAGAGAAGAGCTACATAAAGGACTTTTCTCTTGTTCGATAGAATCTTTCTCTAACGGAGTTCAACAGGAAATCAGGCAGACCATTAACAAACAACAGGACAGGTAATAGGTTTCCATTACATACCATTACTCTCCTCTACTTTATTGTAGCACAATCACCAATTGCGTAGACACCATCACATTCACGGACCCTTAGCCACTCATCAGTGGCTAAGACACGCCTATTCCCCTGTATATGCAGGGATATTATTAGTCAGCTAACCTTTTTTTTTGAGATATATTAGTCAGCTAACTTAATTGCAGCACAAAACTGAATCAACTCCGAGTTTAAGTCTACCTGGCCAATTTGTTTCATGAATTCCACAATCAAAGGACGAGTTCCAATACCAGTCAACCAGACAGCCATTCCATAAGGAACTGAGATGTCCCCAGTGGCAGGATTTTGCAAGGTAATCGCATCCTTAGAGACCTTCACAACTTAGTATCCAGTTTTTACATCAATGCCATCCCTTCCAAACTTATCCTCGGCAAAGTTTGTTATCCTCTTGTCAAACCATTAGGAAATGCAGGCAATCATTAGTACAGGAAGTGATGTTAACATAAATTTTTTTAGGACAAAACATTATGGGAATATAGCCTTACATGGTCAGTATGTGATCAGCAGCTTCGATCAATGATATCTTGACAAGGTGCTGAATTGAGGGGTAAAGCTTGGATAAATCTTCAGTAACAAATAAAGTCATGCAAAGATGCTGCAAATTCCACTCTAGTAGGTCCACCACCGACAACAACAAAATGAAGGTTCTTCTTCCTCTCTTCTTCATCCAGGAAGGGGAGGCTTGCCCTCTCAAAGCAGTCCATCACACTCCGCCGGATCTTTAATTTTGAGCATCCTCAACTTCCTGCGATTAAAGGAGGATAAAATGAGCAAAGCAATATGACGCTACAGACCTAAGTACCGAACATCTCACATATATTCAGAAATCATGTCATAAACTCGTAGTGGAAGGTTACCTTCAAGAAGTGGCAATTCTTGACCACACCAGGAGTATTGAATGGTATTCATCCTAGCTCTGACAGCTACCACAAGATAGTGATAGTCAACCAAGAACTCACAATTCCCATCAAGATTTGTCCCAATATTTGAGTGGCAATGGATTTTCTTGTTCTGTGGATTAATCTGGAAGCATTCTGCTTCCCAAAATTTGATTTTTCCACCTTTCTGTTAAGCCTGACAGACAAAAACATGAATTTTAGTCTATTGGAAACAGATGCAGACATGTAACAAAGTAGTGCTCAGTATTTGTAATAATTCTAACATAAATTTATTGGTCCCTTGATACAAGAAGAAAGGAAAAAAAAAATATGTCTGCTCCCAAATGAGTCAAAACTTGCAACTTCTTGTATGTGTGGGACTCAATTGGTGAGGTGCAAGACGCTATTGTCAGGAAGATGGGAAACTTAATTGGTACATGGTCGAAAAATAAAGCATCCTAGTACTTGTAAACAGTGTTCAATGGGAAAAATGATCCATGCTGCCACTAAAAAAACAAAAAACAATTCAATCTGGCACGAAAGTAGAAATTCTAGTTATGTAATGTAGGGATGTACATTGCACTGATACAGTGATATTGCTACTGCATACTGAAAATTGTCAGCTGATACATTGTTATATTGCTATTATCTAAAAACTATACCAATCAATCCTATATTAAGGCAGAACTGGACCCTGAATTGACTATAGATGATAGAAGTAGACACAACGGAAGTTCTAGCATAATAGTAAAGGACGCCAAGAAATTCTGCAAAACAGCATACCTTCTCCAAGATCCTACGAATTGGCTCAACTGTTCCAGACGTGACACTTGGGAGCAAACCTTATCCTCAGGACTCTGAAGAAAAAGAGAAAGCATTGATGAGGAAATTGAATGGCACCTTGAGCCGGCGGGGGAATCACCAGCGATTCATCCACCACGTGCCCTCGATGCATCCATGAACTGAAGGCAGGCCTGGGGAGGATCTCGTCGGCGGGCCAGAGGAGGATCTCCTGGAGCGACGGCGACGGGAGAACGGTCTCGAGGAAAGGCGTCGGGAGGAAGGAGCACAGTCGGAGGAGGGAGCGGCGACGGGAGGAGGTGCGGCATCGGGAACGGATCGACTGCGATGGGAGGAACGGCGGTGACTGGAGGAGCAGCTGGCGGCGGGAGGCGCTAGTCCCCGGATCGGCGACGGGAGGAGCAGCAGCCGGCGGCGGGCGGCGCCAGTCCCCGGATCGGCGACGGGAGGAGCGGCGTCGGGAAACGGATCGGGAGCTGGGGGGCCACGGGAGGAACGCGGAACGGATCGCGAGCTGGGGAAGAAACCGCTTCGAGGCGCGGGGGACGTGGAAGGAAATGGAACCGGGGTGGCGCGGGGAAAACCGGAGCCAGGCGCCGGCGCGGGGCAGGGGGGTGCGCACTGGGGCTGCGTAGCTTGGGTATGGAATAGCTTATTCCATACCTGGGTACTAAATAGAACTCTCTCTATATATATCGCAATATAAATTTCTACCTTGTTATATATCTCGCAATAATCTCCGTATTATTACCTCGCAATTTTTATGTAATACGAATGTGACAAACTATATATATCTCGCAATAATCCTTTCTATTAGATAGGTCATACATATAGGTGACAAACTATACACATAATATGTCACCTTTAAAGGATCATAGGTTCAGTGCATCACAAGATGCGGTGACGCACTAAGTAAATGCTCATAGGTTCAGTGCATCACAAGATGCGGTGACGCACTAAGTAAATGCTGTCACCTTTACTTGAGGGGTGACGGGCGACAACTGTCCGGTACCTACGAGGGCATGGCCTGTTACCTATGACATGATTACAGGTGACGGGCTCCAAATAACATCCATCACCTGTAATATAGATGACGGACTTCATGAGCCGCGTCACTTTTGCTCGGTTATAGATGACGGACCACTTTTTACCGGGAGCCCTAGGAGTATAAAGAAATGACGCACCTAATCTGTGCGCGTCACTTTTCGTATACAGGTGACGCGCAACAACCACTCGTCACCTTTATGCACGGAACAAAACATGTGAGCTTCGTTTCGACTTGAGCGTGTAAGTGTTATGGCTGATAGGATTTTATCGCCCTTAGGAAGAATATATGGCCGATGTGTGTTCGCCATCATCCTAAGATAGTTTTGGTTATAGCAATATTTTTCGGTGCGACGAAAAATAGGCAGCATATGTTGAATGCCAAAATTAGGTTGTGTTTAGATTTTTTTATCAATTTTTTTTAAACAAAATCTTGCTATTTAGGAGTATTAAATAAAATCTATTTACAAATTTTTTTGCACGGATGGATTATAAATCGCGAGATGAATCTAATGAGCCTAACTAATCCATGATTAGTGGATGATTATCGGATGGTTACTGCAGCATCACTGTTGTAAATCATGAATTAAGTAGGCTCATTAGATTCATCTCGCAATACAACCCATCTGTGCAATTGGTTTTTCTTTTTATCCATATTTAATACTCCATGCATGTCTCCAAACATTCGATGTGATATTTTTGGGAAAAAAAATTTTAATCTTGTTGACGCCAGATTTTGACACGTATTGAATCGGCGTCAGGAGGAGAAGATTGGCCGATGAAGCAGATCTGAAAGCTACATTAAGGAATCGGCCGATTGAGGTAACAGTTAAAAATCGGCCGATTGGTGGCGCAGCCTATGCCAACAGGATGGGATTATTCCAGAAGATCCTGGTCAAAAGCTGGTCAACAAGGCATGCTAAGTCGGTCGGAAAGCAATTGAAGAGGTCCTGATTGGATTAGGAAACGGCGGCGGAAGATTCTGCGGGAGTCCGTTTCCTTTTTAAAAGTTATTATAGATATAGTAGTTTTCCTGTTTTTTAAATAAGGTTGTAACAAGTCGTAATCGACCAGGAGTCCTAGTTTCAGGGTATAAATAGGAGTCGCTAGGGCTTTGCGAAATATGAACACATCAATCAACAAAATACTTCTACTTTTTACCAGTACTTTACTTTCAAGTCGGCGACTTCGCCAATATTTTCTTCTTCCACGAGTTCGTACGGATTGGCAGGGCTGCATCAACTTGATCTCCGGCCAATTGGTAGGTTCCGCTTACCGAGTAATATCCGAGCTTTAACTACGGGCGCATCGCTGTGGTTTCGTTTGGATTTATTCACCAGTTATCGATATTTACTAGAATTGCAAGTTTTACCTGTTATTTTAGTATTATCACCAGTTATCCAGCTTGAGATCAGAGTAATCGGCTTCGTCATCGTTCTCCTTCGATTTATCATCATACAGCCGATTAGATCTGTTTCAAGTGTTGCTTCTATAGTAATTGTTTAGATTGCTCTAGCAGTTCTCTTTACAATTACTATACGATCATCGGCTGACCCATAGCCGATCATCTCTACAGCAAATCGGCAGATTTATCGCCGATGCGCTCCTCAGGACAGATCGGAAATCCAGCCGATCGACGCGCCTGGAATTTAATACTCTTTTTCCTTGTCAATCAACAGGTCAGATTGACTGGCACGCCGCGCGAACCGCACCAGGGCGATAACCCGAACAGGAGCTAAGCAGATTCTCCCGGGTCGTGTGTCCGACGCTGAAGACCCATCAGCCGATTCCTATCCGGCCGATTTTAGCGCCAACACACTTTTGGCACGCCCAGTGGGACATCCAAGATCTGATATGTCAAACAACGCAGAAATCTCTGACAGCAACATCATTGGGGTCACAGAAGCTGATCTCAAGGATGACCAGAGGGAGGAATTGGCCAAACATCTGGAAGATTACAAGAGGATGTACCTCCAGTCGTTCAGTCGTACCAGAAGCGGGGAAGCGGTCAAGAAGGCTCCTATTCCAGCACCTCGCCACATCACCATTGCTGAAGACTCGGGCAAGATGTCAGAGATGATTCAACAGTCCGTGTATCAAGCATTCATTGACCAATCCTCGGTGATGAGCAACACGGTGTACAACGCCGTCGTCAACTCTCTGGCCAGCGGAGCCGTTCAAGGTTATCAGGGACCGGCATATGCCCCTCCAACTACTCTGCCGGCCAGAAACTTACCGTACACATCCCAATCGGCTTCTCAGCCGATATTGACGCAGCGCGAGGGATACAGCTCTCCACCACTTCTGGCGTCTCCAAGATACAGCGGCGCACCATGTCTCCCATCGCGAGCGCCGTTTCAACCCGTTCAGATGGCTTCTGTGCAAACACTACCTACGAGTTCAGTGCCTTGGGGGACGTCAGCCGTGACGTATTTTTCCGAGCTAGCGAACGGGCATGGCACTTATCCGTTTCAGATGCCATACCAATCGGCCACCCGGCCGACGGTCTCCCAGTATCAGCCGATTTTACCAGAAATCGGCAGGGGGGCAAGCACTGTGGAAGCATTCAGAGGCACGGTGCCAGCAACGACGTACGAAGGGGGTGCAGACTCGTTTCGCCATCAGTTATCGGCCGCTCAGCAAACTTCGCCGATTCATCACCTGGCCGAACCAGCCCTTCAACACATGCCCGCGCCGCGAACAACTGTTCATCAGCAAGAGGTGGACTGGACGGCAAGAATAGCAGGGGCGGCCATTGAACAGGGGCGGCTCAAGTTTGAAACTCTGAGCCAATCGGCAAAGCCGATGAAGATAGATCAGCATCCCTTCCCGGCCAACACGGTTAACGCTGAAGGAACCACAAGTCAAACCAAGGTGCTGACGTCAGAATCGGCGAGAAGAGGCGGCGCTGTCGACCCCAGGAGGCAGATCTCGACGGAGGAAATCAGAAGAAATAGGCGAGGGCCAGAATGACCACGTAGGCCTGTCACCTCCCGATTCTTACTGAGCAAATATCGGCAGCAGCAAGAACAAGCACAATACCAGGAAGAGATGATACGTCGGCATGAAGATCACTGGCAATGTCCGTTCTTCATCCACTGCTGGGAGAACGATATCAGGTTGCCATCTGCCGATAACTGTCCGGAGTGTAACGGGTCAAGTCGCAACAATCGCCCGAGGCCACACTCTAGGGACAGAGGATCAGAGCCGATCAACAGAAATCGGCGCGAAGAACGGCGCGTTTCGGTACATGATCGGCTGGGGGGCAGAGTTGACCAGTACAGCAGGTCAAAAAGCAAGATCGGCTAGCAAGATGGACTGGGGGGCAGGATCAGCGCACACGATCGGCTGGAAGAGATGGCCGATGATAGGGTATCAGACGAAGATCCCCTAGGGAGGGAACCAGAGTGGGAACACGCCAGATCATCGGCCAAACCAGTGAATCCCAGGTGGTGTCCTGATGGCCTATCCAGATCCCAGAAGCGAAGGATCCAACGCCTACGCTAGTGGGAACATCAAGAAGAAGAACAAAGACAGGTGCCAGAGAGAAGGAATGTGAAATCTCGAATTTGGCGCCCAAAGAAGAACGATCAAGAAGCAAACAACCAAGAATCAGCAGCCGAAATTGATATGGTATTCATACTGCCGATGGAGTTCATGGCGCCAAGCGATCGGGATAAAGTGACGAAAACAGAGGAAGAGCAAATGGCACAACTGGTATTAGAGCCGATGACGGCTATGTTTGAGAAACCAGAAGAAGAAAAACGGCAGCATCTCAAAGCGCTGTTTCTCAAGGGTTATGTCAACGGAAGACCCGTCACCAGGTTACTGGTTGATGGAGACGCGGCAGTCAACATCATGCCGTATGCCACGTTCCGCAAGCTGGGCAAGGGCGATGACGACCTCACCAAGACGGACATGATGCTGAAGGATTTCGAAGGCAACGTATCACCCGCCCGCGGAGCATTCTGCGTCGACCTCACCATCGGCAGTAAGACCCTCCCTACTACTTTCTTCATCATTAATGGCAAGGGGTCCTACAATATGCTGCTTGGTCGCGACTGGATACACGCAAATTGCTGTGTCCCTTCTACAATGCATCAATGCCTTGTGCAATGGGTCGGCGACAGTACAGAGATAGTCGCTGCCGATTCCGTTTACAGCGTTGCAGCGGCCGACACACAACAGTGGAGCTGCGAGCACGTCAAATGTATATCTGGCAGGACTTGGGACACTGACTTCCTGAAAGTGTCCGATTTCGGTCTACGGCCGATCCAAGCAGTCGGCTCTGAAGATTCAGAATAAATGGACCAGCTTGTCCGAGAAGATGGGAAGCTGGGGCACGGGTTCACGCCGGCCGATTTATTAGAGATGGTAGATTTGGGAGACGACAACCAATCAAGGCCGACGTGCATTAGTGCCAATTTGGATTCTGAGTACAAAAAGAAAATATGTCAAGTTAACATGATCGATTTCTCATCGGTTTTCTGGCTACACATCTAGTGAAAGAAATATTGGGATTCATTATTGAGTGGAAATTACGGATTACATGAAGCAGTTCAAAACCAAATCGGCGCAGTGGCATTAAAGGAGCAATAATGTTTAACATATTGTTTACAGCCCAAGGAAAGCATCTATGGCTACAATCGCTCGTCGTCTAATTTGATCGGCCGATTCTACTATCCTCTGATCATTTTCGGCCGATCCTGGTACTTCTGACACGCGGCGACGGAGTCTTATTGTTTCACGGGCCAGATGTTGTCTTTTTTGCTTCAGCTCGCTGATCATGGTTGGGAGTTCTTGGAGCTTTTTCTCCTCAGCGGCTATCTCTTTGGTTATCTGTTCCATCTCCTTGGCTAGTTCTGCTCTCCTCCATTTCAGCCGATCTATTGCGCCAATGATGTCCGGACGGCAGTTCTTGAGGAAGTTGATTTTGTGATGTACTTCCTGGGTCTGGTGCTTGTACGAGTCAACCTCCTCCTGAGTTTTGGCCATCTGAGCGCGATCGGCCATACGTTGCAGCGCCCGCAAGACCGGAATCCGCATGCCCTCTATATAGGCAGCATACCCCAAGTCTTCCAACACTTCATTCGGGATGTGATCTACGACCTCATTGAAAAGTTGTCGGATCGGCGATGCATCTTCCACCAGTCGGCCGATGTCACCTTGGAGGAGAATACGAATGCTTTCGAGCTTAGAGCGGACATCGTCGGAGGCAGAGCTCGATGGAGCTACGTGTGAGGCGATTTCTTCTTCATCGGCCAAGGAGACAGCGAAAGAAAAGATGCTATTGTTAGGAGTATCTTGCTCCTGTAAGGGAACAAAGCAAAGGGTAAGCAAGCGGTGAAAGGAAATCGGCCGATTCTGATGGTAAGATTGTTACCTCTTTGAAACGAATCTCTCTTGCCTGCGCCGGTGGAAGTATTTCCCTTGTTTCAGGGACTGGTGCACTTGGTTCGCCAGAAGAAGAGGATTCGATCGTTATCAGTGCTCCGCTTGGACCAGCTTCCTGAGAAAGGCATAAATTCCCGTGAAAATACTATGGGAAAATGAAATGAGAGGGTAGTGGAAATTTGTCATGCCTCTGTGGGTCTCCCGGCCGATTCCTGCTGTGGAGTTACAATCGGCGTACCCAAGTTGACCTGCATCAAAATTGGTTAAGTTTCCTGAATATTAAGGATGCAGGGTAAGAGATCATGTACCTCGGCAACAGGAGCTGCTGTAATCTCAGTCCCTACTTGAGACGTGGCCGATAGTTGCGGGGACTATGGTGGGACAACTTGTGCAGCCTGGCAAAGGGATAGAATTGATGTTAATAGAAGATTTGGGGAATATATGAGATAAATAAAGTTACCTGGACAGCTTCTACTAAGAGCGATGCTGCAGCAGCCCCGGCTTCGGCGGTGACTTGGGGATCGGCCGTCTCGACAACTGATAGGGGTGAAGGACCTGAGGTCTCGGCGAGTATCACTTCCACCTGATCGGCCGATCCAACACGGGGAGTCTCGGCCGATACTGCTGCCATCTGGCTAGCCGATCCGATACGGGAGATTTCAGCCGATGCTATTGTCGCCTGATCGGCCGATCCAATGCGAGCCCGCATCCGACGGCTGGATATCTTTGGTGTTGGTCTTTTGGGCGCTCGTCTTGATCGGCCGGTGGAGATATCTCTGATAGATGGAGCATGGAAGCCGATGAGTGGGTACGCTGTGTATTGGTGATGGCTATCGATCGGCCGGCCGCTTCGGCTCCGCATTGGGGGAGCATGGCTTTCAGACTGAAGAGGTAAACATAAGTTAATAGCGAGATGATAATGCAACATTGAAATCGGCTAAGGAGAAAGGGACATACCGCAGCATTTGGGTCGATGTTCTCTGGGTCCAGAATGTTGCAGTAAGTTGATGGGGACTTACAGAAAAGATGCTGCTTCCATTCTGCCCACCATAATTTATACTGTTGGGTGGCGAAAGAGGCAACTAACCAGCCGTTCAAGTCAATGGTGCTGGAGTCGGGTACTAAGTCGCATAATCGGCTGTAGTCAAGACTTGAAGTTAATCCATCTCTGAATTTTGCTTGGCCGGCGAAATAGACTCGAATCGGCAATTGGCCAAAACCTAGTTGCCTTGCTGCAACCGACGGGCAGTAGAACTCATAAGTGGGCGAATCCTTTCCTGAGAAGAAGTTAGCCGGCAGAATTCCCGGCTTAATCAAGACGTCCATCAATTCTCTGTCAAATGTATGGGTGGAGAAGTCGAAGCATACAGGCAATTCAAATATCGGCTCTGCGGTCTGATATGGATACCAGATGATCATCTCCTCACTAAGTCCATTGTAGAAACATCTGAAATATTCGGCTACGCGGGTAGCGGTGAACTGGCAGCCAGGAAAGGCCGATGCCGCTTCTCCAACAGATCTGCAGCGGCGACGGACCGATGGATTCTCCTCTGACTCGATGTTGGGAAAGGTCTTTGTCTCTATCCTCTGCTGAGAGACCTTGCTCATGTGTAGATTGAGCCAGAGGGTGATAAACCACCAAGGACCGCCTGGATTCCCTATCGGCTCTCCTTTCGACAGCTTGACGCCGATTTGATGCATCAGATGGTATGCCGATCCCAGCAAATGTTTACCGAGGGGGATGGCCGACCCTTGTGCAAGAGACTCTGCCAAAGCTTGAGTGTTGGAAGTGGGCCCGACCGCTCTGCCACAGAAGAAGTGTTTCTCCAGCCACATCATCAAGAAGGCGGTGTGCTCCCTCTGTGAGACTGTCCCTGTCTTCATGTTTTTACTGATGTATCCTTTCCACCCGCCGATTCCTTTGGTCTCCAGCCGATGAGATGGCTTGAACAGATAATTGAAGGGGGTATCGGCGGAGGAAACATCTAGGCCGGTCAGCAGCAGGACATCGGCCAAGGTCGGGGTCATGGGTCCGTGTCCAAAAAGAAATGCGTTAAGTGCATCGGACCAGAAGTAAGAGGCTGCCATAACCAAAGGTTCGTTCTTTTCCATCTGAGACAGGGATAAGTCTATACACTGGCCGATTTTAAGTTCTTCCCATTGGACTTTCCAAGATCCGGCTACCCTTTGGTACCATTCTCTCCACCCGGGTGTTTCATTCGGCCAGGATCTAAATGCGCCTACCCAGTGATCTAAATCCATGGGTGACTGCTTAAAGGGGATCCTATGAGTTTCTAAATTGATTAGATCCGTTGGATCAGGGCTCCCCATAGGGCCTAGACAGATGAGATTAGGAGACTCTGAGAGAGGAATGGTGATCCTGTGCCTAAAGGCCTAAAAAGAAAGGGAAAAAAGGGAAGAAACTAAGAAAGGGACCGGAAAATACTGAAGCAGTAGAAAGGCGAAAAGGAAAAATTTTCGGGCATTTACCTCTGGGATGGAAGCCATCGTCGCCGATGACGCCGCTGGGGAAGCCGCCGATTGGGCTGCCGCCGCCAAAGGAGCAGCCGATGGAGCCTCTATAGATGGGGTGGTCGCCGATGGAGACGCCATTGGAGGTCGGAGCAGGCTGCGGATGAGATCGCCGGAGGAGGGGGGAGCGCTTGGGAATCGAAGGAACTTGGAGGAAGATGAACAGTAATGCGACAGAAAGGATGCTGGATTCGTGGAGGAGAAGAGGCGGAGAAAACCAGTACTTAAGAGAGATAAAGGGGGCAAGGGCAAAGATGGTATTTTTACCGCGCCGTCTACGCGAGTTCCAGGGGAGCGGTCGTTTCGCGCGCCCGGTTCGAGGAAATTGCAATCATTGTGCCGCGGAACGGAAGAAGATTTTTACTGCGCCCGTTTCGGAGAAGAGGATTAAAGAAAAGAGTTTCGAAGGAAAAGTTATATTTTACTCCGAAACTGGGGGGCATGTGTTGACGCCAGATTTTGACACGTATTGAATCGGTGTCAGGAGGAGAAGATTGGCCGATGAAGCAGATCTGAAAGCTACAGTAAGGAATCGGCCGATTGAGGTAACAGTTAAAAATCGGCCGATTGGTGGCGCAGCCTATGCCAACAGGATGGGATTATTCCAGAAGATCCTGGTCAAAAGCTGGTCAACAAGGCATGCTAAGTCGGTCGGGAAGCAATTGAAGAGGTCCTGATTGGATTAGGAAACGGCGGCGGAAGATTCTGCGGGAGTCCGTTTCCTTTTTAAAAGTTATTATAGATATAGTAGTTTTCCTGTTTTTTAAATAAGGTTGTAACAAGTCGTAATCGACCAGGAGTCCTAGTTTCAGGGTATAAATAGGAGTTGCTAGGGCTTTGCGAAATATGAACACATCAATCAACAAAATACTTCTACTTTTTACCAGTACTTTACTTTCAAGTCGGCGACTTCGCCAATATTTTCTTCTTCCACGAGTTCGTACGGATTGGCAGGGCTGCATCAACTTGATCTCCGGCCAATTGGTAGGTTCCGCTTACCGAGTAATATCCAAGCTTTAACTACGGGCGCATCGCTGTGGTTTCGTTTGGATTTATTCACCAGTTATCGATATTTACTAGAATTGCAAGTTTTACCTGTTATTTTAGTATTATCACCAGTTATCCAGCTTGAGATCAGAGTAATCGGCTTCGTCATCGTTCTCCTTCGATTTATCATCATACAGCCGATTAGATCTGTTTCAAGTGTTGCTTCTATAGTAATTGTTTAGATTGCTCTAGCAGTTCTCTTTACAATTACTATACGATCATCGGCTGACCCATAGCCGATCATCTCTACAGCAAATCGGCAGATTTATCGCCGACGCGCTCCTCAGGACAGATCGGAAATCCAGCCGATCGACGCGCCTGGAATTTAATACTCTTTTTCCTTGTCAATCAACAGGTCAGATTGACTGGCACGCCGCGCGAACCGCACCAGGGCGATAACCCGAACAGGAGCTAAGCAGATTCTCCTGGGTCGTGTGTCCGACGCTGAAGACCCATCGGCCGATTTCTATCCGGCCGATTTTAGTGCCAACAAATCTAAACAAGGCCTTAGCATAACTTGTGAACCGGTCTGACCGGTTTAAGTGACTCAGTCAAAATGCAAATTTGACTTCATCATTGCGTATATATCATTGAGACGATCACATGCATATATAAAATATTCGATTTGGAGTTCGGATGAGAGAGTTACGAGTTCAGAAAGATTTCACCGAGAAATTAGGTCAGACTTGTTTCTAAAGCAGTCAGACCAATTTTTACATGTATAATCCGAGTAGGAGTTATATTTTGACACGAAATTTGTAAGGGTATTGACTATTAATGGGGTAAGACTTCCCTGCCCTTAAATACAAAGGGCCAAGGGGCAACTGAGGATATACAATCGATCAAAATACAATCTTTTATCTTTTTTATCTTTTCTTTTGCCCTACTTTTCCAAACGCTAAATTTCTGTTATTCTTTCATCTCAACAGTCATTGAAGTCATTCTGGCCTGCTAAAACCATCCTAGATCCACCAGCCCTGATGGGGTCCGTGTCGAGCAGGTATTAGTAGGTTTTTGCGGCGAGACTAACAAAACAGGTTGAGCGGTTTTGAAACAGTTTTCACAAGTTTTGAGCATAGTTGACACGAGATGATCTGTTTTGCGATCCACACGCTCTAGTGTTTTGGTGTCTAATCAAATTTGCGTCAACAGGTTGCCGCCTGTCTAAACCTGCCTGCCCACCTCCCAGATCCCTATTGTACTAGAACTTGAATGAACCTGTCAACCAGCTTGCCTCTCTGCCCGTCTCCCAGCACGCTTAATCTGGGCCATTAAATTAACTCTATGCCGATCTTAACGTGGAACATGTGTAAATAATTTATTTTCTCGGAAGATGGATATGAATTTGAGGATCAATGGTGGTCACTCATGGATGATGAGTGATTGACAACGTTATATGGATTTGATGTATCTCTTAGCTCATGATGTGTAGGCATAGGATGTGATGTGGCGACCGACGGCACGTGGTGAAGGGCGAGCTCCAGCTTGGGTGCCATGGACCATACGGTGATAATGGGCAAGCAAGAGGTTTGGCGCCGATGCATCATATGGTGGTGAAGGACAAGTGGAGGCTTGGCATCGAGGGACCCGATGAATCCGGACGGAGTCATATGGGCGGTCGCATGGTGCACGGAAGAGCAAGAGTACATGGATGTGATGAAGTTGGCGCCGGCCGAGTCAAGGAGGAAGGCGATGGCAAGTTCGTATGCTGCCCATGCGGCAGGAGTGCGAAAGACTTGAATGCGTTGAATGCGTCGTGGCACTTGGCGAGGCCGGACACGCGTCGGCATCGAGGGTTTGACTGGTTTGGCCTCAAAACCGGGGGCGCGTCTGATGCGGCCGGATGGCGGTGATGGAGGGCACGTGGCGCCATCGCGAGCTTGCGTTGAGGCGAAGCAGAGTCGTGAAGGCGGCGTGTCCGTCCGGTGGTCCGATAAAAAGTTGGACGGTTTTACCTCTAAAAGGTATTCGGGTTGTGTGCTTCATGTAAGGGCATATATATGTGGAGAGGCGGTGTGGTCAGCCCACCTCTCTTGTATCTCTTATTTGGAGGTCCTCTCATTTGTCTTATAAGAACGAGGGTTAAAAAGAGATTAGTTAATCTTAGATTTGATCGTTTCGCCATCTTAGCTTTGTTTGTGCTTAAGATTGGACCTCGTAGAGTAATCGAATCAAAAAATTCACGTTCAATCTTGTGCTCCGAAGCATTTTTTTCTATTTTGGAGCTATTTTCGGGTGAATTTTCGTTCTTCACATTTAGCCTCGATTTGAGCTGGATTTCTTGAGGGGATTTGTTGCTAGGATACTTGTGAACGTCTTTGACTCAATCCCCTCTCGCGGCTCGGTTCGGATTTTGAGTTTTTCCCAAATCGTGTTCTTGGAAGCGGCGTCCGATTTATCTTTAGATTCGCAGCGAATACTCGATAGTTTCTCAATCTTTTTTTTTGATATGCAATCTTATAGCTGCGCATCTACAGTTAAAATTTCACTCGAATCCATGAATTGTTGACGGAGTAATTTTGATTCGAAGATTGGGCTCGCATGCTTGGTCTCCCTTTCCTTCCCTTCTGTTCTTGTGCTTGCAGGAGGGCTCGACCTAGCAGCTGAGCGTGCTCGTGCGGGGGAGCGCACGCCGGCGCAGCAGCTCGGTTGCGAGGCGGGCACAGCCAGCAGGCCGGACAGCGCACGGCGGAGCGGCTACTCGCGTGCAAGCGAGCAGCGCGTAGCACGCAACCAGCCGCACGTGCTCGGCACGCGCAGCAGCCAGCGCGGCCTGCGGGCCGGCTCGGAGGCGCGGCAGCCCACCAGAGGGGCAGCGCGGGAGTGTGCACGGGCAACAGGCCTGCGCCACGCAGCCAGCCGGTCAAGGGCGGCTTGCCAGCCCAGAAGGCGGCCCACGCGCGTGCGGCCTCGAGCAGGAGAGAGTGCGTGGCTCAGGCTGCCAGCAAGCCAGCAGCACCCGGCGGCCAGCAGGCCAGCAGCAGGCCTTCTGCTCCCAGGCACGCAAGGCAAGCAAGCACGTGGCCCGAGTAGGGTAGCCAGGAGCACATCACGGTCCAGCAGCCAGTAAGGTCTCTGTTTGCATTTTCCGTTTGCTCAAGCTGTTTATTTTCAGATCACATGCTTAGCTAGTTAATTAGTATGAGTTGTTACTAATGCTGTAAATCCTTTGCATGCTTAGTTAGATTTTGTTAATTAGCTTTTGGTTCTTGCTAATTATTGTTAATATTTGCATGCTTAGTCAAGATAACTCTTTTTGTAGTGATTAGTTCGGTGAGACTCTTAATTGGCTTTTGGGTTAAGCTTTGCTACCGCTTGGTTTTGAGCTGTGCTAATCTTTATTGAATCATCTTATGCTTGATCAAGTGATGTTTTGTTGATAGCTTTGCTCGAGGGAATCGTTTTACATGAGCTTCAGCTTTGTATCGTGCTTTCGATGTTTTGGCTAATCTCACTTCCGCTTTGTGTCGAGCTTTTCTTACAGTTCCTAGGATGAGCTTGTCACTATTTGACTCGTGTCATCCTAATGGTGTGCAGTGGAGTGTCAATCGAGACATAGTTCTGATTCTTATCGGAGAGATTTTTTTTAAAAGCTCCTATTTACTCACGCCTCTGGTAGTCCGTTTTGGTCCTTTCGCCTTCTCTACCCCTACCTGCTATCAGCATGTTTAAAGGCGTTTTGGCTGTTGTGTTTAGCTGGCCGTTATATCGCAAAAAAAACAGAGATCATTCGGCCCATATACCTCGAACTGCAGTCTCGCTTCTCGACCCCTCTTCTCCTTGCCTTCACTAAGCTTCAGCCTTGAAAAGAAACGAATGCGACCAGAGGAAACAAAAGCAAACCTTTAATCACTTACTTTTAACTCAAGTTCAATTTTTGTTCATTATAACCCTGGTGCACTCTGGAGAGATGATACAAGCCTAATGCCCTTCTGTATTTCTCCATGAATGAATTCAATGCAAAATTCACAATCTAAATCAAGAAACACGAAACCTAGAGATGCTTCGGTCGAAAGGCCAACCCATTGAAGTACCTGGTGACAACCTCAGCACTGTGGGCTCTTCCGTATAATCACATCTGTTGCAATATTTGTCCCTTGGTTTTACAAGCTCGATGAATCCCTTGCACTCACATGGTTTCTTAGGGCGCTCTTTGTATCATTCATGCATGCTAGCACAACATCAATTCACCATTCAGATCTAAGTCTGGGACGTTCAGCATGGTCACTAAAAATAGCTTACTGATGTAGCTCGACCTCACTCGGACCAAACATGGGAATTAGGACAACCATTCGTGTGCAAATATTTGCAACAAATAAATATGAAGAGATAAAAAGGACTAGCTGGCGAGGACCAAACTTAGGTGCAGCTTCAACGGTCTCCTCCTCTACACCATGTGGAATACCTAGAAGTAGGGGTGTAAATTGGTGACTTTTAGGTGCACCTTCAACTATTTTTAGTTCAAATATTTGTACTACTTCTCCAAATTGAGATCTCATTTTGAAGGAGTGAAATCCGAGAATCTTCAAGCACCAGTTTCTTACTGCACAGCAGGTGGCAGCTTGCACAAAGGCAACTATAGATGTGTATAAACGTGCTTTTCGGGTAAACACTTAGGTTTGGGTGCTTGCTTGGCGAGGAGCCTCGACCTCGGGCTGCGCTGTTTGTGACCAAACTCTATCTCTTCTCAATTGAAGGCAGAGCTCCTGCCCATTTCATTCATAAAAACAAAAATAAAAAGGACTAGCTGCGTAAATGCACAGGACACTCAGTCATGGGTCTTACAGTTATGAGTTTATACATAAATTACTATTGTATTGAAATACAAACCTATGTATTGTAGCGTCAAGCCACACCATATGCGGGCAGCTATTATTTTGAAAACCATTCTAGCTACCCTGTCCTGAATGGTACTTCAATTGCCAATGTCTCGTACGGAAAATTTGTCATGTTTCCTCTACACAACAGGAAAGGAAATATTCTTTCACTGCAACAACTTCACTGTATACGTCCTGTATGTTTGGCCGATCTTTTGGTGCTTCTTCTGAGCATAGTAGTCCAAGTTTCAGAAGTTGCATAATACACTTCTGCACATCTGTTTTCATCCCTTGTTCATGTGATTGAGTATTACTGCTGTGGTCCCCCACAATCTCTTTGCTGAGATCAAGATCGAGGATCTCACCAATTTGAGGTAGTGCATGCTCAACATATTTGTGTAGGGTGAAACCATCATCAAACAATTCATCAGTAGGGCGTTTTCCAGTGAGCATTTCCAGGAGAACAATACCATAGCTATATATGTCGCCATCAGTTGAGATTCTACTGCCCATGCTATACTCTGCATTATTGTACGAAGCATGTTATAAACCGAATTTTAGTTAGGCTTCAACAAGCTAGCTAGCACATAAAGCATAGTGTCATTAATGAAAAAAAAAGATGAATATATATTGATGAATAAAAGCATAAGCTCACCTGGTGGGATGTATCCCACAGATCCTCTTGGTCCAAACAAGCTTGTTGAGTTTTGGTACCCACCATAAGAAGAGAAACCATGGAGGAACTGTGCGAGCCCAAAGTCACCAACACGAGCTAGATTGCCATCATCAAAGAGAATGTTGCTTGGTTTCAAATCACAATGAACCATTGGAGGCACACTCCACATGTGAAGGTACTCTAAAACAGAAGCAACATCAACTGCTATGCTGATCCTTGCACCTAAGCTTAGACATCCATATCTTGACTTATTATGAAGGTGATCTGCAAGGGTGCCATTTGACATGTACTCGAGCACCAGGGCTTTGAACTCATTACCTAGAGGATCATACGTTGAGCATGCAGTGATCACTTTAACAAGGTTGCGGTGACGGATGTTTCTTAATGCTCTACACTCTGCAAGAAAGCTTTTTGATGCACCAGACTGAGCGAGCTTGAATACTTTCACAGCAAACATCTGACCTTCCTCAGGGAATGAACCTTTGTAAACTACGCCAAACTGCCCTGAACCAATCATATTGGCATAGGAAAATTCATTTGTCATTTTGCTTAGGTCATTATAGGATCGAATCCTCAGTTCCCTGGATGATTCATGGATCAGACTTGAATCCTTTCTTGTTCTCTTGTTTAAGGAGAGGGCAAAGAGGAGAGAAGCGGCAGCACAAGGCAATACAATAGCTAAAACGTGAGCCACGACTTTGTTCTTCCTACCAGAGTGTCCAATCGAACAGAGTGGGAAGTGCAGCAATTTCGTGCTTGTGCAGAGACTTGGGTTTTCCTGAAGAAAAAGTCTGCCTGTGGCATTGGCAAAAATTCCTTTGGTAGGGATTGGGCCATCAAGCTTATTGAAAGATAGATTAAGGTACTCTAAGCAGTTGAATACCTCAAAAAATTCTGGGATTTCACCGGCCAAGTCATTTTGAGAAAAGTCCACCTCTTTAATGCCTCTCAAGGTCGCAAGAGAGTGTGGGATTTGTCCCTCAAGGAAGTTCCCTCCAAGGCGAAGCGCCTGCAAGAGTTCACACGAGCCAAGAGTGGACGGGATTCTTCCAGAGATGTTGTTGTTGGAGATGTTCAGGGATTTCAGATTGATAAAGCTGCCGACATCATCTGGGATGGCATCTGTGAGTTGGTTGTGTGACAAGTCAAGCCACCAGCTCAACTGGTTCAGTTTGCCAAATAACCCATCTGGTATGGGTCCGGACAAGATATTAGAAGAAAGGTTCAATGCCAACAAATTTTTGCAGCCAGCTAAATCTGCAGGTATGGCTCCGCTCAAGTCATTTTCTTGCAAATAAAGTTCACTTAATTGGCCCAGATTACCAAATGATGCTGGGATTTTTCCGTGGAACCTGTTCTTCGATAGGTCCAGGGCATACAAATTGTGAAGCTTGCCAATAGAAGCAGGTATAGGCCCGGTTATCTTGTTATCTTGGAGATATAGCATGGAAAGGCTAACCAGATTACCAATACTTGTTGGTATGGTGCCTGTTATGTGGTTTGACCCAAGGACTAAGTATTCTAGACTTCTTGATAAGTTAGTTACTAAGCTTGGCAAATCTCCTTGTAAGTTGTTCCCATCCAAAATCAACATAGCAAGCTGTGTACAATTGATCAACGAAGAGAGGAACATCCAGTCCCCAGCTTCGAGCCAGTGGTTCTGAAAAAGCATCAGCCTCTGCAAATTGGGTAGGGATCCTAAAGAAGGAATAACTCCACTGAAGGAGTTCTGAGCTAGGTGGATAATTACAAGATTTGTTGCATTTGCTAGTGATCCAGGGATCCCTCCCTGAAAATTATTCCCAGACATTACTAGATTCTCAATGTTGGGGAGTGTGTTGCCCATGTTAGATGGTAAAGTTCCTACAAGACCATTCCCTGCTACGCCTAGATAAGTTAACAACGAGAGGTTGTAGATGGAGTTAGGCACGGTCCCAGAGAGATTGTTGTATGTGAGGTCAAGAAGATGTATGTTCGATAACCTCGCTAAACTTGCTGGGATACCGCCTGTCAACTGGTTCTCCGCTGCAATCAGGACAGCAAGCGAGGAGAGGTTCCCTAATGAGGAAGGTATATCACCGGATAAGCTATTTTCCGTCAGAGCCAGAAACTCTAAGCTGGCATAGGAGTTCACTAGCAAGGGAGGAATTGGTCCAGAAAGATTGTTCATGCGAAGATCAATCTTCTGGACCAATGAGCTATTGAGAAGGAAAGCAGGGATACCTCCTTCAAGATTGTTTTTCCTCAAGGCAATGATTTGGAGGCCAGAGCACGACGCAAGCTCAGCAGGGATCACGCCGCTGAGGGCGTTGAAGCTGAGGTTGACGTACACGAGCCTACGAAGCTGACCTAGCTCTGACGGCACCGGTCCGCTAAGCTCATTGACTGGAAGGTGGATATGTTCCAGATAGGTGAGATTGGAGATGCAAGGCGGGATCTTGCCGGCGAGGCCTTCTTCCTCCAAGCGCAAGGCTGCTACCCGAGGAGCCGGTCCGTGTCGCCACCCATGGTGGCACAAGACACCTTGCCAGCGGCAGAAGTGTAGTGATCTATTGCCCCACGTGGTCAGGGTACCGGCAGGCTGTGACGTTGATAGGTGGGACTTGATGCAGAGAAGGGCCTCTCGGTCCGCTGCATTGGTGGTGTGGTTCATAGTTGGTGCAGCTGCAGCTTTCCATGCACCGGAGAGGAGGATTAAGATGGTGTGTAAGGAGAACATGACCCACATAGCATGTGGATACATGGTGGAAATGGCAGGGAGCTTATGAACTTCGTGTGGCGTGGTCGTGTTGGTCTTAATTTTGCAGGTGTTGGAGTTTATATAGTTGAAGTATTATTGAACCGCCCCTTTGGTATCCTCCTTCTCTATCTGCCTCGTAGGAGATGAAAGGGATTTGGGAATCTATATAGTCATATTAATTTAATCCATAAATAAAGTCATTCCCGTGGAGCTGATACCCCACCAAGAAAGACCCCACCAAGACCAACGACCATATTTTTGGTTTCACATACTATGTGTACTAGAGAGAGCTTGTAATATAGCTCTGTATTAAATACAATTAAGTGAACATCTACTTTGAGTGAATCACAAATAATTAAGAACTGAGGAACCACCTAAAGGTCCATTTGGATCCAAGTGCTAATAGGTAAAAGTGCTAAACTTTAGCACTAGCTCATCCAAACGTGAGTGCTAATGGAGTGGACTAAACTTTAGTCAAGACTCAAAATTTTAGCATGTGCAAGAGTGCTAATATGTGCTAAAGTTTAGCACTCCTAGCTCCTCCAAACAGGCCCTAAAACATTTTAAGGACACATTACCTACACCATTTCTATTTCTTGTGGGTTCGGCCAATGAAGTTGGATCTCACATCAAAGGGCTACTGCTGTGGGAACAAGGGGGTGGCTGAGCTAACATCTCCAAAAAAAAAAAATCTGTTGTCGTTGGCCATAGGGAGACCAAACATGGACTAAGGGGGTGGCTGAGCTAACATCTCCAAAAGTGTGTCGTTACGCAAAATAATGAAGCCAGCCATAGACTACTGGAGTTCTTAAAAAATAACTTTGGATATGAACAGTGATGCTAACATTTGAAGAGGAGAAAGGGCTAAGGAACTAGAGAAAATTTCTTATTTGATATTGGTAAAATTAAACATTCCCTATTTGACACCAGATTCGAATTTTGCTCCTAATTTAACACTACCGTCTATTTTTAGTCACCATATTATTAGGTTGAGGTAAAAAGACCATTTTACCCCTTTTTAAAACCTACAGTGCAAAAGGACCGATTTTGACCTCTTCGTTCTGTCTCACCAGTGGGCTGCCGACCACGCCGGCGCTGCACCAAAGGCGGAACGGCCGTGGTGGGCGCGCGCGGGCAAGTGCGACGCCCCAGCATGGGATGGCCAGCAGCGAGGCCCGCGCAGGATGGCCCATGGCATGCGCGGCCGAGCAGCAGCGCTGCTGCGCGGGATAGGCAGCGGCGCTGCCACATGCGGCTCGACAGCAGCGCCGCCGCGTCAGACGGGCGTTGGCGCGGCCGCGCGGGCAAGCACGGCTGAACAGCAGCACTGTGGGATGGACGCGCGGTCGAGCGGCGGCACGGCGGTAGCACCACCGCTCGGGCCAGCTGGCGGCGAGGTCCGGAAAGACGGCAGCACCCCGTGCACGACGCGCTGCGGCACGCGTGGCGTCGCGCGACGCAACCTGGCGGGATGGGCGGCGGCCGGGCAGTGGCGATGTCGCGTGAGACGTCGGCGGTTCGTGGACGGGCGCCGATGGACACGGACCTATGGAAGGGCTAAAATGGTTTTTTTAACTTCGATTTAACACCATGATAACTAAAAATATACGTTAGTGTCAAAGTGGGAACCAAATTCAAACCTTGTGTAAAATAGGGAAGATTTGATTTTTGAGGACTAAAGAAGGAATAATAAGTAATTTTGCTAGCGTCAAATAAGGAATTTTTTCAAGGAATTAAGATCCATGGCTCTCCATGCCTGGAGCAGCTTCCATGATGATTCAGAGAGTGTTCAAGGCAAAGATTCAGAAGATAGGGCTTTCGGCCCTACCGAATCTTCGCACTATAACTAAATCAACATCTAATTTCGAGTGATTGATTACTTCATATGAATTTCGTTTCATTTCCTGTTCCTTACAGTGTTTTTTCATATTTCCATACTTTGTTTTTCTCTAGCTTTGCATCTGATTTCACCTATCATTAGCCTTATAATCCCCCTTGTTTATTTCATCCGAATTTGCTTATTATGGGACACAAAAATCAACAACAACTATTGTAAGGAAAATGGCCCTATTAGATCATTATTGTGATTTTGGTGATTGAGTGTTAACATAATTAAAAAGACTAAAAACGTTTGTCAAGTGAAAGACCTTAGGTCCAATGCATGAATGAAATATAAGCCTTAGAAAAGCAAGAAATGAAGAAAGAACTCAAAGAAGTCTTGAATTGGATGAGTTTAGCATGAAAACAGGCGTCGGATGATCCGATGGTCTCAGAATGTAACGGGTCGGAGCACTGTAGAATTCATAAGATGATCAAGTGAAGAAATCTCATCATCACCGAATGATTCGGTACCTTGAAGACAGGCGTTAGTGCAATGAAAAATTGCTTTGACTATTTGCTAAGAAGCTTCAGAAGGCTTGGCGCAAAAGTGCTATTAGCACCGGATGACCCGACACTACTAAGGAAGGCGTCGGTGCAAGCATGGTTTGATTACTAGAGAGCGTATCAAGCGCCAGAAGGTTTCGTGGAGAAAACTCTTCAGCACCGGATGATACGATGGGCATCGAATGAAGCGTTGGTGCATTAACGCAAGCAAAAGGTGGCGTGGTAGAAAGGGGCCAACAGCTATGTGGCTGAAATGGGTCACCGGATGATCTGACACCCTCCTAGACAATGTATCGGTTCATCCGGTACTACTGCACTTTTTCTGGCCATTGGAGCAACAGCTCTTTAGAATTATTGGGCTATTTATACCCCATTCACTTGCCTATCTGAGGTTGTTGGAGTCTAGAGTAAGCTCATACACATTGAAGAAGACATCCAAACCACCATGGAGCTTAGTGATCACATTCAAAGGTTTTAGCATAAACTTTGAGAGTGTTAGTGCTAGATTAGGCCTAGAAAGAGAGAGCAATGTGTTGATGCCTTGTGTTTGGTTCTAGTGTAAAGCTGTAATCTTGGTGTGCCGGCACCTTGGAGTCTTGGTGGCTCGCTGGCAAGTCATCTACCCTCCGGCTTGGCGTGGAGTGGCGACGTCGACCATGTTCGTGGGATGAAGAGACCCCTCCTTCGTGGGAAGCTCCGTAGTGAAGACAGCATCAAGTTGATGATCGGTGCAAAGGTGGTGAGCATTGCCTTCGTGGCAAGGTCCTCATCTACTTGGGTGAGCCTTAGTGGCTAGACCAATGCGAGCTCTTGACCAGAGAGCATATCCTTGGTGGAGCTCCAAACTGGACTAGGGATAGCTTTAGCCCTCCAATACCATAGGAAAAAATTGATGTGCCGAGTTTGCATTTCCCTAAACCGCTCCTTTACATTTTCATATTCATACGTGCAACTTGTGTGTCTTTACCTTCTTAAAGTAGTATATTGGTAGGATTGGCTATAGGTTGCAAAACTCTTGTTTGGGTAGGGTTGAAGCACTAGTTGAACTATAGTTACAAATTGTTGACGCAAAAAGCCGTGGGTCGGCCTTCAACGCCGGCACACGCAAGGACCCGGAATCCTCTTGCTTCACTCCTGCGCGGCGTCCAAATCGGCTGCGTGGTAGTGCAGGGCGTGCTAGTCAATTTGACCTACAATTGACAAGGGACAGGTAAGACGTTAAATTACCGGAACGTATCGGCCGATGTTCCGAATCGTTCCGCCAAGGGCATCGCCCAAGAGTCCGATGCAGCAGTAGATCAATCGGCCAAAGCTCCGGCCGATTGCACAGATGAGGCAACGCCAAACGGGTTAGCGAGACCTCGGTATACAACACCAAGATCTGAATCCAATCAGCCTAACGACGTGCAACAGGCAAGCTGTGCGTTGGCCAATGGTATTTAGATCTAGGCTGGATAAATTATGGTAAAACTAAATAAAAATAAGATTACGAATCTAACCCTGTCAAATCTAGCAAATACAGATAACTTGTGATAACAGCAAGAAACAAGCTAGACTAAGCAAATTAATCTAACAGGAACAAGCTGATATCGATAACTTGGTGAACAGACCAGACCAATATCCAATCTGCTCGATAACTTGAACTAATATAGGATAGAGGAAGAAGCGATGCGCCATCAACCTTGAACCTATCTGCCTCGTTCGACGCGGAACTTACCAACAAGTCGGAGATCGAAGTCGATGCAGCCCCATGTGCAGGAAAGAACTTGTAAAAGAAAAATGTACTGCAACTAAGGCGAAGCCGCCGAAAAGAGAAAAAAAAAGGAAAAAAAAGGTTTGTGTATTGATCATTGGATGGTTTGATACATGCCCGAGGGCAGCTATTTATAGCCTAAGCTACAAACCCTAGTCGATTATGACATACAATTACTTGATGAAAAAGAAACAAAGTTTCCTAAGCAAAATCTAAAAGATAACTTGCTGACGTAGCTTTGCCAGCTCTTTCCATGCTCCATCGGCTGCGACGCTCCTTCTGGCCCGAAAAGCCCATCATGGGCCCGAAAAGCCCATCATCGTCGGCCCACTCGCTACCAGCCTATGATGCCGTCTTCTCAGATACCAGTTTGTTCTCCCATCGGCAATCACCTAGCTTTGTCGGCTTCCTTCCTGACTATCAATCTCTTACGCCGACCCCAAGCTCCTTAATCAACTCAGAACCTCTGACTTTGGTTTTATCCAGTTGTGCAAAAACCGGTGTCAACACATGCCCCCCAATTTCGGAATAAAAAAGCTTTGTTCCGAAATTCCAGTCAGAGTCTTCTCTCTGCAATTCTTTAATCTCTGTGCAACCCAATTCTTGCAGTTCATCTTTGTGAAAACAAACAGCAGATACTATTGAACCTTTGAATCCTCGGCCCTTTTTATCATTACTCTCCTGCAGGGGAAAGTACGATCAACCATACTTCAACCACCCTATCTTGTCAAGTAACTCCATGATCCGTTGATTATAGGGATGGTAACTGGAACATGCCTTCTGACTCCTCCACTTCCTGTTTAACTACAGTCGTCCGGCCTCTGGACTCTTCTGATCATCGCTATAAATCAAGAAACAAAGCAGAGCGCAAGAGAAAACCCCAATCTTGTTCATCTTCTCCTTCAGCTTTCACCTTTCTCTACCCCTTGCTCTGCCATCTTTTAAACATCCATGGCCGACAATAGGCACTCCACCGACGACTCTCCTAGGCCAACTCAGCATCTGCGAACCACTCTGCGCTGACAAGGGTAAGGGTTCTTCAACTTTGCACTCCTTTCTCCCGTTCTTGATCTAACTTTCTTATTCCATTACTTCAGAGCCATCTCAATGGCCGACGGTGTGTACCACACTGGCACACCGTCAAGGCCCACACCGAGCGCCTCCGCCGCGGGCTCTTCTGGCTCCAATTCCGATGATTCCTCGAACCTCTGGGTGATCGAGTTGGAGTCTTCTCTACGCACATCAAGGACTACCCTGTCGATCGTCGAGGAGAGGCTGGCTGCGACTCGAGCAATGCTGGTAGAATCTGATGCAAGAGTAGCAGGTACTTCGGAGTCTATCCCCTAATCCAGATCTTTCTTAATGCCTTCACCACTAATTTTCAAATCTCTTCAGCCCTTGAAGCTCAACTCCAAGCTCTTCAACTATCGGCGAATCAAGCCGCTGAGTTCGTGAATGCTCGAGGCCTCTTGCTCGCCAACCGCCTGCAAGACATTCCCGTCCGTGTCCGGGAAATCGCCGTTAAAGGTACATGACGGGGCGGCTACGACTTTGGCTACAGTGCAGATCGAACTAGGCCTCTTGCTGAAGGGGAAGATCTTCTCGAATTCCTGGACATCATGGAGGATCTTGAGCATACGGCCGTAGCTGTTACCAAGAGCACTAGCGTAGACTCTGTAATCAATTCAGTCTTTTACGATGAGCAAATAATCACGTGTAATAATGTATCATCTTCATGAACCTCCCCTGCTTGGCTCTCTTTGCATAACTTCTATGTGCGTCTTATCCGCCAATAGACCTTGCATTCTCAATTTTTGATTCCAAAAACCATGATGTCAATCCGGATCTATCAATCAACTCTTCATTTTGCAATGTCTCCAAGAAAAGGTAGGGTACACCAATATCGATCGACTGTGATAGTAGCATATAACTTCGAAGATAAATCCAATCTCTTCAGACGTGTTCCTTTAGTCGATTATCTGATAAATAATCATGATATTAAATCAAAACACCCTAATTTGTTACGGGTATTTTTGCACTAAGGGCGATACATATCGTATTGGCCATTTGAGCCTGATCAACATGATCGACTTTTACAAGACTAGTCCATTGGCCAGAGATTCTTGCGTTGTTTCTCCTCGGCCGATGGGATGCTTGTTCAGACTTCTTCATGGAGTAGAGTTCTCTGAGCTGTCTTCCTGAACTGAATCAAGACCAAAGTCCTCCATCTTCAAGAAGTCTCCTTCCCATATTCTGCCTGATATGCACTCCACACCATCGAAGCCCCATACTGGAGGATCAACCCATGCAACACAGAGAGACGGATCCACGGGTACTACTTCGACTGAACCATTTTTCAGCCACTGGATAAGGCATTGATGCATTGTGGATGGAATGCAGCAATTGGAATGAATCCAGTCCATGCCTAGGAGCAGATTGTATGATCCCTTGCCGTCCATGACAAAGAAAGTAGTAGGCAAAGTCTTGCTCCCAATCGTTAATTCAACAGTAATTGCCCCCCGAGCATGCGAGGTCTTCCCTTCATAGCTCTTGAGAACCATATCAGTCCCCATCATGTCTTCTTCACCATACCCAAGCTTCTGGAGGACGATGTATGGCATGACATTGACATTGGCTCCTCCATCGATCAACATCTTAGTCATTAGCCTGCCGTCAACATGACCCTTCACGTACAAAGGCCTTAGATGCCTCCGCTCTTTCTCATCTGGCTTCTTGAACAATGCTTGGACTGGATCAAGTGCAAGTTCTGCCACCGCCACCTCATCATCATCGTGAGTTGGTGCTTTGAATTCCATGGGCGATACGAAAACCATATTGACCGATGTTGACAGGGTGGTTTCATTGATCTTCACGCACCACACTTGTGATTTGACTGTCTTCTTCTTGTAGGTGCGTGCTTCTTTCCGCTCCCGGTGATGGAGCCTTTGAACCCTCCTCTTCTAAGAACGGGTCAACCCCTGAATGCACCAATCTAGTTAATCCTCTGGATCATACCTGTAGCTATCATGCCGTTCGAGCGATCGATCCAGAGGTGCTTCATCAGGTACACGATCCGCAGCTTGCTCTTCAATTGTTGCTTGCTCCGGGACGCGTGGACCCAGGCGATCATGAACAGAGACACGATTGTGCTTGTCCCTGAAGGTCGACTGCTGATGGTTGTCTTCATGGCGCTGCCTCTTGAAGTCGTATCGGCCTTCATGCGCCCCATTGCATTCGGGACAATCATCGGCCGATGGTAAGCGCAAACCCTCGTTCCAGTAGAATGCAAAGAACGGGCTCCACCAGTGTTCTGCATCACGCCTTTTTTTTTCTTCTTGATGGCATCTCTCCCTTTCTTGCTGGTGCTGGTATTTTTTCAGGAGCATCTGAGATGTGACAACTCTGTGTGGCCTCTTGAAACTTCCGCTTTGTTCATATCGGCCTTGGTTCCCCCTGCCATTGGCCGATACACGAGTCTTCAGGTTTTCGGTATCATGATCAAGATGATCAGAAGCTGATACCTTTGCATCTCCGTTGACTTCCTAGGCTCCCACATCAATCGCTTTGGCTTGGAAGGGATGCTCGTCAATCTTCATCAGCCTGTCGAACTTGATCCTTCCTTGCTCGATGGCCATCTGGATTTCCTTCCTGAATATCTTGCAATCGTTAGTATTATGAGTGACAGAATGATGCCACTTACAATACCTGCGGCCCTTTAATTCATTGGCCGATGGGATCACATGGTTGGAGGGCAACTTGAGCTAACCCTCTTGAAGTAGTAGATCAAAGATCCTATCGTCCTTTGTGACGTTGAACCCGTAGCTTTCGGCTTCCTTCTTTGCGAACGGACATGAGATTGGCTTCTTAGTCTTGACCTATTCAACAACGCCGATCTCAGCTTCATTCTCCGAATCAGAAGAATCCTCAACATAATTGACCTTCTTCTGGAACACGTTCTTCCTGGCGTTGTGGGCTCGAACATCAATATTAGCAAGCCTGGATGCTAGATGGCTCAGGCTCTCGAACTCCTAAAATAAAAATTTCTTCCTGATGTGCGGCGGGAGTCCTTGAAAAGCCAATTTAGCTAACTGGCCATCACTAAGAGACAAATTAAAGCAACGGCTTCTGACGTCCCTGAACTTCTGAATGTAGTCCGGGACAAGTTCGTCATTCCTGTGTCGCACTGCGGTCAAGTCGGTGATCTTCATCTCTTGTACTCCGGTGAAGAAGTACTTGTGGAATTGCTTCTCGATATTGGCCCAAGTTATAATGGAATTGGCTGGCAGCGAAGCAAATCAGGCAAAGGCCTATCCAGAGAGAGATAGCGGGAGCAAGGGGATCTTCAAGGCGTCTGTCGCTGTAGCTTCCCTGCATTGCACCAGAAACCTGCTGATGTGCTCAACGGTTGACATGTCGCTATATCCAGAGAACTTGGTAAAGTCTGGCAACTTGTACTAATGAGGTAATGGAATCTAATCGTAGGCTTCTGAGTAAGGCTTCCTATACATGAATGCAGGTTTCTTTGGCTTCAAGCCGAACTGATTCTTCATCACATCGGCTATCTTGCTAGCCCAATCAACTTCAGGCTGCTGCACCACGAGGTTTGGCATCTGCAAGCTTGGGTCTTGAGAGAACCTCTGGATTTGGGGACTCGTCGGCTGTCCCGTAGTATCTTCCATCGGCTGGAAAGCCGATGCATCTGCACGATGCCGCCAGTCTGGGTAGGTGCCGGTGGAGTCTGTGGTAGATGCTGAATCGTCGGGGCAGATGACAGCAATGGCAATGTAGTAGTAGGAGAGTTCACCGCGTTGTTGTTTTGTCCGAACATCCACGGATAGATGTACGGCCAGAATTCCATCGGCTTGCCCAATGTGGAAGGTACAAATCCAACTGGGGTGTTGAACATGCCTCTGCTTGGCGTCGACGTATTCATCGCAGGGTTGGCAGCAAATGCAGCTGTAGGTGGCGATGAAGTGTGTGCTGCTGAGGATCCCAAGCGCTTCAACACATACGGTGATGAGCTTGTTCCAGCGCTGGTCATCGGCACACTTGTTGTGTTGGGCAGAACACCATCGGCCATTGATGCAGATACCTTGGCACCAGTAGCAGCCGATGATTCTGTGTTGGAGTAGGATGGTCCCGTGCTTCCTCCTTGAGAGCCTTCAGCTAGGACGTTCTTGACAGCGTCCTTGATGGTCTCGATTAGAACCCCTGACTGATTAATCAGTGCATGGCTTATGGATTGATCAAACATCTCTTTGAACTTGGCCAAGTCTTGTGTGACGGTAACGCCCCCCGACCCTCGTAGTGGCTGCTTTTGTATCGCTTGTCCCCTCCTGGTCAGAGTGAATGACCTGAGGCAGGCGTCTTAAGTTTGCTTCATGATTTCTTCAACCAGTCGCTTCTGATCTTCATCAAGATCTTCCATGGTAGGCAACAACATCTTGTCATCATCCATCCCGCTGTTCTTGGTTATCGTGGTATCGTTGTCGTGTCCCACCGGGCGTGCCAAAAGCGTGTTGACGTAAAAAGTAATGGGTCGGCCTTCAGCGCCGGCATACGCGAGGACCCAGGAGCCTCTTGCTTCACTCCTGCGCGGCGTCCAAATTGGTTGTGTGGTGGTGCAGGGCGTGCCAGTCAATTTGACCTACAATTGATAAGGAACAGGTAAAACGTTAAATTACCGGAACGTATTGGCTGGTGTTCCGAATCGTTCCGCCAAGGGCATCACCCAAGAGTCCGATGCAGCAGTAGATCAATCGGCCAAAGCTCCAGTCGATTGCACAGATGAGGCAACGCCAAACGGGTTAGCGAGGCCTCGGTAAACAACACCTAGATCTGAATCCAATCAGCCTAACGACGTGCAACAAGCAAGCTGTGCGTTGGCCGATGGTATTTAGATCTAGGCTGGATAAATTATGGTAAAAACTAAATAAAAATAAGATTACGAATATAACCCTGTCAAATCTAGCAAATACAGATAACTTATGATAACAGCATGAAACAAGCTAGACTAAGCAAAATAATCTAACAGGAACAAGTTGATATCGATAACTTGATGAACAGACCAGACCAATATCCAATCTGCTCGATAACTTGAACTAATATAGGATAGAGGAAGAAGCGATGCGCCATCAACCTTGAGCCTATCTGCCTCGTTCGACGCGAAACTTACCAACAAGTCGGAGATCAAAGTCGATGCAGCCCCATGTGCAGGAAAGAACTCGTAAAAGAAAAATGTACTGCAACTAAGGCGAAGCCGCCGAAAATAGAAAAAAAGGAAAAAAAGGTTTGTGTATTGATAATTGGATGGTTTGATACATGCCCGAGAGCAGTTATTTATAGCCTAAGCTACAAACCCTAGTCGATTACGACGTACAATTACTTGATGGAAAAGAAACAAACTTTCCGAAGCAAAATCTAAAAGATAAGTTGCTGACGTAGCTTTGCCACCTCTTTCCGTGCTCCATCGGCTGCGACGCTCCTTCTAGCCCGAAAAGCCCAACATGCTTCATTCTTTGCTTCAGATCCATCGTCGGCCCACTCGCTACCAGCCTATGATGCCGTCTTCTCAGATATCAGTTTGTTCTCCCATCGGCAATCACCCAGCTTTGTCGGCTTCCTTCCTGACTATCAATCTCTTACGCCGACCCCAGGCTCCTTAATCAACTCAGAACTTCTGACTTTGGTTTTAACCAGTTGTGCAAAAATCGGTGTCAACACAAATCTAGATGGCATGATGGAAGTTATAGGATAAGTTTTTAAGTTTGCTATATTCACTCCATCCTCCTCTTGGGCTACGAGCACCGGCTAGTTTCTGTCAACTATGTCTCACCAGCTGCTTAATAGTAATCAAATCGAGGTGATAAAGATCAAACTCAATTAGTTAGAATCTAATTCCCAAATGCTTAGTCCTGATGGTCCTCGGTCAAGAGGAATCTAGGAATGAAAATAGTTCACACGATTTAATATGCAAAATGAACTTGCCTTACCTCTATACAAAGTGAATGGTAGCTAAAGTGGGCCAAGATTCCCACCATCGTGATGGCATCTAGACAACGCGCACCATGTTATTGGAGACAAGAATTTAGAATGAAACATGCTACGAAAACTTTCGGCTCGCTTTTTGGCGAGAAATCTGGTAGCTTGTCGGGTTCTTTAATTTCCGAGGAAGCTTTGTCCACATGGATCGTCCACACGACAAGCAAGGCTAATAAGCAGCACTGTGTTGTCACGAGGAGTAGCAGCAGATAAAACGTGTGCTTGCTGACACTTTTTGGCCTCGACGACGAAAGTTCAACCCTAACGCATATATGATCATGAACTCTCGGGTCGGTCACTCAAGTGTGGACTCGAGGTGTGGACTCGAGTCGTCACGCTAGTCACAAGTCACCGCGTCAAAAGCCAGCAGTAAGATTACAAGGTGATACGTTTTCATGTTTTGTCACCGTCTGAGGCCATAACTGCATTCGGCGCTACCGTGTGAATGGAGGGATACGAGCAACACATGGTATGTAGGAGTGCTTATATATATATAGGTATCTAGTGGATGATGGGTATAGCTGCTTACAGAGCATGTTCATTTACAAACAAACAAAAACACTCCCAACACTTAGGAGTTAAGATAGGATGGTGTTTTTTCCACCCAGAAGCCAACAGATGTATTATCATCTGCTCAATCTTGCCGCCATCGTAACCGCGCTGTTGATGCTATTTTGTCTTCAACTGTCGGTCGGCCAACATGGTCATCATACTTCCCCGGTATGCACATATATACTACGAATTCCATAGATATGAGTTATCCTTGCATTGTACAACAACGGTTGCACCCCATGTATATTTTGCTTGAGTTCGTGAACTGTAAAAAAATACTCAACATGTAACTCTGTCACTACAACTTTTCCTGAACCATTGGGTTCGATGCATAACATCTGTGTTTACCCCAAAAGGAAACTCTAATAATCCACTTGATGCGCTATCTATCCTACTCACAAATGCCACAAGAACTATGTGGAAGGGTTTACATGCATCATGCGTTAGGACGAGTTAATTGCGTGAGTGTCTATGAGCATTTCCATATTATGGGCATACACTACTAAAAAACGATTTGCAGCGCCGCCATATTATTTTAGTGACGGATTAAAAAGTAACCCACTCCTATAAATGGAGCGGGAGTATTGTAGCATCCGATCCGCCTCTAGAAAAATATTTTTAGATGCGGGTTACGCCATCACCCGCCCCTACAAATACGTATCATTTTCAGAGGCGGTCATGACATCACCTGCCCCTAAAACTAAAATTTCTAGGAGTGGGTGACTGTCGATCAGTAATCATTGTAACTGTCGATCGGCGGCCATCTTGGTGGTACTGGTACACCAAATTTTCCGGTATGTACATACTATAAAATTCCGTAGATATGAGTAGACATCATTTCTAGTTATCAAGTTTTCATATATATATTTGATTGACAGTGGTGGGCCACGATACCCCGACCATTTCTGCGTCCATCATTAGGAAGATGTGAAATTTGAGTCCCTTTGGGTTTTGCTAATGTGTGCCACGTGTCTGCTCCTCTTTTATCAATAAGAAACCACAACATAAATATCATCAGAAACTCAATTGGAAAAGTACATGATCTGAACAACTGTGCGCATGCCACATTAATTAATTAATTGGTACTTCTGCTTGTTTTTTTTGGGGCAGATGATTATGCTTTTTGTATACAAATTAAATATTTTTTTCACGGGTCTACAATTCGCCACAGCAAATCATCTCAAGTTGTGCTCCAGACGTTCAATGCCTTTATATTGTATAACATTTTTGTAAAATGATAGAGTATGTGTTTCTGACTTAATAATCTCATCTAATAGACCATACTAATTACTGCAGGCTATAGGTGCCGGCCCTGATCCCCACGCTCCAATTGTTAATCCTCCATCATCAGATGGTGATTGATGAGAATACGCTTTGATTTCTCGATTCAGATATTCACGAGATGCCTTAAATGCGTGAAGTTTGAGTGTTATGTTAGTAGGTGACCATGAAGTCGTGTATCGAGTCTGTCTTAACCTTTGGTGATAACCGATGTGCTCGTTGATAGCTACTAGATGCTTATCGTAACTTTTTATCAATCTCAATCTGCTGGTTTAATCTTTTAAAGGTACTTATAGGGTACGATTGCGTATGTGTATGTGAACATCTGAGTTTGTATTGTGTTTAAAAAAAACTGTTATATTGTCATTGTACGTTTCAGATTTATCACCTAAACTTGTCACACTGTATGGTCGAGGCTCTGCAAACTTCTATTGCGGCGTTTGTTGTGCTTACAAGAGGGGCCGCACCTGGCGCAGTTTACAAACTTGCACTGAATTTTTGCCAGAAATGGCCCTATTTGGCATGATTTTTCTTTTGGGGCCAGCTGCAAAGAATTGGCTTGTTTAATAAGAGAGTGAGAATGATCAATATTTGGCCTGCGGCCCGCCGCATGGCTTTACTACATACAGCTTTTAGCATGCCCTTATGGATGGTGCACCTGGGGCCACCGCCACCACTCTCCGCATGCATGGTGCACCTGGGGCCACCGCCACACGTCGGCGTCGCTATCTATCCGGCGATGCCCCCACTGAACTGCCACACTCCATATGGAGAATATAGGTCTTGGTATTTACAAGACAGGTCCCTCCACCCTTCATGTGGAGAATATAATATAGGTCCTGGATGTTAGAACTTAGGAGGCCTTACTAGTACACAACCCTTGATTAGTCCGGGTTGGAAAATCCCATTTAGTCCCGATTTCCTAACCGGGACTACCAATCCGGGACAAAAGGCCTCGGCCCACCAACCGGGACTAAAGGTGCTCCGCGCCACGGCGTGGCGGGGGTAACCTTTGATCCCGGTTATTGTTACCAACCGGGACTAAAGGTCCCCTTCTCTTTTTTTCTTTTTCTGTTTTCCATTCCATTTATTTTTTTCATTTCAAGTGTATTTTCATATTCGAAATTAAGAAGTCTGCTATATTACTGCAATACGCTCCAACACGCTTGTTCGAGGCGAGTATGAAATACGTACAATACATATTATATATATATACAAAGTGGATTCACTGGGTTTTAATAAAGTGCAACAAAGTGAAACATAGATATATACATATACATACCAAGTGAGACAAAGTTTTATCTATCATGCATCTATGCTATATTTACTACTTGAATCAAGGATGTGCCCATCGTAGTAGAATTCACCATCTGGATTAATGACTTGTTCACAAATAAATCCTGCCAGGGCTTCTTAAATCGCCAAAACTCTTTCCTGTGGAATGAGCTGATCCCGCATCCTTGATACCTATTACAATTAAGAAGTGAACACTACTAATTATAATAATTTGTAATATTAATTAGTTGAAATATTGAAAAATATTGTTTATTACTTACTTCCGCTTCCCAAGCAGTATATGTCTTATAAGGACCTACCAAATTGTGAAGGAACTCGCAAACATAGTATGGGCATAAATTATTACCTTGTTCCTGCCTCAAACACTTAAGACAAAAGAAGTCATTAGGTGTCCATATGAAAATATAACGAAACGAATGAACCGTGCAAAGAAGCATCCAAGTACGTACCGGAAAGTCTGTCTTCAATCTAAGTTCGCTTGTGAAATCATTTGGATATTTTTACTTAACTTTCTCCAAACACCGCGCATGACCGAGAAATAGATAAATATATTTATCACTAAGCACATGTCAGTAATTATCATAATTGGTAATTACCTTTTCAACATCTTGGTCATGTCTTTATAATCTTCTTGATCTTTCCTTAATGAGTCTATAATAATCGCTAATCGCATGTCAGGAATTATACAAACTAGTATCCAGTGATTTCTGCAAAATTATACAGAACCACTTTTTGTTAGGGTTAAAAAAGTTCAATTATACAAAAGCAAAAGGCGTGACACGGCAGGAAACACTCACTTAAAGTTGTAAGGAAACAAAATATTCTGCTTGTAATGCTGAATGCGTAGGAACTTTTATAAGTTTTGAAATGTTTCTTGAGGGTTGTCGTGTAGAGTCACGCAATTCACAACCTTTGAGTCGATGAAGCCCAAATGAATGTAGCTGTTCTTTCTGCAAGTTTGAATCTACATCCTGCATATAATACAAAAGAAAAAAGCAGGAATAGATTGAGGGCATGTAAAAAGATTCGCTAATTACGTAAATTAAAATTGAAGAACACCACTTACAGAATAAAGATGCTGACGAAACTGATGTCGAGGGCGTCTTGATGGTATAGTTGGTATAATTCTTGGAAATACAGCGACATCACATCCTCACCACGAAAGTAATTGTCATCTTTAATCAGTACACCCCACATAATGTCGCTTCTGGACGCCGCGAGCATGTACCGATCATGTAACCTGCGCAACTGCGTTGGAAGCCGAGGTATGATTTCTGGGGAACAAGGGTTTTCTTCAACTCAAATGTCCATCTAGGTACTATGGGGTGATTTTCAATTTTACCCCGTGCAACCTGAGCCGTCGAGAGACGCGAGCTGGCTAGAAACTCAATTAGCCCTTGTTGTGCTGTTGGTAGCACCACTAGCGGTTCAATTGATTGCTTCTTTTGGGTTCCGAGCTGTGGAATATCAGACGATGACCCAGCAGATCTCTTCTTCTTCTTGTATGACTTGGTAATCAAGCTGTCATAGTCTGAAGGTGGAATGAATTTATATCGATTTGCATCTATCATTTTCAGAAAAAAAAGCTTTATCATTTGGATCTATGGGTGCCTTCTTCTCTGTCTCCTTCGTTTTGAAGTGCTCGTCAACCACTCTTTGAGCTTCTGCAACGCATTCCTCTAAAGTTTGGTCCCACGGTAGCTTCGCTGGCTCCTTAGGTTGCTTCTTCTTCGATTACTTCTTCTTTGGAGGCTTTGTATGAAATGACTTAGTCTTGGGTGGTACCTTTTTTCTTCTTTGCAGGCGGTGGCGGTGGTAGATTTGATGAAGGAGGAGACGTGTGCCTAGGAGGAAGTGAAGCAGGAGACGCCGGCTGCCCATAAGATGATGGTGAAGGAGAATGTTATGCTGCAGCTAGCGGAGACAATGGACTCTGGCTGCGTGCCCTTGTAGGAGGTTGCGGAGATGCTGGCCTTGATGCCTGATCAACAGCCTTGAGGATGGTGTTGCGCTTGTCCCACAGGATAATACCATGCATGACCTCTACTAGTGTCTATTCCTCGTCACCTCCAGGAATGTCGAGCTCGAGCATCTCGTAACCCTTGCACACCTCCTCTACAACCACTCTAGTGTATCCAGCCGGAATTGGCTGTCCATTGTAGACATCGCCTGCTTTGGTTGGCATAGCAGTAGCAAAGGCAACCTTGTTGATTAAGCCCATACAATGAATTTGTAGCTCACATGGTGTCTGTTGAGTGATGTCATCCACAGAAAAGCGCTGCTCACCGATATCAACTGCGGGGATTGTATTGTCAATAGGGGGTTCCGTGGAAGCGCAGCTTCTTCTTCGCTGAGATAAATTAGCTTCATTGATAGGCTGTTGAGTCGGTTGAGATTGTTGTTGGCTTAATGCTATGGCAACTTGTCGTTTTACCTCATCCGCCATTCTTGCATCTTGAGATATCCGCTGTTCTTAGAGCCTTCTGAAGCGCGCTTGATCCTCGTTCTTCCTTCTTTGATGACTTCTGAGCACTTATATGCCACAAAGTCATCCCAATGGTCCTTTAACTTTTCTATTTCTCCATTAAAATCTGGCGTTTTCCCCTGCTTGATATATGAATTGGTCAAATTCTTCTTGAAGGTCTGGAATTGTTCGGCCATGTTCTTAAGACTCCACTGCTTAAGTAATTCTTCGGATCCTGCTGGAAGTGTGAACTGCTGCTTTAATTGTAGCCAAACCATTTCCTTTTCTCTTTGAGGAACCACAATCTCATCATTTGGATCGTTCGATTTCCACAACCTAAAGATGATCGGGATATGGCCTCTCACAAGACATCCGCATTGTCATACGTACTTCATTGCAGCATTGGCGGGAGTTATTGGCTCGCCATCATGTGCCACTTCTGTGATAATGTATCGCCCTTCCAACTTTTTGGTCGGGCCTCGTTTACTTCTTCTCGCCGATGCCAAGGGCTACAAATTCAATAAAAGACATATTATTCATGCTCATTTACAATCATTATTGTCTACATTGTTTCATATACATGTATAGAAGAATGCAATGTTAGAAATATACATTATGGGTTTGTTGCGCAGCAGTATCCTCGGATTGCTCAATTCCGTCACCGGTTTCATTGAGGTATATGTTCGTATTGCTGGCATCAACTTCTTCTTCGATATGATGAGCATCACCACCGGCAATTATGTCCATCAACAACTGATTCTCTTCTTCACCGCTTGGGTCCATCTTATATGAAATAAGTAATAAATCCACAAAAATATACAAATTTCTAGAATTTTTTCTAGTTACTAAGGTACATATACAAATTTCTAGAATTTTTCTAGTCACTAAGGCAAATATAAAAATTTCTAGAATTTTTTTCTATTCACTAAGGAAAATATAAAAATTTCTAGAATTTTTTCTAGTCACTAAGGCAAATATAAAAATTTCTAGAATTTTTTCTAGTCACTAAGGCAAATATACAAATTTCTAGAGTTTTTCTAGTCATTAATGCAAATATACAAATTTGTGGAATTGTTTTGTAGTCACTAAGGCAAATATACAAATTTCTAGAAATTTTTCTAGTCACTAAGGTACATATACAAATTTCTAGAATTTTTCTAGTCACTAAGGCAAATATACAAATTTCTAGAATTTTTTGTAGTCACTAAGGTACATATACAAATTTCTAGAATTTTTGTCTAGTCACTAAGGTAAATATACAAATTTCTAGAATATCATCTAATAAAGATAAACTATACATATATACTACACACATAAAATTTTCTAGAATTTTTTCTAATCATTAAAGTCACTATGCAATATCCATTAGATATTCAAGAACTATGTCTAGTCACTAAAGTCACTAAGTTTTCAATATACAAATATATAGAAAATTCCTAGAAATGTACATTTCCGTAGATGTCGGCGCGCGAGGCGGAGCATGGTGGGAGTAGGCGGCGGTGCCGGTCAGATTCGACACGCGAGGCCGAGGACGGGGTCGAAGGCGACGGCGCCGGTGAGGACTGGACGTTGCTGCGTGAGAGACTACATAAATAAAAATATCCTAAATCGGTTAAATTGTCATACACATACATACACACACATAATTATACACTAGCATATTTAAAGGAAAATGCAAAAGCATATTTAACTAATTAACAAGAAAATGTAAAGGAAAAACTAATTAATAAACTAATTAACAAGGAAAAAAACAACTAGGGCTGGCGCCGGGGTCGGCCGGCGGTGCAGGGGACGGTCGGCGGTGAGGCAGGGACGATACGCTGACGGCGCACAGGCGAGGTCGCGGAGCACCGTTAAGGGAGAGCACACGGCACGACGGCGCGTGAGCGGCGGCCGGCGACAACGCGCGACGCCGCGAGGGTGCGAGGGCACGGCGCAACACGGCGAGGGCGTGCGGCGGAGGACGACGGTGACGGCAAGGACGATGACGAGGGCGTGTGGCGGAGGACGACCCAAGTGCGAGGATTAGGGCCACCGGCGAGGGCGAGGGAGACGCACGGCGCGGCGGCAGATCAAGAATGCTGCGCGAGCTCGAGGATGACGGCGGCGACGATGGCCCCCCGGCGAGGGCGCAGGGCATGGGCGAGAGGTGAGGATGGCACCAGTGCAGCAGCGAGGGCGAGGGCAAGGACGACAGTGGCGGCAGGAGATCGAGAAAACGGCCAAGTGCTGGAGGAGGAAGAGGAGAGGAGTGGCCGGGAACTAAATAGGGCAGGGCCTTTAGTCCCGGGTGGAGCCAAGAACCAGGACTAAAGGGTCTTTAGTCCCGGGTGCTGGCTCCACCCGGGACTAAAAGCCTACCTTTAGTCCCGGGTGAAGCCACCACCTGGGTCTAAAGGGTGTTTTTTTGGCAGGCCGCGGGGAAATTTTTCGGCCCACCTTTAGTCCCGGATCGTGGCTCCACCTGGGACTAAAGGTCATCCTTTACTCCCGGGTTGTTGATTGACCCAGGACTACTGGTCCTTTTCCTTTTCTCTTCATATGTTCTTTTGTTTCTTTTAGTAAATGAGTCATTTGTTGTTAATTGCATAAAAAATAAATTATGGGTCCAAAAATGTTCCAAATAACGTTTTTAGCTTTGTTTTAATTTGATGTAGACATGTAAAATATTTAGTTTATAATCATGTGTATTGATCCATGTAATACATAAATTAGTACACATTATATTTTGTAATTTGACCATGCAAATATGTGTTAGCTAAATGAAAATTTTGAAATCATTGCTTTTCGACAGGAAACGAGTTTTCTCAACATATTAACGTTTAAAATGATCCTTGGAATAATATTATTGTCAACAATAAGTTTTAAAATGGAATCCATGACTTGTTTCCTTATTTTAATCACTATAATAAATCCATGAATATGTAAAACACAAGGAACATCATATAATTGAAATTTACAAATTGTTCATCACATATTTATAATAATTCTAATACATTAAAGATTAGCATCTACTACTGGTACAGTAATAGACTTTTTCATCACATATGTCCCTTGATTATGATCGCGGCGCAAGTACGGGGCGTCCTCATTGGCTAACAAGATTCATGGATCAATATTCACCGTGAAAGGTGGAATGTCAACAAACTTATTACAATCCTCTGACATGTTTGTCTCGTCCTCGACTCCAACGAGGTTTCTTTTTCCTGAAAGAACTATGTGCCGCTTTGGCTCATCCGTTTGCTTGTTTATCCTCTTCTTCGGCTTGATGGACATGTCCTTCACGTAGAAAACCTGAGCGACATCTTGGGCTAAGACGAATGGCTCGTTTCTATACCCAAGATTGTTGAGGTCCACTATTGTCATTCCGTACTGATCTTTTGTTACCCCTCCTCCAGTCAGCTTCACCCATTGGCACCGAAATAGAGGTATCTTCAAAATGGGTCCATAATCCAGTTCCCATATCTCCTCTATGTAACCATAATATGTCTCCTTTTTACCGTTGTTGTCTGTGGCATCCATACAGACACCGCTATTTTGGTTGATGCTCTTTTTGTCTTGGGCTATCGTGTAGAATGTGTTCCCATTTATCTCATACCCCTAGAATGTTAGGATATGCCAAGATGGTCCCCTAGCCAACCACGCCAGCTATTCTCGTATATCCATGTTATGCATTGGATGCTTCCGCAACCAACCAGCAAAACAAATCGATGTGTCGATGTGTAATCTGGACCTCTGACTTTTCAGGGAATTCAGAGCACAGAATGTTCTTATGTTTCACGATGTACGGATCCACCAATGAGGATTGTTGAAGTACCGCATAATGTGCTTCTTTGAACGAGTAATCATCCTTACAGATATATGATTTCTTTCCTAGTGTGCCCTTTCCATGTAGTCTCCCCCCATACAGCGATTCTGAAACCCCAATTGGTTTAAGGTCATCAATAAAGTCAACACAAAACTCAGTGACCTCCTCTGTTCCATAGCCACTGGCGATGCTTCCTTCAGGACGAGCACGATTACGAACATATTTCTTTAGTACTGCCATGAACCTCTCAAAAGGGAACATATTGTGTAGCAATATAGGTTCGAGAATATCAATCTCATTGACAAGGTGAACTAGAAGATGTGTCATGATGTTGAAGAATGATGGTGGAAATATCAACTCAAAGCCAACTAGAGATTGTACCACATCGTTCTGTAGCTTTATGAGATTGTCTGGATCAATTGCCTTCTATGAGATTGCGTTGAGGAAAGAACACAACTTCACGATTGTTAATCGAACGTTCTTAGGTAGTACTCCACGCAACAAAATCGGAAGAAGTTGAGTCATAAGCACGTGACAGTCATGAGACTTTAGGTTTGTGAATTTCTTCTCTGGCATATTTAGGATTCCTTTTATGTTTGAGGAGTATTCAGATGGGACCTTGATACTGCTCAAGCATTCAAACATGCTTTCCTTCTCTTTTTTGCTAAGAGTATAGCTGGCAGGACATAAGTAGTGCCGTCCATTTTCTATCAATTGTGGATGTTGGCCATCTTGTTCTTCCATACGTTGTAATTCCTGCCACGCTTCTAGTGTATCTTTTGTCTTCCCATACACTCCCATGAATCCTATTAGGTTGACGCAAAGATTCTTCATGAGGTGCATCACGTCAATTGCATTGCGAACATCTAAGACATCCCAATATGGTAGCTCCCAAAATATAGACTTCTTCTTCCATATGGGCACCATTCCATTTTCGGTCGGAACAGGTTGGCTACCAGGTCCCTTCCCAAAAACAACTTCAATATCTTTTACCATATCAAAGACCTGCGTACCACTACGGTGTGTCGGCTTTGTACGGTAGTCTGCTTGCCTTTCTTTTGTACCTAATGTTTGATGGGGAGAAACTGATGATGACCCATGTATACAACCTTTTTGCAGTGGGTCAAGTATACACTATCAGTTTCATCAAAGCAGTGTGTGCAGGCTCTATATCCCTTGTTCGTTTGTCCTGACAGGTTACTAAGAGCAGGCCAATCATTGATTGTTACGAACAACAATGCTCGTAGGTTAAAGTTCGCCTATCGGTATTCATCCCATGTCCGTACACCTTCATCGTGCCATAGCAATAACAGTTCATTAACCAATGGCCTTAGGTACACATCAATATCATTCCCAGGTTGCTTTGGCCCCGATATAAGCACCGGCATCATAATGAATTTCCGCTTCATGCAGAGCCATGGGGGAAGATTGTACATACATAGAGTCACAGGCCAAGTGCTATGGCTACTGCTCATTTCAGAAAAAGGATTCATGCCATCCGTACTCAAAACGAACCTTATGTTTCTCGCATCCCGTTCAAAGTCTAGGTAAGTTCTTTCTATTTTCCTCCACTGGGAGCCATCAGTTGGGTGTCTGAACATATTGTCTTGCTTGCGTTCTTCTTTGTGCCATCGCATCAACTTAGCATGATCTTTGTTCCTAAACAAACTCTTCAAACGTGGTATTATCGGAGAGTACCACATGACTTTTGCAGGAACTCTATTCCTAGGACGACGCTCCCCTCCACTTCTCCAGGGTCACTGCTCCTTATCTTATACCTCAATGCACCGTGTAACATCCCGGAATTTTCTCCCAGAATGTCAATGTGCAAAAATGTGGAATTTCAAAAAAAATTGTGTGATAGTGTTTTTTTTGCCAGCATAACTTAAGGTTAATGCTTTACCACCCTGAAAAATCCTAGGAAATTAAAATCTAATTAACTATAAGGACATTAGAGCTAGTATGAGCTCTTGGAATTTATTTGGGTTTTACTTCTACCTTGTTTAAAGTGGTTGTTTTGAAAATATTTCAGTTGATTGAAATTGTGTGGAATTCAAATTGAGTGGACCATCAATTTGAATTTATCTACTAAGCTAACTTTTTACCCTAAGGTGGGCCCTGCTTAGAACCCTAAAGTAACTAAACCTAACTACCCATGCCCCAACCTAGTATCCCGGCCCAGAACCAAACCCTAGCCCAGCCTGCACCCCAGCCCGATCAGCCGTCTCGGCCTGCCAGCCAGTCTAGCCCACACCCGCACACAGTCAGCACAACCAGCTGACCGGCTAGCCTGCTAAGCGGCCTGCTAGGAGCCCGCGGACCGGCCCAGATTGACCCAAGCAGCACCGCCTCACCGCTAGGCGGGACCCACGCGCCAGCCACCTAGCACCCCTCAACCTTATCCCCGTCCGCTGCCTGGGAAACTGATGAGTGGGTCCCACTCGTCAGCTTTCCCTTCCTCCTCTCGCCGCCTGCACCGCACCCTGCTTTACCCCGCGCCCCGCGCCGCGCTCTCCGCTCCGCCCGCGTTAGCCCGCCAGCTTCTGTCCCCACTCCGCGACACGGGAGTGCAACTGCCTGCGCTCACTTGTCGGCCACCAAGCCCGCGCTACACCCCGCCGCGTCGCGCCGCGCCTGAGCAGCCCCGCTAACCCTAGCCGGGACCCCTCGGATCCGCGCCACGCGTTCGTGGCATGGATGCCGAGGATCCCCGACGTTCGAGCCTCGCGCACTCGCTAAACCCTAATCCTCCCCATATATAGCCCCAAATCGACCGCCGCCGCAAACCCTAGCCCTAGGGTTTCCTCGACGCCGCCGCCGGAGCACCCGAGAGAGGGGGAGCCAAGAGGGGGAGGGGGCCATGGAGGAGAAGGAGGACCGGGAGCTGGAGGAGGGTTGCCGCCCGTACGCTGACGCCGCGCCAAGGAAGGAGGACCGCCCCAAGTCCGCGACACCGCCGCTGGACGCCATCAAGGCGGAGGAAGGGTAGGAACCACCGCACCAGGCCACCACTGCTGCGAATCGCCAGGGCCCCGATGACTCCCTGCCTCGACTGCACGACCCCAAGCCCGACGGTGAACCCCGACAGTGCTGCCCCCTTCGCTGTTCCTCCCCGTGCTCTGGGATGCTAGGGAGCTGCGTGCACATGCTATGCCCTCGCCGCCGTTTCACCTCACCGCCGCTCGCCCACCTGCTCGCCGCACCGCCGAGCGCCATGGCCACGCCACGGACATGGTGACCGCGCTCAGACACCCCACCGCGCAACGACGTCGTGGCAAGGTACCCGCGGGTGCCACTACGACATTTGGCCGAGCACCTCGCGGACACCTGGGGCACGTAGACGCACACACATCCCTGTTTTTGACACACGCACACACACACGCCGGACTGGCCACACCGGATCTGGCCGTCATGCCACATCCGGGGCACTAACTGATCCACGGGCCCCATCCGTCAGAGGACGGGCGAAGGCCACCAACCCGCGGGACCCGCGTGTAAGAGAGATGGGAGGGGGAGAGATCGACGGGTGGACCCGCACCGCCACTGACAAGGAAGAGGGGAACAGTCGTTGTCACGCGGGACCCAGACGCCGGTGGAAGGGAGGAGCCGATAGATGGGCCATCCCCATCAGCAACAGAAGGAGCAGAGGGAGAATACCGGCGCATGGGACCCGCCTAGTAGAGAGAGAGAGAGGAGGAGAGGGAGAGAGACGCGTGTGGGCCTTAAACCCACATCCGCACCCGAGCCAGCCCAATTAGGGCTGTGAGCCGGCCTGTTAACCAAGCTGACCCGCCTAGCTGCCTGCAGACCTAAGCCGGCCTGCTAGCCGCAGGACGAGCAGGTCCGCTTAGCCGCCCCACTTACCCGAGGCGGCCTGCGAGCCGCAGGTCGAGCTGACTGCTGAGCCGTTAGCCGCACTGGACCCGAGCTGAGCCACAGCCCGTTGGGCCACTGAGCAACCCAACAAGGAATCGGCCCACAACCCTAAAAGTCACCCCTTGACCTTTCCCTTTTGAAGCCTGACCTGACCCGTGGGGCCAACCTGTCAGCTACACGCCGTGGCTGGCTGGTGGGCCCGTTGACTAGTGGACCTTGAACCGCTGACCGTTGATGTCATCCAGCCTGACCCCGGGTGATGACGTCAGCATGCCACATGTCACCCTGTGTGTTTTCCCTTTTCGTTAGTCATTTATTAATTTTAGAAAATGATTTTAAACTTAGAAAAATCATAATAAATTAACCAGACCTCCGAAAATTATGAAACCAATTTCATAATTCATCTAAAAATCTTGATCTACATGTTAGAGTAGGTTTTGCTGTGATTTGGATCTTTTTTAGCAGTCTTGTGCACTTTTGCACTTTGGTCCTTGAGCTTGCGCTTATTTATGATTAGGCCTCTGCTAGGAGGAGAGGACTGACGTACCCGATGACCAGAAGTCCCGGAGGACTTCGCGGACTCCCAGAAGCTAGGAGAACTACCCCAACAACCAGAAGACTTAGAAGAGTCTATGAAGAACCATCAGGTTCACGCCCATCTGCGATTGAATACCCATTAGGCATTTATGCTCTTTACTCTATTGCTCCTCAGTATGATACCTTGTTATGAACCTGCATAGCCTACTTTTACCTAGATTCCTTGTAATCCCATATGATTCCTTGAATTCAAATGAAAGATGCTTTGGCTACTTGTGTATGAGCATGTGTGGGATTTGTGTTATAGTCTTGGCGTGTGTGGAGATTCTTTGGAGGAGTTGGGGAATAGGAATCTAGCTTGGGCGAGACAAACTTAACTGGATCTTCTGATCAAGGGCTTGGGGTGTGCATTGGGCACAACCTACGGAGTGCCTGTGGCGGGCACGTGTCCTATACAGACAAGTTAGTCCTTTGTGGACGTGGGGTCCTTTGTGGGCATGTGTGGAGGAGATGTTGGGCTATACTTGTGATGGTGCCATTGACGGACCGTTGCGACGGATACGCCATTGTGGGAGGATCTCGCCTCGGCAATTGAGGCCCGAGTTAGTGGACCTAGAGATGGAACTATGTCAATCGTGCACACCACTTATCTGTTATGAGGGCAGATCCGGTCTGAGCAAGTGCCGTGCGGCACCATGCCTGTAGGAGGATAAGGTATCAGTGTAAGGGGAGGAAGTGCTGACCTCACGTCCCCCAAATTGCAGTGTCTTGCGTGGCCCGGTGTAGAAGGCATCACAGTCCCGGGGCAACCTCTTGCGGGAGGGAGCATCCCAAACCCGGGAAGGCAGGATGGGGGCCGTTGCAGCTAGTTTCATTGACCGTGGTTTCGTATGTTAGTGGGCTGATCCCTCGCTGGCTGCGACTCGAGTGGGTCCAGGTGTACAACCCCTACCGGGTGAAAACTATATGTATAGCCACATACTCAGTCATGTACAACTCTTGATCCGGCTTCGCTTTCATAGTTAGTGTTATTTGTATTCTACCTCCCTCTAGTCTTGTTTTCCTGCCTGGGGCAGTTGAGGTGCGGGGAGATGCAGTTCTCGCACCGACTTGATGGGTTTTGGAAGGTGTGAGTACCTCGGGAGCCTGGAGTGCCAGGATGGCCCGAGTTGAGGTGTTTTGGTTGATTATATACTTGCTTGCTGCTCGCATAGGAAAACCTCAGCCTTATCCTTGACTTGCTTAAATACCTTATGCATTCCACTTAAGGCTTGCATACGGATGGTGATGTGAACCTATCCCACTCCTTGGGGATAGTTGGTAGATGCAGGTCACGAAACAGTAACTCAGACAAGGAAAAAAGATGGACTAAGGATAGTGCGTGCTACGCTCAAGTCATGCCTGTGGAGAGAAGTTATCCCTCAAGATGAAGGATGGCCCAGAACACTAGTTATCATTTCCGCTTTCTGTTTTCCCTTTTAGCCCAAGGGTCTTGTACCGAGAAACCGTATCACAATCCTCTGGATTATGTAAAATTTAAACCCATGTAATGAATTATCAAGTTGTATGATTGTGATATGTAATTGAAATGAGTTCTTTATGTTATAGCTACTGATCCATGGACTATCACGACGATACAGGGAGTCGGGTTTTCATATCGAAAACTCGGTTCGTTTCACACCTCAAACGGGGCATGCATCCAAATTCTCGTACTCATCACCGCGGTAGAGGATGCAGTCATTAGGACATGCATGTATCTTCTGTACCTCCAAACCTTGAGGGCAAACAAGTTGGTTTGCTTCATATGTTGTGCTAGGCAACTCATTATCCTTAGGAAGCATTTTTTTAAAAGTTTCAGTAATTCACCAAATCCCTTATCAGATACACCATGTGTTGCCTTCCATTGTAGCAACTTCAGAGTGCTACCAAGCTTCTTCAAGCCATTTTCACAACATGGGTACAACAACTTGCGGTGGTCCTTTAGCATGTGCTGGAACTTCATCCTCTCCATCTCACTTTCACAATCTTCACGCGCATCACGTAACACCTGCCCAAGATCGTCGGTCAGACCATGATCTGACATCTCTCCTTTTGGCTCTTCCATCGCAGTATCATCATCAAAGGCACCAAATTCAAAGGGGCCAGGAAAGTTTTCGTGACAATTTTCTTCTTAATTGTTCTCCATTATAACCCCTCTTTCTCCGTGGTTGGTCCAACAAATGTATTTGGGCATGAAACCATGAGAAAAAATATGGCTATGAAGGGTGCTTGATGAGGAGTAATCCTTTTGGTTCTTGCAAATATTTCACGGACAGCACATGAAACCATTCTGCTTGTTTGCCTCGGCCACATCCAAAAAATAATGCAGGCCATCAATGAACTCCTTGGAACATCGGTCAGCATACATCCATCACCGATCCATCTACATTGATTTCACCACTTCAGTTCTCATATTTAGTGTTCAAATTGATAAATTTTATGAGACAGTATGAAAAAAAATTGATAAGTACAAAATTAAAAGGTCCACATGATCCATTACACAACATGATAAGTTATAAGAACTACATGATCCACTACACGACATGACTACATAAAAGGACTACATGATCCATTACATGACATGATTACATAAAATAACTATATGATCCATTACACAACATGATTACATTAAAGGACTGCATGCAAACACAAACTACTCATGAGACCTATTAACCGATGCCTCGTGAATCGCCGCGTGAACTCTCGCCACAGAACGGTCAATTTTTGGCATCCCCGACGCTTTGCGCCTTGCGTACTGATGCACGAGCAGACGCATAGCGCTCCAACCCATCATGTTGCAAAGTTATTTCTACGGATTAAACATTAACATTCCACTCGATGTCTAATACAAATTAAATACCATGTACACACATTCATATCCATTCAACTCAATATACCCATGTTCATCAACTAATACAAGTAAATCACATCTACACATGCAAATAAAAAAAGTTATTTCTAAAATCTAATTATTTTGATACTCTTCAGTTTGAGGCGAACACTCGTCATCCCATGTCATATGGGATGCAATAATGGTTTAGAACATTTATTCAGTCTCTTTATGCAAAAACCATCGAAAAGAAAAAAAATCCTTATTTAAGATATGCATATGTCGTCAACCTTGACCCTACGGTGATGACACCATCATTCGGGGCCAACATAGATATCCGCAACACGGTGCGGTATATGGATGTTATGAAAGAATACAACCTGGGTCCTAATAAAGAAGTCCCCAGCTAAAAAGTTGAGGATTTCTTCATTGGGACAAAGACCGTACTCCTTCATCACGTCCCTATACCACACCATATCACGGATATCGATGTTGGCCCCGAATGGCCGTATCGACACCGCAGGATCGAGGTTAACGACATATACATATCCGAAACAAAGATTTTTTTTACTTCGCGATGGTTTCAATTGGAGCCTAAATAAATACATCATTAGTGTATCAACATATTTTCTTCTTAATACTAATTAAATACCAAGTATACACCTTTTTCACTTCATTTTGAATATCCACATTCAAACATTCACATTTCACTAATAAATCCACATATATACATACTCATTTTGCAAAAATAAAAATTCTACTACACTCATTTTCATTCATATTTATTTTGCTAAATATCCATATTCATATACATTCAAAAAATAAAAACATTCAACTCAATATACTCATTTCCATCAACTAATACAAGTAAATCATATCTACACATGCAAACCTTAGTTAACTTTGAACTCAAATGGTGTATGAATCGAAAAAACATGAACATTGTACCATATCTAAATATCCTCAAATATCTTTATTTCTAAGGCATGAAATGAGCTCCACTAGCAATGGAACTTGAGGGGATGAAGTTTCTCACCTTTGGATGGAGGGAAAATAAAAAAGGTTCACAAATCTTGGTGAAAATAGGCATGAACTCTCCTCACCCGAGAGCCAAGAGCAAGAACACGAGGAGGGAGTAGGAGAAGGGAATGGTGCTCAGGCAGGGAGGAACAAAGGGGTTAAAAGGCTTGGGAATTTAGTCCCGATTGGTGGCTTCAACCGGGACTAAATGCCAACCTTTAGTCCTGGTTGGACCCACCAACCGGGACTAAATGTGCCGCGCGCCTTTTGTCCCGGTTGGAGCCACCAACCGGGACTAAAGGTCTCTGCCCGCGCCAACAAGATCCCTAGCTCTTGGACCCGGGACTAATGCCTCCTTTAGTCCCAGGTCCAACCAAAACGGGACTAAAGCGGGTGGATCTATTTGAGGTTCTGTAGTAGCGCCCCTCCACCCTTCATGTGGAGAATATAACATAGGTCCTGGATGTTAGAACCTCCGCCAGATATAATATAGGTCCTAGATGTTAGAACTTAGGAGACATCAATTGTTAGAGTACTCTTGATAAGATCTTAGCTTAGCTAGTTTAGCATAATCATCATCACTAGCTATAATTTAATGCAAAATTAATACTTAAGGACTAACCAAAGCCTGGAGACGTCATCAATGCCTCCAAGGTTGTAGCAGCAGTAGATGTAGATGAAGTAAACTTGATCTATATTAGCTAGACTAGGAACTTCTTGCTCCTAATTGATGAAAAACATGATCTCAAAGCTGATGAACAACCTCAAGATGTAGTAATCATACTTCCAACCCCTGCAGTGCCCTAACTGATTAGTGATTTTGGCTAATTGCAAGATTAGAGTAGTAAGGGTTACAGGGGGTACTGAAAGGATCTTGATATCGCCAAGATGGGGGTTAATAGGTGTTTATGCAAATTACAACACTTAATCAAAAGTATCAGCACACCAACCGGTCAGACTTAGTGGAGTCCTTCTGTAGATGATTTCAAGTACTTCTAGCTAGTCACTGTACACAGAACAAGCACAACCAAGTAGATCAATGTGGAATTAACAAGTACATGCTAGAAAGTAGAAGATTCAGATAAACCAAAATGTAGACACGAGGATTTGTTTCCTGAAGTTCGGATTCACCGCTGTGAACCCTACGTCTTCGTTGAGGAACTCGTTGGGCATGAGCTTCTTTCAATTCTATCCCTCGAGCTCCGTCTATTTCAACCTCCCCAAGCACAACCAAGTAGATCAATGCGGAATTAACAAGTACATGCTAGAAAGTACAAGATTAAGATAAACCAAAATGTAGACATGAGGATTTGTTTCCTGAAGTTCGGATTCACCGCTGTGAACCCTACGTCTTCGTTGAGGAACTCGTTGGGCATGAGCTTCTTTCAATTCTATCCCTCGAGCTCCGTCTATTTCAACCTCCCCTCGTTTCTACTAGATGTGATCTTTTTCCTTACGGTGGTAAGATCTCAACCTTCACAAAATTGATATTGCTCACCACAAGCTTAGGAGCTAGCCGGCGACGCCTAGCCGTCTAGGAGGTTCACCTCCAAGAGTAACAAATGCTTCACGAGTTTCCTTGATGTCAACCAAAGTGCTCAAGCTAAGAAAAGCTCTCCAGTGCTCTTTAGTGATGTCACATAATCACTCTCTCAACCCAACTCAACTCAAGGATTTGCAATCTAGTTAGCACAACTCACAAAGAGAGGTTGGGGAGAGCTTGCCGGTCAGGGAAAATGCTTTTGGAAGCTCAGGAACTTGAGTGAACCAGCGGCCCACGAAGGAGGGGGCTAAGGTGTATAAATAGACAGCTTCCCAAAACTAGTTGTTGCTTTGTTAGAGGCCAACCAGTCAGACCAGTTGTTCAAATTAAACTAGCTATTAGAGCTTGGACCGGTCAGACCGGTCCCTCACACTGGTCAGATCGGTGTGAGCCAGAGCAAAACCACTTCCAGACACAGAGCTTCACCTGGTGGACCAAACCCAAGACTTGGTCAACTAGGTTGCTCACAGTTAGTAAACCAGGGTTTCTCTCTAGGATTCTCACTTAGATAGACCCATGAGCACTTTTGGATGTTGTAAATCAACAAATATTGCATCCCTCTTTATAGTACGATATACCTATACTCAAATCAAAATATATAGCCAATCAACCACTGGAGCTTGCTTGTCTTCACATTTGCCATACTTTATCTTTCTCAACTTTGGGACTTCTAACATTGCTAATCTCTTTGAGCACATTAACTTGAGCTAGTGACTTAGAAATTCTTCTTGATCAATAATCTCCTCTTGATTCCCAAGTCACTCAACCATATGATTCAACAATAATTTGATGACTCACATTGCTTTGCTCTCCAAAGCTTGACTTGATGCTTTCAAAATCCCTCAAGTACTTGCTACTTCACCCTAGCAAAGATCATGACCCAAATCGTCACTTGATCAAACTTCTCTTAGTACCTCGTTGCACAATCCCTTGCTTGATTTCTTCACCCTATCTTGCCTTCTTTGAGCTTAGATTTGATTTACCATCAACAATAAATAACCAATTTTAAATCCATGTCTTCATATGCTTGTCTTTCTTTTGCAATCACACATAAATATAACAAACCAATTTTATGACGCCAAGCCATAGATAGAAACCACAATAGATAACCATGATCATTTGTTTCTATATATTTCATTGCATATTGCTTGTCAATCTTCAATATATTCCTTTATTTGATTGCATGTCACATGGGCCAATGATACAAACTAATTTACAAATAAATCCCTGCTCAACAATTCTTCAATAAACATGTTAGTCCTTTAATCGAGTTGTCATTCAACTCACCAAAACCTATTAGGGGCCTGGATGCACTTTCATGTACCCATCCATCTCATATTTATAACACTGTGGCGCCGTGGTTGAATTTTGTTTGTTACATTAGGTGCACATGTTGATGTAGTACTGGCCTGATCTTCCGATAGGTATCGGTAATTCAATTGGTGGAGAACTATCAGGGCTTCTAATCAGACACAATTCAACCAACTCGATTGGTGGAGAACTCGACATGGATGATCCGGGATTCTAATCAGACACAATTGCTACACCACTGATCTGTTGATTATCAACCAAGCACAACTCAATTGACCTCGCCAAGAAGGCTTTTCCCTCCAAGCAACACAATTCGACCAACTCGATTGGTGGAGAACTCGACATGGATGATCCATGCTTCTAATCAGATACAATCACTACACCGCTGCTCCATTGATTATCAACCAAGCACAACTCAATTGACCTCGTCAAGAAGGCTTTTCCTTGCAAGCAAATCGAAGAACACAGGCAAGAAAGTATAAACACATAATCTGAAATTGCATATGTATATGAAATAGATCTGAGTAAAAGGTTCAATCTCTCAATTTGAAAGGACTAATAGACACAGTCAAGGAGAATATGGGGCCCTGTATCACAATAAAAAGACTAAACAAAACGCAGTTGCTCAATGGAAAACTAGAACTAAACAAAACCCAAGTTTCTACGATGGTGGCTATTTAGTTTATTACAAAATGTACGAACTAGGGTTGGGGGAGACCAGGGGGCACCCACAACATGGGCTTAAGGCCCAATCATTTTACGATACAAGGCCAGTGTGGCCCAAAACTGGTAACACAACACATTGTCATGGTCACACAGAATGATCCATGACGCTTCTAGAGCAAGAACCAAAACCAAATGAAAGGTTTCATCATCTTCTTTCCAATGCATCAAAGGATGCCTCGTGATGTCGTATGAAGGAGAAATCATCTCCGTCCAGGGTGGTCGGCTGAATCCAAACCAAACGTGAAGACCAAGTTGGTGACGACATGTAACATGGAGAAGACCAAGGTTCATATGTATTTTGCATGGTGATGTCCTCATTATCCTCCAATTCTTGAATTGGAGTCACCCTCGGCTCCATCCCATCATCAAACTCTTGCGAAAGGTTAGTGATACAAGGATGAAAGGTACAAGACATAGGCTCATGGGTATAAAACACACATCTCGACAAAGCATAGTATAAAAGGTGCATCATTATTAGCACATTGTGCAGCAGCAACAGATGTGGATGCAAGAAAAACACCTCCTTTTGATTTAATCTCATTGTGTATAGCACTAGACAAATCTGATGCAGGTGCAAATTTAGAAATTTCAGCAAGCTCTTTATCATCGTTTGTAATATCCGTGGGAGATAAAGGAAGCAAAGTAATTTTCTAGTCCTTATACATGAAAGTATATGTATTAGTTCTACCATGGTGTAAAGTATCCGTATCATATTCTCATGGCCAACCTAATAAAAGCGAATCTGCTTGCATAGGTACAACATCAAAATCAGTATAGTCATGATACGAACCATGAAAAAGTGCACTCGCGCTGATCTAGTTACCTTTGTCTTACCGTTGTCGTTGAACCATTGTAGGTTGTAAGGTTTAGGATGTGCACGTGTGGTCAAGCTAAGCTTCTTGAATAGATCTAAACTGACCAAATCATTGCAACTTCCACTATCAATTATAGTGTGGACACGACAATCCTTGACGACGAGAATATGTGGAAAAAATTATTGCATTGTAGCTTGTCTGCTTCATGTTCCACCTGTGTACTCAACACATGCAGCGCAAGAATGTTCTTGTAACCTGCTGTGGAAACCAATGAATCAAGGGCCTCACCCTTCTCCATCTCCTTAGAATCCGCAACAAGGTTAGCAAAAAGAGCCAAATCATCGTTAACATCACTAGCACTTACATGTCCAACATCATTGGTAGAATTGTATGCATGACGACAATTTTTCATAACGTGTATGATGCCCTTGCAGCGGTGGCACACCATGTTGGTGGAGCTACTTGTTGTAGCACCGGCCTTCTTCTGCTATTAGTACTGCACGATAGACAATTTACTCACCTTGGAAGCATATGTAAGTGTTGAAATTTTATAACACAATCACCAAGTATGGACTTAGAATCCATTCCCTAGCAACGGCGCCAAAAATACTTGTTGGTGTTTCGTAGCATCATCACTAGGATAGGTGTTCCCAGCAACGGTGTCAGAAATGCCATGTGGTATTTCTTACGTTACAGATAGATCCACAAGTGCACGGAATACCGTTGTAGCATTTTACCCGTGAGTACGATGTCGTATTTATATTTCCGCAGGGAAGGCGCGGTTATTGGAATAGATAATTTGATCGATTAGCTCTATCATGGATATTCATTTGAATAAACAGGGGTAACAAAATATATGGATAAAGAGGTAGTGTGACACACAAGTTACTCAAGCTCTCACTCTATGCAAAGCTTACAAGAAGGGAGAAAGGAAGAACAAAGCTAATTTAAGGACTTGTGTACTCCTAGCTAAGCATACAGTTTACACTATACACTCACACACATACACATGATTAGGATCAGGCTCTAGGCCCCCAGGCACTATTGGGGGACCGCACAAGATATGGCAAGGTGGCCACTAGATCTTCACGACTACTTTATAGACCTCCTATAGCTACTACACGAACGGGGAGGGTTACGATGGACGGATAGGGCTGTCACCACCTACCGTCTACCTCTGCTAACCATGTTATAGAGCCGCATCCAGCAACGCTAATTAACCCAGACACCATGTTTGCATTAATGAGTGATACTCTAGTATTCCGAGTGGGTAGAACACTAGAGCAAACATACGAATACTGGAATCATTGCCGTAGCCTAGATGTCTTACGATGTCTAATCATGCTAGATATAAGGCATAGGTACAAACTAAGCACGACATACACATCCGAATACACAGAACATATACTATACGAATACGCTAAGTGATAAGATAACTCTATTAAGAATTCCAAGTATTACAAAAGAGAGGAAGAGTAAAACACATACCGAAAACTCCTAGGAAACCTTGGGAACAGAAGAAGAGCTACTTCACTTAATCTCCACTATCCTAAAGACTAAGCAAGAGAAAAATTGAGAGAGAGCAACTTTATGTATGTCTTCTATTGTAGCACCCCCCCTTGTATTTGTAGGGTGAGTGAGAGGGTGTGCAGCAGCTCCTCGGCGTGCAACGAGCTGAAGCCTCCCCAAACCGACATAAGGAGCCATTGAGGAAGCTCCACGTGGAAGTGGTAAGTCGGTGGAGTGTTGGCGTTTCGTATCATTACTAGGATAGGTGTTTCCCAGCAACAACGCCAGAAATGCCGTGGGGTATTTCTTACGTTACAGAAGGATCCGCAAGCACACGGAATACAGTTGTAGCATTTTACCCGTGAGTACAGGGTCGTATTTATATTTCCACAGGGAAGGCGGCGGTTATTGGAATAGATTAGTTGGTTGATTAGTTCTAGCATGGATGTTCACTTGAATAAACAGGGGTAAGATAATATATGGTAGAGAGGTAGTGTGACACAAAAGTTACTCAAGCTCGAACTCTATGCAAAGCTTACAAGAAGGGAGAAAGGAAGAATAAAGCTAATCTAGAGACTTATGTACTCCTAACTAAGCATACAATTTATACTATGCACTCATATACATACACACGATTAGGATCAGGCTCTAGGCCCCCAGGCACCACCGGGAGACCGCACATGATATGGCAAGGAGGCCACTAGTTCTTCACGACTATTTTATGCACCTCCTATAGCTATTATACGAACGGGGAGGGTTATGATGGATGGACAGGGCTGTCACCACCTGCCGCCTACCTCATCAAACCGTGGTATAGAGCTGCATCTAGCAACACTAATTAGCCCAGACACCATGTCTACACTAACGAGCGATACTCTAATGCCCCGCGTGGAGCCCCCACCCTTCGGATGGACAAACATCACATTAGAGCAAACATACGTATACTGGAACCGATGCCATAGCCTAGATGTCTTACCACGTCTAATCATGCAAGATATAAGGCATAGGTACAAACTAAGCACGACATACACATCTGAATATACAGAACATATACTATACGAATACACTAAGCGATAAGATAACTCTATTAAAATTCCAAGTATTACAAAAGAGAGGAAGAGTAAAACACATACCGAAAACTCCTAAGCAACCTTGGGAACCGAAGAAGAGCTACTTCACTTAATCACCACTATCCTAAAGACTAAGCAAGAGAAAAACTGAGAGAGAGCAACTTGATGTATGTCTTCTATTGTAGCACCCCCCTTGTATTTGTAGGGTGAGTGAGGGGGTGTGCAGCAGCTCCTCGGCGTGCAACGAGCTGAAGCCTCCCCAAACCGACATAAGCAGCCAATGAGGAAGCTCCACGTGGAAGAGGTAAGTCGGTGGAGTGTTGGCGTTTCGTAGCGTCATTACTAGGATAGGTGTTTCCCAGCAACAGCACCAGAAATGCCGTGGGGTATTTCTTACGTTACAGAAGGACCCGCAAGCGCACGGAATACCGTTGTAGCATTTTACCCATGAGTACGGGGTCGTATTTATATTTCCGCAGGGAAGGCGACGGTTATTGGAATAGATTAGTTGGTTGATTAGTTCTAGCATGGATGTTCACTTGAATAAACAGGGGTAAGATAATATATGGTAGAGAGGTAGTGTGACACACAAGTTACTCAAGCTCGAACTCTATGCAAAGCTTACAAGAAGGGAGAAAGGAAGAATAAAGCTAATCTAGAGACTTATGTACTCCTAACTAAGCATACACTTTATACTATGCACTCATATACATACACACGATTAGGATCAGGCTCTAGGCCCCCAGGCACCACCGGGAGACCGCACATGATATGGCAAGGAGGCCACTAGTTCTTCACGACTATTTTATGCACCTCCTATAGCTACTATACGAACGGGGAGGGTTATGATGGATGGACGGGGCTGTCACCACCTGCCGCCTACCTCATCAAACCGTGGTATAGAGCCGCATCTAGCAACACTAATTAGCCCAGACACCATGTCTACACTAACGAGCGATACTCTAATGCCCCGCGTGGAGCCCCCACCCTTCGGATGGACAAACATCACATTAGAGCAAACATACGTATACTGGAACCGATGCCATAGCCTAGATGTCTTACCACGTCTAATCATGCAAGATATAAGGCATAGGTACAAACTAAGCACGACATACACATCCGAATATACAGAACATATACTATACGAATACACTAAGCGATAAGATAACTCTATTAAAATTCCAAGTATTACAAAAGAGAGGAAGAGTAAAACACATACCGAAAACTCCTAAGCAACCTCGGGAACCGAAGAAGAGCTACTTCACTTAATCACCACTATCCTAAAGACTAAGCAAGAGAAAAACTGAGAGAGAGCAACTTGATGTATGTCTTCTATTGTAGCACCCCCCTTGTATTTGTAGGGTGAGTGAGGGGGTGTGCAGCAGCTCCTCGGCGTGCAACGAGCTGAAGCCTCCCCAAACCGACATAAGCAGCCAATGAGGAAGCTCCACGTGGAAGAGGTAAGTCGGTGGAGTGTTGGCGTTTCGTAGCGTCATTACTAGGATAGGTGTTTCCCAGCAACAGCACCAGAAATGCCGTGGGGTATTTCTTACGTTACAGAAGGACCCGCAAGCGCACGGAATACCGTTGTAGCATTTTACCCATGAGTACGGGGTCGTATTTATATTTCCGCAGGGAAGGCGACGGTTATTGGAATAGATTAGTTGGTTGATTAGTTCTAGCATGGATGTTCACTTGAATAAACAGGGGTAAGATAATATATGGTAGAGAGGTAGTGTGACACACAAGTTACTCAAGCTCGAACTCTATGCAAAGCTTACAAGAAGGGAGAAAGGAAGAATAAAGCTAATCTAGAGACTTATGTACTCCTAACTAAGCATACACTTTATACTATGCACTCATATACATACACACGATTAGGATCAGGCTCTAGGCCCCCAGGCACCACCGGGAGACCGCACATGATATGGCAAGGAGGCCACTAGTTCTTCACGACTATTTTATGCACCTCCTATAGCTACTATACGAACGGGGAGGGTTATGATGGATGGACGGGGCTGTCACCACCTGCCGCCTACCTCATCAAACCGTGGTATAGAGCCGCATCTAGCAACACTAATTAGCCCAGACACCATGTCTACACTAACGAGCGATACTCTAATGCCCCGCGTGGAGCCCCCACCCTTCGGATGGACAAACATCACATTAGAGCAAACATACGTATACTGGAACCGATGCCATAGCCTAGATGTCTTACCACGTCTAATCATGCAAGATATAAGGCATAGGTACAAACTAAGCACGACATACACATCCGAATATACAGAACATATACTATACGAATACACTAAGCGATAAGATAACTCTATTAAAATTCCAAGTATTACAAAAGAGAGGAAGAGTAAAACACATACCGAAAACTCCTAAGCAACCTCGGGAACCGAAGAAGAGCTACTTCACTTAATCACCACTATCCTAAAGACTAAGCAAGAGAAAAACTGAGAGAGAGCAACTTGATGTATGTCTTCTATTGTAGCACCCCCCTTGTATTTGTAGGGTGAGTGAGGGGGTGTGCAGCAGCTCCTCGGCGTGCAACGAGCTGAAGCCTCCCCAAACCGACATAAGCAGCCAATGAGGAAGCTCCACGTGGAAGAGGTAAGTCGGTGGAGTGTTGGCGTTTCGTAGCGTCATTACTAGGATAGGTGTTTCCCAGCAACAGCGCCAGAAATGCCGTGGGGTATTTCTTACGTTACAGAAGGACCCGCAAGCGCACGGAATACCGTTGTAGCATTTTACCCATGAGTACGGGGTCGTATTTATATTTCCGCAGGGAAGGCGGCGGTTATTGGAATAGATTAGTTGGTTGATTAGTTCTAGCATGGATGTTCACTTGAATAAACAGGGGTAAGATAATATATGGTAGAGAGGTAATGTGACACACAAGTTACTCAAGCTTGAACTCTATGCAAAGCTTACAGGAAGGGAGAAAGGAAGAAGAAAGCTAATTTAGAGACCTATGTACTCCTAACTAAGCATACAGTTTATACTATGCACTCATATACATAAACACGATTAGGATCGGGCTTTAGGCCCCCCAGACACCACCGGGAGACCGCACATGATATGGCAAGGAGGCCACTAGTTCTTCACGGCTATTTTATGCACCTCCTACAGCTACTATACGAACGGGGATGGGTACGATGGATGGACAGGGCTGTCACCACCTGCCGCCTACCTCATCAAACCATGGTATAGAGCCGCATCCAGCAACACTAATTAGCCCATACACCATGTCGACACTAACGAGCGATACTCTAATGCCCCGCGCAGAGCCCCCACCCTTCGGATGGACAAACATCACATTAGAGCAAACATACGTATACTGGAACTGATGCCGTAGCCTAGATGTCTTACGACGTCTAATCATGCAAGATATAAGACCTAGATATAAATTAAGCATAGCACACATATCTGAACACACAGAACATGAACTATACGAATACACTAAGCTAGAAGATAACTCTATTAAGGAATTCCGAACATTACAAAGGAGAGAAAGAGTAAAACTCATACCGAACACTCCTAGGCAAGACTCGAGAATCGAAGAAGAGCTATTTCACCTAAACTCCACTATCCTAAAGACTAAGCAAGAGAGGAACTTGAGAGAGATAAACTTGAGGTTTGTCTTAATATGGAGCAGCCTCTCATATTTATAGGGGTCAGTGAGGAGCTCCACGGCCGTGCAACCTGCCCCTAGCACCTAGAACCGCCTTTGGGAGTCAATGAGGAGTCTACACGTGGAAGAGGTAAGGTGGTGGAGCCTAGCCTGGTTCGGCTGACCCACCTGGGTCGGCCGATCCAGGTTTGGCCCCCACCGCCTCCAGCTTAGTCTGTGAGGCTGCCACGTGGGCCCTGGTCACTCCTATGGGTGAATCAGGTCTGTCCTAACTTGGTTGCATGCTTTAGTGGGCCCATTTATCCATGTGAGGCTGAACGGTGCATTCTGATTGGTCGATAGCTTTTGCCTTGGATTCAAGGGTGCGTTTTCCCTCTATTTTCTGCTCAATTTTCTACTTTGCAAAATCTCGGAGGGAAATGTGGAAACGACATTATTCTAGATAAATATGCAAGTTAAGTATGCTGGTCATCCCAATTTTCTGATCAAATTGACGCTCGAAGTTGGTCCGTAGCGAGCGTCAACAAGAACCCCCAAGGTGTCCTTTGCTCATCCCGAGCAAAACAGGACAAATCAGGTTGCTGATCAAAAAATTGTTAGACTCGTTACCTGCTGTCGTGTCAAGTCTTGAGGCATAGGTGATCTCCTTGAGATTGAGTAATGTTAGCATGAGTACCCGGCCCTTGTTACCTTCATCATCTATGGGACTTATGAGCTTCCCCTCGTCTTGAGCTGTTGAGAGTTAGAACAGTTAACAGAGTAATTCTTACCTTTCCTTTTGTTCGACAATCCATTTGGAGGTTTCCTTTTTGTAAATAGTAAAAAAAGACTAAGTTCCTCGAATGATTCTCTCGGATCTCTCAATGGTGTATGAATCCTTACCAAAAGGCACTTCTCCCTTCTCATAACGAATGCTTGTGTGAGGCTCAAGGTACAGAATGGGTGAAGCATATCTGCATTTCATGTATTGCCAAGACAAAGAGTGGATCCATGGAGAAAACAAGTCATATCCCAAGATCAAGAGTTGCATGTGTGTGGATGGATGAACGGTATGACTACTCCTTTTGATTTGTGATCTCTTTCCTCTTTATTTATTTTTTTGTATTTTCTTTAGACATGGCTATCCCCCTTTTATTCTTTCTTTTCTCTCTCTTTTTTTTGGGTCATGCTTCTTTGGCATGCCATCTTTTCCTTTCTCTTTTTTTTTCGGGATGACCAAGCCTAATTTTTTTTCAGGGATAAAATCAGGAGAGATCACAAACTTCATGGAGCATTTATTCGGTGGATGGATGGACCTTCTAATTCCTAGTGTAGGAATGTCGCAATGGGCGCAATGTGTACGTGATCTTGATCAGGAGGAAATGAAAAGCATCTCACTAGGGTCCCAACAATTTGACAAAGCTCAATGAAATAGCAAGCAACATATGTGTAGGGTTTTTCAATGTATCTAACATATGGCTTTGGTAGGACTTCTAAGATCATTGAGGAACTTGTCTTTTCCTTTTTAATTTTTTAAAAACAAAAACTCCAGATATCATGTTTCACCGAGGAGAAGATTATAAAACTCCATCTTCCATATCTAAACTCACAACAGTATAGACTTGGTTGAAGCATGTGCAACCCATGAGATGTTCGGGTTCATGGCACAGAGGTTTAAACAGCCAGCAAACTCAACTTAGGGAACACAATGCTTTAGGACTAAGCAAGACAGACAAGTAAGAGCATAACAATTATTCATCCTTTCAACTTAGGAAGACTACGCATTCTTACCATGCATATGGAAAAAGGGAAATTAAAGCAGGAAATATTTGTTTGGTTTTTAGTTTTTATATCTTTATTGAAAGCAATAAAAGGATACAGTTCACTTGGTGGAGGAACTCCCCCAAGCTAACTCTTGGTTTAAGGTCCGATGAGCAGGACCCTCTCCATACCTATTTAGCTTGAGGTCGAATCGTCCATACCTGGAGACGATGTCGAGGACGATGACGTCTTCTTCTTTCTCCACACCTTCTTGGTTTTCTTCTTTGTTATCATTGTGTTGACGCCGGATATTGACACGTGTTGAATCGGTGTCAGGAGGAGAAGATTGGCCGATGCGGCAGGTCTGAAGGCTACAGTAAGGAATCGGCCGATTGGTGATACAGCCTGCGCCAACAGGATGGGACTATTTCGGAGGGTCCTGGTCAAAAGTTGGTCAACAGGGCACGCTAAGTCGGTCAAGGAGCAATTGAAGAGAATCCTGATTGGATTAGGGAACGGCGGCGGAAGATTCTGCGGGAGTCCGTTTCCTTTTAAAGTTCTTATAGATATAGTAGTTTTCCTGTTGTTTAAATAAGGTTGTAACAAGTCGTGATCGACCAGGAGTCCTAGTTTTAGGGTATAAATAGGAGTCGTCAGGGTCTTGCAAAAAAAAATCAACACATCAATCAACAACAATATTTCTACTTTTCCAGCAATTTACTTTCGAGCCGGCGACTTCGCCAATATTTTTCTTTGGATCGCTCCAGCAGTTTTTCTTTACAATTACTACACGATTATCGGCTGATCCATAGCCTATCATCTCTACAAGCAAATCGGCCGATTCGCCGCCGACGCGCTCATCAGGACAGATCGGAACTCCAGCCGATCCACGCGCCTGAAATTTAATACTTTATTTCCTTGTCAATCAACAGGTCAGATTGACTGGCACGCCGCGCGAACCGCACCAGGGCGATAACCCGAACAGGAGCTAAGCAGATTCTCCCGGGTCGTGTGTCCGACGCTGAAGACCATCGGCCGATTCCTATCTGGCCGATTTTAGCGCCAACACACTTTTGGCACGCCCGGTGGGACCAATCCAAGATCCGATATGTCGAAGAACGCAGAAATCTCCGACAGCAACATCATTGAGGTCACAGAAGCGGATCTCAAGGACGACCAGAGGGAAGAATTAGCCAAACATCTAGAAGATTACAAGAAGATGTACCTCCCATCGTTCAGTCGTACCAGAAGCGGGGAGGCGGTCAAGAAGGCTCCTATTCTAGCTCCCCGCCACATCACTATTGCTGAGGACTCGGGCAAGATGTCAGAGATGATCCAACATTCCGTTTATCAGGCATTCATCGACCAATCCTCAGTGATGACCAACACGGTGTGTAACGCTGTCGTCAGCTCTCTGGCCAGCGGAGCAGTCCAAGGCTATCAGGGACCAGCATATGCCCCGCCAACCACTCTGCCAGCCAGAAGCTTACCATACACGTCCCAATCGGCTCCTCAGCCGATATTGACGCAACGCGAGGGGTACAACTCTCCATTGCCCCCAGCATCTCCAAGATACAGCGGTGCACCATGTTTCCCATCATAGACACCGCTTCAACCCGTTCAGATTGCTTCTGTGCAATCGCTGCCCACAAGCTCAGTACCTTGGGGAACATCAGCGACGACGTATTTTCCCGAGCCAGCGAACGGGTATGGAAGTTATTCAATCCAGGTGCCACACCAATCGGCCGCCCGGCCGACGGTTCCCCAGTATCAGCCGATCTCTTCAGAAATCGGCAGGGTGGCAAGCGTTGTAGAAGCATTCAGAGGCGCGGCGCCAATGATGACGTACGATGGGGGGGGGGGGGGCGGATTCACTTCGCCATCAACTATCGGCTGCTCAGCAAAATTCGCCGATTCATCACCCAGCCGTGCCAGCTCTTCAGCACATGCCAGCACCGCGAACAGCTGTTCATCAGCAGCAGGTGGACTGGACAGCAAGAATAGCAGAAGTAATCCAGGATCAGTTTGGATTGAAGCCAAAAGTGCAAACTTACACCTACAAGACGCCATATCCATCGGCCTATGACTTGCTGCTGTTCCCACACCGCTACAAAGTTTCTGATTTCACCAAGTTTTCAGGAACGGACGATACATCCACTGTAGAGCACATCAACCGATTCATCATCCAGTGCGGGGAGGCTGCCACGCAAGATGCTCTGAGGGTGCGTTTGTTTTCATCGTCTCTGTCCGGATCGGCCTTCCAGTGGTTCACCACCTTGCCGCCAAATTCTATTGTTACATGGGCCGATCTGGAGAAACAGTTCCACAAGTACTTCTACGCAGGAGTACATGAGATGAAGCTCTCAGATTTGACCAGCCTCAGGCAAAGGAGCGATGAACCAGGGATGGGATATATACAGAGGTTCAGAGAAGTCAGGAACAAATGCTACAGTCTGGCTCTGACCGATGCACAGTTGGCCGATATCGCTTTTCAAGGCCTCTTGCCACAAATCAAAGAAAGATATGCTGCCCAAGAGTTTGAAAGCCTGAGCCAAATCGTCCACCGATTGTCAGGACAAGAAGTCCGACCGTTTGAACAGCGGAGGACTTTCCAAAAGAAGGTGGCATACTTGGAAGGATCTGAATCCGATTGGGAAGAGGAAATCGGCCTGGCAGAATGGGTCAAAGGGAAAAAACCGATATCAAGCCCTTTTGGGAAGAAGGAGCCAGAGACATTCGGCTTTGACACATCAAAGGCCGATAAAATTTTCGATTTATTGCTTTAGGAAGGACAGATTAAGCTATCTCAGCATCACACCATCCCTTCGGCCGATCAACTTAAGAAGATGAAATACTGCAAGTGGCACAACGCCACTTCTCATGATACAAATGAATGCAAAATCTTCCGTCAGCAGATACAATCGGCCATTGAGCAGGGGCGGCTTAAATTTGAGACTCCAGCTAAATCGGCAAAACCGATGAAGATAGATCAGCATCCCTTCCCGGCCAACATGGTTAATGCTGAAGGAAATTCAAGCCAAACCAAGGTGCTGACGTCAGAATCGGCGAGAAGGGGCGGCGCCGTCGATCCCAGGAGGCAGATCACGACGGAAGAAATCAAAAGGAACAGGCGGGGGCCAGAACGACCACGCAAGCCCGTCACCTCCCAATTCTTACTCAGTAAATATCGCCAGCAGCAAGATCAAGCAAGATACCAGGAAGAGATGATACGCCGGCATGAGGGTCACTGGCAATGTCCGTTCTTCATCCACTGCTGGGAGAACGACATCAGATTGCCGTCTGCCGACAACTGTCCGGAGTGTAACGGATTGAACTGCAACGATCGCCCAAAGCCACACTCTAGGGACAGAGGATCAGAGCCGATCAGAAGAAATCGGCGCGGATAAGAGGAACAGCGCGTTTCGGTGCATGATCGGCTGGGGGGCAGAGTTGACCAGTACCACCGGTCAAAAGGCAAGATCGGTCAGCGGGATGGACTGGGGGCAGGATCAGCGCGCACGATCGGCTGGAAGAGATGGCCGATGACAGGGTATCGGACGAGGATCCCCTAGGAAGGGAACCAGATTGGGAACACGCCAGATCATCGACCAAACCAGCAAATCCCAGGTGGTGTCCCGATGGCCTATCCAGATCCCAGAAGCGAAGGATCCAACGCCTACGCCAGTGGGAGCATAAGGAAGAAGAACAGAGGCAGGTGCCAGAGAAAAGAAATGTTAAGTCTCGAGTGTGGCGCCCAAAGAAAAATGATCAAGAAACAAGTAATCAAGAATCGGCAGCCGAAATCGATATGGTGTTCATACTACCGATGGAGTTCATGGCGCCCAACGATCGAGATAAAGCGACACGAACAGAGGAGGAACAGATGGCACAACTAGTGTTGGAGCCGATGACGGCTACGTTTGAGAAACCAGAAGAGGAAAAATGACAGCATCTTAAAGCGCTGTTTCTCAAAGGCTATGTCAACGGAAGACCCGTCACCAGATTACTAGTAGATGGAGGCGCTGCAGTTAACATCATGCCGTATGCTATGTTCCGCAAGCTAGGCAAGGGCAATGAAGATCTCACCAAGACGGACATGATGCTGAAGGATTTCGAAGGCAACGTGTCACCCGCCCGTGGAGCGCTCTGCGTCGACCTCACCATCGGCAGTAAGACCCTCCCTACCATTTTTTCGTTATTAATGGCAAGGGGTCCTACAATATGCTGCTTGGTCACGACTGGATACACGCAAACTGCTGTGTCCCATCTACAATGCATCAATGCCTTGTGCAATGGGTCGGCGACAGCACAGAGATAGTAGCTGCCGATTCCGTCTACAGCGTTGCAGCGGCCGACACGCAACAGTGGAGCTGCGAGCGCGTCAAGTGTATATCTGGCAGGACTTGGGACACTGACTTCTTGAAAGTGTCCGATTTCGGTCTACAGCCGATCCAAGCAGTCGGCTCTGAAGATTCAGAATAAATGGATCAGCTCGTCCGAGAAGATGGGAAGCTTGGGCATGGGTTTACGTCGGCCGATTTATTGGAGGTGGTAGATTTGGGAGATAGCAGCAAATCAAGGCCGACGTACATTAGTGCTAATTTGGATCCTGAGTACAAATGTAAATTGATAAGTTTATTAAAAGAGTTCAAGGATTGCTTTGCTTGGGAATATCATGAGATGCCAGGACTAGACCGGTCCATTGTTGAACACCGGTTGCCTATAAAATCAGGATATCGGCCATATTAGCAACCTGCACGACGGTGTAACCCCAAGATTCTACCTGATATAAAGGCCGAAATTACAAAGTTAATTGAAGCAGGATTTATTCGGCAATGCCGCTACGCCGAATGGATTTCTAATATTGTGCCCGTATACAAAAAGAATGGAAAGTTACGTGTGTGCATCGATTTCAGAAACTTAAATCAGGCTACACCAATGGATGGATATTCGATGCCGACGGCCGATATCTTGGTGGATGCTGCCGCAGGACACAAAGTCATAAGTTTCATGGATGGGAATGCAGGGTACAATCAGATATTAATGGCCGAAGAAGATATTTCGAAAACGGCTTTTAGGTGCCCAGGTCATCTTGGTTTATTTGAATGGGTTGTTATGACTTTCGGGTTGAAGAACGCCGGCGCTACGTATCAACGGGCCATGAATTACATCTTCCAAAAGCTTATTGGTTCATCGATGGAAATTTATATAGATGACGTCGTGGTCAAGTCAAAAGGTCACCAAGACCATCTGGCCGATTTACAAGAAGTACTGGAATGCACAAGGAAACATGGGTTGAAGATGAACCCAAACAAGTGTGCATTTGGTGTATCGGCTAGGCAATTCTTAGGATTCATGGTCCATGAGCGCGGGATAGAAGTCAACCGCAAGACCATAGACGCCATCAACAAAGTGGTGGCCCCACAAAATAAAACTGAGCTACAGTCCCTCATCGGCAAGGTCAATTTTATCAGAAGATTCATATCCAACCTGTCAGGACGTATTCAGGCTTTTACCCCTCTATTGAAATTAAAGCCCGACCAGGAATTCATATGGGGAGAAGGACAGCGCAAGGCACTAGAGAATATCAAGCAGTATCTGGTTTCACCTCCAGTATTGGTTCCACCACAGCCTGGTAAGCCGTTCAAGTTATATTTATCGGCTGATGAACAAGCTATCGGATCGGCGTTGGTACAGGAGTTTGAGGGGAAAGAACGAGTGGTATACTACGTCAGCAGAAGACTTTTAGACGCCGAAATAAGATATTCCCCGGTGGAGCGGCTATGCTTGTGTTTATACTTCTCATGTACCAAGCTCAGGCACTATTTGTTATCGGCAGAATACATAGTCGTATGCAAGGATGATGTGGTGAAGTATATGCTATCGTTGCCGATTTTGAAAGGACGGATTGGAAAATGGATCCTAGCTTTGTCAGAATTCGACTTAAGGTACGAATCGGCCAAAGCTGTCAAAGGTCAAGTGATGGCCGATTTCGTAGTTCAGCATTGTGGACTAGAAATCGCCGCTGTTGAACCAGTTCCATGGACTCTATATTTTGATGGTTCTTCGTGTGGGGTCGGATCAGGAATCGGCATTGTTCTTGTGTCGCCTCGGGGGGCAAGTTATAACTTCTCTCTGCCGATAGAAGCCTCCGCAACTAATAACCAGGCGGAATATCGAGCCATTCTGAAAGGCATCCAATTATTAAGGGAAGTCAGAGCTGATGCAGTCGAAATTTTTGGAGATTCCATGCTCGTTGTGGATCAGTTAACGGGGCGATCTGAGTGCAAGGATGATATCTTGAGGATTTATTATGAGGATTGCCTTCAGCTTTTACAAGAGTTCAAGTCTGCAATAATCGAGCATATCCCCAGGAATTATAATGAAGAGGCCAACAGACTGGCCCAACATGCTTCTGGGTATCGGCCGATTCAGGGAGCGATGACGCTAGAGCTCGCGGCCGATGACTGGCGAAAGGAAATCGCCGATTACTTGAGAAATCCATCCCAAAAAGTGGATCGGCGAACATGTTTTCAGGCTACAAAATATGTGTTGCTTGAGGATGATTTGTTTTATCGGACGATTGATGGAGTTCTTCTCAAATGCCTGGGAACAGAAGAAGCAAAGGTTTTGATGGGAGAAATCCATGAGGGCGTGTGTGGAGCTCATCAATCGGCTCACAAAATGAAATGGATGATCCGGAACAATGGGTATTATTGGCCGACCATCCTTGAGGATTGTTTCAAGTACTACAAAGGATGCCAAGACTGTCAGAAGTTTGGCAATATACAGCGCACGCCAGCATCGGCTATGAATCCAATAATTAAGCCGTGGCCGTTCAGGGGTTGGGGAATAGATCTTATCGGACAGATTCATCCTCCATCAAGCAAAGGGCACAAGTTCATATTGGCGGCCACAGATTATTTTACCAAGTGGGTGGAGGCAGTTCCTTTAAGGAACGTGACATCGGCCGATATGATTGAATTTGTTAAAAGCCATATTATTTATCGATTTGGTATTCCTCAAACCATCACAACTGATCAAGGGACAATGTTTACTTCTGGAGAATTCGGAGAGTTCGCCACCGATATGGGGATTAAATTATTAAACTCTTCTCCATACTATGCTCAAGCCAATGGCCAAGCAGAATCATCTAATAAAGGGATAATCAAATTAATCAAGAGAAAGATAGAAGAGCAACCCAAGAAGTGGCATATGTCTTTGGCTGAATCTTTTTGGGCATACAGGATGGCTTGTCATGGAGCCACTAAAATATCCCCTTATCAGTTGGTTTATGGTCATGAGGCGGTCTTGCCATGGGAGATAAGGACAGGGTCAAGACGTATATCATTACAAGATCAGTTAACGGCCGATGACTATTCCTTTCTCATGAAAGATGAACTTGACGATTCGGCGGGTTTACGGTTGAGAGCCCTGATTAGTATAGAAGAAAACAAGAAAAGGGTGGCCAGATGGTATGACAAAAAAGTCAAAGTTAAACAGTTCTCTCAGGGAGATTTGGTATGGAAGTTGGTGCTGCCGATAGGATCCAAAGATCCCAAATTCGGTAAATGATCACCTACTTGGGAAGGGCCGTATAGAATCGGCCGATGTGCCCCTGGGAATGCATATATTCTGGAGACAGTCGAAGGGGAGGAATTCCCAAGAGCTTTAAACGGGCGATATCTGAAGAGGTACTATCCAAGCATTTGGGTAGATGCATAACTCGCAACAAAATGTATCAAGATAACATGGCCGATTTCTCATCGGTTTTTGTCTACACATCTGGTGAAGGAAACATTGGGATTCATTATTGGATGAAAATGACAGATTACATGGCCGACATGGTACAAGTCGCCCTTAGAATAAAAATACCGATGTGTCTACTGACTACGCCTACGCTGGATTTCTCTCTCGATGCGACCCAGTTTTATCATAAGGGTGAGCCTTTTCTCTTTCGGGTCCTCTGCAGTGGCTCCAGTTTCAGCTTGGTTGCAAAGTTCTTTCAGCAGGCGGGTCTTCTTCTCCTCCAGATCTTCCATGGCGACTTCAGTTTTGGCTTTACGAGGAAGTGGAGAACTTTTTTTGGAAGATGGTCGCTTGCTGACCAAAAAATGAGCATCTATAAGGTCCGAGTATTCCTGGACAGCAAAGGGGACATGATCTCTGAGTTCCTCAGCATGAGCTCTTATCAGATTTCTGTCTGCCTGTGATAGTGGCTCTTCTGAATGCATGATTTCTATCGCTCGTTCTAGACCGGGGCTGAGACGTTTCGGCTAAAAAAGAAATAAAAGGGGTTACCCGGCATCAGAGCGATTGAGATGCTTGAGAGAAAGGCAGAAGAGGAGTTCATACCTGGTTGACAGAGGAAGAAGATGAAGAGGACGAAGAAGACATCTTGTCGTTCAGTTTGGGAAAGTAAAAGAGGGAGAGAAGATAAGTGATGTGTATGACTCTGGAGACGGTGAATGGTTTACTTATAAATGAAGGGGAGATAGATGGATGGTGAGACACGTCCTATCGGAGTAAATACATACATAAATGCAAAGCAGACTGAAGGAGCAGTTCAGAACCAAATCGGCGCAGTGACATTGAAGGAGCAATAAATGTTTAACATATTCTTTACAGCCCAAGGAAAGCGTCTATGGCTACAATAGCTTGTCGTCTAATCCGATCGGCCGAGTCTAGTACTCTCTGATCATCGTCGGCCGATCCTGGTACTTCTGACATACGGCGATGAAGCTTTATCATTTCGCGGGCCAGATGCTGCCTTTCTTGCTTCAGTTCGCTGATGATGGATGGGAGTTCTTGGAGCCTCTTTTCTTCGGCAGCTATCTCTTTGGTTATCTGTTCCATCTCCTTGGCCAGTTCTGCTCTCCTCCGTTTCAGCCGATCTATTGCGCCGACGATGTCCGGACGGCAGTTTTCAAGGAAGTTGATCCTGTGGTGTACTTCCTGAGTCCGGTGCTTGTATGAATCGACCTCCTCCTGAGTTTTTGCCATCTGAGCATGATCGGCCATATGGCGCAGCGCCCTGGAAACCGGAATCTGCATGCCCTCTATATAGGCAGCATATGCTAAATTTTCTGATACTTCTTCCGGGATTCGACCTTTGATCTCGTTGAAAAGTCGTCGAATCGGCGATGCATCTTCTACCAATCGGCCGATGTCGTCTTGAAGGAGAGTACGCATGCTTTCGAGCTTGGCGCGGACATCGTCGGAGATGGAGCTCGATGGAATTGGGTGTGAAGCAATTTCTTCTTCATCGGCCAAGGAGACAGCAAAAGAGAAGATGCTGTTGTTGGGGGTATCTTGCTCCTGTGAGGAAATAAAGTAAAGGGTAAGCAAGCGGTGAAAGGAAATTGGCCGTTTCTAATGGTAAGATTGTTACCTCTTTAAAGCGAATTTCTCTTGCCTACGTCGGTGGAAGTGTTTCCCTTGTCTCAGGGACTGGTACATTTGGCTCGTCGGAAGAAGAAGATTCAATGGTTATTAGCTCTCCGCTTGGACCAGCTTCCTGAAAAAGACATAAAGGAAGATCCTGTGAATATGCTATGGGAAATTGAAATAAGATGGTGACAGATATTTGCCATGCCTCTGTGGGTCTCCCGGCCGATGCCTGTTGTAGGGTTGTAGTTGGCATACCCAAATCGGCCTGCATCAAGATTGGTTAAGTTTTCTGAGAGTTAAGAATTCAAGGTAAGAGATCGTTTACCTCGATGATAGGAGTTGCTGGAGTCTCGGTTCCCACTTGGGACGTGGCCGATTGCTGCGGAGATTGCGGTGGGATAACTTATGCAGCCTGGCAGAGGGATAGAATATGTGAGATAAATAAGATTACCTGAACAGCTTCTACTAATAGTGATGCTGCAGCTGCCCCGACTTCAGCAGTGACTTGGGGATCGGCCATCTCGACAACCGGCAAAGGTAAAGGACTTGGAGTCTCGGCTGGTGTCACCACTACTTGGTCGGCCGATCCGATGCGGGAAGTCTCGGCCGATACCACTGCTATCTGGCTGGCCGATCCGATATGGGGAACTTCAGCCGATGCTATTGCCGTTTGGTCGGCCGATCCAATGCGAACTCGCACCCGACGGCTGGTTATCTTTGATGTTGGCCTTTTCGGTGCTCGCTTCGATCGGCCAGTGGAGATATCTTTGACAGTTGGAGCATGGAAGCCGATAAGTGGATACGGCGTGTATTGGTGATGACTATCTATCGGCCGGCCGCTTCGGCTCCGCATCGGAGGGACATGGCTTTCAGACTGAGGAGATGAACATGAGTTAATAACAAGATTACAATATAGAAGGAAATGACATTGGAATCGGCTGAGAAAAAGGACGTACCACTGCATTTGGGTCAAGGTTCTCTGGGTCCAGAATGTTGCAGTAAGACGATGGAGATTTACAAAAAAGGTGTTGCTTCCATTCTGCCCACCATAATTTGAATTGCTGGGTGGCAAAAGGGGCAACTGACCAATTATTCAGGTCAATAGTACTGGAATCGGGTACTAGATCGCACAGCCGACTGTAATCAAGACTTGAGGTCAGACCATCTCTGAATTTCGCCTGACCGGCGAAGTAGACCTGAATCGGCAGTTGGCCAAAACCCAGTTGCCTTGCCGCAGCCGATGGATTGTAGAATTCGTAGGTGGGAGAATCCTTTCCTGAGAAGAAGTTGGCTGGCAGAATCCCCGGCTTGATCAAGATATCCATAAGCTCTCTGTCAAAAGCATGGGTGGAGAAGCCGTAGCATAGGGGCAATTCGAAAATTGGCTCTACTGCCTGATATGGGTGCCAGCTGATCGTCTCTTCACTGAGGCCATTATAAAAACATCTGAAGTACTCAGCAGTGCGGGTAGCAGTAAACTGGCAGCCGGGGAAGGCCGATACCGCTTCTCCAAAAGATCTGCAGCGGCGACGGATTGATGGATTCTCCTCTGACTCAATATTGGGAAAGGTTTTTGTCTCTATCCGTTGCTGAGAGACCTTGCTCATGTGTAAATTGAGCCAGAGGGTGATGAACCACCAAGGACCACCAGGGTTCCCGATCGGCTCCCCCTTCGACAGCTTGATGCCGATTTGGTGCATCAGATAATACGCCGATCCCAGCAAATGTTTTCCAAGGGAGATGGCCGATCCTTGTGATAGAGCCTCTGCCAAAGCTTGAGTGTTTGAAGAGGGGCCGACTGCTCTGCCACAGAAGAAATGCTTTTCCAGCCACATCATCAAAAAGGCAGTATGCTCCCTCTGCGAGATTGTCTCGGTCTTCATGTTTTTGCTAATGTATCCTTTCCACCCGCCGATTCCTTTTGTCTCCAGCCGATGAGATGGCTTGAACAGATAATTGAAGGGGGTATCGGCGGAGGAGACATCGAGGCCGGTCAACAGCAGAACATCGGCCAAGGTTGGGGTCATGGGTCCGTGTCCGAAAAGGAACGCATTAAGTGCATCGGACCAAAAATAAGAGGCTGCCATGACCAGAGGTTCGTTTCTTTCCATCTGAGACAAAGATAAGTCTATGCACTGGCCGATTTTTAGTTCTTCCCACTGAACCTTCCAAGATCCGGCTACCCTCTGGTACCATTCTCTCCACCCGGGTGTTTCATTTGGCCAGGATCTGAAAGTGCCTACCCAGTGATCTAAATCCATAGATGATTGCTTAAAAGGGATTCTATGGGTTTCTAAGCTGATCAGGTCCGTTGGATCGGGGTTCCCCATAGGCCCCAAACAGATGAGGTCAGGGGAGTCTGAGAGAGGAATAGTAATTCGGTGCCTAAGTGCCTAGAAAAGGGAAAAGGGGAAGAAACTGAGAGAGGGTCCAGAAAATACTGAAGCAGTAAAAAGGCAAAAAGGAGAAAATTTCGAGCATTTACCTCTGGGATGGAGGTCATCGTCGCCGATGAGACCGCTGGAGAAGCCGCCGATTGGGCCGCCGCCGCCGAAGGAGTTGCCGATGGAGCCTCTGTAGATGGAGCGGTCGCCGATGGTGACGCCATTGGGGGGTCGGAACAGGCCGCGGATGAGATCGCCGGAAAAGGGGAAGCGCTTGGAGAACGAGAGAGCTTGGAGGAAGACGAACAGTGGTTCGATGGAAGAGAATGCTAGATTCGTGGGGAAGGATAGGCGGAGAAAGCCAGTACTTAAGAAAAATCAGGGAAGTGAGGGCAAAGATGGTATTTTTACCGCGCCATCTACACGAGTTCCAGAGGAGCGGTCATTTCGCGCGCTCGGTTCGAGGAAATTGCAATCATTGTGCCGCGGAACGGAAAGAGATTTTACTGCGCCCGTTTCGGAGGAAAGGATTAAAGAAAGAGTTTAGAAGAAAAAGATATATTTTACTCCGAAACTGGGGGGCATGTGTTGACGCCGGATTTTGACACGTGTTGTATTGGCGTCAGGAGGAGAAGATTGGCCGATGCGGCAGGTCTGAAGGCTACAGTAAGGAATCGGCCGATTGAGATAACAGTTGGAAATCGGCCGATTGGTGATACAGCCTGCGCCAACAGGATGGGACTATTTCGGAGGGTCCTGGTCAAAAGTTGGTCAACAGGGCACGCTAAGTCGGTCAAGGAGCAATTGAAGGGAATCCTGATTGGATTAGGGAACGGCGGCGGAAGATTCTGTGGGAGTCCGTTTCCTTTTAAAGTTCTTATACATATAGTAGTTTTCCTGTTGTTTAAATAAGGTTGTAACAAGTCGTGATCGACCAGGAGTCCTAGTTTTAGGGTATAAATAGGAGTCGTCAGGGTCTTGCAAAAAAAAAATCAACACATCAATCAACAACAATATTTCTACTTTTCCAGCAATTTACTTTCGAGCCGGCGACTTCGCCAATATTTTTCTTTTTTCACGAGTTCGTATGGATTGGCAGGGCTGCATCAACCTGATCTCCGGCCAATTGGTAGGTTCCTTTTATCAAGTAATATCCGAGCTTTAACTACGGGCGCATCGCTGTGGTTTCGTTTGGATTTATTCACCAGTTATCGATATTTACTAGAACTGCAAGTTTTACCTGTTATTCTAGTATTATCACCAGTTATCCAGCTTGAGATTAGAGTAATCGGCTTCGTCATTATTCTTCTTCGATTTATTATCACACAGCCGATTAGATCTATTCCAAGTGTTGCCTCTGTAGTAATCGTTTGGATCGCTCCAGCAGTTTTTCTTTACAATTACTACACGATTATCGGTTGATCCATAGCCGATCATCTCTACAAGCAAATCGGCCGATTCGCCGCCGACGCGCTCATCAGGACAGATCGGAACTCCAGCCGATCGACGCGCCTGAAATTTAATACTTTATTTCCTTATCAATCAACAGGTCAGATTGACTGGCACGCCGCGCGAACCGCACCAGGGCGATAACCCGAACAGGAGCTAAGCAGATTCTCCCGGGTCGTGTGTCCGACGCTAAAGACCATCGGCCGATTCCTATCTGGCCGATTTTAGCGCCAACACATTGGTGGTGTTGGAGGCAGATCTTCCGACAGGGGCCATGGTTCTGCCCACATCTCATTTCCTTCATGGTCTTGATGAATCAGGTACATGTTTTCTTCCTTGGTTTGGAACCTGAATGTCATCTTCTTGCCCATGATTCGGCGATGAATCTTTCCTGTTCCGACATTTATCCGGGCCTGGGCATCCCTTAGGAAAGGCCGCCCAAGAATGAGTGATATTCCTAGATCACCATCCATATCTAGGACTACGAAGTCTGCGAGGATGAATGAATCTTTGACTGGTACTAGGAGATTTTCCATGATCCCTTTGGGGTACTAGATTGTCGAATCTGCGAACTGCACACACATACAAGTTGGGGACAATGCAGGGTATCCAAGATTTTCGAATGTTACCTTGGGCATAATGTTAACTCTTGTTCCAAGGTTGCAAGGGGCTTGCTCATAGTGACAGTCGTAAATGGAGCAACTAATCACCGGATATCCTGAATCTTCCACTCTTGGCGCTACTAGCTCACCTCGTCATGCCCTGCATGGGTTTGCAAGATTCCCTACATAGTTAGCACTAGATATACCCTGCGCTGGCTTACCCCAACATGTGCTCACAGCCTTTACGCTCTCCAGGGGAGCCTCAGGTTGCCCCGAGATCTTCCCTGTCTCTGCACAAGGAACAACAGCAGCCAGCGGAGCTAGTTGAGTTTCAAGCATCTTGTTGAAGCTCAGCTGGTTCTTGAGTGCAGAGGAGATGCCATCCATCTTCGCTTGGACAGTCTCCAAGGCCTTGTTGTTAGCGGCAAGCTTCTTTTGGATTGCTTCGTTGGTCTTTGCTTGGCTTAAGACAAGATCCTTCAAGGAAGGTTGATTAGGATTAAACGAGTTTGAGTTACCATTACCTCCTTGGTAGTAAGGGCGCGACTGATTCCACCCCTGACCTCCTTGTGGACGAAACCCATTATTGTTGTTCATGTACATGACTTCTTCTTGGGTTTCGGGGCAGTCGTTCCCCGAATGTTCGACATTCCCATAGACCTCGCAAGTAATACGAGAATATAAGGCTTGAAGTACCTGCATTGGAGCCTTCTCTATGGGGCGTTCATCCATCTTCTTGATGAGGAGGTCGAGCTTAGCAGTGATCATGTCCGTCTCCTTGATGGAGTGCATGCTCCGCTGATGTGGTTGGAGATGTTCGTCATTCCAACCTTGGTTGGACACCATCTTCTCGATTAGAGTTTTGGCCCTATCAACGGTTAGCGAGAAGAAAACACCACCTGCAGCAGCGTCGATGTGATCACGGACTGTTGGAGTCAGCCCGTTGTAGAAGTTCTACAGAATGAGCCAAGTGTCCATCCCATGGTGAGGACACACCAGAATGTACTCCTGAAGCTGTTCCCAAGCTTCAGTTATTGACTCATTGGACGCCTGCTGGAAACTGGAAATCCTTCCCCGAAGAGCATTGGATTTACCCAATGGGAAGGACTTCGCGAGGAACGCCTTGGCACAATCATCCCAAGTAGTTACTGCACCTCTGTTGGTATAGAACCATTGTCTTGCCTTCCCTAGAAGAGAAAACGGAAACAGACGAAGTCGGATTGCATCTTTAGTGACTCCCTTGATAACAAAAGTGCTGCAAAGTTCAAGGAACTGTTGGAGATGTGCATTGGCATCCTCATTGGCCTTACCACAAAATGGGCTAGCCTGCACCATTGTGATGAGACCCATCATGACCTCGAAATTTTTAGCTTCAGCATTAACATTTGGTCCGATTGGGACATTGTCAGCCAAAGGAGCGAAAAATTCACGGAGTCATGTAAAGCTTATAGGAAGGGAGAAAGGAAGAAGAAAGCTAATCTAGGGACTTATGTACTCCTAACTAAGCATACAGTTTATACTATGCACTCATATACATACACATGATTAGGATCGGGCTCTAGGCCCCCAGGCACCACCGGGAGATCGCACAAGAAATGGTAAGGAGGCCACTAGTTCTTCACAGCTATTTTATGCACCTCCTACAGCTACTACACAAACGGGGAGGGTTACGATGGATGGACAGGGATGTCACCACCTGCCACCTACCTGATCAAACCATGGTATAAAGCCGCATCCAGCAACAGTAATTAGCCTAGACACCATATCTACACTAACGAGCAATACTCTAATGCTCCGTGCGGAGCCCCCACCCTTCGGATGGACAGACATTACATTAGAGCAAACATACATATACTGGAACCGATGTTGTAGCCTAGACGTCTTACCACATCTAATCTTGCAAGATATAAGACCTAGATATAAACTAAGCATAGCACACATATCTGACACACAGAACATGAACCATACGAATACACTAAGCTAGAAGATAACTCTATTAAGGAATTCCGAACATTACAAAGGAGAGGAAGAGTAAAACCCATGCCGAACACTCCTAGGCAACACTACCGAAGAAGAGCTACTTCACCTAAACTCCACTATCCTAAAGACTAAGCAGGAGAGGAACATGAGGTGTGTCTTCATATGGAGCACCCCCCTCATATTTATAGGGGTGAGTGAGGAGCTCCATGTCCGTGCATCCTGCCCCTAGCACCTGGAACCGCCTTTGGGAGCCAATGAGGAGTCTACATGTGGAAGAGGTAAGGCGGTGGAGCCTGGCCTAGTTCGGCCTATCCAGGTTTGGCCCCCACCGCCTCCAGCTTTATCTGTGAGGCTGCCACGTGGGCCCTGGTGTTGACGCTCGCTACGGACCAATTTTGAGAGTTAATTTGATCAGAAAATTGGGATGAGTAGCATACTTAACTTGCATATTTATCTAGAATAATGTCATTTCCACATTCCCCTTTGAGAATTTGCAATATAGGGAAATTGAGCAGAATTCAAGTGTAAACAAGCACCTCAATCCAAGGCAAGTGACGTCGACCAATCAGAGCGCGCCATTTGGACTCCCATGGATTGAAGGGCCCACCAAAGCATGCAACCGACTTAGGACAGCGTCCACTCATGCACAATAGTAAATAGGACCCACATGGCAGCGACCTAGAGCAAGTTGGGCTCGATCTGGGCCAAGCCCAGGTCGGCCGACTCATGTAGGTCGGCCGGCCCACCAGGGAGGAACAGACTTACCTCCCTTGACGTGGCGCTTCCCCAGTGGCTCCTAACGTCGGTTTGGCAAGGCTTCAGGCATTTGAGCGCCGAGGAGCTGCTGCACACCCCCTTCACTCACCTCTATAAATATGAGGGGGGGTGCTAACAATAGAGACACACCACAAGTTGAAGCCTCTCTCAAGTTCCTCTCTTGCTTAGTCTTTAGGATAGTGGAGTATAGGTGAAGTAGCTCTTCTTTGGTTTCCGAGTCTTGCCTAGGAGTGTTCGCTATGGGTTTTACTCTTCCTCTCCTTTGTAATATTCAGAATTCCTTAATAGAGTTATCTTCTAGTATAGTGTACTCATATAGTATATGTTCTGTGTATTCAGATGTGTATGCTATGCTTAGTTTATATCTAGGGCTGATATCTTGCATGATTAGACGTGGTAAGACATTTAGGCTACGGCATTGGTTCCAGTATTCACATGTTTGCTCTAGTGTGATGTCTGTCCATCTGAAGGGTGGGGGCTCCGCCCGGGGCACTAGTATCGCTTATTAGTGTAGACGTGGTGTCTGGGCTAATTAGTGTTGCTGGATGCGGCTCTATACCATGGTTAGATGAGGTAGCCGGCAGGTGGTGACAGCCCTATCCGTCCAGCGTAACCCTCCCCGTTCGTGTAGTAGAGGTAGGAGGTGCGTAAAATAGTCGTGAGGATCTAGTGGTCACCTAGCCATATCCTGTGCGATCTCCCGGTGATGCTTGGGAGCCTAGAGCCCGTTCCTAATCATGTGTATGTGTATGAGTGCCTAGTATAGACTGTATGCTTAGTTAGGAGTACATAAGTCCTTAGATTAGCTTTCTTCTTCCTTTATCCCTTCCTGTAAAGTTTGCATAGAGTCAGAACTGAAGTAACTTGTGTGTCACACTATCTATTTACCATATATTATCTTACCCTTGTTTATTCAATAGAATATCCATACGAGAACTAATCAACAAACTAATCTATTCCAATAACCGCCGCCTTCCCTGCGGAAATATAAATATGACCCCGTACTCACGGGTAAAATGCTACAACGGTATTCCATGCGCTTGCGGATCATTCTATAACGTAAGAAATACCCCATGGCATTTCTTGCGCCGTTGCCGGGGAATGGATTCTATATCCATACTTGGTGACTGCGTTATAAAATGTCAACACCTGGTAACTCCCGTGGGTGAATCGGGTCTGTCCTAAGTCGATTGCATGCTTTGGTGGGCCCATTGACCCATGTGAGGCTGAACGATGCGTTCTGATTGGTCGATAGCTTTTTCCTTGTATTCAAGGGTGCGTTTTCCCTCCATTTTCTGCTCAATTTCCTGCTATGCTAAATCTCGGAGGGAAATATGGAAACGACATTATTCTAGATAAATATGCAAGTTAAGTATGCTAGTCATCCCAATTTTCTGATCAAATTGACGCTCAAAATTGGTCCGTAGCGAGCGTCAACATGGAGGCAGACCTGGTTCGGCCGACCCACCTAGTTTGGCTGAACCAGGTTTGGCCCCCACCGCCTCAAGCTTCTTTTGTGTGACTGCCATGTGGCTCTTGACCACTCCTATGCGTGAGTTGGGTTTGTCCTAAGTTGGTTGCATGTCCTGGTGGGCCCATTGATCTATGTGAGGCTGAAAGGAGCATTTTGATTGGTCGGTGGAATTTGCCTTGAATTCAAGGGTGTGTTTTTCCTCCAATTTCCACTCAATTTCCTACTTTACAAAATCTCGAAGGGAAATGTGGAAATGATATTATTCTGGGTAAATATGCAGGTGAAGTATGGTAATCACCCCAATTTTCTAGTCAAATTGACGCTCTAAATTGGTCCGTAGTGAGCGTCAACAAGAATCCCCAAGCTGTCCTTTGCTCGTCCCGAGCAAAAAAGGACAAACCAGGTTGTTGATCAGAAAATTGTTATGACTCGTTACCTGCCGTCTTGTCGTGTCTTGAGGCATAGATGATCTCCTTGAGGTCGAGTATGATTGGCATGAGTACCTGGCCCTTGTTACCTTCATCATCTATGGTGCTTATGAGCTTTTCCTCGTCTTGAGCTGTTGAGAGTTAGAACAGTCGACAGAGCAATACTTACCTTCCCTTTGCTTAACAATCCATCTAGAGGTTTTCTTTCTTTTTTGAAATTGTAAATCAAGACTAAGTTCTAATGAATCTCTTGGATAGCTCAGTGTGTAGTGGACCTTAACAGGGCACTTCTCCCTTCTTGTAATGAAAGCTTTTTGTGGGACCAAGGTACAGAACAGATGAAGCATACATGTATCTCATATATTGCCAAGATAAAGACTGGATTCATGGAGAAAACAAGTCATATCCCAAGATCAATATGTGCGTGTGTGTGGGTGAATGATGGTATGACTAGTCCTTTTTGCTTGTGACCTCTCCCCTCCTTTTGTATTTTTCTTCTAGACATGGCTATCCCCTTTTATTTTTTTCTCTTTTTTTTGGGTCATGCTTCTTTGGAATGCCATCCTTTCCCTTTTTTTGTTTTCGGGGATGACCAAGCCTAGTTTCTTTTTAGGAGTGTAAGGAGAGATCTCAAACTTTATGGAGCATTTATTTTGTGGATGGATGGACTTGCAAATTCCCAGTGTAGGAATGTCGCAATGGATGAGACGTGTATGTGATCTTGATCAAGAGGACATGAAAAGCATCTCACTAGGGTCACAACAATTTGGCAATGGCATAGCAAGCAACATATGTTTATAGTTTTCAATGTATGTAACATATGTCTCTGGTAGGATTTGGAACATCATTGAGGAACTGGTCTTTCCCTTTTTAATTGAAAACAAAGACTCCAGATATCATGCTTCACTCAGGAGAGGATTAATATGCTCTATCTTCCATATCTAAACTCACAACAACCTAGACTTGGATGAAGCACGTGCAACCCACGAGACATTCGGGTTCATGGCACAAAGGTTTAAACAGCCAACAAAATCAATCTTAGAAAACACCATGCTTTCAGACTAAGCAAGACAAGCGAGCAAGAGCATAATAATTATTCATCCTTTCAACTTAGGAAGATTAAGCATTCTTACCATGCATATGGAAAAAGGGAAATTAAAGCAGGAAATATTTTTTTTTGTTTTTATGGTTTTTATAATGTTTATTGAAAGCAGTAAAAGGATACAATTAACTTCGAGGAGAAACTCCCCCAAGTTAGCTCTTGGTTTAAGGTCCGACGAGCAGGACTCTCTCCATACCTGTTTAACTTGAGATCCAATCGTCCATACCTGAAGAGGATGTCGAGGACAATGACCTCTTTTTCTTTCTCCACACCTTCTTGGATTTCTTCTTGGTTGGTATTGATGGTGTGGGTGTTGGATCCTCGGGTGTGCGACTATGTATTTCCTAGTCTTCGAACCATTCTAATTCTACTTCTTGCCTCTTGCGATCCTCATGAGTCAGGTATATTTGTTCTCTTTTGTTGCGAAACTTGAATTTCATGGTCCTTTCTCTAATGCGGAAGCCGATCCTCGCTATCCCCACATCTATTCTGGCCTTGGCGTCTCGTAGGAATGATCGCCAAAGGATGAGCGAGATTCCTAGATTGCCCTCCATGTCAAGGACTACAAAGTCCGCAAGGATGAATGAATCCTTGACTCGCACCAAGAGATTCCTCGTGATCCCCTCGGGGTATCGTATCATCGAGTCGGCCAGCTGCACACACATGCTTGTAGGGGAAAGAGTAGGATAGGCTAAGTCTTCAAAGGTTACCTTGGGCATGATGTTGACGCTTGCTACAAGGTCGCAAAGGGCGTGCTCATAGTAGTGATCAAATATTGAGCAGTTAATCATCGGGGTTCCGGGATCTTCTTTTATTTTCACTGCTAAGTCACCCATGAACTCTTCCGTGGGCGCTCGAGTCTTTCTGCATAGTTAGTGAAAGATATACCACGCGATGGCTTACCCCATCTAGTAGTTACCGCGTTAACGCTCTCCAGGGGAGTCTCGGGTTGCCCCGGGATCTTCCCTGTCTCTGCAAAAGGAACAGCAGCGGCCAACTGAGCTAATTGAGTTTCAAGCATCTTGTTGATGCTCAGCTGGTTCTTGACTGATGAGGAGATGCCATCCATCTTCACTTGGATAGTCTCCATGATCTTGTCGTTAGCAGCTAGCTTCTTTTGGATAGATTTGTTGGTCTTTGTTTGGCTTAAGACAAGATCCTTCGAGGAAGGTTGGTTAGGATTAAATGAATTTGAATTACCGTTACCTCCTTGCTAGTAGGGGCGCGACTGGTTCCACCCTTGACCTCCTTGTGGACGAAACCTATTGTTGTTGTTGTTGTTCATGTACATGGCTTCTTCCTGGGTTTCGGGGCAGTCGTTCCCCGAGTCTCCGATGTTCCCACAGACCTCGCAAGTCTTGCGAGCGTCCAAGGCTTGGAATACCTGCATTGGAGCCTTTTCTTGGGGGCAGTCTTCCATCTTCTTGATGAGGAGGTCAAGCTTAGCGGTGATCATGTCCGTCTCCTTGACGGAGTGCATGCCCCGCTGGCGTGGTTTGGAGACGTTCATCATTCCAACCTTGGTTGGACACCATCTTCTCGATCAAGGTTTTAGCCTGTCAATGGTTAGCGAGAAGAAAGCACCACCTGCAGCAGCATCAATGTGGTCACAGGCTGTTGATTTTAGCCCATTGTAGAAGTTCTGCAGAATCAGCCAAGTGTCCATCTCGTGGTGTGGACACGCTAGGATGTACTCTTGAAGCCGTTCCCATGCTTCAGTGATTGACTCATTGGACGCCTGCAGGAAACTGGAAATTCTTCCACGAAGAGCGTTGGTTTAACCCAACGGAAATAATTTCGCGAGGAATGCCTTGGCACAATTATCCCAAGTACCCACTGCACTTCTGTTGGCATAGAACCACTATTTTGCCTTCCCCAGAAGAGAAAACGAAAACAGACGGTGTCGGATTGCATCTTGAGTGACTCCCTTGATGACAAAAGTACTGCAGAGTTCCAGTAATTGTTGAAGATGTGCATTAGCATCCTCGTTGACCTTGCCATAGAATGGGCTGGCCTGCACCATCGTAATGAGTGTTGTCTTGATCTTGAAATTCTCAGCTTCAGTGGTAACTGTTGGCCCGATTGGGACATTGTCAGCCGAAGGAGCGGAAAATTCACGGAGCGTCTTCTAGGCCATGACCTTGGAGGTTGATGGTGCGATACTGACTGTTTTGGCTGTCGAGAGTGAGATTTGAGGAGGCACGACACGAGGTTGAACTCTTCTCAAAAGTGACTTGGCATTCTGAGTGAAATTTTTCGGCAGATAGAAACCAGTCATACACTACCCTGTCTTCACACAAACGAGAAAACAAAGCCAAGTTAGCCTATTTAGACAATTAAACACCAATTTAAAGTTTCATCAATAACTTATTCTATTCTATTAACCAGTGCCTTCTCCGGCAACAGCGCCAAAAATGCTTGTTGACATTTTATAACGCAATCACCAAGTATGGACATAGAATCCATTCCCCGGCAACGGCGCCAAAAATGCTTGTTGGCGTTTCGTAGCGTCATTACTAGGATAGGTGTTCCCAGCAACGGCGCCAGAAATGCCGTGTGGTATTTCTTACATTACAGATATATCCGCAAGCGCACAGAATATTGTTGTAGCATTTTACCTATGAGTACGGGGTCATATTTATATTTCACCAGGGAAAGCGGCGGTTATTGGAATAGATAAGTTGATTGATTAGCTCTATCATGGATATTCATTTGAATAAACAGGGGTAAGATAATATATGGATAAAGGGGAAGTGTGACACACAAGTTACTCAAGCTTTCACTCCACGCAAAGCTTACAGGAAGGAAGAAAGTAAGAAGAAAGCTAATCTAAGGACTTATGTTCTCCTACCTAAGCATAGAGTTTACACTATACATTCACACACATACACATGATTAGGATCGAGCTCTAGGCCCCCAGGCACTACCGCGAGACCACACAAGATATGGCAAGGTGGCCACTAGATTTTCACGGGTACTTTATGGACCTCCTACTGCTACTACACGAACAGGGAGGGTTATGATGGACGGACATGACGGTCACCACCTGCCGCCTACCTCAGCTAACCATGGTATAGAGCCACATCCAGCAACGCTAATTAACCCAGACACCATGTCTGCATTAATGAGCGATACTCTAGTATTCCGTGAGGGTAGAACACTAGAGTAAACATACGAATACTGGAACCATTGCCGTAGCCTAGATGCCTTACCACGTCTAATCATGCAAGATATAAGTCATAGGTATAAACTAAGCATGGCATACACATCCGAATACACAGAACATATACTATACAAATACGCTAAGCAAGAAGATAACTCTATTAAGGAATTCCAAGTATTAGAAAGGAGAGAAAGAGTAAAACCCATACCGAACACTCCCAGGCAACCATGGGAACCGAAGAAGAGCAACTTCACCTAAACTCCACTATCCTAAAGACTTAGTAAGAGAGAAATTAAGAGAGAGCAACTTGAGGTGTGTCTTCTATTGTAGCATCCCCCTTGTATTTATAGTGGTGAGTGAGGGGGGTGTGTAGCAGCTCCTCTGCGTGCAACGAGCTCAAGACTCCCCAAACCGACATAAGAAGCCAATGACGAAGCTCCACGTGGAAAAGATAAGTCGGTGGAGGCAGGCCTGGTTCGGCCGACCCACCTGGTTTGGCCGAACCAGGTTTGGCCCCCACCGCCTCCAGCTTCTTCTGTGTGACTGCCATGTGGACCCTGACTGCTTCTGTGTGTGGGTTGGATTTGTCCTAAGACGGTTGCATGTCCTAGTGGGCCCATTGATCCATGTGAGGCTGAAAGGAGCGTTCTGATTGGTCGGTGGAATTTGCCTTGGATTCAAGGGTGTGTTTTCCCTCCATTTTCTGCTCAATTTCCTGCTTTACAAAATCTCAAAGGAAAATGTGAAAATGACATTATTCTAGGTAATTATGCAGGTTAAGTATGCTAATCACACCAATTTTTTGGTCAAATTAATGCTCAAAATTGGTTTGTAGTGAGCGTCAATAGTAAGAGCAGGCGGTGTCGCTGGTGGCTTAGCAACAGGGGCCTTGGGCATGTCGAGATCATACTGTGGAAAAGACCTTCCAGTGTTGGATCTAAGAGTCTTTTTTTAAGATAAAACTGTGGGGGAGATACCCACAGCGCTCCAACAAAAAAATTAGAGTACAAAACAGAGTTGGAGATACTTACAAAAGGGAAAAAACGCCTAAGGAAAATTACAGAGTACTGTCTAGCCATTGTAAAACTAATGGTTGAAATCATCCTTAACTCTATGAGGGTGTCGGATGATCTGTTCTTTGAACCTCACGGTCCAAAGTGTCAAAGTAGCTCCATGCCCTTCAAAAATTCGTCCATTTCTTAGGTTCCAGAACACCCACGCTGCTATGATGAATATTTCCATGAAAAAGGGCAGCTGCATGGTCTGCTTCATTCTTGCGATTGTCTCATGAAGACAGTTAGATCTCTGCCAGTGAAGACCTATTTTCTGCCAACATGCCGTTGCGAAAGGACAGTCAAAAAACAAATGAAATATCCTCTTCCACCTGATCATTACAGAGCACACAAAAGACATCTGGCTGGACTATGAAATTTCGTCGACTCAACATCACTTTGGTGTTTAGGCGATCAACCATGATAAGCCAGCCAAAAAACTTCAGCCGTGGAATGCACTTTGATTTCCAGAGCCACTTGAAAGTCGGAGGGACAGCCAAATGTGAGAAACCAAAGGAATAGAACTTTCTTGAAGTATATATACCATTTTCCCAGATAAAGTTCCATTTGTCCACGACTGTGACATCATATTGTATCTCTTGCAGTTTACTTTCGTAGCAATTGCAGTTCCTCAAAAGCCTGAGCTGAAAGTGGAAGACTGAACAACTCATCAAGATGCCCTGCTTCCATAATTCCTTTGACCGAGATGTTCTGATCCAGAGTAAAAGAGAAAAGGCAAGGGAATTCCTGTGAGAGTATACTGTCAGCCCATAAATCATCCCAAAATAAAACTGTCGACCCATCTCCAACTGAGTATCTGGCAATGCCTCGATAAATCACATTCAGCCGCAATATATCCTTCCACCAAAAGGAACCAATTTCCCTTGTGCCATGTGGAACCTGAGTGTTATAATATTTTGCCCAGATTAATCTCACCCAAGGTACATCAACCTTAGAGTAAAATTTATGGAGTTGTTTTAACAGAAGTGCATCATTATGTATTCTGAGGTTAATAACATCAAGACCACCTTTTTCTTTTGGTTTTAGCACCATTGGCCATGCTGCAAGATGTCCCCCTTTCTTGGTTTGGTCATTACCTATCCATAAACATTGCTTCCTTGCCCTATCGATATTATCGATTACTCCAATTGGTAACTTTATAGTACACATACCATAGGTTGCTGATGGGGTGATTATAGAATTTACCATCTGAAGTCTTCCCGAATATGATAACAAAGAAGAGCAGACTGATAATCTTCTTTCTATTCTATCCATTAGTGGAGTCAAGTCCTGCATTTTTGGTTTAGTTGTCCCCATAGGCAAACCCAGATAAGTGAAAGGCAAAGATCCAATTTGGCATCCAAGAGCTGCTGCTAGTGTCTCCATATTGCGATCTGCCACCTTTATAGGAATTATGAGCGATTTATTAAAGTTGACCTTAAGCCCAATAGAATCAGCAAACTTGTTCGACAAATCCTTCAGACATTGCAGCTGGGTGACATCAGCTTGCATAAGAAGTAGCGTATAATTGGAAAGTCTCCATCTGGTTGAGGTATTGGGATTGTGAGCTGCCCACTGTTACAAGCATCATTGATCACATATTGCAGGAGTTCAGCTGCCAGGACAAACAACAGCGGAGACAAAGGATCACCTTGTCCAACTCCTGGTTTGCAAATGAATTGTTTACCTGGAACTCCATTAAGTAAGACTGATGAGGTACCAGTCGAAAGAAGCATCGAAATCCATTGCAGCCAACGGTCAGGAAAGCCCATGTGTTTCATGATATCCAGCTGTTGGCGTTTTGTAGCGTCATCACTAGGATAGATGTTTCCTAGCAACGGCGTCAGAAATGCCGTGGGTATTTCTTACGTTACAGAAGGATCCGCAAGCGCACGAAATATTGCTGTAGCATTTTACCCGTGAGTACGGGGTCGTATTTATATTTCCGCAGGGAAGGTAGCGGTTATTGGAATAGATTATTATGTTGGTTAGTTCTAGCATGGATATTCTATTGAATAAATAGGGGTAAGATAATATATGGTACAGAGGTAGTGTGACACACAAGTTACTCAAGTTCTATTTCTATGCAAAGCTTACAGGAAGGGAGAAAGAAAGAAGAGAGATAATCCAAGGACTTATATACTCCTAACTAAGCATACAGTCTATACTAAGCACTCATACACATACACATTATTAGGAACGGGCTCTAGGCTCCCAGGCATCACCGGGAGACCGCACAAGATATGGCTAGGTGGCCTCTAGATCTTCACGGCTATTTTATGCACCTCCTACAGCTACTACACAAACGGGGAGGGTTACGCTGGACGGGCAGGGTTGTCACCACCTACCGCCTACCTCATCTAACCATGGTATAGAGCCGCATCCAACAACACTGATTAGCCCAGACACCACGTCTACGCTAATAAGCGATACTCTAATGCCCCGCGCAGAGCCCCCACCCTTTGGATGGACAGACATCACACTAGAGCAAACATACGAATACTGAAACCAATGTAGTAGCCTAGATGTCTTACCACATCTAATCGTGCAAGATATCAGTCCTAAATATAAACTAAGCATAGCATACACATCTGAATACACAGAACATATGCAAGAGAGGAACTTGAGAGAGGCTTCAACTTGTGGTGTGTCTTCTATTGTAGCACCCCCCTCATATTTATAGAGGTGAGTGAGGGGGGTGTGCATCAACTCCTCGGCGTCCAAATGCTCGAAGCCTTGCCAAACCGATGTTAGGAGCCAATGGGGAAGCGCCATGTCAAGGGAGGTAAGTCGGTTTGCTTCTGGTGGGTCGACCGACCTAGGGGGGTCGACCGACTTGGCCTTGGCCCAGACCAGGCCCAGCTTCCTCTGGGTGGCTGCCATGTGGGCCCTAGTCACTCCTGTGAGTGAGTGGATGCTGTCCTAGGTCAGTTGTACGCTTTGGTGGGCCCTTCAATCCATGGGAGTCCATATGGCACGCTCTGATTTGTCGACGTCACTTGCCTTAGATTGAAGTGCTTGCTTAACACTTGAATTCTGCTCAATTTCCCTACATTGCAAATTCTCCAAGGGGAATGTGGAAACGACATTATTCTAGATAAATATGCAAGTTAAGTATGCTAGTCATCCCAATTTTCAGGTCAAAGTGACACTCGAAATTGGTCCGTAGCGAGCATCAACACCAGCATGGCACTGTGTTCTATAGTGTCAAAAGCTTTTGCAAAATCCAATTTCACTATAATGATTTCTCTTTTGCTCTGATGACATTGGTGTATATACTCAAAACTCCAAGCAAGACAATCCTGAATTGTTCTACTCCTGATGAAACCATACTGATTATCATGAAGTAATTTCAGTATCAAGAGCTGCAGCCTCTCTGCCAGAATTTTAGTTAAGAGCTTCAAGCTGCTGTTCAGCAAGGAAATTGGCCTATAGTCATCAACAGATTCTGGGTTATTGACTTTCGGGACTAGAGTGATGTAGGAGCTATTGATGCTTTCCAAGTTTACAACTCCATTAAATAAATCTTCACAAAGTTTATAGAAATCTTGCTTAATCATCGGCCAACACTTTTTGAAAAACAACCCATTAAAACCATCAGGTCCTGGGGCTTTGTCTGATGGGGTGATTCTAACTATTATATCTATTTCCTCCCTGGTGAAAGGAACCACTAGATCTGATAGATCAATATCCAAGTGTATGAGATTGTCTAGATCAAATTGCATTTGAGGGTGGCTGGAAACACCCATTCTATTATTGTATGCAGTCCACAAAAGAGCAGCTTTCCCTTCATGATCTGTAACCACCTGACCAGAATCATTTTGTAGCTGGGAGATAGCATTTTTCCTAAACGAGATGGTAGCCATTGCATGAAAAAATTTGGTACATTCATCCCCAAATTTAATTCTATTTACTGTGTACCTCTTCTTCCAGTACAAATTCTTATATATTAGCAACTGTGCCAAGTGGGATTTGACGAAATGTCTAAAGTTCCATTCATGGGTACACAAAGGTCTGAATTCCTCTAGGCAATCCAGATGAAAAATCACCCTGTTGCAGTTTGATATCAGCGTGTTAAAATTCGAAAGCCTCTTACTCCAGTGCTTTAAACTGTATCTGACGTTTTTCAATCTGCCTGCAATGACTGAAGCCGAGTCCCTCCGATTTCGCACTTGTTTGTCCCAACCATTTTGGACTGCTTCATAGAAACAAGGATGATCAGGCCAAAAGTTCTCAAAACGGAATAGACTTGACTTTGGGATCTTTGTGCCTATCATGACTTTGCAGGGAATATGGTCAGAAGTGATTTTTGCTAGAGGCAGCACCAAAGTGTTTGGATAGGAAGTTGTCCAATTTACTGAGGTAAAGAACCAGTCCAATTGTTCTAGCAGAGGATCTTGCTGCATGTTACTCCACGTAAAAGCTCTGCCTTTTAGAGGGAGTTCCACTAAGCCAAGGTGACCAAGTACATCGTTGAAGATTAGTGTGTCATTAAGGTTACCTCCCGGCCTATTGCGGTCCTCAAGAGAGCGATAGAAATTAAAGTCCCCCAGGAAAAGCCAATCTTCCTCCGGCTGAATAACAATGTTTCTCATCCAGGAAACAAACTCTGACCTTGCTGGCTCATTGTAGGAACCATAAACTGAAGTCAACTTCCAGGTTTCAAGGGTATGGACCGAAGTGAATTGCAGTGTCAAGGAAAAAGAATACTTCATCAGAACTTGGCCCACAAAATAAGAGCTATTCCAAACAACCAGAATTCCTCCAGAAGCCCCAACTGATGGAATATAATCAAATTTATCAAATCTTCTAGCGACAAATTTTTTTATGAAAGCCATGTCAAAATTCCCTTTCTTGGTCTCTTGGAAACAAACTATGGAGAAGAACTCTCTTCAATTTTATTTCTTACTACGTCCCATTTTTCTGTGGCATTGAGACCCCTAATGTTCCAGCACAAGATATTCCAAATTCTGCTATTCATCAATGAACACCATAAAGGAAGTAACACAAAGCGTTATGCACAGCATAACACCAGCAGAAAACACAAAAAGCCATAAAGGAAAGGATGTCAGAAGCAGCAAGAGCCCAATACAGTTCCAACAATAATAAAAGAGTTTGCATCACATTGTTCACAGGCAACCACAAGCGAAAACTGACAAAGTAAAAGGAGCAGGAACAGTTCCATCTGATACACACAAGTTTGAGAGTAGCAAAATAGCACTGTCTTGATCCTCTCCTTCTCTGGCACTTCATACATTTGATTTCTTATCATTTGGGGCTACTGACAGAGCGCTCCTTAAAGAGCAAAGCATCTGTGATCTCACTCACATTCCACCCCCCGGCCCTGGAGAACCTCTACTGGAATTGGGCATTGGATATCAGTGGACTTCAGACCTTCATCACATACTGGTAAAGGCACTGGACCCTGCTTCTGACGGTCTGAGGCACCCCTCCTTTTCTTCTTGGGTTAATCCTCCAGTGTGCAATGTTTGAAACTGTTAACGCCAGATTTTGACACGTGTTGAATCGGCGTCAGGAGAAGAAGATGGCCGATACGGTAGATCTGAAGGCTACAGTAAGGAATCAGCCGATGGAGGTAACAGTTGGAAATCGGCCGATTGGTGATACAGCTCACGCCAGCGGATTGGAGCCACAACAAAGGGTCCCGGTCAAAAGTGGCTTGATGTTGGTCAACGGAGCGATGCTGATTCGGTCAAGAAGCAATTGGAAAAGTCCTGATTAGATTAGGAGACTGCGGCGGAAGATTCTGCAGGAGTCCGTTTCCTTTTTAAAGATATTATAGATATAGTAGTTTTCCTATTTTAAATAAGGTTGTATTAAGTCGTAATCGACCAGGAGTCCTAGTTTTAGGATATAAATAGGAGTCGTCAGGGCTTTGCAAAGGATCAACACATCAATCAACAAAATACTTCTACTTTTTACTAGTACTTTACTTTCAAGTCGGCGACTTCGCCATTACTTTTTCTTCTTTCACAAGTTCGTACGGATTGGCAGGGCTGCATCAACTTGATCTCCGGCCAATTGGTAGGTTCCGCTTTTTGAGTAACATCTGAGCTTTAACCACGGGCGCATCGCTGTGGTTTCGTTTGGATTTATTCACCAGTTATCGATATTTACTAGAATTGCAAGTTTTACCTGTTGTTCTAGTATTATCACCAGTTATCCAGCTTGAGATTGGAATTATCGGCTTCGTCATCGCCCTTCTTCGTTCATCATCACATAGCCGATTAAATATATTTTCAAGTGTTGCATCTGTAATAAATGTTTAAGTTGCTCCAGCAGTTTCTTTGCAATTATTACGCGATTATCAGCTGATCCATAGCCGATCATCTTCATAGCAAATCGGCTGATTCCCCAATACGCTCTTAGGGACAGATCGGAACCCCAGCCGATCGGAGCGCCCTGAATTTAATACTCTTATTTCCTTGTCAATCAACAGGTCAGATTGACTGGCACGCTGCGCGAACCGCACCAGGGCAATAACCCGAACAGGAGCTAAGCAGATTCTCCCGGTTTGTGTGTCCGACGCTGAAGACCATCGGCCGATTCCTGTCTGGCGGATTTTAGCGCCAACACACTTTTGGCACGCCTAGTGGGACACAACTTCAAGATCTGATATGTCGAAGAACGCAGAAATCTCCGACAACAACATCATTGAGGTCACAGAAGCGGATCTCAAGGACGACCAGAGGGAATAATTAGCTAAACATCTAGAAGATTACAAGAAAATGTATCTGCAGTCGTTCAGTCGTACCAGAAGCGGGGAAGCTGTCAAGAAAGCACCTATTCTAGTTCCCCGCCACATCACCATTGCTGAGGACTCGGGCAAGATGTCCGATATGATCCAACAGTCCGTCTACCAGGCATTCATCGACCAGTCCTCGGTGATGACCAACACGGTGTACAATGCCGTCATCAGCTCTCTGGCCAGCGGAGCAGTTCAAGGCTATCAGGGGCCAGCGTATGCCCCGCCGATTGCACTTCCAGCCAGAAGCTTACCAGGCACGTCCCAATCGGCTCCTCAGCCGATATTGACGCAACGTGAGGGATACAACACTCCGTTGCCCCCAGCGTCTCCAAGATATAGCGGTGCACCATGTTTCCCACCACAGGCACCGCTTCAACCCGTCCAGATTGCTTCCGTGCAATCGCTACCCACGAGCTCAGTACCTTGGGGGGCATCGGTAACGACGGCTTTCCCCGATCCTTCAACCGGGCAGGGAAGCTATCCAATCCAGGCGCCGTTCCAATCGGCCGTTCGGCCGACGGTCCCTCAATATCATCCAGTCTCATCAGAGATCGGCCGGGGGGGCAGGCGCTGCAGAGGCACTCAGAAGCACGGCGCTGATGATGACGTACGACGGGGCGGCGGATTCACTTCTCCATCAACTGTCAGCTGCTCAGCAAAATTCGCCGCATTCTTTGATTCATCACCCAGCCGTACCACCACCAACCCTTCAACATATGCCGGCACCGCGAATGGTCGTTCATCAGCAGCAGGTGGACTGGACGGCAATAATAGTAGAGGTGATTCAGGACCAGTTTGGGTTGAAACCAAAAGTGCAGACCTACACATACAAGACGCCATACCCATCGGCCTATGACTTGCTGCCGTTTCCACACCGCTACAAGGTCCCCGATTTCACCAAGTTTTCAGGGCTGGACGATACATCCACCGTGGAGCACATCAACAGATTCATCATCCAGTGCGGGGAGGCTGCCACGCAAGACGCTCTGAGGGTGCGTCTATTCTCTTCATCTCTGTCTGGATCGGCCTTCCAGTGGTTCACAACTTTGCCTCCAAATTCTATTGTTACTTGGGCCGATCTGGAGAAGCAGTTCCACAAGTACTTCTACGCAGGAGTACATGAGATGAAGCTCTCAGATTTGACCAGCCTCAGGCAGAGGAGCGATGAGCCAGTAACTGGATATATACAGAGGTTCAGAGAAGTCAGGAATAAATGCTACAGTCTGGCTCTGACTGATGCACAGTTGGCCGATATAGCTTTCCAGGGCCTCCTGCCACAAATCAAGGAAAGGTATGCTTCGCAGGAATTTGAAAGCCTAAGCCAGATCGTTCACCGATTGGCAGGACAAGAAGTCCGTCCGCTTGAGCAGCGGAGGAATTTCCAGAAGAAGGTGGCGTACTTAGAAGGATCTGAATCTGACGGGGAGGAGGAAATCGGCCTGACAGAGTGGGTGAAAGGCAAAAAGCCAATATCATGCCCTTTCGGAAAGAAAGAACCAGAAACATTCGGCTTTGACACATCAAAAGCCGATAAGATTTTCGATTTATTACTCCAGGAAGGGCAGATTAAGCTATCTCAGTATCACACAATCCCTACGGCCGATCAGCTCAAGAAGATGAAGTACTGCAAGTGGCACAACGCCACGTCTCATGATACGAATGAATGCAAAATCTTTCGTCAACAGATACAATCGGCCATCGAGCAGGGAAGGCTCAAGTTTGAAATCCCGGCTAAATCAGCAAAGCCGATTAAGATAGACCAGCATCCTTTCCCGGCTAACATGGTTGACACGGGGAGAAATTCACTTCAAACCAAGGTGCTGACGTCAGAATCGGCAAGAAGGAGCGGCGCCGTTGATCCCAGGAGGCAGGTCACAGCGGATGAGATCAAAGGGAAAAGGCGAGCTGAAGACAAGAGCAAAGGATCAGAACCATCACGCAGACCCGTCACATCCCGATTCTTGCTCAGCAAATATCAGCGGCAGCAGGAACGGTCAAGGTATCCCGACGAAATGATGCGCCGGCACGAAGATCACTGGCAATGCCCATTCTTCATCCATTGCTGGGAGAACGACATCCGATTGCCGTCAGCCGATAACTGTCCTGAGTGCAACGGATTAAGTTGCAATGATCACCCGTTCAAAAGATCATGCTCTAGGGACAGAGGATCAGAGCCGATCAGCAGAAATCGGCGCGAACAAGAGGGACAGTGCATTTCGATGCATGATCGGCTGGGGGGCAGAGTTAACCAGCATCACCGGTCAAAAGGCAGGATCAACCAACAGGATGGACTGGGGGGCAGAATCAGTGTGCATGATCGGATGGAAGAGATGGCTGATGATAGGGTGTCAGAAGAAAACCCCCTAGGAAGGGAACCAGATTGGGAACACGCCAGATCATCGGCCAAACCAGTAAACCCCAGGTGGTGTCCCGATGGCCTATCCAGATCCTAGAAACAAAGGATCCAACGCCTGCGCCAGTGGGAGCAACGAGAAGAAGAACAGAAGCAGGTGCCGGAGAAAAGAAACGTTAAGTCTCGGGTTTGGCGCCCCAAGAAAAACAACAGCCAAGGAGCAGACAATCAAGAATCGGCAGTCGACATCAGCATGGTGTTCATATTGCCGATGGAATTCATGGCGCCTGACGATTGAGACAAAGCGACGAGAATGGAAGAGCAAATGGCGCAACTGGTGTTAGAGCCGATGACGGCTACTTTTGAGAAACCAGAAGAAGAAAAATGGCAACACCTTAAGGCGCTGTTTCTCAAAGGCTACGTTGACGGGCGACCCGTCGCCAGACTACTAGTAGATGGAGGCGCCGCAGTCAACATCATGCCGTATGCCATGTTCCGCAAGCTAGGCAAGAGCGATGAAGATCTCACCAAGACGGACATGATGCTAAAGGATTTCGAAGGCAACGTGTCTCCCGCCCGTGGAGCGCTCTGCGTCGACCTTACCATCGGCAGTAAGACCCTTCCTACTACCTTTTTCATTATTAATGGTAAGGGATCCTACAACATTATGCTCGGTCGTGATTGGATACATGCAAACTGCTGTGTCCCATCTACAATGCATCAATGCCTCGTGCAATGTGTCGGCGATAGTACGGAGATAGTCACCGCCGATTCCGCCTACAGCGTCGCAGCGGCCGACACACAATAATGGAGCCGCGAGCACGTCAGGTGTATATCTGGCAGGACTTAGGACACTGACTTCCTGAAGGTGTCTGAAAGTTGCGTGTGTGCATCGATTTCAGGAACTTAAATCAGGCCACACCAATGGATGGATATCCGATGCCAACGGCCGATATCTTGATAGTTGCTGCCACAGGACACAAAGTCATCAGTTTCATGGATGGTAATGCCAGGTACAATCAGATATTAATGGCCGAAGAAGATATCTCGAAAACGGCTTTCAGGTGTCCGGGTCATCTTGGTTTATTTGAAAGGGTTGTAATGACCTTTGGGTTAAAGAACGCCGGTGCTACATATCAGCGGGCCATGAACTATATCTTCCACAAGCTTATTGGTACATCAGTGGAAATTTATATAGATGACGTTGTGGTCATGTCAAAGGGTCACCAAGAACATCTGGCCAATTTACAAGAAGTGCTGGAGTGCACAAGGAAGCATGGGTTGAAGATGAACCCGAACAAGTGTGCATTTGGTGTATCGGCCGGGCAATTCTTAGGATTCATGGTTCATGAGCGCGGGATAGAGGTCAATCGGAAGACCATAGACGCCATCAACAAAGTTGTGGCCCCACAGAATAAAACTGAGCTACAGTCCCTCATCGGCAAGGTCAATTTTATCAGAAGATTCATATCCAACCTGTCAGGGCGTATTCGAGCTTTTACTCCTTTGTTGAAATTAAAGCCCGATCAGGAATTTTTATGGGGAGAAGAACAACGCAGAGCATTGGAAGATATCAAGCAATATCTGATTTCACCTCCGGTGTTAGTCCCGCCACAGCCTGGTAAGCCGTTCAAATTATATTTATCGGCTGATGAACAGGCCATTGGATCGGCGTTGATACAGGAGTTCGAAGGGAAAGAACGGGTGGTATATTATGTCAGCAGAAGACTCCTGGACGCCGAAACAAGATATTCCCCGGTGGAGCGGCTGTGCTTGAGTTTATACTTCTCGTGTACCAAGCTCAGGCACTACTTGTTATCGGCAGAATGCATAGTTATATGCAAAGATGATGTGGTGAAATATATGCTGTCATTGCCGATTTTGAAAGGACGGATTGGAAAGTGGATTCTGGCTCTGTCAGAATTCGACTTAAGGTACGAATCGGCCAAAGCTGTCAAGGGTCAAGTCATGGCCGATTTCGTAGCTCAGTATTGTGGGCCGGAAATTGCTGTTGTCGAGCCGGTTCCGTGGACTCTATACTTCGATGGTTCTTCGTGTGGGGCCGGATCAGGAATCGGCATTGTTCTTGTATCGCCTCGGGGGGCAAGTTACGATTCTGACAGAGGAAGAAGATGAAGAGGATGAAGAAAACATCTTGCTATTCGGTTTAGGAGGATATAGATCCAGTGTTGGAGAGAGAGAAGATGGGTAATGCGTATTCCTCTGGAGACGATGAAGGATCTACTTATAAAGGAAAGGAAGGTAGATAGATGGTGAGACACGTCCCATCAGAGTAAAAAGCATTCATAAATGCAAAGCTGGCAAAAGAAGTGGTCCAAGATCAAGTCAGCGCAGTAACATTAAAGGAGCAAATCGGCGCAGTAACATTAAAAGAGCATTAAGTGTTTACAGCATTCTTTACAACCCGAGGAAAGCATCTATGGCCGCGATAGCTCATTGCCTGATCTGATCGGCCGAATCTAGTACTCTTTGGTCGTCGTCGGCCGATCCAGGAACTTCTGATATATGGCAACGAAGCCTTATCGCTTCACAGGCCAAGTTCTGCCTTTCTTGCTTCAGCCTAGTGATGACGGATGGGAGCTCTTGAAGCTTCTTTTCTTCAGAAGCTATATCTTTGGTTATTTGCTCCATCTCCTTGGCTAGCTCTGCTCGCCTCCGTTTGAGCCGATCTATCGTGCCGACGATATCCGGGCGGCAACTTTCGAGGAAATTGATCCGTTGATGTACCTCTTGGGCCCAGTGCTTGTACGAGTCAGCCTCTTCCCGGATTTTTGCTAGCTGGGCGCGATCAGCCATGTGGCGCAGGGCCCTGGAAACCGGGGTTTGCATATGTTCTATATATGCAGCACGCTCCAAGCTTTCTATTGTTTCTTCCGGGATTCGACTCTTGATGTCATTGAAAAGTCGTCGAATCGGTGAAGCATCTTCTACTAATCGGCCGATATCGTCTTGGAGGAGACTCCGTATGCTCTCGAGCTTGGCGCGGACATCATCAGAAGCAGAGCTCGATGGAATTTGGCGTGAAGCGATTTCCTCATCATCGGGCAAAGAGATGGCAAAGGAGAAAACGCTGTTGTTCGGGGTGTCTTGCTCCTATGGGGGAAGAAAGAAAAGGGTTAGCAAGCAGTAAAGGGGAATCGGCCGATTCCAATGATAAGTTTGTTACCTCCTTAAAGCGAATCTCTCTTGCCTGCGCCGATGGGAGTTCCTCCCTCATCTCAGGAACCGGCACGACTGGCTCGTCAGAGGACGAAGACTCAACCACTATTAACGCTCTGCTTGGGTCAACTTCCTGGGAAGGTATGACAAATAAATCTTGTGAGTATATTACAATAATTGAATAAGATGATATGGGATATTTGCCATACTTCTGTTGGTCCTTCGGTTGATGTTTGTTGAGGAAGTTCGACCGACGTACCCAAATCGGCCTGCATCAGAATCAGTTAATCTTCTGAATATCGAGAAATTAAGGTAAGAGATTATCTACCTCGACGGGAAGAGTTGCTAGAACTTCGGCTTCCGCTTGGGATGTGGCCGATTGCTGTGGAGACTGCACTGGAACGGCTTGTGCAGCCTGATAGAGGAAAAAGTTAGTATTAGTGGAGCACTTAAAGATATATGAAGCGAGCAAGATTACCTGAACAGCTTCCACTAGCAGTGACGCCGCAGCTGCTCTGACTTCTGCAGTGACTTGAGGATCGGCCATCTCGATAGCTAGCAAAGATAAAGGAATCAGAGTTTCGGCCGATGCTACCGCCGTTTGGACAGTCGATTCGATGCGGGCACGCACTTGACGGCTTGTTGTCTTTGAGGTTGGCCTTTTCGGTGCTCGTTTCAATCGGCCAGTGGCAATGTCCTTGATGGTTGGAGCATGAAAGCCGATAAGTGGATATGGCGTATATGGATGATTGTTCTCTATCGGCCTACCGCTTTGACTCCGCATCGGAGGGACGTGGCTTTTAGACTAAGAAGGTAAATGTAAGTTAATGGTAAGATGAAAGTATGGAAATAGATAGCATTGAAATCGGCTGGGAGAAAAGGACATACCGCCGCATTTGGGTCAATGTTCTCTGGATCCAGAATATTGCAATATGTTGATGGAGATTTGCAGAAGAGGTGTTGCTTCCATTCTGCCCACCATAATTTAAATTGCTGAACGGCAAAAGGAGCCACTGACCAATTGTTCAGGTCAATGGTGCTAGAATCTGGCACTAAGTCGCACAGCCGATTGTAGTCAAGACTCTTGGTAAGTTCATCTCTGAATTTTGCTTGACCAGCAAAGTAAACTCGAATCGGCAGTTGGCCAAAGCCCAGTTGCCTTGCTGCAGCCGATGGATTATAGAACTCATATGTGGGAGAGTCCTTTCCAGAGAAGAAGTTGGCTGGCAAAATTCCTGCCTTAATCAGGATATCCATAAGTTCCCTATCAAAAGTATGAGTGGAGAAGTCATAGCTGATGGGAAGTTCAAAAATCGGCTCTACTGCCTGATATGGATGCCAACTGACAGTCTCTTCACCGAGGCCATTGTAGAAGCATCTGAAATATTCAGTCGTACGGGCAGCAGTGAATTGACAGCCAGGGAAGGCTGATGCCGCCTCTCCAAAGGATCTGCAGCGTCGTCGGACGGTTGGGTTTTCCTCTGACTCAATGTTGGGAAAAGTTTTGGTCTCTATTCGTTGCTGAGAGACCTTGCTCATATATAGGTTGAGCCAGAGAGTAATAAACCACCAAGGACCGCCAGGGTTCCCAATCGGCTCCCCTTTTGACAGCTTAGTGCCGATTTGGTGCATCATATGGTAGGCCGATCCCAACAGATGCTTTCCAAGGGGAACGGCCGATCCCAGTGACAGAGCTTCTACCAGAGCTTGGGTGTTAGAAGAAGGGCCAACTGCTCTGCCACAGAAAAAATGTTTTTCCAGCCACATCATCAGGAACGCAGTATGCTCTCTCTCTGAAACTGTCCCAGTCTTCATATTTTTACTGATGTACCCCTTCCATCCGCCGATTCCTTTGGTTTCTAGCCGATGTGATGGCTTAATCAGATAGTTAAAAGGGATATCAGAGAAGGAGATGTCAAGGTCGGTCAACAATAGAACATCGGCCAACGTTGGAGTCATGGGTCCATGTCCAAAAAGGAACGCATTGAGTGCGTCGGACCAGAAGTAAGAGGCTTCTATGACCAAGGGTTCATTTTTCTCCATCAGGGATAGAGAGAGGTTTATGCATTGGCCGATTTCTAGTTCATCCCACGGAACTCTCCTAGACCTGGCTATTCTTTGGTACCATTCTCTCCAGCCGGGGGTCTCATTCGGTCAGGACCTAAAGGCACCTACCCACTGATCTAGGTCCATGGGTGATTGCTTGAACGGGACTCTGTGAGTCTCTAGATTGATCAGGTCAGTTGGATCGGGATTCCCCATGAGGCCTAAGCAGATAAGATCAGGGGATTCTGAAAGAGGGATGGTGATCTGGTGCCTAAATGCCTAAAAAAGGAGGAAAAGGGAGAAAAACTGAGAAGGGATCCGGAAAATACTGAAGCAGTAGAAAATCGAAAGAGGGAAATCTCGGATAATTACCTCCAAAATGAAGCTCATCGTCGCCGATGGAGCCGTCAGTTGAGCTGCCGATTGGGCTGCCGTCGTTGAAGGGGTTGCCGACAGAGCCTCTGTGGTTGGTGAGGTTGCTGATGGTGATGCCATTGAGAAAATTGAAGCAGATCGCAAGCGAGATTGCCGGAGGGAGCAATTGGAGATCGAGAGGGCTCGGGAGGAAGATGAACAGTGGTTCGCTGGAAGAAGATGCTAGGTTCGTGGGGAAAAGTAGGCAGAGAATGCCAATACTTAAGGATAATCCGGGAGAGCAAGGGTAAAGGCGGTATTTTTGCCGCGCCGTCTACACGAATTCCAGGGGAGCGGTCGTTTCGAGCGCTCGGTCCGAGGAAATTGCAATCATTATGCAGAAGACCGCGGAACGGAAGGAGATTTTTACTGCGCCCGTTTCGGAGGAAAAGATTAAAGAAAGAGTTTCGAAGAAAAAGTTATGTTTTACTCCGAAACTGGGGGGCATGTGTTGACGCCAGATTTTGACACGTGTTGAATCGGCGTCAGGAGAAGAAGATTGGCCAATACGGCAGATCTGAAGGCTACAGTAAGGAATCGGCCGATGGAGGTAAAAGTTGGAAATCGGCCGATTGGTGATACAGCTCGCGCCAGCGGATTGGAGCCACAACAGAGAGTCCCGGTCAAAAGTGGCTTGATGTTGGTCAACGGAGCGATGCTGATTCGGTCAAGAAGCAATTGGAAAAGGCCTGATTAGATTAGGAGACGGCGGCGGAAGATTCTGCAGGAGTCCGTTTCCTTTTTAAAGATATTATAGATATAGTAGTTTTTCTGTTTTAAATAAGGTTGTATTAAGTCGTAATCGACCAGGAGTCCTAGTTTTAGGATATAAATAGGAGTCGTCAGGGCTTTGCAAAGGATCAACACATCAATCAACAAAACACTTCTACTTTTTACTAGTACTTTACTTTCAAGTCGGCGACTTCGCCATTACTTTTTCTTCTTTCACGAGTTCGTACAGATTGGCAGGGTGCATCAACTTGATCTCCGGCCAATTGGTAGGTTCCGCTTTTCGAGTAACATCTGAGCTTTAACCACGGGCGCATCGCTGTGGTTTCGTTTGGATTTATTCTCCAGTTATCGATATTTACTAGAATTGCAAGTTTTACCTGTTGTTCTAGTATGATCACCAGTTATCCAGCTTGAGATTGGAATTATCGGCTTCGTCATCGCCCTTCTTCGTTCATCATCACATAGCCGATTAAATCTATTTTCAAGTGTTGCATCTGTAATAATTGTTTAAGTTGCTCCAGCAGTTTCTTTGCAATTATTACGCGATTATCGGCTGATCCATAGCCGATCATCTTCATAGCAAATCGGCCGATTCGCCGATACGCTCTTAGGGACAGATCGGAATCCTGAATTTAATACTCTTATTTTCTTGTCAATCAACAGGTCAGATTGACTGGCACGCCGCGCGAACCGCACCAGGGCAATAACCCGAACAGGAGCTAAGCAGATTCTCCCGGGTCGTGTGTCCGACGCTGAAGACCATCGGCCGATTCCTGTCTGGCCGATTTTAGCGCCAACAGAAACCATCTGTAGATTTGTTCAGCCTGGGACACCTTCTAACCTGGGAAGCAACTGAGGGGGTTGCGCGGTTAGAGTCAGAGACTGACAAAGGCAAATTCATCAGTCTCTTTGGTTGTCTTGGTGGCAGCCCGGGCATCGAAGACGTGGTGGATGTGCCAACACTATCAAAAGCTGTCAGAAGACACTTCTTAGCCAGTGGAGAATCATCAAGCATAGGCTCATCCTGCTGTGTTGGTTCTATATCAAATTCCATATCCACCAAAAAATCATTGTCAGGTTGGGGATCAACTGAAAGAGTTGCAGGGCCAGAGAGTATATCTGACGATGACTTCTCCAAATTATCAATTTGCTGAGCCCAGATCTGAAGCAGTACTGCATGCAAACAAGGTTTGTAAGGCACTATTGCTCTGGACAGGTCCAAATCTTTCTTAAAGAAATCTTGAGCATCAATCCTGATGGGGTCAAAAGCTTCATTCCACCTTCTCTTCATCTGAATTGGTGGAGGAATAGCATTGGTAACACTTGGAAAAACTTGGAGATCAACTATGAGGGATTGAAAAGCTGCGGTGTCAAGAGCAATCACCGCATTGTTCACAACAGAATTAACTGAAGAAGAGCTTGATGTTGATAAACTTGAAAGGGATCTACCAGCCTGTCCTTGTTGGATCATCTCCACTGAAAGATGGATATCAGGACCATGGGCACGTAGATATTGTGCAGTGGAGCCAGACTGATCAAAAGAGACTGATTCCTGTTGTTGCACTGGGTCATGCTCCTGCTGTAAGTTATCTCCCATCTCACCAATGACCTCTGCCTCCCAAGCTGGCCAGCCCTCTGCATTATTACCATTGCCCACAGCTAGATCATCTAACACGCCCTGCATCTGGTTAGCCTGCACTCCGAAGTCAGCTTGAATTGCATCTCCTGCACCAGCTAAATCATGCATCCAGTTCTGAGGGATATCAGGGTTTGGATCTAAAACATGACCATGCAGAGGGTGGGGGTTCCCATTAGCTGGGACCGGATCCTCGTCACCAGCAAAAGCATCTGGAAAATGGCCTCCAATGATAAAGACTGGAGCCGACCAAGAACGACCATTGCCGCCAAGCAGTGAGCCCTGAGACACAACAATGCTGCGAGGGATCCGGTCCGGAGACAAAACCAAGCAGTCTAGCAAAGATTTGGACTTATTAGGACCCTCATGCCAACTAATCAAACGACCAAACGGAGCAACTGCCGCCTTAAAGAAATCCAGAGTCTGATAATACAAGGGGAAAGCTAAAATCATAACTCTGCAGAAGCGAATGTATGGGCACATTTTGAAATTCCTTGCCTCATCATGCTTAACCACTCTAATCTGAGCATTATTGATAAACGGCATTGGCGATAGATCAATCATAGACTGCCTCTGACCAGAAGATTGAAACTGAACCAATCCAAGACCCAAGTGAGATCAGAAGCGAGACAAGATCTTACTGGATAGGTCTGCTCAAGATGACCTACAACTGCATGAAGCGCCTCAAGGACCATGTCTTCCGGGGGCTCTGGTTCAACGTGATGACACCGTACTCTTCATGCCTCCGAGGCGGTTCTCCTCCGAGAGCAACACGGCCACGAGCAGGGCGTTGCTTGCCATGCTCAACGTAGGCTCCCGCCGGCAGATAGGGTTGCGGGTTGCAAACGAAATTCGCCATGAAATCGACGGCGGGAAGAGGATCGCCGGAACAAGCTGGGGTTTTTTCTGTGGAAGCAGGGGGCGACGATGGATGTATGGAAGGCGCAAGGTCCGGGACAGAGCCAGGGCTTACGGGATTTTGTCGCTTGTGTGGATGACTCGCTAGGCTCTTGGGCTTCCAAAGGATTGAACGCCTGTTGCTCGCAAAGCACTGTTTGGCCCTATGGCCATAACGCCAACAAGTTTTGCACCGGACTGGGCTAAGACAGAAACAGGCCGAGTGACCCTTGCCAAGGCAGTTTGCACAAGCGATTTGGCCCAAAGCAGGCTGCATCTAACCAGATTCAAAATTCGAATTATTACCCGAGAAAGGCGCCTCATTTGAACGTGAAGTTGACCGAAGATTCGGAGGGACCGAAGAACACGGAAAAACCAGATCTGAACGAAGTCTGCCAAACACCCTCGGAATTGGGATATCAGAATCTGAATTTCCAGAAGAAGGGAAAGGCACATTGAAATCACCAACTTTGAAAGATTGCAGCTGAGCAGGTCGATGCTTAAGAGGACGAGAATCTTGTACTAATTTTTTTGCAAAACGAATTTTCTTTGACGATTGGCGAACAAGAGAGTTCAGCTGACGTTTCTGCTTCTTTGACAGAACCTTGTTCCATTCTTTTTCTTGTTCTTGTTCCCACAGAAATTTTTCACGTTCCCAGTGAGGAACACTATTTCTCCACGGGTGGAAGTAGACATCAAAAGAAGGACCAATGAATCTCCTCAAGGCATAAATGTATAAATGTGAAAACCCACTCGCTTGCACGAGACTGAAAATCTGAAGTGATGATTGCTGAGGAATTGCACATGAAAACCAGCAGGCGAGCCCCCAAACATGAGGCCAAAGCAAAACTCACAGATTCTTCCGTCAGCCGAGAAGTGTACCAGCGAAAAGTTGCAAGCAGGAAGAAAGATCCATCCACTTTGGAAGATGGGTGATGCACAGACGATTTGAAAAGGCGCGAAACCTCATCTTGAAAAAGAGCACCCGGGCGAAAATCCAATTTTCCCAGTAAAACCTCCGGGAGCTCCATCGCAGGAGGAAGGAGAACAAGCACACACCTATCATGGATCGAAGAGACAACACGCCGGGGATCACTGGAGATCAGATCACCGGTCACCTAGAGCGCTGGGCACCAGATCACCAGTCATGGCCTCTCCCCAAGAGTCTGTTGTTGTCGTCCCTGTACTCCCCTTTCAGCTTCAAGAGCAAGATAATATAATTGGCTAAACCTGGACCAATCTTTATAATAAAGGGTATCCTATATATTAGGATGCAAACCACCAAAAAATCTAGCACAAATATACTGATCATCCTCATATTTATTACAATGTGATAAATCAATAATTAGCTCCTGATAATATTTCTCTACTCCTTTGTCATCCTGATTTAAAGTTTGCAATTTTAAACGCAAATGACGCTGATGATAAGAAGGTATAAAATGAGATTTCATACGTTGTTTTAAACACGGATAGAAGGTTTAGTACCATGTTGCCTATCAATATAAGGAGCCTCGCTCTTAATAAACTCCCTAATCAGAGGAGAGGTCTCCAAAATGTATGTAATTAGAAATCAATGAATACTACATTGTGCTTCCTGATGATGCTCTTCTTAATAAATTTCTATTGCGACGTTTCTTGTGCTTCCAGATGATCCTCTCACTGGACATGGCCCTGTGTGGCATGACCTAAACTTTTATCAACCCTAACTTCCCGCAGAAGTAGCTTGTTGGAGAAGCTCTAGATTGAAAAAACTAGACTTTTGGCAGCAAGGCTTCCTCAGCTTTTAGCATGCATGTGGAAGCCACCCATCATCGAGGAAGGAACTCCGCGCTATCCTTTGGAAATACTCCGGTCCCACCATGCAAAGCGCAGCGTCCTCCGACCACCCACTCACGAGCAGACGAAAAATCAGTTGTTCAGCCCAAGTCGACCAATTAATATACTTACGACGAAGGACATTAGCTCAGGCAACGTGTATATATGTTGTAGTTTCTTTTCTTTTCTTTTCCTTTGCTTGCATTTCCTTCCTGGTGTATTTTTGTTATTTTTTATTCAAACTATTACTAATTAGAGACTCCTTTTAAAATATCCATGTGATGCCACCTATGATCCTATATGGACACTTAAAAAAATTGGAGAAATTCTAAAAATTCTCATAAAAATCAGAAACATCTGGTGATCTATTCGACAAATCGAATCGTAGTAGCCATTTTATTGGATATGTTATCTTTTTCATTAAATTACCCACCTCTGCCGTTACGAAATAGGCTAAAGTAACCCCCTAAACATGTGTCTAAATTACCCATCACTATCATTATAAAATATAATCTAAAGTCCCTAAGCATGTATCTAAATTCCCCACATCCGCCATTATAAAAAGATAATCTAAAGTAAGCCCTTAATCTTCATGTAAATTATCCACCTATGTCATTATAAGAATAATGCAAATAACCTCCTAAATTTGCATATAAGTCCAATTATGTTATTATTAAAAGTTAAAGTAACCCATCTATCCGAATCTAAATTATATAATTATAATAAAATATTAAAGTGCAAAATATAAAATTCTAAATTACTATTTCTATCATTATTAATATATTATTTATATTATTGTTTATATAAAAACACTACTCATAATGTGTGTCACCATGTTTTCTTTTATGAGGAAAGATATAAGAATATCAATTTTCATGTTGTTCATATAGTTCAAACAAAGGGTTCAATTAAATACATATTAAACACTTATAAAAGTGTGACGCAAAGTAAACAAAAATTGTTACTAAATAAACCTACTGCAACTAGATAATGATAAATATGTATCTTTTAGAATATTGTGCTAGAATATTTAATCAATGAAAGAGAGTATGACATAGATAATTATAATTATTAGCTATAAGTTTTACTTTTATATTAATTCTAACTAGCCTGTGCGGGGGCACAAGTTGATTGACTAGTTTTAGTAAATAAAATATTAATATAAAAATAAAGCAAATAAAAATAGTTTACATTAAGAAAATTAAGTATTTGAAAGTAATGTGCATCAATAAATACATCAGTTTTATATTGAAATAAAATAATATTTTTATAGCATGGTCTAGAGAAGTGCTTATTCTATATGAATAGGGCTAATATTGGATATGAATCCATATCTACATTTATTCTATTATGAATCATAAATTGGATCACGAAGAAACTAATATTCAAATATTTCCACTTTAGTTCTTATCATATTAGAAACGGATTCGTGGATAGGGATATCCATATTCACTTTTAACGGATATAAATTCAGATAAATTCGAATAACCAAGTGCCACTTTAATTTCCAACCCCTCCATTTCTTTAATTTCAGATTCTCAGTATAATTGAAATTTGAAATAGCGTCTCCATCAGCACCTCGGCAATTGCAGTAGCACTTCCACGATACCAAATCTACTAAATGTAAAAGATTATGAACTTCATAATTTATCAGAGGCGGCGGCCACCGGGGCGTCGATAATCTTCCCTCCTAGCCGCCATGCCAGCGGCTCGTGCACCACCGCGTTCGCCGCGCGCATCGTCTCCCTGCTGGTTGACGCGAAGCGTCCTCCTCGCTTTATACACCGTACATGAGCTGGCTTCATCCTTACTTCCCTTATCTATCCAATTAGCTTTATATCCTCCTCTTAAACACTTCGTTGGGGCCTCATCTTTTCTCTTTTATTTGGACTAGCAAGGTAATCATTGTGCTCAGGTACAATACTTTATTTGCACTGCCCAAATCCCCTCTCTGCTGCCAATAAACTGAACATGAGCATTGCAATCTGTTCTTGTAGTGTGTTGTTTGATAACTCAATTTCACACTGACACTGATCTTGGCTACTGCAAACAAAATATTTCTAACATAGAGCCCGATCGATCTCCTCGCAGCTTTGACTGGCACTTTCTAATACTAAACCCAACCTGACCGGCATAGGTGCTATAAATATCAAAAGCTTTCTTCCCTGATTGCAAAGCCATTCCAACTTCAGAAATTAACAATCAAAGTTTTCATAACATCATCAACCACCTGATGACAAGGAAGTGTGTTGTCATTATTGCCATCAGCGTTGGAACTAATAGCGCTGACCTGGTCTAGTTCCATTGCCATTGACGCATTCTGTGCAATAACACATAATCAGATGGGTTTTAAAACATATGAAGACACATCGCGATTAATGAATTAGGCCATGACGACCCTACCTGTGTTGTATTTGGTTTGGCTCCACAACTACCGATGATCACGGTCTCATCAACAACATCCTCAGCCTCAGCCTGCCCCTGGGGATCCTTCTTCTTCCTGGGTCTACTGGCGGCCATCGCAAACGCCACTGCAGTATTGTGTTTATGGAGCCGCGTCAATGATATGTTTCAGGCTGCTTTCGTCAGACTTGTGAGCCGAGCAGTGATTTGCAAGTCTCGCTCGAGCCTCGCCCACATAGGAGCTGTGAACGAGCTGCTGCAATCTGATCGCTTCCGTGTACACGCGGCAGTATAGACGCAAAAAAATGTCATTGGAAATCACTACACTACTGGAAAACAGGCTAAAGATCCCGACCTAAAGTACCACTTGCTATTGCATCCGGTACATATACGTGGCATCAGTACCGGCTGCAACTGTGGCCGTCCTATAGAGAGCCTTAGACACCGAGTCGTGTGACAGGGAGCGTGTGACAGGGAGCATAGGCACTGGTCCGTAACACGAGACGCCTAAGGCTTGGTGGTGCCCCTAGCACCGGGTTATGGCACGACCCGGTGCCTATGTAGGGGCCATGAGCACCGGGTCGTGCCTCCAACCGGTGCTCGGTGAGCCCAACGGCATTAGTATCGGTTTGTGGCAAGATCCGGTGCCTTTGTAGAGGCCATAAGCTGTAGGGTCATACCACGACCCGGTACTAATGCCACTGTCTATATATACCAGCCCCCCTCCCCCTCCTCAAGATGTCATGAACGCAGCACTGTTCAAGGCAGCCGTGTGAGAGGAGGGGGAGGGGAGCTTTTGCATTTTTTCGGCTCAGGGTTGGTTATTTTTTTTCTTTAGCTCAGCCTTTGATTTAGTTTATAATTATTATACACTTGTTAATTAAGTTTTATAGTTTTAATTAGCAAGTGATTTAGATGTAGTTAGCCAATGATATAATAATTATTACACATATTATAATTAATTTGTTTTAGATATATTTAGCTATCTATCTAGTTTATTATAGATATAATAATTGTTATACATGTGATAATTATTTTTTATATGTAGATACCATGTGATAATTATTTTTTATATGTAGATACCACGAAGAAAACTGAAGTGTGTCAAAATAATTCAATTTTCTTTTGCATTCAATTATTTATTTAGAAATGGCTTGAGTTCATTGAATTTACTGGAGAGCAATTAATATTTTATCCTTAGAAATGGCACTGCAACATGATGCATTAGAGTGTCGTGCATCCGCTCGAGCATCGGTACGCAATCAATTGAAGCGACCGGACATTCCCTTGAGTTCCATCCTGAATAGCGTTTTGGACTTGTTAGCGGTCGTATTCGTCGTTGGATTAAGAAAGCATTTGATTGTCTCGCGCAATGTAATGCAAGGCGCAAATTGGAGTGTGAAATTGAGTCGAGTTGCATGGTACGGATGATGATCGCGAGTTGATGGCTCGACGTAATGCAAGGCCTGAAGTGTCGGGGATGGTAGAAATTGACCGTTCAGTGTCGAGAGTTCGCGAGGCAGTTTGTGAGGCATCGGTCAATATGTCTCTTGAGTAGTTTGTATTAGCATGTAGTTTATTTGGTATTTTAGAACTTTTTATTAATCATGTTGTGTAATGGATAACTAGACCTTTTTATTAATCATATTGTGTAATGGATAATTAGACATTTTTATTAATCATGTTGTGCAATGGATAATTAGACTTTTTTATTAATCATGTTTTTTTTATATTAGTGTAAATATCCATTTGAGCATAAAGAATTAGTAGATTTACTCTTTATTTTTTCAGATGAGTCATCAATGGATGTACAACGCCGGCCAGTCGTCAATGGATGAATTAGTTTATTAATGGCGTGCACGAATTCATCGAGACGGCCAAGAAACACAAGCATGACGGTTTCTTTCGTTGTCCATGCAAAATCTGTAAAAACGAGAAGGATTACTCGTCAATAGGAACCATTCATAGTCACTTGTTCGAAAGCGGTTTCATGCCCAACTACATTGTTTGGACCGAGCATGGAGAGAGAGGGATTATGCTGCAGGATGGAGAAGAAGATGTCCCTGACTTTGGTGATGATTACGGTGCTATCTATGAAGATATTACAATGGAGACTGAAGAAGATGTTGGAGCACAGGCTCCAGAAGATGATCTTGGTCAGATGTTGCACAAAGTGGAGGAAGTCTGTGAAATTGAAAAGAAATCCATGGATTTGCAGCGTATGATTGAGGACTACAGAACATTGTTGTACCCAGATTGCAAGCAAGGCCAGAGAAGGTTGGGTACCACATTGGAATTGTTGCAATGGAAGGCATCAAATGGTTTATCTGACGAGGGTTTCGAGGAGTTGCTGAGACTTATAAAAAATATACTCCCTGAGGGTAACACATTGCCCGAAACAACGTACGAGGCTGTCGGTATTTTATCGCCAAGCCCATCGAGGGATACCCCCAAGGTGTAAGGTTGTAGGTAGGGTGTCGTCGAGATCAGGAACTTGAAGGTGCAAGGAACACAAAGTTTACATAGGTTCGGGTCGTCGAGAGAGTAATACCCTATGTTCTGTGTGGTTTGTATTGCCTTAGAGGCTATAAGATGTTTTGGAGGGGTTCCTGCCCGCCCTTATATAGTCCGGGGGGATAGGGTTACATGGAAGTCCTAGTCGGGGACGGTCTGAGGAGTCCTACCCGAGTACGTTGTCAGGTAGTTTCCTTAAGTCCGACTAGTCCTAGCCCTATACGACTAGTTACAATGAGGATAAGGTATGGCTCATGCGCCATCCCCTACTACAAGAATATGTACGCCAAGTGTGCAGTTCCGCTGCCCCGGGTCTGACAAGCCCTCGAGCTCTTCGTAGACAAGTACTTCAGGCTTCCATGTACTTCTAGAAGTTGTCTTCTGGTCCTGCTGAGTCCCCTTGAGACGGTGTCTCCAGAATACTTTCTTGGCTGTATCGAGGCTGTGAGGTGCTCAAGCCCCGAGTAGTTTTCAAGTCTTCTTTTATATGGGGTGCAATGAACTCGCACTCCATATGGAGTAGCCCCCGAGCCTTAGCTTGAATCGAAGCATCAGGCTGAGGGTCAAATTATTCTTGAATGTTTGATCTATATCTTCCAAGAATTTTTGAAAAATAAGCCATTGATGACACATATCCCGCAGCCCCCGAGCCTTTAATCCAAATTCCATGGTTTGGAAAAAAAAGGATCTAAAGAGTCGTGGCATGGAATGTGTGTTTTTGAACTCAATTTGATGATTTTTAGGGTTAATTTGCTGTGGAAGTTGGAAGGTCTGAATTCTCGGGAGTCTATCCCTAAGAAAATGGCTAGTTTCTATTATCCATTGCATAGAACCCGTAAAAACCGCTCGAAATCGAATCGTTATCCCGAAAAAGTCTCTTTGACTTCCAACGGAAAAATGGGAAGCCGCTGGATATAAATAACCCCGCGTTACCCTTTAGGGTTTTCACCCACATCTGTTTTCACTGCCATAAAAACAGATCTGCATCCAGGAACCCTAGCCACCACCGCCGCGCTCAAATCTATTGCCTCTCCGCCCAAATCCCAAGCCAAGAGTAGCCGAAATCTTCACTCCCCATCTCCACCCACACCCGCCTGATTTACCCAAGGCATGCACACGAAACTTTGTGTGACATTTCACCCAACAATGCCGAGGAAGTCTACCGCTGGTCGCGGGAGGAAGAGGGGAAATGAAGGTGGAGATGAATCGTTGCCGCCAGCCAAGGTCGCCAAGACTGTGGCAAAGGACGATTGGAGGTCCTCCACCGTCCGGGAGAGGGATCTGCTTCAGCTCGTCGCCGAGCGGGTGCTTCAAGAGAAAAGAGTTGTGTAATGGCGGACCACGGGATCTGACTCGTCGCCATGGGAGAACACGGGTGAGACTGTGATGTTTGCCCCTTATGCCAACCGCGCCCTCGCTCTGCCTACTTCAGATTTTTTTCGTGGTCTGCTTGGTTTTTACAAAATCAAGCATTACCACCTTCCCCCAAACTCTGTTTTGCACATTTCTCTTTTTGTGCATCTTTGTGAGGCATTCTTAGGAATTTGCCCACATTTTAATTTGTTCCGCCATCTCTTTCGCCTTAAACCCCAACCGGACGAGGACAATCCTGCGCTAGTCGGGGGTGCCGGGGTACAGCTGCGCGACAAAGCGTTGTACCTCGAGTACACGACCTCGAGTAGCCTGTTCGGGTGGCACACTCATTGGTTTTACATCGGAAACCACTAGCCCAGCCTCCCTGGAGAGGACAACTCTCCACCCCAACGTCAAGAGTGCTGGCTGAACAAGACGACAAAATAAGAACGCCGCAAAATCCCTGAGTGGATGAAGCGGATCAAGGCCCTGAAGGACAAGGGCGTTACTGGGGAGTCTGTGGCGTAATCGTTTATCGAGCGGTGCATCTAGCCCCTCCAGCAACGTGTACACCATGGTTTTGAGTACCAAGGCCTTCAGGACCCATCGTGGATGGCTAGGGAGATCACGCGCCGGGTTATTCGCCTGTTCACGGGTGTAAACTCGGAGCCCTACATCCCGAGGCTCTTTAGCACGGGCAATCCACCGGACTTGGTAAGTAGCTTGCTTGAGTACCTTGTCGATGTAGTCATCTTGACTTGCTGCTTATTGACAACTTTCTCTTGAATGTAGGCCGACTTGGAGCGGTTATGGTCTGACCTGTCTGAGCCAATTTTTGAAGAGCCAGCCCATGACCCACCTGCCGAGAAGGTCGCGAAAGATGCTGAAGCTGACCCGCCACGCCCGGAATGAGTGGCAATGCGCAAGCGGAGGGCCGCTGCAGCAGTAGATACAACAACCAGTCGCCAGGCAGCGTAAGTGATCTGAACTCCTTAGCTGCTTGATTTTGCTGTAAATCCACAAGTACTTAGTTACTTTAATCCTGTAGTGGGACTGAGGAGAACCCCGAGCCCCCGAGGCAAGGTGTAGTCGGAAAGACCGGGGAGAGGTGTCTAGCAGCGGGGCAATCACCACCCTCGACTATCGAGCCGGCCTCCCCCCGTTCCGGGAATAAATCTGCACCGCGAGGGCTTGTGGTACCCACGGTACTCCCCCTCAAGAAGTCCGCCAGGTTCGTAACCAGAGTTAATTTTGTTGCATTTTGAGACAACTTCAAGTACTTATGTAGCTTTGCAGGAAGTCGGAGACTCCCAGGCCGGCCTCCTCCAGCTCAGCCCAGGCTGGCACGGGTGAAAACACGTTACCGAAAGAGCTTGCGGCCGCAAGTACCGCCGTGCCTCCGGTCATCGAGGATGTACCGGTGGCGGTCGAAGGAGAAGACCTTGAGCCCCTGGTGAATGCCGAGGTGGAGCCAGAGACCCAAGCCCCCGGGACTACTCCCGGGCCGGCCCAGAGGGTGATACTCGAGCCGTCCAGCAGGAGGTCATGAGTACCCTGGGCCAGCAGGAGGCTCCGGAGAGTTCTCGGGTGCAGCAGCAAGAGGAGGTCCCAGAAGACTCCTGAGTACCCAAACAGCGGGAGGGAGAAATCCCCCGTCCACACGCTGAACTCTCTGAGGACCCGCTGCTGGAGCCGGAAACGGTCTCGCTCATACTCAAGTTGGGTCGTCGCTTCATGGATTATACCAAGGTATGTAGTCGAGTAATTCCTCTAGGCTTGATATCATGTTGTAGAAAGTTACTGACTTGTTGAATGCCTTTATGTAGAGCCTCATTGGGCGCTCAACGGAGAAGTCAGCCCTGTTGAGCAAGATCGGGGATGTGTTGTCGCGTACCCATGAGGCAGAGGACAACCTAGAGGCCGAGAAGGCTAAGAATGCCAAGCTCCAGGAGGAACTCGCAGCTTTGAAGGTCTCTCATCGGGACGCGATGATTGACCAGCAGCGGAAGCACAATCTATCGATCAGGAAAGTCAAAGACTTGACTGCCCAAAAAGAGAGTAAGTAGTCTACTCGTCATGTCTGAGTAGTGTTTGTACGACTTCCCTTCTTCTAAGTTGCATATGTGTACTTTTCCCAGAGTATGCTCGTATTGAAAGAGCTTTAACTGACTGGAAGTGTGACATATATGAACTTACAGAGGAGAAGGAGCAGTTGAAGAAGGCTCTGGAGGAGCTTCAACTCAAGTACTCAGATCTAGACGATGAACACAAGACTGTGACTCGCTAGCTCAAGGATGCTGACAAATAGCTGGTTCAAAACATGCAGATGATCCAGTCATTGAACCGTGACCAGGAACATCAGCAGAAGGAGCTGGATCAACTCGGGACCACCGCGTACCAGCTGTGCGAGTTGGTTGACCCGATGCTGAATGGTCGCTCATTAGTGTAGCACCTTGTTGATGCTCCCACGAGTATTGCAGGGTACGCATCTAGCACTGCCAAGGTCATTCTAACTCATGCGCTGGTAGTGGTGAAGTTGTACTTCCCAGGCATGGATGTTCGCCCGTTTGCAGAAGGCATCTTCGAAGAGTGTACCGAGGAGCAGTTTGCCGAGTACCGAAACGAGGTACAAGACGTTGCTCATCAGATTGTAGATGACCTTCCGCTCTTCTGAGCGTTTTTAGAACTGTGTATGTTTTGTGAGAAAACAAAAGTTTATTTATGTAATATATTGGCGCTTGTTTGATTGTCGTTTGTTATGGCAACTCGTAGAGTAGTCATGTGTAAACATAATCGTTTAAGCCTTTTGAGTACGTTAATAGAGTTACCTTGAAAGCAACATTTTAGTTGGTAAACTGTGTACTAGACGGTACTGCTGTACAGAGTTGTGTTCGTGGAACCTCTATTTATAGGTGTGGGAACCTCTTCAACTTTACCCTGTAAGACCTTGCCCCGTAGCTTAAGTAAGTTGTATAGGGAGGTAGTCGGAAATAGACGCTTAATGTATTTGGGGAGTGTAGCCTAGGAGGCTTTCGTTAATCGTGATGGAAAGTTCTCGTGGCGCAACCCCCGAGTGTTTACCAAGGATTAGAGTTAGTTAGCATATTTGTTGGCGCTAAATATTGGCCAGGAATCGGCCGATGACCTTCAGCGTCGGACACACGACCCGGGAGAATCTGCCGATTAGCTCCTGTTCGGGTTATCGCCCTGGTGCGGTTCGCGCGGCGTGCCAGTCAATCTGACCTATTGATTGACAAGGAAATGAGAGTATTAAATTCCGGGCGTTCCGATCGGCTGAGATTCCGATCTGTCCTGAAAGAGCGTGTCGGCGAATCGGCCGATTTGCTGTGAAGATGACCGGCTATGGATCAGCCAATGATCACGTAATAATTGCAAAGAAAACTGCCGGAGCAACTTAAACAATTATTACAGATGCAACACTTGAAATAGATCTAATCGGCTGTATGACAATGAACGAGGAAAAACGATGATAAAGCCGATAGTTTCAATCTCAAGCTGGATAACTGGTGATAATACTAGAACAACAGGTAAAACCTACAGTTTTAATAAATATCGATAACTGGTGAATGAATCCAAATAAAACCACGGCGATGCGCCCGAGGTTAAAGCTCAGATGTTATTCGATAAGCGGAACCTACCAATTGGCCAGAGATCGAGTCGATGCAGCCCTGCCAATCCGTACGAACTCGTGAAAGAAGAAAAAGTAATGGCGAAGTCGCCGACTTGAAAGTAAAGTACTATGAAAAAGTAGATTATTTTGTTGATTGATTGATGTATATTTTACAAAGCCCTGACGACTCCTATTTGTACCCTAGAACCAGGACTCCTGATCGATTACGACTTGTTACAATCTTATTTTAAATAGAAAAACTACTATATCTATAATATTTTTATAAAGGAAACGGACTCGCGCAGAATCTTCCGCCGCCATCTCCTAATCCAATCAGGACTCTTTCCATTGCTTCTCGACCGAATCAGCATCGTTCCGTTGACCAATATTAGACCACTTTTGACCGGGATCCTCTGTTGTGGTTCCAATAGTTTCACCCTCTCTATCTGTTGGCGCAAGTTGCATCGCCAATCGGCCGATTCCCAACTGTAGCCTCAATCGGCCGATTCCTCACTGTAGCCTTTAGATCTGCCGCATCGGCCAATCTCTTCTCCTTACGCCGATTCAACACGTGTCAAAATCTGGCGTCAACACATGCCCCCCAGTTTCGGAGTAAAACATAATTTTTACTTCGAAACTCTTTTCTTTAATCTTTCCTCCGAAACGAGCGCAGTAAAAATCTCCTTCAGTTTCGCGGTCTTCTACGTGATGATTGCAATCTTCTCGGATCGGGTGCTTGAGACAATTGTTCCCCTGGAATTTGTGTAGACGGCGCGGCAAAAATCCCGCCTTTGCCCTTTCTCTCTCGGATTGTCCTTAAGTACCGGCATTCTCCGCCTTCCTTTCTCCACAAGCCTAGTAATTTCCTCCAACGAACCACTGTTCATCTTCTTCCTGCGCCCTCTCGATCTCCAATCGCTCCCTCCAGCGATCTTGCCTGCGACCTGCTCCACCCTTCCAATGGCGGCGCCATCGGCAACTTCTCCAACTACGGAGGTTCCACCGGCAACCCCCTCAGCGTCGGCGGCCCCATCGGCGGCTCCACTAGCGGCTCCATCGGCGACGATGAGCTTCATCCCGGAGGTAATCATCCGAAACTTTCCTCTTTTATTCTTTTACTGCTCAAGTATTTTCTAGACCCATTCTCAGTTTTTTTCTCCTTTTTCCCTCTTTTTTAGGCATTTAGGCACCAGATTACTATTCCCTTTTCCAAATCCTCCGGTCTCATCTCCTTAGGTCCTATGGGGAATCAAGATCCAACCGATTTGATTAACCTAGAAACCCACATAATTCCGTTCAAGCAATCGCCCATGGATTTAGGTCAGTGGGCAGGTGCCTTTAGATCTTGGCCGAATGAGACCCCTGGCTGGAAAGAATGGTACCATAGAGTAGCCAAGTCTAAGAGAGTTCAGTGGGATGAACTGAAAATTGGCCAATGCATCGATCTCTCTCTGTCCCAAATGGAGAAAAATGAGCCCTTAGTAATAGCGGCCTCTTAAATCTGGTCCGACGCGCTCAACGCGTTCCTCTTTGGGCACGGACCTATGACTCCAACCTTGGCCGATGTTCTGATGTTGACCGACCATGATATCTCCTCTCCTGATACCCCCTTTGATTATCTGATCAAACCATCTCATCGGCTAGAAACAAAAGTTATCGGCAGATGGAAGGGGTATATCAGCAAGAATATGAGGACTGGGACGATTTCAGAGAGAGAACATACGGCGTTTCTGATGATGTGGCTAGAGAAACATTTCTTCTATGGCAGAGCAGTTGGTCCTTCATCTAATACCCAAGCCCTGGCAGAAGCTCTGTCACTAGGATCGGCCGTCCCCCTTGGGAAGCATCTGTTAGGATCGGCCTATCATATGGTGCACCAAATTGGCGTCAGATTGTCAAAAGGGGAGCTGATTGGCAATCCTGGTGGTCCTTGGTGGTTTATCACCCTCTGGCTCAACTTATATATGAGCAAGGTCTCCCAGGAGCAAATAGAGACCAAGACCTTCCCCAATATTGAGTTGGAGGAAAACCCCACCATTCGACGACGCTGTACATCTTTTGGAGAAGCAGCATCGGCCTACCCTGGCTGTCAATTCACTGCCACCCGAACGGCCGAATACTTCAGATGTTTCTACAACGGCTTCAGTGAAGAGTCTATCAGTTGGTATCCATATCAGACAGTAGGGCCGATTTTCGAGCTTCCCGTCTGCTACGATTCATCATCCCATACTTTTGACGATGATCTTATGGATATCCTGATCAAGCCAGGGATTTTACCGGCCAATTTCTTTTTTGGAAAGGATTCCCCCACCTATGAGTTTTATAATCCATCGGCTGTAGCAAGGCAACTGGGCTTTGGTGAACGGCCAATTCAGGTCTACTTTGTCGGCCAAGCAAAATTTCGAGATGAACTGACCAAGAGCCTCGACTACAATCGGTTGTGCAACTTAGTGCCAGACTCCAGTACCATTGACCTGAACAACTGGATGGTGGCCCCTTTTATCGTCCAACAATTCAAACTGTGGTGGGCAGAATGGAAGCAATACCTCTTCTGTCTATCTCCATCAACATATTGCAACAGTTTGGACCCAGAAAACATCGATTCAAGTGCAGCGGTATGACCTTTCTCCCAGCCGATTTCAATATTGTTTCTTTCCATGCTACAATCTTTCCGCTAACCTGTGTTTATCTTTTCAGTCTGAAAGCTAAGTTCCTCCGATGCAGAGCCGAAGTGGTAGGCCGATAGAGAGCGATCGTCCATATACATCATTTCCACTTATCGGCTATCATGCTCCGACCATCAAGGACATCACTAGCGGCCGATGGAAACAAACGCCGAAAAGGCCGACCTTAAAGAAGACAAGCCGTCGAGTACGTGTCCGCATAGGACCGACTGGCCAATCGGCGGTAGTATCGGCTGAAACCCCAACTCCTCCAGCCTTGCCGACTACCGAGATGGTCGATCCCCAAACTGCCGCAGAAGTCGGAGCGGCCGCTGCATCACTGCTGGTGGAAGCTGTTCAGGTAACCTCGCATACTTCACATGTCTTTAAGTACTCTATCAATATTAACTTCTCCCTTCTGCCAGGCTGCACAGACCGCTCCAGCGCAATCCCCGCAGCAATCGGCCACATCCCAAGTAGAAGCCGAAACACCAGCGACCCTCCTCACCGAGGTAGATAATCTCTTAACTCAATTTCTCGATATTCAGAAAACTAATCCGATTGTGATGCAGACCGATCTGGGTGCGTCGACTGTACCCCCTCAACAAACATCGGCCGGAAGACTCACAGAGGTATGGCAAGTATCTCATATCATCATATTCAATTATTCGCAGTATACTCATAGAATCTATTTCCCATACCTTTTCAGGAAGCTGGCCCAAGCAGAGCATTGATAGTTGTCGAGTCCTCCTCTTCTGATGAGCCGATTGCACCGGTTGCTGAGACGAGGGTGGCACTCCCATCGGCGCAAGCAAGAGAAATCCGCTTCAAGGAGGTAAGAAACTTATCACCGGAATCGGCCAATTCCCCTTTACTGCCTGCTAATCCTTGTCTTTATTCTTTCGCAGGAACAAGACACTCCCAATAACAACCTTTTCTCCTTCGCGGTTCCCCTGTCTGACGATGAAGAAGTCGCTTCATGCCAAGTTCCGTCGAGCTCAATTCCTTATGATGTCCGCGCCAAGCTCGAGAGCATGCGGACCCTCCTCCAAGATGATATCGGCCGATTAGTGGGAGATGCCTCACCGATTCGGCGGCTTCTCAATGACATTAGAGGCCAAATTCCGGAGGAAGCGACAGAGACTCTACAACCTGCTGCATTCATAGAGTCGATACAGATTCCGGTGTTCAAGGCCCCGCGTCATGTGGCCGATCGTGCCCAGCTAGCAAAGACCCAGGAGGAAGCCGATTCCTACAAACACCGAGCCCAAGAAGTGCACCAACGGATCAACTTCCTCGAGAGCTCCCGCCCAGACATCATCGGCACAATAGATCGCCTCAAACGGAGGAGGGAAGAGCTAGCCAAAGAGATGGAGTAGGTAACCAAAGACATAGCTGCTGAAGAAAAGAAACCTCAAGAGCTTCCATCCGTCATCGCCGGGCTGAAACAAGAAAGACAGAACCTGGCCCGTGAAGCAATAAGACTTCATCGCCACATGCCAGAAATTCCCGGATCGGCCGATGATGACCAAAGAGTATTAGACTCGGCCGATCAGATTAGGCAACGAGCTATCGCGACCATAGATGCCCTCCTTGGGTTGTAAAGAATCTTGTAAACATTTAATTCTCCATTAATGTTGATGCGCCGATTCGAACTTGGACCGCCTCCTTTGGCAGCTTTGCATTTATGAACGCTTTTACTCTGATGGGACGCATCATACTACCTCCTTACCTCCTTCCATCTATAAGTACGAGATCCCACACCGTTTCTAGAGGCATCTGCATTACCCATCTTCTCCCCCTCCAATAAGTCGATCTCTATCCTCCCAAGCTGGACATCAAGATGTCTTCCTCATCTTCCTCCTCCTCTATCAACCAGGTATGAACCTTCTTCTATTTCTCCCGTTGACATCTCAATCGCTCTGATACTGGGTAGTTGTTTACCCTTCTTTAGCCAAAGCGCCTTAGTCCCAGTCTGGAACGAGCGATTGAAGTTATGCATTCAGACGAACCACTGTCGCAGGCAGACCTAGATCTGATAAGAGCTCACTCTGAAGAACTCAAAGGTCATGTTCCTGCTGATGTCCAGAAAATCTGGGACCAAATAGACGCTAACTGCACCAGGCGACCGCCAACTGAAAGGAGTCATCCACTCCCTCGCATAGTTGCCCTTGAAGATGCCGTGGCAGGAACACCTCAACCACCTCTTGACAGGAGCCATCCACTCCCTCATCAAGTCGAGGCTGAAGCCACCGTGGAGAATCTGAAGGAGAAGACCACCCGCCTTCTAATAAAACTGGGCCGGATCGAGAGAGAGTTCAAGAGAAAGCGTGATCAGTAGATATATTGGTACTTTTTATTCTAAGGGCGACTTGTACCATGTCGGTCATGTACTCTGTTGTTTTCACCGAATAATGAATTGGTCAGACCAAACCAAAATATCTCCCCCTTAAGGCGATGTCATTTTTACATCAGCTATGTAGACAAAAGCCGATAGGAGTTGGCCACGTTGTCTTGATGAATCTTACTGCAAGTTACGCACCTACCCAAATGCTTGGATAGTACCTCTTCAGATATCTTCCGTTTAAGGCTCTTGGGAATTCTTCCCCTTCGATAGTTTCTAGTATATATGCATTTCCCAAAGCACATCGGCCGATTCTATACGGCCCTTCCCAAGTGGGCGACCATTTACCGAATTTGGGATCCTTAGACCCTATCGGCAGCACCAACTTCCATACCAAATCTCCTTGGGAGAATTGTTTAACCTTGACCTTCTTGTCATACCACCTGGCCACCCATTTCTTGTTTTCTTCGATGCTAATCAGGGCCCTCAACCGCTGACCCGCCGAGTCATCGAGCTCATCCTTCATGAGGAAGGAATAATCATCGGCCGTAACCTGATCTTGAAGCGATATACGCCTTGACCCCGTCCTTATTTCCCAAGGCAAAACTGCCTCGTGACCATATACCAGCTGATAAGGAGATATCTTAGTGGCCCCGTGGCAAGCCATCCTATAAGCCCATAGAGATTCAGCCAAAGACATGTGCCACTTCTTGGGTTGTTCTTCTATATTCCTCTTGATCAACTTGATTATCCCCTTATTGGACGATTCGGCCTGGCCATTGGCTTGAGCATAGTATGGGGAAGAATTCAATAATTTAATCCCCGTATCGGCAGCGAATTCTCCAAATTCTCCAGAGGTGAACATCGTTCCGTGATCAGTTGTGATAGTCTGAGGAATACCGAATCGATAAACAATGTGGTTCTTAACGAACTCGATCATATTGGCCGATGTCACGGTCCTTAAAGGAACTGCCTCCACCCATTTAGTGAAATAATCAGTGGCTACCAATATAAACTTATGCCCTTTGCTCGATGGAGGGTGAATCTGTCCAATGAGATCTATTCCCCAACCTCTGAACGACCACGGCTTGATTACTGGATTCATAGCCGAAGCTGGCGCGCGCTGCACATTGCCAAACTTCTGACAGTCTTGGCAACCTTTATAATATTTGAAACAATCTTCAAGGATCGTTGGCCAGTAATACCTATTGTTTCTGATCATCCATTTTATTTTGTGAGCCGATTGATGGGCTCCACAAATGCCTTCATGGATTTCCCCCATCAGGGCCTTTGCTTCCTCCGTTCCTAGGCATTTGAGAAGAACCCCATAAATCGTCCGGCAAAACAAATCATCCTCAAGTAACACATATTTTGTGGCTTGGAAACGCACTCGCCGATCCACCTTCTGGGACGGGTCTCTCAAATAATCGGCAATCTCCTTTCGCCAAACATCGGCCACGAGCTCTAAAATCATAGCTCCTTGAATCGGCCGATATCTGGACGCGTGTTGGGCCAGCCTATTGGCCACTTCATTATAATTTCTGGGGATATGCTCAATTATTGCAGACTTGAATTCCTTTAACAGCTGGAGGCAATCTTCATAGTAAATCCTTAAGATATCATCTTTGCATTCGGATCTCCCCGATAACTGATCTACGATGAGCATGGAATCTCCAAAAATCTCGACTGCATCAGCTTTGACTTCCCTTAATAATTGGATACCGTTTAGGACGGCTCGGTATTCCGCCTGGTTATTGGTTGCGGATGCCTCTATCGGCAGAGAAAAATCATAACTTACCCCACGAGGCAATACAAGAACGATGCCGATTCCCGATCCGGCCCCACACGAAGAACCATCGAAGTACAGAGTCCATGGAACCGGTTCAACGATAGCAATTTCCGGTCCACAATGCTGAGCTACGAAATCAGCCATGACTTGACCCTTGACAGCTTTGGCCGATTCGTACCTTAAGTCAAACTCTGACAGAGCCAGGATCCATTTTCCAATCCGTCCTTTCAAAATTGGCAGCGATAGCATATATTTCACCACATCATCTTTGCATACAACTATGCACTCTGCCGATAACAAATAGTGCCTGAGCTTGGTACACGAGAAGTATAAACACAGGCACAATCGTTCTACCGGGGAATATCTTGTTTCGGCGTCCAGGAGTCTTCTGCTGACATAATATACCACCCGTTCTTTCCCTTCGAACTCCTATACTAGCGCCGATCCAATAGCTTGTTCATCAGCCGATAAGTATAATTTGAACGGCTTACCGTGCTGTGGCGGGACCAAAACCGGAGGTGAAACCAGATATCGCTTGATATCTTCTAACGCTCTGCGTTGTTCTTCTCCCCATACGAATTCCTGATCGGGCATCAATTTCAACAAAGGAGTGAAAGCTCGAATATGCCCAGACAGGTTGGATATGAATCTTCTGTAAAAATTGACCTTGCCGATGAGGGATTGCAACTCAGTTTTATTCTGTGGGGCTACAACTTTGTTGATGGCGTCTATGGTCTTCCGGTTAACCTCTATCCCGCGCTCATGGACCATGAATCCTAAGAATTGCCCGGCCGATACACCGAATGCACACTTGTTCGGGTTCATTTTCAACCCATGCTTCCTTGTGCACTCCAGTACTTCTTGTAAATCGGCCAGATGTTCTTGATGACCTTTTGACTTGACCACAACATCGTCGATGTAAATTTCCACCAATGCACCAATGAGCTTGTGAAAGATATAGTTCATGGCCCGCTGATATGTAGCACTGGCGTTCTTTAACCCAAAGGTCATTACAACCCACTTGAATAGACCAAGGTGACCCGGACACCTGAAAGCCGTTTTTGAGATATCTTCTTCGGCCATTAATATTTGATTGTACCCAGCATTACCATCCATGAAACTGATGACTTTGTATCCTGCGGCAGCATCTATCAAGACATCGGCCGTCGGCATTGGATATCCGTCCATTGGTGTAGCCTGATTTAGGTTCCTGAAGTCGATGCATACGCGCAATTTTCCGTTCTTCTTATACACGGGCACAATATTAGAAATCCATTCGGCGTAACGGCACTGCCGAATAAATCCTGCTTCAATCAACCTTGTGATCTCGGCCTTTATATCAGGTAGAATTTTGGGGTTGCACCGTCGTGCAGGCTGCTGATATGGCTGATATCCTGATTTTATAGGTAACCGGTGTTCAACAATGGACCGGTCTAGACCAGGCATCTCATGGTATTCCCAAGCAAAGCAATCCTTGAATTCTTTTAATACACTTATCAATTTACACTTATATCCAGGATCCAAGCTAGCACTAATATACGTCGGCCTTGGTTTGCTACCATCTCCCAAATCCACCATCTCTAATGAATCGGCCGACGTAAATCCATGCCCAAGCTTTCCGTCTTCTCGGACGAACAGATCCATCTATTCTAAATCTTTAGAGCCGACTTCTTGGATCGGCTGTAGACCAAAATCGGACAATTTCAGGAAATCAGTGTCCCAAGTACTGCCGGATATACACTAGACGTGTTCACAGCTCCATTGTTGCGTGTCGGCCGCTGCGACGCTGTAGGCGGAATCGGCGGTGACTATCTCTGTACTGTCGCCGACCCATTGCATGAGGCATTGGTGCATTGTAGATGGGACACAGCAATTCGCATGTATCCAGTCGCGACCGAGCAACATGTTGTAGGACCCCTTGCCATTAATAATAAAAAAGGTAGTAGAAAGGGTCTTACTGCCGATGGTGAGGTCGACGCAGAGCGCTCCACGGGCGGGAGACACGTTGCCTTCGAAGTCCTTGAGCATCATGTCCGTCTTGGTCAGGTCTTCATCACTTTTGCCTAACTTCCGGAACATGGCATATGGCATGATGTTGATTGCGGCGCCTCCATCCACTAGTAGCCTGGTAACGGGTCGTCCGTTAACGTGCCCTTTGTGAAATAATGCCTTGAGATGTTGCCGTTTTTCGTCTTCTGATTTCTCAAAGGTGGCTGCCATCGGCTCTAATACCAACTGCGCCATCTGCTCTTCCATCCTTGTTGCCTTATCTCGATCCGCAGGCGCCATGAACTCCATCAGCAATACGAACACCATATTGACATCAGCTGCCGATTCTTGATAGCCAACTTCCTTGCTGTTGTTTTTCTTGGGGCGCCAGACCCGAGACTTGACGTTTCTCTTTTCCAGCACCTGCCTCTGCTCTTCTTGTTGTTGCTCCCATTGGCGCAGGCGTTGGATTCTCTGCTTCTGAGATTTAGACAATCCTTCAGGGCACCATCTGGGGTTTACTGGTCTGGCCGACGATTTGGCGTGCTCCCAATCTAGTTCCCTTCCTAGGAGGTTTTCATCCGACACCCTGTCATCAGCCATCTCTTCCAGCCGATCGTGTACGCTGGTTCTACCCCCCAGTCGCTCCTGCTGGTTGATCCTGCCTTTCGACCGGTGATACCGGTCAACTCTGCCCCCCAGCCGATCATGCACTGAAAGGCGTCGTCCTTCTTGTTCGCGCCAATTTTTGCTGATCGGCTCTGATTCTCTGTCTCTGGAGCGTGATCTTTTGAACGGGCGATCGTTGCGGCTTGATCCGTTGCACTCAGGACAGTTATCGGCTGATGGCAATCGGAGGTCGTTTTTCCAGCAGTGGATGAAGAACGGACATTGCAAGTGATCCTCGTGTCGACGTATCATCTCATCGTGGTATCTTGACCGTTCCTGCTGCCGCCGATATTTGCTGAGCAAGAATTGGGAAGTGACGGGTCTGCGCAATCGTTCTGATCCTTCGCCCTTGTCTTCAGCCCGCCCTTTTCCCTTTGACTTCATCCACCGTGACCTGCTTCCTGGGATCTACGGCACCGCTTCTTCTTGCCGATTCCGACATCAGCACCTTGGTTTGCAGTGAATTTCTTCCCGTGTCAACCATGTTGGCCGGGAAAGGATGCTTGTCTATCTTCATCGGCTTTGCCGGTTTGGCCGGGGTTTCAAACTTGAGTCTTCCCGGCTCGATGGCCAACTGTATCTGCTGACGGAAGATCTTGCACTCATTTGTTTCAAGAGATGTAGCATTGTGCCATTTGCAGTACTTCATCTTTTTAAGCTGATCGGCTGAAGGGATGGTATGGTATGGTGATAGCTTGATCTACCCTTCCTGGAGTAGTAAGTCGAAAATCTTATCGGCCTTTGACGTGTCCAAGCCGAATGCTTCTGGTTCTTTCTTTCCAAAAGGGCACGATATTGGCTTCTTGCCTTTCACCCACTCTACTAGGCCAATTTCTTCCTCTCCCTCAGATTCAGAGCCTTCCAGGTATGCCACCTTTTTCTGGAAATTCCTCCGCTGCTCAAACGGACGGACTTCCTGACCTGCCAATCGGTGAACGATCTGGCTTAAGCTTTCGAATTCTTGTGAGGCATACCTTTCCTTGATATGTGGCAAGAGGCCTTGGAAAGCAATATCAGCCAACTGGGCATCGGTCAGAGCAAGGGTATAGCATTTGTTTCTGATTTCTCTGAACCTCTGTATGTATCCAGTTACTACAACTGTCAGCTATGGAATCATTTAGAGTCAATTATTTTATTATCATCGTTGACCCTTCAATTGCTTCATTGACTAGTCGATTTGAGCAGCTGAAGATATTTGAAAAGGTGTTTAGTTTTCTGTTAACCTCAGATAATTTGAAGTCCTTGGATGATAATAATCTACGGAAACATTGCACTACTTTTGCAGAAGTTTTTTGTCATGATAACTCATTTGATGTTGATCTAGATGATTTTTTTCTCTGAATTAAAAGTGATGCAAGTACCTCTGCCAGATGAATTTATGTCAGCCCCAGAGATTCTTCAGTTTGTTACAGCTGTAGATCGCTATCCAAATGTTTCTATTGCATATCGGATCCTCTTGACTATACCTGTGACTGTAGCCTCAGCTGAAAGAAGTTTCTCAAAATTGAAGCTACTAAGAAATTATTTGAGGACAACTATGTCACAACAAAGATTGAATGGCTTGGGTATGTGCAGCATTTAGAAAGATATCTTAGACAAGATTGATCTAGATATGGTTCTAAATGATTTTGCATCAAGAAATGCTCGAAGGAGCTTTTTTTTGAAGGACTGAAATATTATTATTGATGGAATCATGAGGCTTAGTTATTATTTGAGGTAATCATACTCATTTTACAAGAATTATATATATATCATTAGTATTATTATCCCCTTTATCATGTTACAAAATTAAAAAAAATATTTAGCCTAAAAGGCCCATACAGAATGGTTCGCTCGGGGGCACTCAAAATCATAGAGCCGGCCCTGACTAGTAGAGTAATAGTGTTCGACTCCAAGAAATACCCTAGGGACAACATCGAACACTTCTTACAACCATTGAACAGGCAAGTTTATTTTGCACAAAACACAACTATTTTTGGATCGAATAGCCGCACCGGATCTAGGCGAGCCACACCGGATCCGAGAGCCACTGACCACTGGGTCCCGCTCTTCAGCGAGAAGAAGACGCCGCCAGGTGGACCCCGGTCGTCAGCCGGGAGAAGGAAGGGGAGGTCAGCCAGGCCAAGTTGGGCCGACGTCAAGCCCACGATGCCACGAGCCGAGAGGAGGAGCCGGATCTTCACCAAGCCGGCCTGCCAAGCTGAGGATCGAGCCGGCCTGCGACGAGAGCGCTAACACTGAGCCGGCCTGCGAGCCTAGCCGAGCCACCCTAGTCCGTGAAAAGCCAAGTCGTTCTGTTTGGGCCAGCCGAACCGGCCCGTGCTCTTTTAGCCTAGAAACCTGGAATGTTTTTCTTTTTCTTTTTACCTGACCATGGACACAGTCAACCCTTGACCATCGACTGTTGACTGGTCAATGTTGACCAGTCAACACTGACGTCAGCAGGGCCCGCAGCTGGCGGCAGCCGACCGAGACCCCCCATTGATGTCATGCTGACGTTAGCATGCCACGTGGCATGCTCTGGTGGCGCCACGTGTCACTGTTGTGCTGTTTTTCTTTTTCAAAATTCATTTATTAATTTCAGAAATGATTTTAACCTTTAAAAATTCATAATAAGTCAACCGGACCTCCCAAAATTATGAAACCAGTCTCATAATTCTTCTAAAATCATGATCTACCCGTTAGAGTAGGAGTTGAGTGATTTGGACCTTCTTGTGGATACTGTTTGTGCACTTTTGCACTTTGGCCCCTATACTTATATATATTTACGAATAGGACCCGACTCTGAGGAGCTGATCGACGCTCGGGACTACCAGGAGGAGCAGGAGTACAACAAAGAAATGCCAGGTTCATGCCCATCTATGATCTGAATACCTATTAGACATTGCTTGGAGGAGTTTGGAGGGCTATACCTGTAATGGGTGCAGTTGACGGAATGTTGCGTCGGATACGTCTTTGCGGAAGATACTCGCCTCGACAATTAAGGCCTGAGTTAGTGGACCTGGAGATGGAACTATGTCAAACATGCACACCACTTCTCTGTTATGAGGGCAGATACAATCCGAGCTAGTGACGCACACCACCACGCCTGTGGGAGGATAGGGCATCAGTCTAAGGGGAGGAGGTGTTGACCTCACGTCCCCCGAATGGCAGGGTCTTGCGTGGCCCAGGTGTAGCAAGCATCACAGTTCCGGGGCAACCTCTTGCGGAAGAGAGCACCCCAAACCTAAGAAAGCAGGGTGGGGGCCATTGCAGCTAGTTTCATTGACCGGTGTCTCGGAGTCAGACAGCTTGCTCCCGGTTGGCTTTGAGTCGAGTGGGTCCAGGTGTACAACCCCTGCAGGGTGAAAACTATACGTATAGCCGTGTACTCGATTATGTACAACTCTTGATCCTGCTTCACTTTCATAGTTAGTGTTACTTGATCTCTACCTCCCTCTAGACTTATTTTCCTGCCTGGGGCAGTTGAGGTGCGAGGAGTGGGAGTTTGTTGACGATCGCTACTGACCAATTTCGAGCGCCAATTTGACCAGACAATTGGGATGACTAGCATACTTAACTTGCATATTTATCTAGAATAATGTCATTTCCACATTTCCCTCCGAGATTTTGCAAAGCAGGAAATTGAGCAGAAAATGGAGGAAAAACATAACCTTGAATCTGAGGCAAATTCTACTGACCAATCAGAACGCTCCGTTCAGCCTCACATGGATCAATCGGCCCACCAGGACATGCAACCGACCAAGGACAGATCCAACTCACGCACAAGAGTGGTCAGGGCCCACTTAACATCCACTCAGCCGAAGCTGAGGTCGGTTGGTGGCCGGGCCGGTTCGGCCGACCCAACCAGGTCGGCCGACCCAGGCTGGGCGCCATCGACTTACCCGTTGCACGTGGCAGCTCCCCATTGGCTCCTTATGTCAGTTTGAGGAGGCTTCAGCTCGTTGCACATCGAGGAGCTGCTGCACACTCCCCTCACTCACCTCTATAAATATGAGGGGGGTGCTACTAATGAAGACACACCTCAAGTTGCTCTCTCTCAATTTCCTCTCTTGCTTAGGATTTAGGATAGTGGAGTTTAGGTGAAGTAGCTCTTCTTCGATTCCTGAGTCTTGCCTACGAGTGTTCGGTATGGGTTTTACTCTTCCTCTCCTTTGTAATATTAGGAATTCCTTAATAGAGTTATATTCCAGTTTAGTGTACTCGTATAGTATCTGCTGTGTGTATTCAGATGTGTGTGCTATGCTTAGTTTATATCTAGGTCTTATACCTTGCATGATTAGATGTGGTAAGACATCTAGGCTATGACATTGGTTCCAATATTCGTATGTTTGCTCTAGTGTGATGTATGTCCATCCGAAGGGTGGGGGCTCCACGTGGGGCATTAGAGTATCGCTTGTTAGCGTAGACGTGGTGTCTGGGCTAATCAGTGTTGCTGGATGCGGCTCTATACCATGGTTAGATGAGGTAGGCGGCAGGTGGTGACAGCCATGTCCGTCCAGTGTAACCCTCCCCATTCGTGTAGTAGCTGTAGGAGGTGCATCAAATAGCCGTGAAGATCTAGTGGCCACCTAGTCATATCTTGTGCGGTCTCCCGGTGATGCATGGGGGCCTAGAGCTGTTCCTAATCATGTGTATGTGTATGTGTGCTTAGTATAGACTGTATGCTTAGTTAGGAGTACATAAGTCCTTAGATTATATTTCTTCTTCCTTTCTCCCTTCCTATAAGCTTTGCATAGAGATAAAGCTTGAGTAACTTGTGTCACATACCTCTTTACCATATATTATCTTATCCCTGTTTATTCAAATTAATATCCATGTTAGAACAAATCAATCTACTATTGCTCTATTCCAATAACCACCGCCATCCCTGCGGAAATATAAATACGACCCTGTACTCACGGGTAAAATGCTACAATGGTATTCCGTGCGCTTGCGGATTCTTCTGTAATGTAAGAAATACCCCACGACATTTCTGGCGTCATTGCTGGGAAACACCTATCCTAGTGATGACGCTATGAAATGCCAACAAACATTTTTGGCACCGTTGCTGGGGAATGGATTCAATGTCCATACTTGGTGACAGCGTTATAAAATGTTAACAACCATTTTCGGCATCGTTGCCGGGGAATGGATTCTATATCCATACTTGGTGACTGGTGTTGACGCAAAAAGCCGGAGGTCGGCCTTCAACGCTGGCACACACGAGGACCCGTGAGCCTCTTGCTTTGCTCCTGCGCGGCATCCAAATCAGCTGCGAGGTGGTGCAAGGCGTGCCAGTCAATTTGACCTACAATTGACAAGGGACAGGTAAAACGTTAAATTACCGGAATGTATCGGTTGGTGTTCCTAATCGTTCTGCCACATGTATCGGCCAAGCGTCCGATGCGGCAATAGATTAATCTGCCAAAGCTCCGGCCGATTGTGCAGGTAAGGCAGTGTTAAACGGGTTAGCGAAGCCTCGGTAGACAGCACCTAGATCCGAACCCGATCGGCCTGGTGATGAGCAACAGACGAGCCGCGCGTCGGCCGATGCATTTAGATCTAGGCTGGATAAATTGTGGTAAGAACTAAATAAAAACAAGATCAAACGAATCTAATCCTTTCAAATCTAGCAAATACTGATAACTTGTGATAACAACAAGAAGCAAGCTAGACTAAACAGATTAATCTAACAAAAACAAGCTGATATCGATAACTTGGTGAACAGACCAAACCTAGATCCAATCTGCTCGATAACTTGAACTAATACAGGATAGAGTAAGAAGCGATGCGCCATCAACCTTGAGCCTATCTGTCTCATTCGACGCGGAACTTACCAGCAAGTTGGAGATCGAAGTCGATGCAGCCCCACGTGCAGGAAAGAACTCGTAAAAGAAAAATCAACTGCAACTAAAGCGAAGCTGCCGAAAAAGAGGAAAAAGGGAAACAGGGTTTGTGTATTGATCATTGGATGGATTTGGTACATGCCCGAGGGCAGCTATTTATAGCCTAAGCTACAAACCCTAGTCGATCACGACATACATTTCTTGACAACAAAGAAAACAAAACTTTCCTAAACAAGAATCTAAAAGATAACTTGCTGATGTAGCTTCGCCAGCTCCTTCCATGCCCTATCGGCCACGACGCTTCTTCTGGCCCAAAAAGCCCAATATGCTTCATTCTTCACTTCTGATCCAGCGTCGGCCCATCTTCCATTGGCCTCTCGTCTAATAGGTTAACACGTGTCGAAAAAACGGTGTCAACACATGCCCCCCAATTTCGGAATAAAAACGCTTTGTTCCGTCAGTCAAAGTTTTTTCTCTGCACCCCTTCAATTTATTGCAGCTCTTCGGTTTCTCGCGTAGTATTTCAATTTTCTGCAACTTATCGGCGCAAGAGCAAAAACAGCCGATACTGTATAACCTTTGATTTCTCGGCCATCCTCATCATTACTCCTTTGTGGGAAAAGTACGATTGGCCATCCATCAACCACCCCATCTTGTCAAGTAACTCCACGACTCCTCGATTCTCGGGATGGTAACTGGAACACGCCTCCGACTCCTCCACTTCCCTTTTAATTGCAACTATCCGGCCTCTGGAATCCTCTATCCCTTTTATATAAATCAAAGAGCACAGTAGGGCGCAAAGAAAAACCCCACCACAACTTGAGCCATGCTGGAGCAATCTGACACGAGAGTCGCCTTTGGTTCAGATTTGCTCTCCCCTTTCTGATCTTCAAATTTCTTCAACTCTCGAAGCCTAGCTCCAAGATCTTCAGCTATCAGCAAATCAAGTCGTTGATTTCGTCAATGCTCGAGGTACTTTGCTCGTCGATCGTCTGCAGGATGTCTCTGTCCGCATCTGGTAGATCGCTGAGAATGGCATCCATGTTGGGGCAGCCACAGCTCTGGCCACAGTACAGATTCAGCTAGGCCACGACGCCCAGTATCTAGAACCGGTTCACACCGAAGGGGAGGCTCTTCTTGAATTTCTGGATGTCATGGAAGATCTTAAGTAGATACTGTAATTAACTCTATCTTCTACGATGAGTAAATCATCATATGTAATAATACACTATCAATGCATCCCATGGACCTCTATTTACAATTCTCCTTCTAGTCCGTGCGTGTTTCATCTAACGAACGTCGTGATTTATGTCCTTGACTTTTTAAAATCGGCCACAACTGCGAACCCATCTGGTAAAGAATCATCGGTCTAATCTCTAGAAACAATATTATTTCTATTTTTTGCACTCAGGGCGATACATATCGTATCGGTCATTTGAGCCTGATCATCATGATCGGCTTTTACAAGACTGGTTCATCGGCCGGAAACTCTTTGCGTTGCTTTTCCTTGGCCGATGGGATGCTTGCTCATCTTCTTTCACGAAGTATATACTTCCTCCTGAACTAGATCAAGGCCAAAGTCTTCCATCTTCAAGAAGTCTTCTTTCCGAACCTTCCCTGACATGCACTCCACACCATCAAATCCCCAGATTGGAGGATCAACCCAGGCAACATTGAGAGACGGATCCGCATGCACTACTTCGACTGAACCATCATCTAGCCACTGAATAAGGCACTGATGTAATGTGGATGGGATGCAACAATTAGCGTGGATCCAATCTCGGCCCAAGAGTAGATTATATGCACCCTTGCCATCCATGACGAAGAAAACAGTAGGTAGAGTCTTGCTTCCGATAATCAGATCGACAGATATTGCCCCCCGAGCAGGCGAGGTCTTTCCTTCATAGCTCTTGAGCATCATATCAGTCCCCATCATGTCCTCTTCGTCGTACCCAAGCTGTTGGAGAACAATATAAGGCATGACATTAACAGCGGCTCCTCCATCGACCATTACCTCAGTCATCAGCCTACTGTAAAACACGCCCCTTCACAAATAAAGGCCTCAGATGTTTTTGCTCTTCCTCATCTGGTCTTTTGAATAATGCTTGAGCTGGATACAGCACACATTTCGCTACCGCTTCGTTGCCATCATTGTGTACCAGCGTTTTGCATTCTATTGGTTGCATACAAACCATATTGACTGAAGCGAGACGCGCGTACCCGTGCCACTTGAATTCCTCACTAAGGCCGCCACGTCGATCAAGACCGTCATTGCTAAATTCGCCATTGCTGTCTACAAGGATGTGCCGTCGCCAGTTCTCAGCGAGCCTCTTCTAGTCTAGCGGTCGTGTGCGCCACCAACGATGCCGCCCTCCATCGGCCACAGGGAGAGGTTGGCCAAGAAGTCCTGCCATCATGCCACCAAACTGGCGCTGCAGGTGCAAAATGTTATGATGAGGCGCATGGGCCTCACGCTGGAGTCGCAGCCCACGGACGCGTCCTCATTCCAGCAATTTACGGCTACCTTCTCATCCAACCTCACTAGCTCACACTGTGAAGCCCTTGAGGCACTGCTGTCGGCAGGCATGGGCGCCATGGCAGCTGATTTGGTCGAGCTTGCCCAGTCGTAGCGGGCACCCTCCCCTGTCTTCCCTGGACGTCATTTTCATATGTACAATGATAAAGGAATGTTCGGGGTTTAAACTCCCGAGCCCGTTGCAACGTGGTACGTCAGTTGGTCTCGCAAGAAAATCTTTCACTATTATCACTACAGGAAACCAAGCTCAATGATTGCAATGATGCCTTAGTGTGGGAAATTGGTGGTGCCGACTTATACTATTTTTTCAAACCAACAACCAACACCTGCGGAGGTATCCTTGTAACACCCAAAATTAATGAAGGACAAAATACGCTTTCTATGCTGGAATAGGTAAAGTTGATAACTAAAATTAATTTTTTTTGATATGTTGCTCGGATGGATGAACGGACACTGTGGTTGCGCAGAGCTTGTCAAATACATTCCGTTTGACTATTTATTTGCCGCGTTTGGAGTTGGGATCAAGAAGTTATACATTTTTTCTATAGTTATGAGGTGGGCCCGCACTATAGTATCACGTGCTACCGGACCCACGCTATAGTACACACCCCCTCCTGTTCCAAACCCTAAACCCCTTGCCTCTACCTGCGTCGCCACCCCCTTTGCCCGTGGACCACATAAGAAAGAGGGGAGAGGGGGAGGAAAAGAAGAGAAGAAGAATTAGGGCACGTCATCGTCGATCCTCGTCGTTCCTCTCCAAAAATCAGTTGGGGTTCCTTTCCTATCTCAGTTTTCCCCATCTCGATGGTTTTTCCTCGCTGTTCATGGTGGTGCCGCCTTGTGTGGTGTAGGGCGAGGTTGGATGTGAGGAAGAAGGGGAAATAGAGCGGAATAGCCGTAGGTATCGTCATCATTGCCATCGCCCTTGTTTTCTCAAGGTGAAACCCTAGGTGAGATATGCCCCTGCTGTAGAACGTGTTTTTCCTCTAATTTCAGAAGTTTTTAGCACTTGAGAGCAGCGGTGTTAGTCGCCGTTTGGTTTAGGGTTAAGGTTTTGCCCTCGTCGATACTCTCAGCATGCCATCAATCTATGCAGTTGTTGTTCAGAGCAGTTTTGCGTGCCCTTAACTATTTCAGAAAAATATTAAACCTTTAAATGAGATGAAGAGGAATTAGATAACTTTCCAGGGCCATAAAGAATACCTCAATTGGATTTATGACGAGGGAACAATTAAAGTTGGAATCTGACAGTTTTTCAGCCTCGTAATTCTGTGCAGAATATGTTCTATTCATGTTTAGCCAAATTAAATTACAGAATTGGATATTTTGATCTACTACAAAGTTGTAGATACTTTCATAAGCTTTACATATTGGTAAATTTCATGTTCATCTGAATTTTGGATCTTCAGTTATGATTGTTTTTGTAGGACTGTTCTGCAGAATCTATCAGATGGTCAGATTAAGGTTTACCTTAAAATTACCCAATGTTAAAGATTTTTCCTCTACATTTGGATAACTAGAAAGTTGTAGATTCTGAAGATATCTTTCAGATGGAAAATTTTGAGAATTTATCCATTAGGATTAAAGGATATGAAAAATATAATATACAATGCTGCTGTCATGTCTAGATTAGTGTGTGTTTGTGTGAGGATGTTGGGTTCGGGCTTAGGAACGCTTTAAGATATGTATGTTTTTGCTTGTATGTTTGTTTTGGTGCTGAGCTACATTTGTGAACAGGTGGTGTACCTTCTGATCGTGCTTAGTTCACGTTCTTGATCTTCGGTGAAGGCAAGTAAATGTAGCGTTATGGTCTACACGCTTTAACTTTGTTATTTGAATTGCCTCCACTAAATTTCAGAAGTTCATACTGGCCAGATAAATCTAAAATTTGGCTTTTATTTTGAAAGTATATGTTTTACTTCAGGCTTTGCTCTTGAAGTTATGAATTTTGGAGATGTATTGAAGTTCGTGCATTGCAAGCATACATTTGCACTACCATGTTGAATATGCATATGAAGAAACCGTAAACGGATTGTTGTGGTAAATACCGGTACAGCAACGCACATTGAGATATAGCAATGTGGTTGCAGCCCTCACTTCCTTTCTTGGGATTTGTGGGTAGAAGTGAAGTCATGCATTGCATTGCATTGCATTGCATTGCAACATTTGCATGTGCATGGAAGCATTGTTTATGCATTGTACCATTTGCATATGATTTGAAACATAGTTATGATGTACTTATTTATAACTCTACCTGAAGTTATATACTGTCTCAATATGGTGCTTCTTTTATATTAAATTATTAATTCGGTGTTTAATCAAATTGTGATTTAAATGGCTTGGTTGAAGCAGTTTGCTTGCTGAGGTTTTTCCATAAACCTCATACGGTTTTCCCCTTCGCAGGTTCTTGAGCTGGAGGGTGCAGCTTTGAATGGGAGTAGCAGCACGTGTGCACACATTTATCTACATATTTTGGACACATCTTTTTATAATAAAATGCTTGGATGTGGAGTCTCTGATATTTCTTTATACTCTCTCTTGTGGTTCTAGTTTGTAAACTATTTTATTCGCTTTTGTGAAGCTTTAATTGTTTTTCATCTATGGAACGATCATAGTTGCTTCCGTGTACTCTATTTTGTTGTGGTGGTGTAGTGTGGTAATCCTCCAGAGGATTGTTGTATTTTCTTCTAGGGTGTTACAATCCTACTGGCGTGGAAACATCACGTGTGTTGGTATTTCTTAACATTCACAGATAAATCTGCAAACGCACGGAAGATACTGTTGTAGCACTTCACCCGGAGAGTATTTAGGATATTGTATTTTCTCAGGGAATGGAGGTGTAACGGTCTTCTAACTAGTTTAACCCTTTGAGATGAAAGAGATAGAACGACCTGGGTAGTGTGGTTTATCTAAAAGAAAGTATTCAAGGAAGGATAAACTTGGTTTGCTAAACGTTTACTTCGGGCACCGGTCTGACCTTAGACTGCTAAGGACCTCCGGCTATTAGCTCTACTCCAAACCCAGGCGGGGGGAGTACACTAACCACGAAGCAGCTTCGTAGCGGACGGACAGGGTTGTCACCACCTGCCATCTACCCCACAATACCAGCTGAGCTTGCAGCAAACAAAGGTAAACTAGAGCCTAGACACCACATCTATGCTTGTCGTTTACTACTCCAGCGTCGCGCAAGGTTATCCGTCTTTATCAGGCGCCCTCTACCAGAGCAACCGTTATGAGAACGGACAATGATCCCATAAACAAATAACAGAATAAGAATAAACTTGCCAAGAGCTTACCGATAAATGAACCTGGATATTTACTCAACCGAATTGTATCCGTCGAGGTACAAGGCCGAAGAGAGAGGCCGACAAGTCCGGCTCTTCTCCTCCACTTCTTCCTCACACACTCCCTATCCTAATGATACAAGTGAGTGAAGTCCCTCTACTTCTTCTCTTCTCCAAATGGTGTGTGTTGTGAGGGGTGAGGGGAGCTCCTTTTATAGTGTGAGGAGGTCGGTTTCCGCCATTTTACATATGGAAACATTATCATCTGAGATCAGGAGGAGTAGCAGCCAAGTTTCCCCGAAGTGCACCTGGACCTGTTGCAGTCCAGGTTCAGCCGACCCCCAAGTGGCGCCTCCCTGGGTTTGCCTTCCCCTGAGCAACTGTCATGTGGGCCCAATCTTATCCCTTAGGTGCTTTTGACTTGGCGCGCCCGTTTGCTCTGTCACGTGGGCCCTTGTTGTAAGTGTGACACAGGATGGATCTTTTGCGCATTCTTTGTGTGTCTCATGTGTGTTTTCTCTTGTATTTTGTGTACGTATTCCTGTATAGCATAATTCACCAAAGCTTGTGGAAATGGTTAGAATAAATCCCTGAATGTTTCGATAAGGAATTAATGCAGGAGTTGACGGGTGATTTCAGACTTAAGCACCGTCAACAACGTGTGGTCGGCCGTGTCACCACTTGTGCGAGAGTACACCCTTACGGCGCAAGTGTCGTTGCTTGGTCAGGACAAATCATGGTGGCTCACTAGCGTCTACGACCTGCAGGATGACAACAGCAGAACCCTTTTCTTTGAAGAGCTACGGTCAATTCGCAACACTTGCTCAGGTTCGTGGATGATCTATGGTGACTTCAACTTAATCTACAAGGTGCAAGACAAAAATAACGGCAATTTGAACAGAAGGATGATGGGCCGCTTTCGTCGGCTCATTGAGTCGGTTCATTGATGACGCCGAGCTAATCGACCTGAACCTAAAAGGGAGGCTCTATACTTGGTCGAGCGAAAGAGAGGTACCCACTTTAGAGCGACTTGATCGGGTCCTCGTCACGGACGATTGGGTGGGAGCTTTCCCTGACCATGACCTCTCGGCTTTGGCCACTGAATGCTCTGATCATGCTCCCCTATTGCTGCGCACCGACGAACTCGGTACGGTAGAGGAGGCATGGAACTCGGTCGCAACATCGCCGGACATGGATCCCTTCTGGCTTTTGGACTGCAAACTGTGCCAGACAGCGAAAGCCCTCAAGAGCTGGAGTGCGAAATGCATAGGCTCGGTACGTCTACAACTAGCAATTGCTAAATAGATTGTCGCTCGACTTGACGCTGCACAGGACCTTTGTCCTCTCTCTAGCCGCGAGGCGGCGTTAAGACGCAGGGCCAAGTTGTGCTCCCTGGGCCTCACTTTGCTACAGTGGACTATCGCTAGGCAGCGTGCACGCGTAACTTTCTTGGCCGAGGGTGACGCAAATACGAAAGTTTTCCATCTGCAAGCTTGTCACAGGAGCAGGAAAAACCACATTGACAAACTAAGGGTCCACAACTCAACACTTGTTCAGGAGGAGGAGATGGTCGAGGCTATCTTTGATCATTTCAACCACCTTCTTTGTGAGGGTGGTGACCCGTCCTCTGCAGTAAACTTCGCTGATCTTAATCTGCCTTCTCTTCAGGACATCATGTTGGATCATTGCTTTTCAGAGGAGGAGATCTGGCAGGCTATTTGTGAAATGCCAACGGACAGGGCCCCGGGGCCGGATGGGTTTACAGGCGTGTTTTACAGAACTGCTTGGTCGGTTATAAAACATGATATTCTATGTGCTTTCAACACCCTTTGGTCGCTTGACAGCCGCAGCTTCTACCTGGTAAACTAGGCCTTCATGGTCCTCCTCCGCAAAAAAGAAAGACGCAATGGCCATTGGCGACTTCCGGCCGATTAGCTTAATTCACAGCTTCGCCAAGCTATTTACTAAAGTCCTTGCCAGGAGACTAGCACCTCACATGAACAGATTGGTGCATCCGAACCAAGGTGCGTTCATCCAGGGACGGCTCATCCATGAAAACTACAAAGCGGTCCACCTCACCGCGAAGTTGTTACATCAGTCCAAGGTGTCATGCTCACTGATCAAGATTGATATCACGAAGGCCTTTGACAATGTAAGCCAGAAGTTTTTGCTTAGCCTGCTGTCACACTTAGGCTTCTCAATACATTGGTTGAATTGGCTTTCTATCCTACTGTCATCGGCAAGTACCAAGATCATCCTTAATGGTGCGCCTGGCCGCCGGATCTGTCACGCCAGGGGCTTGCGTCAAGGCGACCCACTTTCTCTGCTCTTATTTGTGCTGGCAATGGAGGTCCTAAATGCACTTTTGCGCTCAGCTGACAACATGGAGCTTTTCTTACCTCTGGACCGCAGGATCAAGGAGAGGGTTTTCATGTACGCTAATGATGTAGTGCTCTTCTTGGTGCCCAGGCAACAGGACTTGATACTTTTTTTTGGAAAAGGGAAACTTTATTGATTTCAAGAAATATACATCAAGGTGATACATTGTCTTGAAATTTTCCCGAACTCTGCCCTAAGAGCACACAGTCTGAAACATAAGAGATTTGACACAAACCGACACACTAATGATTGCCAATCCTGAGACTAGACCGCCACCCATATGCCCGGGCAAAAAAAAATCCTTGACCACCCGAGCCAAGAAATGAGACGCCGCTACAAGAATATCCTGTGTAGTAGGCTGCTGAAGGATAGCCCACGTACGGAGCCAGTGAGTAGTCGAGAAGATAACCTGCAAAAGGCAAGATTTTTTGTTATAAAAAACCACAACGTTTCTGCAGAGCCAGACAGACCAACACAAGGCTGCCCCACCTATAAGGACCAGCTGTTTAAATTATTTTGGTATTCCGTTTAGCCAGCTCCCAAACATATTAGGTACACTGCGAGGTTTAGAAAGATCCCAGGATGCATATACAGTTGCCCAGGCCGATCGCGCTAGTCGGAAATCAAAGAACAGATGCTATATCATTTTATTTTCATGACAGAAACAACACTGTTGACTTCCTTGCCAATTCCTTTTCGCTAAATTGTCTTTAGTAAGGGTGACACCTCGCCTGAGGAACCACAGAAAATTTTAATCTTAAGTGGCACTTTCAGTTTTAAAATTCTCTTGTTGAAATTAATAGTATTTTGATTAATCAGACCAAGATAATGTGATTTTACCAAAAAAACACCATTCTGGTCTAGGTTCCCTTTGAAATTGTCTCGTTCGTGAGATAAAACCACAGATTGAAGCCTTGCGACAAGGTTATTCCACATTTCCAACTTGCTACCAATTAGATCTTTGCGCCACGATAGATTCGGATTTGGTGTACTCAGTACCTCAGCCACCGTATCCTGTTTCTTCTGTACAATGTTGTAAAATTGGGGATATTGATCTCGAAGCGGCCTGTTACCTAGCCAAATATCCTCCTAGAACCTTACTTGTGACCCATCTTTTATAATAAAATTTCTGAATCTTAGGAAATCTCTTTTTATTTTCATTAGGCTTGCCCAGAAATGAGAGTCCCTGCTCTTCCATTAGACTTGTAGCAGAGGGTTAGTCCCGAGATATTTATTGCGTATGATTTGTTGCCAAGTGCCATCTGTCGTTAAAAGACGGTACAACCATTTACTGAGCAAATATATATTCTTTAATTCTATGTTATGTATCCCTAGTCCCCCTTGGTCCTTCGGTTGACACAGGATGTCCCATTTTGCTAACCGATATTTTCTTTTTTGCTCATCACACTGCCAAAAAAATCTAGAGCGAAAGTAATCCAACTTTTTGTGAACTCCTTTTGGAATTTCAAAGAAGGACATCATGTACATCGGTAGGCTACTAAGAACAGAGTTGATGAGTGTAAGACGTCCCCCAGTTGAAAGATTTTTACCCTTCCAACTACTGAGGCGTTTCTCGAATCTTTCTTGCACCCTCAACCAGTCGTTATTTGATAACATCCTATAATGAATAGGAATTCCTAAATAACGGATAGGGAAGGCACCCGTGTTGCAGCCAAACAGTTGCCTGTATTGACTTTCAAAGTTGTTTGCATCACCAAAGCAAAAGATTTCACTCTAGTGAAAATTAATTTTCAGACCCGATAACTGCTCGAATGCACAAAGAATTGTCTTCATGTTATGAACTTGTTCCAGGTTATGTTCTAAAAAGAGTATTGTATCGTCAGCATATTGTAGTATGGAAAGGCCACCATTTACCAGATGGGGCATCACACCACTCAACTAATGCCCTTCTTTTGCTCTATTGATGAGAAGTGTGAGCATATCTGCAATAATATTGAACAATATCGGTGAAAGTGGGTCACCTTGTATAAGACCTTTTTTTGTTTGGGAATAAGGGCCGACTTCATCATTTATATTAATCGCTACACTTCCGCCTGAGATGAAGGACCTAATCCACTCCATCCATTTGAGTGAAAATCCTTTCAACCGAAGCGTTTGTAGTAGGAAATTCCATCTCACCTTGTCATATGCCTTCTTAAAATCTATTTTAATTATAACCCGACTAAGATTTTTTTCGATGTAACTCATGTACCGTTTCATGCAGAATAACAACCCCTTCTAGAATGTTTAGACCTCGCATAAAAGCTGTTTGTGTAGGGCTGATTAAATGATCTGCAACTGAATTGATACGAATGGTCGCCACTTTTGTAAAAATTTTAAAACTCACATTAAGCAAGCAAATTGGTCTAAATTGTTGAATCTTATTAGCTTCTTGTGTTTTTGGCAGTAAGGTTATGACACCAAAATTCAAGCTGAAAAGGGGGATGTCGCCGTTATGTAGATCATGAAACATAATCATCAGGTCTCCTTTAATGATATCCCAAAAATGCTGATAGAATTCAGCCGGGAAACCATCTGGGCCCGGAGCTTTGTTATGTTCCATATCGAAAATTGCATCCCGGATCTCCTTTTCGGTGAATGGAGCCGTTAGGAATTCATTTTCAGAATTGCTGACTTGAGAAATATCATCCATCCTATCACATAAGGTGAAATGATTATCCTCAGAGGGACCAAATAATTCTTTATAAAATTGTGTGATGTATCCTTTTAGATTTTGTTGTCCTTCAATTTTAGTCCCATCATGCTCTAGGGAAAAAATATGTTTCTTTCGATGTTTACCATTGTCAATCATCTAAAAATATCTTGTATTATTATCCCCCAAGAGAACGTCAGTCATTTCTGCACGTTGATAAAACTTGAGTTCCTCTTCACGTAAGAGCTTTCATCACGTGCTTTTTCTAGTTGTTCCCTTTCCCCATCGGTGAGTAGTCTGGTTTCAGCCAAGTATCAAGGTTTGTTACCACGGTTTGGAGGGTTTCCTTTTGAGCTTTATATACCCCATGATGATGGCGAGCCCATCCCCGCAGGTGTTTTCTTTGCCCCCAACTTTCTATTCCATCGTTGCACTGAGTTCTGTCCAGATACTAGTTTATTCCAGATTTCTATAACACGTCCCTGAAATCCTCATGAGATAGCCAACCAAGTTCCATTTTGAACGGTTTTGCAATCCCCGTATAGGATGGGACGCATGTGTCCAATAGAAGTGGCGTATGGTCTGGGACACCTCTATCCAGTGCATGTACCGTTACCATCGAAAATTTGAATTCTCACTCAGTTGTCATTAAAACTCTATCGAGTTTCTCATAGGTCGGATCCATTAGAGAATTTGCCCAGGTGTATTGTCCCTGTCAAATCAATCTCCCGAAGATCAAAACTATCAATGACATGAAGAGGAATGGCCAACGTGGATTGAAATTATTTTTGTTCTTTTCTCTACTATGTCGCATAATGTTAAAGTTACCCCCGATTAAAGTTGGCCATGGATTTTGTTGGCATGTACGAACGAGTTCCGACAGAAAGGCTGACTTAAAGTCATCCTGTGCTGGACCATAGAGTGCCATCAAAATCCATTTGAAATCATCTGCTTTACTGCGAAGATGAAATTTAATAAAAAATTCCCCTTCCACAATTATTGAAAGATCAAGTATTATTGAATTGATTTCCAACAATATCCCGCCCGAACGCCCTCTAGGAGGGAGACAGTGCCAAGTGAAATCCGCGCCCCCAGAAAGGCGACTAAGATTCGATCTAGACATGTCTTGTTTTCCGGTCTCCATGACAGCAACAAAATCGAGGTTGTGATCCCTGATAGTTTCTGAAATGTATGTGTATTTAGCCAAGTCTAAAAGACCTCTGCTATTCCAAAATATACCTTTTCATGGGGAAACACTTTTATTTAACTTTTGCTGCCTTCTTTGTAGCTTAACTTTTTTTTACGAAGATTTGGACTTACGACCGGACTCCAGATCCACATCAGTAACCTCCTTGACTAAGTGAGAAAGAAGGCCGCAATCACTTGTGCGGTCTTCCTCATCGCTTAGGTCAAAGGGATTGAAGTCAGAACCCACCCTTCCAGTTCCTTTTATTTTTGGTTGTACAGTAACCCTATCAACCGCCATCCTTTTCAGCGCGTTTTCAGCGCGTTATAAGACACATTAATCGCCTTCCTGTTAGTGGGCTGCACCACTTCAAGAACGGTGTGGTTCACTATCTTGAGTCGTCTCGGCTAGGCTACAGCAACACCAACAAATAAGACTTCATGCTTTGCTGATTGGTGGACCCGTGCGAGGAAGCTTCGTGAGCGCGGTGACAGGAAGTGTTTTGACACATTGGTTGTTCTCGTTTCGTGGCTGATCTGGAAGGAACGCAGCAGAAGAACCTTTGATCGTCAAGCCAGAAATTTACACGAGCTTATCCCTATAATTGAAAACAAGGCCGTCACTTGGTTCTGAGCTGGTTTTAAGCAGCTCCAGAATGTAGTGGTAGCTTTTGGTCGTGAAATAGTCACCGTGTAATTTTTTTATTTTTCCGGCTCATCTCGCCCCTCCGAGACACCTACGGACCTATGTAACAAACTTCATTTCCTCCTAATTAAAAATGCGCTCAGGCGTGGTCGCCAAAAAAAAAATAAGAATTGGACGCCGGCCGCACCCGACCCGGGCACGGACGCCCACCCCGAGCCGCGCCGCTATTTTAGCCTAGAGCATCGGCCCGTGCGCCCGTGACTCACCTTGCTTCCCCTCATGCGAATGTGCCACCGTCGCGATGGAACTGCTCGGCTGGACAGAGTACAGCTACCCCCTCCCCCGGTCAATTCATCGCAGCCGTCGCCCGCGCGGCCAAGCCGCCTTGAAGATCCGAACTGCACCTGCCCCGCCCCTCCTCGATGATGTCCCGTCGCTGGACCACCGCTGCACATGGAGAAGAACGAGAACAGACCGCCACCACCCCTTCCTGGCCAAAATCCAGCCGAATACATCCATCCCCGCTGCGGATAAGTGGTAAAACGGATTCCTCTCGACGTCCTCTCCATTTTTCCCCGCTTCCCGAGCCGCGCACCGTCACCGGGAATCTGTGCTACAGTACCCATCAGCCTCCGTGGAAGTTGTTCCCGAGCTTATGCAGATTATTCCCTATCATCTACGTTCTTTCACGTTTAAGCCCCTGAGACCATGTGCAGTTCGTAGAATCGTTGTTTTAGCTCCGTTTTAATCCGTTCTTGTTGCGTTAGTCTTATTTTAACCTAAGATATAGGTTTACCGTAGTTATATCGTAGTTTGTCCTTTTTAATTAAATTTAGAATTAATTTTTTTAATGCCTATTTCAGTTAGCTTCTCTAATTAAAAGAAAATTAGAGTTCTAAACCGGTTTGCTTAACTAATATTAATATCATTAATACCAATCTAAATGTGACTTTTAGTATAGCTTATTAAATCCAACATGAATCATAAAATTTTAGGTTTAGATGTTCTCACATGTCTTATATTTACTAGTTAAATAATTAATTAGCTTAATTTGTACATAAACTTAATAAATAAAATTTGACTAAGTTTTACTTCGCCTTTACAAATATAAATTAATATGAGTTATTTATAATTTAGCTATTTTTCAGATATTCTTTACATACGTCTTTGTTAATTAAAATAAATGAAGTGTACCGTTCGTTCTCCTTTCCTTTATAACATAAATATTTTGGTAGCTGTAGCTTTTTAACCGTACCTCCGTTTTCAATGTTTCTTGCGTTCTCATGATCGTAGCTTCGAGTTCTATCCTTTAATTACTTTTTTAATACTTTTCTTCTGTTTGGTGTTGTCTTTTTAGTTGTGCTTTTTTGTTTGTTGTATGTTTATGCCTAATGGTTGATGCGAGTGGAATAGAACGTGGTTCGAGAGTTGAAGGTTAAGAGTTTCAAAGGCAAGAATTAAAGACTCTCAGCAGCTATTCTTTGGAATAAAGGTAAGTCTATCACTTGATCATGCTTGTGTTCTAATAACTTTTATTTACATTTATGCTTGCATGCATTAATAATATGATGGTACCCACCCACCATACATGAACTTTAATGATTGTATCACTTTGGTCCAACAAGTTGCAGACCATGCAAATGGATACATCAACTTGTTAAACTTGTGCATGCACGGTCGTTTACTCATATATATGGTACCAAGCATATTTTGCTTTGTTAATGTAACTTACTTACGTCACAAGTATTAATTTTGAGGATACAGAGGACAAAATGAAAATTTGTCAAACACACATTCAGATGGATAACATCGAGATATATTAGGGCACTACATAAAAACTTATTATGTGTTGTGTATCGTCATGTAATGCACGACTATGGCTAGAACATTGTGTCCATGTAGCTTCCGGAAAAACATGTTCTAATTTAATCATTACATGGAGTATCATGAAAATGTTACGTCAAAGTATCTGGCTAATTGTTCCAATCAAAATCCAATCCAGTTAGCCATGAACCCAACTAAACTAGTCTACATACTATACTACATCCCTCTCTCGCGCACCAGCGAATACAGCCCTACAGGTAATCCAAGCAATCCATGCTGACGCATAATGCTGCGATATTGGATTCGTTACAGCTGCATTTTACCCCTAAAAACGATTGCTGATTGCAGGAAGCGAAGGTAATTTTATTTGCACACAAGGCTAGGCTTGAGTCTATCTTCCTTTTCCTTCTCAGTTTAGCTTTTGAAATTCATGTTGAGTTCTAGTAAAAAGAGTCGCTAGCTGTAGGGTGTTCAGCAGTCATGTACCAGAGGTGTTTGTGGAAATTCCCATGAGAAAAGATTGTACCCTTCAGCAGTGACTTGTCTGACCAACAAAAAAGATGTGTCATTGTTTATAGGATTAGAGTATGGATAAGTTTTGAAGTTGGAATATCATCCTTGCAAAGCCGTTCTGCTGACTGAGCCTCGTGATTCTATTTCTGAGAGCCATACTCAACTATGCTGAGCCTCTCACCAATCGACTCTTTTTCTGAATTCTGACCGTCCCACCTAAACCCTGCTTGTACATTAGTATCACTAATAATTCTAATCTTTATATTTAAAAAAGGGTCTCAAAACCAAGGATCATGATCTCTGAAACACACAAGGTATGCCTTCAATTCAACCTACATAGCAGAGAACATGAAGTGTGGTTTGAGTAACTTATTAAAAGGAATTTTTTTAAACAAAACAAAAAAGATTTTCAAGAACATAATAATGCCCATAGAATGTGGAATACATCCCATCCTATAATCTACCTACCACTACCTCACAATACGGAATTTACATAATTTCTATACACCTACTGCAATGCCAAGATAAGCTCATTTAATCTGATATTGATTTGTTCAGGATTGATACTCCAAATAACTACAGAAAACGACACAGGCTACAAAATATATGCTGGCCAGATCCAGCATGGCATGGCAACGCCGTGCCTACCGATTTAGTTTCAGTTTATCTCTGCTATTTCTGAATCCGGATAAATCAATCGGAATCCCAATTGGAAGAGCATAAAATTGTTGTTCTTATGGTGCCTGAGCGTACTGGTAATATAAATTTTATCCGGATCTATATGAGACCACCAACTTTGCTCTTTTAATTCACTCCGTGTACAGGCCGTGCCGTGACCGCGCAAGGTATTGGTAGTTCGGGTTCCGATTACGATTCCAATTGATCGGATCCCAATTAGGATTCCGATTGATTTGTCCGGATTCCGATTAGAATTCCGATTGACAGACCAAAGAATCATTGCTTACTTTAGAAATAGTAGAGATAGAGATAGAGATTTAGGTAAAATTTATATTATCCATTGCAACGCACAGGCAATATACTAGTATAATTTAACACATAAACCCACTGTCCAACATATGACAATAATTATCGCACACGTGAACTATACATATTCATATGTTGATTTGTGTAGCGTAGCAAGGAACAATCACTCGGATCCTTACTTCCTCCCCTGTCTGCATACTCTGCATCCGCTAACATGTGCTGCTCATTAGCAAAAATTGAATCCTAAATATTTACTAATATCCTCAAAAAGGATAGGTATGATCTTCTAGAAAATTTATAGTTTACTACACACATCAAAGTGTTGGATAGTACAGCTTTTGTCACTACAGAATCCAGAAATAACTACAGTAGCATTTTTTGGCCTGTATGTTATGCTCTCCAGTGTAATGACATATGATACATAGCTCCTATCTCAAACCAGAAGAAAAATGCAGCATATGTGCACTTGAAAAGTCACTACAGACTTCAGCATAATCTGCTTGAAGTTTGGGCAAACCGCATGTTGCCATAGTACTCTGCTACCATTGTGGTGTTTCTAGTTGGGTCCTCATGAAACTACCAACCCTCAGTAAGTCCAGTATGACTTCTTCCAAGAGGTCCCCATGCAGCATCCTAGCTATCTGCTTCCCCACCATATTGATGTCATTGCCTACTTCCAGCCAGTTTGTATCAAGAACCATCTCATCGGGATGCCCTGTGACACAATCTTCCCGCTGCCTAACAATTGTCTGCCAAACCTTCTCAACAGGCCCTTCAGGCCCCCAAAGAGGCACAAAGTGTCTACTTGGCTGCACCCATGGGTGCACATCAACGCATGGTGCAAGGATCTCAGAAAGGATTGAATTCACGAGGTCAAACAGAAGCCTCCTCTCAGGCTTTGCCCATGTGGCGATTTTGTTGTACTTCCTCTCAAGCCTATCAAAGACATGAGGGCCAACAGGGCAACCAGGCAAGTACCATGACTTGCAGATGAGCTGCCAATCAGCAACTATGATACCAGAGCATATGAGTATGTCAAGGAGATATGAGAAGTCCCTGTCTTCCTCGACCTGAAATGCTTCCAAAGATTGGTAAGCAGAATGATCTTCATCATCACTAGACATGGAAACTTCAGGTTCCTCATGATTTTGTTGGCCATCTCCTTGTTTCTCTACACCAAAGGAAAAGAGAGAAGCTTCTGTTAAGAAAATCATGAAGCTGAAAATTTCTAAATAGTTGGTTTGAGGACCTTTGTCAACGTACTTCTACTTGGGAATTCATTTTAAGAATGTTTCATTTTAGTGTCAGTTTACAGATTGGGACCTAAACAAGCACTATCTAAATATTCTAGTTACCTACAATGATCGGCTAAGGTGCAAACAATAACAACCTTCGATTCAGAAACTATTTGACCTTAAAAGTACACATGAGTTCAGTGCAGCCTTTTGCTTTGTTTTACTGGGAAAGGTTAAGTTTGTCTCACTTACTAGCCATCTCTTGCAAATCATAGTTGAAACATCCTGAAAAACAACTATCTTCATCAGTTGGAGGCTCAAGGATAGACACTGGGCTCGGTTGCTTAACCTCTTTTAAGCCTTTACAAGACTTTGAACCATCAGTATCATCCGAAACAGATATTGATTCATAATCATGACCATGGAAAGGCAACCTTGTCACCTAAAACACACCAAGAAACAATTGGATGAGTATACAGCGGATACTTCAAGTTTAACATGAGTACAATAAACAATAGACTAATACAACCTAAAATAGGTTATCTTTTATGTTTAAGATTCCAAACATATCAATAGATCAGAACTTCACATGCTCTCGCAAAAAACATTACCAACTACTTTCCAACATTAAAAAAAAACAAAGCAAAAAAAAGGCATCTCACTACTTTTGTATTGTACACATTGGCTTCAGAACTAATAAAAGAGTAAAAGAGCAAAGCATGAAAACTTGCTACCTCTAAAAACCTATCAGAACATTAAACATATCTACAGACTGAAAAGTGTAAGATTTGCATGTGAATATATAGTAGATGATTTTAATTTCTAGTGGTAACCATAATTCAGTGAGCATACAAGTAAACTATCCTCAGGTGGACTCCTTACTTTTGGTTCTTTAAATTCATGGACGCAAGGACACATACCCGTTTTTTCCTAGAAAACTTCAAGTTGAACCCTGAAGCTTCAGATTCAGCTGATCGTTGCACTAAATCTTCATCTGTTGTGAACAATACTTTCTCATTTGAGCAATCAGGACTTGAAAAGTTATCTGCCATCAGACTTTGAAAACAGGAAGCATTCCTCAAGTTAGCTTTACTGCCATTGCCAATGTCCTTCAGCAGTCTTGGTTTATCCTGGACAGAATCAAACTGACATTTGCCATTGTTGTAACTATTGGATATGTTTGGATTATTTTTACCCTGAGAGGAGCCTTCCAAGCAAGAATTCCTGTCAATTGAGCTTCGGACAGACAGCAGAGGTGCATGCTTTGGTAAAACTATAAAGCATCCATCCTTGCTATGACCATTGTCATGGTCAATCTTATTGCGTCGAATCGGAGCATGTGGGTTCGAATTTAGCTTCAGTCTTTCAGAATCAGATAAAGCAAACATTTCAGCAAGAGTTTTCGAACCAACAGCTGATTCCGCATGCCGGCGTATTTTCGACAGCATGCTGTTTGATGATGACCTGTTAGTTTGCCTAAAGTTATCATTGCCACAAGAATACCTCTGAGATGATCCAGAACAGCTTGCATCAGTATTGCCAAACTGATGAAATGATGCTTCCTGTCCAATTTGCAGTGGATCAATGGAGTCACTAGTCAAGAATCTTTCTTTTCTAATCCTAGGCGCATTAATATCTTCAGTACCTAACAGATGTTGCTGAACTCTTTCATCCTCCACTACAGGATACTCAGATTGCTTATGTTTCATGCCTCTTCTGTAGTTCTTATTAACAGGAGAAAGGTATGGAATGGAAAAAACGTTTTCTGGGTCATGACCTTTTTCCAAGCATGGCTCCAAAACGACAATGCTGTTGAAATCTTCGTTTTTTGCTCTTGATAAAAGTCTGAGATTGCTGAGCGAAGAATTGGCTAAACCCACAGGGTACGTCCTGCAAACACTTGATGTATCTTTCTCATACTGATAATTTGCACAATAGTTCATGTCATGAGGGCGCTTCTCAAATAAAGGATTATTTATTTCCACTGAGTTCAAGTGACCCAAGCCAGCTGTGCACTCCACAAGAGAATCACGTGTATCATCTCTATAGAGAGTTTTTGATGGCATAAGCTTTTTTAATCTTAGCGCCCTTTGTTTCAAGCTTGGCAAGCCTTTTGGGAAATGATGCGATTTCTCTCTTGTGACAGCCTCTGGTGGCTCCTCTGACACTTCATAGACATCCTTAAATTCTTGAGGCCGACTACGCACTGTACTAGAAGGTGGTAGCACCTCAATTCCCATAAGTTTTGCAATCACACTGGGTGATGAACGCCTTTGCTCTAGTTCATTAAATACATCCTTTCCAACAAGTACTTTTGTTTGACAGCTGTTAGTTCTTCGTGGCCTGCACTCCTTGTATCTTGTGCCAAGCTACACATTTGATAAAAAAAATTGACAGACACAGATTTGTCAGTGCTTAAGTTCTGAAAAATACAGGTATTGAAACCACTGCGAGTGTAATTAAAAGCAGCAAGCAACTCACTGAAATTTGTTCCATCTTGAAGTATCAGTATACTGAGGACTAACTTTGATTAAAGATTGCTACATTAGCCAAAGGAAGAGCTTGGCGCCTGCATATATAATGGAAAAATCTGTTATGTCTTGAAAAACATATGCTGATGAAAAGATATAAAGAATGCACACAGGATGGGGAGGAAGACTTAACACAGAAGAGTCATTATCAGTTATTTTAGCACAACATAACTAAACCATCCAAGTTGGTGATTAAACTGGCATAAAAACTGACACTAGTCCTGCTGATATTATTTGGTTGATGATTTAGAAAAGTTCCATCGAGCAATCACATAACTTGTCACGTTAGTCAGAACCCCGAAAGATAAACACAGAGGTGACCTTATTCAAATTTTGCTGTCAGGCTATGATATTTTCACAGAGAAAACAGTATTTATCCCCCAAGTGGTTCACTGTAAACAAAATATCCCATCCCCGCTCACCACGAAAATTTAGATGCAAAACAGTTCAATAAACCTCTTCGTCCTCCCTAACCGTTTGACTCCATATCTAGATCGATGAGCTGAGCATGAAGGCGCAGCCATGCCCAAGAACTCCACAACAACACCTCCCACAAATCCAGTGTCGCTGGGTGAATGACCCCAGCATGAGGCTTTACTGAATGGAATGGGATGGATGGATGGATGGCTAGGAAACCAGGCGTTCTGAGCAATAGAGGTTGGTAGATCTTCAGATGGTAGGTACGCAGTTTCTGGTCCAGCGCAATTTAACCAAACTGTACCGCTGGGGAAGACATTAAACTGACGCAAGCAAAAACATTAACTCCAGGAAGCACTCCACATTTCAGCGTTTTTAATGCCACATTCTCAGAAAGGGGCATCAGAAAAAGTGAAGAAAAAAGAGAAAAGGCATGAACCCTGCATAAAGGAGGACATAAGCGGTGATTGTACCTTTTTGGGCGCAAGATTCCGATGTCCCTTTCCACCAAATCCGTTCCCGACGCACGCCGTGCACGACGGATGCCACCACCTGGAGCCAGATTAAGCTTGAGCCACACTCTCTAAGCAGACATCAAACCAGCATTCGCAAGAGGAGCTCCCACCTCACGCCCCGCCCTGATCTGGGCCGCTCCGGAGCCGACGTCGGGCCGCGGGAACCCGGCCGGACGCCGAGGAACCCCGCCTCCGAGCTCCGGCAAGACCCTCCCGCCCGCGCGAGAGAAAACAGCGACGACCAGCGCCGGTCCGAGCCCGTGCTCGGCGGGGACGCGCAATGCGGCCGAGATCCCCGGCGGCGGCGCGGCTGTGTCCACCCTCTCCCAAACTTTTCGCCTCTTTATTATTGGAGTTGGTACCTGCTGGATGGATGGATGGATTCGGGAGGGAAGAGGAAGGTGGGGAGAGGAGGAAGAGGAACAAGACGAGCGCAGAGCACAGCAACGGCCCGGGGACCCCAGGCCCAGGAGGCCACCTCGCCGCCCACCCCCCGGCCACCGCGCGCCGTCGCTGCGCACCGGGGCCCGGTGCATGCCGGGCCCACCGCTCAGCGAGACTAGGCGGGCCGCGCGGCGGTGCGGGAGGCGACCCTGCGCCTGTTGCACGTTGGCGGAGTTAATCGGCGGCGTTAGATGAACTGATTAAATGCTTGGGCGGGGGTGGGGCGCTCCGGCCTCCCGTACGCCCACCCGCACCGCGTACACAGATCGCTCTCCCTCCGCTGACACCCGGGGCCCGCCGGCCGTGCGCCGATCGCAGGGCGCCACGTGTGCGCGTAGCATCGGATCTTCCGTGCTCTGCGGGCACGGATTCTCTCCATTCGAGCTGCGTGTATAATGAAAAAAAGAAGAAAAAAAACACGCTTGCTTTGGTTGGGCTTAAGCTGATGAGGACGAGGGTGTCAGCGAGAGAGTGGGATAGTGTCAGTCAGTGGGCGCGTGTTCGGACCAGCTCAGTTTTGCTTGTCCGGTTACCTTAATGGCGCCCCGTCAGCGTCCAGGTGGACCCGCGCGCGGGCAAGTGGATCGCCGCGGGCGCGCTGCGAGAGAGACGGCTGTTGCGGTGGCGCAAGGGTTCCCTTTTGCTGGGACGGATGGGTCTTCCATATTTTCTGGGTACTTCACAATGTTTTATCTAGTCCCACATTTCCTTGATATCATCCTTGATTAGCAGATTCTCCTCTTGCACATATCCCATTTGCCATGAGCTCTCAAAGTCAAACCGCTTACTTTGCACCTTCGGAACTACTCCAATATCCTAGTACTAAGGACAACAGGACTTCCTTTTTTTGTATTATTGCACCGGCAACTTATCAACATCAGCCACAGCTGGCATATCTTTATTTACTAGTATATGCTAGTATATGTTTGGATTATGTTATTAGGAAAAGGTCTGTAAGCATATACAGAGCTAAAGTACCGGTTAAACTGGCTTGCTTTATATGTCATCTATTTACCAATAGAGAAGCAATGTATAGAATGCATAGTTAGTCAAGATCTCACGCCACCCTATATGTAAGAATGATTTCCATCTGGTTAGCTGCTATTTTATAATTGAGGGATCTACTACAAAGTTTTGACCTTGAGACGCCTAATGTTTACATAAAATATATGGGGTCTTTGGTTCCCCGCCATCATTTGCCACGCCTAACTTGTGGCTCGCCAGAAAATCCAGCAATAGTCTACGACACGCACAAGAAAAGCAATAAAAAATCTTGCCACAAGTGCGGTGTCCAGAATCGGCGCCTAACTTCGGCAGCGCCTCTATTGCTTCATGGCTACCGATGGCCAGCAGCCCCATATATATGTGTATAGCCTTGCTGAGCTAGTTGGCAAAAAATAAAAGGAATCTATTAAAATCTCACAAATTTTCACTTCATTACTACATTTTTTAAGATAAATGATCTTTCTCGGCTTATTTCTATCCTTGTTACACTTTGCGGGTCTGAAAGTGCATCGTGTGGCTAGGGGTGAACCCAGAATTAGAGTAGATCCAAGCTGAACAGATAGAATATATCGCAACTCATTTTATGCTCTCAGATTTCTACAATTTCTTAAGTTGGTTTCTATGAAATTTTTGCTCTAGGACCTGGGCTGGAGCCCGAGCAGCTGGAGTCCCAAATCTGCCACTATGAGTCAGTGGCGAATCTAGAAAATATGAAGAGGGGGCTCATCTTCCCTTTCTTCTTCTTCCTTCCCTTCTCTTCTTCTTCCTCCCCCATTCTTCTTCATACTTTCATCCAAAAAATTGGGGGGGGGGGGGGGGGGGGGGGGGACTTAGGGAGGTATCCATAGATCTTGGGGAGGTAGGAGGGCTTGATCCCCCCTAGCCCCCCCCCCCCCCCCCCCCCCTAGATCCACCCCTGACTATGACGACTGTGTGTGGCATTTCTAGAATACATATTTAACCAAGAGTTGTAACTATAGTGTTGAAACTGCTAATGAACGTAATTAGTGACTAATAGGATCCTTAGCCTAAATATGGCATCAATCACTTAATGCGGAATTTGGTGGGTAGATCATTATACCGGTGTTAGCAGTAGCAGCCATAGGAGCTCCCTGAGTTGATGACGCCTGAGCCGTAGAGGAAGTAGGCTTTCTTGTCGGTGTAGATATACAAGCAGGATAGCGACGGCCTTCTGGACGCCAGCGACACTGCCCGCGAGTGCTAGGTCTTCCAAACCCCTCAAGCGCCCTTAGCGATCAGACTTGAGGTGGCTAGGTTTTAGAAAATGTGGAAAACGTGTTTCTAGTGATTGTTAATGATAACCACGACCTCATGTATATATAAGCAGTGTAGGGCTGGGGGCTAGCCTCTGGAAACAAACCCTAATGGACCTGCTGATCACAGCCCATTAGGTTTTCATCATTAAGTTTCCTAATCCTGCTTAGGTGGGTTAAACGTGTTTAGTAGTGAAGATCACATCTTATCTCTTAACAAAATATTTCCAACATATAGCCCTAGCAAGACTGATAATGCCTGCTTGCCATTGCAATTTTGCAAAGTCACTACTGATATCACTAATAATATAGGCCGGGACCCACATTCTTTGTCAAAAAAAATGGATGAATTTATGGATATATCTCGTACCAACTCCTCAATGAAACTGCTTGCAATGCAGGTTCCACAAAAGCTGAAAAAATGGATAATGTAAGGGGTCCGAATTCGAATAAGGAGCCGTCACAATTGAAATAGACGATGCCAGAAAAAATGCTACGAGTGCATAAAGCAATGTCCCTCCTGCATGTTCGAGAAAAAAAAAAGAACAATGGCCCTTCAAGGTCCACATACAGCAACTACAATAAGATAGTTTGATTTAAAAACTACAATAAGACAATCAAAGTGACGCCGCCACAGTCAACCCCGCATGCTTAAGTACTAATTCCAGGCTTATTGATTGACTCCCGTGCAAAATAGCCCCCGTCGTCTCTTGCCCTTTGCATGTTCTCCAGTCTGTTTTCGTTCTCTTCCGCACAAAGTTCTGATGCTTGCGGTAAAGTCGGATCTCGTCAGAATCTTTCACTGACCAACCACAGAGCAACCTGACGGAGAACAGGATGTCTTCAGTAGAAAGGTGGCTCAAAACAAAACAGGCAGTGCCGGGCAGTATGCACAGGCAATGAGGCAAGACAAACGCAAAAAGGGGCTCCTGGCCTCCTCGAGTTCGCGCCGCCCGTGTGTGCGTGCGTCCAAGTTTATGAGCTGTGCCGATCGTGGATTTTGAAATCGCCTTGGTTCGAAAATTTTGAAATCGCCCGTGATGATGCTATCTCGGAGCGTAGCGGAAAGCCTACAGTGGATTGTAGCTGAAATTGGCGCCAAGAATTTGGGGGGAGAGAAGGATTTGTTTTTGGCACAAATGGTACTTGGGCTGCGACCACGGCCCATGGAATGAACGCCCAAGTTTCAAATGGGCCGCAACTAAACCAATGAAAAGTTGGTATACTGAACTTTTTGCCACTCTGACAGAGTGGCATCATGGCAGGCAAATTGTAGGAGCTAGGCCTCAGTTTAAAATTATACTAATGCTAATTATTGTTTAGCTGTTATTCTACATACGCAGACAGTCAAATTCTACAAAAGTTTACCCACTAATATACGCAAAATTTAATAAAGCTCATCACATGAGAAGTCGTATGATCCTGAACAAAAATACTTTCGGATGATTAAGTTTTCAATAACATTGACCATCGAAATCATGAGCCCAGCCGGAGCCAGCTGGCTATTTTCATACTAATCATTTTCTTTCTCCAAACAATGTGACAGGATATGGCCTATACCTTTAAGATTTGAAATAGGTGAAAAATCAGGAAAAAGGTTTAGAATAATCTAACAGTAACTCCACATGAGTAATGAATGTAAAACACGCTGCAAAGTTCTCTACTGATAGACTGAGCATTGTTCAGATAGAATTTCAGAAGACCTGAACTGCTGACAACAGGATCCTACCGCTACCCATCAGTTCAGCCGCTGCCTTTTCTGGGGGGAACCCTTGGATGATTGCTCACTGGGACGGCGAGACTTGGCCTTTGCTTCCTCCCTCCTCCGCTGCCTCTCGTCCTCGCTGTCCGACTCACTGCCCATCTCTGCATCAGCATCCCTTGCCTTGCGCTCCATCTCGTCCCATGACTCGCCACCGTCATCTTCATCTGAGCCACCACCATCATCACCAGAATTAACCACTGATTCATTATTGCTGCCTGCATCATCTGATTCAGACCCGGTCTCCATATCAGAAGGTTCATACTGGTCATCTTCTGTCTCCGAACTCTCTGAATCGGAGTCACTGGCATCCGGATTCAAGAATTCCCACCTATTGTTCGTTTCAGACTCTTGATCATTCATCATCGTCTTAAGGACCTTGCGCCAGTTAAGGTTCAGCTTGGACTCATAGTACTTCAGGCTGCAATCGTTGAGCCAATCTTTGATCTTATCTAGATCCGTCATTGGAATGACTTCTATGCGGACGACATCCCTCGGGTAATCATGAAACACAAATACCATGTCAAAGGATTTCTGCCCAAGCGCCACCCTTTCCAGGCATACAATGTCAACCTCCCTCAAGGATGTTACGAGGAACAGTGCGTCAATAAGCTGAACCAGACAACTTGGAGAAGGGGCAATGAAACAAGTAGTCCTGCCATGGACTTCATTGAAACCAAGCTTTTGCAGTGGTGTTTCAAACTGTAAGGCAAGCTGGTTAAATCTGGGCTTGGACCAAATGGAACCAACCCTTCTCACAAAAAGCTCAAACTGTCTATTTATCTCCCTCCTCCATGCCCGTTCACGTTGCTCTTCTTCAATTTCATCAGGATCCCATGCTGATCGGCGCTTCAGACCAATTGAATCGACAGCATCCATCACTTCAATGTAGAACTGAACATCTCTAGTCTTCTTGTTGCCCACCATTATTTCACTGTATAAATGGAAGTGAAGGAGTGTGATCATGTCTTGCTCAGCTGGCTGAAAGAAGGCATGCTTTATATTGCCAAACGTAATATCAACCTTTTCAGATTTAGAAACAGTATACTGAAAACCATTGACATGGGCTACCAGTGTTCCAAGGACCTTCCTTCCAAGGCCAGAAAGTGCTGGCCGTATCCACAAATCAAGCAACTGAATCCTATCCCTTGTCAGGCCATCATGTAGTTGAAGCTTTTCTTGGCTGACTAAACTTGCTCTTTTGGCTCTTTCCAAGACTCCTTTTTGAAGAATCTTCATTGATTTAACCACCTCTTCAGCATGCCTTCTGTCTCTTGAAAAGAAGGTGACTGCTTTCAAGAAAACAAAGCTTATATTTGCCTGCAAGCCTGAATCTTGGAGACTGGAAACAGTGTTTGGGACATTAAATGTAATGGAAACATAAACACTTCTCTTCTTGTCCCCACGAATTTCTGCTTTTTTCACAGTACACACATGGAAGGGGACCATAAATCCATATATTGGTAATAGGATAGCCTCATTCTGCTTGTCCACCTGTATCGCCAGCCGATCAACACGGGGAAAGTCACTTGCATTCTTGTATGCAACTATGTCACCCATAGCTCTGAACTGGCCATGTCCCTCCAACAGATTGTGGTTGGTGCCATCAATTCTCATTGCTGTCTCATTAGTTTTCTTGCATAAAATTTCTGACTGAAGTTGTCTCCTAAGATCCTCCTTGGGTGTCCAGCTACTTGATCGCAAATTGTCTTTCAGCGAGAGCATCATATCTGCCTTTAACACTGGCTTCACTTTCAGCAGGACCATTCGCTCTGTTTTTGGTGCTGGTTTGGAAGAAGGTGATCCTATCTTTTCCTCATCAAATGAGTAGAAGGCATCATCCTCGCCCTTGGAGATAAAAGCTGTCAATACTTCTGGCCTTTCCTTACAAATCAAAACAGTATCCGCCAACCATAGAGAGATTTCCTTAATCTTCTCATCACTATTCTTAGCCGGGACATTCTGAAAACCAAGGGAAACATTAAAAACCATACCTTCCTTCAGTGTCAGATCATTTTTCTCATTCAAGGAGAGCCAAGTTTCACGGAACTCAATGCCAATTCCTGTTCCACCTGACTTGGTAAGAAAGGGGAGAAGATCAGGAGCTTCCCTTCTGACCACATCAACTGCAGCTTGGTATCAACTGCAGCTTGGTAACTCATACTTGCCTTGCTACCAGGTGTCAAAGCAGCAGTAGCAGCATCATGCGCCTTGCGGAGGACCTTGTACGCATTGCATTTTTCCATAGAACAATCAATCAGGAAGGTTCTTGCAACATTGGAGCAGTAACCACTGTACTTAGCCCCCATCGCACACACAATAAGGCTTCCAGAATCATAATGCAGATCATCATCATTAATTAAAGCACCAGGCCTAAGGTCGTACTTGCCTCCACTTTGGAAAATAGGAGGGTAACAAATGTCCACATTTCCAGCCTTGAGCTTCACATTTATATTTGTCGGGGAAAGTATTGTTTTCTCTGTCAGATCCATCAGCTTAGAATGTGGAACCTTCTTTTCGTCCATGACAATATTCTCCAACTTTGGAACTACATACTTCCTCATGACCGAAGCAGTTAAATATGCAGCCTTTTTCACATACATAATCTCAGAGGCATCTTTCACAGAAAGAAGCTCAGATATGCCACCAGAAACATCATAAAGCTTTAACCTTGATCCATGCAGCTTTTGATACCATTCTTCAAGAACCTTGCCTTCAGGCTTCTCTCTTGCTATGTGCCCCATAACAACACTATTGGATTCATACTGTGCACATACTGAATTTAAGACCTGATCGATTGAGAGAGAGACATTGTCAGCCTTTTCAATATTATGCAGCACAATATCAAGACCAACTGCCCTAGAAACAGGCATCTTCAAATGCTGAAGCAAATCACAACCATCTTGTCCACTCAGAAAATGAATCTGGCTGCTCAAGAACACCATTATAGTGTCTGCAAAGTCACGGCCAAAAAACCACATGCTCAGGGCTAATGATTTCCGATACCGAATATCATCAGAATGGGGAGGAGTAGCAACAGCAATTGCCCTTGAAGAGCCCCAAAGATCATAGACATCCTCCTTCCAATGGCTGTAAAACTTCTTCAAGCATTTGATGAAGTTTTCTGGACTCACTACAGTTGAAGATCCACTAACAGGGGTTGTCCGATCCAGTGCTTCAAGAATTGCCATAATTGCCAAAGCGCTGATATGGGCATGGAGTGACATAAGATCAAAGAGTTAGAAACATAACATTGATAATAGATAGGAACAAATTCATCATAACATGCACAAGGGTAGGAAGTTTTATATTTACATTGATAATAGATAGAACAAATTCATCATTGATACAGAAAACCAATTACAGTATTTAAATCAAAGCTAGTACCTGAAGTCTATCACGGCAAAGGTGTTTATAGATTTTTTTTTTGCTAAATTCACATCTCATTTAACTTTGCAAAGTATTTGTTGTTCATCAAAAGGATAGGAAAAAATTCTCAGACATGATAACAATTTTGCAATTATCTGCTGAAGTCTAAAAAATGTCTAAGGAGTTTCAGATTATACTTTTGTTTTCATTTAAATCACAAAATGCATAGCAACCAATGATAATCTTATTCAAATTATCACAAGTTGCAACAGTAAGTAAATGATAAGAAAATTATGAGAAAATCACAATATTGCCTGTGCAGATTTTTCTTTGATATACCTTTTTGCATGATGAATTATATTTCAATACTAATATATACGAGCAGTAACATGCTTATACGCCCTAACTTTTCTTTTACGGATCCCCGAATTTCAATTTGTGTTCTCACAACAGTCATCACAATGAACAAAACAATCTAAATCATGCATGATTCAAACAGTTACCCGAGGGGGCAGTAGAGTTTGACAATGAAGTGTTTTGCCATAAAATGCCTTCTGGCAGGCAGAATTAAAACAATGAAAATTGAAACCACGTTCATTTATCTGCAAACCCATCTTGGTTAAGGAGGGAGAATTCTATGATCAAAGGTATCATATGATAAAGATCTCATTTTCCAATCTATCTTGACAGCTGCTTACAAAATTTGTACTGTTAATCAGCAAAATAAGAAGCAACGCTTGATCATAGGTTTCATTAATTAATTCCTTTTATTTAGATTGATCGTAGGTTGTTGTGATAATGTGGAATTGTTCCTGGGGACATACTATGTTTTTCTCCAGATGCTTGGCCATAGTTTGTCAGATTATTCGTGGGAACAATTGATCCACATAAAAGAGAACGATTTCGGCACATATTTCTAACATTCAGATTTGCTCCCCTCAGATGTTTGTAGATTTGTTTCGTCTAGGCCAAACTAGATTGCATACAAGTACCATGAATTATGAATTTGCACTTCCTTTCACCAAAATCGAACAAGAACTATCCCAAAATCAGTAAGAATCAGGAGCAGCGTATCAATCTGATCTACATCCCCAAAACGCCAATTTTTTAATGTGTTTCATCAATGTTCCTTTTATACCAAGATCAAGGATAGGTTACCATGATAGGTAGAAATTGTTCAACAACTAAGCGACGTTGTGATGATGTTCTCTTTCCCCCAAATTTCTACAGTTGATTAATCAGATCTTATTTTGTTCGGTTTTCTCAAATTAATCATGCGAAATAATTGATCAATGCATAGTAACAGACCACGATTTCAGCAAGTAATTTGCGATTCATCAGGATGATATGCAAATTCGTTTACTGAGATTGTTGCAAATTTATTTTGTTCTTTCCAATAGATATTTAGACTGCAATGCAACAAGAACAGCTCGTTATTCAACAATATGAAGCGAACGAATCGAACTAGTCAACCGCACGAAAAGGCAGAATAACAAGAACCAACGATTTTGACAGGGAATTCACCTTTGAAAGCAGCCACCGATCCGAGCAGAGAAATTCCGCCGATCGAACCCTCCGATCGCCGCGCCGGTTCCGAGAATTCCACCAGCGATTGCAGCCGCCGCCGCCGGGAAGAAGCCCAGGGCTTCTTGGCCTCCACGAAACCGCCGAACCGCCTCGCTCGATCGAGGCAGGAGAGGGGTCGCGCGAGGCCCCCATACGGTGGTTATATAGGCAGCACCCTGCACCGACCTAGCCGTCCGCGACGGCGCGCGGTGGGACCGGGCGGAGCGCGGGGCGGGCGCCGGGGCGCCGTCACGGCGGACGGCGGCGGGGGGAGCCGGGCGTGTGCGGCGGGGGGACAGCCGCCGAGCGCCGCGGCTACCGGCAGGGGCATGACGGCGGCGGGGCGGGGTTAGGGTTCCCGCGGCGGCGTGGAAAGGGGGATGGGTGGATGGAGACGGGGAGGCGAGAACGAGACGGGAGGAGGCGCGAGATGGAGACGGAGTCCAACTCCTAGGTGAGGGCGAGCGGGAGCTCCGGCTCGATCAGGCCGCGGCGCGTGGGGCCCACATGTCGGTGATGGTGAGCGGTAACCGGCAGCCCGGTTTGTCACAAATACCCTCGTGGCACCTTCTGTTTATACTACAGCGGCGAAGAAAATGGATCAACTTAAACACACGAACCGGTGGTGATCGGTGGCTGTTTACTATCGTGTCTATTTTGATCTGACAGTGAAAACCCAACATTCGCACAAAAAAATTATATATATAGTAAAATATTCAATATAAATTCTTAGACCTATCAAACTAGCTTAGATGAAAAAGAAGTTCAACATCAAAGTAGTGCTCGACGAGATCTAAAATTTTGAGGTCCATCGAGATTATTTTGGTGTCAAAAAATTGATATAAAATTCAGGGAGACTAATATAAAATAAAACTTATCACAAGTGATTATGTAGTGTGGTGGTATTTAGGGATCACGTGAGACATGAAGTCAGCAGTTCTAGATTTCCGTGGACGCACCTTTTGCAATTATGTGTTTAAAAATTATGTTCGTTGAATGTTGAGATGGTGGATCGTGTGGTATTTGCTTTGGGTATAATTTTTCTTGTTATTATAAAATTATTTACACAATTTTCTAAAAGATATTACCGCTAATTCATGGCCTAAACCGGATGTGATAATGGGCGTGCTCGGCTGCAGCTGCTGCAGCCGGCCAACCTGCTGGGCTGCGTCAACGCCCTGCAGCCGAGTGCTGTTGCAGCTGGGGGCTTGCTGCTGCAGCCGCAGCGAGCACCCCCAATATAATTTCGTTGTCCACCCAAATTCAATGCCTTATCAAATCGAAGCTGAAGGGGCGTTTCGACCCGTCGGTGATAGTGTTACTTGTAGTAGTGCAAACGAAGTTATATTTTGGTATCTCCATCTCTAGCATAATGGGATTACCAGTTGACGCTGGCACGCTGCACACCAGTTTGCCTCAAATTGGTAAGAATGGCTGAAAAACAAGATATACTTGAAAAAAATTGCAGCAGGAGAAAGGGTGTATATCCTATGAAGTCTAAATAAAAGTTTTTAAATTCAAAACTTATCCGAATGCGTACTTAGAAGTCTTAAAAAGATTCAAACTCGGCAAATCCAAGTTAGGTGATATTCTCTAGTTTTTCTCCTTGTATCTGGTCAGATTCACATACAATTGGCCAAGCAAAAAGACAGATTAGTTTTGTTTCTCAGATCTATATCCTGTGAAAACTGGACAAAAGTACTGGACAAAAGTTCCAAACTTGTAAACTCGTCCAAAAACATACTTTGGAGACTTGAAAAATTGAAACATAGCACAACCATAGTCCATCAAATAGTTATGGACGGCGGCACAGTGGACTGATCTATGGCCCTGGGAGTTGGGGAGGGTCTGGGGGAGGAATTGGGATAATTTTTAGGATGTGTCTCCCTGTCAGTTGATTGAAATTTTGCAATCTGTCAAACACCTGTTCCGGCCGTTGGATCTTTATCCCACCGTTGCTGCTGTTGCTACCTAGCTTGTTGCGTTGGTTGACATTTCCTGTATGCTAACGGATCCGCGAACCTCCTATTGCGCGCCCGTTAAGAAAAACAAACAGACTCAGGCGCCCTAACAGGTCGTTTCTTGTCTGTTGCGGACATGTTAAGTGGGTTTGGACTTTTGTGGTGTGCAGTTAATTAGTTTGTTACCAACAGTAGTAGCTCAGATAAACCCCAAAAATAGTATTGTTTTTTTTTTCCAACAACAGTATAAATAAAATTAACAAACAAATAATAAGTTAATGGTAAAATTTCTAGAGACACAAAAAGTTACAATTTTTTTGCCAACTACAATACAAACTAAAAAATACACTGACAAGTTTTTTTATTTTTTAAATCGAACATTGTCATACACATAGTTGAACAAACTACAAAACACTAGAAACATCAAGGACACTTGGTAAACCACACGACTTAGTTTGGACGAAGGAGGTGCCTGAGAAGCATGCATCATTCAAATCAAGAGCACCTAGTAAAACTCTTAGTCTGCAAAATACAACATATTATTTGTCAAGATACAACTGATATTTAATATGGATGCTCAAAAACTGGTAAAGCGAAGCACATTTGCTACAGTAGATGTACAGGTGCATGGAGAAACAATGTGTAGGAAATAGTGTAAATTAAAGGAGATATATACCAAAAATAGGATGCAGAACTACGCAAAGCCAAAAATGAAAGTTACCTCTCCGTATTACAGACCTGGAGAGAGCAGGCGCAAAAGGCCTGCCGTTCTAACTGCAATAGCATGGGAACACACGACCATCATCTCTAATGACAAACCGAAACATCAAAGCTACAGATAACAGATATCACCCCCGGAAAAACGCACAGTAACAAAGTAAGAGGTGTACGTAACACATTGATGCATTCAACTATGAGTATTGTGTTATTTAGCCTAAGATTTCTTGAATGCATCAGTTATGTGAGTCTACTTGTACTGTGTTGATGGAGTATCATGCATCCGTGTTCTATGAGTATTGTGTTGATATTATCGGTGTTCTACTCCTATATGCAAAAGTGACCCATGCTAAAGATCACAAATTTAGCTTCTCTGGACACACACAATAGCCAGCCAACATTATGCAATTCGAAAGGTTACATAAAGTTTAGACACACACACACACACACACAAACATGAAAATGAATCAAAGAAAAACAAACTGTCACTTAAGAGTAGTAAAAATCCTTAAAAGATAGACTCAATTCCAATTAAAATAGTCCCCAGCAAGGCACCAAACAAAATCAGGGAGGAAGTTCCACACATAAACAAAAACCACCAATGACTCCTAGAATCGTAGTGCCCAACATCTAGAAATATACAACTAACTTTTACATGGTATTTTATTATTGGTGATTCTACTAGTTACACAAGTTTAGACAAAAATGACACTAAACATGCTGTCTTGTAAAAAAACTAAGATTCAGTATACTTAAACCATAAGCAACACAAACAGTAATGATTCAATAGCCTTAAATAGTTGACAATACAAACAATCGTATCAATTTACCACTTCTCATAAATAAAGTTCAGATAGTTTTTTAAGTTCACGCCTATATGTGAGCACAACAATTCATCAAAAAAGAACAAACTGGAAGGTAAAAGAAAATATAGCATGAAAGGAAATACCTCCATTTCCCACAATGCATTGCTTTCTTATGATAGATCATCAGCATCAAGGGAAAAATAGTGTACTCTATGTGGGCACCCCACCTAAACCTTATAACAGCTATGAGGAACTTCCCTTCTAACCATAGTACCTACCAGATCTTTAACCACAACATCATTCAGTAAAAATGGTCATTGAATGCATTGTATATCATTCAAATAAATAAATCAAACATCTTAGAAGTAAAGAAAAAAAAGATAGCAGGCAACAAAGTTCATTGGTAAAATATTCAGTTAAGCAGTAAATTAAATAAGTGTATAGTGAAATAATTACTTGATTACATATTGACAATATATAAGTTACACACAAATTATCACTGTAAGTTTGATTAAACTGAACTCTGAAGTGAAAGAAAAAGAAAGAACATATTTAAGGATAACATTAGTTAGAAAAATGTCAACCTTTGACATTAGTTGAAGCACAAACACACAAAGGATATTCCGATAAAAAATAATATGTGTAGGAAGAAACATATACACATGAATTGAACTAGAAATATAATTTTACAGAAATTAAACAGATCGTACTACTAGTGGAAGAACTATAAGTAGATTGCAGTATTGACATGGTAGAATTCATGATGAACTACCAAAACCAATATAGTTATCCCATAATGTAATTCTAGTACAACTAAATTAAGATTTTATAATATAAAAAATAACATCAAATAAAAAAGTTGCATGTAAAATTTTTTGCTGACAATGAAGTTACATCTAAATAAAATATGCAAGCTGGGGATCAAATAACATCATCGTGGGTGAAAAATACATCTAAAGTAGCATCATTACAAAATTCCACAAGCTTAGATAATAGTGCCATGGTTAGCAGTAGAACGAAGGATAAGAGATGCATCAGATTATACATTAAACAAGAATGACCAAGCAGAAAATTCAATTCTAGGCATTTTTTCCTTCAAACAAACAGCTCTGTGCCTACCTCTTTTGTGACTGTAAGCACCAGTGGCGGATACAAAGCTAGGGCCACTAGGGTCATGGCCCTAGACGTTGGGCCGATTTCTCCACACTGTACCTACTGTAGCACAAGTGACCCAGCCCAGCTAGCAAATGTTCTCCACTGAATGGCCCTAGGCGTGGGCTTGGCCCAGGTCCGCCCCTGGTAAGCACTGAAATTCCTCTCCCAACAAATGTACAAGTGGCGAATCAACAGGCACAAGCAACAGAAGGAGCAAAACATACCTCATCCATGGGCGAAGCGTCAATTTGCATGCTCCCTGCCTCCTGACGTCTTGCCTCCCCTTGAAATTGTCGACGGGTTCTTCTTGCTGGGGTCACTGAGATCCCGCAGCCATGCACGAGGATCCCGCCGCAGAAACCCATCGCCCCTCGAGGACCCTGGCGGCGTTGCCGGCACAGAGCCGCCGCGGCGCTAGCTTGCCTCCAGCTCACACATCACGAATTCTACACAGATAGACAACAAAAATGGACACTTATATACGAACTCATCAAAAGATTAGAGAGAACTGAGACACTATAGTCATGGAAACCAAAAAGCAAAACACATAAGAGAACCCTACAAAATCGAGTATGAGCCTACCAGCTCACCGTTGTCCACGTGCTAAAATCCAACACATATGCAGCTCAAACCGAATGCCAACAGATGCACACGACATATGCAGCTCAAATGGTAAACAAGGAACAAGGAATGAACCTGTGGATGCACCCACTAATCACAGAGATGTTATCTCAAAGTTTAATACAAAGTTTTCTAAAAGTTACATAGATCTATAGGAAAGGATCTATAAAAAAACAAAACTCTATGTAAAAAATCTAAGTAGGACAAGGGGTTCTATAGGAATGCTTCCAAAATCTTATCAAACCTACATTTCATTCTGGTGTACTTGAGAATTCAACTTGACTACATCTAAGAAAACCACAATAATTAAATTCCAGAGAACTATGATTGTACAGAAGAAACAAAGGTGGTAGGATGGTAGAAACCAGTGCATATATTAATATAAATTAGGAGTGGAAATATTACAGCACATATTAACTAAACTCAACATTCCATATGATTCAAATATTATGTAGACAACCAATAATTTCTTATATTCCAGGTCTACTTGGAGAGAAATGATTCAGATATGAATGGCAAAAAATAGTTATCCACTGAGCTAGAACATTCAAAGCGCCCAGACCTAACCGTCTACAATTCTTATCTAAGAAACCAAAAGGTTCATAAAGTTACAGGAAAGGAGCTGACACTCTCCCTGACAATTAGACCACAACATCACTTGTAATTGGCATTCGAATGACGAACAAAGATAACCAGGGAAAAAACATTAAATCCTCACTCATGACTCACTAACAAGCAGCTTCCACATGCAAGCAACAAAACACATATTGACAGGTGGACCACAAATATTTGCATTTTCAGTATACATCTTTCGAGCATCCTATATATTCATTAAAAGCAACATTAATTATCTCAGCATATGCTAGACAAGTGGCTGCCAAAAGAGTGAGGCAGATGCCGCAATTAACTTTTTAGAAGCCTAATTACATAAAGCAACAGAGCACAGTCTGACCACGAAATCAAAGCTAAAATAAGAGGAAATCCTAGAACAACACACAACCCTATTAATCCTAGAACAACACGAATCGAGAGACACAACACAACTATGAACACCCATCCACCATGGGAACAACTACAAAACCCTAGAACATCACAAATCGAGATCTAGATAGAGGGGAACTGGAAATCCTCACCTCCAATGGTCCAGATTGGGGGAAGGAGGGGGATTATGATGCAACAATGGAATCAGCGAAGGGGGTGGAGGGGAACTGGAACCACTCACCGTGCATGAGATGGAGGAGGAAGGAGGGGGACTGGAAACACTCACCGTGCAGGCGGAGATGGCTACTTCCCCGTCCTGATCTGCAAGGGTAGCTAGATGGCCGCCGGCATGGAGCTCTCGCTAGGCTCGCCTTCTTCCCGGCCTCCCCGAGCTGACGCCGATGGCCGTCGGCGATGTCGCCGATTCGCCCACTGACGCCGACGAGGACACGAATTCATCCCCTCGCTCGGCGATGACAACAAAATCAAGGGGTCGAAATGGACCAGGCACCTAGACCCAGTCTATTCCCCATTCCACAGTCCACACAGTCTAAACGGGCCGCTCACACGTTGTGGACCCGATAAAAACTACACCGGGCGCACAATGGATCCGATAATGCGTAAGCGGGCGCACACACCTCACATGGGCGGGCCCGGTTGCGCGATTAACACATGACGCGATCCCGTCCATCCGTCGCCGATCCGACGCGAAAGGACATCGATTGATAGGAAAGCAAATTTTGAACCTGTTGACACGCAGCAAATCTGTAATTTTTATTACCGCAGTGAATTTCTCGAATCTATTATAGCATAGTATATAACTTTACACATGGGGACAGGAAATTCCTATTCATTCATGACCGTTATATGACCTCTAGCAATATTACCACCACCACTCTCGGGCGCCACCGCCGCTGCCGGTGGGCAAATATTTGAGATGCACCAGCAACGAGCAGGCAAGAAGCCTTGGCACTTGCCGTCGACGTTGTCGTAGCTCTCCTGTGAGCACACAATTGCGCACTTGCGCGTGGACGTGCACCACCCTTTGAAGTCGCCGCGCAGATGAGAGCAGAGCGCCTCAAGTGGCGCCATGCCTGCAAGAACACACACAAAATTAGAAAGTTTTTACCAGTTTCGATCATGTTCCGACTTTTTATATGGCTCATGTCTGTTGCACATACCTCCAGCCAAAACAATGAGGACGACAACGGCGACAACGGCGGCTGAAGAGAGATTCATCCGTGAAGGCTTCATTAGATGATTCTTGATTTTTGTTATTTATTTTGGTTCCTAAGAGAAGAATGAACAGATGGCAGATGAGGGAGTCAATCCTTGTTGGCAATATATAATCAGATATGGAAAAGGAGAAATTAATGGGTTGCTCCAAATCCTTACAGCAACTGTGGCATGGAATTCTTTTAGCTTAGCGTTATTACCTACTCTCTCCGTCCCAAATTATTAGTTGTTTTGGCTTTTCTAGATACATCGATTTTACTATATTATTAGTCGTTTTGGCTTCAAAATCAATGTATCTAGAAAAGCCAAAACGACTAATAATATAGCAAAATCGACTAATAATTTAGGACGGAGGGAGTACTACGCTATAGGTGAGGCGCAATGATAGGGCTCAAGATAAAAGGATAACCCTGCTTTTTTATTGAATGAATATGTTCATAACCAATTAAGGATACGAATTAATACTGGCCATAGTTTGTTAATGTTCTACTGCTTGCAATGGGACATAGTACGAACTAGGATGCGAATTAATGTTCTATATTTTCACACTCCTGATCACTCTCTCACCCTCCATACTCTGACATCAATCACTGCTCTCGCTTCGCTTTAATGCAGCTGGTAGAGTAACCATGACACTCTAAGGAACCATATCATTAGGACCACCAAAACGATGTCTGCAAGAAGTATTTGTTGAGATTATTCTGCGTCTAACTGTCTAAAATAAAATTCACCTCAATGAAAGAGGTCTTTTATGGTACATAATACCACTACTTTGTGGTATATTATACGGAGAAGACCAATCTTTCATGAAGTAAGGGTAATTTTTTGTAATTATTTGAGTTATAAATGAAAACGAAGAGATGAAATTGGAAAAAGTAAATAATTTTTATAATTCTTTCGGTCATTAATATTTGCCATATTATCCTTATAATGCCTATACTACTCACGTACACTATCTATATTTTTTTGCGAGAGAAAAGAGTGCCTTCATTAATACGGAGTATGAGATAATTAAAAAGTTACAATTAAGACGGATTTAGCAGCCAAGAACCTGAGAAGATTACCATCCTAGGATTTGGCGTCCAGACAAGCTGGACAAATACTGAACTGGCTATGGCCATCCCTTGCCACTGTTGTTCACTATCAGGGGATTCATGGTTCATGTCGGGCGGTCTCAGTAGCCCCTGGCAGTTTGCCGGTAGCCCCAGGGCCGGTTGTTGCCCTTCCCCCATCTGTTCTCTTTGTTTTATTGCCACTGTCCTTCATGCTTGCCCTCTGCAATTTCACTTCTATTACTTGTAGTCTTTGTTCTAGATTGCAGACCCTCACCATTAGTAAACAGGCTAAAGATTCCGGTCTAAAGTACCTCGCATCAGTATCGGTTGCAACTGTGGTGATCCCAAAAAGGGCCTTAGGCACCGGGTCGTGCCACGACCCGGCGCTTGAAGCCCCAAGCGCCGGGTTGTGGCACGACCCAGTGCCTATGCAGCGGCCATGAGCACCGGGTCATGCCACGACCCGGTGCCTGATAACCCCAGTGGTATTAGTGCCGGGTCGTGACATGACCCGGCGCTAATGATTGACCATAAGCACCGGGTTATGCCACGATCCCGTACTAATGCCACTGCGTATATATAGTAGCTCCCCTACCCCTCCCCCGAGCTGTCATGAACTCTGCACTGTTCATGGTAGCCGAGTAAGGGTAGGGGAGGAGAATTTTTGTAGTTTTTTCTAGAAAGGTTAGATTTTTTCCTTGAGCTAGCAAATAAATTTCTTCGGTGTAGTTATGTCGGTGTTTTACCGTCAAGTCCACCGAGGGATACCCCCGAGGTGGTAGGCTGTAGGTAGGGTGTCGCCGAGATCAGGACCTCAAAGGTGCAAGGAACACAAAGTTTAGACAGGTTTGGGCCGCCGAGAGCGTAATACCCTACGTCCTGTGTGGTTTGTATTACCTTAGAGGTTATGCGTATGCACGTTGTCTGCTTTGGAGGGGTCTGCACCTGCCCTTATATAGTCAGGGGGGACAGGGTTATATGAAAATCCTAGTCGGGACGACTTGAGGAGTCCTACCTGAGTACGTTATCGGGTAGTTTCCTTACGTCCGACTAGTCCTAGCCCTATACGACTAGTTACAATGAGGATAAGGTATGACCCATGCGTCATTCCCTACCACAAGAATATGTATTCCAGGTGTGCAGTCCCACTGCCCCGGGTCTGACAAGCCCCCGAGCTCTTCGTAGCCGAGTACTGCAGGTTTCCGAGTACTTGTAGAAGGTGTCTTCAGGTCCCTGCTGAGTCCCGTTGAGAAGGTGTCTTCCGAGTACTTTCTTGGCTGCATCGAGACTGTGAGGTGCTCAAGCCCCAAGTAGTTTTCAAGTTTTCTTTTATATGGGATGCGATGAACTCGCACTCCATATGGAGTAGCCCTCGAGCCTTAGGTTGAATCGAAGAATCAGGCTGAGGGTCAAATTAGTTTTAGTCTGTATCTTCCAAGAATTTTTGAAAAATAAGCCATCGATGACACGTATCCGGCAGCCCCCGGACCTTTAATCCAAATTCCCAGATTTGGAAAAAAGGATCTAAAGAGTCGTGGCATGGAATATATATTTTTGAATCCAATTTGATGATTTTTAGGGTTAAATTGCACTGGAATTTGAAAGGTCCGAATTCTCGGGAGCCTATCTCTGAGAAACGGCTAGTTTCCATTATCCATTGCATAGAACCCATAAAAACCTCTCAAAATCGAATCGTTATCCCGAGAAAACTCTTCGGCTTCCAACGGAAAAATGGGGAGCCGCTGGTTATAACCCCGCGTTATCCCTTAGGGTTTTTACCCCACCCTGTTTTCACTGCAGTAAAAACAGATCTGCTTGGCCGAGAACCCTGGCCACCGACGCCACTCCAAAATCAACCACCTCTCCGCCCGAATCCAAGCCAAGATTAGCCTGAGTCCCTGATCCCCGTCCTCATCCACACCCGCATGGGTTCCCCGTGGCATGCGCACGAAGACCTTGGTGACATTTCGACCCACGATGCTGAAGAAGTCAACCGCCGGTCGCGGAAGGAAGAGGGAGGGCGAAGGAGAAGGCGGATCGCCGCCGTCGGCAAAGGTCGCCAAGACGTTGGCGGAGGGCTCGTCGTGGAGGACCTCAACCATCAAGGAGAGGGACCTGCTCCGGCTTGTTGCCGAGCGGGTACTGCAAGAGGAGGGGGTGGTTCAGTGGCGGACCGCTGGCTCCGACTCGTTGCCGTGGGAGACCACCGGTGAGACCATGATGTTCACCCCTTTTGCCGACCGCGGCCTCGCTCTCCCTTCTTCCGATTTCTTTCGTGATTTGCTTGGATTTTACAAAATCAAGCATTACCATCTTCCCCCGGATTTTGTTTTGCACATTTCTATTTTTGTGCATCTGTGCGAGGCATTCCTAGGAATCCGCCCGTGCTTCCATCTTTTCTGCTACCTCTTCTGCCTCAAACCCCAGCCAGATGAGGACAATCCCGCGCTAGTTGAGGGTGCCGGGGGTGCAGCTGTGCGATAAGGCACTGTACCTCAATTACACGACCCCGAGTAGCCTGTCCGGGTGGCACGCACAGTGGTTCTACATTGGGAACCATTACCTTAGCCTCCCCGGACGGGACAACTCTGTAACACCTCAGGTGTTTAAATTATGAAATAAGCCTCATTAGCTTAACACGATGCATAAATAACTAAGAAAAGTTTAAAAGAAATGAGTTATAAATTGGTTTGCGTTGGTTTGAAAATAGTTGTGTATATGTGCATAAGTACATGTACTTTAATCAAACAATTCAAATAACTTTCACATTGATGCAAACATGGCTACAAAATTAAATAGGCACGTCGTTATTGACATGATAAACGAAAGTCTAGTTGAAGCCTAGGAGTGAATGCTAAGTTTTGCCCAGGAAATGACGTACCCTCTGAATTGTACTTTTTAAGTTTTTAAAATAACTTCTAAACTAGAACTCAAATGAACTTTGGCCTGAAACAAAACTTGTGTAACTTTTCATTTTGAACAACTTTCATGTTCAAGGATTTTTGAGTTGCAACTTAAAAATTTGAGAAACACTTGGATTTACAAACCAGCCCCTGCCTTTTCTTCTATTTTCACTGCAGACCCTTCTCTCTACGCTCCGCCCAACCCTCCGACGCGCAGCCGCTCGCCCGACCCTTCGCTTCGCCCGACCTCGGCTTCGCCCGCCCCTCGTTTCGCCCGACCCTCGTTTCGCCCGACCCTCGCTTCGCCTGACCCTCCGCCGCCGCGCAGTCACCGCAGGCCACTTGGCCGGTGATGCCTGACCGGCGCTAGGCGCCAAGCCAATGCCTTGCCGCGCCCGCACGCCGCGCTCCTCCCCAGTCCACGCACGCCACGCACACGCCGGCGATGCGCGCCTCTGCTTGCCAGCCGCTGCGCCCAATGGACAAGCCACGCCGTGCCCGTGTCCCCGCCGCGTCCCGCCAGTCGCCGCGCTCGCCGCCCGGCAAGCCAGCTGCTGCAGCTCCTCGCCTAACCCGCGCGCCGCGTGATCTCCTGCTCCCCACGCCAAATCCTCAGCGCCCAATCCCCTGCCCGCACCCGCCGCACGCCGCGCCGGCTCTGCTCGCCGCCCACCGCGACCAGTAACGCGCCCCCATCGTGTCGCCCGCGCCCGCGCCTCGCAATCCAGTCCCGCCCACCTCCCGCCTCTCTGTTGCCTACAAAAGGCCGCACTGAGCCCCCCCCCTCGCGCGCCCAGACACGAGAACGCCGCCGCCACCACCATTACAGCCGCCGTGCACCACCTGCCCGTGGAGCCCCACTCTCCAGCCTCCCACTGCCTAAGCCCATCGCCCAGTGAGCTTGCCCTCCCTCCACTGAAGCTCACCGACCTCTTCCCCGGCCATCTCGACCGCCGGAGCACCGCCAGCACCGCCCGTGCCGCCGCCGCTCCCTTGCTGCTTCGTGGACAGCCCACTCCGAAGCTCCTCCGTCCAAGCCAAGCCTCGAAACGGGTTTCCCTCGACGCCGTGAAGCTCATCAACCAGCCCACACCCTCCCCTCCTCGCTGGAGCACTGTGGCAGAACCACCTGAATTAATCCGGCTCAAGTGTATTAACCATCACCATTAAGGCAATCTCAGTTAACCTTACACTTCAAACGGAGTAATCCACTGGTCTGTCGGGTATAACCTCCCGATACAACCACGGTAGAGCGGATCGAGTGCCATACATACAAATGCTCATGCGACGATGAGCCCAGAGAATACCACATTCCAGCAATATTACAACATTAGCATAAGTAAATATTACAGACCAAGTTCTGAGTTTTAGAAACCAAGCACTTCAATGATCATCACTAAATAGTTTCTTCAGAGTTTAAGTTGCAGCGGAAAATAAAACAACGGAAGCTACTTCGACGATAAGGATGTCCCGATGAAGCCCGTACGAGACATCACTCGGCATTATCTCCGTTGGACGGGGGCGTATCCCATTCCACCGACCAACCAGGGGTAGAGTGCAGGGCCAAGTCAAGCTAGCAATCATATCTTCGAAAGTCTCACCTGAAAACGAGCCACAAGCAAGGCTGAGTATACTAATACTCAGCAAGACTTACCCGAGTAGTGGGATCTACTCCACCGACTCTAGATATGCAAGGCTTTTGGCTCAGGGGTTTGTTTTGCCGAAAAGCTTCTACAAGTGGGTCCTTACTTTCAACTTTTAGCTCAAGATTCTAGTTTCGTTAACCATTCTAGATAAGCAGCTATCCAAAAGCATACATGGTGAAACATTAAATTTTCATCCAACCAGTTCATTCATTCTCATTGTTCCTCTTCTTACTCTGTGGGTAAAAATGGTTAAGCAGTTGTAACACCCAAAATATAGGAGCTAAAATTTCTAAAGGTATTTTCATAAAAATCATAAATTAAAATTTGTGCATGCATCTTTATTTCTTTCTTCTCCTATTTCTTTCTTTCAGCCAGCCCAATTTCTTCTCTTCTTCTTTTTTTCTTTTCCCGCGGCCAACCCAGTGGCCGATTTCCCTCAGCCAATCCTTGCTTCACCGACAGCTAGGACCCACCTGTCGGCGCCTTCTTCTTCTTTCTTCTTTCCCGACCTAGAGTCCAGAACGACTCCGAGCTGTTGTTCGCGCCCTTCTTTCTTTCTTCTTACCCGAGTCCTGATCGATTTCCGCAGCACCGCCTTCCTAATCTCGGCCGATCTGCCCCTATAAAATCCTGCCAAAGCCCCGCCTTGCAACCCACGCCAAACTCAAATCCTTTCCTCAACACAACATCGTCGTACGACCGCTGGAAGTTGCGCCTCGGAGGAACGCCGCCGACCCGTGTCGCCGATTCTCCGTCGACTCGCCGATCTGCAGCTTCTCCGCCGTCTTCAACTCTCGCCAGAGCTCCACGAGTTGACAACGTGACGTTCGAGCCAAATCAGGAGCAAGCTTACGAGGAAGAGAATCAACAGCTATTTGAAGGAGGCAAGTGGATTTCCCCCTCTGCATATTCTATTTGATCCCAACAACTGCATGAAAATACACTTTACTTTATTGTTGCTTGCATAAACTTGATGGGATTACCTATGCTAAGGACTTACCTAGACTTTTACCCCAAACCTTGAAACACCTGGGTTTACTATTTTGTTGGGTAGTTACGCTTAGTTGCAAACTTTGGGATTGGTATTGGTTTACTCTTATGTTAATGTTGAACACGTTTCATATTGTGGTTTTATCGCGTAATATCAAGACCGACTTTGTGTAATGGGAACATGGAGAACCACCCAAGTGAACAGTGCAACCACAAAGTCATATGGCTCTGACCTTAGCCAATTAATTAGATGTGTAGTTTGCTGGTGGCCTTACCGAAAGGGCAAGGAGGGGGTCGGTGATAGGGGTCATAGCCCGGTCCTCTTGGGGTAGCTGCCTTTGCTAAGGAGCTGACCATTAGGGAGGTTTATGGACCACGCCGCTACTGAAACTCTAGCGGGCTGCCTAGCTCTCAACATGTCTTTGTAAAGGCTTCGTAGTGTACCCTCGCCACTCACCTCGGAAGTGTTTAAGGGCCTTGCAAACCCGGGCGATTCAGGGAAACATGATTTGTGGGTAAAGTGTACAACCTCTGCAGAGTGTAAAACTGTTATAACAGCCGTACTCACGGTTATGAGTGGCTTGGACCCTCACATGATAATTTAAACTTGAAGATTAATTAAACTGTGGTTCGTGGTTAATACTTGAGTTGATGATATCTTTATGTTTTTGCTAAAGTGGGATTGGTATAAACTTAAACCTAGTTAATAGATGCTTGATAATAAATATTTGACCAACTAAAAGCAACCGCTGCTGCAAACCTCAGCCTATCCTTGATGGCCTTGCATTTTCACCCCACTTGCTGAGTACCAACCATAAGAGTACTCACCCTTGCCCCTGCTGTTCAGAAGTTAACTTTGAAGAGTAGATCTTCGACGACTTCGAGGAGCTCTAGGTCCTGCGTTCACCAGTCATCGCCTGTGGAAGACGGAGTTGTTGAAGACTTCGTATAGGGTATAACGGTTTAACGTTAAAGACATTTGTGTCTCTTTTATACGGAGTGTAATACTTTATTTGGTTACTTTTTGAGCATTGTCTTTGATATATATTACACTTTCCGTCTACCATATGTGTGTGAACGAGATCCTGGCGCACATATGAGATGCATCTGGTTCTTTCTAGAATCGGGTGTGACAGAAGTGGTATCAGAGCTATGTTGACTGTAGGACGCTAGCCTAGATAGAAATGGTCGAAATTAAGGATTTATCTTCTAGAAAGCCATATCAGCATCAAAAATTCCTGTTATATTTCCACATAAAAACCTATGTTTACATAAACCTTCTACCATTTCCTTTTCAAAGAAAAATATCCTGAATTTTACTCCCGCCCTTACCAGATGGTCAGAATTTATCAAACTGCTCGCAAGCGCACCGGAGGTCGCCAAGTTCGCATTGCCCCAGTTGAACCAACTTCTCCTACCCCAGTTCCAGCCCCTGTTGAAGAGGAGGAAGCTACGGAGGAAGAACCCGAGGAAGTCTATTACTTCGTGGATGGTGAAGATGGCTGCATCATGGCAGTTGATGAAGAAGGAAATCAGTTCACCCCGCCGGCATCACCAGTCATTGAGAGATCGCCACCACCCTTAGTTGTCCCTACTCCAGCCCCCTCCCCAACACCAGTTGACGCTGAAGGAAGCCCGAGTAACTTCGAAGATATTAGAAGGGACGATGACGAGGACAACAACAACGATGAAAACAACGATGATCAGAGTGACGATACTCCAGGGATGAGGCAGCTTTGCTGTGTTCGCACTTCGGACAGAGAACCCGGCCACTTGTCTCAAGTGCTACAAGGTGTTCTTCAAGAGTTGGGCAACCATGTGAGACCTCACTACCACACGCATCACTACACCGACCCTGCGCTCGGCGACTACTACCTCTCTCGCGTCCACATCAGGATGGAAAGTGCCAGAGGCCTGAGGACTCTTACTGCACATGACTCCACCACACCCCACGCTACATATGACGCCGCCGTCAGCAGTGCCGCCAGGAGAGCTCTATGGTCCATCTGCCACACCTACCGTCAGGAGCTTCAGAACACGGAGTATCGCCACCTTCCCCGCCGCCTCAGTGGAACTGAAGAGACTATGATTACTCTGGGTGAAGATGACGAAGACCGCCTCAACACTCTTGCTCGAGTCACCGCCGCTCTCAACACCGAGCTGGAAAGCGTCATCACTGAGCTGGACGATACTCAGGACAAGCTACTGGAGGCCCATGAAAAGATCCGCACGCTGGAAGCTCGACTAGAGGGAAGAGCGCCGCCACTCCCACAGATGGATGAACCCCATTTCCCCGCATTGTCACCACCCCGCAAGAAGCTTCGTCGCGGCGAACCCGGCTCCATAACCCGCCCCGAGGAATAGGCACTTAGGCTCTTAGGCTAGAATCTCTTAAAGTTCTCGTTAGAATCATTTTCACTTGAGAGGACGACGATGTAATGATTGCTTGAGAACAAATGTTTGCTTTGAGTGCTATAAGAATTGATTGATATAATATATACATTAATATCAGTTGGAATCTTATAAATCCATATTTTGTTAAGATATTATTTTCTATCTACCTATATCTAGTACACCTATCTTATCCTGGGTTTATTCCCTAACGGTCAGATGGTGAACACCAGGACAAGTGGAGGACAGAATAACCCTAGCTCTAGGCGTGCTCGCGTAGTCAACCGACAGAGTCAGTTGCCACCACCGCCCAATCCAACAATGGAGCAATTCTTGGCAGCACAGATGCAGGTGTTGCAGAACCTCACTACCACCATCCAGAACATACAAGCTCAGCAGAATCAGGAAGCACCACAGCAAAACCCGCCACCTAGAGACAAACACAGAGAATTCATGAGCCACCACCCTCCTACCTTTTCTCATTCTGTGGACCCCTTGGACGCTGATGATTGGTTGAAGGTCATCACCAAGAAGCTGGACATCACACAATGCAGTGACCGTGAAAGGGTCCTGTATGCTGCAGGACGTCTGGAAGGTGCAGCCGCTGATTGGTGGGATGCTTTCACTGCTGCCCACGCCAACGCCAACACTATCACCTGGGAGGAGTTTAGAACCAACTTCCGCAGCCACCATATCCCAGCAGGACTAATGAAGCTCAAGCAGAAGGAATTCCTGAACCTGAAGCAAGGTAGCATGACTGTCAGTGAGTACCGGGACAAATTCACTCAGTTGTCTCGTTACGCGCCCCATGAGGTGGATAGTGACGCAAAGAGGCAGGAGCGCTTCTTGGAAGGACTGATAGGGCCACTCAACTATCAGCTGCATAGTCACACTTTCCCAAACTTCCAAAGTCTGCTAGACAAAGCCATTGGTCTGGAGAGCAAGCGCAAGGAGCTTGGAGAACACAAGCGAAAACTTCAGTCCCAAGGACAATCCAGCAGCAACACCCGACCCCGCTACAACACACCCCAAGGATATCAGTCGCGCTTTGGAGGACAAGGTGGAGGATATCAGCAGAGTCAACAGAATCAAAGAACTCCACAACAGCCTCAACGCTACAACCAGCAGACTCAGCGCAACTCCAACCCGCAACCATACCATCCAGGCTACGCCACAGGTGCACCAGTGCGGTCCAACAATCCAGTCACTCCGGTCCAACCTAACGGGTGTTTCAAATGTGGAGAACTGGATCATTACGCTAACAACTGCCCAAAGCGTAATGTGCAAACTCCTCAGAATCAGAGGAACAGTGGACAAAGGCAGACTCCTCAGCAGCAGCAGCCGCGCAACAGCAACCAGACACCACTGGGCAGCAAAGGACAACAGAACTGCGTGCGCGGAAAGGTGAATCATGTGGTTGCAGAAACAGCTGAAGAGGCTCCCGACGTTGTGTTCGGTACGTTCCTTGTCAATTCTGAACCTGCATCAGTTTTATTTGATTCCGGAGCATCACATTCATTCATTACTGAGCAATTTGCTGCAAAACATAATTTACCAATGAGCCCTATGAAACAAATATTACTAGTAAGCTCCCCGGGCAAGGAATTGAAGGCCAGCCACTTATGCCCAAGGGTCAGCATGAATATTATGGGGATAGAATTCCTAGCCAATCTAATAGTCCTAAAGACTAACGGCATCGATGTGATCCTCGGAATGGATTGGTTATCAGGATGCGATGGTGTTATTCAGTGTCGCAAGAGATCAGTGCTCTTGACCAGTCCTCAAGGAGATAAAATAGAGTTTGTGGCATTAGCTTTGCCCAGTGCAGTTGGGACAGTGAACCAAATGAAGGGAATGCCCCTAGAAGATATCAGAGTTATCAGTGAGTATCCCGACGTTTTCCCGGAAGATTTACCAGGTATGCCACCTGTTCGTGACATTGAGTTCAGTATCGATCTTTTACCTGGTACTGCACCTATCTCTAAGAGACCCTATAGAATGGATGTTAAGGATCTAAGTGAACTAAAGAAACAAATAGAAGAGATGTTAGCTAAAGGATTTATCCGTCCTAGCTCATCCCCGTGGGGAGCACCCGTGATCTTTGTCGATAAGAAAGATGGCAGCAGAAGGATGTGCGTAGACTACAGGTCACTGAACGATGTGACGATCAAGAATAAGTACCCACTGCCCAGGATTGAAGATTTGTTTGATCAGATGAGAGGTGCCAAGGTTTTCTCCAAGATTGATCTGAGATCAGGATATCATCAGCTGAGGATCCGACCGGAGGATATACCCAAGACAGCCTTCACTACCAGATATGGTCTGTACGAGTTTACTGTGATGTCGTTTGGATTGACCAACGCACCAGCATACTTCATGTACCTGATGAACAAGGTTTTCATGGAATACCTTGACAAGTTCGTGGTTGTGTTCATTGATGACATATTGGTGTATTCGCAGAATGAGGAAGAACATGAAGAGCACTTGAGGATAGTGTTACAGAAACTCCGAAAGAACCAGTTATACGCTAAGCTGAGTAAATGTGATTTTTAGTTGAGAGAAGTTTCTTTTCTTGGACATGTTATCACAGATGGAGGAATTGCAGTAGACCCAAGTAAAGTTCAAGATGTTCTGAATTGGAATCCACCGAAGACTGTGCCTGAAATCAGAAGTTTTCTCGGACTTGCGGGCTACTACCGCAGATTTATTAAAGGATTCTCGAAGATTGTGAAACCTATGACTTCTCTGTTGGAGAAAGGAAAAGAATTTAAGTGGGATGATACATGCCAGAAGTGTTTTGAAGAGCTGAAGTCAAGATTGACCACTGCCCCTGTGTTGATAATGCCAAATATCCACAAAGGGTTTGATGTGTATTGCGACGCTTCACGGATGGGTCTTGGATGTGTGTTAATGCAAGAAGGCAAGGTTGTGGCCTATGCTTCAAGACAGCTGAGAAAGCATGAGCAGAACTATCCTACCCATGACTTGGAATTGGCTGCCGTCGTGCACGCATTGAAGATTTGGAAGCACTACATGATCGGAAACAAGTGTCAGATCTTCACGGATCATAAGAGTCTGAAGTACATCTTCACGCAACATGATCTTAACCTAAGACAGCGCAGATGGCTGGAATTAATCAAGGACTATGATCTGGATATTCAGTATCATCCTGGCAAGGCTAATGTTGTGGCAGACGCCCTAAGCCGGAAAGGACAAGCCAATACGATGATTGCTCGATTGATGCCTCAAGAATTATGTTGGGAGATGGCACAAATTTGGGAATTGTCACTCAAGCAGAAGCCATGATTATGGAGATAGAACCGACATTAGAACAAGAGATCAGAAAAGGACAGTTGACAGATGCTAAGATCAAAGAGATCAAGATTCAAATTGGTTTAGGCAAGACTAAGGATTTCACCGAAGATGAACAAGGAACTGTTTGGTTCAGAAAAAGGATCTGTGTACCTGAAATTGATCATCTTCGCGAACTCATTTTGAAGGAAGCACATGATTCCGCTTACTCCATTCATCCTGGAAGTACCAAAATGTATCAAGACTTGAAAGAAAGGTACTGGTGGTATGGTTTGAAAAGAGACGTAGCAACTCACGTAGCTTTGTGTGATGTATGCCAGAGAGTAAAAGCAGAACACCAGAGACCAGCAGGTTTACTCCAGCCATTGAAAGTACCTGAATGGAAATGGGAAGAGATTGGTATGGATTTTATTGTAGGGTTACCTCGTACTCGTGATTGTTACGACTCGATATGGGTTATTGTGGACAGATTGACAAAAGTCGCACATTTCATCCCAGTCAAAACAACCTACACTGGAGCCAAGTTAGCGGAACTGTACATGTCACGAATTGTGTGTCTGCACGGTGTTCCAAAGAAGATAGGAAGATAGTGTCTGATCGAGGTACTCAGTTCACGTCGTGTTTCTGGCAGAAATTACATGAGTCCATGGATACAAAGCTCAATTTCAGTTCTGCATATCATCCGCAAACAGATGGACAGACTGAGCGAACAAATCAAGTATTAGAGGATATGTTGAGAGCATGCGCCCTCAAGCATGGAGGTAGTTGGGATAAAAGCTTGCCATATGCAGAATTCTCCTACAACAACAGTTATCAGGCAAGTCTCAAGATGGCCCCATTTGAAGCATTATATGGAAGAAAGTGCAGGACACCCCTGTATTGGAATCAGACAGGGGAAAGTCAAGTTTTTGGACCAGAGATTCTTCAAGAAGCAGATAGACAAGTCCAGATAATCCGAGATAATCTCAAGACTGCCCAGTCACGACAGAAAAGTTATGCCGATACACGAAGAAGGGAATTGACATTTGAAGTTGGAGATTTTGTGTATTTGAAGGTATCACCCATCAGAGGTTTACGTAGGTTTAAAGTGAAGGAAAAGTTGTCACCACGTTACATTGGACCTTTTCAGATCCTGGAAAGGAAAGGTGAAGTGGCATATCAATTGGAGTTACCAGCAAGATTGTCAGATGTCCATGATGTGTTCCATGTATCACAGTTAAAGAAATGTTTGAGAGTGCCAGAGGAGCAATTACCGTTGGAGGAACTTGATGTGCAAGAAGATTTAACTTATGCAGAGCATCCGATTAGAATTTTGGAAACATCTCAGAGGGTCACACGGAACAAGGTAATCAAAATGTGCAGAGTACGGTGGAGTCACCACTCAGAAGATGAGGCTACTTGGGAAAGAGAAGATGAACTGATTGCAGAATTCCCTCAGCTGTTCCCTAGTCCTTCCTAATCTCGAGGACGAGATTCTCTTTAAGGGGGGCAGGTTTTGTAACACCCAAAATATAGGAGCTAAAATTTCTAAAGGTATTTTCATAAAAATCATAAATTAAAATTTGTGCATGCATCTTTATTTCTTTCTTCTCCTATTTCTTTCTTTCAGCCAGCCCAATTTCTTCTCTTCTTCTTCTTTTTTTTCTTTTCCCGCGGCCAACCCAGTGGCCGATTTCCCTCAGCCGATCCTTGCTTCACCGACAGCTAGGACCCACCTGTCGGCGCCTTCTTCTTCTTTCTTCTTTCCCGACCCAGAGTCCAGAACGACTCCGAGCTGTTGTTCGCGCCCTTCTTTCTTTCTTCTTACCCGAGTCCTGATCGATTTCCGCAGCACCGCCTTCCTAATCTCGGCCGATCTGCCCCTATAAAATCCTGCCAAAGCCCCGCCTTGCAACCCACGCCAAACTCAAATCCTTTCCTCAACACAACATCGTCGTACGACCGCTGGAAGTTGCGCCTCGGAGGAACGCCGCTGACCCGTGTCGCCGATTCTCCGTCGACTCGCCGATCTGCAGCTTCTCCGCCGTCTTCAACTCTCGCCAGAGCTCCACGAGTTGACAACGTGACGTTCGAGCCAAATCAAGAGCAAGCTTACGAGGAAGAGAATCAACAGCTATTTGAAGGAGGCAAGTGGATTTCCCCCTCTGCATATTCTATTTGATCCCAACAACTGCATGAAAATACACTTTACTTTATTGTTGCTTGCATAAACTTGATGGGATTACCTATGCTAAGGACTTACCTAGTCTTTTACCCCAATCCTTGAAACACCTAGGTTTACTACTTTGTTGGGTAGTTACGCTTAGTTGCAAACTTTGGGATTGGTATTGGTTTACTCTTATGTTAATGTTGAACACGTTTCATATTGTGGTTTTATCGCGTAATATCAAGACCGACTTTGTTTAATGGGAACATGGAGAACCACCCAAGTGAACAGTGCAACCACAAAGTCATATGGCTCTGACCTTAGCCAATTAATTAGATGTGTAGTTTGCTGGTGGCCTTACCGAAAGGGCAAGGAGGGGGTCGGTGATAGGGGTCATAGCCCGGTCCTCTTGGGGTAGCTGCCTTTGCTAAGGAGCTGACCATTAGGGAGGTTTATGGACCACGCCGCTACTGAAACTCTAGCGGGCTGCCTAGCTCTTGACATGTCTTTGTAAAGGCTTCGTAGTGTACCCTCGCCACTCACCTCGGAAGTGTTTAAGGGCCTTGCAAACCCGGGCGATTCAGGGAAACACGATTTGTGGGTAAAGTGTACAACCTCTGCAGAGTGTAAAACTGTTATAACAGCCGTACTCACGGTTATGAGTGGCTTGGACCCTCACATGATAATTTAAACTTGAAGATTAATTAAACTGTGGTTCGTGGTTAATACTTGAGTTGATGATATCTTTATGTTTTTGCTAAAGTGGGATTGGTATAAACTTAAACCTAGTTAATAGATGCTTGATAATAAATATTTGACCAACTAAAAGCAACCGCTGCTGCAAACCTCAGCCTATCCTTGATGGCCTTGCATTTTTACCCCACTTGCTGAGTTCCAACCATAAGAGTACTCACCCTTGCACCTGCTGTTCAGAAGTTAACTTTGAAGAGGAGATCTTCGACGACTTCGAGGAGCTCTAGGTCCTGCGTTCACCAGTCATCGCCTGTGGAAGACGGAGTTGTTGAAGACTTCGTATAGGGTATAACGGTTTAACGTTAAAGACATTTGTGTCTCTTTTATATGGAGTGTAATACTTTATTTGGTTACTTTTTGAGCATTGTCTTTGATATATATTACACTTTCCGTCTACCATATGTGTGTGAATGAGATCCTGGCGCACATATGAGATGCATCTGGTTCTTTCTAGAATCGGGTGTGACAGCAGTCTCAATGGCCGTGAGAAACGGACGATTCGAATCGAATTTCTTAACCTTGCAAGGGAAACCCAAACACACGTCACGTGGTTACTCCCTAGAGTCACACGTGCAACTTTTCCCCTTTCTTTCCGGGGCTTGCCTTCACAGTTAGCTTGGGGCTCTTCCGAACTTGGGCTCGGGTCGTCAAGAGCTTCACTTAGATTCACTTGTGACAACCCTGGTAATTACATTTCCAAAATCAATGTCATTAGCCTAACTCTATGATTAAACCAACTAATGAAAGGGTGGAAAGAATTAAAACGAGTTCAGTTGGAATTCAAATTTAATTTGAGCACATTGGGTTACTTTTGAACTTTTAAATTTAACTTTCAAACCATAAGCCAAATGGGATTTTGCCTGAAACCAAAGTTGTAGAACTTTTTATTTTCAACAACTTTCGTGTTCAAAAGTTTTTGAAATTCCAATCAGAAAGAGGAGAAAACGCCCTGTTTGCACCTAGCCCCCTGAAGTTTTTCAAATTTTTGCACTTCGGTCCCTCCCTCACCCCTCCCTCCTCTGCTGCACCGCGCGCGCGCGCCCGACCGCCGCGCGCCAGGTGGCCGGCGTCGCCTGACCGGCGTGAAGCGCCAGGCCAGTGGCCGCCGCACCACCCCGCCACGGCCGGCTTTGCCCCGCCCCCACGCCGCGCGGCCAGTCAGCGCCCGCGCGTGCTGCCGCGCCCAGGCCGCCGCCCGGCCGCCCAGTCCCCGCGCTTCGCCGTGCCGCCCCGGCTCCCGCGCCCCGCCCGTCGCTGCGTCCGCCCTCCGCTCGAGCCGCTGCAGCAGCTCCTTCTCCAATCCGCGCGCCACGCTATCTCCTCTCTGCCACGCCAAATCCCCGGCCACCAGTAGCTCGCGCCCGCTCGCCGCACGACGCGCCGGCGTCCTGCTGCCGCCGCCGTGGCCAGTGCACGCCGTTGCCGTGCCCCGCCCCGCGCGTCGCCCAGGCACCTCCACACCCCCTCCTGCCCCTATAAAAGCCCCGCCCCGGCCGCCCGCGCGAGCCCCCGGCCACCAGAACGCCTCGCCGTCGCCATCGCCGCCGCCGAGCGCCGCCCGCCCGTGGACAGCTCTCCACCGCCGCCCACCACCCAAATTGAAGCGCCAGCCACCACTACATCACCACACCGAAGCTCGCCGACCCGCCCAATGCCGCCCAGAGCCACCGGAGCGCCGCCGCACGCGCTGCCGCCGCCGCCGCCGCCCCTGCTCGCCGTGGACAGCACGACCCCGACCCCCTCCGTCCAAGCCGAGCCCCTGAGCAGCTTCCCCACGCGCCACTGAAGCTCTCCGACCGGACCACGCCGCCCCAAGCCCGCCGGAGCACCGCCGTCGACGCGAGCCGCGCCGCCGCCGCCTCTGCTCCAACGCCGGCGAGCCCTTCCCGGTCGTCCCCCACCTGAACAACACCCCCACAAGGTAGCCCTCGCACCCCTGAACCTTCCCCGACCCTCGCCCCTCGCCGCCGGCGAGCCCCCTCGCCGGAATTTCGGCCGGCCGCCGCACCCGAGCCGCCCGAGGACCCAATTGCAAGAATTTAAATCTTTAGAAGGGTCTGAGCGTAAGATTCAAGGACCTAGTTGTAAAAGAAAGTTTCAAACCTAGATTCAAATTCAGTGAACTTGTAAAATTCGTATAAAATCGTAGAAAATTCAGAAAAATGCAAACTCAACTGTTCTGGAATCCTCAGAACAAACTCTACCACTTTTGTTACAAAAGGTTTCTCAGAATCTCAAAATATTTTGCTCTACATTAAATAGAAGCTTTAATGGACTTATTTTGTACCCACTGTTCTAGAGCAATGCTGACCCTAAATTTTGGGCAGTAAGTCAGTTGCTTGATGGTTAGGACTGTGTAAAAAGATCAGGCCTAAATTCCATCTCTAGCTTTACTGTTTGTTAAACTTATTTTTATTTCATGTGTAAGTAGAATGTTTTATCCCTGCAGTTAGGTGGTGAGTCACCCATTGAAATTTTTCCTATGCTAATGTATTGGTACCTAGAAGCCAGAGAAAAATTAGGAGACTCTTTATCCCACAGTAACCTACTTATTTGATTTATGTGCTGATAACATACATTAAATCAAGAAAATAGTATCTTAGCTTGGAAAATTCCCAAATTATTACTGGGAGTTGCACTGTTGTAGCGGTTGCTGTGTAAAAAGTTCCATGGACAAACACCCTGTGTAGGGTCCTGTAAAAATGAATCCTTGAATAGCCTAGGAGTAGAATGTCATATTTTCTATACTCTGAATACTGCATAATAAATCCTACAAAAATTACAGTAGCTTCTGCATGCTTAAGTGAAAGCTCTGTAAAAATCTTAGACTCATTTGTTGCACCAATTGTTCTGTACAAAAAGAACAAGAATCTAACAGCCACTAGGTAATGTATTTTTCATAATTAATCTGTTACATAAAATTGGCTGAAAATTTTGCAGTAAGCGCATCTTTCCCTGAGGTGCCTAAATCCAAAATTTCATGACCAGAAACTAGCCATTGTAGTAATTACTCTCAAATCGTAATCAAGTGCCATTTCCACGACTTAAACTTGTGCACTCATGTAGAAGCGACGACTCTCGCCGACGGAACTTACGAGCTGGTGCCCGCGTCCGAGAGTGAGCAGCGTGAAGCTCAAGCAAATCTAACTGAAGCTTTTGAAGACCCGAGCCCAAGTTCGGAAGAGCCCCAAGCGAACTGCGAAGGCAAGCCCCGGAGCATAACCCATTCTTTCCGAAATTATGCAACTCATTACTCCTTGCTTGTGCATTAAGTTTATAGGAGTTGGATGAAAACTTAGTTGCATGATACCAGGAACCCTTGCTTGAAAACTAGACGTAAGGTTCGATAGAATGCTGTGCTAATAGGACTCCGGTAAAAGTCGAGTGATTTCCTGTCACTCGCGAGAAAATAGGAGTTGAATGACTACTACACGCTGCAATCATAAGGACACGGACGGGCTATGGAACGATGGTTACGATTGAGGCCCGTCTGTCTAGTGAAAATTGCTAAGGCCGCAGGGTGTGGTAGTGATGGTTAAGTCTTTGAACGTACTAAACACATGCCGAGATTATGGGAATCGGTAAGCTTAAGTACCTGATTGGCCCGGCAAGGGGACGGCATCCTACCCTTTGAACTTCGGTCCCATGTGCATATGGCGAGTGCAGAGAGTGGTCACGACCCGGCGCCGAACCGTGGCGTGGAGCTCTTGTACTCTCGGAGGGTAGCCCCGATCCACGACCCGGAAAGAAAGGGGAAAAGTTGCACGTGTGACTCTAGGGAGTAACCACGTGACGTGTGTTTGGGTTTCCCTTGCAAGGTTAAGAAATTCGATTCGAATCGTCCGTTTCTCACGGCTATTGAGACTGCTTAACCATTTTTACCCACAGAGTAAGAAGAGGAACAATGATGATGAATGAACTGGTTGCATGAAAAATTTAATGCTTCACCATGTATGCTTTTAGGTAGCTGCCTATCTAGATTGGCTAACGAAACTAGAATCTTGAGCTAAAAGTTGAAAGTAAGGACCCACTTGTAGATGCTTTTCGGCAAAACAAACCCCTGAGCCAAAAAGCCTTGCATGTCTAGAGTCGGTGGAGTAGTTTCCACTACACGGGTAAGTCTTGCTGAGTATTAGTATACTCAGCCTTGCTTGTGACTCGTTTTCAGGTGAGCCCTTCGAAGACATGATTGCTAGCTTGACTTGGCCCTGCACTCTTCCCCCTGGTTGGTCGGTGGAATGGGATGCGCCCCCGTCCAACGGAGATAAGGCCGAGTGATGTCTCGTACGGGCTTCATCGAGACATTCTGTATCGTCGAGTAGTTTCCGTCGTTTATTTCCGCTGCAACTAAACTCTGAAGAATTTATTTATGATAATTGAAGTACTTGATTTCTAAAAAACTCAAAACTTGGTCTGTAATATTTACTTATACTAATGTTGTAATATTTGCTGGAATGTGGTATTCTCTGGGCTCGTCGTCGCATGAGCTTTTGTATGTATGGCGCTCGATCCGTTCACCGTGGTTGTATCGGGAAGTTATACCCGACAGACCAGTGGATTACTCCGTTTGAAGTGTAAGGTTCACCGAGAATGCCTTAATGGTGATGGTTAATACACTTGAGCCGGATTAATTCAGATGGTTCTGCCACAGCTGGTATCAGAGCCGTAGCTGGTGCCACAGCTGGCAACAGCGGACACCAGAGCCGAAATACATACGCCAGAGAATGCGACAAGCCTTAAAAACTCATTTTACTAAAAACTTGACTAGAAGGTTGTGTAACGAAATGCGTTGGTATGTTAAGGATGGTGCCTAGTTCGTAAAGCCCTAAGGGATTATGGGAAAGTTACTAGGTGGCTATCTAACTTCTATATATAGTATCAACTGACTTCCAGCACATTACCTTCTGTCAAAACTTACTTTCATGCAAAACCGACCTTAAATTCTGTAACGACGCACTCGTCGCTAAGGTAAGAAGGTAAGGATCCTCAGCCAACTGAGGGAGGTTGGCCTTCCTGTCGGTGATGCGAACCGAACGCTGCCCTCAAGCAGTGGCTTACTTGAGGTGCTGCCAATATGCCAACTGTTAGTTGAACATATTGGGAGTAGAAGGTTTGGCGCAGGGTATGGCGATCGCTGTTCATACCCCCGTCTCATGATGGTACCCCCGTGAATACGCTATCTCGATAGCGTATGTTAACGTCGTCTGTACGGCGGAAATTGTACAGATATCGTTTCTATAAGTAAACGGTAATGAATACGGACGCTTTCATGAGTGCTGGCATGAAAGGTTCATGATATATATATGCTTTGTCAATCTTCTGCAGGTACACTAACCGCGATTACGATAAGTTAAGGAACGATTAGAAAGACTCGACTAGCTATTATAGCGAGAGCCGTATTGGGTATGCCACCGAAACTATCTTCGTAAGACCAAAGTTATTTGGCAATTATTTTATTTTGTGAGAACGAATAGGACGTGCATACATCATGAACATATGTATCTGAAATCAAAAATGCGTTGTATGAGAGTGGTAAGGTTCTTGCGTATCTAAGCGTGGTTTGCATAAGGACCATCTAGCGAAACTGTCCGAATTCTGCCGTGACCAGAAAGAGCGAATTACTGACCCAAGAAAATGACCTTTTCTGGAGAAGTCCATGTTGAAGAAATTGTTCCAAATTTCGTGTTCTATCATTTGTTCAAAAATGAAAAATTCTGAACTTATGGATAGTGAGAAATAACAGAAACCTTGGAATGTCAGAATACTGTCCAGAATAAGCCCTTTTGCCTCTTAAATTTTTAGGCCCCCTTCCTGCGGTTTTCTGCAAAAGAGCACAACACGAAACTTGTTCCAAATTTACCCAGGAAGCTGCCGTTAAAATTTGGTAAACTTTGGCTGGGTAGATTTTTCCTGGTGTACGAAACTCTAGCCCTCTGTTCACTGAAAATTCTGGGTAGACAGTAAGGTAAAACCTGAAAAGAAAGACCATCTTAGAGACCTAATTAGCTCTGGAGTTGACTAGCAAAGTTGTTCACAAATACCTTAGGAGTGGCCTGGTGAAATTTGAGAATTTTTGGATTAGAACTGTGGGAGTTATGGTTATTTTTGCACACTATACAGAATCTGCCCTATTGCTGTTCACAGTTTTTCACTATCTCACTCCATTTGATCTTTTGTTCAGATGGCCGAGCCTGTTGATATGATGGTGGATGAGGATGGACGCGTACACTCGCAGTGTCTCCACTGGGAGGGCTTTCCCTCTATTTTGTGGGATGTTCTGCGTACCGCGGGCTATCTAGTTCCCCCACGTTACGCCGGACTGGAGTTTGCAGAAAATGGAGTTACCCAGTGCCGTGTCAACGTGACTATCTTTCCGCACCCGCTACACCCGGAGTGGCCCGCCTTGGAGCTTGAGGCTGTTGGTCGCCGTTTGGCCGATACTTGGGAGCTTGCAGCCATGAGGGCGCTCACCACGTTTTGTGCGCAGCGTCCCGAGGTTGTCACACTCACTCCCATTGGATTGTTTCCTGCTGCCCAGGATAACGACCCCTTTTGGCTCAACAGGGTGCAGCACGCACAGTACTTGGTAGACTTTCATGCCCAGGAGACTATCCATACCTCCGTGCGGTGCATGAGTGCACTCTACCGGCTTCAGACTCTCCAGAGTCAGGCACTTGAGCAGCTCACTGATCTTGCTCAGGCCTACCATATGATGGCAGATACCAGGGATGAGCAGATAAAGGAGCTCAGTCAGGATCTTGAGGACAGAGATGCTCAGATTGGCCAACTTGAGGGCCAAATCCAGGAGCAGGACACTCTCATGGGTGAGAGAGATGCCACGATAGCACAGTTGGAGGAGCAGCTCCATGATCTGAGCCTGGAGTTGGAGGACGCGAATGAGCACATTCAGTGGCACCATGACCAGAATGACCATCCCCATGAGGAGGACATGGAGGAGGATGAGGAGGAGCCACAGGAGATTGATGGTATCTCAGGTATGGATTTCGAGGGTGAGGTACCACAGGCACCTCAGATGGGAGCTCACTCTCCTGCTCACAGCGAGTCGTCCGTCAACGACTTGGATGATTTCTAGAGGACGACCTAGGAGGACTTTTGCACATACTCCTCGATAGGGTAGCCTAACTTTTGGCAAGTGTTGTAATAGGCTAACTAGGAGTTGAGTAACTCTTTTGTGTTGGGTACACCTGAACCATGTGGATACCCTCAGCATGTAAGGAACGGCGATAAACTTGGGTGATTTCGTTGTAATTTGGTAAACGATGAAATCCACAATCGCTGAGACTTGTCGGAATTTTTACCCATGTCTCCTTGCATCTCTTGGCTGAGTGTTGAATACCAGACTTGTGCTAAATTTTGTGATCTGGGTGCTCACAAAAATTCAGCATCATTGGACCTCGCTAGTTTAAGATATAGGCAAAACCGTACCGATCAGTCTGCTGAAAAACAGCTAAGGCAGTAAGGCAAAGGACGAGCTTTTCGACCACCTTAGCTATAGTTCTAGCACCGAAGTTAAATACCAAAGTGGTGCATTCCTAAATCCGCTGACTACTGCGAAAGTTTGAGAAGTTTTGGATGGACCCACAGCAGGCTATGATTTCTCTCGTAGAAAACAGAGATTCTGTCCATACTTCTAGCTGTGACGTCGGAAGTCTATGACTACACCAATTATTTATGAATCAAGGAAGTAACATGGATCGCGTTGCTAATGGTAACCTTTCATGTTTCAGATGGTTGGATCAACACGTGGCAACCCCGAGGGTTTTGGTGCCGGTGGCAGCCGCTCGCGACAATCGCCACCACCCCCGCCCAGTTTGGTGGAAGTGATGGCCGCTCAAACCGAGCTGCTGCGTCAGATTGTGCAAGGACAACACCAGCAGAGGGGTGGGCACAATGCTCACCAACCACAAGCTGCAGGATACACGGATTTCCTAGGGACCCAGCCGCCCTTGTTCCATAAGACAGAGGAACCCCTGGACGCAGATGCATGGATTCGCACTATCGAATCCAAGTTCACACTACTTGTGGCCCCATGCTCAGAGGCCAACAAGGCTCGTTTTGCCGCGCAACAGCTTCGCGGTACCGCTCGTCTGTGGTGGGACCACTATTCTGCGATGCTCCCGGCTGACCATGTGGTCGACTGGGATGAATTCAAGACCGCGTTTCGGGCACATCATATCCCCGAGGGTCTCATGGAGAGGAAGTTGAACGAGTTCCTGGCACTCACCCAGGGCACCCGCACCGTGCTGCAGTACGCCCAGGCGTTCAACAACTTATGTCAGTATGCGGGCTATCACGCTGATACGGATGCCAAGAAGCGTGATCGTTTCCGTCGAGGTCTGAATACCAAGCTCAAGGAACGTCTGAACCTAGCCAGGGCTGACACCTACAACGAATTGGTCAATATGGCCATTACCCAGGAAGACTGTATCATGGCATACCGGGCAGAGAAGAAGAGAAAGGCACCCACAGGACCATCAAGTGCCCAACCACCAAGGTATCGCATCGTGCAAAATGCCGCACCCACAGCTCCACCAAGGGCCCCGCAGCCAGGAAGATGGATTGCCAGACCCCCACAGCAGCCAGGCACGGTACGACCCCCGATGCCTCCACAGAATGGTCCGAGGCCCATTCTTCAGCAGTCTCTTCGACCTAGCCCCGCGAATCGCTGTTTCAAATGCGGGAGTTCCAACCATTTCGCACGAGAATGCCCTCAGCCTGGACAGCCCAACCAAGGTCAAGGATCCAACCCGAACACCAAGAACAGGGGCAAGAGACAGACCCTGCAAGTCAAGCAAGGACGGATTAACTTCACCACGCTTGCAGAGCTTCCTGAAGGAGCCCCAGTGATGTCGGGTACATTCTCTATCCATAACAAGCCTGCAGTTATATTATTTGATTCTGGTGCATCGCATAGTTTCATAAGTGCAAAATTCGGTGCAAAAGTAGGCTTGGATGTTTGTCACACCAAAGGGTCATATATGATATCAACACCGGGTGGTAAAATTGCTTCAAACCAAATGATTAGACAAGTACCAGTCAAATTGGGTAGTAAAACCATCGACACGGACCTTGTCCTTTTACCCCTTGACGGCATGGACATTATTTTGGGAATGAACTGGATGGCTATGCATGGAGTCACGCTGGACCTTTCTTTCCGAGCCGTTGAGATAAATTCACCTAGTCACGGAGCCACTACCCTTTACCTACCATTCCTAGATTGTACGGATTCCTGTGCTTATAAGATGGAAGGACTTAAGCCAGATAATATTCCTGTGGTAAACGAGTATGCCGATGTTTTCCCGGATGACTTACCAGGAATGCCCCCGGATAGGGATATCGAGTTCGTTATTGAACTACAGCCAGGCACTGCACCTATATCCAAGAGACCATATAGGATGCCCCCTAAAGAATTGGCAGAGCTGAAAATTCAACTCCAAGAACTACTGGACAAAGGTTTTATTCGCCCTAGCGCGTCACCTTGGGGATGTCCAGCCCTATTCGTAAAGAAGAAGGATGACAGTTTGAGATTATGTGTGGACTACCGACCTCTCAATGCGGTAACAGTTAAAAATAAATACCCCCTTCCTCGCATCGATGTACTCTTCGATCAATTAGCTGGAGCCAGAGTCTTCTCAAAGATTGATCTTCGTTCGGGATATCATCAGATCAAGGTTCGCCCGTGCGATGTTCCTAAGACTGCCTTCTCCACACGATATGGACTATATGAATTCTTGGTCATGTCTTTTGGACTCACCAATGCCCCTGCCTACTTCATGTATCTCATGAATTCGGTATTCATGCCCGAACTGGACAAATTCGTCGTAGTGTTCATCGACGACATTCTTATCTATTCCAAGGATGAGGAAGAGCATGCCAAGCACCTTCGCATTGTTCTTCAGCGACTCAGAGACCATCAGCTCTATGCTAAGTTTTCTAAGTGTGAATTCTGGTTGGATACTGTAAAGTTCTTAGGTCACACGATCTCCAGCGAAGGCATAGCTGTTGACCCCAGCCCTCCACACCCCCTCCTGCCCCTGTAAAAGCCCCGCCCCGGCCGCCCGCGCGAGCCCCCGGCCACCAGAACGCCTCGCCGTCGCCATCGCCGCCGCCGAGCGCCGCCCGCCCGTGGATAGCTCTCCACCGCCGCCCACCACCCAAATTGAAGTGCCAGCCACCACTACATCACCACACCGAAGCTCGCCGACCCGCCCAACGCCGCCCAGAGCCACCGGCGCTCCGGTGGTTCTGGGCGGCGTTGGGCGGGTCGGCGAGCTTCAGGGGGATGATGTAGTGGTGGCTGAAGCTTCAATTTGGGCGGTGGGCGACGGTGGAGGGCTGTCCACGGCGGGCGGCGCTCGACGGCGGTAATGGCGGCGACGAGGCGTTCTGGGTGCGTGGCTCGCGCGGGCGGCCGGGGCGCGGCTTTTATAGGGGCAGGAGGGGGTGTGGAGGGGCCTGGGCGATGCGCGGGGCGGAGGCACGGCACGGCGCGGCACTGGCCATGGCGGGCGGCAGCAGAACGCCGGCGCGGCGTGCGGCGAGCGGGCGCGGGTGACTGGCGGCCGGAGATTTGGCGTGGGCGCGAGGGGATAGCGCGGGGCGTGGATTGGAGAAGGGGCTGCTGCAGCGGCTCAGGCGGAGGGCAGGCGCAGCGACGGGCGGGGCGCGGGAGCCGGGGCGGCACGGCGCGTCGCGGTGGTTGGGCGCGGCGGGCGGCGAGGCGGGACGCGGCAGCGGCGTGCGCACGCGCGGGCGGGTACTGGGCAGCGCGGCGTGGGGAGGGGGGCAAAGCCGGGCGTGGGGGAGTGGCGCGGTGGCCACTGGCCTGGCGCCTCGCGCCGGTCAGGCGTCGCCGGCCACCTGGCGCGCGGCGGTCGGGCGGGGAGGGGAGAGAGAGGGGGGCGGGGGCGAGGGGCCTAATTGCGAGAATTTGAAAAACTTCAGGGGGCTGGGTGCAAACCGGGCGTTTTCTCCTCTTTCTAATTTGAATTTCAAAAACTTTTGGACACGAAAGTTGTTCAGAATAAAAAGTTCTACAAGTTTGGTTTCAGGCAACATCTCATTTGGCTTATGGTTTGAAAGTTAAATTTAAAAGTTCAAAAGTGTCCAAATGTGCCCAATTTAAATTTGAATTTCAACTTCTCTCGTTCTAATCCTTTTCACCCTTTTATTAGTTGGTTAAGCATTGGGTTAGGCTACTGACATTGATTTTAGAAATGAAATTTTTCAGGGCTGTCACATCCTTCCCCCCTTAACAAGAATCTCGCCCCGAGATTCGGTAATTCTTAGTGTGGGCGTGGGTGCACATACCAGTGGTTGAGATAAGAAACCCAGGGAAATGTTGGTTTAGGTAGCTCTCGGTTTCCCAGGTGGCTTCTTCTTCCGTGTGGTGATTCCATTGTACTTTATACATTCTAATCACTTTCCTCCTGGTCTCTCTTTCTTTTTGATCCAAAATCTTAACTGGGTGTTCGACATACGAGAGGTCGTGTTCCAACGATATTTCTTGTTGTTCCACAATCTCGGTAGGGACTCGAATACACTTCTTGAGTTGAGATACGTGGAAGACATCATGGGTGCCCGTGAGCTGAGGGGGCAGTTGTAATTTGTAGGCTACGGGTCCGCAGCTCTCAATGATTTCGTAAGGACCAACATAACGGGGAGCTAGTTTACCTTTGATTCCAAATCTTCGCACTCCCTTGGTTGGTGAAACTCGAAGATAGACATGATCGCCAACTTCGAACTTTAGGGGCTTTCTCCTTTTGTCAGAATAGCTCTTTTGTCGGGCTTGTGCGGCTTTAAGATTTGCTTGTATTACTTTTACTTTCTCCTCTGCCTCGATTATCAGGTCGGGTCCAATTATCTTACGTTCTCCGGTTTGTGACCAGCTCAAAGGAGTTCGACACCTTCGTCCGTACAGGGCCTCAAATGGTGCCATTTTCAAACTCGTTTGATAGCTGTTGTTGTACGAGAACTCTGCTAGGGGTAGGCATTTGTCCCAATTCTTGTCATAATGAATGACGCAAGCTCTCAGTATGTCTTCAAGAATTTGGTTTACTCTTTCCGTTTGTCCGTCAGTCTGAGGATGGTATGCCGAGCTGCGAATCAGTTTGGTACCAAGAGACGTTTGCAGTTGTTCCCAAAAGCGTGCTACAAACTGAGGACCACGATCGAAAATAATTGTCTTAGGTATTCCATGCAGGCAAACAATACGATCGAGGTAAATCTCGGCATATTTCTTGGTAGAATAGGTGGTGTGTACCGGAAGAAAATGTGCCGTCTTTGTGAGTCTATCCACGATCACCCATATGGAATCATGTTTCTGGGAAGTGTTTGGTAGTCCAACGATGAAGTCCATACTTATGTCTTCCCATTTCCAGGATAGTATAGGTAACGGTTGTAGTGTACCGGCTACCTTCAAGTGGCTAGCTTTTACTCTCTGGCACGTGTCACATTCCGAGACATACGTAGCAATTTCTCTTTTCATTCTAGTCCACCAGAAGTTTTTCCTTAGGTCTTGATACATTTTGCTACTGCCGGGGTGGATAGAGAATTTGGAAAGGTGTGCCTCATCGAGAATTTGCTTGCGGAGTTCACGATTCTTCGGGACGACTATACGACTTTCGAACCATAGAACTCCCTTATGGTCCTGGCGGAAACATTTGTACTTCTCCTCACCTAGAGCGAGTTTTTGTTTGATGATCTTAATTCCTTCATCATGTAGTTGTGCCATGACGATTTGGTCGTGAAGAGTGGGCTCAACTGAGATGTGATTTAGAGTGCCTTGGGAAACCATTTCCATGTTAAGCTTCCTCATTTCTGCACACAATGTCTCATGGTAAGACTCCATGGATAAGCAATGGCAATGGGACTTGCGGCTTAGTGCATCCGCGACTACATTAGCCTTGCCGGGGTGATAGTGCACTTCAAGGTCATAATCCTTGATTAATTCTAGCCATCTCCGTTGTCTCATATTCAGATCGGCTTGTGTGAAGATATACTTGAGACTCTTATGATCCGTGTAGATATTGCACTGTGTACCCATGAGATAGTGCCTCCATATTTTCAGAGCGTGGATGACAGCTGCAAGCTCAAGATCATGAGTGGGATAATTTTGCTCGTGAGGCCGAAGGGCTCATGAGGCATATGCAATCACTCGATTCTCTTGCATAAGCACACATCCTAGACCAGTACCCGATGCGTCACAATACACATCGAACGACTTGGTATTATCGGGTTGAGCTAGCACAGGTGCAGTAGTCAGATGCTCTTTGAGAGTGTGGAAAGCTTCCTCACATTTCTCATTCCATACAAACTTTACTTCTTTCTTTAACAGTTCCGTCATGGGCTTAGCAATTCGAGAGAAATCCGGGATGAAGCGACGGTAGTAACCGGCTAAGCCGAGAAAACTGCGAATCTGATGAACGGAGGCAGGGGGTTTCCAATCCATCACCTCTTGTACCTTGCTGGGGTCAACAGCTATGCCTTCACTGGAGATCGTGTGACCTAAGAACTTTACAGTATCCAACCAGAATTCACACTTAGAAAATTTAGCATAGAGTTGATGGTCTCTTAGTCGCTGAAGAACAATGCGAAGGTGCTTGGCATGCTCTTCCTCATCCTTGGAATAGATAAGGATGTCGTCGATGAACACTACGACGAATTTGTCAAGTTCGGGCATGAATACCGAATTCATGAGATACATGAAGTAGGCAGGGGCATTGGTGAGTCCAAAGGACTTGACCAAGAATTCATATAATCCATATCGTGTGGAGAAGGCAGTCTTAGGAATATCGCACGGGCGAATCTTGATTTGATGATATCCCGAACGAAGATCAATCTTTGAGAAGACTCTGGCTCCAGCTAATTGATCGAAGAGTACATCGATACGGGGAAGTGGGTATTTATTCTTAACAGTTACCGCATTGAGAGGTCGGTAATCCACACATAGTCTTAAACTGTCATCCTTTTTCTTTACAAAAAGGGCTGGACATCCCCAAGGTGACGCGCTAGGGCGAATGAAACCCTTGTCCAGTAGTTCTTGGAGTTGAATTTTCAGTTCTGCCAATTCTTTAGGGGGCATCCTATATGGTCTTTTGGATATAGGTGCAGTGCCTGGTTGAAGTTCAATGATGAACTCAATGTCCCTATCCGGTGGCATTCCTGGTAAGTCATCCGGAAAAACGTCGGCATACTCGTTTACCACAGGAATATCATCTAGCTTAAGTCCTTCCATCTTGTAAGCACAGGAATTCGTGCAATCTAGGAATGGTAGGTAAAGGGTAGTGGCTCCGTGACTAGGTGAATTTATCTCAACGGCTCGGGAAGAAAGGTCCAGTGTGACTCCATGCATAGTCATCCAGTTCATTCCCAAAATAATATCCATGCCGTCAAGGGGTAAAAGGACAAGGTCTGTGTCGATGGTTTTACTACCCAACTTGACTGGTACTTGTCTGATCATTTGGTTTGAAGCAATTTTACCACCCGGTGTTGATATCATATATGACCCTTTGGTGTGACAAACATTCAAGCCTACTTTTGCACCGAATTTTGCACTTATGAAACTATGCGATGCACCAGAATCAAATAATATAACTGCAGGTTGTTGTGGATAGAGAATGTATCGGACATCACTGGGGCTCCTTCAGGAAGCTCTGCAAGCGTGGTGAAGTTAATCCGTCCTTGCTTGACTTGCAGGGTCTGTCTCTTGCCCCTGTTCTTGGCGTTCGGGTTGGATCCCTGACCTTGGTTGGGCTGCCCAGACTGAGGGCATTCTCGTGCAAAGTGGTTAGAACTCCCGCATTTGAAACAGCGATTCGCGGGGCTAGGTCGAAGAGACTGTTGAAGAATGGGCCTCGGACCATTTTGTGGAGGCATCGGGGGTCGTACCATGCCTGGCTGCTGCGGGGGTCTGGCAATCCATCTCCCTGGTTGAGGGGCCCTAGGTGGAGCTGTGGGTGCGGCATTTTGCACGATGCGATACCTTGGTGGTTGGGCACTTGATGGTCCAGCGGGTGCCTTTCTCTTCTTCTCTGCCCGGTGTGCCATGATACAGTCTTCCTGGGTAATGGCCATATTGACCAATTCGTTGTAGTTGTCAGCCCTGGCTAGGTTCAGACGTTCCTTGAGCTTGGTATTCAGACCTCGGCGGAAACGATCACGCTTCTTGGCATCCGTATCAGCGTGATAGCCCGCGTATTGGCACAGGTTGTTGAAGGCCTGAGCATACTGAAGTACAGTGCGGTTATCCTGAGTGAGAGCTAAAAACTCATTTAGCTTTCTTTCTATGAGACCTTCGGGAATATGGTGCGCCCGGAACGCAGTCTTGAATTCATCCCAGGTGACAATGTGATCAGCGGGGAGCATAGCAAAATAGTGGTCCCACCATAGACGAGCTGTACCGCGAAGCTGTTGCGCGGCAAAGCGAGCTTTGTTGGCCTCTGAGCATGGGGCCACAAGTAGTGTGAACTTGGATTCGATGGTGCGAATCCAAGCGTCTGCGTCCAAGGGTTCCTCTGTCTTATGGAACAAGGGAGGCTGGGTCCCCAGAAAATCCGTATATCCTGCAGCTTGGGGGTGGGGGACATTTTGCCCACCCTACTGGTGGTGTTGCTGTCCTTGCACCAGCTGACGCAGCAGCTCGGTTTGAGCGGCCATTACTTCAACCAAGCTGGGTGGTGGCGGCGGCTGTGGTTGTGATCCACTTGCGCTAGCACCAAAACCATCCGGGTTACCACGGGTTGCTCCAACCATCTGAAAAGGCGAAGGTTCTTCATTAGCAACGTGATCCATGTTGCTTCCACGACTCAAAAAGATCTAACGCAGAATAGTAGACCTCCAAAAGGTCCTGGATGGAATCGCGGGCATAAAAACTGTCTGCCATAAGAATCTTATAACTCCTGGTAGGTTCATCCAAAGTTCCTCATATTTTGGCAGTGGATAGGGAATTTAGGGATGTACAACTTTGATATTCAGCCAAGATGCTAAATCGATGGATAAGATGGTCAAACGATTCACTCTTTGCTTCGCTGGTTGGCTGTTTTTTTTCAGCAGAACAAGTTATAGTACCTGGCCTATAACTCAAACTAGAAAGATCCAATAGGGTTGAAATTTGGTGAGAACCTAGATCACAGAATTTAGGACAAGTTTGGTATTCAACACTTTGGCTGGATTAGGCTCTAACATGGCTGTTCCCTTAAGGTATCACTTCTCTGTCCACCCAGAATTTTTAGTGAACATGGGACCAATATTTCGTGCACCAGGGAAAATCTACCCGGCCAAAATTTACCAAATTTTAACAGCAGCTACCTGGGTAAATTTGGAACAAGTTTTGTGTTGTACTCTTTTGCAGAAAACTGTGGGAAGGGGGCCTAAAAATTTAAGTGGCTGGACTGCTCATTTTGGACAGAAACCAACACACCAAGGTCTTTGTTGTTTCTCATTACCCATATGTCCAGAATTTTTTTCGTATTTAGACAGGGGGTAGAATACGGATTTTGGAACAAAAACTTTCAACCTGAGTTTCTTCCGAAAGGGTCATTTTCTCAGCTTAATAATTTCATCTTTTCGGATAAGGCGGAAAGTGACCGGTTTGCTAGATAATCCTTAGGCAAGTCAATCGTGTGGGCGCATGAACCTTGCCACTCTCATACAATGCATTTTCAATTTCAGATATATATGGTCATGATGCATGCACGTCCTATTCGTCCTCACAAAATAAAATAATTGCCAAATAACTTTTGGTCTTACGAAGATAGTTTCGGTGGCATACATGATACGCCTCTCACTATAATAGCTAGTCGAGATTTTCTAACCGTTCTTTAACTTATCGTATTCGCGGTTAGTGTACCTGCAGAAGATTAACAAAGCATATATATATATTTTAAGAACCTTTCATGCCAGCACTCATGAAAGCGTCCGTATTCATTACCGTTTACTTATAGAAACGATATCTGTACAATTTCCGCCGTACAGACGACGTTAACATACGCTATCGAGATAGCGTATTCACGGGGGTACCGTCATGAGACGGGGGTATGAACAACGATCGCCATACCCTGCGCCAAACCTTCTACTCCCAACATGTTCAACTAACAGTTGGCATATTGGCAGCACCTCAAGTAAGCCACTGCTTGAGGGCAGCGTTCGGTTCGAATCACCGACAGGAAGGCCAAGCTCTCTCAGTTGGCTGAGGATCCTTACCTTCTTACCTTAACGACGAGTGCGTCGTTATAGAAATTAAGTTCGGTTGTGCATGAAAGTAAGTTTTGACAGAAAGTAATATGCTGGAAGTCAGTCGATAATATATATAGAAGTTAGATAGCCACCTAGTAACTTTCCCATAATCCCTTAGGGCTTTACGAACTAGGCACCATCCTTAACGCACCAACGTATTTCGCAACACATCCTTCTAGTAAAGTTTTATGAAAATAAGTTTTTAAGGCTTGTCGCATTCTCTGGCGTATGCATTTCGGCTCTGGTGCCAACTGTTACCAGCTGTGGCACCAGCTACGGCTCTGATACCAGCTGTGGCAGAACCACCTGAATTAATCTGGCTCAAGTGTATTAACCATCACCATTAAGGCAATCTCAGTTAACCTTACACTTCAAACGGAGTAATCCACTGGTCTGTCGGGTATAACCTCCCGATACAACCACGGTAGAGCGGATCGAGTGCCATACATACAAATGCTCATGCGACGATGAGCTCAGAGAATACCACATTCCAGCAATATTACAACATTAGCATAAGTAAATATTACAGACCAAGTTCTGAGTTTTAGAAACCAAGTACTTCAATGATCATCACTAAATAGTTTCTTCAGAGTTTAAGTTGCAGCGGAAAATAAAACAACGGAAGCTACTTCGACGATAAGGATGTCCCGATGAAGCCCATACGAGACATCACTCGGCATTATCTCCGTTGGACGGGGGCGTATCCCATTCCACCGACCAACCAGGGGGAAGAGTGCAGGGCCATGTCAAGCTAGCAATCATATCTTCGAAAGTCTCACCTGAAAACGAGCCACAAGCAAGGCTGAGTATACTAATACTCAGCAAGACTTACCCGAGTAGTGGGATCTACTCCACCGACTCTAGATATGCAAGGCTTTTGGCTCAGGGGTTTGTTTTGCCGAAAAGCTTCTACAAGTGGGTCCTTACTTTCAACTTTTAGCTCAAGATTCTAGTTTCGTTAACCATTCTAGATAAGCAGCTATCCAAAAGCATACATGGTGAAACATTAAATTTTCATCCAACCAGTTCATTCATCCTCATTGTTCCTCTTCTTACTCTGTGGGTAAAAATGGTTAAGCAGTCTCAATGGCCGTGAGAAACGGACGATTCGAATCGAATTTCTTAACCTTGCAAGGGAAACCCAAACACACGTCACGTGGTTACTCCCTAGAGTCACACGTGCAACTTTTCCCCTTTCTTTCCGGGTCGTGGATCGGGGCTACCCTCCGAGAGTACAAGAGCCCCACGCCACGGTTCGGCGCCGGGTCCTGACCACTCTCTGCACTCGCCATATGCACATGGGACCGAAGTTCAAAAGGTAGGATGCCGTCCCCTTGCCGGGCCAATCAGGTACTTAAGCTTACCGATTCCCATAATCTCGGCATGTGTTTAGTACGTTCAAAGACTTAACCATCACTACCACACCCTGCGGCCTTAGCATTTTTCACTAGACAGACGGGCCTCAATCGTAACCATCGTTCCATGGCCCGTCCGTGTCCTTATGATTGCAGCGTGTAGTAGACATTCAACTCCTATTTTCTCGCGAGTGACAGGAAATCACTCGGCTTTTACCGGAGTCCAATTAGTAAGCATTCTATCGAACCTTACGTCTAGTTTTCAAGCATGGGTTCCTAACATCGTGCAACTAAGTTTTCATTCAACTCCTATAAACTTAATGCACAAGCAAAAGAGTAGTGAGTTGCAGAATTTAGGAAAAGAAATGGGTTATGCTCCGGGGCTTGCCTTCACAGTTAGCTTGGGGCTCTTCCGAACTTGGGCTCGGGTCTTCAAGAGCTTCAGTTAGATTCACTTGAGCTTCACGCTGCTCACTCTCGGACGCGGGCACCAGCTCGTAAGTTCCGTCGGCGAGAGTCGTCGATTCTACATGAATGCACAAGTTTAAGTCGTGTCAATAGTAATCGACATGATTTAAGTGTAATTAATACAGTGGATAGTTTCTGGTCATGAAATTTTGGGTTTAGGCACATCGGGGAATGATGTGCTTACTGCAAAATTTTCAGACAATTTCATGCAGCAGATTAATTATGAAAAATATATTACATAGTTGCTGTTATATCCTTGTTCTTTTTGTACAGAACAATTGGTGCAACAACTGAGTCTAAGATTTTTACAGAGCTTCCATTTAAGCATGTAGGAGCTACTGTAATGTTTGTAGGATTCATTATGCAGTATTCAGAGCATAGAAAATATGACATTACACACCTAGGTTATTCAAGGATTCATTTTTACAGGACCCTACACAGGGTTTTTGTCCATGGAACTTTATACACAGAAACCTCTACCACAGTGTATCTCCTAGTAAACATTTGAGAATTTTCCAAGCTAAGATACTATTTTCTTGATTTAATGTATGTTATTAGCACATAAATCCAATAATTAGGTTCCTGTGAGATATAAAGTCTCCCAATTTTTCTCTGGCATCTGGGTTCCAATACACTAGCAGAGAAAAAGTTTCATTTGGTGATTCATCACCTAACTGCAGGGATAAAATATTCTACTTAAACATGGTATGAAACTAAGTTTAATAAACAGTAAAGCTAGAGATGAAATTTGGGACTGGTCTTTTTACACAGCCCTAAACATTAAGCAACTAACTCACTGTCCAAATTTTAGGGTCAGCGTTGATCTACAACAGTGGGTACAAAATAAGTCCATTAAAGCTTCCATTTAAAGTAGAGCAAAATATGTTGAGATTCTGAGAAACTTTTTGTAACAAAAGTGGTAGAGTTTGTTCTAAGAATTCCAGAACAGTCGAGTTTGCATTTTTCTGAATTTTCTACGAATTTATACGGATTTTTCAAGTTCACTGAATTTGAATCTAGATTTGAAACTTTCTTTTACAACTGGGTCCTTGAATCTTACGCGCAGACCCTTCTAAAGATTTAAATTCTTGCAATTGGGTCCTCGGGCGGCTCGGGTACGGCGGCCGGCTGAAATTCCGGCGAGGGACTCGCCGGCGGCGAGGGGTGAGGGTCGGGGAAGGTTCAGGGGTGCGAGGGCTACCTCGTGGGGGTGTTGTTCAGGTGGGGGACGGCCGGGAAGGGCTCGCCGGCGTTGGAGCAGAGGCGGCGGCGGCGCGGCACGCGTCGACGGCGGTGCTCCGGCGGGCTTGGGGCTGCCTGGTCCGGTCAGCGAGCTCCAGTGGTGCGTGGGGAAGCTGCTCAGGGGCTTGGCTTGGACGGAGGAGGTTGGGGTCAAGCTGCCCACGGCGAGCAGGGGCGGCGGCGGCGGCGGCAGCGCGGGCGGCGGCGCTCCGGTGGTTCTGGGCGGCGTTGGGCGGGTCGGCGAGCTTCAGGGGGATGATGTAGTGGTGGCTGAAGCTTCAATTTGGGCGGTGGGCGGCGGTGGAGGGCTGTCCACGGCGGGCGGCGCTCGGCGGCGGTAATGGCGGCGGCGAGGCGTTCTGGGTGCGTGGCTCGCGCGGGCGGCCGGGGCGCGGCTTTTATAGGGGCAGGAGGGGGTGTGGAGGGGCCTGGGCGATGCGCGGGGCGGAGGCACGGCACGGCGCGGCACAGGCCACGGCGGGCGGCAGCAGAACGCCGGCGCGGCGTGCGGCGAGCGGGCGCGGGTGACTGGCGGCCGGAGATTTGGCGTGGGCGCGAGGAGATAGCGCGGGGCGTGGATTGGAGAAGGGGCTGCTGCAGCGGCTCAGGCGGAGGGCAGGCGCAGCGACAGGCGGGGCGCGGGAGCCGGGGCGGCACGGCGCGTCGCGGTGGTTGGGCGCGGCGGGCGGCGAGGCGGGACGCGGCAGCGGCGTGCGCACGCGCGGGCGGGTACTGGGCAGCGCGGCGTGGGAGGGGGGCAAAGCCGGGCGTGGGGGAGTGGCGCGGCGGCCACTGGCCTGGCGCCTCGCGCCGGTCAGGCGTCGCCGGCCACCTGGCGCGCGGCGGTCGGGCAGGGAGGAGAGAGAGGGGGGGGGGGGGGGGGGGGCGAGGGGCCTGATTGCGAGAATTTGAAAAACTTCAGGGGGCTGGGTGCAAACCGGGCGTTTTCTCCTCTTTCTAATTTGAATTTCAAAAACTTTTGAACACGAAAGTTGTTCAGAATAAAAAGTTCTACAAGTTTGGTTTCAGGCAACATCTCATTTGGCTTATGGTTTGAAAGTTAAATTTAAAAGTTCAAAAGTGTCCAAATGTGCCCAATTTAAATTTGAATTTCAACTTCTCTCGTTCTAATCCTTTTCACCCTTTTATTAGTTGGTTAAGCATAGGGTTAGGCTACTCACATTGATTTTAGAAATGAAATTTTTCAGGGCTGTCACAAGCACCGTCGCCGATGCTCCGCCACGCTGCCGCTCCTATGCTCCGCGCCGACGAGCACCTCCGGCCAGCCCGAACCCCGACCAAGGCCACCCCAAGGTAGCTCTCACCTCTCTGGATCTCCACGACCCTTTTCCCCTCGCCGCCGACGAGCCCCCTCGCCGGAATCTGGACGGCCGCCATGCCAGCGCCGCTAGGGACCACATTGCTTTGATTGCAATCTTCCCAGGGGCCTGCACGCAAGTTTCCAGGGACCCCTCTGTAAAAGAAAGTTTTAACCCTAGATTCAAAATCAGTGAAGTAATAAAATTCATATAAAATCATAGAAAAGTCAAAAAAATATAAACTCAACTATTCTGGAATCTTTAGATGAAAATCTACAACTTTTGTTACATGCATTTCTTCAGTTGCTTGCTAAATCTTGCTATAAATTAAATGGAAGGTTTAATGGACTTTAATTGTACCCACTGTTGTAGACAAAGGCTAAACCTGAAAAATTTAACAGTAGATTGGTTGCTTGATTTGTAGGCCAGTGTAAGAATATTAGGACCAGAACCCATCTCTAGCTAAACTTTTTAATAAAACTTGTTTATGACATGAAATAATAAAACTAAATTGTAACTGCTGTTGTATTGTGATTCTTGTGGTGAAACTTTTCCAGAGCTGTTTTATTGATGCCTAAATACCACAGAAAAAGTTTAGAACGTTCTTCATTTCTGTAACCTATTTATATAATTTTGTGGCAGGAAAAAAGGCACTAATTCAAATAATTAGTTTCTGTGCTTGGAAAGTGTTCAACTTTTTAATGTAGCATACTTTAGAGTAGCTCTTGCTGTATAAAAGTTTCATAAACAGAAACCCTGTAAAACATCCTGTAGAAATTAATCTTTATTAAAGTAGGTGTAACTTGTCCTATTTATTATGCTTTGTATCTTGCACAGTAAAATCTGAAACATTTACCGTAACACATATATAGATAGATTAACACCCTGTAAAAGTTTTAGCTTCAAAACATGCATGGTTTGTCCGGTATAAAAATATCTAGGTTCTAGCAGTGGCTGTGTATTATATTTTCATAATTATTCTGCTGTGTGAAAATATCTGAATTTTTTACAGTGCTTTTGTCTCTGCATAATGTGCTCTAAATAAAAATTTCATCACCAGAGGTTACCTAGTCCAGAAGTTGTGTTAAATCCATGTTGTATAAGTTTCCAATATAACACAACCTCTTCTTGTTTAATGAAGTTAATAGTTTAAGTTATACTCTATCAACAATTGCCCAAAGAAATCTTCACTAAGTAGCTTCACAACCAAATTGTTGTTTTGTGGACTGCAACTTTATCGTGAAGGAAAATAATCATCATATACCATCACTATAACTTACACTTGTGCATTCATATAGAATCGACTACTCTCGCCGACGGAACGTACGAGCTGGTGCCCGCGTCCGAGAGTGAGCAGCGAGAAGCTCAAGTAAATCTAACTAAAGCTTTCGAAGACCCGAGCCCAAGTTCGGACGAGCCCCAGGCTAACTTTACCCAAGAAGGCAAGCCCCGGAGCATGAACCCTATTTTTCTAAACTTATGCAATTTGTTACTCTACTTTACTTGTGCATTAAGTTTATAGGAGTTGAATGAAAACTTAGTTGCATAAACTTAGGTTCTTATGATCTGAACACTAGATGTAAGGTTCGATAGAATGCTATGCTAATAGGACTCCGGTAAAAGTCGAGTGATTCCCTGTCACTCGCGAGAATTTAGGAGTTGAATGTTTACTACATGCTGCAATCATAAGGTCGACGGACGGGGCTATGGTACGATGTTTATGTTGATGATTGAGGCCCCGTCTGTTTAGTGAAAAATTCTAAGGCCGCAGTGTGTGGTAGTGGTGGTTAAGCGTTTGAACGTACTAACCACATGCCGAGAATATGGTAATCGGTAAGCTTAAGTACCTAATCGGACCGGCAAGTGGACAGCATCCCACCATCTCAACTTCGGTTCCATGCGCGCACATGGTGGGTACAGAGCCGAGCTCTGTAGTCTCGGATGGTGGCCCTGATCCACAACCCGGGAAGAAAGGGGAAAGGTTGCACGTGTGACTCTGGGAGTAACCACGTGACGTGTGTTTAGATTTCCCTTGGAAGGTTAAGAAATTCGATTCGAATCGTCCGTTTCTCGCGGTTATTGAGACTGCTTGACCCTATTACCACATAGAGTAAGAAGAGGAACAATGATGATGATTAATCTTGTTGGATGCAAATTAATTCTTCCACCATGTATGATATTGGATAGTTGCTTACCTAGAATGGTTAAAGAAAACTAGAACTTGTAGCTAAAATTTGAAAGTAAGGACCTACTTGTATATGCTTTTCGGCAATACAAACCCCTCAAGCCGCCATTACTGAGTATATTCCACTAGTCGGGTAAGCCTTGCTGAGTATTTGTATACTTAGCCTTGCTTGTGGCTTATTTTCAGGTGAGACTTTCGAGGACATGATTGCTAGTTTGACTTGGCCGTGTACCCTTCCTCCTGGTTGGTCGGTGGAATGGGATACGCCCCCGGCCAACAGTGATAAGGCCGAGTGATGTCTCGTACGGGCTTCATCGGGACATCCTGTATCGTCAAGTAGTTTATCGTTATTATTTCGCTGCATTGAACTCTGAAGAACTCAATTATTTCGAACTCTGAAATACTTATTTTACGAAATTGAACTCCGTTGTAATAATAATTTGTGATGAATCATGTGGTGTAAAATCTTGTGGAATGTTGTATCCTCTGGGCTCACCTTCGTGTGAGTACATGTATGTGTGGCTTCGATCGGCAAAAACCATGGTTGTATCGGGAGGTTACCCGACAGACCAATGAATTATTCCGTTTGAAGTGCGAGTTAGCCCTGATTGCCCTCGTGGTGATGCTTAGCGCGCTTGAGCCGGATTAATTCAGGTGGTTCTGCCATAAACTCCCTGCCCCAACGCCAAGAGTGTTGGCTGAAGAAGCCGACTGAGGAGGAATGCCGCGACATCCCCGAGTTGATGCAGTGGATCAAGGTCCTGAAGAACAAGGGCATCACTGGGGACTCTGTGGCGTACTCGTTCATCGAGCGGCGCATCCAGCCCCTCCTGCAACGCGTTCACCTCGGGTTCGAGTACGAAGGTATTCGAGACCCATTACAGATGGCCAGGGATGTGCCATTTGTTGAAGAAATCATGCGCCGGGTCACCCGCCTATTCACGGGGGTGAACTTGGAGCCTTTCATCCCAAGATTGTTCGGCGCAGACTACTCGCCAAACCTGGTAAGTGTTTACTCGAGTACCTTTGAATGTAATCTTGTTGACAGAGTTGTTGTTTGACAGTCTGCTTTTGTCTGCAGGGCGGCGTAGAGCGGCTCAGGTCTGACCCGCCTGAGCCAGTTTTCGAGGAGCCAGTCCGAGACCCGCCCACTGAGAGAGACGCGGACGATGCTGCAGCCGATCCACCGCGCCCACAGCGAGTGGCAACGCGAAAGCGGAGAGCCGCTGCAGCAGCGGCAACACCAAGCCGTCGCCAGGCGACGTAAGTAGTCTGTACTTCTTTAGCTGCTTGATCTTGCCAATCTTCTATGAGTACTTAGTTAATTTGCTCCTGTAGTGGTACTGAGGAGAACCCCGAGCCCCCAAGGCAAGAGGTAGTCGATGTGACTGGGGAGAGAAGCCCGACGTCGGGGCAATCACCGCCCGCGACTAGTCCACCGTTCTCAACTGGTACCGGAAACTAGACCGCGCCACGAGGGCTGGTCGTGCCAACGGCACTCCCCCTCAGGAAGCCCGCGAGGTTAGTAACTAGAAGTATCGTGTTGTAGCTTCTTGTGTTAATGCTGAATACTAACTCATCTGATTCAGGAAGTCGGAGACTCCCAAGCCGGTGACCTCCAGTGCCGGCCACGTGGGCACGAGTGCGGACTCGTTATCGGAAGACCCTGCAGCCGCGAGTACTGCCGAGCCTCCTGTCGTCGAGGATGTGCCGGCGGGCACCGAAGGAAAAGATCTCGAGCCTCCGGCCAATGTGGAGGCGGAGCCGGAGACAGAAGCCCCCGGGAGTACTCCTAGGGCAAACTTTGAAGATGGTGCTCGGATTGTTCAGCAGGCGGTCGCGAGTACCCCGGACCAGCAGGAGGTCCCAGGGAGTTCGCGGGCGTAGGATGCCCCGGAAAGCTCTCGGGCTCGGCAACAGGAGGAGATCCCGGAAGACTCCCAGGTGCTAGAGCAGCAGGAGGAAGAGATCCCTCCTCCTCGCACCGAGCTCCTTGAGGACCCGTTGGTGGAGTCGGAGACCATCTCGCTCATGATGGAGCTGGGACGTCGCTTCACCAACTACACCAAGGTATGTAGTCGAGTACTTCCTCTAGCGTTGATATTCTGTTGTAGAGGTATACTGACTTGTTGTCTTGCTTTGTATAGAGCCTTGTTGAGCGCTCTAGGGAGAAGTCAACCCTGCTGGTCCGAATTGGGGATGTGCTGGAGGCAGAGGACAACCTGGAGGCTGAGAAAGCCAAGAACCTCAAGCTCCAGGAGGAACTCGAGGCCCTGAAGACCTCGCAACCTCGCATCAGGACGCCATGATAGATCAGCAGCGGAAGCACGACTTGGCGATCCGGAAGGTCAAAGATTTGACCGCTCAGAAAGAAAGTGAGTAGTCTCTTCCTCTGACCCGAGTAGTGTTATCGCTCTGTCTTTCTTCTAAGTTGTATATATGTACTTTTTCCCAGAGTATGCTCGTATCGAAAGAGCATTAACTGACTGGAAGTGTAATATATACAAACTTACAGAGGAAAAGGAACAATTGCAGAAGGCACTGGAGGAGCTCCAGCTCAAGTACTCGGATCTGGACGAGGAGCACAAGACCGTGACTCGCCAGCTGAAAGATGCTGACAAACAGCTCGTAGAGAATATGCGGATGATCCAGTCGCTGAACCGCGACAAGGAGCGTCAACAGAAGGAGCTGGATCAGCTTGGGACCGCAGCGTTCCAACTGTGTGAGTTTGTGCACCCCGTGACAGATGGGCGCTCCTTGGTGCAGCGACTAGTCGATGCTCCGACAAGCATTGCTGGGTATGCGTCTGGCACTGCCAAGGTTGTGCTAACACATACCTTGGCAGTGGTGAAGTCGTATTTCCCAAGCATGGACGTTAGTCCATTTGCGGAAGGCGTCTCCGGGGAGTGGACCGAGGAGCAGTTCAACGAGTACCGTGCCGAAGTGCAAGATGTTGCTCATCAAGTAGTCGATGACGTTCCGCTCTTTTGAGCCATGATGAACTGTGTATGTTTTGTATGAAAAACAACAGTTGCTCGTGTAATGTATTAATGCTTTGTTTGATCATTGTTTGCTACGCTCGACTTGTGAAGTGGCGTGTTGAAACGTAATCGTTAAGCACTTTAGTACATTAGTTTCAGTGTGTAGTTACCCTGAAGGCATCGCTTCGGTTAGCAAAATGTGTACTAGATTTGTACTTTTGTACAGAGTTGCGTTCGTAGAACCTCTGTGTATAGGTGTAATAACCCCTTCGACTTTACCCTGTAAGACCTTGCCCCATAGCTTGATTAGCCTTTGATTTAATTTATAATTGTTACTAGTGGCACATATTTTAAAATCTAGTAAATAAGAATTTTATATCCATAGAATATCTACTAAATAATAATGTATTTTTAAGAGTCTAATAAACAATAGCATTTGTTTACTAAAAAATAATTTATCATTACACATAGTAATATTGTTCAATAAAAACATATAACACAGGGCACAATTAGTGATGTATGCACTGAAATATACAGGAAAAAGTGCCTTATAACTCTTATATGACCACATTATCTAGGATTGGTGAAAGAAACTTTAGGTAGTACCAATTACTCTTTTAGCAAACTAATTGCCTTAAGTTCCAATAAGAACACCAGTGAGAAGGTGATGACATCAACAACACCAGCGAGGAGGGGACGACATCAACATGTGACCCAGTTGCAACTGCTCCTAGAGAGCCTCTATTGTAAAAATGGGCACAATAATTCCCGAACCGACGGTGAGCCAAAGGAAAAAAGTATATCAGTATCCAGAACAAAAACTTAATGATATGCAAGGCAATACAAGTAACTCGTATTGGAACCATTTGTTCAAATAGCGAGCAGAGTTATGTGATTAATTTTACCATACAATATCAAAGATAATCAGAGGACTATGTGTGAAGTATTTAAATATATATATCATGACCAAATCTAGCAATATTACTGCTCTACTTCCTTTCCTCTTCACAGTCTTTACCATATGTTTCTGGCACGAAATAAATAATTTATTACATCTCAGTCCAATTACACATAAAAGCATGGAAAAACCAATGCGCCTCCGATCCAAAATTCAGAAGTGAAAATTTGGAGACCTGTGTGCAGATTAAATCAGAGCACAATGAGAAATCCGAATACAATCTATTAACTTGATTTATTCGCTGCACTATCTGTATGGTAGCCCCACCTCTCTTGCCTGAGTTCTTAGACAGATCATCTTGGACAATGGTGGACATCTACTACACCCACATCAAAAGAGGAAATATGAAGTATATGGGATGGGGATAGTCAAGTTGAATAGCAGGTAGAGGCTGGCAGGATTGATCATGGGTCGGCAAAAAAGCATATACCTATGCATGACTCACAGGAGACCTGTTGTTGAGCACCACATCATCAAGGACCTGCCTGCCAGACACATCTCTTCTTGATGAGCTGCACATGGAAATAAATAAACCACAAATCCACAGAAAAAAGTTGAGCAAGAACAGTTACTGAAAAGTATCCAGTGGTAGTTGAATAGAGCTCCTGCTGCCCTCAATCCTATGTGTTGGTGCCTTGGTGGTGAGTAGACGCAATTCATTGATGGTTAATTTCATCAGATCATACATAGACAATTAACGAGAATAATTGAAAATATTTCTCACCCATATCAAGCCTACCTTACCCCTCGCGCTGAACCCACCTGTCGGGGTCGAGAGAGGTGGGAGGGAGGGTAGACCTACAGAAACCGCCGAGTTAGAGGATATTTCTATCCAAAACTCTTTTTTTTTCTCACCGCCTCCACACATACCCGTTGAATACCCATACTTCCGCATACCTACCCATTGACTGATAATTCACCCAAAAAAACACGCCCGTTGACCAAACTAGACTGGCTCCCAGCCTCCCACGCTCCAACTCACCGCGCCGCGCTCGCGCTGCCCCGCCCTCGCCGTTGCCCAGCCTGGAGGCGAAGGATAGCGGCTCAGGCTGGGAGCTATTGTACTGCAGTGGGACGAGCTTCACATGCGCCCTGGCTCGGAAACCTCCAAATCGAGGTCCAGCCGGACTAGGGGCGGATCTAGCGGTGGGTCTGGAGAGGCTCAAGCTCCTTCTACCCCCGGGAACCCATGGAGGCCCCCTAAACCCCTCCTATAAATTTGAGGAGGAGGAATGAGTAAAGAAAAGATGGGAGAAGGAAGAAGAAGAGGAGAGGCCCTACTGAGCTCAAGGGAGCATGTACATAGTAGATCAAGCACCGCTGCTTCCTATCACCACGGTCGTCCTTCTGCAGCGCCACCCACCACCGCGTCCGCATCTTGATCTTGGCGCGCCGCTGCGCGCTGCCCGGGGCGTTCCGCATACCGCCTTGCCCGCGTGGCCGCCACTGCCTTTCCTGTGCAGCGGCCGCAGGCCTGCCAGCGCGACCGCCCCAACCTTGCCCGCGCGGCCGCCTTAGGCTGGCTGCTGTCCTGCCCGTGCTTTGCTGGCTGCCCTTCGCATCAGTTGGGGGGGGGGGGGGGGGCGGGCAGAGAGATAGGAGAGCGAGAGAGTCCGGAGAAGGGGGAAGATGACGGGAGGGAGAGAGGGATAGATGGATTTAATTCGGAAAAAAATTTGGTGCAGCCGGGCTGCAAACTAGGCCCGGTGCAGCCCGTCCTGGATTTTCGACACGCGTACATCTATGAGATCCGACGCTCATGCAGCCCCGGCTCTCAGATGTTTCCAAGCAAGCATACGCTCGGCTCGATCGCAGCGGCGCTACAAGGGGCTTCACATCCATGGCTCCGGCGCGAGGGGCAGCATACGGTAACGTACTAACGTCGAATTGAGGATGGCGACGTCCATCAACCGCCCCGAGAAGCTCCTCCGAGCCCACCACACCATGGTGACCTTGATGTTGTTTCTCTACCTGCTACGGTTTTATTTGGATCTCGAGTTAATTGTGGTTGATTCGGTTCTTGGTTAGGAATTCGAGTTCCTCGGGGTACTGGACTATTGGTTTCGTCAGAGGCCAGCACCCATCGGATTCGGTTATTTTTGCAAATTGAAACTAGGTGATTTCTGGTTGAGAGTTTAATTTGTTCATTCCATGTATATTTTGCAAACCAGCTGTGCCAGACTACGTGGAGCAGAACAACATATGCGATGAACACGGAAGCACCGGCTAGCTCAGAAACGCGTCTTGGAGAGCCACCACAAGCGCGGGCGTACGAGCCGAGCGTACGTGCCGAGGAGCCGGAGCCACGCGAGCATCAGATCATAGGGAAGGGCGCGTGTTGCAAATGTAGCATGGGGCTGCACCGGATTTTTTTTCCATTTAATTCATCGATACATGTAAATGCAATTTAATTTTTTTGTGTGGAAATGCAATTTAATTGATACTTGAGAGTTGTAGATGCAATTTTGTGTTTTCAAAATGATACTAGCTATGTGTCCATAAAATTATTGAAATATAATGGGTGAAAATATGGTAACATGTTAGTTACAAGATATGAATAAAAAATAAATATGAGTGGAAAGTAGGGAGACATATGAGAGATTGGTTGGAGTGTCAAATGTGTATGAGAGGTCCTCATATTTTTTTTTTCAAGGAAAAGAGAGCCTTTATTACTCAAAGAAAGAATTACAATCCCGAGCAATTAATTGCTCGACAACAGAAGGAGCTGCAAAACGCCAAACCGCCAAGTGTCACGTCCGCTGTGCCAACTGTGCAAGCTCATGTGCAATGCTATTACGCTCTCTTTTCGTGTGGACTATCTTCCACTCTGGGAGCTGATCTCCCCATTCTCAAGCTTCTTGCAGGATGAAACCTGTCTGGGACCTAAGCTTCTCTCATGCCTTCAGTGCGTCGACAAGAGCCCTACAATCTGATTCCAAGATCACACTTTGTCTCCCCCATTCTACTGCCAGCTTCAGTCCCTCTCTGCAAGCCAAGCCCTCCTCTCCATAGCATCACCTCCCTTCCTAACATATTGCCATGCAGTTAACAGGGTTCCTCCCTTCTCATCTCTGATGATCACTCTGATGCCTCCTTCCTCGGACCCAGCATCAAAACTGCCATCCACATTCACTTTTAGCCAACCTACTCACCTCACTCTTCCTGATGATCAGGGAGGTCGCGACCGGTTCTTTACCTTTGCTGTTAAAAGAACTCTTCTGTTGTCGGACGCTGTATAGTTCTGTCCAGTATTTGCTAAGGAATTTGGCTTGACCCCTCCACCGACAGCTTATCTGTAGTGTGCGTCAGGTTGTTTCGAATGTACCACGATCTCCATAACAGCAGTAGAATCTGCGCTCCCTCATCAGTCCCAAGGTCTGCAATCCAGACCAGCAGCTTCTCTGGCGTGAGGGCGTGGAACTGTTCCTCATCCGGCAAGCTCCACTCCTGCCACATCCGCTGTCTGAGAGCCACTGCATGCGCGCATCTTATCAGGGCATGCATTGTCGACTCCGCTTCTATCCGCATACTTCACAAGTGCTAGAAGTGACAAATCCTCTCCTGCTCTTGTTCTGTTGGGTTGCCAGGCCATTGTTGATAGCCTTCCATCCGAAATTAAGGACCTTGTGTGGTAAAGGTACCTTCCAGAAAGCCTTCCAGCATGGACTGTCATCGATGTTTGTTGAGCTGCTCTGGCGTCCTCCCTTTTCCTCCTCTTCCAGAGCTTTGGCCAGACGATAAGCACTTTTGACAGAGAATAAGCCATTCTTGTCATAGTGCCATGCTAAGACATCTTCCATGGGCCTGGATGGAAGCTTAATCCCCAGGATGTGCTCCACATCATGTGCCCATAACACCTGATGGACCATGTCTTCCTTCCATTTCATTCTGACTGGATCAATTAACTGAGAAACCCACTTGAGCCGGCATGGACGCTTTTTGCCAGTAGGCTTTAGCGACCAGCTCCTTGGGAGCCATGGGTCTCTCCGCATCCGTACACAATCACCTGACCCAATCCTCCACATAGCCCCTCTTTTCAGCAATTCCAGGCCATGTACAATGGCTTTCCATGTCTGCGACTGATCGCTTGGGAATGTATGTGTCCAATAAGTGTCCATTTGGGAAATATTTCGCTTTCAACACCCGTGCACACAGGGAATTGGGCCTGTCGATCAGTCTCCAGGCTTGCCGGGCAAGGAGGGCTTGATTGAATAGCTTGAGGTCCATGAAACCCATGCCGCCAACCCCCCTTGACTTTGTGAATTTATCCCATCCAATTCAGTGTGTACGGCGTTTTCCATCTGTTTCTCCCCACCAAAACTTTCTTATGCACTTAGTCATCGCTTCATGAATGGATCATGACAAGCGGAAAGCGCTCATCACATACACGGTAATGGCCTGCGCCACTGATTTTATGAGAGTTTCTTTGCCTGCACTCGACAAGCATCTCTCCTCCCATGCCTGACATCGTTTGGCCATCCGATCAGTGATCGCCTGGAACTTTTCCTTTTTCATTCTTCCTTCTGGCGTCGGTAAGCCCAGATATTTGGCTTCAAAAGCATCTTTATGTACTCCCAATATGTTCTTGACTGACGTGATAGTGTTCTCATCTTTCTTGTCACTGAACATAATAGTGCCCTTGTCAAAATTTACTGACTGGCCCGTGGCCTTGCAATATGCTGTCAACGCAAGTTTTACTTGCAGTGCCTGCTCCACAAGCTTTAAAGAATAACAAACTGTCATCCGCAAACAACAAATGGGAGATAGTTGGGGCCCGTCGGCATACCTTCAGACCCTGCAAAACACCTGCCGATTCCTTCTGCTTCAAAACTCTTGACAGTCCATCTGCCACGAACAGAAACAAGTAGGGCGAAAGTGGATCGCCTTACCGTACAGTGGTAACGCACTCCATTATCCACTGTATCCATGTACGGTGAAAGCCCAGCTTCTCCATAGCTTGTTGTAGGTAATTCTAATCCACTCGATCGTACGCTTTGGCTAAATCCAGCTTGTAGGCACAAAACTTGTTCCTCTCTGTGCGATCCTGTTGAATAGCATGCACACACTCAAAAGCAGTCAGAGCATTGTCAGTGATTAAACGGGCCAAAATAAAAGCACTTTGGTTTTCAGAGATGATATCATTCAGTAGAGGCCTCAGCCTATTAACTAGACATTTAGAAACTATTTTATACATCACATTACATAGGCTAATTGGCCTATACTCTTTCAGATTTTCTGGATGCGCCGTCTTTGGAATCAGCACTATGGCTGTATCATTTACCCCTTCTGGCATACGCCCCTCTGCAATGAGAGGTCCTCATGTGAAAAAGTAGGAGAGGTGGGTTGGAGTCGCTCTAACTTCTAGCCATAGTGGACAGGCTTATCCAGGTTGAGTTTGCAATTGTTATTTCTTTTAATAATGACAATGGAATCTGGTTCGTAAATGGAATAACAATGTATTATGTCTTCAAGTGTAAATAAATTTCTGAAAAATGACATGACAACCGATTAAAAATTTGGCTTCATACAATGTGATGTGATTATAATAAATTATTGTGAATTAAATCCTTCGAAGCTATCCACTCGCCTTTGTGCCAATTGTACGATATATAGCACGTGCGTGTCGCACGTACATGGTTACTAGTAAATAAAAATAAAACAAATATTTTCTCTTTTTTCAAATTGTAGATTATCTTGGCAAATTTAGCTAAATAGTTTTTACTATGTATCTAGATATAGCGTATATATAGATGCACGATAAAAATTATGTATCTAAAAAATCCAAAATGACCTTTTAATTTGGAACAGAGGTAGTGTATATATTTTTCAAAATTCCTTTTTCGTGTAACATCATGTAGCATTGAAAGACATAAATATTTTCTTTCTTTCAAATTGCAGATAGTCTTGGCAAATTTAGCTACATAGTTTTTACTATGTATCTAGACATAGCGTTATATAGATGCACGATAAAAATTATGTATCTAAAAAGCTAAAACGGTCTTTTATTTTGGAACAGAGGAAGTGTATATCTTTTTCAAAATTCCTTTTTCGTGTAACAGCATGTAGCATTGAAGAACATATTCAAAATTTTAGCAGAGAATGAATAGCTGCAAACTGAAAAGGTTGTGTTCAAGTAGTTTAGCCTTCGCTTGTTTGTATTGTGATCCGAGCTCATCATTTGCCCTAAAGAATTTTCACCGCATGGTAGAGAGATTGTGCTTAGGTTCATGTCCTCCCGCGAGGCAAGAGGATTTTGACGAATGTAAGGATGGAGACTGTGAGACAACCATTGGCAAGGACTATATATGTTGGTCGATTTATGTGCTAAGAATGAAGATTGCTACAAGATAATGATGGGATTGAGGAAGGATGAAGAATGGATAGGTGGTAGAGGAAAAGTCTCGTGGGGTGTTTGATGAAAAAAAAGTGCTAAGTCTCGAGAAATGCTTATAGAAGTCCTATAGATAAATTCTTTATAACTTTTGGAAAAGTTAGGAGGTTAGGGTATATTTCATATGCGGATGATATTGGCTAACTCTACTTATTTAGCCGTAGACCTGACAACTTTTTCTCATTATTTATCTTGACTTTTAGGTGCTTTTTGTGCCCTAATATGCCTATTGCTCAACAAGGTAACCAAACAAACTTTTTGCGGCTTCAACTAATTTTGACCACTATTTGATTGAGGGCTAAATTTAGGCATTGGGTACCTAAGTTCATTTTAGTGGCCAAAGTTAGCAAAAATGAGGGCCACCAACATAGTTTAGCCACACTAAAAATATAATTGAGCTGCGTTTATCCGGCAATTTCTTTTGGGTGGCTGTAATAAGTCCACAGTTCTTTAACCTGTTAGATGATGCATTTAACAGATACTCGTTTAAAAAAAGAAGAAGGAAACACATTCATGGTAGCCTCATTCTAAGTTATGTGATCATATATCTACTATTACTAAAAATTCCTTATTCCGTCAATCAATCGGAGTTATTGGAATCCGGATAACCGTTTGTTAGGTTAAGGGTTCGAAACCATTTAGAATTAGTGCTTGTCGAGTAAAATAGAAAAAGACTGAAGCCCTCAACCGACACGTACTATGTTATTATAAAATACATATAATATATAATACATATAAATTTTTATATGCTAATCAATATATTAATAAGACTTCCGGTATCAACGCACAGACATATTTATTAGTTAAAGTAACACAAGAAATTCTGCACATACATTGTTACGGGCATATTTATTAGTTAAATAACACAAAGAAATTCTGCAGATAAAACAACTGAATTCAGAGCTGCTTCTCGAAGCAAAGCACGGGTAGCGCAACCGGGCAAGTCAAGTTCATTGTGCATACAAAATTACCCTCGCTCGTCTACCAACTGTGTCTAATATCGTATCAGATTTATCAACATTTTTGTGAGGATGTGGAGTGAACAAAGCTCATTTACCAGTTTCAAGCCTCGCGTAATTATCGCTTGCACAAAGTACAACAAAGAATGAATTAACAATGGACGCAGCAGCCGGTCATTATCGAATCTGACTGTGCCAGAATAGTTCAGGCCTTGCAAGAGGAGGATCGTTCTGCAATTAGCTTCATCCTGCTGGAAGCTAAGGATCATGCACGGATGATGTCGAACTGGCGTGTTGCCAAGGTTAAGAGAGAGTGTAATCTAGTTGCTAATGAATTAGCTCATCTAGCTAGAAGGACTTTTCACACTGCGGTGTGGCTAGGTCGTGCGCCTAGCCCATCGTTGTAAGCGACTGTACCCCTTCTATATATCTAGTAATAAAGCTCTCTCTTTTACCCGAAAAAAAAAAGAATGAATTGACGATCTAGCAACCACTTTATTTTCTCAGAAAGGAAAAATGTGAGGGGAGCCACCAAAGTGAATGGCTAGAATGACACTGCATGAATGCTTCTGAAAGAGGTAATATTTCGAAGCTGATTTAACTTTCTGTAACCTAAAAAGGGAGTACACAGCCATGGTACAATAAGGGATTTATTTTTGCATCCAAACGAGTTACCCACAAATTTCCGTGGAGATGGAATTATTGACACCCTCTTGCCTCTCTTTACTCCAGTGCAGATCGTAGCCCGAATGGCAACGCCAAGTTGCCCGGTTGTGGGTTGGTAACAACAGTATAAGCTGATGAAAATATGTGGGTGCCTGGATGGGCGGCATCACATGAAACTTCTAAGGTCAGGTGTTGCCAGAAGGCGGACACGATGCCAACATGTGTTCAGAATCCCTCTCAGGTTCCAGACCGATTGGACGCTTTCAGGTTGCACGTTCGCACTGGAATCAACCTGCAGGGTTTGTGCAAGATGAAAGACAAGATTCAGCGTACTTCTTATCATAAGCCATTTGGAGGCTTTACATTGTACTAAACTTGAACTTGAAATATAAAACAAAAAGGCGTGAACAGAAGACAGAGGAACCATGAAGGAATAAAGATTACCGCTTTAGCAACAATCTCAGTGTCGCCTTTGGCATCGACAATGGCCTTGAAGAGCACCCATGCCCACTTATAACTGGTTACGTTACCAGCCACATATGGGACACCTTGCTTTTGGTTCCGGTGTGCCTCAAACCAACTCTTACCACCGTCAGAGGAAATGTCAACCCTCTCAATGCCCCTGCCACCTCCTGACAAGGCATATCCAGCAACAATGGCCTGAAGAATACAGTAATGATGAATTCTAAGGGGTAGATCATGAAGGTAAGTGGATCCGATAAGTGAGGGGAATTAAGTCCATGTAACCTGTCCTGGTTTGACGGCACTAATGTCTTCCAATGAACATATTGCAGACTGAAATGTCAGAGTAGTTTCAGAAAATTAGCACACAATTCATAACAAGTTTGGCACGCTACACAGTAACTTTTAGGTGAACATAATAGTTACAGAAAGGAAGATCTGACCATAAAACTTAAAGTGATATAGTGAGGCCTTTGTGGTGCATTTATGACAGTAACGTGTTACTTGCTTAACGTGGCAACACAGTTCCTAAATCTTGTTTAAGAGAAAGGAAACATGCCCACTTATTTGAATCTGAGGTTATACAAAAACAATATGTAACCAGAGATAAATCGATGTTAGTTCTAGGAGTAGATTCCATAGTTGACTGGAGATAAGATTGCATTAAGAACTAAGAAACCTGAACTGGGTAGTCCATTTGGGGCTTCCTGGTTGACCACACAATATTATCCCAATCAACAGAAGGAGGGAACATCTTATAATCTTTTTGCATGAAGAAACCCTGAATCATGAGGGATAAAGTTAACATTCATCTTATAACGGAACTGAAAAGGCAACTCCATGTAACAGCAAAGTTAGCATACTGAACCTGAGACTCTTCCTCAATAATGTCAATTCTATCTAACCATTTGACAGAACAGGCACCAATGACACCTGGAACAATGGCGCAGAGAGGGTATCCATGATCACGCTTGAGTACCTTGGTAGCAGAACATATTTGGAATATGAATCAGATATGCAAATGTCAGAGGGCTGCCAGTATAGTGTGCCACAATTCTTTAGACAGCCAGATGTTTATACTCAGAAATGATTCACATAGCAAATTATGTAAATTTAAGTAGGGCCCATCCAAGTATGTTACCTCGCCATTCATTTCATATGCAAGCAGTACGTCTGCTGCAGGATTTGTTGCTTGACCCAAGGGAATTGATGCTTTGTATGGGCCACCTTTTTCCTCCTGACAGTGTCGTGAAGATGATTTTATAATTTATACACAATATAATAAGCCTGTCATACTCTATCTAACAAACACTGTCAGAAAACTCACTGGACACTGATCAACACTAATGAACTCAACATGCTTTCCGCCAGACAGGGTGATTTCAGTATGATATGGCACACCAACGAGCTGAAGGACATCTGATAATTTAGCTCCTCCCCAAGTTGCTGAAAGCAAACACATTTTGAGTAACAGGAACAATAAGAGAAAGCTAAGGCAACTTCACGGATACATTTACTGATGGAAGTTTGACACTCAACGATGAAGCATACTAACCATTCCCAAGAGTGCAAACATCCCAGCCAACGCCCCTGACCTTCCTACTCTTGCTCATCTCCGTCCTCCTGTTCCCTGCACACTGAACAACCGGAATCACGTCATACCAAATTACCGATTCAGCTGAATGAATCCACACAATGAATCATTGTAACATCAAGGGAATCACCTGCAGAGTGGCGGTAACATTGTACTTCGGCAACTTCCTGCAACAAAACAAACGAGAGCAAGCATACAGATTAGCGATAGAAGTCATAGAACCCGTGAGTCCTCCTCCGAGGCATATGATCGAACAGAGCATAGGCAAGCCGGAACGACACTGCATGTTCGAACGATTCCCCACACCACGCACCTGATGTCATCCAGCGAGAGCCGCCTCGGCCCGCCTGCGAGGCCACCGATGGTCACGTAGTAGCTGTGAATCCACGCGTCGTAGAAAGGATCAGGTAAGACAAGCAGTGAACAATTGAGCAGCGCGTGAAGAACGAGCGAGGCCGTCGATGGTCCGAACAGCAACGACGACTGACAACGCTAGGAGCCGATGGAGAGAACCTGTCGATGTCGTCGAGGACGGGGATGGGGCCGTGGTTGCGCTTGAAGAAGAGGTCGACGGGGGTGATGTACGCCGCTGCCAGGTCCCGCCGCGCCGGCTCCGCGCCTGCGCGGTCGGAACTCCGTCAGTACCACTTCTTTCAGGAGGAATCAAGAAGGCTCGGAAGAAAAGAAGAATAAGGTTCGATCGCGATCGGTGAAATGGGGAAGGGGAACCTTGGCGTTGATGCGGAGGGAGGGGTGGCGAGGGGGCTCGCGGGAGTAGTCGGAGGGGCCACGCAGCGCGCCCTGCGCCATCGTTTCTTGCTGCCTGAGCTTCACACGGGTGTGTGCGCGCCACGCCGCCGGCCGCCGGGAAGGGTTGTAGGCTTGGGGGCTTTTTAGGGAGGAGCGAAATGGGGCGGTTTCGATGCTGCCTAGGCGGCAGCCAACGGTTTTGAAAACCGAGCTGGATTCAGGACTGCATGACCTCTAATGTTTGCAAATATTTCATAATTAATCTCTCTCTCTCTCTCTTTCTCCCCCTCTCCCCTTGAAAGCTCGTGAACTTATTTATAACCAAGAAATCAAACAATTTTGATTATTAATCAAATGGTATAAAACCACTAAATAAAATGTGCTTTTAAGGAATACGACATAAGCTTCTACTTTAGTATACTCTCTCTGTTGTAGTGTGTTTTTATCATTTAAAATTTATCCCACAAAAAATACTTCTGACTTTTGTACCAGCTATATTTTAAAGTTCAACATTTCGAGTTTACAATTTCAACATTTGAACATAAAAATGTTGAACCTGTGTTAAAAAATAGTTGAAATAGATTTCAGGAAATGTTGAATCGACCATTTCAAATTACAGAAAGTTACATATTCATAAACTCAGTGAATTAATAGATGCATTTGAATAAGAGCGTTTAAAAGAAAGATGGAAGAGAAAGGGATAAACGATCATAATTTTTTTCTTTTATCAAGGTGCGTGCGTATTTAATAGATATATTTTTTTCTCTTTCATTCGGTTCTCGGTTGCCAAGTTCTCAATGATTACAGCGCAATGAAACTATGCACTAAATTTATGTACCGGTATTATTTATAGTCGACCCTGTTCTTGTAGTACTAGTATTAAATTTGTGCTTGTTCGAGTGTTTTCCCATCTTAGAGAGATTTTCGCAACACAAAGCTGGAATGGAATGGAATCCTTTGCTAACCGCATTTGGTGAAGCCAAGTGTGAGTTTGGGATATTTATTTTGGATGAAGTCATCACACACGTCATGCTTCTTGACAAGTAACCTTAAAGATTAAGTTATGATCCCATGTTCCAACGATCTTTGTAGTCAACTGCCGGAGCAATGACGACGACACTGCCGAGTACGCAAAAAGTAGTTAAGAAAGTAGTTAAGAGATATATGCTCTATTTGGCTTGTCTACTTTCGACTTCTTTCGGCTTATTCTCTCACATACTATTGAACCAGCCGAAACTAGCCGAAATCTGACTGTCAAACACTATCTTACTACAGCAACATTCCAAAATCCTCGTGAGAAGTTCTCCAGAGGTGAAGGAACAAATGTAAGTTCATGGGTGATCACTGGTCAGACCATTTCATTCACAGACAATCACGTACGGGCTAATATGGGAAAATAGACTGGTGTGTGGCTGCTACTGGAGGAACACCGAATCCAACCAGGATAGAACAAAGCATGTTGTTCTTTTTTTTTAAGATAAAGGGGAAACCGGCCTCAGCTATCACACTGGCCAAAGCATGTTGTTCTTGCGTTTGCCTTTGGTTAAAGAATGTACATGTTGCTCTTGAGTTTGTCAGTTGTTCAGCGTCCAGCACTTTGATAATCTGTGTTCTAGAGTCTTTGTTGCAACCGTCGCCTCACTGAGCGTGCCATCACCCATAGTTTCTGCACAGCTGCATGCACGGTAAAACAGCGGTTTCGACTTTTGAGACGCAACCTTTTGAACAATCCAAGGTCCCAATTCCTCAAATACACCCAGGAATTCAGTTATGTTTCTGGAATATTATTTTTTTTCTGCGAAAGAAAATTTGTAATTTTTTAAAGTTTCTTGTTTTTATGTTTTTTTTCATGAGACTGAGGAGAACCTTTACTTTTCTTTAAAAATGTATTCCACAAACCCAAAATTATACATACTACTTTTTTCCCCTAACTAATATATACTATTTTTTCAATTTTGCAAAAAAAACATTTGCAGCTATTTTTTATTTATCACTGATGCAGCAATCTAACAGCAGTAGGACTGCACTGAAGCAATTTTCTTTTTTCTTTAAATGAAGTGATGATTACTTTTCGTTGGAACAAATTGCATACACGATGGCCAGGGTACTGGGGCAATATTGCACGGGTGAGTTTCTCTAATGCCAATCGCATACACGTCTCACTAATCATATTTCCAAATGGTGAACAGTAAAAATGCAAGACAAAGGTCTACATGTGAAAATGTCAGCTACTCCCCATTTCTGTACTATCTGCAGCAACAAGGAATCTCTCTCAGGAAGGGATCATACAGCAAAAGATAAGCTTCTCATGTCTCTCTCGATCACTCCAAGTATAGAACTTGGGGTAATCACTTACATTCCAGAAATTTCAGACATGACAATTAGCATTACTGGCAGCAAGATATTCACTCTGCTCTTCAGCAACACCCAACAAAATGCGGTTGGAACTAGATCAACAACACTGCAGTTCAAATCAACCTGAGGCCTCTCTTAAGCGAGCAATCAGTTCATCCTGACCACAGGGAGGAAAGAGATCAGTTCATAAGGTTTAACAAAAACAGAAAATAACTTTATAAAACGAGTAAATAGAGCCCCTGATTTGTGGGTTAGGCACATTAAGTACATAAAATTGAAATTGGATATTTATGTTCACAAAAGTTTACGAGTGGTTCAAACAGATGCACCACTTCTCATGTGGATATCTTGAATTTAAAAGCTCATACTAATAAAACATAAAAAATGTGCTACGCTTTGTTCCTCAAGTAGAATCATGGTTCTCACACTGTGCTCGGTAGGCAACAAATGCAATACTAAAAAGTTATACTAGTGCTGAATTCATTTTCCTTCTCCGATAGAAGGAAAAAAGAGGCATAGATTGATCTTTTCTCTTAATATTCTAGAGAGTTTCTAGATTACATGACTCAGGACCCATGTTTGTAGTAGTAGCAGGGTTCACCCTACTTGGATGTGGGCTTTGTTCCGGAATCCAAATTAAGCTGGAAAGCACATTATTCCAGAAAACAATGCCTGCTACTCTATTTCCACTATTGCAACTTATGCTTGTGAACCATATAGGTTAACCACAAGCTAAATAAAACATCACATGGCATGCCACTACAAGAAACTAGGTACCTCATGGAGCCACTGCCATATAGGATCACAGATCATGCTCATTCTTCACCACTCACACATCTAAGCACTCTCAGCTACCGCCACACCTAATACAACTCTCTTCACGCCATCTAACCTTGATTTGTTACCTTCTATATCCTCAACCCCCATCGCATCTAACCCTAGTCCTCCCATTTTATACCCTTGACTGTAGCCACACCTACTCTACCCTTCTCACAATAGTTTCCCCTAGGCCATGGACTGACCATAAAGTGCTCTACTGTCCTTGTGCCATTGCCTTGGCATGATAGAATCATATCCCTACACTGAGCTACCCTCTAGGGTGACCACAAGAAGCATCAGCACCCCAGTCAACACCAGCAAATCCAATCTGTGAAACCAACATCCCAAAGCTAATCTGCTGCATCCTGTTGTCAAGTGTGTGGCTGGCATAGGGAAATGCCATCTGTTCAACACGTGACCCTGCCAAATGTTGGCCAGTCGCAAGGAGTCACCACATTGCCATGCCACCAGCCAATAGAAATCACTCTAGTCAAATCCCAAAGGTGGACTTATCAGAGGTATATTTTTTGCTTGAAAATCAGGTATTTGAATTTTAATGATCCCAAAAATCTCAACATAGACAAAGCATATAGAATTCCCGAAAAATATGGGACATATAGGTAGGTCATAAATTTATGAATAAAAGAATAAACTAATTCAAGAATTTTGAGGTTCATTTGACATGAAATATATGGTTGTCCCTTGGATGTGAAATGTTTAGTAACCTCCTAGTTGTGGGCATGTCTTTGTGAACTCTCATATTCTAAAATAGCAATACAACAGTAAATGAACTCTCATATTTCTGCTTGCCTTTTTGCCTTTTGGTGAGAGCCCCCTCTCTCTTAGAAGAGAGCGCAACTTTTCCACAGTAAATGACTGAAGCGTCAGCTCAGAGAAAGCAGATGACGATTCTTCTGCAACAATAAAAAATACAATAGGTTCAAGAATACTGCTAATACTGATGCAAAAATTTGGGTAAAGTATTTTTTTCATGACACAAGAAAAAGAATATGATGCTATAAACAATCAGAGATACACCCAAAAGGTGCTGGTTTAAATCATACGTTCTTAGAAAGTTTATTTGGTCAACAGGGCAAGTCCAAATAAGAAAATATGAATTCAGCATGTAATCTGGTCTAGTTGCAGGATTTTACAATCTAAAATAAAATAAGAGGATTGGAAAAATTACGTGTTATTTTCTCAAATCCCTAGAATTATCATAGCCTAATGATACTAATGGATTCATACAAACTGTAAAGAATAGAGACTGGACAGGGAAGCACTTTCTAAACAACTGAGGCATCTATTGAATTTTCTACCAATCCTCAATTAGGAGGCCTTTTGCGATGACTTGAAATAGGCTCACCAAAACAAAGGAATTTATGTTACAAGAGGAAACGCAAACAAAATGAACGCTCGAAATTTGTGTGGAACCATTGGAGGATGAGCAACGGCAGAACAAATTGTAAATGATTATAACCTGCTTCCCTAACTTAGCATATTACACATAAAATCTGATATGAATGCTGAAACCAGAAGGGGATGCGGAGATGAGATCAAGCACTCACCATGGGCAGAAGATCCTCCAGAGCTACCAATGTTGGGTCTTTTTGACGGATTCTTGCCATCTAAATTTCTGGCAGCATTCCTAATAAGGAAAAGGAGGGGACATAAGATACTTGGAAGATGAAGTATAACTAATACACACATACCAAGACAAAAAATCTAGAAGAGGGAAAGTTCAAGGTGCTGATTTTTTTCCTCTAAAAGCTGGCATCCATACACATCAGGGATTGAGCTAGGATTGAAAGATCAGGGGGAAGGGGGCAGCCAAGTTAAATTTTGGACCGAACACTAGAACATTGAGTTGAATTCTTCATAATGTAAAAGGTTCAGTAGCAATAAACTGAACCATGAAGCGGGCCAGGGCCCCTGCCAGCCCCCCTACTGGCTTCGTCACTGATACACATCTTAACCATAAAAATAAGTATGGATGGTCCCAAAAATAGAAGAAAAATAAGCGCGAATGAAGCAAAGCATTAGAAGAAAGTCTAGGAAAATATTGCAAAGATAACACATTCGTTGAGAGAAAAAATGGGAAAAAAGTGGTTTGTTGATGCAACTGAGGGAGTACTATCTGGTACATGTTTTCATAAGTTAATCTCAGGCCAGGTCCTATAAATTTTGAGTTCATCTTAAATTGTGTGCTCTGAAGATTTTCGCTGTGGCTTATATCCAAGACACTAGGATTGGACACCTTAGAGATCCCAAGTCTACAGATTGCAACACTATCCAACAGCAGGATTCCACTTTACAGAGCATGGCACAAAATCTTATGTTTAATTAGATAAAAAGGTTTAGTGATGTTTTTTCCATTAACCATA